>OZ008371.1:189692388-190958992 GCA_963931995.1 Phaonia tiefii
ATTTTGAAAAACAGAATTTTGTAAAACAGAATTTTGTAAAGCAGAATTTTCGTCGAACAGAATTTTGTACCCAACCCAATATTGACATGTGTAATTCCGATTATAGACTAAATTTAGTCATTGTAATAATGGCATTAGCAAAAATAATAATAAAAATAACTTGTATCAGCGAATTTCGTTTTAACTTACCCTAAGCTTATTTCGTGTAACTTATCGAATTTGATTTTTTTTTACTATATTTCAGATTGTAAACTCATCATATAGTTATTTTGCCTTGCTTAAGAGGATCAACAGTTAAATTATAACTTTTTTCATTAAATGTAACCACTCTGAATCTTTAATCTGAAGATTACAACTTGCCAACACCTAGTTTGCATGCATTTTAACGCTTTATAACACTACCACCACAAACAAAAATTTTATGAATGAAAAGAAGAACACAAACAAATATGACAAATGTAACAGTATTAAAACACAGTTTTATACCAAGTTAACAATTTATTTTTATGTTGTAACACTTGCTGGAAGTTTTTTAGCTATATTTTAAACAACACATTCACTTTACTTAAATAATTGTCAATAACTACACAAAACTCAACACATTTTAACCGCAACTACTGGGAATGTGACGAGAACTAGAGATGAGGGATCAGACGATGTTGCCATAGCCAAAAATTATGCAAAGTTGCCAGACCCTATATACGGTTACATTAAGCGTCGGATACGGAAACAATGGAAAAGACAACTAAATTAATGCACACACAAAAAATATAGTGGTAAAATTTCTAATAAACACTGTTTATTATCAGCTATAATTTAGTATATAAGTATAATTTTACAAATGTATTTTACAAATTGTATGTTCGAAAAATTATCTATAATAGTTGCTGATTTTTAGTGTTGATGTTGGCCGTAATTTGTGTTGCTGTTGGCCGAAATTGGTATAATTGGTATATCTTTTACAGTAGATACTCACATAAAGAAAATTTGACAGATTATGGACACCAAACAAAAACAAAATGCCTGTGTTTGTTGTAACAATTCCTAGTGCGTTTACCTTACTTATTTTACCATGGATACACACATGTAAATAGAAAATTTAACAGATTATGGACACAAAACAAAATGCCTGTTTTTGTTGCAACAATGTCTACTCCGTTTACCTTACGTGGTTACATTGAAGACAACGCGAATTTAGAAGTTTTGGCATTGGCGTGACTTTTCTGTCCAAGTATGAGTGTGGCTCACTCAATAGTGGTCTTCATGAAAGCTCGAAAGAACCTCGTAAACTCGAAAACATCGTAAACTTGCACAGCAAACGTCAAAACAAACAAATTTCCCATACAAAGCGACTTGCTCAAAAGTGGAAAGTTTTCGAGGCAAATTTGCTGCGCAAACGTGGGATGGAAAAACGTGTAAACTTTTGACATTTCGTTGTCATCTGACTAGGATGGATAAATAAGGTGATAGCACTAGAACAGTAGATAAAGTACACATACATAATACAAGCAATTGTTACTGCTACCACCTTATGTATCCATCTTGGTCAGCTGATATGGTTTTGAGCACAACTATGCTGAGCAACTTTACTTGGTGCGTCATGCAACGGTGCGAGGGAAACTTGCCCTGAGCAAAAGTTCTCGGCTTTCACGTTTGCATGAATGCCGCTAATATTTCCAATAATGTCGTCAGCCACGTCACTTACAATAATTATGTCAGATAAATTATTGTAAACATCAGAGATGGTATTCAAATTCAGGGTTGGTACAGGGGAATTCTACTGCACAGCTGATCGAAATAGTACTAGGCCGATGACGGAGAATGAGAGAGCAAAGACGACAGGAACTAATTTTAAATAGGGTTTATTGATACTAATGACAGCTAAATTATGTTTTATATTGTTTGCACTGAACGAAAATACGTATTCCCTTTGATTTCTGTCCGCTTTATGTCCAACGAAAGTGTAAAATTGGTAAAATACAGCAGCAAATAAAACTCTATGAAATGGCCTACTACCTCGTCATCATGAAGAGGCATCGAAGAGAGCTGTAGCGAAATATCACATGAAAAGTGAAATTAGCTGTTCTAACGACTTTACTATGTATATATTATTGTACCATGCATAGTATGTTCATACGATGATTTCGACTTGCCGTCGTTATGGCGCAGCAACACTGCTATTGTACCATGTTTTCCCGCCCGCTTTGAGTACAAGTCCATAATTATTTGCCCCATCCAGCGACAAATTTAAGAGTCTCAAGCGAACCTCAAACTTAACATTCATGAGCATGAGCTTGGTCAATAACTTTTTATTTGGATGACGGATTTTAAAACAATATTACCAAAAAATTGTGTAAACTTATAGTGATGCGAACAACTGCGATTATACAGCATTCGCACTGGCATCGATTTTCTTGATTTTATTTTTATTTAATTTTATTTTTGGAATACATTTGGTCTGAATTTGGTTGTGGAAAAATACCAGCCACAGCAAAATGCTTGGTGTGTTTGTTGTCGTAGTAACCCTACCTTGACTTTTAATAAAATCAGGAAAAACCCCTATGCGAGCACTTCAGATTTTGTTAGGACATTTGATACGAAATCAGGAAAATATTTTGTAGTGCGAATTAGCTATTACATTCTTATTTAGTGGGTTTGTTTCTTTACTTTACCGCGGGATCCCGCGGGAACCCAAACTTACCGAAACGCGTTTCTTTACTCACAAATTGGGCAAATGAGAGCGATTTTTTGTTTCTCTTAACCTCAAAATGCGTTTCTCTTTTTACCGAACTTACCCAAACATTAGGTTTGTTTCTATACTTTACCGCGGGAACCCAAACCCATTTCTTTACTCACAAATTGGCCAAATGATAGCGATGTTTTATTTCTCTTAACGTCAAAATGCGCTTCTCTTTTTACCTAACTTACCCAAACATTTTCTTCGGGTAAGTTTGGGCAAAGTGTCAAACAATCAGCCGTTCGAAACGTCAACATAAAAACATATGTATTATTTGTGAAAAAAATAACACAAGTGAAAAAAATTATTGAATTTACAATTTTATTAACTTGAAAAGTGATTGCTTTGAGAGTGCTTATTTAAAGAAGATGGGAAGTGTGCAAATGAACAGTGAAAATGAACATGATCTGCAAGATTTGTTGTCAAGCATATGTTTTGTGTTTTGACATTTGTTTTCGGGTTAGAAAAGAGGTTTTTTGCGTTTCTTTATTTTTGGGTAATAGCTCATTCGCAATACAAAATATTTTCCCGATTTCGTATCAAATGTCCTAACAAAATCCGAAGTGTTCGCATTGGGATTTTTCCTGATTTGATTGAAAGTCAAAGCGCATTGACGACGTAGTATTACTACGACACAAACACACCAAGCCGACAATAGTAGGCATTTTGCTTTGTCTGGTATTTTCCACAATCAAATTCAGTACAAATGTATTCCAGGAATAAAACTAAACAAAAAAGTATAAAAAATATGTTTGAGAAACAATAAATACCTAAGAAATACGATTAATAAATGAGTCGGGTATTCTAGTGGTACCACCACATCGATGCGCCGTTTTGAAATGGTTGTAAACAAACGTACTATTCGTTCGTAGTGTCAGATAAAACAGCGTTGCATAAAGCAAATTAAGCATTTTTTTTCCAGATTCCTATACAATTAAGAAAAAATACCCCATTTGTTGTCTGTCAAAACGTATGGAAAATCAAGCAAATTTTCCTGATCTCTGCTTGAAATCAACAAAACTGCCAAAATCAAGAAAATCGATGACAGTGCGAATGCTGTATAATATGGAGTATTTGAGAGAAAATATTTCTTTTACTCTCTTTTACCCGAACTTTACCCAAAATGTAAAGAAACAAAGCTATTTTCTTCGGGTAAGTTTGGGCAAAGTGTCAAACAATCAGCTGTTCGAAACGTCAACATAAAAACATATGTATTATTTGTGAAAAAAATTATTGAATTTACAATTTTATTAACTTGAAAAGTGATTTCTTTGAGAGTGCTTATTTAAAGAAGATGGGAAGTGTGCAAATGAACAGTGAAAATGAACACGATATGCAAGATTTGTTGTCGAGCAATGTTTTGTGTTTTGACAATTGTTTTCGTGCTAGAAAAGTGGTTTTTTGCGTTTCTTTACTTTTGGGTAATATTGAGTATTTGAGAGAGAATTTAGTTTTTACTCTCTTTTACCCCAACTTTACCCAAAAAGAAAAGAAACAAAGCTAGTATCAGGAAGGGCGGTAAACCGACTATCTATGTACATCAACGATAACTGATGTTTATGCTCATGAATGACAATTCTGTGGTTCGCTTTAAGCTTCGCATTAAATAAATCGAATACATTCACAAATTGTTTCCAAATTCGTAGTAAATTTCCATATTTATTTAAAGTGAGTAAGAGAGACTGTCAAATTAGAAAAAGAGACGGTGTTTTGAAATTCATAACCATACGGTAATATGTAGAGAGTGTGCATGAGTGATTAAGTTCCACCAAATTCTCGTAGAGTCACTGGGTTAATTGTAGTTCTGATACACTTTGAATTTATAGCAGAATATGGACGTAATACAAATAAAAATAAAATAAAATTGTTATGTTCGTTCAAATCAAAACTCTTTTATTGCATATACAGCTATTATAAAATTCATAAGTGCAAATAAAATCAAATTTAGTCAGTTTTTTTTTCAATTCGCATATCGCTCATTCTCTTTCACTTTCTCTCCTGTATCAAATTGTCAACTAGGTGGTCGAACAGCTGTTTCAGAAACACTCCTTGAGTATCACCATAGAGTGTAGATATCGGAATCAACAAATTTTAATTTCAATTGCACCTTAAATTTTGTAGAAAATGTTGACACAAATAAAGAAGAATATTAAATTTTTTTTAATGTATTTAAACATATTTAGTATTAACAGATTCTACAGATAAAATTACAATTTAACACAAATGGTTTCAATTTTCGTTGATGTTTTTAAGTTTAAAAGTGAACGTAATACTATATTATTTATTCGAACAAAATTGTAGCTGGAAGAAGTAGACCTACATCTACGACAAAGTTAAACAATATTTTTGTACAAAAAAACGAAAGGTCATTATATGAATTGCTGTTAGTTGGAACGAGAGGGGATGATTTACAAAATTAATGCTGACATTGTGAATGCGGCTTTAAATACAAGTTTGAATTCAAGCAATATTCAAACACTTGTATTTTCGAAATTATTGTGTTTATTGGGAGGAGAAAAAAAATCATTCTCTTGTTGTGTTGAAATAATTGGCATTACAGTGTGAGTGTATACTTGAGGGGTTTCCAACAATACTTTATTTTTAAATTTAATTTCAAAATGTAATTAAAATATTTCTCCTATGGAATTATTAACGCTCTTTTAAATACCACAAATGGCAGCACTGGTAAGTTCTTGGTGTTGCCACTGCTGGACACCATTATTCGCTAGCAGATGTTTTAAAATGAAAACTAATAAATTGATGCTGTCATTAAATTATAGGCAAAAAAAATGCCAAACAACTAAGTAAAAATTGCATTTGTGAAAACGTTCAAACACACGAGATCAAAGAAAGTCTATTAATATAATGTAAAACATGGTTTCATCATAAAACACAATAGCAATTGAAAACTTGCGATCGTGATAGGATTTCATAGAATGTCGTCCTCAATGACTTTTATAAATCGCAGTATTTGTTTATATTGCAAAACAACGTCACAAATTGAAGCTGAAAAAGAATTTCATGACATTTTCGATGAGGTCGGTTTGGAGCTGCAGCTCCCAAGTTTGGTGGAGACATTTTTTAAAGTGGATGTTGGGAGAGGGCACAAATGTAAAAAACTGCTATGCGATGATTGTGTCAATCGTCTAATTGAGTTGTTTGACTTGGCAGAACATTGCAAAGAGACAGAGTTGCAACAATCCAAAGGAGAAGAACTACAATTGGAAGTCGGAACGATTATAAACTGCCAGGGAGAAGATGAGGGTCACGAAGAAATTGTGTGTAGTGATAACCGTGAAAATGCTGTGGCTACGGTGATTGAACCTGAAGGGAATAATGACAATTATGTAGTTGAAAGCACGGAGATTCACTTAAATGTGGATGACGATTATGAAGCATCTGTGGAAAATAGTGACCAGCAGTTCTTTGTTTCAGCAAGTAATGCGAACAACGAAGAATGTTCCAGCCAATTGGAGTTTGTTGATGAAACTCCTAATAAAAGTGATCCACAAACTTCAGAGACTTACATCGATAATGTTGCAATTGAACTAGAGCATCATTTATCACATGATACAACTGAAATCCATGATTGTATTGATGTGGTTCGTCATAGCGACGATGATGGCGGGGGTTTATTGGTAGATTTAGATTCACAAAACAACCAAAATACAGAATATGAAGAAGTGATTCTAGAGGAACAATTCGAAAATGCGGATAATGAATATTTTCAATTGGAAGAAATCCAAGCGCCATCATCGGAAGCTGTGAACATAGATGACGTTAGTCAGGAGGGTGAATACTATGAAGAATACGAAGAAAACACCATGGATGTTATAGAGGAGAACGTTAATGATGAAATAATTGCTATAGAGGAGGAGTATTTGATAGAAGGTAATCATAAACATAAAGGTCTGTGCAGAATTTTCGGTTGTATATCAGATTTAATTTTCTATTGATATTAAAACAACTGAAGGTCCATACTTCATGCGATGTAGGCCTTTAAAGCTTGAGTATATAATCGGTCATATCTCAGGTATTTATCATCGGATCTGCTTGAGATATGTATCATTACAAAGCCCTTGTGAAACTGTTAACTCTGTATATAAATATATTTCCTTTTACTACCCCATTGAGCGCTCATTTAAAAAAATGTTTTTTAACCCCACTTTTTTGGTTTAATCAACTTGTTCTTGTCTTTTGGTGTTGTTGTATTTTATCGTTGTTGTTGTTGTCTTTTATTTCTGTTGTCCTTTGTTGAAGTTTTATTTAACACACCGAAATAAAAAAATTACTTCCAAAAACTCGCGCGATTTTTCTGATTTTGTCACACATCGACTTAGCTTCAGAGGGAATTTGATCCCCCTGCCTGAACCCGGCCGGGCGACTACTTGGAATATAAATTTAACGATTTATGAAATTTATTTCATCAGGATCGGATATATGTACATTCAAACTTTGGAGACCTATATTTCGGAAAGTATGGACTTCTGCAAACTTTTTTCTTTTTTTTTTGAAATCCGCATTTAATGCTCTACCAGGCAAAAAAAAATTAAAAAATCCAATTTTGCTGCTAAAAGAAATTTGCTCCGTAGAATTATCTTTCCGCTGATTTGTTTTTTTTCATCTTTTCCGTGGGTAAGCTGTCAAATTTGATTTTGTTTCTTTTTGTTTAACAAAATTCAAATAATTTCAATCAAGATGTAATTTATAGCATAGTCCTTGTATCAAGTAAGACAAGCTTATTAAAATTTTCTCCTTTTGTATTTCAAATTTCAATTAGAACTTTTAAGTTGATGTATTTCAAATTTCAAATATAATTTTCAAATTTCAAATATAATTTTCAAATTTCAAATATAATTTTCAAATTTCAAATATAATTTTCAAATTTCAAATGTTATTTTTCATGAGTAAATTGATATTTTTAAATTTCAATTGGAAATGTGTAGTCAATTCAAATGTATTGGAAATAAATTTCAAATTCACTTTTCTAATTCAATTGAATTAATTCAAAATCAATTCAATTTAAATGAATTGCAATTAAAAATAAACTGCAATTCAATTTGAATCATTTCAAAAGTAAACGAATTGCATTTCATTCCCACCAAATATAAGTATACATACGAATGGATTCAAATTTCATTCAATTCGTTTTTTGTTGAAAAAATTAATTCAAAAAAGAATGATTCGTTTACAGCACTGGTATGGAGTAATTAGCCTCGAAAAGGTTCTCACCGAATAACTGCTCGAAACCGGTGGAAAACTCCAAATCATTATCGTCGAGACTAAAAATTAGGAAGCCCACTGATTGTAAGATGATCTCCCCTATCTCCTCATTGGAGGTAAAGGGGAAATAAGTTTCCTTTTTATACACTTTAGAGAAAGTTGTACATATACAAATAAATTAAGCTGTATATATTTTTTTGAAGTTTTTTTTATTTAATTATTTCAAGCAAAATATTTCCTTTAATGTAATCATTCTACTTTCAGAGACTATTTGCTCCCAAGAATATGACAGTGTGGATTTATCTGAATATCTAGACAGCGCTATAATTACTAAATTTGAAGAATTGGATTTACCTTGGACAATTGAATGTAAAGTAAGTTGTAATTTATTTAAATTTGACTTCAGACCTTTGAAACATTATACAATATTTACAGTTATGCCTAGAAACTTATAATACGTTTCAAGAATTACTAAAACATTTATGCGTTCAGGAAGTGATAGACAAACAGCGTTATTGTTGCATTATAAAAGACTGCGAAGAAGTTGTAAATGATATGAAATGTCTTGCGAGACATCTGCTTATCAGACACCATGATAATATTGAAAGGTAAGATGGTATTCAAAATAATGCATTTATTTTTGTTAAAGTCATAATAGGAGTACCCGTACTCCTCAGGAAGAGTTATTATACCTTTATCACACTTCACTTGCTATTTGAAACATGACGTTCTCAACAAACTTAGGGCATGCAGTAATATTTTCGTCAATATTAACGTAAAACTAACCACACTCAACAACTATTTTAACAAAAATCATTTGTCAAGTTCTTAATTCGGTTATGAGACGGTGTTGAAAATTTTCGTGAATATGATAGTGACTTACATGATCAGACCCTTAGTCACTGGATGATCAGTTCAACGATTGTCTAACTAGAAACTTTAATTAAGCAAAGTCATTCGTTATTCAAGATTAGATTCATAACACTTTCCTAACTCCTGCCAAGGTCAAATATGAACATTTCTGTGTTAGACAAATGCAAAAAATTTCATTTATCTCCTTACGGAATTTTTTTTTTATAGTGTGTTACCATCTTTCTCTGCTTTAACTCACAAACATTTCATGAATAAATCCTTGGACTCCATTTTATATTTAATGCATCTGGTGTTACTTTAGTTTGCTAATATAATCAAAATGTCAAAATTCCTGTCCCTAACAATAATCAAACAATTGTTTCGGTACGAAATAACTTTGGGGCATAACAACCCTGTAATTAATTTTGCTAGTTGATTTTGATTTCATCTGACTAGCGCTTTTTAATTCATAGCATCTACTAAACTGTGTGCACCGAGTGTCTACGAAGCGAACTAATACATTCTAACTTTTGACGAACAGCAGTCGTTTTACTAAAAACAATCATGAACATCATGGTTTCATTTGGCAACAACAGACATGTTCATATTAGTGTTAGACAGTACATAGGTAACTGCTATGAAAAAATTCTTGATTAACGGGTGACTAAGCGTAAAAAACATACTACCTCGAAACTCGTTATCCAGTGACAAATTTTTCGTTATGAATAAGGGGGCAAGAGTTTAATAAAAAGAATATCGTATGTTATGTCACATTCTCGTGTTATAGTATTTTTTGGAAAATGCTGTAAATTGATTTATACTGTTGTGTATTTATCACATTAGATATAAGAAGTACAAAAATTAATTCAATTTATTATATTAACAGCCTGGCCATATATGGACGTTGTCCCGAATGCCAAAAGTCTTTTTCGAACATCGTAGATTTGAACAAACATTCATGCTGTGTATTTAAACGTAAGGCTGGCATTCGACATTATTGTCCCGCTTGCAATATGGATTTTCAATCGCTCAAAAGGTTTGCTATCCCTGGACATTAATGAAGTAGTTGTGCAGCCATAACACTTTAATTTTCAGATACGTTTTCCACATGCAATTTCATTTAACAAAGCACCGACCGAAAATTTGTCTCCTATGCGGTTCTTTGTTTAATAATGTAATTGATTTCTTTGAACATGTGAGCTACAGTCATGAGTCGGAATCGGCACTGGCCTGCATAAGGTAAGACTTTTTTGATTTGTTTTTTTATTTTATATATTAAGATTTAATGATATTTTACTGTTTGTTTCCTTCTTTTCCTATAGATGTGATCGATTTTTCAAAGAAAAAGCTGTATATGACCGGCATATTCAGTGCCACGAATCAAAGACTCTATTTGAATGTCCATATTGCCCCAAAACATATACCAATAGATGCGGTTTGACCAGTCATATGGTAATATTGTACTACTATACATTTCCAATTTAAAAAATTTGAAAAAAATCAATCGAAATTTAAACATTCTATTTGAAATTTGAGATACATCAATTGATATTTGAAAATTCCATTTGAAATTTGAAATACATCAATTGAAATTTAAAAAAACATCAATTGAAATTTAAAGGACGTCAACATTTCAAATATAATTTTCAAAATTCAATTGATATTTTTCAAACTTCAAGTTGAAATGGTGTATTTATATGTTTCCAAGCTTAGGGTGAGTTTCACACTCGTCATTTAAAAGCTGAATTAAAAACCTCACAGAAAATTTGTATACTAAATGACAGGCATTGGGCATTTAAAATCCATTTAAATGGAGGATTTTCAACTGTGGAACAGCATTAGTTAACGTTTTGAAAAGAGAATATTATATAATATTGTATGTATACAATATTTCTTTTAATTTAAACTTCTAAACAAAAGTTCGCCGAGATAATTTTCTTAATTTTGTGTGTGTTCTTTTTAGGAAATTTATCACAATCACATGACTAAGCCTATGCAATGTGAATATTGTAATAAAGAATTTGTAATTCAGTCCAGTTATCGCACCCACATGAAGGTTCACATGCCCGAGGTTAACGTTCCGGCCTTTGTATGTTCCATATGTGGACTAATTTCAAGTAATGCAGATGCAATCAAGGTAAATATTATCGTATGAATGCAACACATTTGTACTTGAATAACATGAATATTATTCCCTTTCCTAGAATCACATAGAGACAGATGAAGAACCACTTGGTGCCGTGGCTGAAATAATGGAAAAAATCATTTCCGTTGCTTATACTTGCGAAAATTGTTCCTTGGATTTCTTTTCGACGCGTCAACTGCATCAACATCGTCAGTCTACCAGCCATAATAGTAAAATGTTTTATTGCCCCATATGTCGCAAAGCGTTTCGAACTTTACAACATATGCGTAATCATATGACCAATCACAAAGATAACGATCAATGGCATAATGAGTTTCCTATTGCACGTTTCTATATGTGTGACATAGGAAATTGTCGGGACGCCTATCCATTGTGGACTTCCTTGTATTATCATAAAAAGCGACACAAAAAAGCGTCAGCCTCAGTGACATCTTCAAAAGAAGACGATCAATACAAATGCCAATTTTGCGAAAAATTGTGTCCAACAAAAATGTCCTTGGCCATACATGTAGCAAGGGTGCATAATAATAGTAAGTACACTGGAAAATTTGGGAAATAAACAACAACAGATTTTAAAAATTTTATTCTATTTCCAGGCCATGTCAAGTGTAAACATTGTCAGAAAATGTATAAAACCGATAAGGATTTAGAAGAGCACATAAATCACATGCACATATCGATAGAATGCACCAAATGCCAGAGAATTTTCAAAAATCGCCGTAATTTGCTTTCACACGAACAATTAGTTCATAAAAATGAAAAGCGTTACTTTTGCGGCCATTGCTCGAAGGGTTACTATTATAAAAGTGAAATGGAGGCGCATGAGAAAAATGTAAGTATTAAGACAATCTATTGTGGCGTTTTGCTAACGAAACATTTTACAACCCACACATTTTCCACACAAAATAACACAATTTGTAAGGTGCCTTCTATAATGAACAGTTTATCTTTTTGTTGTTTTCACTGTTTTTATTTAAGGTTCATCCCGATATTTCGTATAAGTGTGATCTTTGCAATTTCATTACCAATTATGCGAAATCTCTAGATATCCATATGGCTAAACATAACAATCAGTTACCATACAAATGTTCAATATGTCCCAAAGCATTTGGACGTAAACAACTTTTGAGTGTTCACGAGAAGAGACATCAAAAGGACAAAGAGTAAGTACACCATACAACTCAAATTACAAGTCAATAAACAAAATGAAATGAGATGCATAATGCTAAAACTTATCTTCTGCCTTTGCAGATTTGTTTGTTGTGATTATTGTGAAAATGGCTGTGATGCTTCATTTGTTACACACTTTCTGTTGAAAAAACATATTCAGCGAAAACATTCTGAAGACAGACAGAAAAGGCCGACCAAACACACGGCGAACAATACCAAAAAGAGTGGATCAGTAATAGTAGTACAAGACGATAATAGTTGTGTAGAATTAATTGTGGGTGAAGACGATGATACCCAACAAACTGCTGGTGTGGATGGAAATGATGATGAATATGAAATACATTACGAGTATGAAGATGAAGATGGCTTAGACGATGAACTGGACGACCAGGAGGAGCGTGAATTTGTAGATGAGGAAGTTGATATGGAAATGGGTTCATAGAATGGAATGAAATGAAATAAAATTGATTTTTTTTTTTACAAATTAAGGAGAATGTGATTTAGTTCGTGTTGCTTTAAAAATGTAAGTATAAATTATCTAAAATACTTGTAAGAAAATCTTAAGTTTGTTTTATCTAACATAAGATTTCTGTCGAAACGTTCCTTTTATAACGTCCCAACAAATTTCCATGGTTTTAAAAAAGGGGTAAAAATCACCCAGATTACGGTTGTTAATTTCTTCGTAATTCTACAAAATCAACACTAATCCTATTCTGACAACCTCAACCGTAATCTCAGGATGACTGTTTCCGCTATGGATATCATTTGAGTCCGGAATTGTATAATTTCAACTAAATGACTGCAGAAGAATGGAAAACTCTACAGAAACTATTTCGAACGTTGTTGTTCTACCCCAAAATTTCGTTTAATTTTAATTTTCGTTTATTTTGTATGGAAACCGACAACTGCAAGCGGCTGGATACGACCTATTTTTTTGTAAATGAAACTCCTCTTTGATTTTATAAATATCTAATAACTTGTATTTGTTCCTATGATTTTAAATCTTTATAAATTACATTACAAACTTTGTTTCTTTTTAATTTAAAACAGAAAACAAACAAAGGGGTATTTTTTGGTAGAAAGAAAAGTAATAATATAAGTACTTTTTTTTTTATTAGTGTACAAAAATTTAAACTATTTAATTCTTCATCTTCTTCTCGGCTGCTAAATGTAACCAGTTACCTAATTACATAAATAAATATTTCAAAACTCGGGCTTTTAGAAAATTGAAAGCCTCACGTGTCATTCTACTTTAGCAAAACAAAGTTAAGTCACATACAAGTCAAGTTTAATTGACCTTTTTACTCTTTTTGGATTGTTTTTGCTTAAGTTTCTCTTGTTTCTTCACCTCCTTCTCCGTCAAAGATTTGTATAATTTATAACCAAAGAGAGCTGTAAAAAGAGAATAAAGATACAATTAATTATTAATGAAATCGAATAAATAGTTTTAGCATAGAGTCAACAAGTTGTGGTGTTTTTCCTTAAGAAAAAAAATTTACATATTGGTATATTTTTATATAAAAAGAGAGAAACTGAGACAGAGAGAGAGGAAAACCCACCAAATATGAATAGTATTGAAAATAAAATAGCTGCCATTATCGAATATGTATAGGCTTTCTCAAACTGAGCATGTTGCGTGAGTTTACTTTCAACTTTCTCAATGGTGGCACGAAATGAATCTTTCATTTCCTCAATAAACTTTACTTGTTCGCTGCTGGACAAAGTCTCTAAACGCTGCTGCAACGTATGGATTCTCTCCATAAGATCGTGGGCAAATTTACTTGATCCTGTTTTGTCCATAATGGCGTTTACTGAACTTTTAAGTTGTTCTATTAGATTGTCCCCACTGACGCTGCTGCTGGCCATTTTGACTTGTTTCACAACCTTTAATTATTTTTGTTGTACTACTAACACTCAACACACTGAGGGGCTGGCTGCCTGTTGGTTGCCCGTTTGGCTATCCGCTATCGTTTACTTGCAATGTTTCGGAGCATACTAAAAAGCTTTGATTTTACGCTTGACTGTGTGTTCGCTCTTTTGCCATAGACTGTTGTTTTGGAATGAAATTGTTGAAAGCTTTTTTTTTGGCCTCTTATCTTATCTGTTTGTTACTTTTGTGTTTCATGTATTATAACCACGAAATTTTGTGTGCGTTTCTCTGAATTTATGATGGCCCCCGTAAAGGGCGGTCAGCCGCCGACCCACCACCATTATAAACAAACAAGGCAGCAAGCTGGAGATTGAGCGAACGAGCGAGCGAGCTTCTTTCTTATCATCGATGACGATAAATAAGCAAGTAAACAATTCGACGTTAATTTGTACAACTAACTAAAAACGTGTTAACAACATGTGTATAAAACAAGTTTAAAGTCTGGAGAGACCTTACGAACAGAATTTGAAAAAGATGTAGCAGAATGAGAAATAAATGAAATTTTAAAATACAGAAGCGTTTTGTTTTTGCAAACATATTTGAAATACATGCTAGATATGCACATGTATAATGACGTACTTGCACGTGTTAAGTTACGTGTGGTTGATATTTGGGATCAAGGGGCGTTTTTAGACAGTCTGTCTATTCTATACAACATAGCACAGATAGTATTTATTGGAATTCATGATCCGGTTTAAAATTCGCTAATTTGACTATTTTGTCAAAATAAAGAAAATAAATTGGGCCAAAGTTCACAAACATGTGGAGATAAACTTTGGTTTCAAAAGATTTGAACATTTATTTAGACATGATGTGCAAGTATTTGGGATTGTGAAAAGGAATAATGAAGACGTAAAATGTTTTGCATAGTTTCAAGATTATATTTCTTACAATTTAGCTTCGAGGTTGTTGAAGGTCGCCTTAAGATCCATTTTATTGTCTTCGAAAGTCATTTAGAGTTTTTTTTTTTATATGGTACTCTGTTTTTCTCCTGCATAGAGATGGTTTTGTTTTCGTCTTAAATCTTACAAAACGGATGAGTTGTCAAGTGTATAAAAAACACTAATTGTTGTATATAGAAACTGCCTGTATTTGAATTGTGTTGTCTTTTAGGACAACAACAAAAATCATCTATAATGCGACCGAGCGACTTGTAAAGAAGTTAGGCTAATGTTTCTTGTGTGTTTGAGCCAGCGACATTTTTCGAGCATATGCATTATAAGGAATTCACATTGCAATCAAGTTTTCGTTCGAATTTAATTTAATGCATTTATCGATAGCACCATTCCAAACAATCGCTGATATAGATCTTTGGCTAGATTAGAAATAGCTATATTGTTTCCCAGAAATCATGAGGCTGCATTTTGCCAAACTTCGCTTTGAAAACTATATCTCTATAAATAGAGACATACTTATAAAGTTATTGAGCAACGAATAAATAAAATGAAAAATTATCATACTCGCTTCAGTTATTATTTAATTTGAAATTGTGCATGGACTTCACAAAATGATTGTGTTTGGTTTAACAATGTGTAGAATTATCGATATAGAAAACACTCATGTTAAATATTTGAAGGATTATGCCCTGTTCTCGATCTCAAACGAATACCAGTCAGTCGAATTCGACTGAAATGGAGTTCCTCTAAAGGCATATTTTCATAAAACGAATTCGAACAAACGAACGAAGCGGGCAAAATATACACCTAAATAATACGAAAAATACAGGTCAAAAATGAGATGTTTATTTAAGATATTCAGCCTTATTACGAATGTCGTTCTCGTATTTCGACTACGGCAGTTTTATAAAAGATTAAAGACAAAGTTGGCGCGTTATCTTTAATCTTTTACAAAACTGTCGTAGTCGAAATACGAGAACGACATTCGTCATAAGGCTGATTACTTCTGTACATCCTCCTTTAATGAATTTCTCAAAGAATTGGCTCATTTAACCCATGAGTCCTATATATTTCGGCCGTTAGTTATAAGGTATCGTTTGACTGATTTTACGTTTGATCGCATGTTACAGCTCATTTGAAATAGAAAACATTATGCTTTTGTTCAACTTGAAATGGCAAGATTGTTGAACCCAGATCAGCTTTATTTCGACATGAAAATTAACATTCGCCATTGCGGAACAGGTTTCAAGATCAAATATAAGTCCTGTTTTTTTATTCCCTGCTAAACTAATTGTTCGACCACTTTGTATAGGGAGCTACGCGATATTAGTTTAGCTGGAAATAAAAAAACGCGCTTATATATTTATTTTGAATATTTCAAAAAGATGTTGCCACAGCAATCAATATGCAAATGACTTGGCAGTGTTGCAGCATCCGGGGCTGTTTTAGTTGAATATAAATAATTAACAGGAATTAATGTTCTGCTTCAGAAGTTAAATAATTTATTCGAAATTTGTACAGTGGGTATCAGTGAATTAGCCCTTTTCGAATTTGGTAATTGAAATAGTTTCCCATTACATCCCATGAAGAGACTGGAGAGAGCTTCACACAATCAGTGATTTGTGTACTTTCTAGTTTTACACTCACTGATTAGGTCATACAGTGTTTTACACCGGTTCAGAAGGGTATTTTGAGAAGCTTTTCATGGCTAATTACTCGATAGTGTCGCCGTCACTAAGTGAGTTGATTGGCGTTGAAAGAAATGTATAAGTAATGTGATCAGAGCAGAGATCGGAGCAAATGGTCTATGTTTTTGTATTTCTTTTTTGCTGATTAAACGGTGATTAAACAAAAAACAAAACTAAAATTTTGCTGCTGGTCCATATTTTCCAAAATATAGGCCTCCAAAGCTTGAATGTATAATCGGGCATAAGTTAGTCATTTATTATCCGATCTGGTTGAAATGTGTGTCATTACAAAGGTCTTTATAAACTCTATACATCTGTGTACAAACATATTTATTATTATTATTTTTCAAAAAAATGCCCTATTATACTTATTTTTTGGTAGGCCCCGATAATAGAACAGACCTTATCATTTTTTAAGGTATAATATTATTCACCAATAAACCGGTTTCGGCATAGTATTTTTATGATATAAAGCTTTCTGCCGGGCTTAGGGATTTTCTGCTCTGGGGTGGGTCCAAGGCCTGTTTCGCCGCTTCGGCATAGTATTTTTGTGTTATAAAGCTTTCTGCGTAGCCGGTCTTAGGGATTTTCTCCTCTGGGGTGGGTCCAAGACCTGCTTCGCCACTTCGGCATAGTATTTTTGTGTAATGAGGCTTCCTGCATGGCAGGCCCTCGGCCGGGCTTAGGGATTTTCTCTGCTGGGGTCGATCCAATACCTGCTTCGCCGCTTCGGCATAGTATTTTTGTGTTATAAAGCTTTCTGCGTGGTACGCCTTCGGCCGGGCTTAGGAGATTCTCCTCTGGTGTGAACCCAACACCGGCTTCGGCACAGTATTTTTGTGTTATAATAAATAATGTTGGTTGGTTGAAAAGGCTGCAAGACAGCACGCTGTCTAGCACACTTAGGCTAAAGAAGCCCATTGTAATAAATAATGTTAAATAATGAAAAATGTTTTAAATTTTTTTTATTTTAATTTTATGTACAAAACTGTTGTTATTTTTAAAAAAAAAAAATCGGGCGGTTTTTTTTTTAAATAATTCTTTTTTTTTTTAAATAATTTTTTTATTTTTATTTTATGTCGAAAAATGTATTCCAAAACTTTCTCCGGTATTTGAGGCGTTAATGCGTCGTAGTATTACAACTTAGAAAAGGCTTGAAGTCTTGTCTATTATCGGAGTCTACCAAGAAAATAGGTACAGTAGGGTTTTATTGAAAATAGTACAGTTTTAACAAAAAAGTTAGGTTAAAATTACACCGCATAATGGGTTAATTAAACGAAATTTATTTATACAAGGATTTAAAGAGTTTAAAAGTACCTGCAGTACCTGTACAGTATCAGGTTATAAATTCCTGATATATAACGGATTATAAAGGGTTTTTCAATAAGAGCGCTACAAAAGTTTTTTTAAATAAAACAAAACCGGTTTTAGATACCAATGAAATTCTATATTCCTGAGAAAGTACGTTCGATGCCGTTATGTATGGAACTCGATTTCTTTTGCATGGCCACCACTGGCACGCTTGCAGAAGTCCAGACGCTGAACCCAATTTTCGACGGTTTTCAAGCATAAATCAGCCGATACTGCTGCAATTTCACGTTCGGTAGCGATTCGCATTCACAGTAATGTGCCGGTCTTGATCGTCACGGAAGAAGTACGGCCCAATGACGCTTATTGATGAAGCCATTCAGCCAGAAATGAGCCTCATCGCTGGAGATGATTTTCCGATAAAAATCCGAATCATTTTCAAGTTGTTGCTCAACCCAATTCACGAACATACGACGCTTATGGTGGTCAAGCGGCTTCAGTTCTTGCGTCAATTTGATTTTGTAAGAATGTAGGCCAAGATGCGTCTCTTTTCGCAAAATTCGCCACAACGACGTCACAGAGATGCCCAACGCTTGAGAACGACGTGTGAGAGACACATTTGGGCTTTCTTGAACTGAAGCCTCAGCGGCAGCAATATTCTTGACACTACGGGCACTTCTTTGTTTCACTGGCACGGGAACATTTTGTACTGTGCCTGTGGATACAAATTTTTCCACTAGACGCTTAATTGTTGATCTGGTAGGACGATTATGACGACCATAAATTGGACGTAGCGCTCTTAAAGTTGAGGCCACTGACTCCAAAATTCGGTAGTAAATTTTAATAATTTCGACTCGTTGTTGGCTCGTATATCTTTCCATGATGAAATGGCAAACCTTACTGAAGAGAAATGTCAAAAGAGCGGGAAAAAAAATGGCGTCGTTTGCTGTCCCTATCGATTTACTTTTGTAGCGTCTCTGTTGAAAAACCCGTTATTTATTTGATATCAATACAAAGAAAGCCTAAAAGTCCAATTATACATGTAGCTATAAATGTCTAATGTATCGCACGAAGTTGGGCCGAGCGGATGGAAAAAAATCAACTTTTTGAACTCACTGCAGTAAACTCTGTCGCTGTTGAAATTTTGGTGTAGATCACACAATTGCTCTTAAAGTAAATTTATGCCCTTATTTTTAATGTGATTTCAATTCTGAGTTCAAAATAATAATTGTACGCTAACTTGTAAAGCACCAACAAAATATTAAACTGTTAAAACTTTATATAATCTTACCAATTATCATGAAGAGTATGGCTACCATAGACATAAATAATATATAGTCCCATGATGTATGACCCATGGCCGGTTGAGCAAAACGTTTCATAAAGTCCTCGGCCGAACCCTCTTGGGGATTATACAAATTCTTACGGATACTTTCACGCTCTTCCTCACTAATGCCATCCATTTGCTCAATAAGTTTCCATACCTCATCGACACTTGGCATTTGGAAATTGGCATTGGGATCACCTATATTGCTGTAGCCTTCGCCATCAGCGCCAGTAGCAGCCAATACATCTTCGGCGAATTTTTGCTGATTAACTGGATCGTCAGCCATTATGATTTTTTATTGCCAGCAATTCTGATTGTTTGAGGATTTCAAAATAGTAATTGTAGTTTCTGCTGTATAAAGGTAACTAAAGTTGATGTTTGTGAGAAAAAAAGATTTGATTGGCTTTGTTTTGTATGCGATTTGTAGTTGTTTTCGGTTTTCGTGTTGTTTTTATTTTATTTTGATGTTAAAAGAAGAGTAGTGTTTTTATGTGACGTTTGCGCTTTTAATTCTTTGTTAATCGCAAGAAAGAACAAGTACTTTACAAACTTGGTTGTTATTTCTTATGAAGTTCAATAAACTGCATTTCCTTTTTTTGTGGAATTATGTGAAGGCATAACATTTATACAACATTTACATTTCTTTTTATGCAGCACAAAAAGACGAAAGAAAATTTGAAAAACAAAAATTGTTGGGTGTTTATATTTTTGTTTAATATTAATTTGTTATAAAACTTTTTTTTTTGTTTAAGGCGGATGTAGTTCGATAATGTGATCAACAGTTAAAATTGTTTTACTTGAGGCGTAAGGTTCCAAATGTCGTCTTAACCAATTTTGAAAGAATACGAGTTGAGATTAGCATCTTATAGATTAAACAAAGCGTCTGTTCACTGTAGTCTTACAAAAAAATAATGTTTTATTTGAATTGACCGAAAGTCCTAGAATTACAAATCTGAATAAATAAATAAATAATCTAATGTAATTAGAATGCGACAGCGTTGGACTGAACGCTATAGCAATTATTATTTAGTTTTTTTTGGGGTTTGTTTGTTTTTTTACTCTTAATGCTGAGGAGATCGAGGAATATCGAGTGAAATAAATAAACAATTTGGAAACCATTGAAGATCTCGAACTTGATTATTTAATCCGCAAGGGAAGTTCAAATCATAAAGGTCGAATATCAATATTTGGTTAATATTAATAATCATGTTAAATTCCAGACTCCTCCTTCTTCGTTGTATTTATCCTTTTCCTTACAACTATCGAAAGTGGATTCTATAGTAGATTAATCTAGTTTGGTATATTTGGATTGCTTTTAAGTATAACGTTTCATTGTTCTGAAATTTAAAATACTTTATAATAAGAAAGAAGTTATAGATTATTTCCATTGTCAATCAATTTCTATTTATGCACCAATTAGGAAATTTTTTAAACCAACATGTATTATATGTTTAACTCTCACATATAATTTTCAACGGTTAATCACATTATCTAACTATTTTCGTACAAAATTGTTATTATTAATACATTTTTTAGTTTATTGTAAATACAGCATAACAATAACATTTACTAAAGATGTTATTTATGTAACATGCAGTATTAGAATCAAAATTTAATTAAGGGCATACGTGGCTCTTCATTTAAACATTAAAACGTTTCAAACACAACATTAAAATGCCTTTAGGTTATAATTATTAAAACAAAATGATAACATTCTTATCAATAAATCGAAGGAAATCGTTTTGGTACTTTGTAGGCTTAGGTATAACTAACAACAACAAAAACAATACTGAGAAAATGTAAAATACATTTCTTTTTTGTATTTTGTAACAACACTTTTTGATTTTATTTGTTCATACTACTTTTACAGCCAATTGTATTCTTGTTTTCCTTTGATCTTCTCAAAAAACATACCGAGTTTTATTTAAATTTTTGTTTTAAAGTGCTGTGTTTGCTACTTTGTTTGTAGTTACACTTTTCACAACTGAAGTACTAATATTTAATTCTATTCTAGCGAACCGGACGTTGTCGTCGTCGTTGTTCGTTCAATGAAATCAAACAAATCACAACAGTTTGAACACTTTTAGGTTTCAATATTTTCTTATGCTTATTTCAGATTGCAAATTGACAACGTAAGCAAATTTCGGAAAAGAATAAAATATTTTAAATGACGACGAATACGTGTGTCTAATGCCGAACACGATCGATTGTGCCAAAGACTTTTTATTTAACGACGGTGTGGTGTATTGAAGTGGTAGGTAGGCAAACAGAAGGCAGGTGCGAGGTTTTAATCTATATACTCTGTTATACAATATAACATATATAATACCAATGATAAGATTATATAAAAGTAACATAACAAATTATACATACACATATAATTGAGCGCAATCTAATTAAACAAAGATAGTTTATTATAAAACAAGATGAGAGGGAGTATTTAGGAAAACAGCAAAATGGAATAACTACAAAATGGGAATATTTTTAAAAAAGAGATGCCAGTTAATGCCCAGAAATACATTCAAATACATACATACAAGGAAGATACCTTCTTTATTCCACAGTTACATGAAAAGAAAGTGCCTAAGCAAAAGCTAAGTTGTAAAAACTTAGACTGGCACAGTCACCAATATCTAACCATTAGTGGTTATAGGTAGATATTGATAGCTTAATACGTAAACTGTTTCATTTTTATGGGCATTTTTTTAAATTGGGACCCTGTTCCATAGACTGCTTTCCTGACCTGTGCTTTGCGTACAAATATACATACATTGGGATATGACATTGCCAGATCACGGAATCAAATGTTTCTCTATTGTAAATCTGAACATATCGGGCATGCTGTTAACTAATACTATAATTGGGGCTTTATGTAATTTGCTTTTCGATTTTGCAATCAGCTTTCTATTGGCCTGCGAAATTTTTAATTTTCTAATGAAATATTTAACGTATATCCACCCTCCGTCAGATTGTCAAAATCATATGATTCTGACTACAAGTTAACCAACCAACATTGGGTGGTTAAATCATAGTTAACCATTAACTGGACAACACAATTCGATGTTTAACTACAGTTTAACTAATAAACGAAGATCATCGCTTAATTAAAAAAGTAGTCATTAGTTGTTATTCTGTTAACCTATTACACCAGCGGAATTTGTTCATAAGTGAAATTGGTCTAGTAATAAAGAGATTTACTAACCCAACTGAAGCTTACTCAAATCTCAAGTAGGAAGTGTTGTGTGACCCGTGAGTATTATATAATATACCATCGCAGGTATTAGAGTATTTTAAAGGAGCCTTACTGATGATACCTGGGATCCTCAGAGAGTTACAGGTCATTGGTTAAAGAGCTTTCCGTGCTAATATACGCCTATGTTCCGGTTGACTTCAAGTTTCATAACAACTAGTGTGAATCACATGCATAGGACAAAAATAAAAGTCAACAATAACAAAACAAATGAAAGCAATACATCGATGCTAATTTAAGATTCCGCTAATTGGCCGACAGATACGTCTGGTACACGTTTAGTTCCTTAGAGAAGATAGAAGTAGTTGGACTATCTGATAAATAAGGTATATGTGATAATAATAATGTAAATTAGACAAAAGATACAGCCGATTGTAATCGACACCTGTTAGAAGAAGTTGGACTATCTGAGATTCAAATGTTCATGGCTTGCAACTTCTAAACTTGTAACCCGATTTCAAAGATGTTTTCTTTCTGAGATTCTACTAAGCTGCAAAGATATTTTGAATCAAAAGTTTAAAATGTTAAATTTTCCACTGAAATTGTTTATGTTTTGGAGATGGAGTTCTAAATGTAAATGTAAATTTTTTCTAAAATGTAAGTTGAAAAAATATTTCCAATACAAATAAATACCTGATACATTTTAAAACAATCAGACCAATAGTTTGGAAGTTCTAATCTGTTGGCGCCTTTAAGCTTATAGTCCCCTAATTTTGACAATCTCTACTCTGATTCTTCAAGGCATATAAAGGAAAAGACTGACTTGCGAAACATTCACTAATATTAAATAGGTGAAGAATTGTCTCCTTCCTCTGCGTTAACTTTGAGCTGGGTCGGTCAGGTCACGATAAGTGTGACCACAAAAAATAAAAGTAAAATTCCTGTTGTGAAGTTCAAAATTGAACATTTCAGAAATTTAGTATTTTTCTGCATTCAAAATTGTATAGCTCGAAAACGACTTGAGAAAAATAAAAGTAAAATTCCTGTTGTGAAGTTCAAAATAGAAAATTTCAGAAATTTTGCATTTTTCGGCATCATTCAAAATTTTATACCTCGAAAATGACTTGAGATATTTTAACTTTTTTTTTTAATCTTTTAAGGAAAATAAAGGAAGAAAATTAAACATCAGAAAATAGTCTAGATTGGAACAATTTAGGAAATATAATTATCTTTCCGAAACAGAAAAGAAGAATTGGTATTGTCAAATAGTTTCTGAGATACACTATTTTTAGTGGGACGCCTTTACAACAAAAAAGCGAAAATGCAATGTTTACAACTGTTTCTCTTTATTGTTCTTCTTTAGTTAAGCATTAAACATAACGTTTCGATATATGGACCAAAGGTCAAAATACCCGACCCACTATCTCACACTTCTCGTGGTCTGACCCAGCTACTAAGATGCCAATTGATCTAATTCCACAATTTAACAATTTTGAGATTTCAATGGTATTAAAACTAAAACATCTTAATCTTGTTATATTTAAAACCCCTTTGTTTATCATCACTAAAATAATGGAATAAGCAGGATGTATTTTTGGACATTTATATGAGAAAACACCGAAGTCCCAAATCACTTTTCTAATTTTATTTTATTTTATTTTGTGGAGTTAGATCAATTGGCCTCTGAGTAGCTCTTATATGTCACAAGTGTCATAACTCAAAATATTAGATAGATTTTCATTTTTGCTTAAAGCAATAACCAAGGCCTTTCCGGCGTAAAATTCGGCAGACATTTTCTCTTCCATTTCCATTTATGATTTAGGATAACTTATCGAACTGTCTCCTGTGATATATTTTTCATCTCATAAGCTAAAACAATTGTATTGGTATGAAGATTATTATACACAGTTCTTATTATTTTATTTTCATCACGTCGGGTCAGGTGTTTTGGTCTGCCAGTTGATTGCTTCAATCAAGCCTTCCTTCTTTTTCAGAACGGTTTATAATGTTGTGTACCTATCTTAATTTCACTGAAAACATTTCAGAAAGCTCTGTAGCTGATTTTCTTTATAATAAATGAAATAGACCAACTGAATAATGTCCGCACTGAACAGTTGTCCCGGCATTTGCAAAATTCACACGCAACACTAACAACTTTAATGAATGCCAAATATTTTTATATGACCATCATCCCTGTTAAATAATTTAGTATCAAAAAAAAAAAAACATCAAACACACGAAACACGCAAAAAACAAGTAGTAATTTTTCATTACATTGATTTTGCAAAGAATTATTTGACATTAATATTTCTCTGAATTCTTGCTGGTTTTGTTGTGGTGTTAATCAGAAGTAAATGAATTTTACTAATAGAAGCAGAAAAGGAAAATTTTTATGTATTTGTTGTTGTATTTCTCTCTTCCATTTGATCTTTTTTAATTTTTGCAAACATTTTCTTGACAAACTGTATATTTTTTTTATGAAAACGACGTTATTGATTTATATTGAGTATTAATTTTATTTTTTTTTTAATTAATATACTTATTGTAGAAAAACAGATGGCTTTGGAATTCAGTATTTTATAAACAATAGGTTAAAATTTAAAAAAATTATAAAACCGAAAACGAAAAGGACAAAATGAAAGCACCCCTTTTTTGGTACTTGTTATTTTTTTTGGTACTTTTATAAACAATACCTAGTTGTGACCGGCGGTGGTGCAATGGGTAGTGTGTGCGCCTCTAGTACATGAGATCCTGGGTTCGATCCCTGCTCTCAACGGTTTTTTGCAAGCTGTCGATTGAATAATCCGGCTTCTACTGCTCTCCTCCAGATCTCTCTTTCGCTAAGAGTTAAGCGGTTTCTTACAGAGGTTGTGGTATTATTTTGAATTATCCTTTTGATCAAGGAGTATTCTCATACCACGAGGATTTAAGTGGTCTTCCTCCAGAATACATTGCAGAAATGCGACCTACAATCTGCAAAAACTTTAAAATCAGTCTAGAAATTACTGATCGGTTGATTGAATATTGTTCGCTCAGTTCATGTCGTGATAAGCCACTGCTCCAGTCATCGATAATTTTAATTTTAAATTGACTTGAGTACTTCCTTCTTGCCAGTGTTCTCCTCTCACCAACAACTACAAGAGAATGCAATTTTTTACTCCACATTTTCCTGTAAATCTTCTTCCTTTTGAAATAATACGCATTCGTGGATAATGCGTAGTAAATTTTTTGAACATAATGTAAGGGAGTGCTTTCGTTTTGTCCGTCTAGTTTTGACGTTTAACATATTATTGATAAAATTTTAAATTCCCAAAGATATTCAGCCTTATTACGAATGTCGTTCTCGTATTTCGACTACGACAGTTTTGTAAAAGATTAAAGACAAAGTTGGCATGTTATCTTTAATCTTTTACAAAACTGTCGTGGTCGAAATACGACAACGACACTCGTAATAAGACCGTTTTGTTATTGACAATGACAGTATAAGTAGTTAAATTAATACACAATATAATTCAGTAGGACTGTTTTAATAAAAAAGAAAAATGATATGAAGAAAATTTACTCAGGGGGTGCTTAAGTTTTGGCCAATACTGTATATGTGTGTAGAAGCTGCTGAAGATGAGTGTCATTCAATACTGGGAATATAAATTGACTTCTATTAAAATCTTATTGGATTATTGTGTTCCATAATGATAAGATGTAGTGAACTTATGAATTTAATTGGATAACAAATATATTTAACTCTATTCTATGTACTTTAAGTATAATAAGCGATAATAATCAACTACAAAATATAGCAGTAGCTTAAAATTACAACAGAAATAAATGGAAACAAAAATCTCTTTTTTTTTTATTTGTTAAACAAACATGCTCAGGATAGATGGTACTTGTAACTTTTTTAACTTTCTTAAGACACAACTGTATCGTAATTCCAATTTTCAGGTGTTCTAATGTTGGGGGATGAAGGCAACACACATAACAAAACACTTTCTAACAATATGGGAGAAATGCTTTCTAAATCAATTCCCATCATTCCACATCACCAAAAAAAAAAGTTATGGAAGCAATGAAAAACCTACATACAAAAAGATGATGGGAATGTCAACAAGACCACTTACCAGCCAAACCAAAGACTACCAGAGCAGGCACATAAAATACAATGTTGGAAATGCTTTGTTGAAATGGAGATGAGCTGCCAGTTAATTCGACCATTTTTAACTTTTATTGATTATCTTAACACCGAATTCTACTTATGAATTTTCACAGTGAAAATAGCGCCAGATAGCAGTTTATCGGAATGAGAACGGATGAATGGAGTCTGTGTGTGCGAATGAAAATCTTTCAGATACAAAAGAGATGTTGCCACATGTTGTGATTGTCGTTTTATTTTGCTGGGGAATTTGATGACGTTGAAATCAGGGATGGAAGCAATACAGTTTTAGGTACAATACCAAACATTATCGGTACCATGGTAGAATAAGTATGGGTGTTATTCTATAAGTCGTGAATCAGTCATTTCGCGTTATGTTTGTTGTTGTGGTAGGTTATAAAACGTTAGAGCTGTTCCGTGACAACAAGCGTTGAGTTACGTTAGTCGGAAAATTACTTTTCTGCCGATGTTCTGAATCAAAGAGCCCCAAAAAACCTGGTTTTAGAGGTACGCTGTGTTCGCTAAAGCTGAAGTCCAACTTTTTGGAACTTTGTTGAAGAAAGTTTACCGATACAACCAAACAAATAGAGGCTGAAGTTAAGGGCCAGGGGCAGGCAAAAAAATTAAAGAAATATTTAAGAATGTGAGAAAATGGAAAACTATCCTTCGCAGGGACCTATGGGGCCCACATGGTCTAAAAAACCAGCACACCCAGGGACATTTGGGTATAGATCGGTGTGGGTACTCCAACGAAAGGTCTTCGTGTCACGAATTCCGCGGTGTCACTCTTTTTTTCGTGGGATGTCTGTAAGTCCATATAAGTCCACTTTTGTACGTACAGTGACCATGAGATTGGTTATGGTAACCATACAGAAAAATTATTTTTTTTTTAAATCGAGCGACTTTTCTGATTTTGCCACACATCGACTTAAGGTACAGACGGAATTTTAACCCCCTGCCTGAGGAGGGTTTGGTTACACCGCTTGCTTAGATTATCACTTAATTTGTATGTAGAGCTAAGCGATATTAAGCGGCACTTGAAGTTACCGCTTCCATTTCAGTTCTAAGCAGGCATAAAGTTACCAGTCTTAAAAAAATCAGAAAAACTGTGTTGGATATCGTTATCGTTAAGGAGAAGAATATTAACATTTGAAAGAATAACTCCAAGCCATGCCTAAAGCGCCTTGGAGACGTTCAACAAATTTCATCAATCGGTGGAGTGTGTGCCTGTAATCGGCTTTCATCGGCTACACGTAAACGACGTCGGCCAGATTGATGAAATATCAAAAAATTTTGATATTTTCTGTTGATGGCGTTTTTGTTGATGGTCTCCATTTATGATTGTCAATCATGACTCATTAGTAGAGAAAAATTGTGCGAGATGGACAAGTGCGCGGACGAAAAAAAAATTCATATTAAATTTTATTGACCGCTGAGTGCTTACAGGCGCTGTGGGACACTATAGCAACAGGGAGGAAAAAAGAAAGCAGTATGAGATACTGCTAGAGTTTTTTAAAGAGCAGTACCCTAATGCGACTGTGGATGACGTAAAAAAAATTAATATTTTATGGAAAAATTTCCAGCACATGCTATCAAAAGCAAATCATCTTCCTCCGACGATGACAGGTTGACATGAACGCAATGAAAACAAAGAAAAAGTGATGATTGCCGTATTTTGTTGAACGTTTGCGGGCAAGACACGAAGGCACACACTAAACATATGCACGTGATTGATGTAGTTTTTTGAACGTCTCCAAGGCGCTTAAGAGCAAGACGATTATATGTATTTCCGGAACGTTGCCAGTATGAAAATATCAGAAAAACAGTGTTGGATATCGTTATTGTGAGCCAAAGACGAGGAGAACAATATACACGTATTCAAGAATAACTACAAACCATGCGTTAGAGCAAGACGAATATAAATATTATAATAAATTATCGCTAGTTCGGCGTTTTGGTTACTAGCAAGCAAGGAATAATCGCTAGTAAGCGGTGTAACCAAAACACGCCTATTATCAACAATTTGACAGCTTAAAAGTAGAAACACCTACAAATCGGATGGCATTTCGCGTTTACCTGGTAGATAATTCTACCATGCATAAAAGTAAAGGGTTATCCATTTTGCGGTTTCAAAAGTAAACGTAAATAAAAGACAACGAAAGTATTTTTTTTCATGATATTTCTTTTTTATTATAAAGTTTGAACGTTGACATTATGTGTGAAACACTACATCATTTAAATGACCACCACGCGAAGTGTTGCAAGCATTGATTCTTTTGAGGTAATTTTCGACCATTTTTTGACACATATTGGGCGGTATCTCAGCCATAACTTGACGAATATTGGTTCTTAAGTGCTCAAGAGTTAAAGGTTTATCTGCATAAACACGGTCTTTCGCGTAGCCCCATAAAAAAGTATAATGGTGTCAAATCGCATGATCTTGGTGACCAGTTGATATCGCCACGACGTGAAATTACGCGGCCAGGAAATGTCTCTTGCAATAAAGCCATATCCGCTCGAGTTGTGTGGCATGTGGCACCGTCTTGTTGAAACCACATATTCTCCAAGTTGTATTCTTCAATAGCAGGCAAAAAAAGTCGGTTATCATATGACCATAACGAACCGAATTGACGGTGACAGTCGTTCCATCGTCGTTTTCGAAGAGGTAAGGTCCAATCACACCTTCGGACCAAAGAGCGCACCAAACAGTGACTTTTTCTGGATGTAATTAATGGCCTTTCTTCAATTACTTGAGGATTCTTAGAACCCCAAATACGACAATTTTGTTTATTAACATACCCACCGAGTGAGAAATGTGCTTCAGCGCTGAAGAAAATTTTGTTCGAAAAGTCGCGGTCCACCGCCTGTTGTTCAAGCACCCATTCCACGTATCTACGACGTTGTGAATGGTCGGCTGGCTTCAGTTGTTGTGTGAGCTGGACTTTATATGGATGTAGGTGTAGATCCAAATGCAAAATACGCCATAATGTGCCGTAAGACAGTCCTAATTCCTGAGAACGACGAGGAATCGACACATTCGGGTCTTCGGCAACACTTTTACTTACAGCAGCGATATTTTCAGCGGAACGAGCGAGCGAGCTCCAGTCTCTTCAAATTTCTTCACAATTTTGCCAATTGCTTGCGTAGTTGGACGATTGTGTATTATGGTTTACACAATCGTCCAACTACTCTTAAAGCACGATATGTGGCTGTGCCAGAATCACCATTTTGTAGTAAATTTTGTTGCAGAGAGTTACCACCTATCTTCGATTTGCCTTGCAACTATTTAATTTATAATTCCTCTAATAATGGCCAGGTTTTCAGTCAGTGGTGATGTTCGTTTCTTAGTTAAATTGTGGTTAAACATCGAATTGTGTTTTTTAGTCATTGTTTAACTATGATTCAACCACCCAATGTTGGTTGGTTAACTTATAGTCAGAACCATATTATTTTGACAATCAATTTACTGACTGTCAAAGTGAGAAATGAAGATTGTATAAAATACATGTTTCAGATTTGCGTAATTGTACACATACGCTGAGTCTAGATCGATAAATTGTTGCGCCTAAATAGTTTTTTACACATTTTTGTTAAAATGACTTCGATTTTATGGATCTATTTCTTATTTTACATAATTCCATTTTGTTTGTTCCCCTTTGTTGTTTTGGTGTTTATCCCAAAACACGGTTTTTCCAATAAGAATGCAAGGGTTGCCATATTAGTTGACAATATGGCGACTTACATTAACTCACCACTGAAAAACAAAATGCAAAGTTAACCTCTAATTAACTTAGAATTAAGATTAAGTAATCCGTTAGTTAACTACCCACTTAAAAACTGGCCATAAGCATTCCATTTTATTTTTAACGAACGTGGTATTACCTTTGGTTGTAAACCCATTGAAATGCCAAAATTCCGGTCCGAAATATTTATCACAAAACTGTTTTCGTACGAATTAACTTCAGTGTAACAACCCTGTAATTGATTTTGCCTGCGAAAATTTCGCTAAGGACTGAGTACCATGGAAATGAAAAGTGAGCGAAATTTTGGGTTCATTTAATTTTCGTTATTTTTTATACACGTACTTCTTATGGCAAAGAAAATTTCATAAAAACTGAATACCAGGCTTATGAAGGGATTAGGGAGAGCTGCTCACTAACCAGTGAGGTGTGCGCGTTCTAGTTTTGCACTCTCTGATTGGGACCCACAGTTTTACACCGGTTCCGAACGGTATTTTAAGAAGCTTTTTCATAGCTAAATACTCGATAGTGTCGCCGTTACTAAGCCAGGTGACCGCCGTCGAAAGAAATTTAAGGTGGTCAGAGCAGGGATCGAACCCACGTTCTCATGTAGAAGTACCGCGCACACTACCATTGCACCACTGTTTGACAACTGACACTTCCATTTGCGATGAGCTCAACGTTTTTCAAGATATTTTTCACTGTAACACAGTCTTTTCTATAATCATCCGTCTGATTAAAACGAACAAAAGAAAATCCAAAATGTTTACTCCCAAGTACTTTTAGGATTTCAATACATATCTTGAGTGACCGCCTGCTATAAGATAATTTCTGTAATGGCATGTTCAAGTTATAAATATTTCTATTAAACCTTATCACTGACGATTATGATCGTGATAATAAGTACACACACAGTATGGAGCAAAATATGGCATGTTTCCGGAGTGTTTTATATTTGACCCATAGTGATTTTGAATTCATTGTCTGGAAGATTAAATTTGCTGGATTTGGTTTGTATAAAGTTTGTTGTATAAAGTTTGTTGTATAATTGTAGTATAAGCTTTTCCCATTTATGTTGTAACTGCCGATGTTATATAGGGTGTCCCGAAATTCACGCAAAATTGAATTGTAATTGCATTGTTTCTCGTGATGTGGCACCTTTTTGTTGAACCCACATTTCGCCCACACCCATATCATGCAATTTAGGAACAACAAACTCATTATGCAACAGAGCAACATTAACTGTAATTGCCCGACCAACAGCATTTTCGAAGAACAATGCCCTCCAGCCAAAAATTCTCACCAATGGCTATGGCATGTCAATGTTTTTTTTGGCATAATTTTTTTGGATTTGTTTCTCAACAATCTCACGTGTATTTTCTGAACCCCAAATGGGACAATTTTGTCGATTAACGAAACCATCAAGATGGAAATGATTCTCATTGCTGTAGTTGATTTTATGCGAAAAAGCTTCATTATCGGGTATGTGATGGAAATCGATCGGTTTAAATCGAATACGATTTGACATGATAATGATGTTCTTTTGTGCAAATAGTGAAGATAAAATAGTTTATTCCTCTTTATCTGCCATTGAATAATGTATATAGTACTTATAAACTATTTGTTCCTCAACATAAGGAATTATGTAAGTAAAATTCGTTAAAACGTCACGTTGTATTCGATTTTGACTCGATCGATTTTCATCACATGCCGGTATTTTTAAAATATCTACAATTAAAACGCCTCGGTCTTTAATTTAGATTTCCATTTTTAATAACCCAGAACTGTCCGATTTATTTTCGTCTTCTCTTCAACATCACTTTACCGAAATTTTCGTAAGAAATTTTGTCATTTATCTTTAAACGGAAAATTATGTTGCGGAGAGTTACCACTTATCTTTGATTTACCTTGCAAATATTTGTCTACGCACCATTTTATTTCCAACTCATGTGCTAACATTAGGTCTGTCTGTTTACTGCAATATTGTACAAAATGTTGTCTGTTTACTGCAAAACTTTTGCATCGAGAGAGCCAAAGAGAGAATTTTTTGACAGTTGGATGATAGAGAACTTGCAAAATTTTACTGGAGGAATTTTTTTCTATCAAGACTTTGCAAGTTCGATCAGCTGTTTTTTATTTACATTTTGATTGCAATATTTTTGTGTGAAAAAGAAGAATAAAGTTGAAATTTAACAATGGCAGAGGTAAGTAGTTAGAATTGTGTTGATTTTTAACGTTTATAATAAATTATAATAAACAAAACATTTTCTGATTTTTTTCTGATTGCTAACATTAGGTCTGTCTGTTTACTGCAATATTGTACAAAATGTTGTCTGTTTACTGCAAAACTTTTGCAACGAGAGAGCCAAAGAGAGAATTTTTTAACAGTTGGATGATAGATAACTTGCAAAATGTTACTGGAGGAATTTCTCCTATCAAGATTTTGCAAGTTCGATCAGCTGTTTTTGTTTACATTTTGATTGCAATATTTTTGTGTGAAAAAGAAGAATAAAGTTGAAATTTAATAATGGCAGAGGTAAGTAGTTAGAATTGTGTTGATTTTTAACGTTTATAATAAACAAAACATTTTACTTCATGTTAGAAACGTGGAAATACACAGTGCGACCGTGCGACCCATATGCTAAAATTCTTTTGCTTTGTTATTTCAATTGTTTACACACCGATCAGCTGTTTTCTTGCAATATTTCACAAAATGTTGTCTGTTTACTTTTTGGAATAGAGAAAAAAAAGAGCGTAACATTTTTTTTACTCTGCATAAAGTTACTGGATAAATCTTGCTGGAAAAGTAAACAGACAAAGCTATTATGGAAATGTCAAAATTCCGGTCCCAAACAACTGTTTTCATACGAAATAACGTAACAACCCTGTACTTGATTCAAAGACGATCTAGAATTAGGCGACCAGAAGATGTGCGCAATTTGGCAAACCTGGTAAAAGAGAACCAAAAAGTGTTAGAAATTTACTCAAAGGCATTTCTCTCACGCGTCATATCTTGATTATTTCATACTTTTTGCATAGTTTATGTAATTTTACTTCAACATGTTTGGAAAGTGTATAGTTATACACAATGACACTATCAAACAGCTGCTCGTGTATTGAAATATTCAATGAAGAGAGTAAGAGAGAGAGAACAGAGAATGACTAGGGTTTACCGGGCTTTAATGGCGTGCAAATCAAATCTTTCGTGAATTATCGGACAGCCTTAGTTACCACAACTTTGTTAAAGTGAAATAGAGAAAATCTCCCCCTATTCGAAAGTGTTTTCGATATATTTATTTTTATTTTTAAAGACAAACAACTTTTCTAGTTATGATTTTTAAGAAATATGTTTCTTAAATTACTCGCGTCTCAACTTTTATTCAACCACAGTAAAAGTAATCCCACTTTTGTTTTTCACAATATAACAAATTTTATATTTGCAGTAGCTTTTCAAGTCCGTTGCAGTTCAACTCAATCGAACTGAATTAAACGTGCTTATTAATAACTCATAATATGGGAATAAGCTTTAAAATTCCACAACTGTTTTGTTAAATAAAATTCGCTTTAATGCTAACACGTTAAACGTCTGTCTGGTTTATAAAGTAAAATATTAAACTTCTCGTCTTTCTTGCTCTCAGTATTTATACGAATATTAATTGATTTGTGATAACAAAAAACAGTTTCGATCTTTCTTTTGTGTGATAAGAGAAGAATAGAGGACAACTTAAAATTACTTGTTGTTGAGTTTTATTTCATCTACAACCAAAGACAGGTGTGTTTATATATAGTGCTTAAAATAACATAATTATAGAAAACAAAAAAACAAGAAAAGTAAAGTAAAAGTAAGGAGAATTATTGGTAGAGGGGGAAAAGAGAAAGCTAATTACAAACTAATGTTTCAAGTATTTAATTCATAATGACTGCAAGCTCTTCCATAACAGCAGCTGAGGTGAGTGTTTTTTGTTTGTTTTAAATATTGGTAATTAAGTCGTTTCTCGGTTCTTTTCTTATTATTATTTTTCATTTATATAATTTCTAAGTAGAATAGCAGTTGCCATATACGAACACAATATTAATATAATTTATATTTAGAATCTCTTTACAATGTTTTTTGTTTTTAGCAATTTAAGTCTTGGTTTGTTATACAATTTTCTTTTACATAATTATATTACGTTTCATGTTTCGTTTGGTTTTGTATATCTAATTGGGTTTACACTATGTTAAAATTTAAAATACCACTGATTGGTCAACTAATTTATAGCCTTGGCCGGCGAAACTTTTTGGAGGATAGCAAACAAATAGACAAAGTTGCATTAGTGATAATATACAGCCTAAAAAGTTGGGTAACTGCAAAGAAAAATGATACAAACAAATGTAGTAGTTTTAGCATTTATAATGAAGGTACGATAACAAATATTTGATTAGTTTAATTGTATAAAACGAAACACAAGCGACTCACACACAATGGGAGTTTTGAGGAAAAATAGAGTGGCTCTGTTTAAAAAATAAAGACATTCTTTAAACGTTTAAAAAAAAAAGAATGTCTAAGAAAATAGCATCTCTTTATATTTCTAAATTATTTACGTTGTGACAGGTCGTACTGAATTATAAGTAGATATTAAAACAAATTAAATAAATGGTTTATCATGTCATCCCATGACGGGACTGGGGAAGAGCTTATATAAATACACAGGAAGAAAAATACTGTCGGCCCAGTATGGGCCGGTACTTCAATTACTGGCAAAACGTTGGATTTACAACATTGACAGTACTGGTATGATAACACACCATAGGACCATCTGCCGACAGTTACATCCCATGAAGGAATAAGAGAGAAATTCTCGCAATCAGTGAGCTGTTCGCTTTCTGGTTCTATACACGCTGATTAAAACATAAAACAATAAACTAAAGAGAAGACGCAATGGACTTGTGATTTGTCTTGAATGAAAGCTGAAAATATAAACTTCAAAATCCAGAAGTTACTCACAATTACATTCACTACATTTATCGTTGAACAAGAATTTGTTTGTTTAAAACATAACGAAGTTATATGGAAATTTGTTCGCTTTTCTCTTTGTTTTCTCAAATTTTAATTCAAATTTGCAAAATGTCGTTGTATTCAAGTTTTTAGCTTTATCATAATCCATTTTAAATTTTATACTCATCTATGTTTCATTGTATACAAATCCTTTGGTTAGTTTTTAATATTTAGCATATATTACCTGTATAAATGTATCCGCTATTACAATGCCATAGATAAGCCACTGTACGCTCACTAAGAAGGACATAACTATTAAGGGGAATGGTAAACTTTCCGAGTTTTTAACTCGTATCACATGTAGTAGATTGGTAAGAGGCGCTGCAAAGAAGCACACCGTAACGACGCAGCAAACTATACCTGAAATATATAGAAAATGGGTAGATAAAATAGTTTATAATGTATTGGTATACAACGGAGAAAAGGGGAATTATTTATAACAAAATTTTATGATAGAGATAAAATAAAAGACTGAAAGCTTAACACCGTCTTTTCTAAGTGAACCTTTTATTTAAATTTTGTATTGTAACATTGTTTTATATTGTTATATTTTGTTTAAATAAAAACATGACATATATATAAAAATGTATACAAAAGTATGCAACGTCGGATCGGCAGATTCGTTTCGTGTCTAAATCTACATTACGATAAGATTAAGGGCCATTTCCTGAATGTCCGGCTTACTAATCGCTACTGTCCTTGAGCGGAACGATGTAGTGCCTGTAAAGTTTTTAATTTTTTCATACTCCGGTTAATCAGCCTTATTACGAATGTCGTTCTCGTATTTCGACTACGACAGTTTTGTAAAAGATTAAAGACAAAGTTGGCGTGTTATCTTTAGTATTTTACAAAACTGTCGTACTCGAAATACGAGAACGACATTCGTAATAAGGCTGAATTTAACAGGATGTTAGATGTTTTACGCTGGCGTGAAACGTGAAATGTATGACTATAGTTGTGAAATGTATGACTACAGGTGTCAGCACTGTAAGATATCACCTGTTTACTTTATTATTGTTTTTGAGCAAAGTGTAATTTATTCAAATTATGGCGGAAAACAATAAAAAAGACACCGTGGGAAGAACTTCTCTCATTAACTTGTTGACCTGGAGAAAGAACGCAAGCAAATTTTAGAAAACAAAATACTATAGCTCCGATAAACCACTAACCGGCTTTAGGACATCCTGTTATGTTATCGGCTGATAATCGTTACGATAAAAGATAACCGGACATTGAAAAAGTGGTCCTTAGATATTTATTAGTATGTTGTTATACGACGGGCTAACTAGATTAAGCGTTAGCCCCATTGGAGAATCATTTGGTTTAATCCAAGAAGCGCAAGATTTTGTGTAGGTCTATCTGACATAATTCTCCCAGGTCCCTAAACAGGCAGGATCCGGAGCAAAGATTTGATCTGGCCTTTAGTCTCGCCGCATGTCTACCAATCAGTCACTGTCCCGCCAAAACTGAAACAAGTGTTAATACCTTGGGCCTGGCTAAAGACAGAAGCATTACGGATCTCCTGCCCTATGGACCAGATTTATCTTAAGCAGTAGATCTCTTTGAATTAAAACTTTGCTTTACATCGTTGAATACTCGCTTTACTTGGTGAACCTAAATATGTTCGGTAATATGTTCCTGTCTGTTTTGACCTGCAAAACTTGTTTGCTCAGGATTGTCTATAGTTTTCTGGTATATTCAGATGCTTGACTGGGGTTGAATGATCGCATCCGTTTCGTATCGTAATCTGAATTACGAACGTGTTTTTAATGGGTAAATTTAATGAAATCTTGTAAAATCTATTATTGACATTTTATTTTGCTATTGAATTGATAAATACAAATATTTCTTAATTTTGAATTCAAGTTTCCATGCTATCGCGCTTTAGAAATACGGATTAGCACACGAAACGGATGCGATTATTCAACCCCTGGTTTGGGTATCGGCACAACATTGACAGTTTTTCAAGTATCCGAGTTTTTCAAGTATCCGAGAAAAATTTGGCAGTTTTTCAAGTATCCGAGAAATAGAGAGCAGAGAGTTGTAAAGCTTCACTCGTTCTGTTTGTTGGCATTTGAGTTAAGATCGTTACAAAGTTGCACAATTCCGTTTTCTTTCTTTTTCTTAGATGACATATTTATAATTCAACTACTGTATCCGAGATTATTTCGCTATCCGGTGTAGTTATAACTAAAGAATCAAAATGGTTAATATCCTCTGGGATTATATATCAATTCTTGAGTTTGTGTTGAATTTATTTAATTATCTGCGGTAATTTCGACATTAAAGAGATTCTGCAATTAGACCCCTGACCGGAATGGAACATGGAATTTAAAAAAAGTTTTAGTCATTTGCTACTACTATATAGTGACTTTAGAAAATGTATATGGAATGCATTTTATAAACTTTTACGTAATTTTTCATTTTAGGTGAAAAAATGTATGTCTAGAAAATATAGTGTTGCATATTGACGTAATGGAAAAATAGCTTCTGAGAGACATTTTTTAAGCTTAGTCTGGTAAAATAACCTATTGATTAAGATATAAACTATGGAACACGTTTTAGAGGGGTAATATTGGTTTTCCTTCACTCACCCATAAAATTCTTTGCCTGTTGCGGTTCCGGTATGGTGTTAATATAAAAGACAATACCAAATAATGCCGTGAGTATAAAAAGGAACAGTTTCACATACGCATTCTTGTTGACGGTGAAAACATAATAGATCAAAGTGTAAATCAAAAATAATGTCACTCCAATGCTATTCACCAATACCACGCTATGTTCGTCACTTAACATGCCATAATGGATCCAATAACTGCAGCTGTGTAAATGAACAAATCGCAAAACGTGTAAATATTACAAAAAAAAAAATTTTTCAATTGGTAAAACAACACTTACGATAAGAAACCACAGATAAAAGGGAAACCTGATGAATCGCCGGTGCTCTTCTTGTCAATATATTTACGACATATTAAGCTACACAAATCAAAAAAAGGAATCAGTTGCGAAATAGACGAAAAATCAATTAGTAAGTTAAATGTTATTCTCACTAAAGATAAACTTACGCTCCAGACAGATATTGTAATACGGTGGTCACTACCGCTGTAGTTTCCAATAGTGATATAAAATTCTGTACGTTCTGCATTCTTTTTACCGCTGTTTGGATAGAATTCACTCCTTTCCTTCCTTCCAATGCTTTTTCAGTGAATTGTGTTGCTTTTTGCCTGTTACTTAGAGATTTTTTGCTCGCTAAATTTGTTTCATATTTATGTTGTCGTTTTCGATTTACTTTCGCAGAGTTTTGTAGTTTCTTAACAAATAAATTGTATCACAAATTCGTTTTAAACTATTATAAACTACGTCAACATAAATATAAGCTTCCTCTTCTTATTTCTGGATGTTGTGCGAAATGATAGCACATATCGGATTTCAGTGTTGCCAACGGTTGTAAGGTTGAAAATTGAAAAATTACTGTTTATAAACGTGCGCTGGTGATACGGCATCGATTTTCTTGATTTTGATTTTTTTTGTCTTATAGCTCATTCGTACTACAAAATATTTTCCCGATTTCGTATCAAATGTCCTAACAAAATCCGAAGTGTTCGCATTGGGATTTTTCCTGATTTGATTGAAAGTCAAGGCGCATTGACGAGGTAGTATTACTACGACAACACACACACCAAGCCGACAACAATAGGCATTTTGCTTTATCTGGTATCACTATCAAATTCAGCACAAATATATTCCAGGAATAAAAATAAACAAAAAAGTATAACAAATATGTTTGAGAAACAATAAATACCTAAGAACTGCGATAAATAAATAAGTCGGGTATTCTAGTGGTACCACCACATCAATGCGCCGTTATTGAAATGGTTGTAAACAAACGTACTATTCGTTCGTAGTGTGAGATAAAACAGCGTTGCATAAAGCAAATCAAGCATATTTTCCTTGATTCCTATACAAGTAAGAAAAAATACTTCGTCTGTCAAAACACATGGGAAATCAAGCAAATTTTCCTGATCTCTGCTTGAAATCAACAAAAGTGCCAAAATCAAGAAAATTGATGCCAGTGCGAATGCTGTATTACACAGAAACCAAACCGTATGTAATATTAACCACATTCATGGTCTGATATCAGCCAATCCACTGGGCAGCATAGGGTCATCTATTTAATTTTGCAATATTACCAATAAACTTAGAAAATTTGACTTGTATATTTGTAGATTTACCCAATGCAAAAGGGCAATATACAGAATTTATTGTAGGTGAATTACATTAATTATAACGTGCAACCTTACCAAATATATAGCACATTTTTTTCATATTTACAGACACAAATTTTGGTTTTGTTTTTAATTAAAGAAGTATTTATTCCATTGTTGCTTACAATAATTACATTTAAATAAACTCTACCTTAATCATGAATTATCAGGCTCCAACAATGTAGTATCACCTCTCGTTTGTCACTGCCGAAGACTCCAGCTACGTTCCCTATGAAGAACTACATATATTAATGATTAGATAAAAATGTATGTATCAAATTTGTTCGTTTCTACAAAGGACACATTTCTACTGTTAAAGAGGCTAAGGGCCAATTTTTGACTGGTTATTTAAATTGGTAATCAGTTGATTTTGATGTATGTTTGATCCATAGAATAATACATACGTAGATAAACTTATTCTCTCATCTGACGTTTCATTTCACACTCTTCATCGTAGGTTTGTGGAAATGAGAGCAATTAAATTTATAATTATCTTACACCAGGTGGAGTTACAAAATATGTTCACTTAACTTTTCCCTGTCGTTTTGGTGTAGAACTGAAAAATTTAAATATATTTTGCACTTTTTGTTGACTTTTATCGTTGGTATACATTTGTATTGTATTTAACACAACTAGTTTGTCACAAAAATACGAAATTCGGTTGTTGTTCCTTTGTGGATCGCTGTATACTATTGCCACCATCTGGTATTATTGAACCCATATTTTCCATCATCCAATATTTTCCATCGTACCTATGACGTTTAATTTATTGAGCGAATAAAAGCTTCTATGGTATGTATTATTCTATGGTTTGATCTGACTTTAAATACGAAAAGAGTTTTTCAGTGCTTTGTCAAATAATCTTACTACCATGTGGCAACAGTGGCAAATGCTACGAAAAATAACCTGTATTCATACATTTATCGGCTAATCGTTACAATGCATCAAACTGACGCCATTTGTAAAAGAAAAGTGAAGTGTAATGAATTTGGAAAATATTTGAGCAGAAATAAAGTTCTAACTGCACTACGAGTTAAATGATACGTTTTTATTGTTACGATGGTGATTATAATTGTTCACATTAACAACTAACGAAGCTTTGTGATTGTTCTTCTTGTTGTTTTCTGTCAAAATCATATGTTCACTTGATCATAGTTTAAATCATAGATAAAGGAAATAATAGATATAGCGCGACCATTGTCAACTTTGTTCACTAGTTGCTGTCCTGTATGTCACTTTCCCTGAAGTTTCCCATAATTCTCATTGACGTTTATTTAAAATTGTGGGAAATTTTTGTGAAAGTAATTTAAACAATTAAATATGTGACAAAATTTATGTGATTTTATATAATAGCATTTGTTTCTTATATAAAAGACTATTTCAAAGCCATGAGGCCCGTGTTGGGATATTAATAGGAGAAAACCCGTAACACCGCCCAAAGATGAACATCCCGGAAGCCCTTTTTAATCTAAAAACTTCTCCGCCCAAAAACTGTAGCAACTTCTGTGGTCGCAGATGCCAAGCCCGTTAGAGTCTCTGAGGACTCTCAACAAGGAATGGTAGCTGAACCGGAGGAAAAATCAATTTATTAGGACATAGACGGTGGTGACATGGCTTTGCAATTCGATGGCCATCATATATTCTACTTTAAGTAACGTGTTGTATTCTTGTTTCGAAGTGATATTTTTGTTGACAATTATTTTTTCTTTTGATATGAAATTTTAGATTTTGATATGAAATTCATATTTTGTGACTTTTTTTGGGAACAAAAAAAATCCCATTTATTTATTGCTTTCAATGGCATCTAGAAAATTACCCATTACACTAAAATTTTCCCAATACTTGTGCTTCATCTATTTGTTTTCTTTATCTATGGTTTAAATGCCCAACTTTGGCTGTTTAAACACCAATTTAACTATTAACCTAAAAACTGAATTCAGAGTTTAAATAATGTTTGATCGTTGATCAAAGATGATTGACCAGTCAAAAATTGGGCCTAAGAGATGTACATGTTCCAGTCGCTTATTAAAACACTTTCGATACCTTTCCATTGATCAATATACATATAAGACACAAGCAACACTACGCACTTTTCTATTTACAAAAGTTCTACATTGTAGACTCTCGGCCAATAGAAATGTATTCTTTGTTAAAAACACTTGCAGAATACATTTTTACTTACATTTCTTTATGAAATATGAAATTCACACATCTGTTTAAAAACTTGAATAAACAATTATTGGCAAAACTCTGTTGAAACTTTTTAATTGAATTTAATTTTTAAACTCAATTTAAACTGGTGTGCATTTTGATGCAACACTGTTAGTTACTAAAAAAAATGCAACCATAATAAAAACATACACAAAAAATCAACAGTTTGGCAGACGGAAGCCGACGCCGATATAAGTTTTAAATGTGATTTAAAATGTGAGCCGATTTTATCGACTCGCCCGATTTGACCGACTGGTCCAATTTTAAAGGTTCAATTATTTCAAAAACATCCCAAGTTTTTACAAAACTGGCAAAACCAATAGCCACCAATTTAATTTTTCTATTGTGCCGCCGTCTTCGATAATTTTGTATTAGCGCGAAGTTGGTCTAAGTACAGTGTTGCCATCTCAAATATCAATTTAATTTCAAATTGGGTGGTATAAATTGCAAAGATTATAGCTAATTCAGACGGTGATGTGAAACACTTGTTTCGTTTACTCAACCATGATTGTGAATCGCCCTGTTCACAAGACGCATTCGTGTTTCTATTGACAGTTGTGATTTATGTCAAAAAAAATAGTTTTTTTTTTTACGTTTTGGTTATAAAATGGAAAAGAAAGGTAAGAAAATATTAAACCAAATGTTAAGTATTTTTACCAAAATTTCTTATTTTTTAGTAAATAGAAAAAGTGTCAGCAAATGTTTTATTTGTGTTAACAATCAAGGCTTTGCTTTTTATTTATATTTAAACACAAACTTCACTTTCGCTTTATGTTTATTTATTTTTTGCTTTGTTTTGCTTATTCTGACAACTAGTTCAGATAAAAAAGCGATAGCGTACTAAATAAATTAGAGATGGTAGTAAATTATTCATGTTTGGTAAGATGTTTCGAATTGAAACGAGATGGTTCGCTCTCAAAATTTTGTATGGCGAACCATGATGTTTCAAACATGATTGGGGGGCCAAACACGAATGAGAGAACGAAACACGGAAAAAGCCAGCCGTCTGAACTTGCTATTAGAGAACAAGGTTATCGCTAACGTCAGATGGATTCATAGATGGTGAACGCATAAGCACATCTAATTTGCTTTGTTTATATTGCAAACCACTTTCGAACTGCCAAGTTCACATGTATTTTGTTTTTGTAAGGGTTTGTTTACATTTATTGTTGGTATACGATTGTGTTGGATTTGACACAACGTAAGTGAGAAGCAAAAACAAAATGTATGTTGTTGTTGGCATCAATTTGCCATTAGCTACAAGAACACCTGCGTCTACCATGAATATACTAACGTGGTCACTATTAACTCCTTCCTCTTCTCCTCTTGATAACTCCAATACCGGCTTCATGGCTGTGAAATAGCTTAGTATGAAAAATTATTTAAAGCTTGTCACATTTTCTTGTTTAAATTATTTTCACATAAATTTCCCACAATATTGACTAAACAGGGACAGCACCTAGTGAACAAAGTTGACAATGGTCATGTTTTATCTATTATTTTCTTTATCTATGGTACGGAGCTGAATCTGAATTTCAGGTTGCCATATAAATTGTATGTAAAAACACAACCTGGATTTCAGGTTCGGAAATTTTCAGGCATCTGTCCGTTTGGTAGTACACAGCTGAAATAAATGCAAACGGAATTTCCGACTATTACATGGTTGTTTGAAACAAGCATTGGATATTTGTTTCCGCTACCCGTAACAAAAATTAATGTTCTGACAATTGTTAGGTCAAAGAATTTGTGACATTTGCAAAGAAAATTAGTGTATATATTAATAGTGAAATTGCCACGAATTTTCCAACTATATTTTTTTGTTTTGAAAATTGAACGATGAAGAATTACAATTCTTTTATTGGAAAGATACTATTTTGGATCAAAGTGAAACTTGCGGTCGGTGGAGGACCAAAAAACCGGTGAACCGATTTTTGAATATTGTAGTCATAACAACCTGAAAAATAACAGCAGCAGTTCTAGCACCATCAGTACAAATCCATCTTGGTTATAGATTAAAGCGCAGAGTTGCCATAGCACCACTTTATGTGATTTTTTGATAATTTTTTTGGCATTTCACGTTTGTTTTTAGAAAAAAAAACTAGCGTCTAAACGAAGTGGTTGGTTTGGTCATCAGTTGGTTTTTCTCAGCGTCGTATAAAATTACAGCTCTTTTCTAGAATTTGTTTGAGGTTGCAAATAGAGTGTTATATTTGTATACGATTTAACAACCTTTTTCACGGTGTCCAACTATTTTCATTATATTTTTTATTTTGTGTGTTCATTCTGACTGTTTTCAGTTTTCTATTGTAAATACATGTAATGGGTTCCCATTACATCCCATGAAGGGATTGATGAGAACTTTTCACAACCAGTGAGCTGTGTGCGTTATAGTTTTACACTCATTGATTAGGAGAGGCCTTTTCATGGCTAAATACTAGATAGTGTAGTCATCATGAAGCGAGGTGACCGCTGTCGAAAGAAATGTTAGTTGGCCTTAGCATGGATCGAACCCACGTACTCATGTACAAGAGCCGCGGACACAACCATTGATCCACAACAATAATACATGTGATACATAGCGTAAGGTCGTAACTTTATTATGTAATGTTATATGAATGTGTTAGTTGCTCTTAAGAATTTCATAAAAACATGGCAACTCCATTCTCTCAAGTGAGCCAGCTCCTAAGAGCACCGCTAAGAAATGAGGTATGATTATATTGTAGAGGCGAGTCGTCAGCCGCTTCGGATTTTCGTAACGATTTTCCCTGCCATAAGAAATCTCTGTAAAAAAATTCGTCATCGGTAGCCTGTTTTGTTCTGTTTAGACTCTAATGCGAAATTCTCGAAGTAAAAAAAAAATTTAGTTTTCTTTGAAATATTTAGCACTTATTTTTTTTTAATAATTTAGCATCTTATGGCAACACTGGTAAAACCAGATGTTGGCTTTGCAAAGAGAATGTACTACAAAGCAACTATAATTTTAAGAGCATTTTAACTTCTCTTATCTCCCCACTTTGAGTCAACATAACCGCATTTTAGTTGAAACACAACCAGACAAGTTACCGATACGAAGTTTTGTTTTATGGAAGTTAACAACGCTAAGAAAATTTGCTGATACAAGGGGGTGGATTCTAGTGATTCTAGTTCTGTGAAAAGTTTTCAGTAATAATTCTTGTACCTAAAATAACACTGGAGTTTTTTTCATTCCACAGAAACAGAAGCGTTCAAACTGTTTAATTTGAAACACTAAGCCTATTGCTTTATTTCCCGCTAAACCAATTTTTCGACGACTTTGTATGGGGAGTCGCTTAAAGTCACTTAGCTCCCAATACAAAGTTGTCGAAAAATTAGTTTAGCAGGGACTAAAAAAACATCTAATAAATCAAGATGAAACTAGAACTGGTGAGAGCTTTAGGTGTTTATGTAAATTAGGCATCAACGGAAGTTATTTTTGTTTCGCAGCCACCCATTTGCGAAAGACCAGCCAGCCTCAGGAAATACACATGTATGTATGTATAAGTGTGTTTTTTTATTTCCTGCTAAACTAATATTTCGACCACTTAATATCGCTTAGCTCCCCATCAGTGTTGCCGTTTGAAAACTTTATTTCCGACCAAAATTTTCCCAAAATCCGACCAAAATCGCCTGCTTCCGACCAAATTTTGAAAATTTAATTAATATTTGTGTTTTGTGATGTACATTTTATTTAATATTTAAGTAAAATAAAGATTTCAAATAGAACATCTTTGCATTAAAGAATTCTGGCATGTAAATTAATATTTATGTAATGTAATTAATAATTAAATACAATTGTAAATTGTAAGTAAAACATTTTATTCATGTTGTTTTTAACATGTTGTTTTCATTTACTTATGTTATAATTCAGGCATGTATTAATTACATCACATTAAAAATAAAAAGCTAAAGTTCTTGATTTTACATTTGGTTTTGTAGGTCCCTTTTGGCTGACCAAACATAGTGCGCATTATTCATTTTCCTTAGATTAGTTTGTATTAGCGCTAGTATGGAGATAACAAATTAAAAATAAAATCAGAAATATTTCAGAAACTTTTCTCAGTTAAACCGTTTTTTTAGAAGCTATTTTTTTGCCAAAAAGCATTAATGTTTAAATTGGCCAAAGTTTTTATATCGCTGAGCGGCAGCAAATTCCACTCAGTAACTATTAAATCGGTATCACAGTCAACTAACTTAGGGAATTTTAAAACAAGATCCAGAATTGCTAAGTCGTCGTTTGAAAGTTCATTATCAGGAGTTATCATATTTCAAAGTTTTATACTATCGATTTTGAAATCTAATCTCTTGTTGATCTGATCAAAAATTCTATATAAAATTCTAAAACAGCAGATTTTATTTCATATTTTTCAGTCTTATTTAAATAAGTTTCCGCATATGTTTCTGCCTTAGTGCCAATAAATATTTTACAAGTATCCAGCTGATACTGCTTATTTTTGTAATCAATTTCTATAATATTTATTAGTTCTTTTTTAATAAAATTGCTTAATATTAAAAGAAAATTCGATTTTATGCTAGTCTATAAATTTGGTAAACGTGAACGTTCCGCTTGAAATTCTTTGTTAAGATTATTGGCAATGGGTAGGAAATATGTCAAAAATAAAAAAATAACATTTCATTTGGCTTGTCATATCCTCCGCAATAACACCAGCAGAAATTCCTTGAACTTCATATACACAGGAAAGGAAATACAATTTTAGGCTATCCCATTGCTTAACGATTCTTAATACAACGCCTTCCAGCGAAGCCAACGGGTGCTGCATGTACCTAAAACTTTATGCGGTGCAACTGAACAATACTCTTGCAATTCTTTGAGTTTGCTGACGCGGTGACGGACTACGAGAAAAAAAGTGTATATGTTCCGATACATTTTTTTCGATAGACGATGGCAATTTTTTTGTGGCGTAACTGGAACAGTGATGTAAAGCGTGACAGGAACATTTAATGTAAAATAATTCTACTTCTTTTTCAAATAACGCCTTAAGGCCTCTAACATTACCAGACATAGCATTTTCTCCGTCTGTTGACAATCGTATTAGGTTCTTGAAAGGAATTTCACATAACACAAAAAATTCTTCAATTTTATCAAATGTTGACTGCGCGTCTGACTTGGATTTCAAACGCTGAATTTACATATCGCGCGATTAAAACAAACAATTTCTTCCTAGAAAGGTTGGTAGTTCCGTCCACAATTAAAGAAAATTTTGTTTTTTGTAATGTGGATATTACTTCATTCCTTGCCTGCTTTCCAATTTTGTCTGCTATTTCTGTGGCCTTTGTCGTTCCGCAATGCACCAGTTTTGCAATTGCAGAGTCCGGGCAGCACTCAACCAATAATGCAGGAAGATAGTTCATCAATATGAAAGGCAAATTGTGCGTAATGCAAAACATGACCAACGTGAATTCTACATGTTTTACCTGTTGCTACTTTCTTTGCTGTTCGTTATTAAAAAATTTGTCGATATGCAAATGTATCTTTTTGGTGTCATAGTTTTGTCTACGATGGTTTTTCAGATGTGTCAAATGTGTAGCAAGTGGCTTGGAGCATGCAGTACAAAATGGAGTACCATCCCTTTCCTGCAGCCATTCGAAAGTAGTAAGCCATTCTGTTCTAAATTTCCTTTTAGAACTTTGCGGATTATCAGCAAAAACATTTGCATCACTGTATACCACTGTAAGTAGGAAAGCAATGTGTAAGTAGCGACAACAATCGCTCTGCACACAATCGGTAAATGTCTTCGGTTAGTGACTTGTGTAAATACACACCGCAGTGGCTTAACGGGCTAGACGCTGCTGAAGATGATGCTTCACGAACATCGAAACGATCGTCCAGCGAATCTGAGTTCGAATCCCACCCGCGGCATTTACATTTTTTTCACTAACCGGAGAAAACATGATCTCTTACAGCCTTGAGGGAAATTACAACTTTAAACATAACGAGGATCTAAAAAGATTCATTATTTTATCAAAATTTGTTAATTTAAACAACTTTATCTTTAAGAAGCATAACACAAATCGTTGTCACTAAATTAAGCTAAACGTCGTTTATAATCTAATGGCCGACAGCGGAATTCGGTTAACGTATCGCACAGGTCACTGTGACAGATCTAATATAAATGTCGTTAATAACTACTTACCCGTCATCGAAGTGCATAATTTATTGGTAAATGGTAAACAATGTGGAAAAAGTATTTTTAAGATAAAATATATGAGATTTTAAATAAATTATGCAAAGAAAAAAATAATTTGTGATTAGAGACAAAAACCGACCAAAATTGAATTGGTCCGACCATCCGACCAAATTAAAAATTTTAAATTTTTTCCGACCAAATTTGGTCGGATCCGACCAAAACGGCAACACTTCTCCCCATACAAAGTGGTCGAAAAATTAGTTTAGCAGGGAATAAAAAACAGCCCTTATGTTATACCAACAATAAAAGTAAACCACCATGTAGGAAACCAATATACTATGTATATGAATTTGACAGTTGCAGGGTAAAATTACATGGAAATACTGAAATCAGCTGTGGTATGGTTCCACTTTAATAAATACGCATTGGACTACATATTAAAAGTGAATGGGAAGTGGTTAGAAGCGGTAAACAAATATTAAATTTTATATATGAGGGAATGGTAACCCTGTAGTGCATTAGTCGGCATTAGAATGAACGACAAGTGCAGATATAGGACGACAATTAATGAGCAATAGCCAGAGACTGTACTAGTTTGTCATAGTTGAGTTAGTCAAGAGTAGTGATTGACAGAGTAAAGACGCAAAAACGGCGAAATCGCGTGAAAATAAGTTTATACGAAGTTAAGAGGCTCAAAAACATTAAATCTGTTTCTTACAAAAACCATACAATCCATTTTATAAACAATTGTGAAAATTAAAAAAACAATTTGTGTCGACTACATTTAAAATACAACAACCGCACATAAATATACCCGGCGAAGACAAAAAAAACCAAAGCCGATAGGTGCGCTGTCTTCCACTTCTAGTTAATGCTAGAAATGTATTCGTCGTCATCGGTAGCGTGTCTGGTTGTGCTTGGACTCTTTGTGGTATAAAAATAAAATATTAGAGATTAGTCCCACAGTATACGATTCGTTTTCCACCAGGGAACTTCAATAAGATAACGCTCTCGCGTTGCAAATTTATTTACTTACGTTTTATTATTTCAATTTTCGTCGCTTTGTTCGCAAACTATAAATACTACTGGGTCGCTGGTAAGGTGTATGCCACCCATTGTCACTTGTAGATACAATTACGTTTGATTGTGTTCGGTGATGAGTGTGTGATTTACATCACGCCAATGCGATGTGCGTAAAGTCCGGCAGCAACAACACCAACAAGAGAAATATCGAATAATTATGACGATAATGATAAGTTCAAAATTCAAGCACAAGTAGACTGAAGTGAGAGCTAACGGCAGAAGAAAATAGTGAAATAAAAGAGATTTTGTGTAGTGCTACATACTAGTGTTTTAATAAACAGCTGTCTGGTCGTTTATTTTCTTCCTTCTTGCGGTAAATACTATAGCAGTGAGAACACGTGAATTGTTGTATATTTTGTGCCAATATTTGAAACCAAACAAGCAACAGTAATAGCAGCAGTGCCAACAATGGATTTAAGGGAGCACGAAGAGTCTCATCAATTGTATCCGAAAATTACAAAGCTTGAAATTGTAAACTCTGGCCAAAATGCCGACAACATTTCAAACAATAACCGAGTTAAAAGTTACATCAAGGTGTGTATTATTTATTTTGTTTACGTGTAGTTTACACTACTGTGAATGCATGTAAAAAATTTATACGAGTGAGTGCGTGTACTTTCTAACCGTGTCCTAATTTGGAAGTCTTTCATCGCCAAGCGTCTGTTACTTCTGTAGGTTTATTGGGAGATAGTTTGAATTTTACATAAACAATTTGCATTACTACCTCGATCACATATCCCCAGCAGGTACTAAGAAGATTGTATTTATTTTTGTTTCAAAATATAACGCCGACAAATATGATGTGCGATTACCTTGCAAACAATTGGATGATTATTGGAGGAGTAATATTCCTGAAGGAAATGTTGATAGTAAATCTATATTGATTCACTATTGACTTTACTACTACTGACCAATTATACCCCAGGCAATGCTCTCTGCTGTATACATTTAACATGTGGTTGTCATTGAGAATGTACTAATGTCCTTAGAACTATTGACTAAGTGGTTCTTATGGAACCACATGGAGACATTGGAAACATAGATTCAGTAGTACATTTTAATAATTCAAGTCTACCTTTTGTATCTTTTTACGAAATATATGTACAAACAAGTAATATTTGGAGGGGTATAAGTTTGTGTCCCATTCGACGTCAAAGGTAAACTTAAAGGAGACTTTTTTTTTAATTTTTGTTTAATATTTTATAATTGAAAAACAAAGAGAACAAAAAACAATTCAGTAAAAACATAAACAAAAATGTAAAAAATTAATATAAAATTATGAGATCCTATAAATGGTTCATATAAACTAAATCAAAATCGAACTTAAAGTTGTAATTTCCTTTTAAGGCTATAAGAGATCATGTTTTCTCCGGTTAGTGAAAAAATGTAAATGCCGCCGGTGGGATTCGAAGTCACATTCGTTGGACGATCGTTTCGATGTTTGTGAAGCATCATCTTCAGCAGCGTCTAGCCCGTTAAGCCACTGCGGTGTGTATTGACACAAGTCACTAACCGAAGACATTTATTGATTGTGCAGAGTGATTGGTTGTCGCTACTTAGTTGTGATAAATTTCAAAACAATTTCTATCCCTGATAAAGCACATTGGTTTTTACATGCGAAATAAATTGTGTTTGTTCGGTTTTCGATTCCGTTTTTTATGCAAACTAAAACAGTATACCCTTTTCTTTAGTCCATAAGATCAACGCCTCCCATTCCTGCGTTGTATTGGGAAACCAATATTGGACATGTCACATTAAATTTATTTGTAGATCCCTATATGTACTGCACGATTTTCCATCCATTTCACAATTGAAACTCCTTCTGAGTTTAACCCAGCTTATGGGATTATCTTTCATGTACTGTTTCATTATATTCCGGTCCTTACATTTTACCATATGCTCGTCTATAGACTGCCATTTGCCTTGGCTCCTATTTTTTACAAATGCTGAGTTGAAATAATCTTTTGCTGGTCTAATTTTAAAGGCTCGACGATCAATCACACGGACTTGGCTTTTCATCATTGTTAACAAATTGCAAGCTGGAAAGATTTTTTTGGAACCTATTTCGAGTTATAACTTTGGAAATAAACGGTACTGAATTTATTTCTATCGTAGACCAGTAGTCTTATTTCTGGAAATCTGTGAATACTCATTGCTATAGTAATCCCAAAAAACTCTTTCAACTCTTCCTTACTTATAGAAAAAATGATACCTTTCTGCTCAAAATAAAGTTTCGTTTGGTGAATTATATAGTCAATTAGTGTGTCGAAATCTCAAACTACATTGAAGACTTCTAAAACAGTTGGGACCTCCTCATCAGCGCTTACCTTTGGATTTAAAACCTGCCAGTATATGAAATCAGGGTCGGTATAAGCTGGCGAAACGTAATTTTGATTGACTTTTTCCACTGAAATTTAACTAAAAGTTCTTTGGCATATATAGGTTTCGGAACACCTTTTGCCATTGACACATCAGTCTTAGAATTTTTGCTCGTTGAAGGTCTTCGGTCTGCAGAATATCTTCGATAATTCAACAACATTTTCTTCATCTTTACTATACGATGTGTTCAAAAGCTGTACTATTTCATCCTCAGTATTATAAAATCGACGCAATCTGCTCATTTTCAAATATAACTTATGTATAAGTATATGGTTTACAATAATTAGAAGGAAAATATGTTTTAAAAACACGAAATTGCGCACTAATTTCAGCATGCAAACCGTTGGATATTTGTTCCCAATTTGTTACCTTTGACGACGAATGGGACACATATGTCCCATGATTTTTTTTGTAGAAGGAGCGTCAATTTTTAAATTTCGACAACACTTTAGTCTTGAAATGTTGTTTTCCCGAGTAAGAATCCGCAATAAAATTTTTAAAATTTCCAGCGGAAAATTCTTCGTCGTCAAAGGGTTAAGAGCAACCAAACAAACAAGAAATAATAACTATGTTGTCAAATTTGTTTTAAAAATCGTCGTAAAAGACGGTTTGTGCACATTTTGAGTTACGATTCTTTTGTAGTTAGGGTGCGATATGTATAATTTGTAAGAACAACAACATTCTCATTATTTATGGTGAAGTCGCAGTAGGTTGCTGAGTTCATTAGTATTCTGCAAAGATCGGTTTATATTAAAAATGTAAGGAGCGTTGTTTGGATGTAATTGCCATTACTATTATGCTTGTTTTGGTTACATCGCTTGCTTAGATTATCACTTATTTTATATGGAGAGCAAAGCGATATTAAGCGGCGCTTGAAGTTACCGCTTCCTTTTCAGTCCTAAGCAGGCATAAAGTTACCAGTCTGAAACAAATCAGAAAAGCTTGTTGGATATCGTTATTGTGAGATCAAAGATAAGGAAAAGAGTCTAAATATTTACAAGAATAACTACACACCATGCGTTAAAGCATGGTGAAACAGGCAGAAAGTTGCAAGTGTGAAAAAATCAGAAAAATAGTGTTGGATATCGTTATTATGAGCCAAAGACAAGGAGAAGACCATACGAGTACACGTATTCAAGAATAACAACAAACCATGCGTTAGAGCAAGACGATTGTATAAATCATCGCTAGTTTGGTGTTTTGGTTACTAGCAAGCAAGCGATAATCGCCAGCTTGTAACGAAACACGAATACGATACGGTTATATCAGGAGATGTTCTAATTTGTGGGCAATAAGCGTGTGTTTACACGGGCAATTTTAATTACCGTAATTCTGAGGTTCGTAGGAGAGAAAGGTGAGAAGAATGGAAAGGGGGAAAAAACTTGACCGTAGTGGCAGTTCGTTTTGTTCTTTCCACTCGCACTTTTCAACGTGAAGTTGGCTGTAGAAATAAATTTCAGCTTTTCAATTACATAATTATTTATTTTAGACTGCATACATATCGCGACCCTAGAACAACAAGGTTCTGACTGAAAATTTTTGATAAATTTATCTGCATATCTCATCGTATTAAAATTGGCATTCCCTTTCGATTACTGCTACCGACTTAATTATATCTCTTATCGTTGACGAGATATCTATTGGAATATACAACTGTTATTTGGTTAAAAAAGTGCATTCAATTTGGTTCTTCTCAAAAATTACTTGGTGCACTTAGAACCTTGTTGTTCTAAAGTCGCGATATGTCTCAAAGTTATTTTAAAAATGTCAAAAGAAGCAATAATGAAACAAGCATTGCTGAAACAGAATTGCACTTGTGTAAACACAAATTGCAAGTTCAATAGAGAAGCAGAAAAATGTCGGCAATTAAAATTGCCCGTGTAAACGCACGCTAACAAAGTACCTTATCTATCCATAGAGCAATATATAATAGCCATACCTCTCTTTACGTTCTCTCTATGACGGCGGGTATCCATGACGCAGCTGATCGACTATGAAGTGGTATTGATAGAAAACAAAGTAGATAGGCAAGAGAGCGATAAGCAACCAGAAGCAAGCCATGCAGCCAACTAAGATTAAAAAGTGTTTTATTGATTCTAATGACAGCTAAAATATGTTTTATGTTAGTTGCATTGATCAAAAATGTGCATTCGTTTTATATCCAACCAAAGAGAGTAACGTACAACAGCAACAACGTTTGTTGCTGATAGTTTTAATCGTGTTAACTGCAGCTTTCCTCATAACAATCTCTATTTAAATACTGAAGAGATCACACGATACCAAGCTCCGACATAGGTTACCCGAATTGGTATATCGATGGTAGCCTTATAATATACAAGGATATGGTACGTGACTATTTGCTTTTCATTGGGTTTCTTCAGTACATGGTAAAATAAGTAAGGTAAACGCAGTAGGAATTGTTACAACAAAAACAGGCATTTCGTTTTTGATTGGTATCCATAATCTGTCAAATTTTCTTCATGTATGTATCTACTGTAAAAGTAAACAAAAAGGTACAAAAACAAAATACATGTGAATTTGACATAAGAGAAACACCTAAACAAGAAAAATGTTCAAATCAGCTGTTCTAACGAGTTTACCTTACTTATTTGTCGGTCCAATCAGCTCTACAACAATTGGCTTTTAGTCTTTAGAGCATTCGTCTAACCAGATTTTACATATGAGCTGAAACATGCAACTTTTCAACTCATCGCAGCCATCCTTGAACAGTTCAGCTGGTAGTCGGAGCAGTCATCACAATCGTATGTATTTGCTCAACTCCCTCATCTGTATTGGAGTCTCCTGGGACAAGTAAAGCAGAGAAGTGATCTCTCCATGTCTCCAATATACTCTTCACATCTACCACTAGATTACCATCCTTATCTCTACAAAAGGGAGCCCTGATCTATCGCTGTTGTTTTGACTTTCCATCTTTCGGTAGAATTTTCGGGCTTCGTTTTCCTTCTATTGATTCAATTTGCGCACCCGTGCTTTCCATTTTTTCTTCTTAAACAAACGGGTTTCCTCTCTCCTCTTTACCGTATACCGCTGCGTCTCGGCTCGTGTAGCAAATGACTGAAGCATTGCCATTCGTACAGCGTTAATTTCCTCATTTTCCGTGCGACACTTCATCGTACCATGGTATATCTTTAAACTAGTTTTCACAACCAAGCACGCTTGCAGCAGTTAACTTAGAGTGGGCAATGTATTTCCGCTGCGCTTCAGGATTATGTGGAGAGGGTGAGTTTTGCGCTAGTAGTTGATTGAGGGTTTCTGCATATGCCGTGTCTTTCCCAGGTAATTGCCGCTTTCCTAAACGCAAAGAAAAAACTCGTTCCTCCCAAACGAAATCTCAGATAACTGAAGTTCGTTTGGGGACTTTAATTGGGAGAAACGAACTTCTGTTAATCCATACATGTCATTTCGTTTGGGATAACTGAAAAATGTTTGCAGTAAACGAGTTATGAGAAATGAGTGCTGAATAAACCTTTACGATAAACGCAAAACGGTTCCACCAACTGTCCCTTCGGTTACAGCAACCGAGTTGTAGTGGCTCCAAATAAAAAAACGTTTGCGAGAACTGAAAACGTTTGCAGTAAACGAGTTATGAAAAATTAGAGCTGAAAAAACGTTTGCGAGAAACGAAAAACGGTTTCACCAACTGTTCTTTCGGTTGCAGCAACCGAGTTGTAATTACAAATTTAATTTATAGCTTCCATAAGCTCTTTTTTGTTTAAATTTCCAACTTTTATGATTTTGTTTCCAAATAACAACTAAACAAACTACAACGCGTCATTTGAAAATCCTAGATATATTGACAAGGTAGAAGCATTAGAGTGTGTGATCACTTTTATGTGTATTCAAAACGAGTGCATAAGGCTGTGTATACAGTCGACAGAAAGAGAGAAATTTACGTTCTTCGTGATCTGTGCTCTCATTAGAAATATGGCTAATTTCAGTTATCGCAAACGTTTTTTAAATTTGCGGCAAATGAAATTTTGTACGTGTAATGCAAACGACAACTCGCATATCCTGGATTATATCAGCCATATAATTCTTGAAGCCAGTTGGATAGTGGCACCGGATCTATATAGCGTTCTAACATTCCAAGTGCGTATCGGTAAATCGTCATCCTTGGAACGTTTGCGGGAGTTGTCAACAAATAGCTTTTAATAAACGGGGACGGAAGGCAAGCTCTTCTCGTTATGGTTTTGTATTTTACCTACTGCCAAAATGACTTGCAGAAGCTGTGTTGATGAAGAGGAGGTGGAGTCAATAGAACACCTGTGTCTTTGCCCAGTTCTTTCAAGCAGACGGCGGGCTGCACTAGGCTCACATTTCTTTGGGGAGTTACCAAATCTGGCTGATGTTAGTATTCGCAAAATCTTGAGCGTTGTAAAGCAATCGAACTGGTTCCACAGGAGGGAATAGGAAAATCTCATATTTTTCCTTTTGTCCCGGTGGTATCACAATGTATTGGGTGATTCATCGTGAGGTTTGATTTACAATGTGAAATAAACCACATAAATTTGAAAGTGAACTTAACATTTTTATTATCGGTTAAAAGATGGCATTTACTGTTTTAAAATGGTATCATGTAAATGTTGGCCAAGACTTGGTCTGAGGTGGTCCATTCGGAAGGTGCAATTTTGGGGGACTCGTTCGAGCACAACGACTGGTATCTCGCGAATAACACGAGTAATGTTTTGCTTCCAAAGCGTCAATCGTTGCTGGCTTATTCATGAAGACTTCAGACTTTACATATCGCCAGAGAAAATAGTCCAAGGGTGTGATATCGCACGATCTAGGCAGCCAATTTTCCATAGCAAAACGTGAGATGAGGTGCTCACCAAAATTATTTATCAAGTCCATTGTTTGACGCGCTGTATGGCACGTAGTGCCGTCTTGTTCAAACCAGAGCTCACCGAGACCATGCCTTGAATTTCAGGAAGCACACAGTCCGTTAACTTGGTGCGATAACGGTTACCATTGACGGTATTATTCTGATTTGCCTCATTTTTGAAGAAATATGGACCAAAGATTCCACCAGCTCATAAACCACACCATACCGTTGTTTTATGTTTAATGTGGTCTAACCGGTCGAGTATCATCCACTAATGTAAAGACCGCAGTCTCTGGTCCAGTAATTTGCTTCTCTGTGGTGGCTTCTCAGCTGCGCCATAGATTTTGTCAACCCTAGTGTAGCTCCAACATTTTTTTTTGAAATTGCAAACGTTTTTGTGCCTAATAGGGTTTTCCGGAGGACTGACCTGGGGCATATCTTGCCTGAGTATTGCCGAAGTATTTCGAGAATGCTAAAGCAACAACAGCAACAGTAGAGGATATTCAAATTTAAAATAACAACTTGGATATATGTTATGCGAGTTAAGGAATGCTTTGTTCTCCATGGATTTAAAACGGTATAAAAGTTGTGATTCAAAACAGAAAGGTAAACAGCAATAAAAACTATTGCTGCTTCTCGACTTGAAGGCGTTTTGATGCAAAGCCCAAACTCTAATTTTACCACCAACCAGCAGCAGATCGATTTAATGCAATCCGCGTTTAGACCACCTTAATCTTCCAGATTTGAAGATGTTAGGTACAGACAAGTGGAATCGAGAAGCTTCAAGAAGACAAATGTGTTTTGTGAATCATATGTGTTTGGGAAACATGCAAACCAAAAGCACGCTAACGCAAAATCAACATCCAGAATTTTGCAAATCGTTCACAGTGTATGTGTATGGGGTCCAATAACTCCTAATTTTTGGAATGGAAAGAAATTGACAGTGACCTTTGTAGATGATTGCTCACATTTTAGTACAGACATCATATCGTATACATTGATATGATGTCAACCAAAGTACAAGTTTTGGAACAATTTAAAACATTCAAATCTGTGCCAGAAAATTTACATGTCATAAGAATTGCTAATTTGACATGTGATAAGGGTGGTGAGTACTCATCAGCAGTATTTAAAGAATTTGCAAGACATCTTGAATCACAATTAAATTCACAAATGTTTACACTCCCGAACATAATGGTACACCTGAGCGAATGAAACGAATTCTGATTGTGGTCTGAATTGGTTTACTGTGTTAATTATTTAACTACATCGATTTTCGGGATTTCATTTCCGTAAACAGCTGATTTTTGTACGGAAAAACATACATATGTATGTATAATTGGTGGGTTAAAATCGCGAAACTGGAAATTGTGGTATACCTGAACGCCGCTTCACAGGACTCCAACCAGTGCACTTTCGAGTGGAATAACTCTTGTGGAAATTTGGCATGGCCTTAAACCAATCTTGTCTCACTTAAAAATATTTGGTTTCTCACAGTCCTGAAATTAAGCGTAAGAAACTGGATATGAAATCGGAAAAACTTGTAATGAAGGCATACCCTGGAAATGGCTACCGTTAATGGAATCCAGTCAAGCGGAAGATTGTTTCATGGAGAAAAGGGGTTTCAACATTATCAAATAAATCAAAATTGAGATTTTCCAACCTGAAACAAATTTACAAGTTCAATAGGAGTCATCATGACAAGAGTCATTATGATGAATTGGAAGAAACAACTGATTAAATAGATAAGAACAAGTACAAGTGGACATTGATGATGATAACCATGAATTTGTCAAAGAGCCAGAAGACTCAACTGCGTAGAAACGAACTTCTGTCAGCTGTTTTGCTGTTTAACGACAACAATTTGTCCGAACATCGAACAAAATCCCAATTAGTGGTGTTCTGTCGCGACTTGATAATCTAGTTTTGTTGTCCGTTAATTGTATGACATTGATGTGACCGACAACTGCCTTTAACAAAAAGGTGCCACATGCTACTTTAGTTATATGCCATCCCGAGAAATAATCCAATTACAATTCAATCTTGCGAGCATTCCGGAACACCCTTTGTATTACGACGATTTGGAATAGAAACTTCCATCGGTGTATGGAATAATGGAACTTAAATTGTGTTTGAATTCAGAACGTAAACCTTTTAACCGGTTTTATGCAAAAACCGTACTGCTTGTTTTTTCATACGATCAGCGTCATAGAGTAATGTAGATGTAAAGAGTGGTGTTTCAGTTCCACCAAATTCTCGTCGAAAGTCAATGGGCTAATGCATAGAGTAAGATATATATAAAGAGTGTGCATGTGTGGTTCAGTTCCATCAAGTTCTCGTCGACAGTCACTGGGCTAACGACTGTTTAGATTTTTTTTCACTGAATTGGCAAAATTTACTCCCATTTGATGTGTTTTGTACTTGTGGCTTGACACGCTGCTGCAAAAGTATGAAAATTGCACCACGCAACCCAGTCACCTATCACTCTTTCTTCTTTGAAAGCATCTTCTCGATAAGTTCTCCAAGTACTGATTTTATCAGCTGTCTCATCGATACCCCTTTTCTAAAACCCCTGATCAGGGTGGAATTTGAATGAAACAAACAAAAAAATTGAAAATGGGAAATCAAACAAGTATTTCCTCACTTTTTTCAACTGCTGAACTGTCACTAGGCAGGCCATCTATATACGAATACATACATAGATACATTTATTCTCTCATCTGAAGTTTCAAATGAGAGAAATTAAATTTAAAATTAACTTACACCAGGTGGAGTTACAAAATATGTTCACTTAATTTTTTCATGTCGTTTTGGTGTATAACTGAAAAATTTATATGTATTTTGCACTTTTTTGTTGACTTTTATCGTTGGTATACATTTGTATTGTATTTAAAACAACTAGTTTGTTGGACGTTGTTTACTATCGCCTCTATCTGGTATTATTGAACCCATGTTTTCCACCATCCAATGTTTACTTTCCACCGTACCTATGACGTTTAATTTATTGAGAGAATAAATGTATCTATGTATGTAATCGTCTATGAGACAGACAGATGTTTTTGCATTCTCTAAAACTAGGGATGAGCAATTAATCTATTAATTAAAATTTTGATTGATCGATATCGTGATTAATCAGTTTATCGTATAATCAAGAATTTTGATTAATCAATTAATTTGAATATTGATTAATCTTTTTTGAATTAATTGTATTCATCATTCAAATAAATCGCTCTAATTCAAATTTGCTCTAACGCATGGTTTGTAGTTATTCTTGCAAATGTTTATATGGCAATGTCTTTTTATAATTCCTCATTTTCGTACAATTTACAATAGCGTACGAAGATGATGGATGGTGATGATGGTGATCATCCGCCCAAACATACCCTAAAATACGGAACTCATACCAACTAACAAAAAATCAAACACAATGATATACAATTACATGTACACCGGCTTCAGAATGTATCTTAACGTATTAGAATTGTTCAATACCAAAAATGTTACGTCAGTCACGTTACGTCAGTCACGGAACTTATTTCGCTCAAACCTCAACATCTTTTGAGCATAATTTTTTGACGCATTTATACTGATTGTATTCTAAACTATAGACATAGAAGAAGATATCCGGACAAAAAAAATAAACTTCACATTGAAACTTTTAGAGAAATGCCATTTGGAAAAGTGACCTGAATTATTGGTGAAAAAATGCGTTACGTCAGTCACGACAAATTACACCATTTTTACAGCCAAAATTCAGTAATTTTTTTCAATTAAATCACTGATTTTAATTAAGCTTAAGCTAAATAATTTTTCCAAAAAAAAATTATAGCTCTATGTTCAACAGTTCACGAGATAGAATAATTTGAATGTTGTAAAAACTCTGCGAATGTTACGTATGTCACGAAAGACATTGCCATATTCTTCTGCTTAACAATAACGATATCCAACACAGTTTTTCTGAGTTTTTTCAGACTGGTAACTTTATGCCTACGACGACAACATTTTTGTGAATATTGGTACAGCCCGCAGTTGTGTGTTCTCGTCTGAATACATATATAATTTAAGTCACATATTTTTGTCATTAAGCAGACTTTTGTCGCCATCTATTGTTGAAAGTTTCACTTTCGAGACGATCAGTATGTCCATACATATTTTTCAGTTAAGCGAAGTCATTTTTCAGTTATGCGATTTTTTTCAGTATAGCGGAGTTTCGCTAAACCGTAGGGGATTCAACGAAGTAAACATAAAATCAAACTGGGAATAAAGCTCAATTTCAGTAAGCTTTTTGTTAGTTAAGCGTGTTGCGCTAAAGCGGAGTCGACTGTACTATATATCTCGACATGCTCTAACGTAGAGGTTGTAGATATTCCAAAGACGATCTAGAATTAGACCAAGAAATTAGACGACCGGAAGATGTGCGCAATTTAGCAACCCTGGTAAAAGATAAGATAACCAAAACGTGCTAGAAATTCACTCAAAGGCATTTCTCTCACGCGTCATATCTTGATTATTTCATACTTTTTGCATAGTTTATGTAATTTTACTTCAACGTGGTTGGAATTTGTATAGTTATATACAATAACACTATCAAAAAGCTGCTCGTGTATTGAAATATTGAACGAAGAGAGTAAGAGAGAGAACAGAGAATGACTAGGGTTTCACTCGTTGTGTTTGTTGGCATTTGAGCAGGGGGTACCGATGAGTCAGCTGTTCAATTTAGTATTTGGAGAACAGATAGAGAATATGCTTTCAAAGAATATATTGTGATAGCTGAATTCAGCAAAAGTGTTTTCACTTTTGTTTTGTTTTTTTCGTTCGTGGCGCGTTATTAATTTCGGGTAGTTTTGTGAAATATTGTATTAAAAAAGTGGTAAAAAGTGATTAAATTAACAAAAAATATAACAACAAAATAAATGCAATACGGTTATTCGGTGGAAGTAAATGAAACACGTCACAAATCCTGAAAATCAAAAGCGGAGCATAGGGCTAAACAAAAGTGAACAAAACACATTTTCTTTTACTACGCTATACTCTATATGTTTCCCATTTATTCCACGGAACCCGTTAGTACAAAAACGAACTAGTGCACACTCTTAAAGTAGCATTTGAGTGAAGAGCAATTTTGACTGTCTACTTGTATATCGTTTTTGGTTATTCCTGCATATATTTATATACCTCTTCTTATTTTTGATCTCACAATAACGATATCCAACACTGTTTCTCTAATTTTTTTAATAGGCGAAAATTTTTTAAGACTGAAATTTCTGCACTGTTTGTTTGGATAAATTTGCAATCATCTAACGTAATCGCTTCTCACAGAAGAAAAAGATCTATTTTTATCAACTTGAATTATTTTGTGATCACAGTATAGGAATCTTCTCTGAAATAAAATATTTATACTAATTATTATATTAGGCGTGTTTTGGTTGCACCGCTTGCTTAGATTACCACTTATTTTGTAAGGAGGGCTTAGCGAAATTAAGCGGCACTTTGAGTTACCGTTTCCATTTCAGTCCTAAGCAGGCATAAAGTTATCAGTCTGAAAAATCAGAAAAATAGTGTTGGATAACGTTATTGTAAGCTCAAAGATTAGGAGAGAGTATAAACATTTACAAGAATAATTACACACCATGCGATGGAGCACGACGATTATATGTATTACCGGTTTAAACAGTCAGAAGGTTGGCAGTATGCAAAAAATCAGGAAAACAGTGTTGGATATCGTTATTGTAAGCCACGTATTCAACAATAACTACAAACCATGCGTTAGAGCAAGACGATTGTATATATTATAATAAAGTGCCGATAGTTTGGCGGTTTAGTTACTAGCAAGCAAGCGATAATCGCTAGTTTGTAACGAATACACGCCTATTGTTTATTTTACACAATTTGTATCCAGTTACGTTTTTCACAATTAAAGTTGTTTGAAATAATATTAAATTTCTTTTTCGAAGAGATAGAACTACTTTAGTATAGATTTACAACATCAAAAAGGTAAAGCTAAGGTAAAACACCAACTGACTGATATAGACAATATATTGTATTTTATTGAATTCAAATAGAACTATATTACATGTGCCGGCATAGGTAATAAAACTGCTATTATTTTGTGTGTGTGTACTTTTATAGAATCATTTAATAAACTGTTCAAAAGGGATCTGAAGGGAAGTGATTGAAGTCTACGGCAGTGACAAGCCAGATGCAGTTACACTAGTTTTTTGGGAAGCGCTCTAATTATAATATTATCGTTCATTTTAATATTCTCGTAGTAACACACCAGTCTGAATATTGAATAAAGATCATCAATTAAAATGAAGAAAAAAATTAATATTATTTATGGGTCATTATCACAATATCTGGTTGCGCTAACTAAAAGTTTACCGCGGCCTTTATGGCGATAACCTTGTTTGAAATTAAATTGAAAGGTGGCAACTTTGTGCTTAGAGGAACTTTGTGCCGAGACCGAATTATCGATGACGGCGGCGCAAAAGACAAACTAAATTGGCAACTTTGTCAGTTTTGTGCAAATTTGGATTGTTTTTGCGATAACTGAACCTTTAAAATTGGATCAGTCTTTCAAATCGGCTCACATTTTAAACCGATGAGAGCCAATTATATCGGTAGCGGCGTGAAGTTCACATTTTGTTTGGCGGCGGCGAAGCCGTCTGTCAAACGGTTGATTTTTTGTGTATGTTTGCCTTTTTTGGTACTTAGCAGTGTTGCATCAAATTGTACACCAGTTTTAAATCAAGTTAAAAATTAAACTTCAGTTTTTACGGATTAAAATTGTATGCTTAACAGATTTAACTTTCGAAATGCGCGAATCTTGGTCGGTGTAAATGCCGATATAATTTGTGAATTCCATACAAACTTACAACGACAACTTTTAGTTAGTCTTAGCTGTATGGTAACTGGAGAAGATGATAATGGCGGTAAATACGGTAAAAATGGGTAAAATATTTGAAAAAAATTTGCACTTTAAATAAATCTAATTCACTTAAAAAAAAGTATAGTTACATTAATATTGATCAATTAATTTTGCCTAAGAAATTAGGTAAATTAGGTAAGCCTATTAGGAAAGCCTATATAAATTAGGTAAGCCTATATATATCTGCCAAATTATAATAGACCATGAAATTGAGTAAAGTTACACAAGTTTCCTTTTTGTGTATATTGCATGGAAATTAAATAACGATTCTGGATATGACTATAATTATATTTATTTACCTGAGGGAATTTATAACTACGTCATAAGTAGAATTGAGCACAAGAAGACCACAAAGGTGATGAATAAGTGAACGAGTCTAGTCTTTGTTCCCTTCTTCATCATGTTTTGTTTTTTCTGGTTTTTGGATTCGTTCCCTTCTTCAAACTACCGATTCAATTGTCTTCGAAACAAAAACGGTTTCCCATTACATCCCATGAAGAGTTTGTGGGCAGCTTCTCACAACCAGTGAGCTATGCGCTTTCTAGTTTTATACTCACTGATTGGAACCTACAGCTTTATACCGGTTCCGAAAGGTATTTTAACCGTTGTGTCAACAGCTGTTGGGTTTTATCCACATCGACAGTAGATGTACCCGGGTACTTCATACGTTTTGTATGGCAGATAGTTGCTTTTGATATACAAATATTAACTACTACCTGGATTCTTGTAATTTTCTGGTTTTTTTTTTTTTTATTTCTTGGAAATATTGTCTAGTTAACAAAACTTTTATCATAATTTGGGAAAAAAAAAATTTGGTACCTAAATAATCCATTTTTACCAAAAATGGGAATTGCCAAAATCCATAAAAATTTAACAATTTCCAAATTCTTTTTTAATCCTTGTAATTTGATCCCTTTTTACCAAGAAAAATAATTAACATTGAATTTTCATTCGCAAAATTCCGTTATATTTGAACTGAAAATCAACCCCTCTTGCTCATAGTGCTATTTTTAGTACCTGCGCAGAATAATTATAACTCATAAAATATTTGTTCAATGTAAACATTTTTTTTTTGGAATGTGTAGGAAAACACGTCTACTAAACAGGAACAAAAGGGTATTTGGGAATATCTTGCCTACCTACCCTTGCCGCATAAAAAGAAAAGGAAACTGCTATATTTGCATTGCAAAACGCCAAACGAGAAAAGTATGTGCAATTTGTAATAAGCCTGTGTGCGCAGAGCACTCGAAGGATCATCCACAATGCCTCAGATGCTGCTAAAATTCATAAAATATATTTTTATAATGATTTTCTATAAATAAATAAACAAATTTCCATAAAATAAACTAAATATTTCCATTTATTTCTATATATTTGTATGAATTTTCATAGAAGTACCTGGGTACATCAGCTGTTGACGCTAGGTCATTTTCTAGTAACTGGGTTATATTTTCCAAACGGTTGGTCCAATTGACCTGAAATTTCACACCAATATCAATTACATATTTCCAAGCTATGATACGAAGTTTCATCAAGATTGGACCAGCCGCTTGGAAGATATAGCAATATAAAGTGAACTTTGCCATTTATTTCTATATATTTGTATGAATTTTCATACAAGTACCCGGGTACATCAGCAGTCGACGCCATTCCACTAACTTGAATTTGGGCTGTATCGACTGAACTGCTGCTCCAATCTTGATGAAACTTTTCCACATGATGCAAAAGTGTATGGTTGAGGATATCATGAAATTTCAGGTCAATCGGACTAACCGTTTGGAAGATACAGGAAAATTAAAGTTGCAAATGTACCCGTGGGCTCTACGATCGACACAACGGTTAAGACGATTTTTCATGGTTAAATTCTCGATAATGTCGCCGACACTAACCAAAGGACGGCAGCCGAAAGAAATCTAAGGTGGTCAGAGCAGAGATAGAACCACCGAGTAATACTCAGGGGGTACCGATGAGTTAGCTGTTCAATTTAGTACTTGGAGAACAGATAGAGAATATGCTTTCAAAGAATAGATGGTGATAACTGAATTCAGCAAAAGTGTTTTCACTTTTGTTTTGATTTTTTCGTTCGTGGCGCGTTATTAATTTCGGGTAGTTTTGTGAAATATTGTATTAAAAAAGTGGTAAAAAGTGATTAAATTAACAAAAAATATAACAACAAATTAAATGCAATACGGTTATTCGGTGGAAGTAAATGAAACACGACACAAATCCTGAAAATCAAAAGCGGAGCATAGGGCTAAACAAAAGTGAACAAAACACATTTTCTTTTACTATGCTATACTCTATATGTTTCCCAAGTATTCCACGGAACTTGTTAGTACAAAAACGAACTAGTGCACACTCTTAAAGTATTACTCGGTGGCTACCATTGCACCACCTACGGTCAATGTTGAATAAATGAAGTAATTGTTAGTGTTTTCATTCGGAGTCGAATAAATTGTATAATTAACTCATATGAAAATATGTTTCAGCAATATCTTTCGGACAAAACTAAAATAAACTATTTTTTCAATGTATAAATGATAGAAGCAAAAATCAGACCATGCAGGTTCTGTAGAAAATAGATTGGTGTTTGATGCTAAGTGATTGTGTTTAACGACAATATAATTTGAATTGACCCCAACGTTATCGCTCCGATTGTGGTTATACAATAATGGTCAGTTTTGCAGTTAGTGGTCATTTTGATTGCTTAGTCAAATTGTGGCGAAACAGCGAATTGTGGTTTTCAGTCAATGGTTAACAATGATTTAACCACACAGTGTTGGTTGGTTAATTTGTAGACAGAACCATATGATTTTGACAGTCGCATTACTGATTGTCAAAATGAGACATGTTAGATTGTACAAAATGCATGTTTCTGTTTTGAATATTTGTACACATAGTTTGAGCCTAGCCAGTTAAATCGATGCGCCTAAATAGTTTTTTATAATTATTTTTGTTAAAATGACTTCGAATTTTACATTTATTTCATATTTTACATAACTCCATTTGGTTGTTCCTCATTGTTGTTTTGGTATTTAGCTCAAAACAGATGTTTGCCCCAATAAGGGTTACATTAACTCGCCACTGAAAAATAAACTGCAAAGTTAATTTCTAATTAACGTTCAATTACGATTAAGTAATCCGATAGTTAACCACCCACTTTAAAACTGACCATAAGAAATATGATATATCTTTTTGAATATGATATTATGGCTTGAATGAGTTCTAAATAGGATTTGATTGATTAATTTTGAATTAAATAAGCTTTTCAAACAATTTTGTTTTCAAATTTCAAAATCTATATTATATATATGTGGTCACAAACAATAACACCCTAAGTCGATTCTAAAATTTTTCGGGGAGAGCAGTTTAAAGTTTAATATCTTTACTGGAAATCAGGAGTCGGAGTTTTTGTGATAACTTTGTTACAGATAACAAGGAAACGAATTCTTTTACTTACTTCTTAACAAAAAAGAGTTGCTTATTTCAGCACGGTGACTTCTCGTAATTTTTTTTCCAATTTTGTCCTAATTCGAGTTAGGCTGTTATTGGTTGTGACCACAGATATATATAAGTAGACTATATATAAAGCTATATTAATTGTTTAAACTTAATAATATTTTGATACACGGAAGGAAATCTTTTTTAAATTGGAATATGATTTTCAAATTGAAATGAGTTTAATGTGAATTCGAATAAAAGTTTTAAATGTTGTATTTTACAAATCTGAATATAATTTAAAATTTAATTTAAAATTTAAATATGATTGTCAAATTTGAATACAGTTGTGACGTTTAGAGATTTGCACAAGAATACGAATACGATAATTAATAAATATATTAATTATAAGAGTACACGTGTAATTCAATTTTAAAAAGAACATAAACAAAGCGGTTTAACCGGTTTTCGCAAAATTTAAAAATCGAAATTAAGGGGTCTTAAAAATACCGTGTTTTTGACACTCCAGCTAGATGAAAGTTCTGAATAGAGTATTTAAAAAATCGACACATCCAATAAAACAGACTCGTTTCTTTAAATAAAAACAACATTGTTGAAAACCCGGATGTGGTGATATTTATAACCTTAGCTTATGAATTGGATTTTTTAATTTAAAAATGCAAAATTGTTACGAATTAAATACAATAAAATACATTAAATATCAAATGCCAGTATAAATAAACATAAATTGGACAAGTGTTTACATTTTTTAAGAACAACCTTTTAAAAACTCAATATTTATTTTTTTATTTAATTAAAAGTATGTATGCAAGTCTGTATTTTAATTATGTGTAAAAATACACAAATGTGTTTTCTTTTATTTAATTATTGAAAATTAACTATTCAATATTCCATGGAATATAGTCCAGCAATTTCTTAAATTTTTTGAAAAAACATTTCTTGTTATCGTGTAAGGTCAGAGGGTTTTGATGACACAGCTGATCGGCCTCGTAGCTTCAAATTTGATACAGGAGAGCATAGACGAATATAGTATAGACACATTTATTCTCTCAATAAATTAAACGTCATAGGTATGGTTGCAAGTAAGCATTGGACAAGATTAAAATTTAGACAAGATTAAAATTAAGATATACAATGAATGTTTAATATTATTAATAATAATCGAAACTTCAAATCTTGTTCGATTTTGACTCGTCCATTGAAATATTTTATACATATCCAAGCATTATTTTAAGCTGGGCCGAAATTTTTCAATGGTTTTGAGTTTTTGATGTTGCTATTTATAATGACATTCGATACTGCCACAAAGGTCGTTAAACCATCATTGGCATTTGGCATAAGATGAATGAACTTTTCACAAGTCTATACAAAACAAATGGATACAAATAAGATGAAACGATGACGAAAATGAATCATCTTTTAAAATTAACTACAAATAATAAAGATAACAATTACTATATAATAAGTGTGATTATGGAGTTTAATATTTCAGTACTGGGTTTGACTTGTACCCTCGGCAGGCGCAGCAGTCCTGACGCCATAGAGTAAGATATATAGAGTGTGCATGTGTGTTTCAGTTTCACCAAATTCTTTTCGAATGACAGTGCGCAACGACAGTTTTGATACAGTTTTTTATGCCATTTTTTTCTGACAGAATTTGTACGTAATACAAATAAAAATGAGATAAAAATGTTGTGTTCTTCAAATCAAAAATAATTGATTGCATATTAAGGCCCAATTTTTGACTGGTTATTTAATTTGGTAATCAGTTGATTTTGATTTATGTTTGATCTGACTTTAAATACGTAAAGAGTTTTTCAGTGCTTTGTCGAATAATCTTACTACCATGTGGCAACAGTGGCAAATGCTACGAAAAATAACCGGTACTCATACATTTATCAGCTAATCGTTACAATGCATCAAACTGGCGCCATTTGCCAAACAAAAATGAAGTGATAAAATACAAAATACTTAATGAAATTGGAAAATATTTGAGCAGAAATAAAGTTCTAACTACACTACGAGTTAAATGATACGTTTTTATTGTTATTTCAACTAGGATGGTGATTATAATTGTTCACATTAACAATTAAAGAAGCTTTGTGTTTGTTCTTCTTGTTGTATTCTGTCAAAATCATATGGTCACTTGATCATAGTTTAAATACCCAACTTTGGTTTTTTAAACAGCAAGTAACTATAAACCTAAAAAGTGAATTCAGAATTCAAATTATGTTTGATCGTTGATGAAAGATGATGTTCCACTCAAAAATTAGGCCTAAGTTATTTTAAAAGTCATAAGTGTCAATAACATCAAATTTTAAGTCGGTTTTTTCAATTCGCCTATCGTTCATTCTCTTTCACATTCTCTCCTGTATAGACAAATATAGTATAGACATATTTATTCTCTCATCTGACGTTTCATTTCACACTCTTCGTCGTAGGTTTGTGGAAATTAGAGAAATTAATTTTAAAATTAACTTACACCAGGTGGAGTTACAAAATATGTTCACTTAACTTTTTCATGTCGTTTTGGTGTAGAACTGAAAAATTTGAAGGTAGTTTGCACTTTTTTGTTGACTTTTATCGTTGATATACATTTGTATTGTATTTCACACAACTAGTTTGCCACAAAAACACGAAATGCGGTTGCTGTTCCTTTAATGGACGTTGTTTACTATTGCCTCTATCTGGTATTATTGAACCCATGTTTTCCACCCTCCAATGTTTACGTGCAACCATACCTGTGACGTTTAATTTATTGAGAGAATAAATGTGTCTATACTATATTCGTCTATGGTCTATACTATATTCGTCTATGAGACTGACGATATGAACTACTAGGAGGCCAATTGATTTAACTCCACAAAACAAAAATTGGAGAAAATTTGGGACTTCTGCTTACTGCTTCATTTTGGTGATTATAAACAATGGGGTGTTAAATATTTTTGTTTTTAATATGACAAGATTAAAATGTTTTCGATCTAATATCGTTGAAATCGCAAAATTCTTAAAATGTGGAATTATATCAATTGCCATGAAAGTAGTTATTATATTGGTCAAACACAAGGCTGATTTGAAAAATCAAGCATAATTTCGAATTCGAATTATTCTCCCTTGATATTGTTTATACTGCATTCACACTGAAGTACGATTCTCTCATGTCGTTTATATTAACAGCTGGTTATTGTATTGAAAAAAACAGATGTTTCGATAAATGAAATCCCCAATCGCGAGGTTTTGATTGCAGAGTGTTCAGGACTTTAGAAGTTTGATTTTTATGGCAATTGAAACTCTTGCCGTGAACTCTATTTACCGTGGTACCTACTACTTCTGACATTATAGTGCTCTTAACATTGTGACCATGTACTGTCTGTACACATGTGCATTATAATGTTGTTATCAATCCAATGAATTCACACGACGTTAGAATAATATGTTAATCTATAAATATTTATACATTTTTAAGGGAAACAAATTCCAACTTGTTGCTCTTGTACAAGTTTCCGATCTTTAGTATAAATTTATGACTGGAATTTCTATGTTGAGATTACAATTATTATTGGATAATCGTTGAATAAAGTAGTTTATATTCTGTATATTCGTTCATTAATAATGAATCAGAAAAAACTGATATGGAGAAATACGTCTTATTCTACACTAATATGTCTAGATTAAATACCAATATATTTGTATGTACGTTAGAATTGTTGACTTGTAACATAGAATAACAATTTACAATTAAAAGTGTAAAACAAAAAAAAAACTTGTTAATGCTACAATCGAAATCTCGATTTTCTATATTTTATTCACTCGACCAGCTGATTGGTGCATGGTAAATCATATGTTTGGAACACAACATATAAAGGAGTATCGATGACACAGGTGTTAGTACTTTGAGAACAAATAGAGAAGGTGCTTTCAAAGAAGAATCGGTGATAGGTGACTGTGTTGCGTGGTATGATTTTCATACTTTTGCTGGCGTGTGTCAAGCCAAAAGTACAAAACACATCAACTGGGAGTAAATTTTGCCATTTAAATCAATGAAAAAATGGTTATTCAGTGAAAATTTTCAAAATGTAATGAAGTGTTAGAGTAAAATTATTTGTGTAAATCCCAATTAATACGCAAATTGTTAAAATTAAAGATTTGTTTTCCACGTAATCCACGGTCCACATAAAACAGCTGTTGCAAACTCTTGATAGTATTACTTGGTGCAAAATATAGAAATCTGTAGTAAAAACATGTTTTGCCATACACAAATCAGTTGTTTATGAACATGAAATTACAAATACGCGTTATATCCGAACATGGTTCTATTTCTCAATAATATGTCGTTTATCTGTAAAATAATAATTGTCTTGAGTTTTAGAACAAAATATGTAAGTGTTTAGTAGACATCTGCACAAGACGTCTCATTCAAGACTTTTTCTTTTTTTCAAGACATGTACTCTAGCGAAGATGTGGTAACCAAATACTTCACTGTTTAAAAAAAAATATATGAAGCCTGTGTTAGATAACACGGGCGTATAGGTCAGACGTAGAATACGTTAGTCATTTTGCAATTAAAATATATGAATTAAATATAATTTTTGATAAATGATTTAAATCTATCAAATTTATCTTTAATTTTTATGTTAAAAATTTAGGATAGTTTTTAACAAAATTTGGGTACACTTTATATCAATTCGATGCACTTTTGAAAACAAGTGTAAATACTGCATGTGGCAACACTGGTTCTGTAATGTTCACATAAAACATGCATTGTCATTATACTTCTTCTCTTTCTCACACTGGTTCTGTGATGAACACACAGATAATCGTACTGCTCTTACACATGATGTTATAATACATAAAATACAAAGCATATGAAAATTAATACAAAATTTGAAGGAGTTAAATTTTGATTTACTTATAGAATCAAAAAAATTATATGTAGCAATATGATTATTTAAATACAAATCAAAAGAAGACATATTAAATATGTTACGACCATACTTGAATTTTCTTCAATGCATGCATAAAGTATTAAAAACTTATAACGAAAGTGACAAACATTTTCTCAAAATTTTGTGCTCCAGATCAACACCCCTACCTTACCGTTTAACGTATTCTACCCCTGCAGTATTGGTAATCGACACTACGCTGATGAGTTCATCGACTACCACAAACCTTTCGTCGACTACTCGCTAAACTACCAGCAATGCTTTTGAGCGGCGAATTTAACAAGGCGATGTCCGCTTTGGTAATGCCTTACTGTTCGTCGATTACTTCATCGGTAACATTTCGTCGACGCATTTATCGGTAACATTTCGTCGACGCATTTATCGGTAACATTTCGTCGACTACTCGCTAAACTACCAGCAATGCTTTTGAGCGGCGAATTTAACAAGGCGATGTCCGCTTTGGTAATGCCTTACTGTTCGTCGATTACTTCATCGGTACAACAAATTATTCGCTTTATTTTGAACTCAAATTTTTTATTTGAATTCAACTATAAGGTTAACAACTTAAGGCATAAGATGAAACTAACAATATTAAATTCTTAAGGTTAAGAAAAACAATAGAAAATCTCTGGAGACACTACCTTACAGATTACCACTGAGTACCAATGTAATCGGCGATGTAGTCAATGAAAAATCAATGGCGATGTAGTCGATGAAATGTTGCCAGCCACTACTTGTGAAACTGCAGGGACGTTAAAAAACTTTCTTGATGTATATGAAGTTGTAGACCACAAAAAGACAATACTACTACTTCTATTTCGCTTCACATCGTATTGTGTTTTTCTGTAAACGCACATACACACATCTACGAACGATTTGTCGACAGTACTCAGAAGTGCTTGGATCTCGCAACTTCGCTACGGTACATGTCTTAAAAAAAGGTGACGCGTCATAACGCCCATGGACGTTATGTCGCACCTGGACATAAAGCCCATGACCGGTGTGACATAAAGCCCGCTGGTTTCACTACTGCCAGGCCTTGCGGCGAAACTCCGTAAAAGGCCATAAAGTCCGTGGACGTTATGTCACACCTAAGATGGACATAAAATCCATGACCGGTGTTACACAAAGCCCATTTTAGGTGCGACATAACGCCCATGGGCTTTATGTCCATTTTAGGTTTGACATAACGCCCATGGGCGTTATGTCCATGGGCTTAATGACGCGTCACCAAAAAAAAACACTTGGCTTGAATGTCCTTTCAAGACGTCTTGTGCAGATGTGTGGTGTTTAGTAAATTTCTAACTGTGAAAGTCTTAGATACAAAACTGGAGTGTAATAAAGGGTGTCTCACAAAGATTACACTTTTTAAATTTAGTGTAATTTTTTTTTTTGGGCATGTGGCAACTGTGAAATTTGGCAGCTTTGACATATGTTTATTACGATCATAGAATAACACATACTATAGAAGTTTTTATTCGCTCAATAAATTAAACGTCATTGGTACGATGGAAATTACACAGTGGAGGGAGGAAAATATGGGTTCAATAATACCAGATGGTGGCAATAGTATACAGCGATCCACAAAGGAACTACACCCGAATTTCGTGTTTTTGTGGCAAACTAGTTGTGTTAAATACAATACAAATGTATACCAACGATAAAAATCAACAAAAAAGTGCAAACTACTTTTAAATTTTTCAGTTCTATACCAAAACGACAGGAAATAGTTAAGTGAACATATTTTGTAACTCCACCTGGTGTATGTAAATTTTAAATTTAATTTGCTCTCATTTCCACAAACCTACGATGAGAGTGTGAAATGAAACGTCAGATGAGCGAATAAAACCTTCTACGTATGTGTTATTCTATGATTCCGATTATTAAACATAGAGTGCTTTACGAAAGAACCACGCGTTATAATTGTGAAAACTTGTTAACAAATTTGGGAAGTTATGCTGCGACCGCTCGCAAACTTCGAAGAATTTTCAGTCGAGAAAGTGCACCTAATAATGTCAACCATTCGAAGAGTTGTCAACAAATTTGAAGAAACTGAGTCAGTTATGGACAGTAATACTCCTGTGCGTCAGCGTAACATTGCTGCTGTAAACGAGAGTGTCGCCGAAAACCCGAAAACATCAATTCGGCATCGTTCTCAACAATTTCAAATTTCACGAAGCACTACGCAGCGAATTTTGACAAAAGACCTCCATCTTCAGCGTATAAAATTCAGCTTACTCAGGAGCTCAAACCAGCAGACCATGGAAAGCGCCGGAAATTCGTTCAATGGGTAATGGAGCAAAGTGAAGGCCATGCCGATTTTTTAAAAAAGGCATCTTCTCCGATGAAGCGCATTTCCATCTGAATGGCTTCGTGAATATACAAAATTGCCGAATTTGGGGCTCAGAAAATCCTCATGCAATCCATGAGAAACAAATGCACCCACAACGAGCAACTGTCTGGAGCTGATTTTGGTCAGGTGACGTGATTGGGCCTTACTTTTTTGAAGATGAGACCGAAAATGCAGCGACTGGGAACGGCTTTCACTACAGGGACATGATAACGGAGTTCTTGTGGTCTCATCTGAACGGCATGGATCTGGATATGGATTCAGCAAGACGGGGCCACATGCCACATCGCGCTTGAAACAATCGATTTATTGTGAGCAACGTTTTCCAGAACAAATTATCTCAAGAAATTCTGATGTCAATTGGCCACCAAGATCATACGATTTAACACCGTGCGATTTCCTTCTTTGGAGTTTTGAGAAATCTTGGTTTATGCGAATATAACAGAAACAATTCCTGATTTCAAATCCGAGATTCAACGAGTCATCGGTGAGATACAGCCACATCTCTGTGAAATTTCATGAAAAGAGTAATGGCCTGGAACCGTGGGGGCCATTTGACGGATATTTTATTCCGTACTTAATCGGAATATGTCTTCTTTACAATCCAATAAAAAAATCACAACTATCTCAAAATATACGTGTTTTCATTTTAAAATGACAAAGTGCATTGTTACTGAGACAGCCGTTACCATAGCAATTGTATTTATTTTCAAAGCATTTTCTTCATATTTGACAGTTTTGGGGTTTCAAATATTTTATACATTACAGGTTTATGAATTTGAAAATAATACCTATCGAAGCCGCAAACCTCTACATACTATAAGCCGCCAAACAAATTCAAAATAATTAAAAGCATTCCCATATTTCATTACAATTGACATCCGATTGCACAACCTGCATTAGCATTGTTTAATTGTTATTTCATTGTTGTCATTCTTTTGCATTTGTATTAATTAAAATCTAATGCACATTACAAAATCCCAACACTGGTTGAAACCACCCAATCTGAGAGTAAATTGACATTTGCGGTGGCAACTTTGTGCTTAGACCAATTTAGAGCAACTCCGTGCTGAGACCAAATTATCGAAGACGGCGGCACAACAGAAAAACTGACTTGGAGGTTCTTGGTGTTGCCAGTTTTGTTTGTACAAAATTGGGATCATAGACTAATACATACATATATACATTTATTCTTTCATCTGACGTTTCATTTCACACTCTTCGTCGTAGGTTTGTGGAAATGAGAGAAATTAAATTTAAAATTAACTTAAACCAGGTGGAGTTGCAAAATTTGTTCAATTATCTTTTTCATGACGTTTTGGTGTAGAACTGAAAAATTTAAATCTATTTTGCACTTTTTTGTTGACTTTTATCGTAGGTGTACATTTATATTGTATTTAACGCAACTAGTTTGCCACAAAAATACGAAATTCGGTTGTTGTTCCTTTGTTGGACGTTGTTTACTATTGCCCCTATCTGGTATTATTGAACCCATGTTTTGCGCCAACCAATGTTTACTTTCCACCGTACCTATGACGTTTAATTTATTGAGAGAATAAACGTATCTATGTATGTATTAGTCTATGATTGGGATGTTTAGGAAATACCCGAATTTTTAAAATTAGATCAGTCAGTCCAATCGGGCTAGTCGGCCAAATCGGCTAACATTTTACACCGATGAGAGCCAATTTTATCGGTGGCGCCGTGAGCTTAAACAAAGATTGGAAAAAATTATAAAAAGCAATACATAAATTAATTAATTGTTACGATTTATATTTTCATATGGAGACGAATAAATTGTATAAATAAATCATAAACATTCCATACTTTCCTATAGCTTTTTTTTTGTAAATTTCGTAAAATATAACTTTTTGAAATAAAACGTTATAAAAGCTAGAAGCAAACGCCGAAGCAAACGCAGTTATATAAAATACTAAAATCAATGAAGTGAAGTGACTACCTGTCTTATATAAAATGACACGGTTAAAGTTTAATTTTAAAAAAATATGATAGGTGTGCACATAAAATTATCTCTATTTTGGTTTTTTTTTGTAGAAATTCTGAAAATATTTCAAGATATTTATTTTTTTTGTATGAAATTAACGTGTTTGTATGAAAATAACAAATGGAAACTATAATTATACTTAGGTTATTGTTCGTGTTGAACAGTTAAGGTCTCACAACTTTTTTAATTTCAAAAGTTGAGGGCAGTACTAATTGTGGCTCTATGTTTATAGTTTTTAATTATTCCCCATAAATTTTAATAAAAAACATGTTAATTTTCTTTTAGAAACCGCGCTGGGGGAAACTTTTAACCTTAGTTGGTTATGCGACGACATTTGGTTCAGCTGTTCCCGTTGGCTATTGCATAGGTGTGATTAATAGTACAGCAACGGTACGTATTATTATATTCACCTGCTGTATACACTGTTTAAATTATTCTATTTTATTTTAGCACATTAAAGCCTGGTGCTCGGAGAGTCTATTTAACCGATATGATGCCAATTTAAGTGCTTCCAGTTTAGACTTAATATGGGCCTCAATCGTTTCGGTGTTTTTGGTGGGAGGTGCTGTTGGTTCTTTGGGTGGTGCTGGAGCAGCTAACAAATTTGGAAGGTATGTGTGAAAGAAAAGTGTCAAAATAAAGGAAAAAGCGTTACAAGTGAATATGTTATATATAATAAAGTTAAACAGAGGAAAACATAAAACGACGACACAGTGATTTCGTAAGAAACTACAGTGTTTCTGCTCTGTAAACGTCCTTAACTGTAGATTATGCATAAAGATAAACCCCCTATATTCATATCGAAAATTTAGCCACTGGCTATCATCTGATTAGCGATTTTTAATTTACAACATTTCGACTAAAGTGTGTCCAACGATAGGCTAGAAAAAGAAAGAATACATGTTAAATTTTGACGAACACTGTTCCTTTTAAGCCTTTCATATAGTTCTTATGGAATTTTATGAAAAATAATTTGGGAACGGAAAATTTCGTCACTTTTCTTTTGGATGATACTCAGTTCCGTGCGAACATTTCGTAAGCAAAATCAATTACAGGGTTGTTATGCCTAAGTTCTTTCGTACGAAAACAACTGAATACCGAGCCTAAGAGATAAATGGCAAATTTTCCTAAGAACTAAATTGCGGCATTACCAACAACAATCGTGACAAAGAGGGTGAATACAGGTAGAGAAGTAAAAAGGGCGCAATTTGGCAATCTTCGTAAAGAGAACCAAAAATTCGACGCGATCCACTAAAACGCATTTCGCTATCGCGCCATAACTTGATTATTTCATACTTTTTACATACTTTACGTAATTTTATTTAAGCATGGTTGGAATTTCTATAGTTAGATACTGTAAAGTCATCAACAAACTGGTTTTGTATTGAAGTATTAAACGAAGAAAGTAATAGAGAGAGACAGAGAGAGCAGAAAAACGAGGCGATTCACTCGTTTTCTTTGTTGGCATTCCACTCCGTGAGCAAATTTTCTTCTTCACCTTTCTTCATTCTCTTTGCTCATGGCAAAAAGGATGTAAAAGTAGAGAAGAAAAAACCGACGCAATTTGGCAACCCTAGTAGAAGAGAACTAAAAACGTCGACGCGATTCACTCAAACGCATTTCCTTCCCGCGTCATGACTTGATTATTTCATACTTTATGTAATTATATTTAAATATGGTTGGAAGTTCTATAGTTAAGTACAATAACATCATCAGAAAACTGCTTGTGTTTTGAAATATTCAACTAAGAGAGCAAGAGAGAGAGCAGAGAAATGGCGCGCTTCACTCGTTTTCTTTGTTGGTATTCCACTCCGTGAGTAAATTTTCTTCTTTACCTTTCTTCGTTATCTTTGATCATGGCTATCTGCGTTGCATTTTGATAAAACAGACATGTCCATATTAGAGTTAGACTGTAGATGGGAACCTGTTATTAATCATCTCTTGACTAATGACCGACTATTGCAATTTGAAACACATCAATCGAAAACGGAGGAAGGAAGCGAACTTGTGGAAGTTGTCAGAGAGAAATTCTGTCGCTGAGGTTTGATAAACACAGCTGGAATTGTTGCTGTGAATACGATCATCGTCAATGTACAAAATTAAAAATGGAGAATTTTGTTCGATGTTCTCACAATTTGTTGTAATTAAACAGCTGACAGAGGTTGGTTTCTTCATGGAAGAAGCGCAAAGTGAAACCTCAAATGAGACGGATAACAAATCTATTATAAATTAATCTATGGATCGTACGATATCTTTCAAATTGAAGAGATTTTTATTCCAATTCTCTCTCTTCGAATCGTTCATTTGCACTGATAGTCTTACATGGTATTTATTTACTATCTGTTGTTCGAATTTATGAAGATTTCAACTTTTTTCTTAAAGGTATTCAAGTTTTAGACTGCAGGATTAATGCTTAAAATCCGTATAGAATTGCGACTTCCCACAAAATTGTAAGAAATATCTTCATCATTAGATTTTTCCTTAAACTCAACCCGATTTGAAATGTGTCATTATCTCGAGTTATTTTTAGTTTACAACGTTTGAACAAATCTACATTAAATCTAAAAAATTTTTATTATCAACCAAACTGCATCAACACTTTCGTCTCTTAATGACCTTTTATTTTTCAAAAAAAAACTTAAACTATTCAGTTGACTAAATCAGTTTTAGATTTTACGTAAATCGTATTTTTCCATTTCTATTTTCTGTTGACTTCATAATTTTTTTATACTAACAATTAATTTGTTTTTTGTTTTAGGAAGGGATGTTTTCTTATCAGCGGTTTACTATTTGCCCTAGGTGCTGTGATGTTTTTCTTTTGTCGCATGGCTAATTCGGTGGAAATGTTAATACTGGGGCGTCTACTGGTAGGTTTAGCATCCGGTCTTACGACGGCTGCATTGCCAATGTATCTATCAGAGATTGCACCCCTACCGTTACGTGGTACCCTAGGAGTATTCTGTGCCGTTGGTGTTACTGGTGGTGTTGTTGTCGGCCAAGTTTTCAGTTTACGCGATATATTTGGCACTGAAGATCTCTGGCATTATGCCCTTAGTTTTTATATAGTTTTGGTAATACTATGTTACCTGCCATCCTATTATTTTCCGGAAAGCCCGAAATATTTGTATATCGTAAAAGGCGACAGGGAGGGAGCTCACCGGGAATTATGTCGTTTAAGAGCTGATGCTGCTGAGGATGCTATCAATCGTGAAATTGAGGAAATGGAAATTGAGGCTAATACTAAAGTACAAACGAGTAGTTTTTGTTCGGTTTTAAGAGATCCTGCAATGATGTTGCCCTTGATCATAGTATGCAGTTTTCATGGTGGTCAACAGTTGTCGGGAATTAATGCTGTAAGTATTGATTTGAAATAAATTTTAAATATTTATGATTTACATGATTAACATGCTTGTATGTTTTGTTTTTTAGATTTTCTATTATTCTGTATCAATTTTCGAAAAAGCTGGTCTTTCTACAACCGATGCAGAATGGGCCAATTTGGGTGCTGGCTGCTTGAATTTGGCCACTTCTTTTTTGGGGCCCGTGCTTATGGCCAAAGTAAATCGCCGTCCATTGATGATGTTCTCTACCTCTATATGCGCTTGCTTCCTGTTTACTATAGCGTTTATTCTACACTATATTGTAAGAAGACAATATTTAAATTATGTCAAAAATAATACGTTAATACGTGTCTGCTTGTATTTTCAGGAAACTGCTAGCTGGTTCCCTATTGTCTGTATCATATGTGTAATGGGTTATATATTTTTCTATCAATTCGGTTTGGGTCCAATACCGTATTTCATTGGTACAGGTAAGACTTGCGAACATATTGCAAAATAACTAGTTAATAAATTTTAGAATGGAAGGCACCATATCATATCCATAGATTAGGTTAGGTTAAGAGCACGAATCAACTAAGTCAGTCAATGATTAAACAGTTAATACTACACTCGGTGGTATGTTGATCCATTGTGATTTACTTGTGCAAAGGAGATGTTTGGAAGCCAGTCAAATTTATGATATAGTGGGAGGTATACAAAAATGGTTTCCCATTACATCGCACGAAATGGATCACAACCACTGACTGAGCGCGTTCTAATTTTGCACTCACTGATTGGGACCAACAGTTTTACACCGGTTTCGAAGGGTAATTTTGAGGAGCTTTTTGTACGAGATACACTTATACAATGTGAAATAAAAGGACGCACAAGCACAAATGACCATACAATTTGCTCTAATAAAATAAAGAAGAAATATATACATTAGGGTGTCCCATTAATAAAATTGTTTTTTGCTCAAGCTTTATTTGAAGGCTTAGAGGGTAAAGTAGTTTTGAGAATTTTTTCAGATTTTTCGGAAGTGGTTTAAGGGTCGCGCAAGTCGAATTTCCCCCAAAAATCGGGTATTCCGGGGGTTTTTTGAATTTTACTTAAAACTCGGTCAATAACCACGATTTTCTCAGTTTGTAAGTCGACATTTTTGAAGCTAAACGTCCAAACTTTTATTGTATATCCATTAACTACCAGTTTTGGCAATGATTTTCCTCAATAATAAGGTACCACGTACTAAATTTTTTCGTAAATTTTGGGTAAATTTTGTAAATAACGCTTTATATATTTTAAAATTCCTATGAAAATTTAAAAAAATAATGACGCACTTTAAAAGACTTATAAATTCCGAGCAATTTTGTAAAAAAAAAATTGAATTTGCGGTTACTGTTCCAGAGTTATACCATTTTAAAGCGTGTTACCCATTGTATGAAACTAATAATATTATAATCTGTTTGCTATTTTTGCATCGGAACAGTTACTGCAATTTCAAAATTAAAAAATTTCTTTGCATTTATCCGTCTTTTAAAGTGCATCATTAGTTTTTTAAATTTGCATAGAAATTTAAAGCAAATCCGATGTAAAAATGGCAAACCAAACAGTTTATAATATTTGTAGTTTCATACAATGGGTAACAAGCTTTAAAATGGTATAACTCTGGAACAGTAACAGAAAATTAAAATTTTTTTTTTACAAAATTGCTTGGAATTTATCCGTCTTTTAGAATACATCATTAGTTTTTCAAATTTGCATAGAAATTTTAAAAGTTATAAAGCGTTACTAACAAAATGTATCCAAAATTTACGAAAAAAATGAAATATGTGGTATCTTATTGAGGCACTGCTGGTGGTTAATGCATATACAATAAAAGTTTGAACGCTTTAAAAATTTTGACTTACAAACTACGAAAATCGTGGCTATTGACCGAGTTTTAAGTAAAATTCAAAAATCGTCCGGAATACCCGATTTTTGGGGGAAATTCGACTTGTGCTACCTCTAAACCTCTTCCGAAAAATCTGAAAAAAATCTCAAAAATACTTTACCCTATAAACTTTTCAATCAAGCTTGAGCAACCATGAAAATTGAAAAAGAAAAGTTTTTTTGGGGCACCCTAATATACATATATAAGTATACTTAAACTAAAATAATAGTGCTATCAAAGGAATGGGTAGAGACGTTAGCGGACCGAATTCTCAAGCATTAAACTATTTTCGCCCTCGCACGAACTCCTTTATTCCCTCGGTATTAATAGCATGAAAAGAGCACAAACTTTCCTCAACAAATTCACAATAATATCCATAAAACTTATTCATAATAATATTCATAGAACAACAATACAATAATTGTCTAATAAACCTCTCATAAGTATTCACCACCATAGATAAAGGAAACAACTAGATATAGCGCGGCCGTTGTCAAGTACAGCCACTAGGTACTGTCCTGCCGTTCTGTAACTCTCACTGAGGTTTCTCATAACTTTCATTGACGTTTATTCAACACTGTGGAACATTTTCAAAGAGGATGTACAGGTAGAGAAGAACAAAATCGCGGAATTTGGCAACCCTCGTAGAAGATAAAAGTATTGGGCCTTTTCGGAAATGCATCACTGCTCTGCAACTGATGCGCAGCACGTTCGTAAATGCAACATCTGACAACTTTGCAGGTATTTTGAGACCGTAATTGCAAACAAAATGCGCAACAAACAAGCATCTCCAACAGTTGTTGCATTTCCGAATAGGCCCATTATTTCATACTTTTTACATACTTTATGTAATTTTATTTAAACATGGTTGGAATTTCTATAGTTATATACTGTAACATCATCAAAAAATGCTCGTGTATTGAAATATTCAACGAAGAGTGTAAGAAAGAGAGCAAAAAACAAGCCGCTTCACTCGTTTTTTTTTGTTCTATTCTACGAGGGTTGCCAAATTGCGTCGGTTTTTTCTTCTCTACTTGTACATCCTCTTTAACATTTTTTACATACAAAAAAGTTGAATTTTCCAGGTTGTGTTATTAGAACAACTTATTTTGTTAAATGTCGTTTTGTCCCCCACATTCAAATTCTAATGTATTTTGTTTATGTGCTTTTTTTTGGTTACTGTTATTGTTGGTATTCGTTTGTGTTCAATTTGACAGCAGCGGCCCTCCAAACAAAAACAAAATGTCTGTTGATATTGCCTACAACACCGACTGCTTTCACATGTTGTAAATACATCCAAGGTACAGTAGTAACTCGATTCTTGCATATACTTGATACTTGCACACATCGACTCTTGCAACATAGAAATATTTTTCATTACGCACTCAGTACTTGCGACATCCGAAAATTTTTAACTCGATACTTGCAACATTTTTGTGTTACTCGTACGTGCTGCTTTGTTCACGTTTTCTTAGACTGAATACATTTCGGGAAATCCTCGTCGTTTTATGCTGCTGATGAAATGTTGTAATTTGAATCAAGCTGACTATTGAGAGGGGCGGTGTCATAAACAGATGTATGTGCCTTTTATTTTATATGGGAAATTAATACTCGGTGCTTGTGACAACCTCGAAACTTGCACCGAGCCGGGTTTTCATTACGTGCAAGAATCGAGTTTCTACTGTATATTTTTTTTGGGATCGTATATTTATTGCTTTCAGTGCTAGAACAAGAAAATTCCCAAAACATGTGCGATAACAAAGATGATAGAAATACATTCGATTATTCGCCATTTTCACCAGATTGCAAAGGATACGACGAAAAATCACTCAAAATCATTTTTAATTCGATTCTGTTGTTTGGATTTGATAACAGATAACAGAATGTCATATTGCTTTTGTTATTGTTTGACAATACAAAAGGCAAAATCATGGATTAATTTAGACATAGAATTGTTATCCATCTCATCTGGCGTTTCTATTTGCGCTTCTTCAATGAGGAAACGAATTTCTGTCAGCAACGTCGAAGAAAATCCTCCAATTTTTGTTTTGATCATTCACGATGTTCATATATTTACATATTTTGAACATTCACAGTAACAATTTCACCTGTGTTTGTCAAACTTCAGCAACAGAATTCTTCTCTTGACGTTGAAACACGAGTTGGCTTTCCTTCAATCATTAAACCGATGAGCGAGTTGACAAATCTATGTATAAATTAATCAAAATAGCATGGTTAAATAGTTTTTGTTTTCAGAGAAATCTTGGTAATTCTTGGTAATTCGGATCACTGTATCATTTCAGCGTCCTTTTTGTATTCAGCTCTTCGTCTCGTTTCAAACACAGTCGCGAAGCGAACAATTTTTATCTACGAAGATACACGTTGGGCTGAGCTCAACAACTTTCATCAGCATTTTAACTGGAAGCTTTGTTTTCTGGACAACGACATAGATGCTGCTGCTGAAATGATCGAGAAGATAATTTTGATTGGTATGAATTCATACATCCCGACGAAAATTATTTCGGTTAAACCATCGGAAACTATCTTACAAAAATTTTAGTGCTGAACTGCTACGCAAACAGGCAAGATCCAAGTGTGCTAAAGTACTTCGTCGCGAAAAGTTACTTCACGAACAGCGTATTCGTGCTAAAGTCATTTCTTTCCCTAGAGGAAGTAAGAGCTTTTGGTCATTTGCAAGAAGAGTAAAGGATAACTCTTGTTAAAGATGACATAACATTCACTGAGCCGGTTGATAAAGATAACCTCCTGACTTAAATGCTTGTAAGGAACTCTTCCTTGCAGGATAACAATCAACCACTCCCCGTGATCAATTACTTACGTAACTCGTTCCATTTTTCGAACGCGAGGAGTTAAAAAGGTTCTTGCGAATCTCGTCGTAATTAAATTCCCGGGCCCGGATGGCATATCTGCACTGGTCTTGTGTAGGTACTCTTTGACGCTGGCACGTCCACTGGTAGCTAATGTCCAGCCAATCCCTAGAAAAGGTGATGCAAGTAACCCCGCAAATTATCGCCCAATTGCAATTGGTTCTGCGCTCTCGGATGTTATGGAGAGCATGGTTAACCACTATCTTGTGAAATATCTTGAGTCCAATGACCTTATTAATGATCAGCAGTATGGCTTCCGTAAAATGAGATCTACTGGAGAACTGATGGCGTTCCTTTCGGAACAGTGGAGTCGATCCATCCACCGGCTTGGTGAGTGTAAGGTACTTTTGTCAAAGCTTGTTGCTTTTGGTGTCGGTGATAACTTCACTCGATTTATATCGAGTTTTCTCAGAGATCGCACTATACGAGTTGTTGTAGATGGGGTTTCATCCGACGAGCATAAAACACCTGCAGGTGTAGGTACCTATGTTCTTTCTCCTTCTCTTTTTCTTATTTCCATTGACGATCTCCAGGGTCAGACTGTGAATCCAATCTACTCTTTTGCGGATGACAGTAATCGCCGTAGTCCACGTCTTCTAGAGATTGAACTCAAACGGCGGACGATGAATGAAACACTCGACCGAGATGTGGTGTCCATTGTTGAATGGGGCCGAATGAATAGAGTAGATTTTAAAGCGCGTAAGACCCAGTGTTGTTTGTTGCCACATAAGCGGATTGCTGACACAGGTGTCTCGTCATTGTCTATGGACGGTGTGGATATTGATGAATGAAAATACAATGTGATGTCTGTTTTGCAAAATATGTATTTGAAGTGTCGAAAAATGCATTCAAGTGTCTAGGCTTTTTAAAGTGGTGCAAGAAATACTCCACTCCATCTGATCTTCTCAATATCTACGCCACCTACATCAGGCCAAAGATAGAATATAATTCCCATATATGGGCAGGTGCTCCTAAGGCATCTTTGGAGCTTCTCGATCATGTACAGAGGAGAGCGACGGTGTTGATAGGGGACGGAAGGGTATACAACTCTATAAGTATTGCCTCCCTTGATCATCGTCGAAATGTGGGTTGCGTGTCGCTGTTCTATCGACACTTCCACGTTATGTGTTCCTCGGACATCCCTCAACTTATACCAGACGGGAGGATATTTAGCCGAAGTACGCGGCTTTCCAGGAACTCTCATCCGTTTTTTATCGAGTGGCCGGTTTACCGCACTACACACTGGAGAAAATTCGTTTTTCAGCCGTACGTGGAATAAACTTCCGTCTAAAGTATTTCCCACCAATTGCGACATACAAAGATTCAAGGCAAATGTCAACGGACACTACTCCCTCTTTCCACCTCAAGTTTTCCTTCGGCAAAACAATGCACTGCATTTATAGGAGGCATTCCCTGAGTGTTGGTTTGATAAAAATATATATTAATTCCGTATAAAATCCGCATATTTACAAAATTTGAAATATTTTTCATGCAATATTGAATATTTTATTGCCGGATTAAAAGTTGGTTCCGTAGGAGATTTGCGGCTGACACATAGGGTGATCTAGGACGCCAACCAATTTAGTCGAGGCAGTCTCAGATGATGACGTTGATGATGATCAGAAGAAGTCGTCCCCCCAGAAGAAGTTTGTTACTTCAGGGAAATTGCGTCTGGTAGCTGTGTTTTCGTTGCAGATGAAAATAATGTGGTCCGCGTCTTCAGGTATCACGCTATCCTGATGATTCCATGAGGCACAGCGGTTCAGAATCGAGTTCCATCTGAAAAAGCCGATTGTAGGTAAGGAGTCGAGGATTATTTGGAGTTATTAAGTTTAAAATCGAACAATTGGGTATATTTTAGAAAATACTCAAAATTTAACTACTTCATTTATTTTCCGACTTTTAAAGAAACATCAATTTTGGTTTTTTCTTCGTTTTTTTAAACATATTTTGACGTAATGGTTCATAATGCGTATAAAAATGTTAATTTATTTCGTATTAAAGACATTTCCGTTTTTCGAATTTTGAAAATAGAAAAAATCTGATTTCATTTTTCGACTTTTTGAACTGTATCTCATACAGTTTTTGAGATATTACACTCATTTAGAAAGAGCAACTCTTTTATTACAATGGGTTGTTTCTTGGCTTTAAAATGGCGGCTAATTGTGCAGTTTAATTTCCTTCGAGTTGCGTCGTCTCCATATTTGGCCGAAGATTTGACCTTTGGCACAGTTTGATATAGGCTATTGCTTCAGGGAATGACTATGAGCCATTGAGATAATACATATTGCGATTTTGGAGAAATTATTTCCGTGGAATGTTCTTGATGATTGCCTCTAATTCGGTGGAGTTGGAGAATAAACTTTTGACGGTATACAAAAATTGCGTCACGTTGGAGCTTGGATGATAGAAAGCCGCCGCCGAAACATTTCCCATAATGGAGCCGTCTGTGATGTATGTCAGTCTTTTAGCCAGCAAGGTCTTGACCATTTCCCTGCTCGCCTCAGCTTGATTCATCGTCGACCCTTTGAAGAAATCTCGATCAACCTTGATATTTCGTGATGTTTGATAGATTTATGGGATATATCTTCCCATAAATCGTCCTTGTAAGCTCCGCCGCACTACGTAGGGTTGCCGGTAGGTCGAGTACCATGATCTTCGACATCTCCTTTGCCACAACCAGCTTTAAACATACCTGGGAGGCATTTCCGCAGACATATGGTAGAGAATCTCCCTGGGTGTGGAGCGGATCAGTCCCAGAGACTTCCTCAGGTGTTCGTTGAGGCAAGTTGTGAATGTTGCTCCCGACTGACACGGCAGGTCGGATAGGGTAGCCGCGCCGTATTCTGTATTAGAGCGCATAAATGCTGTGTAGATGGTGAGGGAGGTAGAGGGTGACACCCCGAAGGAGCATCCCCTAAAGAAATTGATCGTCCGGTCTACCTCAGCAATGGTTCGTTCAATATGTTCCTTGTCCTTTGCCGCAATCGTAATGTCCAGGAATTTCAAATTTGTTCTCTGTGCCAGAGTTATGCCTTCAATTTTGATGTGGACATCCCTCGGCTGTCTCTGAAGTGGGCTACGGATGTATTGGTCATGTTAAGTCGCAAGCCGATATCACTGTATCTCCTGTGAATATCCATTATTTTCGATTTGAGGAGGCTCTTGCTGCTGTTATGATGTTATGACTAAAAAGTCATCCACGAATTGAAAAGTATGCGAAGTAGGTCTCAGCGGTACTTTCCCCATTTTTGTAATGGGTTTTCACAATAATAACGTGTTCTTGTATTTCTGTCGACAACGGTCACCTCACTTAGTGGTGGCGACATTATCGAATAATTAGTAATGAAAAGGCTTCTCAAAAAAACCGTTCTGAACCAGTGTAAAACTGTTGGTCCCAGTCAGTGAGTGTAAAACTAGAAAGTGCACAGCTCATTGATTGCGAGAGCTCTCCCCTAATGGAAAAAGATTCATTTATTTTATTTACTCTAAGCAAGTCGGTATCCAATGCAAATTTTTGAGCGAAATCGCGAGCTGACAAGTGGAAATGTACGAGCCGGGAACAGACGTATTGAAGTTTGGTTCCGGCCTAACGAGCGATCTAATGCGAACCCTGTACGAAACACAATTAAATAATAAGAATTTTCCAGACCCAAGTCAGCATCTCGATGATTCTAAGCACTAAGACTTTTTAATACATCATTGCTGGAAAATATGATAAGTTTTCGGTTCGATCGAACTAAATGCCTGCCCGCCTGTCACTTATTTTTCTTTGAAGTGAGCGCAAACAATCAATTAAGTGATTGCCTGTTGTCTAATGTAATTTGTTTATTAAATCCCGTTTCATATCTCTCGTATTCCAAATGCCTTCAATGGACTGGCTATTAATATCGTAGACAAATTCATAAACAATCCTCCAAATGACAGATTAAGTAACAATTCAATTAAGAATCATCTGTGTATTTATAAACATACTTATATACAAATTCACGTGCTTGCTTTTTAATGTCTGACCGTCCTTAACATTGCGACTCGCGGTGTATACACTTGATCCCACTTGCTTTATGTGTCACTTAATTGCTCTTAATTGAATTGATTGTTGAGTAGAAATCTGATACTCAATGGACGATGGCGAATGAATGTAGTGTTCTGAGATGTGGCGCTCCAATTAGGGACTGTGGCGGGAAAAAGGTTATCAATTAAAATGAAATTGGAAAAGTAGTAAAAAGTGTGTAAAACGTTTAATAACAAAGGCAACCTAAAGTTGGAAATGAGGAGTCCCACATTCACATATTAATTAATCATTTTGGACTAGTTTCATATTTTGGGTTATACAAGTTTATAAGAAGCTGCATTACCTTTTATATTGTCGTTTCTATAAAATTAGCAGAGTTTTTCAGGATGTTACTGGATGAAATCACAACAATATCAAATGATTCTAACGTGTTGAATTGGCTATAAGGTAGCTAGACTCATGTGCGTGCCCGTCAAAGCTTTTGACAAACAACCCTTTCCCAAAATCATAATCATGTACGTCGCCAGCGTGATCTTGTATAAATTCAACTAACTAATTGTTTGACAAGAAGTTGTAGTAAACGTAAATTTTTCTGTTGTGACAACCGAATTGAGTTTGTCACATCTGAATTTAGTCCCCACAACTGAAATTCGGTTGAATCAGCCTGTAATAGGTTACGACAACCTCAAATGCGGTTGCGACAACCTCTAATTTGGATGTGATGACATCTAAAGTGTTTGTGACAACCTCTAAATTCGGTTCCGGCTAATTCGTTTAGTTTTAAGACTAAACGTTATCCCCACCGGAGAACCATTAAGTTTGCTCCAAGAAGCTCAAGATCTTGTCTACGCCTATCTGAGATAATTCTCCCAGGTCCCTAAATGGTTAGGATCCCATAGTAGACATCCTCCTGCCGGCTATTGCTGGACCCGTTTTCAGAGGATTCTTCCTAATCGTTACAACTTCTGCAGAAGTCATTTGCTTTGACCTTTAGTCTCGCCGCATGTTGTCCAATAATTGATACCTTGGGCCTGGTTAGAAACAGAAGGTTCATGGATCTCCTGCTCCTGAGCGTACACAATCTGTTTCCCTCCCGCATCATCATATACGACCGCTCTTGCTGGATATTCTTACAAGTTGCTAGGGGTATGCCAACACGAACCAATTCCTGTGAAACCTGTAAGGTAGTCCTCAGTTTAGCCAGCTTATCCGCTCTGCAGTTCGCCGGAATTTCCCTTTGCCTGGCACCCTTACTTACTTAGGTGGCCTCAAACAATCCAGAGGGTTCAAGGGCCTTGCAAAATGAGGACAATATGTTTCTCCAACCGGCTCGATCTTCAGGTTTTCTCCTCCAGTTGGTAACACCAAGCTCTCGCAGGCAATATTCCACCTAGTCTTTCCAACGAAGTCTTGGTCGTCCTATTTTTCGATGTCCTTCGAGTACGTTTTCGAATATCTTTCGGCTTCGTGTATATCTTCGAGTATGTCTTCGAGTACGTCTTCGAATATCTTTCGCACTGGTTCATTTTGATCCATTCTACCGACATGTCCTAGTCAGCGTAAGCGCGCTATTTTGATACACATAACTACGTCGGTGTCGGGATACAGATTATACAGCTCGTGGCTACTCCGTCGTCGACACTCGCAATTTTCTATTATAGGACCATATATTTTTCGGAGCATTTTTATGTCGAAGACTCCCAGTGATATTTCATCAATATGCGATATGACCCAGGATTCTGCGCCATAAAGCAAGACAGGTTATAAGACAGTCTGATAGAGATGGATCTTTTTGTTTCTCGAGAGAGTGTCATAACTCTGAAGTGCTTGCTTAGTCCGAAATAAAACCTGTTTGCAAGCACAATTCTCCGTTTGACTTCTAGGCTTACGTTATTACTTTTGTTTACGGCAGATCCGAGGCAAATGAATTCGTCCACTACCTCGATATTATAACGGTCAACAACGTTCACTCTTTCATCCAATCGGGAACATACTTCTTGTCGACGCTATTAATTTTATGTTGTCCTCGTTTACTGATAAACCCACCTTTGCTGATTCCTTCTCAATTCTCGAAAGCAATTCTCGAAAATAGTGCTATAATTTTTCGTAGATTTCGCCCAATGATGTCCAAACCTTCAGCATACGCGAGCAGCATGTGACTTTTGCTGCTGATGGTTTTATTCATGTTGACTGCAACTTTTCTCACGATGATCTCAATTAATATGTTGACGAGATGGCATGATAGGGTGTTGCACTGCCTTAGGCGTCGCGTAGTACTAACTGGTTCGGTGAGATCTTTACCAATCTTCCTACATAGCCGTGCCAGCTTAGCAGGAATACCACGATCCGACATAACTTGGTATAGTTTTCCCCATATCGGGCTATCGAAGGCAGTCTTATAATCTACAAAGAGGTTACCACCGATTTGTTCTGGTCGATTTGTTTTTCGTGGGTTTCTTCCAGGATTTGTCGTAATGTCAATATCTGGTCGATAGTTGACTTTCCACGCATAAAGGTCTGCCCCGATCAGGTCTGCTACAAACTGCTGTAGTATTTTGTACATTACGCTCGAGAGAACCTTGTATGCGATGGATAAAAGGCTTAATCCACGATATTTGTTACATAAGTATTTTGAAAACATGATACAGTCTGCTAAAGCTCCAAAATCCGGGAAAGTGTTAACCCTAGTTCACTACAGTTGACACCATAGTCTATCTGATCATTCATTTTTGACTCACCAGTGTAGAAATTCACATATCCGTTGCAACGGTAGTGTGCGCGGCTCTTGTACATGAGTACGTGGTTTTGATCCCTGCTCTGACCACCTTAGATTTCTTTCGACAGCGGTCACCTCGCTTAGTGACGGCGACACTATAGAGTAGTCAGCCATGAAAAAGCTTGTCAAAAATACCGCCCAGATCGAAAATACCATTCGGAACTGGTGTAAAACTTTAGGTCCCAATTAGTGAGTGCAAAATTAGAAAGGGTACAGCTCACTTCATGGGATGTAATAGGAAACCATTTTTTTCTCAATATTATCTCCATTAATATGTTGAAGAGATTGAATGAAAGTGTGTTGTGTGTGGTACAGAATGGTTAGGTGAGATCTTTCCCCACCTTCGCTGCTGATTTGGTGTTGGTCAGTGTCTTTCTACAGATGCGGATCAGTTTTGCCGGTATCCCAATTTCAAACATAGCTTCGTACACTTTTCCGCGAATGGGGCAATCAGAAGCAGCTTTGTAATCGACAAAAGGTGGTATGCATAGATTTGCTTTTCGTGGATCTTTTCCATGATTGGGCGTAGAGTGAATGTTTGGTCAGTCATGGACTTCCCTGGTCTAAAACCACACTGATAAGATCCAATCAGGTTTACAACAGTTGTTTTAGTCCTTCACATAATACGCTTGACAAGACCTTATACGCGATGGATAAAAGACTGATACCGAGATAGTTGGAACATACACACGGATCACCCTTTTTGAATACAGAACATAATACACTGAGACTCATAGGCATAGATGCCCCCAATCATATACCGCATATAAGTTGATGCAAGTGGGCTAACAGTACTTCACCATCTGCCTTAAAAATTTCAGCAGGTAGGGCATCCACACCAACGGCTTTATTATTCTTAAGCCGGGAGATTGCCGTTCTAATCTCGCCTTGGCTGGGGGGTACAATCTAAACTATCTTCCACAGTGGAACAATCTGAGTGGAGTAGTGATGAAATGTGGTCTCTCGACATTTTACGCATGAACTGATTAACTGTCACCAGATTTCAATCCTCGTCCTTGAAGGAGGACAGCCCATTATTTGGCTCGTTATTCGATCTTGTTACCCTCTGGAAAAATTTTCGGGATTCATTATTCATCCTGCACATTTCGGTATTTTCACTCTTTCTCTGCCATTTTTCCACCTACATAGTTGGGTTTCCTCCCCTCTCAGCCTCTTGTACCGCACATTCGCAGCACGCGTTGTAACTGACTGGTTCGTTGCCATACGTGCAGCGTCTTCGTCATCAGTTGCAATGCGAGATTCTTCATGGCTTATCTTACTGCAGTTTTTAATAGCCAAGTTCAGTTCTTGAAGCGGTTTCAAAAGAATGGAGACGTGCTTCCACTGCGCTTCTGGGTCCTCGGGAGGGGGAGTATTCTACTGTGAGAGTGAGCTTTTGTCGATATTCCTTTGATATCTCCGGTATTTGCAGCTTGTCGATATTGTTCGTACGTTTTTCACCTTGCTCAGTCTTGTGCGAACTTTCGCAGCCACCCGGTAATGATTAGAATCGATATTGGCACCTCGAATCACACGTACATCCATTATACTAGAAGAGTGTCTGCCATCTATTACGAACTGATCAATCTGGTACTTCGTTCTCCGATCAGGAGATAACAAAGTCGCCTTATGTATATCCTTATGTTGGAATCGTGTGCTACTAACTACCATGTTCTTTGCAGCGGCGTAGTCTATAAGACTTATTCCATTATTGGAAGTGGTATCATGTAGACTGTGATTACCGATGGTTGATCGGAAGACACATTCCTTTATCAATATCTAATAATCTTATCTAATAATCGTGGTCTGGCCAGCGTTCGAATACTTTTTCCAGACGCTCACAAAGTGACACTTTGACCTCATCGGCTTTATCCCCTGTCGGTGCGTGCGCACAAATTAACGAGATGTCGAAATATTTCGCTTTGATGCTTCTTGTGGCTATGCGTTGAATTGAACCTTGAAACTAGGTGTCGCAATCTCTTGCCAACTATAAATGCGCATCCGAATTCGTGCTTTCGCTCCTGGCATCTGTAGTAAATATCGCAGTTTTTCTTTCTGGTGCAACCATATCCTGTCCAACGCATTTCCTCTGGACGCTGTGATGTCAGCTTTATATTTTTTGAAGGACATCCGCCAGTTGAAAAGTGTCGCCCGTCCTGTACAGTGTTCTTATGTTCAAGGTACATATCCTTAAATCATGGTCCTTATAACGTTTGCGGGGGTCGTCAATAGTTAGGGGGTTTCTTCGTTTGTTATAATGTTTGCGTATTTGCATTGCCTATATACCGATGGCGGGAGGCAAACCCAGCCCACCGTAGTTTGCATTTTGCCTACTTCCAGGATGATTATGTTTCAGCCGCCCATTGTGGATCAGACGCTGACCAGAATACAGTGAGTCGAAATTGGATTTTGGTTTCTTCAGTTTTGATCTGCCGTTGGTCAGGGGTGTTGGGTCATCCGCCTTCAAAGGACAGAAGAATATGTCCACTAGTTCGAAGAGCTTCAGTGACAGGGTCACCTAATTAGCCTGAAACGTATCAGTGATCGCATAACCAATCAGGCTGCTTATTCGTTTCGCCTTCTCACTCTAGCTAGCTAATACGGTATTTACACCGAGCAAGATTAGTGCATTTCGAAGGTTAGCTCCGTTAACCCGCTCTGACCCAAAAGATTACTTATACAAATGTAATCTGTAGAAACTGAAGTTTAATTTTTAACCTCATTTTAATCTGGTGAACATTTTGATGCAACACTGTTACTTACTAAGAAAATGCAACCATAACAAAAACATACACAAAACATCAACTGATTGACAGATAGAAGCCGATCGAAAACTTTCCGACGAGTCGCCGCCACCAAAATTTTTTTTTAAGCTCACGCCGCCGCCGGTATTATTGGTTTCAACTGTGAGCAGATTTTATTAAATTGCCCGATTTGACGCACTGATCCAATTTTAAAGGTTCAGATATTTCAAAAACATCCCAAACTTGTACAGAAGTGGCAAAAACAATAGCCGCCAACTTAATTTTTCTGTTGTGCCGCCGTCTTCGATAATTTTGTCTCGGCGCGGAGTTTGACTACACACGGAGTTGCCAACTGAAATGTCAATTTAATCTCGAATTGGGCGGTGTAAACGGCAAAAATAAGAGAACAAGGTTATCGTTAACCTGGCCGCGATAAACGGCGGTGTAAACGTGTTATAACGGAGTTTTCCGATAAAGCCATTGCCCAGGACAAACTGCGTGGAAGTTGTGAGCTGCTTGGACTGTTCAATGAAGGAATCATTTCTGGCCACTCCCAAGTGAATGGCTATCAGTAACTTTCCATGGACAGTCCCATGTCCCTGTCAAAAAGTTTCATACTCTCTCATTAACAGTTACTGTATACTTTTTATTGGGAAATTAAGCAGACAGACCTATAATCATCACAGTTTTAAAAATAAATCGAATACTTAACTGTCACAATTGTTCCGCTGAATTGTATCTAACATGCACATTAAATATTTCTTACACTGAAATGCACATTTTCTCTCCTCTTCTTTTGTTGGTTTGCATTTTATAAACATTCACATTTCCACTCTTCACATGATAGCATACACAATTTATATGTCAACATCATTTGAGATCTTAATTAAATCGTAAAATTAAATTTAAAATCTAATAAAAAAATACACATTTCTGATGTTTTTTTGCTTTGATCTCTTTTTATTTTCTAGAACTCTTCGAGGTGGCACCACGTCCCGTCGCCATGTCTATGGGTAGTTTAGCCTCATGGTCTTGTAATTTCATAATTGGCATGGCTTTCCCTTCTCTCTCTAATGCCTGGGGTGCATTCGTCTTCTTGCCATTCTCAGTCACATGCGCTCTACTGTTCCTGTTAACGAAATTCTATTTACCTGAGACAAGAGGAAGAGATCCATATGAAGTGGCACCTTTGGTATCAAAAGGTTTTCGCTCGAAAGTTAAATAGTTTATGTAGTTAAATTTGAGATTTCATCAACTGAGACGTCATCCTAACAAAAGTGTTCATGTGTTAAACAACAAATCAAATCAAATTTTATTTTTTATTACAATTAAAAAAATATATCGCATAAAATACATAAATAAATCTAAATACATGTTGATACTTGAACACATGGTGATATATAGGGATACATTTTCATATAAACAACATTAACAATTTTTAACTGAAATAAGTAGCTAGACAATAAATTATGGTTGCAAATATTTTAAATATAATAAGTAAAGCAATTTATAAAATTAAATAAATACAAATTGATCAAGTTTTTAGAGTTAATAATTCGTTACTATGCCCAGTTTAATGCTGTTTTTTTTTAAATTTTTTTATTTAGTTTAGTTACATTTTTATTTAATAAAGGCGTTGATTGTAAATGTTTGAAGTTTTTGATTCGTGTTAGCTAACTGATGTAAGAGACTGGCCCAAGAACGGATAAAACATAATCTGAACGATGGTGACAGGAAGTGTTGAAACCGATGACGATTTTTGTAAAATACGTTTCCAAACATAATCAAACATTCTACAGGCGACGACGTTTTTTTTTACATAGGTTGCTTATGGCAGGGAAAAATCGTGACGAAAACCGCTGCGGCTGACGACTCGCCGCTAGAATGGAATCTTTCTAATTTCTTGGCGGCGCTCTCACGAAATCTCTCAATTGAGAGAATGGAGTTGCCACATTTTCATGAAAATCTTAAGAGCAACCAACACATTCATAAAAAAAATTGTTCTCCATTACATCCCATGAAGGGATTGGGGAGAGTTTCTCACAGCCAGTGAGCTTTGTGCTTTATATTTGTACACTCACTGATGGGGACCTACAGTTGTACACCGTTTCCGAACTGTATTTTGCGAAGATGTTTCATGGCTAAATACTCGATAGTGTCGCCGCCACTAAGAGATGTGGCCACCGTCGAAAGAATTTTACGGTGGATCGAACCCAGCATCTCATGTACAAGAGGCGCGCACACAACCATTGCACCATCGACGGCCACACATTCATACGGAGATAAATATAAGGCCTGTTTTTTATTTCCTGCTTGACAAAATGTTCGACCACTTTGTATGGCGAACTATGGCTCCACATACAAAGTCGTCGAAAAATGAATGGATGCCAAAATAAGTAAGGTATAAGCAGTAGGAATTGCAGGCATTTTATTTTATTTGAAGAGCCGAGCTTGTCAAATTCAGCTGATCGAAATTGCCAAGATGTATTTATTTCAGGTTTGAAAAAAATTTAATCAGCTGTTCTAACGCTTCCACCTGTAATAAATACATCTTGAATGAGTGTAGCGGGAAATAAAACAACACGCTTATAGTGACAAAATTAAATTAAAGTCGTTTAAAATGATTTATTGTGAACACAAAATAAATAAAACATTTGTAGAAGGAGTCAAAATATTGAATCGTATACAACTATAATATAAAAATTAACCATTGAACACCTTCTCTGTCACCTTCTTTGTATGGTTTCAGGCAGAGGGACTGACATCTTTTCGCGATGTGTCCACGGAGGAGTTGATAGAATTTTCATGGGGTCTGCCATGGATCCGGGCAGGCGAAACCATCATCTGATGATTTGTCTATTGGTTCTTTCTACCCTACTGGTAATTTGGAATGTTAAACTTTGACCTGCACATGTGGATCCTCATCTTGAGGTGGTATTGTATGTATTGATCAGGGTTAATCGGGGGATACATATATTGAGAACATAATTGAGTGGATCTTCTGTTTGTCCTACATCTATCTATCTATCGGAGTATTCACTATTACTGGGGCTCGCCTCGTTCTCTTTTCTAAATTCTCTTTTTTCTTCTCAGATTATATGGGCAATCACAATGGGTCGACCTACCTCCGAGTGTAGGGATGATAAAGCGGTAATTATATCTACCAAGATTATCGCATTTTCGGGATTATCGACGTTTTTTTCTTATGGAGTTTGAAATTTATAATCCCGAAAAAGAGATAATCTTGGTAGGTGTAACTGCAGTTTAAGGCAGTTGTAAACTGTCTCTTACTGTTACGTATCCTAAAACAAACTAAACTATAATATTAGTTTTCCAAACAAGTTTCAGAAAAACCCGTAAATTTATACGACGCGGAGATAAAAAATGGAACTGAAGCCGCCAGACACTCTTTCTCCCATGTCGTTTAGGCGCTAAAGACGTTTTTCGTCGTCATCAGCAGCGTGTCTGGTTCTGTTAGGACTCTGAAGTAGAAAATAAAAGAAGTTGAAATAAGATTTGGAAGACAAAAAGATTTGTGGTTCGAGCAAATAACCATCGACGTATGAATTTCAGCTGATCTAAGCCAATGGCATAAGAAGTATCAGCGGTTTATTTCTTGCCGTACGCATCGATAGTATCGGCGGCGGGGCGCCACTGTCTGTAGGCAATAAGCACCGACAAACGAAAACTAGAGCTTAGTATCGTAGGTCATAAAATTCATTACAACCTTCAGAAAAGTCACCTGAAAATTATGGCAAAATAACGTCAAGAAAAAATAACATCAGGCCAATAAGTCTATGAGAAACATTAAGCTTGTTTTTTTATTCCCTGCTAAACTAATTTTTCGACGACTTTGTATGGGGAACTAAGCGATATTAAGCGATTTTAAGCGGCACTCCATACAAAGTCGTCGAATACTTAGTTTAGCAGGGAATAAAAAAACAAGTTTATTATTAAACTTCATGAATCCAGCGGGTTTCAATGCCACAGCTGATCGTCCATGAAGTTGGAAAATCTATGAAGTTGAAAGTGGATGGAGGAATGAAAGATATGAAAACTATTCTTAAATTACGTTTGATTGTTACTTACTATATCATTTCAATTATGTTCGATTGCTACTAATGGCAGGGGTTTCGATGAAGCAGTTGGTCGACCTCCTAGCTGCAAATTTGAAACAGAATAGCATTTGAAAGATAATGAGCGATAGGCGAATTGAAGAAACTGTTTTAAACTTTTTTTTTATTGACACTTCTGAGTTTTAAAATCGCTTGATAAAATAGTTTTAATTTGAAGAACCCAACAATTTTCTTTAATTTTTAATTGTATTATATCCAAATTCTGGCATAAAAAACGTATCAAATCTGTCGTAAGCCCAGTGACTTTAAACGGGAATTTGGTGGAACTGAAACACTCATGGTTTCTCTTTAGTATTTCTCTATGTCTAATGGGTTTTAAGATATGTTGGACTAGTTCTATCATCTGCATAGCCAACTCGAAGATGTTCCACTCCTAATGCTGATAAAGCCTCGTATTCAGATCTCTGCAAGTTTCGTTCCCATAAGAAGTACTTGTATTAAAAAATAACGAAACTTTTGTAAACCGAAAATTTCGGTCACGTTTCAGTTGACTTTAGTGAAAGTTATTTCGTACGAAAACAGTTGTTCGATAATTGTTTGAGACCGAAATTTTGACATTTCGATTATTTTGACAACCAACAGTAACACCACATGCATACAAATTAAAAAGGACTACGAAGCTGGTTTTTTTATAAAATATTTTCAAAGTAAATCAGGGATAGGTGGTAACTCAAAACGACAAAAAGGTGGTATGTATCGATTTGCTTTTCGTGGGTCTTTTCCCGGATTTGGCGTAGCGTGAATATTTGGTCAGTTGTGGACTTGCCTGGTCTAAAACCACACTGATAAGGTCCAATCAGGTTTTCAATAATTGGCTTTAGTCTTTCACATAATACGCTCGACAAGACCTTATACGCGATGGATAAAAGACTGATACCGCGATAGTTGGAACAGACACACGGATCACCCTTTTTGAATACAGGACATAATACACTGAGACTCCAGTCGTCGGGCATAGATTCCCCCAGCCATATACCGCATATCAGTTGATGCATGGGCTATCAGTCCTTCGCCACCTGCCTTAAAAAGTTCAGCGGGTAGGCCATAGGCCAATCTATACTATCTTCCACTATCATTACCTCCTGATCTTCAGTTGAAGAATCTGAGTGGAGTAGTGCTGAAAAGTGGTCTCTCCACATTTTGGCAACACACTGCTTCTCAGTCACCAGATTTCCATTCTCGTCCTTGCAGGAGGGCAGCCCATTATTAGGCCCGTTGGTCGATCTTCTTACCCTCTGGAAAAACTTTCGCGATTCACCATTCATCCTGCACATTTCGGTTCTTTCACTCTCTCTTTGCTCCCACTGCCATTTTTTCCGCCTAAATAATTGGTTTTCCTCCCTTCTCAGCCTCTTGTACCGCTCACTCGCAGCACGCGTTGTAACTGACTGTTTCGTTGCCATACGTGCAGCGTCTTTTTCATCAGTTGCAATGCGACATTCTTCGTCGTACCATGGCTTATCCTTCTGCGGTTTTTGATAGCCAAGTTCAGTCATTGCAGCGATTTCCAAAGAATGGGAGATGTGCTTCCACTGCGCATCTGCTCCAGCAAGAGAGAGAGTTTCTGTCGATATGACATTGATATCTCCGGTATTCGTAGCTTGTCAATATCGAACTTTTCCTGTGTTCGGCTCCGTACGTTTTTCGCACTGCTCAATCCCGTGCGAACTTTCGCAGCCACCAGTTAAGATCCGAGTCGATATTGGCACCTCGAATCACACGTACATCCATTACACTAGAAGAGTGCCTGCCATCTATTACCAAGTGATCAATCTGGTTCTTCGTCCGTTGATCAGGAGATATCCAGGTCGCCTTATGAATGTCCTTATGCTGGAATCGTGTGCTACTAACTACCATGTTCTTTGCAGCGGCGAAGTCTATCAGTCTTATTCCATTATCGGAGGTGGTATCATGTAGACTGTGATTGCCGATGGTTGGTCGAAAGACACTTTCCTTTCCTAATTTGGCATTAAAATCGCCTAGAATAATCTTAATGTCGTGGTCAGGGCAGCGTTCATATAGTTCCTCCAGGCGCTCATAAAATGTTTCTTTGACCTCATCATCTTTATCCCCTGTCGGTGCGTGCACACAATTAACTCACCGGGTTGAACCTTGAAACTAAGTGTCGCAGTCTCTTGCCTACTATAAATCCACACCCAAATTCGTGCTTACGCTCATGGCAGCTGTAGTAAATATCGAAGTTTTTCTTTCTGGTGCAACCATATCCTGTCCATCGCATTTCCTGGATCGCTGTGATGTCAGCTTTATATTTTCCGAGGACATCCGCCAGTTGGAAAGTGGCACCAGTCCTGTATAACGTTCGAACATTCCAGGTACATATCCTTAAATCATGGTCCTTATAACGTTTGCGAGGGTCGTCAACAGTTGGGGGGTTTCTTTGTTCATCATATTTTCTGCGTATTTTCATTGCCGATATAACGGTGGCGGGAGGCAAACCCAGCCCACCGTGGTTTGCATTTTACCTACTGCCAGGATGATTATGTTTCAGCCGCCCATTATGGATCAGACGCTGACCAGAATGCAGTGTGTCGAAACTGGATTTTGATCCGCCGTTGGCCAGGGGTGTTGGCTCATCCGCCTTCAAAGGACAGAAGAATATGTCCACTACTTCGAAGAGCTTCAGTGACAGGGTCACCTAATAACCCTGAGACGTATCAGTGATCGCATTACCACTCAGGTTGCTCATTCGTTTCGCCTTCTCACTTTAGCTAGCTAACGGAGGTTTCCGATAAGCCATTGCCCAGGACATACTGCGTGGAAGTAGTGAGCTGCTTAGACTGCCCGATGAAGGAATCATTTCTGGCCACTCCCAAGTGAATGGCTATCAGAAACTTTCCACCTCCACGGACAGTCCCATGTCAAGAAAACAACAACAGCATTTTCTGTTTGTGTATTAAAATGCAAAACAAATATATTACAACAATAAAAGATAAGAAACATGTTGAAAATATATTTTATTTTCACAGTTCTCCACCAAAGCAACATGAACAATTTACGTGAACAGTTCTTGTAACTCCACCTGGTGTAAGTGGAACATCTCTCTATCACACCGACCTCAACACGAAGAGTGTGCAATGAAAATTCAGATGAGCGAAATTTTCCCTCTGTATAGGTATTACTCTATGGCTATATATAAAAAGAGAGTGTACGAGTGTTTTCGTTTCACCAAACTCTCGTCGAAAATCACTGGGCTAACGACAGTTTTGATATAACGGGTTTTTCAATAAGAGCGCTACAAAAGTTTTTTTTAAATAAAACAAAACCGGTTTTAGATACCAATGAAATTCTTTATTCCTGTGAAAGTACGTTCGATGTCATTATGTATGGAACTCGATTTCTTTTGCATGGCCACCACGGGCACGCTTGCAGAAGTCCAGACGCTGAACATAATTTTCGACGATTTTCTAGCATAAATCGGCCGATACTGCTGCAATTTCACGTTCGATATTCGTACGAAGTTCATCAATCGTCGCTGGCTTGTTGGCATAGACCATAGACTTGACGTAGCCCCACAGGAAATAATTTAACGGCATCAAATCGCACGACCGAGGCGGCCAATCGACTGGGCCATTTCGAGATAACACGTTCACCAAACTTGGTTTCCAATAAATTGATTGTGGTATTCGCTGTGTGGCGCCGTCCTGTTGGAACCACATGTCCTCCAAGTCCATATTATCCAATTGGGGCCAAAAATATTCGGTTATCAGTGAACGGTAGCGATTCGCATTCACAGTAATGTGCCGTATATTTTTAGTCAGCCTAATATGTATAAAAGAGTGCACATCTATTGCAGACAATTCAACAAGTGTTTCTTTTCGCTCATGACATCTCTTTGTGGTGAAAATTTTAGAAAACACACGCAATAATTAATTTTCAACGTTTTTAGACGACGAATTCCATATTACGCCATACACACATATTCTCTCTTTTATCTCTCGCGAAAATCCCTGAGGTGATCTCGCAATGACGTCGCAACGAAAACGTCAATACACAACGTGGTGTATGTTTATGAGAATGTGAAGATCTTGACGATGCCACAGCCGACGATGCTCTAATGACGATAATGATGTTGGAGAGCACCAAGTGAAAGAGTCTCTTGCATTTCAAATTTGGTGGTCCAATAAAGACAAAAGCTGTTTCGAATATTTAGTAGCGGTTTTTCTGGCGAACGGTGAAAAACGAAATTTTCAATATTTCCAAAAGTATAGTAGTGGTGGCAACGGTGATAACGAAGCGAAAACGACGTGAGTGCGTGTGTGATCAAGAAATCATTCTGCTGTTGATGACGAGAAAAAAAACCAACTTTGAGTTTAAAAATAAATTTTCTTCATTGAATTGTTTTTTCTTCCTCTTCTTCGTTTACGCTTGTTCGGAAAATGGTGTTTTTCTTCCCACCGATACGTTTCGTTTGTAATATTATTGGCATTTTTATTGGCTTAGTTCGGCAAAAAGAAAATATTATTAAGAAGTAAAAAGGAAAATACTTAATACAACACAAGAAATAATATCAACAATAATTATGGTAGTAAAAAGTAAGATTGTTTTTGTAAAATTACTACCAGGAAAATGTGAATATCGTAAAACTTGTTGTGCACACGGTAAATAAAAAAAAGATAAATTCAGGGTTCGTACAAGATCAGAACTAGCCAGTTGCTGTTGATGGTGATTAACATTGCATTATGTATTAAGGTGAAAAAGTTAAAACGCCAGAAAGAACGAACAACGATTTAAGTGGAGTTGTGTATCTCTCCTTCGTGTTTTTGTTTAAACTTCTCTCCTGATCGTACATTTCTTTTCAAAAAACAAAAAAATACCCAAAATACGCTGAATTATTTCGTTGTAGCTGCAAAATCGGTTCTGAAAATTATACCCGAACAGTAACTGAAGTACCTCTTCGATTTTTAAAACAAATTTTGAACGATTTTATTGTGTTACGAAGGTTACCATCGATGTATATTCCTGGCCTAGCCAATGTTTAGTATTGCCATGTACAATCTGGCAACAGCATTGGAAAGTGTTGCAGATGTTAGCTTAAAACTGCAGTTACACCTACCAAGATTGTCGCTTTTGCGGGATTATAAATGTCAAACTCCATAAGAAAAAAAATACGTCGGTAATCCTGAAAATGCGTTAAACTTGTTTGGTGTAAATGCCGTATTATACGACCAAGATTTGCGCATTTCGAAGGTTAACTCCCTTAAACCATGTAAAAACTGAAGTTTAATTTTTCACCTCATCTTAAACTGATGTACTATTTGATGCAACTCTGCTATTTACCAGGAAAAAATGCAACCATAATAAAAACACGCAAAGAATCAATTGTTTGGCAGACGGAAGCCGATCGAAAATTTTCCCTCGCGTCGCCGCCACTAAATTGATGTTGATGTTCACGCCCCCACGATATTATTGATTCTAATCGGTTTAAAATATGAGCCGATATGATCGACTGTCCCGATTTGACCGACTGATCCAAATTTTAAGGTTCAATTATTTCAAATACATCCCAAATATGCACAAACCTGACAAAACCAAGAGCCGCCAATTTAATTTTTCTGTTGTGCAGCCCTCTTCAAAAATTTGGTCTCGGCACGGACTTGCTCTAAATTGGTTGCAAAGTTGCCACCTGAAATGTTAAATTAATCTGAAATTGGGTGGTGTAAATGGCTGAGGTTAGAGAACAAGGTTATAGCTAGCCCGGTCGCGATAAAATGCGGTGTAAATGTGACATAACTGTACTCAGACTGTGTTGACGTTTTAGCATTATTTCTGGTTCTTTCGTGAACATTTTCGAACGATTATTTTTTATAACTTTCGACGTGGATTATCCAGAGAAGAGTACATTGATGAACTTAAATCATTATATGCCGATTATGCACCATCCTACAGTACTGTGGAAAATTGATATAATGACTTTAATTTTCCCAAAGAGCTGAGAACCAAGCAAATGAACAGTGAGCAATGTTTCGGGTTCACGAAATTTTGGCTATTTTTTGTAAAATTTCTACCAGTTACTGCACGTACGATTACTTCTTATGGGACCGAAAATTTCATATGAACTGAATACGGGGCTGCAATCTGTCGATAATAATTCATCTTTGTACTTCATTTTATTTTCAACGCATGGGGTATTACTTTCTACTACTATAATCGAATACTAAAATAATCGAAATATTAAAATTCCGGTCCCAAATTATCAAACAATTTTTTTTCGTACGAAATAAGTTTAGCGTAACAACCCTGTATTTGATGTTGCCTACGAAATTTTCGCAAAGAGCTGAGTACCAAGAATATGAAAACTGAGCGAAATTTTCGGTTCACGAAATTTTTGTTATTTTTATTTTAAAACTCCTCTATAACGAACTCCCCTATAGCGAAAACTCCTCTATAACGAAATTTTTTTGAAGACAACGATTTCTTTTGATTTTGCATATGATTGGACTCCTCTATGGCGAACCTCTAACGAATTCCTCTCTGTAACGAATTTTTTTCGAGCGCGAAAGTGTATTTTTGATACATAAGAACTCCTCTATAACGAATTTTTTAAAATGCTACTATTTGTGTATTTACATACATGTTTCGCAATTCCGTGAATCATAGTTGACGCCAGACAAAGTAACTGGACATTTTTTGCATATGTGCTGTTTTTACACTGATTCTTGTCATTGTGACTATGAATGAAAGCATTCTTCTATTGCCGACTGAACACGTGCGTACATTAATAAGATGGCTAAGCGGAATAGTTTGTCAATAGTACAAAAATTAAATATAATAAGTGAAATTGAAAAGGGTTCGACAAAAAAGAAAGATATTGCCAACAAATATGGCATTCCAGTCGGTAGCCTTTCTACTATTATTAAAAATAAAGATAAAATCGTAAAACAATCATCTGTGAGCCAACAACTTCAAAACCACAAAAAAAATTAGATTTTGTGACTATTCAGATTTGGACGATGTCATGCTTAAATGGAAAAATCTTCCTATTTCTGGACCGCTTCTGCAAGAAGAAGCAAAAGAATTTGCATTAGCATTGCGACATACAGACTTTACAGCTAGTAATGGATGGCTGCACAAATTTAAAAAAAGGCACAATATCATGGGAAAGGTAGTGTGCGATGAACGTGGTGATGCGAATATGGAGACTTCTGACAATTGGATCCACACTGTTCTTCCAAGTTTGATTAAGGATTACGATCTAAATGGTGTCTTCAACGCTGATGAAACCGGGCTATTTTTTAAAGTGTTACTCTTGCGTTCAAAAATAAAAAATGTGTTGGTGGGAAAAAACGCATGGAGAGAATAACGGTTATGCTAGGAAGTAATTTCACAGGAACAGAAAAGTTGAAACTCCTTGTAATTGGGAAGTCTAAGAATCCTCGCTGTTTTAGAGGTCTAAAATCGCTTGAGGTAATTTATGAAAATAACGCAAAGTCTTGGATGACCAGTAACATATTCGAAAAGTGGCTAATTAAACTGGACAACATATTAGTTCATGAAAAAAGGAAGATCTTGATGATTGTTGACAATTGTCCTGACCAAGGCATAATTAATAATTTGAAACAGGCTTACAGAAAACGTATTTTAAAAAAAATTTTAGATATGACCGAAGATAACAAACTGTTGTCAATTTCTTTACTTGATGCGATAAGAGAACTTAGCAAAGCTTGGGTTATTGATGGCAAAGCGGAAACAATTATAAAAAAAAATAATTTTATTTTTAATTAAATGGAATGACCTATTATTCATTTATATGTACATATATGTATTTCAGTTAATAAAATTAATCTGAATTGAAATTCAAAACATTCATAAACAATTTCACACTTTTATTTTGATCCCATGCATACTAGAGATTGTATAATAAAAAAAATAATATACCCCCCTATAACGAAGACTCCTCTATAACGAAGTTTTTGGCTGGCCCGAACGAGTTCGTTATAGAGGAGTTCGACGTATTAAAAACTGAATATCGGAATAAAATCAGCTGTTTTGGGGGCATTATTCGCTCTCATTCATTCTCCCACAATAGTTATTAAAATAAAAAGTATCCAATTCTAAGGTTGTAATTTTTTTTACAAAGGATCGGAAAAATTTATTTTGAAGCCATAGAAAAAAAAAATAACATTAAACTGATATTTATATTCATATTTTACGGTCTGTTTCCCGATCTTGAACAAAAAGCTAAACGAACGAAAATCAGTTACTTGCATTCGACTCAAAATTGGTTCCTCTAAAGCTGCTGACGGTTTGTTCGATCAAATCGAACGATTTGCGTTGTATCTGTCAAAATCAGAATATATATGAAAAAAATGTTTTCCGTTATATCCCATGAAGGGATTAGAGAGAGCTTCTTAAAACTAGTGAGCTGTGTACGTTTTAGTTTAACACTATACATATATGAAAAGCAATAGTCTTGACAGATCTAACTATTGTATCCAATAGTCTGTCCACAACCCTTAAGTGGAACTTTTCGTTCGACTGATTCTATTTTCGCTAGCATGTGACAACATATTCAAAATAGAGGAACTAAAGTTTGCACTGGAAGATGTACAAAATTGTATGTTTTCATTCGATTTGAAATGACAAGATTGTAGAACTCAAATTAAGGCCATGTTAGACTATAATTATTAGAGAAATCGCTCGATATGTCAAAATATTCAGTTGATGAGAGCGAAGTGTATAGTGTATAGCAGAAAAAAATAATAACAGATCTGCTAGATTTCTCTCAGCTTTTTATTTTCCTCAAACGGTAATGCGGGTATCTGGAATACAAATATCAAAAATATAGAAAACTTAAGCAAGCGGTTGTATTTGAATTATTTTTGAATTATTAATCTTTGTTCAAAATTCTCTTTTTTCTCTATTCTATTTTATTATTCTAACCATAGACTAATTATTATACTAGACCTAACATTTCTCTCAGCAAATTTATGACATTTGGCCTGGTGTGATGTGAACGTTGGATGTTGAAAAGAATTGCTTCAATAATACCAGATAGAGGCAATGTGTCAAATCAACCAACAAAATAACAACAACGGCATTTCGTTTTGTGTCTTAAAATTATTGTGTTAAATACAACACAAATGTATGCTAACAATAACAGTCAATAAAAAAGTGTAAAACACATTTAAATTTCTCAGTTTTTCACCAAAACGACATGCACAATTAAAATCTGATGTTCTTGTAATTCCACCTGGTGTAAGTCACTTTTCGTCAAACATATCTCTATCACACCGACCGCATCACGAAGAGTATGAAAGGAAACGTCAGATGAGTCAAATATTCTTTCTTGTAAGATTTACTCTATGTTTCTAACCATAGACTAATACATACATAGATACGTTTATTCTCTCAATAAATTAAACGTCATAGGTACGGTGGAAAGTAAATATTGAATGGTGGAAAACATGGGTTAATAATACAAGATAGAGGCAATACTAAACAACGTCCAACAAAGGAACAACAACCGAATTTCGTGTTTTTGTGGCAAACTAGTTGTGTCAAATACAATACAAAAAGCAAAATACATTTAAATTTTTTAGTTCTACACCGAAACGACATGAAAAAGTTAAGTGAACATATTTTGTAACTCCACCTGGTGTAAGTTAATTTTAAATTTAATTTCTCTCATTTCCACAAACCTACGACGAAGAGTGTGAAATGAAACGTCAGATGAGAGAATAAATGTATCTATGTATGTATGTATTAGTCTATGATTCTAACTGTTGTATTTGTTTCGTCACATTGCAGACAGATGTTTTCGCATTCTCCACAACTGTTAGTGTAAATCGAAAGCAGATTTATCGATCGATTTCTTTCAAATGGTAGAGAGTTTCGGTCCATTTTTCTTTCCGCGTATTGTTCAATTTGCACTGATAGTCTAACATTGATTTTAACATTCTCCAATTAAAATTAAAAAAAAATTAATTGAAATTTAAAAATTCCAATTAAAATTTCCAAGTTATCAATTGTAATTTTAAAACCTATTACGTAAAATCTTTTAATGGTTTTTGAATAGCAACTAATGAATTTCAAATATCAATTGGTGTCTTACAAAATTCAATTGATGTTTTTAAATTTCAATTAATGTCTTTGAAATTTCACCTGATGTATTTGAAATTTCAATTGATGTGTTTTCCGTCCTTCAAATTGCAATGGATGTCATTTAAATTTCAATTGATATATTTGAAATTTCAATTGATGTATTTTAAATTTTAATTAATGTATTTTAAATTTGAATTGATGTGTTTCAAATTTCAATGTGTGTATTTTAAATTTCAAATAGAATTTTTAAATTTAAATTAATGTAAATTAAATTTGTAAGAAAAATAATTTTTTTCCCTTTACATCCCATGAAGTAATTGGGGAGAGTTTCTCACAACCAGTGAGCTGTGTGCTTTATAGTTTTTATACTCACCGATTGGGACCTAAAACTGTAGGTAAACCGGTTCCGAACCGTATTTTGAAAAGCTTTTTGTATGGCCGTTAATAGTGCAATGATTAGTGTTCGCGGCTCTTGGAAATGAGAACGTGGTCCCTTCTCTGACCACCTTCCATTTCTTTCGACGACTGCCACATCGCTGAGACCCCTTTCACACTCGGCAAGTTACTTGCGCAAGTCAGTTTTTCAACTTTCGAGTACAAGCAAGTCTGTTCTCAAAATTTATTCCCCCATCCCGACCTTACCTCTGTCATCAACAAACCAAGACTTGGGCAAGAGAGTTGCGCAAGTAACTTGCCGAGTGTGAAAGGGGTCTTAGATTACATAGCCATAAATAAGCTTCACAATTTCTAATAGCATTTTCAAATTTCAATTGATATTTTTCAAAATTAAATTGATATTGAATTTTAATTATAAATGGTGTATAAATGACACATGCCTCTGATTGTTAGGACCTCTCCCCAGTCCCTTAATTGGGATATAATGGACAACTATTTATTTATTTTTATTTTAATATATACAATTTTTTAATGGTATTTGAATTGCAACTAAGGAATTTTTAATTTCAATTGATGTATTTTAAATATCAATTGATGTCTATTAAATTTCATTTGATGTTTTTAAATATGAATTGATGTCCTTCACATAACAATTGATGTATTTTAAATATCAATTGATGTATTTTAAATATCAATTTTTGTTTTTCAAATTGCAATTGATGTTTTTTAAATTGAAATTCAGGTTTTCTAAATTACAATTGCTGTATTTTAAATTTCTAATATAATTTTTAAATATCAATTGATAAATTATAAATTTCATGTAGAATTTTCAAATTTGAATTGATATTTTTCAAAATTAAATTGTAATTTTTTGAATTTTCATTGGCAATGGTATAGAAAGCTTTCGTTATTGAATTTCAGCTGAAGAAATTTAAATTGCAATTGATGTCCTTCAAATATCAACTGCTGTACTTTACATTTCAAACTAATTTATTTTCCTTTTCAATTGATGTTATAATATATTTCAATTATATTTTTAAATTGCAATTGATGTATTTTAAATTTCAAATTAAATTTTTTTGATATTGATATTTTTCAAACAGAATTTTAAAATTGCAATTGATATTTTTCAAAAGTAAATTGATATTTTTTGAGTTTCAATTGGTAATGGGGTAGAATACGTACGAAATTGAACGTAAATTGAAAAATTGAAATTGAAGTAAAAGAGTGACAATATATAGAAAATTGTATTGCATATTATGGCAAGGATGAAGGATGATGCATGTATATTATCCTTTGACCTATAGAATTCCGTAAATGCTGTGGCATTTGAAGGGGAGAATGTTGTAACCAGAACGGAATTACCAAATGAACGGAATTAGCCACAAATATTTCATTCATATGTCACATCTTTATGGACTTACCTATTCTCAAACACCCCTTTCCCAAAAAAATCACACGAGTTGTCCCAATGCATCCATCTCCTACAAAAATACAAAAAAAAAAAATATCAACGAATACGTCTTTAGGCATTCGACAAACTGACATAAATTTGGCTTTTCTTTGCTGTATGACGTCTTTGGTTTGCGTTGCTCGACGAGTCAGTCCACTGACTCGATAATATTAAAAACATATGGTTTCTATACCGTGTCCGCTCCGAGTCTGTCTGCAAGCATTTATTTATTTTTTTCACAATTTTTTTTCTTTTAATTTTGGGAAAAGTGCAGAAGTTTAATATTGGCATTGTTTTTTTTTTTTGCTTTTGCTTTTGCTCTTCTACTTGTTGTACTACTGTTAATTAAACAATATTGTTGTACATTAATTTTGTTTAAACTAAAAACAATCACGTCATATTTTTTGTTATATTAATGGTCAAGCTGGTGGAGGTGATGATGATGGTGATCATTCATAGTGCTAGTGGTGGTGGCCAGTGGCCAGTGTTGATGATGGGGCCGTTGTTGTGTACAAGACCGTAGCCAGGATCTTGGCTAGGGAGGGGCTAGATATATTTCACAGAAAAAAATTGTTTAACTCTAGAAATTGTTGCACTCTTTCTGTGAGGTTGGTAAGTCCAAACCATAGAGTAATCTCATACTAGAGAGAATATTTGGCTCATCTGACGTTTCCTTTCACACTCTTCTTGATGCGGTCGGTGTGATAGAGAGATGTTTGCCGAAAAGTGACATACACCAGGTGGAATTACAATAACTTCTTACTTTAATTTTTCATATCGTTTTGGTGCAAAACTGTGAAATTTAACCCGGCGCCGGGGGGGTGGATTTTAGCTACAAGGACATGGGGGTTGGGTCATAATGACCCACTTATTAAACTCGAGGTTTTTTGCTATATTTACGAAAAAATATATACAATTTAGATTGAATCTAACCTTATTAAGGAAATAAAACATGACTTTGTTAAAAAATAACATATTTACTTTTATTTTTAAACAAAAAACATTTCATATAAAAAAAGTTAACAAAGGAGGCTTCTTCTAGCTTAAATATAATAAACACTTATTTTGTTATTAGTCTTATGGGTCATATTTACCTTTTTTAACTTTGAGCACGTGTTACTCGAAGTACAATCGTCATGCAACTGATTTGAAATTTATAACATTCAGAGAGATTCAATATCACCAGCTACTGAGAAGAGCGTAGAGAAGAGAAGTACAGTTTTAAAACCACAATCCATTCGAAAAGTGACGGGTAATTTTGACCCATCCCCCCCGGCGCCGGGTTAAATGTGTTTTACACATTCTTCTTGACTCTTATTGTTAGCATACATTTGTGTTGTATTTAACACAATAATTTTAACACACAAAACGAAATGCCGATGTTGTTATTTTGTTCGTTGTTTTGAACCATTGCCTCTATCTGGTATTATTGAAGTAATTCTTTTCAACATCCAATGTTCATATCACACCAGGCCAAATGTCATAAATTTGGTGAGAGAACTATTAGGTCTACTATAAGTATTAGTCTATGGTCCAAACTTTCACCTACTTTAAATGACAACAAACATGTGGAAATGTAGTAATTTGGTGGCAGTGTTGGGATTTTTTTTTAATTTGCATTGGATTTTAATTTACATTTATTTAGCTAATGCGAATGAAAAAGAATTTCCATTGTTCGCAATGACAATTAAAACATGTTGATTTCCACATGCTTAGGCAATGCAAATGCAGGTTGTGGAATCGGGTGAAAATTATAATGAAATATGGGAATGTATTTAATTAATTTGAATTTGTTTGACTGTTGGAAATTCTGTTTTGAAAGTATTTTACAGGGGGTTGCGATGAAACAGCTGTTCGACTTGGTAGTTGCAGTAATAGTAGAAAATAGAGTGTAATGAAAGAATAAGCGAAAAGTGGATGAAAGTAAACCATGTTTTATATATATTTAAATGATGTTTATGAACCTTTGATTGATGATAAAGGATTTTAAATTACGTTTGATTAATGATAATGTATTTTTAATTATATTTGAGGCTTGTTTTTCCATCTAAAAATCGAGTTCTACGAGAGCTCCAACTACTCCAGTGACTTGCAAAGGGTTTCTGGTTAAGAAACCCAGCTGTTGCACACTCTTGATATATTACTGTTCTAAAAAAAATGATTTCCCATTACATCCCACAAAAGGATTTTGGAGAGCTTCTCACAACCAGTGAGCTGTGCGCGTTCTAGTTTTACTACCATAGGAGAGTGGTTTGTGTCTTCGATTGGTGTTGCCTAGTAAATTCATAAACCTGTAAAATTCTTTAAAGCCAAAACCGCCAGATATGAAGGTAATGCTTTGAAAATAAGAACAATTGCCAATGGTATTTAATTTTTTTTTGAATTTGCATTGTTAGAGATAATTCAAATTGGACTGCAAATTGTAATTGTCATATAATTAATATAAACCATGTATTGTTGGAGGCAACCAATGTTTTATTCGGCCAAAGTTGGTTATATAAGACACGACATAAAATAAATGGATTATCAAGCAAGTCCATTTGTATGACAGCTATATCAAAACGTGCAATGATATGTCCTATTTTCAAATCGTTAAGTATCTATATATATTGGTTCAATTTTTAGTGGGACTATTTCAAAACGTGGACGGATATGACCTATTTCAAACAATCATCCTTAATATTAGAAAAGCACCAAATTTCGTTTGAATCGGTTAAAACTAATTACGTAGAATTTATATGGGTACAATTTATATGGGACTATATCAAAATGTGAACCTACATATATGGGGCATTCCCAAAAAATGCCCCAAGAAAAGCTTATGTTAAATGTTGTTGACATCGGTGAGTAAAGGCAGGGCCATGTAAAATTTGGTATTTGAACTTCCCGTTATTTCGAAGCAGATGACCTATTTGACATTTATGACAGATTATTGGTTAAATGTTTATGAAATGTACGTTACATTTTACGCTTGAGGAATTGGGAATTGGGAAATATTAAAAACTTTCTTCCAAAATTCTGAGTCTTCAACTCAAACTATAAGAAATCTACGAAATACATTCGATAGAAATAGAGTGTCATCAACGCAGACTGTAGATCAATGTGTAAAGCCAGTTCATCAATCTCGGTCCTTACTGGACAAAAAAACTCGTGTACGTGCTCATTCAGTGCGTTCAATGGCAAATATTACCGCTGTAGCTGAAACTCTGTTCGAACAACCATTAACATCGACCCGTCACCATTCCCAGCAATTGAACATTTCTCGCACTTCTTTGCGCAGAGTTTTGTTTAAAGGCCTCGGTATGAAGGCGGCTTTAAAGTCCAATTAGTCCAAGAACTAAAGTCTCGTGACCATCAGGTGCGTTTTCGCCTTGCTGAATATTTATCGAAAAATCATCGTTATCGCTGAATTTTCACCTCGGGGGCTACGTTAAAATTGTCGCATTTAGTGCTCGGAAAATCCACACGTCGTCGAGGAGAAACTGATACATCCACAACAAATAACAGATTAGTGGGGGTTTTGGCATGGCGACATCATACGCCCATTTTTCTTCGGAAATGTTCAAGGAGCCGCCGCTACCGTCAATGGCGAGCATTACGTGCCATGCTCATCGATTTTTTGGTTCCAAAAGTTGAAGAGAATGATAAGGGCGACGTATGGTTTCAACAGGACGACGCTACGTGCCACACATCCAACGTTACAATCGATCCATTTCACACTGTGTTCGTAAACCCGTATAATCAGCCGAAACTCGGAAGTCCGTTGGTCGCCTCGCAGCTGCGATATGTCCCCGTTAGACTATTATCACTGGGACCCCGGAAAGATAAATGTTACGCAAATAATCCTGAGCCAATTGACGCCTTAAAATCCGAAATCGATGTTGTCGTTTACGAGATAGAGGCCCAAACAATCGAAACTATGCCGAAAAATTGGATAGATCGAAGGAGGTACTGCAAACCAAGTTGTTGAAGCCATTTGAACGATGTTGAGTTCCATTTGTAAATGTCAATGATGGGCCTTATAATCATAATTTTGAAAAAATGGTTATTGGTATTTTTTTTAAAGCAAAATGAAATTCAAAATGTGACATGACCCACCCATTATTTGTAGCTTCGTGAGCCGATAGCTCCAACGCGGTTGGAGAAATTTGTATAGGGGTTATACCAAAACGTGGACCGATATGGCCCATTTCCAAATATGATCATCCTGGCCTAAAAATAGCAATACTTCAATGAACTCAGTTGATTTTCGTAGAACCGTTAGTACAATTTGTATGGGGGCTATATCAAAACTTATCCTGATATGACCATTTCGAAAAGCATAAAGGATGATTGAAATCGGTTGGTATTTATAACCTCTAGAGCCGATGGTATTAAACTTTGTATATATCAAATATCGAAACATGGACCGGTATAGGCCATTCTCAATATAGTCTCATTAACCCAACCAAAGGCTATCAACAAGTTCCGTTGAAATCGGTTTTTACACTTTGACCACAAAAAAACATGGGCAAACGGACCCACACTGAAAAATCTGTATTTTTTGTTATTTGGATGCAAAAATAACGTGTTTGTAGCTTGTGGCAAATATAGTATACTTGTGCCCAAACACATTGTGTTTGCTATTCAATATTACATGTTGGAGTTACAATGATTAATATGTTATTATATATATTTTTTTGTGACCCAAATATGGCTTTGTTTATTGAAATCTGCTGAAAATAAAAACGTGACAGACGATAAAGAAACAAAAAAAGCTGCATATCCCCAATTCATGAAACATGGCTTGCAAATATATATGTATATGGTTCCTGCAATATGTTGACACGCTGACAGTTTTCTTCTCAGCGTGCATGAAAGACGAACATGAGAATCATATTCTGAATTGATCGTTATATTTTAAAATAGGGTATGTCTTCTATTGCAGCGTGTTACAAACATCAGCTGTAACTCATAATACCTTGTTACCACAGTGCTGGGTCGGGTATAAATTCTTTAGTCGTTTCGTATTTGACGTAGGGGCAACTGCCCGTCTGGCCACCTCCTGGCTACGCCCATGGTTGTGTACAAAATGGATGTTTAATATTTTGTGTTTGGCAAGGAATTAACGGATTATAAAATTGTAATGGATCATAATAATAAAAACACATTTTAAATAAAATAATACTAATAATAACAAAATATTGAAAATAATATTTTTTTTAGTTTAAAGAAAATTAATTCAAATCATCTATTTCGAACAACTCATTTGCACTCGTATCACAGACAGTTGGCTGAACGTACAGGTGGTCGGACGGGACGGACAATTCTTCTTGAGGCGTTTTCAAAATTTATTTATTTTGACAATAAAATGTGATATAATTCTGAAGTCACATCGCGATGACACACAATTAAAATACTAGTCTGAAATATCATAAATATCATAGAAGAGAATGATGTAGTATATTAAAAATAATAATATAAAGTAATAACAACAAAATATTGTGGTGTATAATAAATTTAATATAAATGTTTATGAATAATCGTGGAAAAAATAAAAGTGATCTTTTAGTATTTGGTTTGTAAGATCCAGAGGCATCATAGTGCTTAAAACTAAGTTAACTTAATGTTTATAATGGAATGTAATATATGATTTAGGAATATTAGGAACATTTAAAATATTTTGGACACCAGCAACAACATCACTTTATAATGCCGAATAGCTACAAGTGACTATTTAATTCATAATATTTGTGTGATCTCTACGAACTGGCCATCGGTGATGCACTGGTTGGTGTGCGCGGCTATTGTACATGCATGCTGAAAATCCTGTCTTTTTTTGTTAATTGGATGCAAATATAACGTATTTGTAGCTTATCGCAAATATAGTATACTTGTGTCCAAACACATTGTGGTTGCTTTTCAATATTACATGTTAGAGACACAATGATTAATATGTTGTAATATATATTTTTTTGTGACCCAACTATGGCTCTGTTTGTTAAAATCTGCTGAAAACAAAAACGTGACAGAAAAAAAAGGTACAAAAAAAGGCAGATCTTCAATTTCTGAAAACAATGCTTGCACGTACATAAAAAAGTATATGGATGTTCCAAACATATGGTACATAATTCCTGAATAATGTAAAAGTAAATGTTTTCTTCAGCGTATTCAGTTATTACGAAATTTTCGTAAAAAATGTTCTCATTTGTCTCTAAATGGAAAATTTTGTTACAGCCATATCTGTTATTTCATTAATAACACTGTGTGTAATTTTTTAAGTCATGGCAAAATAACCATATACGGACACCACTACGTGATAAAAGACTAAAAAAAAAAAGACCCGTGTTTCCCAATTTTTCCCAAAGTCATGCACTTTTTATTTTATGGGCCGCCAAAGATTTGGGGCCTCGGTATCATTTTCGTAAAAAATCATTTTCTCAGGCTCATATCTTGCAAACCGTTCAGAATTTCAACAAAAATTGCAAACATATAAAATCAAAAAAACTTCACCTTCCAGATCAAAATCGCAAAAAACTTAAAAAAATTCGATTTTTTTACCTTTTTTCCCGTGTTCAGGTCCATAGGTAGCAAACCGTTCAAAATTCAAGGAAACAATCAACTACAAAAATTTATCTAAGATCTCAATAAACAAATTTCTAGAACAAATAAACTTCCTAGAGATGATTCTTAACACTGTTTAGGTAGCACGCAAAAGTGAAAAATTTGCCGAAAATTTTTTAATTTCATTTTTTTTACCTTTTTCTCCTGTTCAGGTCCATAGGTAGCAAAAAATGAAATATGCCTGGCCAGAACCATGTGTTTGTCCAAGGGTTAACACCGTTTAGGTAGCGCTTAGGTATCACGCGATCATGCACCGACAGCAGCAGCACAGGCAATGCAGTAAGCTCAGCACACGCCACAAGGGACGCAGCACACAATATAAAAGCGACACGACGCTCATATCGAGGCATTACACAGCGCGACGTCAACGAGAGCTCAGCGGTGAAAGTTATAAAGTGAAAGTGAAAGTAAAAAAAGTGAAAGTGCTACAGTATAATTCGCACACAACATTGGCAACTGACAATTTCAATATGCAGTGTGAAAATATTGATTTATTTTGCTACGTTTGCGGTCATCAAACCAGAAAAAAAACATCTACAAGATTTCAGAAGGAAAAGAATCTTTTAACTGGTGAATTCAAAAGAGCATATACATTGTTTTTCGACGAAGTGGACTTGACCGGTGAAAATTACACACCTAATACTGTGTGTCGCCAATGTTATAACAATCTCATGGCATGGTTGAGTGGAGGCAGAGGTACTATGAAGTATTGTAAGCCGGTAAACTGGATTAATCGCCCAGGTGATCATGATGCAACCAGTTGCTATGCATGCGTAAATTACACATGTCGTCTAAATCGACATTCTGAGAAGAACAAAATTTATAAAGCAACTGCAACAGCCACACTACCAGTGCTTGCACCTGAAAATTTTGTATCACCAAGGCCGCCAACTCCAGATCGTACTACAGAATTTACAGCAATGAGTACAGCAAGTGAAGATCCATTTGATACCGATTATGAGCCCCAACAGGGAAGAGATGGACCACAACATAAACACAAATGGAAATTGATTTCATTGTGGCCATATTGGGATTATCGCAGCGACTTGCAATATTTTTGACAGCTTTTTTAAAGCAAAGAAATCTCACACATGCTAATGTTAACTCTACGGCGTACCGCAAACGACAACCTGAATTTCAGATGCTCTACACTCTAAATGATGACAATTCGTTCGCTTACTGCAACGATATAAAAGCTTTGGTGGTAAAAATGGGAATGAACTACATCGCTAGTGAGTGGAGATTAATTATTGATGGTTCTGTTTCAAGCTTGAAAGCAGTGTTGTTGCATGTGTCGAACCGAAAACCTTCCATTCCGCTAGCAATGGGTATCAACATGAAAGAAAGCTATGAAACATTGAAAGATATAATGGAAAAAATCAAATATTACGAAAATAAATGGAAGATTTGCTGTGATTTGAAGGTCATCAACATTTTGCAAGGGATCATCGATAAGGGCGGCTTCCCAAAATTCTTTTGTTTTCTTTGTAATTGGGATTCACGCTCACCTCTGAATCAATTCCAATGTAACTCGTGGAGGCCAAGAGGAAGTGTGGATGAACAAATACAACAGCATAGACTGAAGAATGCACCTTTAATTGACAATACTCAAGACATCTTGCTGCCACCGCTCCACATAAAATTGGGAATTGTTAAAAAATTCATCGAAGTGGCCGTTGTAAATTGTCCAAACGCATTCGACTATTTGAAAAGCGTTTTCCCAAAGCGTAGCGATGACAAAATTAAAAAAGGTATTGTAGTAAATTTAAAACGAATTTTTGTTCACCTAATTGTACTATTTACACTATGTTAATGTTTTCTTTTCTGTCTTTATTTTTTGTTTTCATTTAACAGGCGTACTTAATGGCCCTGACATTAGAAAGCTATTCAAGAGCAACTTTGATTCATCGCTTGATGAAAATCATTCAATGGCATGGATTTACCTTCAGCGTGCATGCACCAGAGTCTTGGGAGGGGATCGAGACGCGGAACCGGAAGCAAGAGAATGGGTGAAACAAATGCTGCATTATTTTGAGATAATCGGCGCATCGATGACATTAAAGCTGCATTTTCTTCATTTTCATTTTGACGATTTTATCAAACAACTCCCTACCGAATCCGATGAGCAAGGAGAACGGTTTCACCAAACCACAATGCCCATGGACAAAACGGTACAAAGGCAAAAACCTCGACGCATTGCTTGCAGAGGTATGTTGGTGGAGTCACAAGATCACCCTGTATGATGTTAATGAAGTATTTGAAGAAGAAAGAGCTGATGATGGAGGGCAGTCTGGAAGCAACGTGCCTGTGGACACCATAATTGCTGAATCAGAGTCAGATTCGGACGACGATTTGGATCCACAACTTAAGAGAGCGCGATTTGCAAGTCCAGGGCCATCAACATTATAAACATAATACGAATACTTTTTTTTAATATTTTTGTAATAGATAGCATAGTATCTCAATGTTGAAGTAAATAAAAAACAAATGAAATTAAAAAACGGTGTTAAGAATAATTCCCAGGAAGTTTATATGTTCTAGAAATTTGTTTATTGAGATCTTAGGTAAATTTTTATAGTTGATTGTTTCCTTGAATTTTGAACGGTTTGCTACCTATGGACCTGAACACGGGAAAAAAGGTAAAAAAAATCAAATTTTTTTAAGTTTTTTGCGATTTTGATCTGGAAGGTGAAGTTTTTTTGATTTTATATGTTCGCAATTTTTGTTCTTTATAACAAGAGCGTAAATCGAAATTCTGAACGGTTTGCAAGATATGAGCCTGAGAAAATGATCACATTTTTACGAAAATGATACCGAGGCCCCAAATCTTTGGCGGCCCATAAAAAAAAAGTGCATGACTTTGGGAAAAATTGGGAGACACGGGTCTTTTTTTTTAGTCTTTTTTCACGTAGTGGTGTCCGTATATGGTTATTTTTTTCGTGTTGCACTGTGTAATTCATCTTTGCACTCCATTTTAGTTTTGACGCATGTGGTTTTACTTTTGTTTACTAAAATAATCCAAATGTCAAAATTACGGTTCCAAACAATTTCTTTCGTACGAAATAAGTTTAGCGTACCAACCCTGTACTTGAATTTGCCTACGAAATTTTCGCAAAGAGCTCAGTACCATGCAAATGAAAAGTGAGCGAAATTTTCGGTTCATTTTCGTTATTTTTTATACAAGTATTTCTTATGGCAACGAAAATTTTATTAAAACTGAATACCGGGCTTTATTCGGAAAAAAGCCAGTTCGACAACGTTTTGCTGATTGAGAATTTTGTAGTAACCCTGCAGAAGATGGTAGAGGTATTGACGGCCTGGTGAGTGGTCCTGCACTATTGTCAAAGTCAGTAGTCGCAACGGCTACGATTTATAGAGCGGCGGCGAGTACAGCAAGACTACACGCAAAAGCAGTACTTGGTTTTTAAGCTGGCAACTCTGTTAACATATACAGAAATTGGTAACATTGTCAATAAATGACAATAATTATTTGTTTGGTTGTGAAATTCATGTGAAAACTTGTTGTGCTCTGAAAAATTTTTGTGATTGCGAAAAATCGTGTCGGTACATTAAAATAAATATACAAGTACGTTAAAACAATATACATCAAAATGAATAAACGCACTTTTCAACGAAGAGTAGCAAAAGAAAAAGTTAATTATGAAAGAAGAGTGTTTGATAAGTGTTGTGAAGAAATGCCATGCAAAAGCATCGACGCGAAAATTTGTTGCCTGTTTGTTTGCAACAATATTAATTATGTACATATGATATATCTTAATTTTTTTAAACCCCAATGAAGTACCTTTTTTTAATTTTTTTATATGTATGTTATGTATTTAACATAAATAAAAACAACAAGAATTAAAAAATACGTTTTTTATTACTTTTTCTAAAAAAAAAACAACAAAAAATTGCCTCCAGCGGGATTCGAACGCGCGACCTCCTGTTTACTAGGCGAACACTCTACCACCGCGACACTCATCCCTAAGGCACCGCAATGTCTGTACTGCGAGACTATTCACAAGGCGACTGATTGTTTTCGTATGACAACCCAATGTTAAAATCGTCACTTGAAAGCATTAACGGGGAAATGAAGTGAGAGTAGTCCTAATCGCTTTGCGAGTACTGCAAGACTACTGCTGCGCTACTCATTTCTTCTGAAGGGAAGTTATTCTTGAACAGTGTGAACTGTAATACCACGTGCGTTACAATAAAATGGAGCGCGTAGATGAATTATAGTTGAAATATTTGCAAGGTAAATCAAAGATAGCTGGTAACTCTCCACAACAAAATTTTCCGTTTGGAGATAAATGGCAACATTTCTTACGAAAATTTCGGGGAAAATGCGGGGCTTAATATGCTAATTAATAACCACTCAAATCTTTTTCTTTCTTTCATCCAAAAAGACCCGTATTCAGTACTTGTGAAATTTTCATTCCCATAAGAAGAATGTGCATAAAAAAACGTAAATTTCACTCACTTTTCATTTGCTTAGTTCACAGCTCTGTGCGAAAATGTCCTAAGCGAAATCGATTACAGGGTTGTTATGCCGAAGTTATATCGTACGAAAATAAATTGTTTAATGATTGTTTGGGACCGAGTTCTAACATTTCGGTAGTTTTAACTTAAATAAGTAATACCACATGCGTTATGCCCCGTATTCAATTCTTGCGAAATTAACACACGTGTATAAAAAACAAACATTTCGTGAACAGAAAATTTCACTCGCGTTTCATTTAGCTGTTTGCGAAAATTCGGAAGTCCTATCCATTACAGGGTTGTTATGTCAAAGTTATTACGTACGAAAACAATTGTTTGGGAGTGGAATTGTATCATGACTTTTAGTTTAACAAACAAAACTAACACCACATTCGTTAAAATTAAACTAGAGTTCGAAGAAAAAATATTCAAGATTTATTTGCAATATAAATCAGAGACAGATGGCAACTCTCTGCAAGAAAAAAAATTCCGTTTAGAGATAAATGACGAATATTTCGAAAGAACTGAATATGCGGTTATGCACGCTGATTAATAACCACTCAAATCTATTTCTTTCATTCGTAAAAGTCACACTGCCCGCCAAAACTTAGGAAAGTGTCTAATGGTCATATTTTAGGGGTCGTCTTGAAATGGCTGATTGTTGCATTGATCACAAAGTGTTTTTCCAAAATCAGTTGCTCATCTTCCTGCGCGTTGTATATCGGATCAATCATTGAATGTGTCAAGATCAAAAGACAAAAACTAATCGCACCCACGTTTAATTCTTAATATCATCCATCTATCAGCGATATTTTGATAGAGCCGGCTGTGGAGGGGTGGTGACTATTTCCAAAAAAAACACAAAAATTATGATTCGTTTTAAAGAACATTGGCGCGAATCTATGAGCAATGATAAGTGGGTATGAACATTGTTAGTTTAAATTCAATATTTATGTTGCTCTTCCTCATAATCCAGTACACAAATATTTATGATTTTTTGTTCAACATCAACGGGAGTTGAGTCTATACATTTCGGATTTTACGAGTATGGTTTGGCATTAATTAACACAACGTCTACACAGATTTTCCATATTTATTTATTTTTTAAAAAGAAACTTAAAATATCTCAATGTTTTTACACCATGCCCAGGTGATATCTATTCAAGTAACGTTAAGAAAAGATCAGTTTGCGCAGAGAAATTATCTTTGAAAATAGAAAAAGTTATTTGATTGTTTGTTTCGTTTTTTTATTTGAAATTGAATCCCCGTATTAAGTTCTTGCGAAATTGTCGTAAGAAATGTCGGCAATTATCTCTAATTCGACTTCCACACGATGACTTTTTAACGCGCGTCACTTGTCAAGACTTGCGATGATTCTTGGTGAGGGAAGAAGAAAGCAAGAGAGGTAACAAAAGAATCACGAAATGAAATTTGAGTGGGATTATCGACGTTTCTCTTTCACCACTTTCGTATTTGTACAAAAACAAAAGAAGTTTGATAGACAAAACGTCAAAAAAAATCACGCATGGTTGTATTTAGGGAGTCATCGTCTGAACGCACGTAGATTTACGAAGGGTTACCAAAACAGAATGAACACAAAAAGCGCGTATTCGACTTATTCGACTTCCACACGATGATTTTTTAACGCGCGTCACTTTTCATGACTTACGATGCTTCTTGGTGAGGGAAGAAGAGAAGCAAGAGAGGTAACAAAAGAATCACGAAATGAAATTTGAGGGGGATTATCGACGTTTCTCTTTCACCACTTTCGTATTTGTACATGGCGGTAAAGCAACAGTAAACAAAGTGTCGAACAATTGTTTTGAAGTAATTATTAAATGAAATAAATGTTTTCGGTGAATTGGAGAAAATAAAAAATTGTGGAGTTTGTGTTTTACATATCACATTTTGCATTATGAATAAACAACAAAAGAAGTTTGATCGACAAAACGTCAAAAAAATGACACATGGTTGTATTTAGGGAGCCATCGTCTGAACGCACGTAGATTTACGAAGGGTTACCAAAACAGAATGAACACAAAAAGCGCGCGTAGAAAGTCATCGTGTGGAACATGAATTAGATAGAGAGAGAAAAATCGCGACGAAAATTCGCTGCGGCTGACGACTCGCCGCTAGAATAGAATCTTTTCCAATTTCTTAGCGGCGCTCTCACGAAATTTCTCAATTGAGATAATGGAGTTGCCATAATAAACCTATGTAGAAAAAACGACGTCGTCTGTAGCATGTTTGATTAAGTTTAGACTCTAAATCGAAATTTTTGCCACCTCTCGCTGATTTACCTTGCAAATATTTCATGGATATTTGCTCTTTGCACTCCATTTTATTTTGAGCTCATGTGGTGATATTTTTTTATTCAAGCCCGGTATTCTGTTTTTATGAAATTTTCGTTGCCATAAGAAATACGTGTATAAAAAACCAGTACATAAGTTTCAGTCGGGTGAACCGACTTAATCATACCCTCACCCTAACTCATCCATTGCGTGGGAGTTCTGTCAAATAAAAACGCCCATACTCAAAGGAGACCATATTCAACAGCAGATTAACATTGCGGTAAATATTATTGAATACCCAAATTAGTTAGTTTCCCTCCGAATATGCGAGGTACAAAAATTGGCTTTGCAAGTTGTTGCAAAAATTTTGATCAGTACCAAATTTTATTAAGATCGGTTATGATTTATTGTAGATATCGAGTCGGCAAACCGGAAATACGCCCAACTTTTGTATGGGAGGTACGAAACTGGGCGTGGCACAATAGGCAATTATTACTTACATAGTAGCTTTTAGCAAAATATTGCCTAGTACCGAATTTTATTAAGATCGGTTGTAGTTTACGAGTTATCGTGTCGATCAACCGGTCATCCGCCAAACTTTTATATGGGAGGTACCAGAATGGGCGTGGCAAAACAGCTCATTTTGGCAAAACAAACATTTTGGAGAGTTTTACTTGACTAAATATTGACTACTACAAACTTTCATAAAGATTGGTTCTGTTTTGCGGGACTTCTTGTGCCGAACAACCAGACGGCTAAACAACTTTTGTATGGGAGGTACCACAATGGGCGTGGCAAAATCACCCTTGTCTTACTTGGTGATTGGCGTTTGATAACGTGAAGCCTTATACCTAACTTCAGTAAGGTCGAAAGTGTTTCACGCGATATATCATTGATATTTGACAACCCGGTCGAACACCCTCTTTTGTATGGGAGGTACCAGAATGAGCGTGGCAATCTTGCCCATTTCCTCCAGTTAACTAGACATTTACAGATTATTAACCGGTGGGAGAGTTGAAGCTTATCACATCTACCAGAAGAAAGCTCTGAAAGAAATCATGTTGTGCTAAATGTGTCGATTTGTATGGGAGGTACCAGAAGGGGCGTGGTCACAACGCCCATTTTCAATATCAAACTCAATATTGGCAAATAATAGATACTGACAAAATTTCATTGTGATCTGTAAAGATTTACGGCAGTTATCGGGTTGATCAGCCAGCCAGACAGACAGACGGACATGGCTCAAACGTCTTAAAAAGTCCTAAAACGAATTTCGTCCAAAGATACTAAGGGTCTAATAAGGTTCCTTCTATGTGTTACATTTTTTTACTTACTAAATGATATATACCCCCATCCCTATGGGTGAGGGTATAATAACGAAAATGTCATGATTCCATGTGATTGGTACTCAGCTCTTTACGAAAGTTTCGTAGGCAAAACCAAGTACAGGGTTGTTACGCTAAACTTATTTCGTACGAAAATAATTGTTTGACAATTTTTCGGGACCTGAATTTTGACATTTCGATTATTTTAGTAAACAAAAGTAATACCACATGCGTTAAAAATAAAATGGAGTGCAAAGATGCATTATTAATGAAATATTTGCAAGGTAAATCACAGATATGTGGCAACTCTCTGTAACAACATTTTCCGTTTCTTACGAGAATTTCGCAAGAACTGAATACGGGGCTTAAGAAAATCGACTAATAACTTTGGCATAACAACCCCGTAAATGACTCTGTAAATGATTCATTTTGATTCAATGATTCAATTTATGCTTGTGAAATTTTCGCAAAGCTGAGTGTCAGTGTGAATGAAAAGTGTGCGATATATTCGGTTAATGAAATTTTAATTATTTTTTATACACGTACTTCTTATGGGAACGAAAATTTCGTATAAACTGAACACCGGCCTTTAATAGGAATTGGTGTAGTTTAGTCAAAACAAAATTAATGTTGCTAACAAATATTTGGCGCCTTTCAAACCGAACAGGTACTAACTACATAATTGTTTGTGTGCTCCCCGAAGGGAATTGAAAATGGAAACAAAAACAAAATAATTGAATACCCCAATTATTTTGTTTTTCGATTATGATTTGTTTTGATAACGCCGGCCCGTAATACAAATAATCCTCCACACTAATTGAATCTTTCGCGTTGTTTTTTCATTGTTTTCGATTTAGTTTTTGAAATTTGAAAAGAAAAAAAAACAAATAAAAATAAATCTTACAGCAAAGCTTCCAAGATAACAGCCAAAACATTAAAAGAAAAAATTATCGAGCAAAAAAAAAAATTGGAATTAGTTTGGATGAAGGCGATTTTGAATGTAGCACCAAATGATACCACTAGCTCGCATATGGCATATTATAAATTTATTTAAACAATAAATCGTAATAGCTTAATAAGTCTTTATAGCGATTTTTCACGAAAAATAGACAATTTTTTTTAGTAATTGGTCCAAATAATTTGAAATTTATGTGAATCATTCTAAATTGGACTCGAAGCATGAGTGTTGAAATTGCAATTTTATGATATTTTTTTAATAAAGTGGAAATCAAATGAACATAAAAATGATTGAGTGGGGACATTATACTCTGCGACATTATTTTGGTTTCTTAAAAAATACACTAGTTTACAACATACAAAAAAAAAATTTTAAAAAAATGTTTGTATACTAGCAATGCAAAACTGGTTGTCAAACATTTAATAAAATTTTGGTTTTAGTTTCATTTTTTTAATAAACTTTTTAATATCGTTAAAACATTCATTCTGTAGAGATTAATTCTATACTCTTACTTTAGTCGTCAATGAAGACCCCATAGAGGCGAGTATGTCGCTTCAATATTGTGTCGATAATATCTCACCTTGGCTAAATGATTGGAGGATCAAAGCTAATGAAGCAAAATCAGTCGAAGTCACGTTTACTCTCAAACGTGAAACTTGCCCTCGCATAAATCTAAATGAAGCAGAAATACTACAGGCAGTGGAAGTAAAATATCTCGGAATACATCTTGACAAACGACTCACAAGGAAAGGCAAAGGACAATTGAATAAATTCAATTCTCTCATTAACTACAGATCTCCACTCTCACCCGAAAACAATCTATTGATTTATAAATGTATCTTCAAACCGATATGGAAATATGGAATTCAGCTATGGGTAACAGCCACGAACTCTAAAATATTAAATAATTCTTCAAAAAATCTCAAATGCTCCATGGGTTGTTACGAACAACCAATTACATGCTGATCTCAAAAATCCCACTGTTCAAGCCCGGTATTCAGTTTTTATGAAATTTTCGTTGCCATTACGTGTATAAAAAATAACGAAAATTTCGTCAACCGAAAATCTCGTTCTCTTTTTATTTGCTTCGTACTCAGATCTTTAGCCTGGTATTCAGTTTTTATGAAATTTTCGTTGACGTAGCAACTACGAGTATAAAAATAACAAAAATTTTATGAGTCGAAAATTTCGTTCATTTTTCATTTACATGGTACTCAGGTCTTAGAGAAAATTTTCGCAGGTAAATTCAATTACAGGGTTGTTATGTCAAAGTTATTTCGTACGAAAACAATTGTAACAATTATTTCGGTTTAAAGCCCCGTATTCAGTTAGTGCGAAATTTTCGTAAGAAACTTTGTCATTTATCTCTAAACGGAAAATTTTGTTGCGGAGAGTTACCACCTATCTTTGATTTACCTTTGTAAATACTTTATTTATAATTCCGCTACGGATTCAATTTTATTTTTAACACATGCGATGTAACTTTTCGTTGTTAAAATGATCGAAATATCAAAAATTCCGACCACAACAAATTATCAAACAATTGTTTTCGTACGAAATAGCTTTGGCGTAACAACCCTGTAATTGATTTTCCCTACGAAATTTTCACACAGAGCACAGTACTAAGCATATGAATATGAGCGAAATTTTCGGTTCATGAAATTTTTGTTAGTTTTTATACACATATTTCTCATGCAACGAAAATTTAATTAAAATTGAAAACCGGGCTTTATCTCTTAATGGAAAGTTTTATTGAGGAGAGATACCATCTATTATCTTTGATTTACTTTGCAAATATTTCATTTATAATTTAACACATGTGGTGCTACTTTAGGTAGTTAAAATTATCGAAATGTCTAAATTCCGGTCCCAAACAATTGTTTTCGTATGAAATAACTTTGTGGTAACAACCCCGTAACTGATTTTGCCTACGAAATTTTCGCAAAGTGCTGAGTTTCAAGCAAATGAAAAGTGAGCGAAATTGCCATTGTTTTTATACACGTACTTCTTATGGCAACGAAAATTTCATAAAAACTGAATACCGGGCTTAAATACTCAGTTCTTTGCAAGAATTTCGTAAACAAAATCAATTACAGGTTTGTTATGCCAAAGTTATTGTGTTCGAAAACAATTGTTTGATCATTGATTTGGGACTGGTATTTTGATATTTCTATTATTTTAACAAACAAAAGTAACATCATATGCGTTAAAAAGAACATGGAGTGCGTAGAGTAAATATTCATGAAATATTTACAAGGTAAATCAGAGATATGTGGCAACTCTCTGCAACAAAAATTTCCGTTTACAGATAAATGACATTTCATTTCTATCGAAAATTTCGCAAGAACTGAATACGGAGCATAACGACAGCTGAAGACTGAGATTATAGTACAATACAAGGCTGCTCAAGAAGGTTGTGGTATAAGAACAGCTGATTTGTTTTTTTTTTCATGTCGCGGTGCCAAAGTGGTGCACACTAGCTGTCAAATACTGTTTACCTTTGTTTTGTGTCCGTTGTTCGTAGTACGTTGACAATGACATAAACTACACATCAAACAAAAACAGAATGCTGGTTGTTGTTGCCTTGTTGTATTTTTTGTAGTATTACTTCTACGTTTTCAATCTGCCTTGTTACAATAGAAAAAAAATAATAATATATAGTGGCATCCCCTTTAAATATATAGTAGACTAGTGTTATGTAGATTTCGTTTTGTATCGTTGGAAGAGGGTTCATATTACATGGGTAATGTGCACATCCTGGCTAATCCGGGTGATCTGACTTAAACATACCCTCACCCTAAGTTCTCCATTGCGTTCGAGTTTTTTTAAAAATCGCCTATATACACCCTTACGTTATTTAATACCCAACTTGGTTAGGGTCATATAATTTCATTAAGGTCAGAAGAGTTTCGCGTGATTTATCGGATTGACAATCCGGGAGACCACCAAGCTTTTGAATGGGAGGTACCGATTATTAACTACAATCTGCGTTGGAGCTAATCACATCTAACAAAAAAAGTTTTCATGGCTAAGTACTCGACAGTGTCGCCGTCACTGATCGAGGTGACCATCGTCGAAAAATATAAAAAGTGGTCAGAACAGGGATCTTACTTACCCCCGTTCTCATGTACAGGAGCTGTATAGATTCATATAAATAATATAAAGGGTTTTTCAATAAGAGCGCTACAAAAGTTTTTTTTAAATAAAACAAAACCCGTTTTAGATACCAATGAAATTCTTTATTCCTGTGAAAGTACGTCCGATGCCATTATGTATGGAACTCGATTTCTTTTGCATGGCCACCACGAGCACGCTTGCAGAAGTCCAGTCCCTGAACCCAATTTTCGACGGTTTTCAAGCATAAATCGGCTGATACCGCTGCAATTTCACGTTCGATATTCGTACGCAGTTCATCAATCGTCGCTGGCTTGTTGGCATAGACTTGACGTAGCCCCACAGGAAATAATCTAAAGGCGTCAAATCGAACGACCGAGGCGGCCAATCGACTGGACCATTTCGTGAGATAACACGTTCACCAAACTTGGTTTCCAATAAATTGATTGTGGCATTCGCTGTGTGGCTTGTGGCGCCGTTCTGTTGGAACCACATGTCCTCCAAGTCCACATTATCCAATTGGGGCCAAAAATATTCGGTTATCATTGAACGGTAGCGATTCGCATTCACAGTAATGTGCCGGTCTTGATCATCGCGGAAGAAGTACGGCCCATAAACCGCACCAAACCGTAATTTTTTCGTGATGCAATGATGACTCATGGATTACGTGTGGATTGCTGTCTGACCAATAACGCATATTTTGCTTATTGACGAAGCCATTCAGCCAGAAATGAGCCTCATCGCTGAAGATGATTTTCCGATGAAAATCCGAATCATTTTCAAGTTGTTGCTCAGCCCAATTCACGAACATACGACGCTTATTGTGGTCAAGCGGCTTCAGTTCTTGCGTCAATTTGATCTTGTAAGGATGTAGGCCCAGATCTTTTCGCAAAATTCGCCACAAGGACGTCACAGAGATGCCCACCGCTTGAGAACGACGTGTGAGAGACACATTTGGGCTTTCTTGAACTGAAGCCTCAGCGGCAGCAATATTCTCGACACTACGGGCACTTCTTTGTCTCACTGGCATGGGAACATTTTGTACTATGCCTGTGGATTCAAATTTTCCACTAGACGCTCAATTGTTGATCTGGTAGGACGATTATGACGACCATAAATTGGACGTAGCGCTCTTAAAGTTGAGGCCTCTGACTCCAAATTTCGGTAGTAAATTTTAATAAATTCGACTCGTTGTTGGCTCGTATATCTTTCCATGATGAAATGGCAAACCTTACTGAAGAGAAATGTCAAAAGAGCAGGGAAAAATATGGCGTCGTTTGCTGTCCCTATCGATTTACTTTTGTAGCGTCTCTGTTGAAAACCCTTTACATATATATGAATGTAATTGTGATCATTCAGTTTTATATATATATATCTAGATTTTTTCTAAACAAAATATAATGAATTGTGAAAATGTACACGATTCCATACATTTGAAAACACACTAATTATTATTTGTTTGAAATATAACAAAAACTAAACCTGAAAATGTCGCAAACCAAAATGTCGAACATAATAAATATCGAAAATCTAAAATAATATAGTATGACATTTTGTTGTGTTATTTTCACGTTCGATTGTTTTTCAAGATTTTAAAATCTTAGCAATGTGATTTTTTTTTCAATTTATAACCATACACACATATGTACATATATAGTATCTCTAGAGGCAGTCTTTCGCTCATCTGACGTTTCATTCAACACTGTTGTTAGTTGCCTCAGTGCGAATCACAAATGTTCGATGCAAATTGACTTATAACACCAGGTGGTGTCACAAGAACTGTTGATTTAACATTTTCATGTAGTTTTGGTGAACAATTGTGAAATTGTCTTTTTTTTGTTGACTTTCATTGCTGGTGAACACTTATGTCGAATTTGACAGAACTATGCTAACACACATAAAAAAATGCCGTTGTTGATGCCTTGTTGGATGTTTTGCACTAATGCTTCTATCTGGTATTATTGAAGCCGTGCATTGGAACATACCACATTTGATTGTAACCAGAACTATGACACAAAATTTAATGAATAAAGAAGTGAGTCTAGGTACATTAACACAAAATGTGGAACGAATATTTAGAAATAACCCTAGAATGTGAATAAGTGCACAACAATACAAATTTAGGATTAACATTTATACCAACTTTGGATCTTATGGATTAGAAAAAGACACAAAGACCACATTAACTGCTGGTGTTTTATAGCCGGTGGTGGATCAGGACTCTTGTATTTGAGCACACGGGTTCTCGCCCAGCATTGACCACTTTTCGTTTGTTTCGGCTACGGTCACTACGCTGATTGCATTAGCCACTTTCGTATGATTAACCCAGAGAGCTTTTCAAACCCCTCACCGTTTGGCATCGTTGCAAAACTACCAATCAACATGTCGAGCATTAATAATGGATGCAATGGGAAACTTTTTTCTTAAATAATGGATACAGTTTACTGATTGTAGGATGCTCTTCTTTATCTTCCCTTTATCTACTGTGTGTGGGTAAATACTTTTAAAAATAAATCATATTAGGGCATAACGAACTGCCGTGCGAGTACAATGTTGAAATATTTAAAAATAAATAAAATCACACACATCCAAAAAACATTGTATGATGCCCTTGTTTAGTTTCCTAACATTGTTTCTATATAATTATAATTTATACCACAACATGTTTATTTCTATTAATTTATGCATTTTTAAATGTTATAACAATAAACTGACAGATTTCAATTAATGACCAAAATGTACTAAACTCGTGCGAGAATGCATACATATAAAGGGTGTTCGAATAAGAGATGGCAAATTAAAATTTAGAGCAATTTTAATTATAACTCGTAAAAAGGTGAAATTTTGACATTTTACAAGTTTTCTCGCCGTTTTTACGAGATGTTGCAAAAGGAGCGTTTATAAAGTTTACAACTTTAATTCTCAACTAAGTTTCTGTTGTCATATACGCTGAAAAAATCTGTATTTTGTTGTTATTTGAATACAAAAATAACGTGTTTGTGGCTTGTCGCAAGTATAGTATACTTGTGTTCAAACACATTGTGTTTCCTATTCAATATTAAATATTGGAGACACAATTGCGATTGATAGGTTATAATTAAACTGACCAACCATCCCGTTTTTGGCGGGATTATCCCGCAGACTTTATGACTTTATAACTACACGCTGAAACATACATGTATGTACATGTTTACAACCATTATTTTCGTGATTTAAAGATCTGCTTCTTGTTTCTTTTTTATTGTCTGTCACGTTTTTGTTTTCAGCAAACAAAGCCGAATTTGGTCACAAATACATGTATTATAACCTATTAATCATTGTGTCCCAAACATATTATATTGAATAGCAAACACAGTGTGTTTGGACACAAGTATACTATATTTGTGGCGCAAGCTTCAACACGTTATGTTTGCATCCAAACAACAACAAAAAGACAAATTTTTCAGTGTGTTGTCTAGAATAATTTAGCTTGGAATTTATATATTTTTAATATAAAATTTTCAAACAGTCACACACGTGATTTCAATTCGCATTGTCAGCTGATCGTTTCGAAGTTTGTGTACTTCATCATCACAGGCTTAGTTGTAGGCTGCTGACACGTGTTCAAATGTGTCACTAACTGAAATAATGTGTAAGGGGTTGTTGTCGATTTTGCTTCACATTAATCTGATATATTTAACTTTTTTACCGTCGGATGGGTCACAAAAGAGCGGAATCAGATGCTTGATATGGGCAAAATATTTGAACGGATTTCATATCAAACAAATTCAAATTACACTGGAGTCACCGACTTATTTAAATGTTAACTCATTTTTTAATATTTACAAAATCCCGTTATTGGGTCAAAATCCCGCTTTTCGATCAAAAACAGTTGGTCCGGTTAGTTATAATATATGTTTTTGCGACCCAAAATTGGCTTTGTTTGTTGATATCTGGTGAAAACAAACACGTGACAGACTACAAATAAACAAAAAAGCAGAAAATCTTAAATTCATCAAAACAATGCTTGCAAACATATACATGGTTCCTGCAGTATGTTGCATATGCTAGTTAAATTATTAAGTTCGGACTTAATGACACGCATGGATCAAGGTGCCAGAATAGTCGTGGATATAGTGATGATTATCTGCAAATGGTTTTAAGAAAATATACGAAATAATAATATTTGTTTTTCTGGCCTAGATAATTTTTAGTGTTGCCAGGCGCAATCTGACAATCTTTATAAGGTTAACTCGATTACCCTGCGATAACCCTGGAGATTACTCACACAATTTTAATCTGTAGAAACTGAAGTTAAATTTTTAACCTCATTTTAAACTGGTGTACATTTTGATGCAACACTGTTAGTTACTAAAAAAATGCAACCATAACAAAAACATACAAAAAGGATGTACAGGTTGAGAAGAAAAAAACTACTTGGCAACCCTAGTAGAAGAGAACCAGAAAAATCGACGCTATTCACTCAAACGCATTTCTTTCCCGCGTCATAACTTGATTATTTCCTACTTTTTACACACTTTATGTAATTTTATTAAAATACGGTTGGGATTTCTATAGTTAGATAGAATAACATCATCAGAACACTGCTCGTGTATTGAAATATTCAACGAAGAGAGTAAGTGAGCGAGCAGAGAAACGACACGCTTCACTCGTTTTCTTTGTTGGCATTCCACTCCATGGGTAAATTTTCTTCTCTATACAATAGTTGCTTTATGAAACATCTACAAAAAATCAACTGCTTGACAGATGGAATGCCAACAACGAAACCTGGTGAAGCGCCTCGTTTCTCTGCTCTCTCTCTAATAATCAAGTTATGACGCAAGAGAGAAATGCGTTTGAGTGAGTCGCGTCAACATTTTGGTTCTCTCTATGAGGGTTGCCAAATTGCGGTGTTTTTTTCTTTTCTACTTGTACATCCTTTTGGTTAATAATCAACGAAGAGAGTAAGGGAGAGAGCAGATAAATGAGGCCATGGTACAAAGAAATGGTAGAAGCACTAGCCCAGCTGATTTGAACTTTTTTCTGGACTGAGTGTGAGAAAGTTTTTCTCTTATGTCAAAGTTTGTTTACCTTTGTTTGTCTGCAACCCCCGTTCGCCAGCAACTGCTGTTTTTGAAATATTTCTCTGCAAAAATTACATAGAAACGTTTTAATTTTCACACTTAAACACTTTCAATATATCAAATAACACTCAATCACTTTCTAAATGGCACTTTTTGCAAATTTGTTTACATTTTCTTCATTTTTCTATCAGCTGACTTGACACCACATAGACACTGAGCAAAAACAAAATGCCTGTTGTTTTTGGCTTGTTGTATTTGTTGTCGTACTGCATCTACCATTATATTTCTACCATGAATGAGGCGCTCCACTCGTTTTTTGTTTTCTTCTACGAGGGTTGCCACATGGCGGTGGTTTTTTCTTCTACTTGTACATCCTTTTTGTTATTAAAAAAATGCAACCATAATAAAAACACATCCGTCATTGACAGACGGACAAAAACGATCGGAAATTTTCCGACGCGTCGCCGCAGCCGATATAAATGGCTCTTATTGGTTTAAGCTGTGGGCCGATTTTTTGCATCCCAAATTTGTACAAAACTGGCAAAACCAATAGCCGCCGACTTAATTTTTCTGTTGTGCCGCCGTCTTCGATAATTTTGTCTCGGCGCGGAGTTTATCTAAGCACGGAGTTGCCAGCTGCAATGTCAATTTAATCTCAAATTATGTGGTGTAAACCGCAAAGATTAGAGAACAAGGGTATCGCTAACCTGGCCGCGATAAACGGCGGTGTAAATGCGTTACAAGGGTACTCAGAACGTCTTAACGTGCGAGAATTATTTCTGGTTTTGTTCAGTGACTCGAAAGGAAATGTTAAAACAATTCAATGGCGGTGAGATGGTCACGAGAGGCAACGTATCATAGAAATATACATATGAACCAAAGACTTAATAGCACTCCACTGTGTGGATCTTCCAAGACGAGCCAAATTCAAACAGTGTTGTTCGCGCACGAAGCACACTTCCATTAGAGCACCGTAGGATGGTCAATTCTTGGTGAACTAGGGAAAAGGAACCCCAAAGAATAATCATTTTCCATCACGAAAATGTTGGCTCTGACACAGCGGCTCAAACAAGTGAGTATTTGACAAGGAAAAACATTGATGTGATGGGACATCCGCCTTGTAGACCCGATGTGGCACCTAATGATTTCGTTTTATTCCCGCACATTACGAGGGTGGATCAATAAGTCCGTGTCTTTTCGAACTTCCGTCGTAGTTATATGAAATGCAACACTGCTCAGATCAAGTAACACCTGTTAATAGACTACTGTCAAATTTTGAGTAAGTTCCGTCATTAACATTGCGTTTAACAGCTCTTCAAAATATATATATTTTTTTAGAAAGGGAATTTCGAGTTCACATTAAACATTATTTTTTGCGAAAAAAAAACCGTCAATCAAACCAAGGAAAAGCTTGATAAATACTATGGGGACTCTGAACCATCAATTTCAATGGTAGAAGAGTGGTTTACTGACGTTCGTTGTGGCCGCACAAGTACAAATGACGCTGAACGTTCTGGACGGCCAATTGAGATCAATACGATATGGTGTTGGCCGACCGAAGAGTAAAAGTGCGCGAGATTGTTGATGCCATTGGCATTTCATATGGCAGTGTGGTATGATCAGTTGGGTTTAATAAAGTTTCCTGCAAGATGGGTGCCGCGTTTTCTCTCAATTGACCATAAACGCACAGGTGCACGCGTGTGTAGTCTCAATGGAAAAATTCCATGAATTGGGCTACCTCATCCGCCATATTCTCCGGATTTAGCCCCCTCCGCCCTTTCCTATTTCCAAACCTAAAGAAATGGCACGGTGGAAAGAGATTTATTATTATTGATCAAACAAATGCCTATTTTATGAACCTCGAAAATCACTATTTTTTGGAAGGGATACAACAATTGGAGAAACGATGGACTAAGTGAATTGAGCAAAAAGGAGATTATGTTGAAAAATAATTTTTTTTTTGCAAAAAAAAAACTGTGTTTCATTCATAAAGTCACGGACTTATTGATCCGCCCTCGTACAAACAAATTCCGTTATCACTGTTTCTTTTTACGTCTGCAGAAGCAGTTGATGCGTTCAAAACGCGTGTTTTGGAGCTACCGCATTCGGAGTGGCAAGAGTGCTTTGGCAATTGGTTAAAACGCATGCAAAAGTGTATTGATCTGCATGGAGAATACAGTGGTGGTCCAGTTTATCGAATGATATAATGTCCAGGGTCGTTCGGTATATCGAAAATTCGTTATATCGAAAATTCGTTATATCGAAATATATATTTCGTTTCATAAATATTAGCATAGTAGCAAGTTAAACTCTATTCGTATTATATTAATTCATTTATTTAAAAAAAGGGACAAAATTTACATACATGAGCAAAATTAGTTTTTAATTGTTGTACTGAAATCAATAGCTTGTTCTTGCAATCTCCCTAAAATAACGCAACCAGTGGTCAACAAATCTCACAGTAAATAAACGGGGACTTCCCTTTCTAAAAATTAGGCAAATGAAATGTTTTCTATATGTAAGTGCACAAAGCAAACAAACAAAAATAACAAAGAATAAAACAAAGCATAGAAAAAGAGAGCATTCTTTATATAGAATACTTAATTTTTCAACCGTTCGTTATTTAGAGTCATCAATGGACTAGAAAAACGCGTTCGTTATACTGGGCATTCGTTATATGGGCGTTCGTTATACTGGACCACCACTGTATATTGAAAAACAATAAAACCAATTTCGATTATCATTATTTGTTTTTTCAGAATTACGCCAGAAATATAAACAGCAGCTCTCATATATTCGAAAGTTAAGCCGTCAATCTATTTTTTATGGACGCTATCCTCTTTTTTTTAGTAAATTTACACACAAAGGATTTTTTAAAATATATAGACCATATTTTCGCACATCTGTAAACTGTTCCTGCAAAATTATTCCAAATCTGCAATTGCTGTCGTAATGTTCGAAATATATATCTTAGTGTATTTTTTCTGGTGACGAACGAACCATTTAATTATTTCTTCTTTCTTCTTGTTTTATACACAAATTTATTTTTAAACTGACTACATACAGTGTTGGAAAAAATAATAGGGACACCGATGTTTTTCTAATATTTTTTTTATTTTTTCTATAATATTTAAATATTTAAATTAATTAAATTAAAAGCGTTAAGTACTTCATATACGCTAACAAAAAATATCAAACTCCAATATGATTTTCAAATAAATAATTAAAAAATTGAATTTTTTGTAATATGGCCTTGGAAAAAATAATAGGGACAAGAATCAAAACGTTGCTATTTCTATAGAATACTATTTTATTTTTAGCTCAATCTCTGAGAGGAGAGAAAAAATAACGGTTAATAATCGTTTGCTTGCTTTGTTGCAACATGTGCTTTGTAAATTGACAAATTAGTGTTTAAAAATAGGTCGCGGAGTTCATACAACCGAAGAGGAGAAAAAAGTGATTAAAAAATTAAACAATGCGGGAAAATCTATTAGAGAAATAGCAAGTATCATGAACTTTTCGAGGAACAAAGTTTTTAATGCTATCCATTCAAAACGCACTATGGAAACGAGAGGAAGAAAGCGGAAAACATCATCCCGTTTCGATCGACATTTAGTGCGCCTATCAAGAAACTACCCTTTTATGTCTTCCAAGGAACTACAACTGAGTTTAAATGCACCAGTTACCAGTCGGACAGTAAGAAACAGGCTTATGGACGCAGGATTAATGGGAAGAAGCCCAAGGAAAGTACCGTTGTTGAGCAAAAAAAATATACAAAAGAGATTAATTTTCGCCAAGCAACACCAACACCGTTCAAACTGGAAAAATGTACTTTGGTCAGACGAAACAAAAATTAATTTGTTTGGTTCTGACGGGAAGACTTACGTCCGTCGACCGAAGAACAAAGAATATGATCCCAAGTACACCAAAAAGACTGTGAAACATGGTGGCGGGTCAATGATGGTATGGGGCTGTTTTTCTGCATCCGGAGTGGGTCCTATTTTTTGGATTAAGAATAAGATGTGTGCTGTCGATTATGTTGGCATTCTAAATAATGAAATGCTTCCGTTTGCCGAGGAAGAAATGCCACTTAGTTGGCAGTTCATGCATGATAACGACCCAAAGCACTCTTCCAGACTGGTTAAAACCTGGCTCCAAGAGAAAAGCGTAACAATTTTGGAATGGCCCTCACAATCTCCGGACCTTAACCCCATTGAACACCTCTGGGGCGTCTTAAAAAGCAATATTGGACTCCAGAAATCCACAAGTTTAAAGGAATTGTGGGAAAAAGTTAAGAACGCTTGGTACTCCATACCGATGGAAACGTGCCTACATCTTGTAGAATCTATGCCTCGCAGATGCCAAGCAGTGATTAATGCAAAAGGATCTACCACTAAATATTAATATTTTACTTTAATAATTTAAAATAGAACAGTACTCTATAGAAATAGCAACGTTTTGATTCTTGTCCCTATTATTTTTTCCAAGGCCATATTACAAAAAATTCAATTTTTTAATTATTTATTTGAAAATCATATTGGAGTTTGATATTTTTTGTTAGCGTATATGAAGTACTTAACGCTTTTAATTTAATTAATTTAAATATTTAAATATTATAGAAAAAATAAAAAAAATATTAGAAAAACATCGGTGTCCCTATTATTTTTTCCAACACTGTATGTATATATGAAATCGTATCCAGCCGGTAAGTACCGGTAAGTATACATTATATGTAATATTGAGACCACCTTAGTACTTATACGCACCGTGGGCCCAACAACTTTTCACTCTGCTGCTTCGCTATATACATTACGGTGTGCTAATGTAGTAGGTCGATCAATATTGACCAATCCAACCCATTGCAATTCAAATATTTAACTTAAGTGGACCACACATTTTGCAATCATGGGCATAGTTTGCCGTTGACATTTATTATTGTTTTGCTGTCAGTTTTGACACCAAATAAGAAGGTAATCTATTGAGTTTACACCCCTTTATCGCTTGCAACAAATTTTGAAAAACTTGATTCAATTTGATGTTCTGAATAAAACAACTTTCGACCATATTTAAGCAAAATCAAACCTTTCATTTCAACACCCTTTCCATATGAGAATAGGAAAATACAAACCTGCATACCTTTCAGCTATTTATCTTACACCTTTGTAGTAAAGATAGGAAATATGTTTACCTAAAAATCTATTAAATATTAAATCCAAACATTGCAGACGATGGTGGGATTTTGGCGGTGAAGAATTAATAATATAAGTGCGGAAAATGTGTAGTAGAGTAAAATATGTGAATATGTTTCACAATAATTTTCATTAACTTTGTAAACAAACGAAAAAACACTTAAATATGGGTGATTCCATATAGGCCAGGGATATGGAAGACAATTTACTAAAACATCTTGCCGAAAAAGATTCTATGACATGGCAAAAGGAAGTCGCCAATAATTAACTAAGATACCATAAAAGAAGAGGTGTAGAGTAATGACGTATAGAGACGCCAACTCTCGGTTGGATGTTGGAAAGTATTGCTTTAATAATACCGTATAGAAACAATGGCTCAAACTATCTAACAATAAATCAGCAACGGCATTTCGATTTGTGCGTTTAAATTTTTGTGTAAACACACCACAGACATATACTAACAATAAAATATAACCAACAAGTCCAAACTACGTTTAAATTTCAAAGTCTTTCATCAAAACGACATGACAAATTTAAGTCAAGTCAACAATTTTTAAGTCAAATATCTCTCTATCGAACCACGAATAGTGTGGAAGGAAATGTCAGATGAGAATAATGACAGCTCTATACGTCATTACTCTATGGGTGTAATTAAGAGAGTGACGTCTCCATGGTGCGCAAGCCAAATAAAAACCGGAAGCGTCTGTCCACAGTGGGCGGATATCTGGTCTAGTCAGTTGTTTCCCATTTGTTCCATATTTTTGGGGCATATGGTTATCTTATCATCAATCTTATTTCTAGTGATCTTCTTTCGGTGAAGCCTCTGTTTTTCAAAGTTTCTTTACTGGAATTGATGACAAAATGCGGTATTGGTTCTACCCAAAACTAATTTCCTTAAGTCCTCGCATGGTTTAACAATCTTAACGCAATGCGAGAAAAAAAATGGTTGTTCTTCTTTGCCTATTACAGCAACATAATCTGCTCATAACTGAAACTGGTCCTGTAATAAATACACGCTGACAATGTGTATGGGAATCATGTGTATGTTTGGAACATCCATATACTTACGTGCAAGCATTGAATTTAAGATCTGCTGTCTTTGCCAACAAACAAACATATTAAACATGTAATATTGTAATATAATATATATATAAAGGGTGAACTTCAAATTGTAAAAAAATAACACAAAAAATTAAATTTTAATAAAGTTTTTTTTTATTCGAAAGATCAATACGTGGCATTAACATTTGAAAATGATTTCGGGCAAATGGACACCGCGACTGTTCTTGACGAAGCGCATTCTGGACGTCCAATTTTTGGCAACTTTTTCGAGCACTGCTGGCCGTATGTCACGAAGAACACGAACAATGTTGGCCACCAAGGCATCTATTGTTGCTGGTTTATCAGCATAAACCAGTGCCTTCACGTAGCCCCACAGGAAATAATCGAGACGTGTCAAATCGCACGACCTTGGAGGCCAATTGACAGGTCCATTTCTCGAAATCAACTTATCGCCAAATTTTGATTTCAATAAGTCGATGGTTGCGATCGCCGTATGGCACGTAGCGCCATCCTGTTGAAACCACATCTCGTCTGGATCAATGTCATCCCTATTTTCAAACAGAAAATCATTGATCATGGTGCGGTAACGATCTTCATTGACAGTAACTCGAGCTCCGGCCTCATTTTTAAAGAAATAAGGTCCCATGATGCCACCAGCGTGTAAGCCGCACCAAACGGTGCATTTTTCTGGATGTAATGGAGTCTGGAGGGTCTCTTGTGGATTGGTCTCACTCCATAAACGGCAATTTTGCTTATTAACAAACCCGTTAAGCCAAAAATGAGCCACGTCGCTGAACACAATTTGGCGATAAAACAACGGGTCAGTTTCCAACTGAGTTTCAAAGTAAATTTGGATAATTTGGCAGCGTTGTTCAAGCGTGAGTCTATTCATGATGATTTGCCAGAGTATACTGAAACAAATAATAGAAATTTTTTTATAAAAATTTAATTTTTTGTGTTATTTTTTACAATTTGAAGTTCTATCGCGCTTGAAAAAACACCTTTTATAAGCAAACACAATTTGTTGGGACACAAGTATCTATACTACATAGAACCTTTTTCATAGCTAATTACTCTATAGTGCCGCCGTCAATAAGCGAGGTGACCGTCGTCGATAGAAATATGAAGGTTGTCAGTGCAAGGATCGAACCAATGAGTCGTGCATACTTACCACCGATATTAGCGGCCTTTCGTCGAAATGTTTTCAGTTGTGGTAACCTCAATTCTATTGTGGCTACCATAATTCCAGGGGAAAATCTAAATTTACGGTTTCTACAACCTCATGAGATTCCATACAACCACAAAGAGTTTGGTACATTTTTGTAAAATCTATAAATTTCGTTAAGAATCCTTAAGAATCCCTTGGTTTGTTTTTGAGGTGAACGAATATACTATGTTCATGTCGTATTTACCCCGCTGAATTAATTTTTTCGATCAGTTTAATGGAGAGCCGCTTAAAATCGCTTAGGTCCCCATATAAACTGGCCGAATGAATGTGTTTAGTGGGGTAAATAAAGCATGCTTAATATTTATGGAAAGCCCCATGCTCATACGTTATGACTTACTACCAGAAATATTGCACAGAGTGTGGATAGATTTATAACCATCTCTATATCCACATATGCAAGTACATTGTCTGATCAAATCATTCACACACAAACACTCACGCGCTCTCACCAATTCGAACTGTGACGGCTGTTCCAAACTGGCCAAAATTTGTTCCTCACTTAATTGTTTCCCTTCCGTTCCTTGTCTCTTAATTTTTCTTTCTCTGTTTTGTTTATGAAATGATGTATTTTGATTTGTTTTGAAAATCAATTAGCCGTAATTAAATGGTAAATGGCAATTCATTACACTGCAAATTGTTAGGCCCACTCAATTAGTAATATAGTCATTCATTCATTCATCTGATCAGATATCGGAACCACAACAACAGCAGATGATATTTTCGAAAATACAATCGCAACTACATGTTTGCCATGAAAATACTATATTTAAATCTTGTAAATGATTCAAAATAAATATCCATTTTACAATCTGAATATATTGAAAACGGAGGAAGAAGACAAGAGATCTTAATCGGGTTACGTTATTATGTGTTTGAATTTGAAAATGTGTAATTACTCGATCGACATGCGGCAAAAACGAAATATTTTGTTTCATAATAATCAATCTTCAAGGAGAACTTTAGGTGATTAAATAGGACTTTCTAGAGGTCAAGTGCAGTAAAAAAAATAGTTGAATTTTGATAGGATGAATGCAATTATACATTTAGAAAGCAGCAAATGTAACATTAATAATTGATAACACAAATCGACAAAATATTATGTTATTTCCCCAACAAAAGGACCTTTGAAGAATCTTATTCGTTTTGACATTTAAACACAATTTATTTGGGGAATGCCATTTAAGTCTCGGCTGTGAAACTGACCCCTACACAGCATTTATACGGCATTTACATCGACCAAGATTAGCGCATTTCGAAGGTTACCTCCGTTAACCCACCCTAACACAGAAGATCACTCATACAATTTTAATCTGTAAAATCTAAAGTTTAATTTTTAACCTCTTCTTAAACTGGTGCTCAATTTGATGCAACCCTGCGAAGTACCAAAAAATACAATCATAATTAAAGCATACACAAAATATGAACTGATTGACAGACGGACAATTTTCCGATGGGTCGCTGCCACCAAAAAGTTTTCGAAGCTCATCGGATTTGGCTCTCATGGGATTAAAATGTATGCCGATTTGACAGACTGTCCCTATTTGACCGACTTATCCAATTCAAAAGGTCGGTTATTTCAAAAAACTCAAATTTATACAAAACTGGTAAAACTAACAGCCGCCAATTAAATTATTCTGTTATGCCGCCGTCTTCGATAATTTGGTCTCGGAACGGATTTAAGCTAAGCAAAAAGTTGTCCCCTGAAATTTAAATTTAATCTCAAAGTGGATGGTGTAAACGGCAAAGATTAGAGAACAAGGTTATCGCTAGCCTGGCCGCGATAAACTGCGGTCTATGCGACATTATACGGCATTTACATCAACCAAGATTAACGCATTTCAAAGATTAGCTCTTAGCTCCGTTAACCCACGCTAACCCAGAAGATTACTCATACAATTTTAATTTGTAAAACCTGAAGTTTAACTTTTAACCTCATTTCAAACTGATGCACATTTTGATGCAACACTGTTAATTACTAAAAAAATGCAACCATAATACAAACATACATAAAAAATCAACTGTTTGAAAGACGGAAGCCGATCGACCATTTTCCGACGCCTCGCCGCCAACAAAAGTCGTGTGAAGCTCATGTGAGCCGATTTGATCGGCTGGCCCAATTTGACCAACGGATTCAATTTTAAAGGTTCAGTTATTTCAAAAACATTCCAAATTTGTACAAAACGGACAAAATCAAGAGCCGCCAATTTATTTTTTCAATAATTTTGGCTCGACGCGGAGATGGTCTAAACACGGAGTTGCCACCTAAAATGCCAATTTAATCTCAACTTGGGTGGTGTAAATGACAATGACTAGAGAACAAGGTTATCGCTAACCTGACCGTGATAAACTGCCGTCTAAATGCGATATTATACGGCATTTACACCGACCTATATTAACGCATTTCAAAGGTTAACGGCGTTAATCCACGCTAATCTAAAAAATTACTCACACAATTTTAATCTTTAAAATCTGAAGTTTAATTATTTTAAACCTTATTTTAAAGCAACAACTTGTTGAGGCTCACGCCGCTGACAATATAATTGGCTGCCATCGGATTAAAATGTGAGCCTATTTGACCGACTGATCAAATTTTAATGGTTCAGTTTTTTAAAAAACCATCCCATATTTGTACAAAACTGACACAATCAAATGCCGCCAATTTAATTTTTCTGCTGTGCCGCCGCCTTCGATAATTTGGTCTTGGCACGGAGTTGCTCCATTCTGGTCTAAACACAAAATATCCACCAGAAATATGAAAGAGTATGGAATTTTAAATAGATAAGAAAATTTAGTCATGGAGTGGAATGCCAACAAAGAAATCGAATGAAGCGCCTCGTTTCTCTGCTCTCTCTCTCTTACTCTCTTCGCTGAATATTTCAATACACGAGCAGTTTTCTGATAATGCATTTCCAACCATGTTTAAATAAAATTACATAAAGTATGTAAAAGTATGAAATAATCCAGTTATTACAAGAGATAGAAATGCGTTTGAGTGAATCGCGTCGAATTTTTTGGTTCTCTTCAACGAGGGTTGCCGAATTGCGCCGGTTTATTCTTCTCTACTTGTACACCATTTTTGGAAACATCAATTTAATTGCAAATTGGTTGTTGTAATTATTTCGGTTGGCAACTCTGTGCTTAGACAAATTCCGCGCCGATACAAAATTATCGAAGACAGCTGCACAACAGAAAAATTAAATTGTACAAATTTGATATGTTTTTGAAATAACTGAACCTTTAAAATTGGATCAGTGAGTAAAATCGGGCCAGTCGATAAAATCTGATCACAGTTTAAACCAATAAGAGCCATTTATATCGCCGTCGGAGTGAGCTTCAAAAAATATTTGGTGGCAGCGACGCGTAGGAAAATTTTGGATCGGCTGCCATCTGCAAAAGGTTGATTTTTTGTTATGTTTTTATTATGGTTGAATTTTTTTAGTAACTTACAGTGTTGCATCAAAATGTACACCAGCTTAAAGTGAGGTTAAAAATTAAACTTTAGTTTTCTACAGATTAAATTTGTATGAGTAATCTTCCGGATTAGCGCGAGTTAAGGAGTTAACTTTCGAAATGCGGTAATCTTGTTTGGTGTAAATGCCGTATTAGATTATTGAATTAAACTTCTGCAATTGCTTGCTTCAGTAAATCATTCTCACATTTTCAGATTGCCCATATAGACTCTACATCACCCACATCGCTCAATGATCAGTACAAAGTATGACCATCTACAAGAAGATCAAACCTAAACTTAATATATCGGGAGATAATACTAAACGACTCCTGAAACATTTCACAAAGTATCGAAGAAGATTCAAATAACAGCATCTCAGTTTTAGACTAAAATATGTCAACACGTCGAAGTTCGCTGCGCCGAAGACAAAAGCCACCATTCCAGAGATTCAAACATCATTTCCGTAAATTTACGGCATTTATGTTTAGTAATGTCGGAATTATCATGCTAGTTATATTCTATACGATAGGAGGGGCATTCATCTTTCAAGCCATCGAAATCGACTATGACAACAGTCATCACAATGAGCAGCTAATGCTAACCGAACGTAATTACAAAAATGAGACATTGGTGAATTTATGGAATGAGGTGTCCTGGAATATTTCCTTCTACGATCGATATATGTTTAAAGAGAGGTAGGTTCTTTTGAGCATGGAATGGATAATTTAACAATATAATTCTAAATTCTTGTCATCTTCTAGAGTAAATGATATCCTGTTAAAATATCAAAGAGCTATTGTAAATCGACAGAAGAAGGTGACAATTGAGACCGATGCCCATGAGAGATGGAGTTTCCCAGCGGCTTTTTTATATTCCCTAACAGTTATAACTACCATAGGTAAGTGGAAGCATTAATATATTTAATACCTGTCAATAAGATTTTGAAATCATTGAAAAGTTATTTGTTTCAGGTTTCACCCGAAACCTAATATATATTCATTCACCAAAATTGTTTATCTATTGATTTTTTATGGAATTTTCATAATGAAAACTTGAAAGTGATTTACTATCACCGAGATGTTAGTGAAAGTGATTTACAGGACATAATTTCGATGAACTTAAATCACTTTCACTTCAAACCAAAATAAACAAACCTAATTATTACAATTTGAATTTAAATTTATTAGGTTATGGCAATATAACACCCCGTTCCGATTGGGGCAAATTGGTGACCATACTGTATGCCATTATTGGAATGCCTTTATTTTTACTGTATCTTTCGAATATCGGTGATGTACTGGCCAAATCGTTTAAATGGATATATTCGAAACTGTGTTTGTGTCGCATTTGTCCAGGAGTGGCGAGAAGGCGTTTGATACGAGATCGTCTTAAAATAAAAGAAATAGCTCTTAGTAGAGCGGTAAGATTTCACGTTACTCTAATTTTTAAAACATTTTTTAATATGTATATTCCACCTCACTATTTGTTTTAGTTGGCCGATATGGAAAGTTCGCGCCACAGTAAATATACGTCTAGTAGCAGCACCTCTGATAGTACTTCAACCTCGGGATCATACGATTCAGAGACTTCATCAAGCTCTAGTCCTAGTTCCCGCAATAATAGTGGGGCGGTGAATCGCCTTAATGATGCCCTTGATTTGTTCAATGATGATGAAGTTTCGGAAATTGAACGTGAAATAAGACAAAACACGGATGAGATTACGGTTCCATTGACTGTTTGTATATTTATTATGATAAGGTGAGTGAAACTGGTGGATAACTTAAAAATAATCGATTACAAAACCTTACCTTTACAACTAATCCCACAGCGAACCACAGACATGTCATTCATGAGCATAAACATCAGCTATTGTTGATGTTTATTGTTTACACGGCTATCGCTAACCTAGCCGCGATAAACTGCGGTCTAAATGCGAAATTAACCTTCGAAATGCGTTTATCTTGTTTGGCGTTATACGGCATTTACACCAAAAAAGATTAACGCATTTCGAAGGTTAACTCCGATAACCAGCGCTAACCCAGACGATTACGCATACAATTTTAATCTGTAGAAACCGAAGTTGAATTTTTAACCTCATTTTAAACTGGTGTAAATTTCGATGCAACACTGTTAGTTACCAAAAAATGCAACCGTAATAAAAACATACACAAATAATCAACTGTTTGACAGATGGAAGCCGATCGAAAATTTCCCAGCGCGTCGCCGCCTCCAAAACTTTTTTGAGGCTCACGCCGCCGCCGATATTGGTTTCAACTTTGAGTCGATTTTTATAGACTAGCCCGATTTGACTCACTGATACAATTTTAAAGGTTCAGTTATTTCAAAAACATCCCAAATTTGTACGATAATTTTGTCGCGTCGCGGATTTTGTCTAAGCACGGAGTTGCCAGCTGAAATTTAAATTTAATCTCAAATTGGGTGGTGAAAACGGCAAAGATTAGAGAACAAGGTTATCGATAACCTAGCCGCGATAAACGGAGGTGTAAATGCGTTATTAATTCCGTATTAAGGTGAAAAATGCAACATATTCCAATGGTGTTGTCAGATTGCACCTGGCAACTCTAAAACTGCCTAGGCCAGAAATATAAATCCCAAACTTCGTAGGTTGACACTTGATGTACGCAAAAATTGAACGGTGTCCCAAACTTCACACAAGATTGAATGTAATTGAATTATTTCTCGGGATGTAGGAAATGTAGCACTGTCTTGTCAAAACAACATGTCGTCCAAACCTATATCATTCAAAACAGGAACAACAAAACTAGATTATCATGTCGCTTCAGAGCACCATTAACTATTATTTCCCGACACGATGTTGATGCATTTGTTTCTCAAGCCCCCCCGTATTCAGTTCTTGCGAAATTTTCGTAACAAATTTTGTTATTATCTCTAAACTGAAAATGTTGTTAAAGAGAGTTACCATATTTCTCTGATTTACCTTGCAAATATTTCATTTATAATGCATCTTTGCACTCCATTCTATTTTTAACGCATGTGGTATTTCGTTTGTTTACTAAAATAATCGAAATGTCAAAATACCGGTTCCACAAAATTATCAAACAATTGTTTTAGTGCGAAATAACTTCGGCGTAACAATCCTGTACTTGATTTTGCCTTCGAAAGAAAAGTGAGCGAAATTTTCGATATTTTTTTATACACGTACTTCTTATGGCAACGAAAATTTAATAAAAGCTGAATACTGGGCTTCAACTCTCACTCGTGTTTTTTTTGAACCCCAAATGGAACAACTTTATTCAGTTCTTGCGAAATTTTCGTAACAAATTTTATCATTTATCTCTAAACGGAAAAGTTTGTTACAGAGAGTAGTTACCACATATCTCTGATTTACCTCGCAAATATTTCATTAATAATTCATCTTTGCATTCCATTTTATTTTTAACGCATGTGGATAAGTTTTGTTTACTAACATAATCGAATTGTCAAAATTCCGGTCCCAAACAATTGTTTTCGTACGAAATAAGTTTACCGTAACAACCCTGTACGTGGCCATCGGTGGTGCAATGATTAGTGTGCGCGCCTCATGTACATGAGATCCTGGGTTCGAACCCTGCTCTGACCACCTTAAAATTTCTTTCGGCGGCGGTCACCTCTCATAGTGACGGCGACACTATCGAGTATATAGCCATGAAAAAGCTTCTCAAAATACCGTTCGGAATCGGTGTAAAACTGTAGGTCCCAATCAGTGAGTGAAAACTGGAAAGCGCACAGCTCAGTGATTGTGAGAAGTTCTCCCCTGTCCCTCCATGGGATGTAATGGGAAACCATTTATTTATTTTTAACAACCCTGTACTTGATTTTGCCTACGAAATATTCGCAAATTGCTGAGTTCAAAGCAAATGAAAAGTGAGCGAAATTTTCCGTCCTTGAAATTGTCGTTATGTTTTATACACGTTCTTCTTATGGAAACGAAAGTTTCATAAAAACTGAATATCGGGCTTAACCTAGTCATCAAAATGAAAAAAAGCCTTACCGCTGAAGATGATTTTGTTCGAAAAAACTACATTATTTTTAAACTATTTCTCGACAACCAGAACGAATTGTTCTCTAATTAAATTTCTTTAATTTAACATTGAACGCAAATCTAGCTTGTATTTTCGGACACCCTTCAATACCTGAACTGAAGGAAGTTTTCAAATTCGAAATCCCTTTTGAATCCTGTAGCTTTTTTTGCAAAGAAGTTTAAAAAGTTGGCAATTTTAAATTTTAAACTTTTCGTAATCTACGACCGGCTTAAATAACTCAGTGTTGGGATTTTTTAATTTGCATTTACTTTATCTAATGAAATGCAAAAGAATCACCATTGTTCGCAATGATAATCAAACGTTTTTGAATTTCCTATTGTTCAGGCAATACAAATGAAGGTTGTGGAATCGGATACCAAGCTTTCAATTATTCTGAATTTGTTTGGCTGCTGGCAATTCCCTTTTTAAAGTACATATTTTATATGGAGGGGTTTATGGATTCGATTTGTGTTGCCTCGTAGTACTTTCAAATTCAAAAACCTGTGCATTAAAATGTTTGAAAACCAAATCTGCCAGATATGACGAAAATGCTTTGAAAATAAGTACAATTGAAAAAGGAATTTATTTTTTTTTGAATTTGCACCTCTACAAGTAATTCAAATTAAACTACAAATTATAATTGTCATATAATTAATTTGCTCCATGTGTGAAATAACCATAGAATAACACATACGTAGAAGGTTTTATTCGCTCAATAAATTAAACGTCATAGGTACGATGGAAATTACACAGTGGAGGGTGGAAAATATGGGTTCAATAATACCAGATGGTGGCAATAGTATACAGCGATCCACAAAGGAACTACACCCGAATTTCGTGTTTTTGTGGCAAACTAGTTGTGTTAAATACAATACAAATGAATACCAACGTTAAAAGTCAACAAAAAAGTGCAAAATACATTTAAATTTTTCAGTTCTACACCAAAACGACAGGAAATAGTTAAGTGAACATATTTTGTAACTCCACCTGGTGTATGTAAACATTTCCACAGACCTACCGAGAGAGTGTGAAATGAAACGTCAGATGAGAGAATAAGTTCTTCTATAGTATGTGTTATTCTATGGAAATAACCATAGACCAATACATACATAGATACTTTTCTTCGCTCAATAAATTAAACGTCATAGGTACGGTGGAAAGTAAACATTGGATGGTGGAAAACATAGGTTCAATAATACCAGATATAGGCAATAGTAAACAACGTTCAACAAAGGAACAACAACCGAATTTCGTGTTTTTGTGGCAAACTAGTTGTTTTAAATACAATACAAATGTATACCAACGATAAAAGTCAACAAAAAAGTGCAAAATACATGTAAATATTTCAGTTCTACACCAAAACGACATGAAAAAGTTAAGTGAACATATTTTGTAACCCCACCTGGTGCAAGGTAATTTTAAATTTAATTGCTCTCATTTCCACAAACCTACGATGAAGAGTGTGAAATGAAACGTCAGATGAGAGAATAAGTTTATCGATGTATGTATTATTCTATGGGAATAACTAAACAACTTTGTTCAAATTATACAGATCAAAAACGTCTCTGAAACCCGGTCGATTTTTTAAAAATATGCTGGAAAATTTGAATTAACAAATTTGGCTTCAAGGGCCCTAGTGTTCATTTTCTTTTCAAATGCTGTTCTTTACTAAATATTTTTTAACATTTCTTACAATTCCAGTTACATTGTGGGGGGTGCTGTTTTATTCAAGCATTGGGAAAAGGATTGGAGGTATTTGGATGGCAGCTATTTCTGTTTTATATCATTAAGTAGTATTGGTTTTGGAGATCTGGTACCTGGCAAACGTATGGTAAGTAGCTTAAATTCAGTAATGGTTAGACTGAAAACCAAATGTGTATCTTTTTTCTACTTCCCCTCAGCTCAATAATACCGATACAACTGTGGAACTAAGTTTTATACTGTGTGCCGTATATCTGCTGCTTGGCATGGCATTGATTGCTATGTGTTTCAATCTCATGCAGGTATTATTAGTTTTTTTTTGAGAAAAATATACAATTATTATTATTTTTTTAAATATTCCAGGAACAAGTCATTCATAACATGCGGTCGGTTAAGCGAGCCTTTAAGGCATTGTTTCGCTGTCGGAAAAAATAGTTTAACATTGGCTTAATGATAGACTTAATGCTTTACCTAAGCGCTCTTAAATATAGTATAGCTTTTAGTTTGTATATTCATTGTAGAATTCTTCCCTCCCAAAACATGTGTTCTAATATTTTTTTAGACATTTTTTAATTATAGTTTTAGTTAGCTGTAGTTATTATTATTTAGTTTATAGTATTTCATGTTATTTAATTTAATTGAATACAATGTTTAAGTTTACACTTTAATATAATGCTTAGTTAGTTGTTAAATACAATTAAAGAGGATCTAATGTAATGTATCCTCGATTTTTTACATCGCAAATAAACATACAATGACGGTGGCAAGTGGATACTTTATATTACAATTTTCGGGTTTTAATTCATAACTTCAGTACTAATTTTTAAAATTAGCAAGCTCGCCCTTAGGTTAGGTTAGGTTTAGGGCACGTGACAATAAGAGACATTATACAGTTTATCGCCACTACACTCGGTGGTCGTTCGACCCATTGTGATTGCCCATATATGTATATGAGAAGAAAAGAGAGAAGGGAGTGAAGAGAAGGGGGCGAGCCCCACTAATAGTGAACAATTTCCGATAGATAGATGGATAGATAGATGTAGGACAAACGGAAGAACCACTCAATTATGTTTCCAGTATATATATACAGGGTGATTTCGGACAAATTTCTCCAGCGTATTCCTTGGCTCATTTCATGAAGAAAAGTCCACTAGGGCCATGTCCGAAAATGCAAGGGTGGGAATTGGCAGAGGGTTCAACATTTTCGGATTGGTGGTCGGAGGGTAGTAGGGTAAAGTTGCTAACTTCTGAGCTAGTGGTCGGATTTTTTTGTTTTTGGACTTGTTGGAAAGGTTTTACAAAAACAAATAAATGTGTGCTGTTATTTCGCTTCCAAAAACAAACACAAACATTTTTGCATTTCAATAAAATGGTCATAACTTTGGAACGGTAAGACCTCTGCGCTTCGTTTAGGTCATTTTGGAACGGTAACACCTCTGATCCATCTTTCAACAGAAAAAAAAACATAAGTTACCTGCCATCTGGCTGAGCAAATTGAGGTTATGTGAATTTTTTTTCCATTTTTTTCCGAAAACTTTGTATCTCGGCGATTTGACTTTTTTCTACTCTTTTTTTATTGATTCTGAAAGGCCCAAAAACAAAACAACAAGCAAAAGAACAAAAAAATCCGACCACTGGCTCAGAAGTTAGCAACTTTACCCTACTACCCTCCGACCACCAATCCGAAAATTTTGAACCCGCTGCCATTTCGCACCCTTGCATTTTCGAACATGGTCCTAGTGGACTTTTCTTCATGAAATGAGCCAAGGAATACGCTGGAGAAATTTGTGCGGAACTTCCTGTATCACCCTATACATACATACATCACCTGATAGCCCTGATCAATCCATACAATACCATCCAAGATGAGGATCCACATGTACAGGTCAAGATGTATCGTTCCAGATTACCAATGGAGTAGAAATAACCAATAGACAAATATCAGATGACGGTAGCGCCTGTCCGGATCCCTGGCAGACCTCGCGAGAAGTCCATCAAATCCCTAATGGCCAATTCGCGCAAAAAGGCCATGCCCTCTGCCTGAAACCAACTAAAGTAACTGCGACGTCTACGCGGTAGAGCTGGGCATTGACATAGAAGATGCTCAATGGTCTCCACCACAAGCACGGCAGTAATCAACCCCGTTCAGAATCCAGTTGCGAGTTAAGCCCCCAGTATCACAGTGACCCGTGATTACCCCAATGAGGAGTTGCAAGTCAGCCTTGTCCAGTCAAAGAAGCGACTTAGTTCTCCCTGAGTCCACTGCCGGTCATATGTCTCTTCAAATCCTGCAATCCATTCTGGCCAGCCAGGCAGCGTTGATCTCGCCCAGCGATCGATCAAGCCATACAAGGAACAGATCGGTGGATTTGCAGAGGCAATCAACCTGCAATCAGCAGAAGTGTATCCTGCTCTAGCAAGACAGTCTGCTGTAGCATTCCCTGTGACATCACTATGTCCCGGAACCCAGCAGATTCTTATGGCGATTTCATTTCTGAAAAAAATAAACATTTTTTCTGCCCTTTGCCATAAAAGTGCCCTTTTGTGTTCGTTTGTGAAAAAAGGGTAACCCCACTTCAAGGTTTTGTCTTCGTTTCTGGGAATGTTGCACTCAAAAAGTGCAAAAATTTTCACTTGCTGCCCTATCAGCGAGTCATGGTGGAGAATGTTGCCCGATAAAATGGGAAATTTTCTGTCATCTTGTTTGTGTTATTTGTCCTCACTAAGCCAATTTTTCTACCATTTGTGGGGTGCGCAAGGATAATTTAAGCGGCTTCAGTTAAATTCGCTTACCTTCTCAAAAAAAGTGGACGAATTTTTGTTTAGGCGGGAATAACGACAAATACCATTTGTTTTGGTATTTGTACGAAGAGTCGCTTAATATAGCTTAAGTTTCCATATACACTAGTCGAATATCTTAGTTGAGCGAGGTAATAAATACATGCAAAAGGGAGCATACAGTTGTGAAAAATTCAACATTTCTATGTTCGTTTCTCACCCTAAAAAAGGCACAACTTTGAAGGGGCGATGGCAACATATTTTAAATGCCACCTCATACAAGAGCAACATTATTTTTTAGAAACGAAATCACCATCAGCTTGCCGGGAACTGCACTGTTCAAGATTCGCTTGCAATCCCTAACCAAGTTGGATTTACATATTTGCGACCTGATCGCACTGAGGTCTGGCTTACTATCAACGCAGACGACGAATTCATCCGACGTATACAAGCATGAGTCCATTATCTCAGTTGCAGCACTCATAATCGCCACGATTTCCGCTTGGAAGATACTGCAGTTCACAACCAAATCACTGCAAAGCCCGAGTTGAAGGTCCTCACTGACGATCCCAGCTTCAGTACCCGATTCCATTTTGGAGCCATCTGTAAAGATCAGACGACCAGAGAGTGAGGAAGATATAACTCCCACCCAGTCACTCCTCACTGGCATCATGATCTCCGGGCATTGCCCAAAGTTTAAATTCGGCAGCATTTAGTCAGTGGCCTGACTCAAACACTCGTCCGGGAGATTCTCAATCAACTCCTGGAGAATGTTGGCATGTCCCTCAGGGGCATGTCTCCGGATACCCAATTTTGTCATGCAAAGGGCGCTTCTGACAGCACACCGTCTCGCATAGACATCAAGAGTAGTTAAATTCAGGATTATATCCAGCACCGTATGCGGAGTGCTTCTCCTCGCCCCACTGTTACACATCGACACAGTGCGCTGAACCTTACTGAGCATTTTCAACTGGTAGCTGTTCCCCAGTTGTTGAAAACCTGATTGGACCTTATCAGTGTGGTTTTAGACCAGGCAAGTCAACGACTGGCCAACTATTCACGCTGCGCTAAATCCTGGAAAAGACACACCAAAAGAAAATCGATACATACCATCTTTTGATCGATTACAAAGCTGCGTTCGATAGCCCCATGGGAAAAATAAACTGTACGAAGCTATATCTGAACTTGGGATTTCGGTAAAACTGATCCGCCTCAGTAGAATTACGCTGACCAAAACCAAATCAGCAGTGAAAGTGGGGAAAGACCTCACTGAACTATTCTGTACCAAGCGAGGACTGAGACAAGGCGACACACTTTCGTGCAATCTCTTCAACACTGTAATGGAGATAATAATGAGAAAGGCTGCAGTAAATACGAACAAGACCATTAACACGAAGAGCCATACATATGTTGCTGGTGAATGCTGACGACATAGACATTCATTGGGCGAAATTTGCAAGAGGTTACAGCAGTATTTTCAAGAATCGAAAAAAAAATCAGCGAAGGTGGGCCTTGCTGTTAGTGAGGGCAAGACAAAATTGATGGTGTCAACAAAAAGGACGTACAAGTAGAGAAGAAAAAACCGGTGCAATTTGGCAACCCTAGTAGAATAGCTTCATACTTTTTACATACTTTATATAATTTTATTAAAATATGGTTGGAATTTCTATAGTTAGATACAATAACATCATCAGAAAATTACCCGTGTATTGAAATATTCAACCAAGAGAGTAAGAGAGACAGCAGAGAAACGACGCGCTTCACTCGTTTTTTTTTGCTGGCATTCCATTCCATGAGTAAATTTTCTTATCTATACCGTAGTTGCTTTATGGTGTCAACGACTAGAGAAACCTCTTGACTTGATCCGCACTTGAACGTTAACAACCGATTTCATTTTTAAGTGGTAGATGAATTTGTCTACCTTGGATCCGCCGTGAACAAGGACAATAACGTCAGCATGGAGATAAATCCTAAAGCGATAAATATGAGAATTGTGCTTGCAAATAGATGCTACATACATATTTTGGGCTCAGCAAACAGTTTAGAAACAAAGCCCTCTCTCGACGAACAAAAGTCCAGCTATATCAGACTCTCATTTTACCTGTCTTGGCATATGGCTCCGAAACTTGGGTCATATCGCAAGCGGATGAAAAACATTCAAGTGAAAAATTCTCCGTAAAATATATGGTCCTGTTAGAGAAAACGGTGAGTACCGACGTCGCTGGAACCAAGAGCTATATAATTTATATTCTGACGCGGGCATAGCTAGGCGGATCAAATTAGGCCAATTGCGTTGGCTATGCCATGTTATCAGAATGGATGAAGATGAACCAGGGCGAAAGGTTTTCGATAGCGTAAACGATGGAAGCAGGAAAAGAGGACGACCAAGACTACACTGGGAAGACCAGGCAGAAGAATCCCTTCGTATCCTTGGTGTTACCAACTGGCGAGAAAATGCAAGGGAAAAGGATAGAGCCAAGTTGGAGGAATATGTTGAAATTTGCTTAATTTGTTGGTTTAATTAATATGTGTAAGACATCTGACCTCATGATGTTGTAAAATAGTCAGCAAAAGTAAAGTAAGCTGTTCCCCAATACGTTCCACCATAGCCATAGGTGATAATTGAGTGTAGGGTAGCCGAAAAAAACCAATGGACGATTTTGGGACAAAGACCCCAGAGTTTGTCAATCGAATTCCTACAGGCGTAGAGCACGTTCAATCTTTCTTCATTCGTTCCTTAGCATTTCGCTTCTAGTTCAGTTTCTGATCAAGAACGATACCGAGATATTTCGCCTCAGACGATAGAGATAACTCCAGCCAAAAAAGGCAATGCACGATTTTCGGACAAAGACCCCAGAGTTTGCCAATCGAATTCCTACAGACGTAGAGCACGTTCAATCTTTCTTCATTCGTTCCATAATATTTGGCTTCTAGTTCAGTTTCGGCTCAAGAACGATACCGAGATATTTCGCCTCAGACGGTAGAGATAACTCCACGCCCTCCAACGTTGGTTTCCTAAATAATCAAATCCTTCATCTCCACGTAAAAAGAATCAGCTACGTCGTGGCCGGTTCAACATCCAGGCTACAGTGCCTAGCCCAAACTGACAACTCACACAGGACATCCTGCTTGAGGTGACTGATCGTAGGCAAAGATTGTCCACCAACAAGAATAACAACGTCGTCCCTAAAAATGCCGTCAACCACTAAAAGCCACAGCAGAGGGTATAACACTCCACCCTGCGACGTGCCCATGGTAGTCAGCTGCCGAACTGAGCTCACCCCAAAGTTCGGATTCACAAGCTCGCCCTTACAACGTTGATGAACGACAATTTTTGTTCATACCAACAACTTAGTCGAAGGCACATTACATTAGTACAAAACTTAAATGAAACTTCCTTCGATTCTACAGTTTTTTCGGTAGGGTATGTTAATCCCCCCATATAACTGGAACAAAATGGGTGTTTTGAAAAACCCCACGTGTTATCTTAACATAATCTACAAATACAAAATGTTCGTGTTAGATTTTAGTATTGAATGTTGAAAAACTAAGTAATGCATGCAATTAATTAAAATATTAACACATTGTTTTGATATTCGTTTTATTTATGCATTTAACAAACGGAAACAAATGGATGTCGCACTATGAGTATATAAGGGGCTCAATAATAATTTAAAATGTTCCTACCGTTCATTTACTATGCATTCAAAATATAACCAGATGGCAATTATATTAATTCAAATTCTAATTGCATTACTATGGATGATTTCTGGCAGCCTCTGTGACAGTTGTCATGATGATCCTGTAATTTTAAATGAGGTTGGTAGATAAACGTGAAATAATTTCGCATCTCAATCAACTGTTTGTGTTACTCGTATATAGGATTTCTTGGGGTGCTGCGAAGGATGTCCTCGATATTCATCAGAGCATTGTGTTGATACTTTATTGGAAAATTCTACATTTTCGCATGAGGTAAGTTGGGAATGAACATACATTTTTTTTAGACTTTTTGTTTAATACGTGTATTCCTTAGTGTATGGTGGAGTGTATGTATAAGGAATTTAAAATATATGACGGCACAACTATTGATTTGGCAGCGGTTGAACCGTTTTTGGATTCACATCACATAAATGGTGATTTTAATGTGGTGTATTCGAAAGCCTTTGAGAGATGCACTAAATTGGGTAAGGAAGAAGTGGAGTATGGAGAAGTGGAACCTTTAGTGTGGTGTATTAAAATGAACACTCAAAACTTAAAGTTTGTAAAAAAATGTCGCACGGCTTCTGTAATAGTTTTAAAACTGAGGAGATATTATTTGATGGAGACACGTGGGACGAAGATCGCATCCCTTTCGTATCGTAATCTTGATTACGAAAGTGTTTTTAAACAGATAATTTGATGACAACTTCTAGAAATCTAGTATTGATGAAACCTTATTACTCTACTGACTTGATAGATTTAACTGTTAGGTTTGGAATCAAGTCTCCAAAATACGTATTACGATACGAAACGGATGTGATCATTCACCTCCTGGCATACTTGTTATGATTTTTGCAGGCAGAAAATTTTCTCTTAATCACTAGTCATATGTTTGAGAACACTTTAGAGTCCCCGTTTTATAACAGACGACCTTCCCAGTTCAAAAAAATTATCTATTTCATGTTAAATGCCCTTGCTTTTTCCAGAAAAATCATCTATGAAGGAGTTATTCTCCTTTATTAATATTACCAACAAACATGGATGTGATGTGTATCCCAGCTACGTGGGCATTTGTGTATGGTATTTTACAGTCGCCAACTGTCCGGAAACTTATGCCTCTGAAGATGAGACATGTATTGATAAGCGTGAATGGGTCAAAGAGTGTTTATTGGAAGCCTAAGAGAAACCCAAATTAAAAGAACAATGCTTTTTTACATAAATTTATTATATGTATGTATTACAACTAAATACAATGCTAGAAACATAAACGCAATTTCAAGATGATTTGAAAACAAATATGTAAATTATTCACAAATATGATAAGAATTAGAAATACAAACAATTTACGTACTACTACTTAAGTAGACTTGGGTTTACAAATTAAATATATTTCAAGAATTTTGCTACAAAATTTAAAATTTAGAAACAAAAATTGTATTTCTTTGATAAAGTTGTTAAATATGTTCGTTATTCCCTACTTTAACACTTGGTTTGTTGATTGGGATCCTGTTTTACCACGTCGACTGCTGGTGGCAGTTTTTATGGATATCCTCGGCATAGCAAAGGTAGCGGGTGGATTTGAGACTCCTGCATTGCTGCTGCAGGGCACCGACAGTACTGTTGATGTGGCCCTACTGATCATTTGTGGCACAACACAATTGTCGTATCCCCCACCAATCTGTTCTACAGATTGATCGAAACTTTGCTGTTGTATTCTTGTCAATTCCAGTGTTTGTTCATCTTCTTGAAGAGGTGGTACCGAAGACAGAACCCGATATTTATTGTACGTGGAAGAGGCCTTATTAATACAGCCTCTTCGGAACTGTTGACTAAGTTTGTTAGCCATACATCGCGTTCGATTTGAGTTGGTGAGTAAGTCAAAAGCACTCATTGGTGATGTTCCCAAGTGCTTAAGAGATCTTCGTAGATACTCTGTCTTAGATGTGGACGTTGCTAATTTGTTGTTTAGACTCTGTTGCTTTTTTAATGCCTTCGAAGGTATCCTCACTCGCGTGTCCACCTTTAAGCGCATTTTTTTAACTTCTATTTTATGTGTTGGTTTGGGACCCATAGTGGGCCGTGCCAGATAAGATGGCTTTAAACGTTTCGTTACACTTCTCAGGGACTTGTCATGTTTTGCTACCTCATGATTACCTCGTCGGGAATATGTCTTTTTCGGCGTTAGACATTTATTCCATTTGCCCACAGACGGCTGACTGCCAGCGTTCGACAGTCTTTTGTTTAAAGGCGTTGATGAAACTACACCACTTAGTTTAGGTTTGGGCTTATGTGTTGAGGCATTATATCTAGAGCTTTTCGACAAATCTGACCACATTGACAGATTGTGCATTTCCTCCTGTGTAATACTACCGCCATTCGATGTGGATACTAAGCGTCCTACCTTCCGGGGTGTGCCATCTGAGGAATTGTGATATAACCGTAAGACCTTTACACCCCTCGGTACGTGAAACATTGAGTTATCTATTACCAAATCATTGCGAACTGGTGCAGCTCGTCTTACTGGCTCAGGGGTGGGTAGTGTGGAATCGACACCCATGTCAGCTGTCATACGACTGGTGGCACCTGCTTTGATTCTTACACCAACCTTATTATTTGTGGGTGTACATGCAGGAGTACTCATGGCCAATGGTTTCAATGATGGATAAGTATTCTCCCTCTCAGTGCCTGCCGAAAAGCGCCCCAACTTGGGCATACCATTACCCACCGGCGTTTGTAGCTCACACTTTACAATGGGCCGTAAAGGGTTTCCACCTGTCTTGATGTTGGCCTTGAGTTGGCAGCAAGATCGATTTGGTATTACATTTAGGAATGTGATACGTCCATTAACAATGTGGGGCATAAATATCTCCGATTCGTAACCATTAGCTTCGACCAGGACAACATTGTTGCCCGACATCAATTTGATGCGATAGTTGATTTTGGCTGTCATTATCGGGCTCCAGCTGAACAAATCATGAGAACTTCGACGTAATTCGACAGTATTTCGTTAGGACTATGAATTTCCACAACAAATTTACAGTAATATCAAATGTTTTTCAAACAAAAACTCACGAAAATGTAATAATGTTAAACTTGTTTTTAAAATTGTCATAAGTATTGTTTACTTATGTATGGATGTACAAAAATATCGTCAAAATTGCTTCCAAAAGAGTTGCCGGACCAAACTAATGTATAGAGAGGCTATTTAACCAAGATGTAGATGGCGCTGCAATGAAATGCTTGCAAAATCGTTGCTTTGCTGCCAAAGTCCCATATTCAGTTTCTATGAAATTTTTGTTCCCATAAGAAGTACGTATAAAAAAAGCTAAAACTTCATGAACCGAAAATGTTACTTTTTTAAAAGTAAATTATAAAAACTTTTGGCGGAATTGTCGAATACCAAGCAGAACTCAACAAACAAAAAAACCAAATTACAGCAACACCAAAAATTAAAGAATTTTTTGTTGGTTGAGCACATGGGCGTCACGCGGTCCAAATAACAGGTTCACATAGGGACATCTAGCAACAGGCAAGTGTGGGTCCATATATATTCCTCTCACCAATTAAATGGTGGATTTATTTTTCCCGTCAAACAGCTGTGGGCCAAGGTAAACCCATTGGAGTCATGAGAATCGGAAAACGAATATTAGCTATAAAACAGCAAGTGAGGGTACTAAAATGAAAAGGAATTTGTAATTTCCTTTAAGGCTGTAAGAGATCATCTTTGCTCCGGTTAGTGAAAAAAATGTAAATGCCGCGGGTGTGATTCGAACTCACATTCGGTGGACGATCGTTTCGATGTTTGTGAAGCATCATCTTCAGCAGCGTCTAGCCCGTTAATCAATTCTAGCCCGAATTTCAATTATAACTTACTTGTAGATGTACCAGTTCTTCACTCCGGATAAATAAAAATTTTTGACTCGGCGCTTATTCCTGCCCAAAAACTTTAATTTCATTTTTGCTAGCGGCGCTTCTTAATAACACAAAAATACACACCTACCCAAGGCTGATCTAGTAGACGTTAACGCATTAGAACAGCTGATTTTGCTTTCTTATGACTCTATCTGTCAAATTCAGTGTATTTTGTTATTGTACTTTTTTGTTTACTTTGTTTTTTTTGTTTACTTTGTTTACTATTTATGTTGAATTTGACATTTTATAATTATAATAATTAATTTTATTATTATATAATTATATTATTATTTACTTACCATTTACTCTCCGATATTGTAGTTTCCATTTTGACGTAGAATACGTCTTACCTTACGGTATGAGGAGTCATGTCAGGTTTTTATTGTTGTAATCTTTATTTCATTGAATTTGAGGAAACGGCTAGATGAATTTTTTTTAAATTTTTTTTGTAGGTAAACGAAGATGTTATCTTTCGTTTGATATACATTTCATATTGGTTGATATATTTCTAGTATTTTAATTTCTCAAATGAAAATTGTTTAAACATATACACTCAAACATATGTGTGGTGTTTGGTTGAGTGTTTTTGGTTGCTCAACATTGCTTAGGAACATGTATCTAGTAAAAAGTGAAACAAACAGCAAGCTAATGTTGCTTGGCAACATGTATCTAGTAAAAAGTGAAACAAACAGTAAGCTAACGTAATAAAGCTTTTTTGCGAAAGCTTCAATAAAGCTGTTATAACATTAATTTTGAGTTGTAAAGCGTAAAGCTTTCACACAACGCTCGAATGCTAATGCGAAGACTCGATAAGGTAAACCTTTTTTAATATTAGGGCGGCCCTCTCAACATTCGCAGAACTTATTTCAATAAAAATATTAATTAAAATACATAAATTAAATTAAGTTTAAAAAAATTGAACATAATATTTTTTTTTAAACGGACTTGAATCAAATGCCGTTGGTAAATATAAAAATTACAGCAGACAGTTGTCCGAGGCCTTCGGCCACGGACTGTCCCTGCAGGCTGTGTCAGAGACACGGCCATTAAGTTTAACCCTTCTGCACAAATTGGGTCAAAATGACCCAATTTTGAAGAACAACCGTCGAAAATCATGTCTTAGGATGGCTGCAAGTTTATACAACTTTTTCATATCCTCAGTCAGGGCCTTCGGATGGATTTTAAGTAAAAATAATTTTTTCGCGACTAGCCAATTTTTTTTCATTACATTTTAAATACTTTACCTACGCGTATACAATTTGTGGGTCATTTTGACCACCAATGCTCGCGAATGCCCTATGGGCCTTCTGGGAAAATTTTTTTGGCAAAGATCCAGGAAGCTGTAGTAGCCGACACTCCCAGTTCATCGAAGATCATTCAATTTCAAGATTCTACCTCCTGCTTTTTGGGTAATTGGGAAAAAGACAAAGACGTTTTTGTTTGTCCACATACCAAAAACTCAAACAACCACTCAATCCGTCGCAATACATGCAAAAACAATTTATGCAAACAAAATGTTGTGTATAAGTATAAACACCCAGAATTAAACTTCTTGTCTTAAAATAAATATTGAATTTGTATATTTTATGTTCAAAAAATAAAAAAAAAATTAATTAACCGTTATACGGATGTGTTTTTCATATTGGGTCAAATTGACCCACAAATTGTTTATGAGGGGTATAATCTGAATTTGTGCAGAAGGGTTAACGTAGAATACGCCATCCGATAAGACAGAAAACATATATAACAATAAATGATAAATAATATAAGCAAATGAATTTATTGTTATATGTATATGTTTTCTGTCTTATCGGATGGCGTATTCTACGTTAAACTTAATGGCCGTGTCTCTGACACAGCCTGCAGAAGGCCTCGGACAACTGTCTGCTGTAATTTTTTTCTTTGTTTTTTGCCACAACAATTACTTGTAGTTGTTTACGCGATAACAAACAGACAAGTGACTCTTTTGACATGTAGGTTCGCATAGATGACAGCGATAAGAGATAGATAAATCAAAAATCGTACTAAAAGGTTTACGTATTCATTCGCATTGATTTTCTTTCGCATTGTCGTTCTGATGACTGTTAGGTGAAACGAATATCAGCTGTTTGTCGTGTAGCATGCGAAAGAAACGTTCGCATAAGATACATGAATTGGCTGTTAGAGTCATACAACAAAACCAAAATCCCTGTTGTTGGTGCCGACAACAACAACTCCTACTGCGTTAACCTCTACTAGACCAGCCTTGCACCTACCTCAGAGGAAAAATTCCCTAAGCCAACCGCTAAGTCAACGCAGAAAACTTCATAATACGGCATTTACACCAAACAAGATTAACGCATTTTTGGGATTAAAGACGTTTTTTCTTATAGAGTTTGAAATTTATAATCCCGAAAAAGCGATAACCTTGGTAGGTGTAACTGCAGGTTAACACAAATATACTATGCTGAAACCGGGCTGCCGGTGTTGGACCTACCCAAGAGGAGAACATTTTTTAGTTCGGCCGGAGGCCTGCCCCTCAAAAAATTTATAATACAAAATCTTAAACGCAAAAGAAAAAAAATAAAATATATTAAATTCAGATAACTCTATATCTAAGCAAGTTATTGACAAATTTTAGTAATTTTATTAAAATTTCTAAAAAAAAAGTTCATCAAAACGGCAGTTTTTTTTAAATAGTCTTCGAGACCTATTCCGATAACTACGCGAGTTCTAGAAAAATTTTATTCATTTCATTTAGATATTCTATAGAAAAAAGTTAGTCAAAACGGCGCTTTTTAGAATCGTCCTCGAGACCCGTGTTTAGACCCAGTGGCCACCATGGATCCGGTCGACAATTTTACTCTAATTTCGTTTTTATAAACCCACATGGTATTCTGTAGGGTACCCATTTAATCGGGATTTTTGATTAATCTGTTAATCGTTAATTGTACATTTCAATCTGACAATTAACTGAACAAAACGCAATCAATTTATTCGATTAATCGATTATTGGAGCATTGTACTAGCAACGTAATTTTCTGACTATTATCTTTATTGTATATAGTTTGAGCAGAATCGGACCAGGTATTTTGATACCCCCCATACAAAGTGACCAGTGGGTCTTGAAATTTCATCAGACTATTATAGTCAATTTAATGAACCAATTTTGAGACAATTTATGAAATAAGTTATGAAATTTGTTCGCAAATCGTTGTCATATGACCTGCCACATTGCAGGAGTCTTTCCAGACGGGCTGCTTGCCATAAACACGTACTTATATTTTATTAATCGATTAATCGCTATGATTTGTTTGAGTTAATCGTTAATCGATAAACTTAATTATTAAAATGTTCGGTTAATTTTATAGCACGATTAATCGAATAATGATTAATTGAATGGTTACCCTAGTATTCAGTAATTTTGCCAAACTTAATTGCTTGAACTTCTTAGAAAATGGGAAAAGCGGTGGCTTGTTTACTTTCCAAAAAAAAAATATTGGGTTGGGAAAAAATTGTTATTCTAATCAAAAAAATTTAATTACATACATCCCGCAAATGCATTCTTTTGGAGTTATGAACCCCGAAACAAAAACGATGTATAAGTAGACAGTCAAAATTTCTCTTCATTCAAATACCAACAAACAAAACGTGTGAAACCCTAGTACTTCTCTACTCTCTCTCTTACTCTCTTCATTGAATATTTCAATACACGAGCAGCTTTTTGATAGTGTTATTGTATATAACTATACAAATTCCAACCATGTTGAAGTAAAATTACATGAATTATGCAAAAGGTATGAATTAAGCAAGATATGACGCGAGAGAGAAATGCGTTTGAGTGAACTCCTAGCACTTTTTGGGTCTCTTTTACCAGGGTTGCCAAGTTGCGCCACATCTTCTGGTCGTCTAATTCTAAATCGTCTTTGCCCGAAAGACGGATATGAGATATGAGAGGGCAATGTAGTTAAAGAACGGTGTATTGATATCATTACATTTGTTTATAAACCTAGTCAAAATAAACGGAATAAACTAAATAACATTTTTCGATAACTCGCTTAGATACGTTGAAATTTTGAAAATTAATGAAGTTGCTTAGGTTTTGCGCAACACTCTGGTTTAAGAGAAAATGTAAATAAAACTAAATCAGAAGCAAATAAATAATTGTATCTTTTTAGATTTGCCACTTGCACGCCACCCCTTATTTATAATATTTAACATTTGGCAGCACTATCATCAGACGAACGATATGGCAGCGCAAATTGAGTGGATTATCTCAGTAGAGTATCTTATGCTCTATTCTCTTTGGTATCCGCATCTGTCATTTTGCGTATGCATGAGTATGAGAGTGGGATGTCCAAATGACAAAGCGAGCGGTATCCGAGAGATACAACTGGTCATTGGGTAGCATTTGACGAGTAAAAGCCGAAGGAAGGTGTTGTACGACGGACGCGTACGCTAATCGAAAATAATCGAAACGGTCGTCGCCACAGTGAAAAAAGTGTCGTTTGTAAGAAAAAAAAAATTAAATTCGAAATAAATTTTTCTTAAGAAATCTGATTTCCACCAACATCTTTTTGTGGAAGTGTGTGCGTGCGAATTATTTGTTGTTCTTGAAATATTTCTAAACAAAAATATATAAAACACAACCGAAACTACAGTTAAGAAAAGCAGATGAAGGTAAACCCAAAAGAAAACAAGGAAATAAATCTAAGAAACAACCACGACAAAAGTTAAACGACGATAATAACAAAAATCAACAAGAATAACTTAATGTGATTTGGTAATCAAAATGGATAAATAATAATAACGACAACAACAACAACTACAACAAACCACAAAAACAAGAAACCAATTGTGAATTCACCGAGAACGAAGAAAACTGTAATGACGTAAAATTAAACCAAAGAAATGATTGTATTAACAAAAACAACAACAACGTGTGCCAGTGATACTTTGCCGATGATTCATTTAAATACAAATTATGAAAAACGGAATTGCATTCTTCTACATACAAATATTATAGGCGCATACCTGCATACATACATATATAAATTATATTATGAGAATTATAATTTTCATATTGGTATAGGTCATTGAAACCTGTTAATAAGGCACGGCACTGCACACCACCACTACCGCCTACAGATCGACCAATCGACTATTGAAAAACGAGTGGAAATGCAAGTGGAAATTGAGAAAAAGTCGTGTCGGTTTAGTTTCCTTTTCTTCCCTAATATCACAGAGAAATTCAACAGACACATTCATGACCGAACAAACGATCGTTACTCGATTTAATATCAAGTACGCATTTCATGTTATTGCTCACTCGTCGTCATTGTATTCGTCGTCGTCATCGTCGTGTTGGTCGTTTCTTGTTGTCCGGTTATTATCTAAAGTGAACATCGTTGTTGTTGCTTTTCTAAGCCTGTGTTAGAGAGTGCGAGAGCAGACGGAGATGATATGTGAAATTTTTTTGAAGTTGAACCAAATTTGGGATTTAAAATTTCGTGAACGGAAAATATTGCTCACATTTCTTTTGCTTGGTGGTCAGTTCTTTTCGGAAACTAGAGAAGACAAATCAATTAATTACAGGGCTGTTATGCCAAAAGTACATATTTCGTACGAAAACAATTGACACCTACTCGTGTATAACATTGTAAGCGACAATTTTTGTAAAAGTGTTTTGGCTTATGTCCAGCACACCCCAACTCTCGTAATATCACCAAATTACTACAATGGATACAACTTTTTATCCAAAGAAAAGTTGCAATTTTTTTTGTCGGCGGCCCATATTTCCCGGATTACGGACCGCCAAAGTTTGAACATATAACCTTCAATATCTTCTACATTTTCGGACGGACCGGAACAATATCGGTATCGTTGGAAAGCTTATACACATGTCTTTCAAACTGGCTATTTATATCCACGATTCATTAACCCATTGCGAGCCAATTCATGATATTCGACTTATATACCCCTACTTTTTCTGAAAAAAGGCTATTAGCTCAGAATATTGTCAATGTGAAGGTGCTAATTTGACAATGCTGTCAGAAAGGTGGGCCCTGCAGCTAAAATATGACACTTTATTTGGCTTTGTAACCCTTTATAATCCGGAGAAATTAAGAGTGAACGCTGATTTTGCCACACATCGACTTATGGTACAGAGGGAATTTGAACCCCCCTGTTTGACTAGGTGGAATATAAATTTAACGATTTTCAAAATGGTCTACCACACGGTACGAGCAACGTAGGTCCCATTTTCTCACATTCTTTACTTTTCCTTTAATTTTGTTTTTTTTTTCCGATATCTCGATAACTAAGCAAGTTAGCCAAAATTTTCATTTAATATTTTGCAATTATTTTGATCTGTATTATACAAAACAGCGACCAAACCAATCACTAAAGGCAATTTTCTAAACCTAATACCCCCATATATCCGAACTTTGGAGGCCCATAACTCCGAAAATGTCGGTTTCCGACAAACTTTTTTTTAAACATTTTAGCTTAAAATAACGTGTTTTACGACCCCCCAACGGAATTTTGGGCCCAACTGGACTTTCTCCAGTGTTTTTTTCGTGAATTCCAGTTCGAATTACTGGATATATATAAAGCGTGGCTTCAATGATCTGATCTACACCAAAATTTCACCACCGATAAGTCCTTCCGCGTTGAGTTGAAAACGTGTTTTTTTTCTGCGCCGGTTCGAACATATTGAGATATAGGCCTTTGAAGCTTGAGTATATAATCCCTCATATCTCAGGAATTTATAATCCGATCTGGTTAAAATGGGTGTTGTTGCAAAGGCCTTTTTAAACTCTATAATTCAGTGTATAAAAATATTTCGTTTTATTAACCCATTGGGGTCGTTACAAAGGTCTTTTTAAACTCTATAATTCCGCGTATAAAAATGTTGCGTTTTATTAACCCATTGGGGGCTACTTTAAAAACACGTTCTTAACCTTACTTTTTTGGTTAAAATATAGTATTTCCAAAAAATCCAAAACGAACTTGTTTTCTTGGCAGAAAAGACTAAGCTTTTTTATGGTATAATAATACTATCTTATAACATTTGAAATACCAGAGATATTTACGTTCAAAGTTTTGGAACACATTTTTCATTTAAAAAAATCGCGACAGCCGAAAGTTTTACACCACAAACATACTATGCCGAATCCGGTGTTGGACCTACCCCAGACGAGAAAATCCCTTAGCCCGGTCGAATTCCAGCCACGCAAAAAGGTTTATAACATAAAAATACTATGCCGCAGCCGATGTTGGACCTACTCTAGAGGAGAAAATCCCTCAGGCCGGCCACGCAGAAAGCTGTATACCCCAAAAATTCTATGCCGAAGAGGAGAGGAGAAACTCCCTTAGCCCATGCAGGAAGCTTTGTAACAAAAAAAAGTGAGGTTAATAAACCTTTTTTTTAATTAGCCCCCATTGGGTTAAAAAACAAACATGCTTGTTTCTACACAGAATTATAGAGTTTAGAAAGACCTTTCCAGTCAAATCCATTTCAACAGGATCGGGTATTAAATGGCTGAGTTACGCGCAATTTTAGATTTAAGCTTTGGGGGCCTATATTTCGGAAAATATGGACCAGCGCCGAAATTTTTAAATCAAAGATAGGTGGCAACTCTCTGCACAATATGTTCCGTTCAGAGATAACTTCCAAATTTCTTACCAAAATTTCGCAAGGGCTGAATAAGATACATGAATCGTTTTTCCTTATCTCTCATCTACACCGTTCCCAATTAAAATTAAAAATATATCAATTTGATTTTGAAAGCACCAATTTAAAATTTGATTTGAAATTTGAACTACATCATCAATTTAAGACAAATCATTTGAAATTTAAAATACATCAATTAAAATTTAACAAAGATCTATTGAAATTTAAAATACATCAACTGAAATTGACAACATATCGTCAATTGAAATTTAAAGTTTGTCAGTTGAAATTCAAAAATTATTAAACGGTTTTATATAAGATTTTTCAATTTCCATTGACATCTTTTAAATTTCAATTAATGTGTTTTAAATTTTAATTGATGGCTCTTAAAGCTCAAGTGGAATTTTTGAATTTCAATTAATTTTTTTGTATATCCTCACCCATTGGCGTATGCTCCATATCATTTGATACGGAAGGAAGTATAACACATATGTACATAGAAGGAAGGACTCATTTTACACCCAAAGTTTATTTAAACCAAATTCGTTTTGGAACTTTTTAGGGTGATAACCCAAAAGTCAACACTTTTTCCAAACTTAGTCTGGGAATGTAAATAGACGTTGTGACCACACCTTACCTTCCACACAATTTGGCGCATTTAATTCAAACCCATGTTTCTTCTTCGGTGTATGTGATTAAAACCGTTGCATCTTATATTTCTGGGCTAGGCAATTTGTAGTATTTGCAGGAGCAATCTGGCAACACCATTGTAGTATTGCCACTTATATGTCCGGCCTAGACAGTTTTTAGTGTTGCCAGGTACATTTCTTTAGATTAAGGGCACCTAGTATAATGATGGCGACACTATCGAGCACTTAGCCTTAAAAAGCTTCTCAAAAGACCGTTCGGAACCGGTGTAAACTGTATGTCCCTGTCGAGGAGTATAAAACTGGAAAGCGCACAGCACTCTGGTTGAAAGAAGCTCTCCCCAATCCCTCCATGGGATGTAATGGGAAACCATTTTTTTTGATGACGTGCGAGCATTAATTCTGGGTTTTTCAATGACTTAAAAAAATAATTTTCACAACTTTCGACGTGATTTACCACGAGAAGAGTGCAGTAATAATGATAAATCTGTAGATTTTTGGCTCTCACATATAGGCTTGAACATACGTGTATTTGACCAGCAAGTTATTGATTTGGTGGTCAACGTTTTTCGACGCCTGAAGAATCTGTTAATGCTTTCAAAGCCCATGCTTTAAAGCGACCTCATTCGGAGTGGCAAAATTGCTCGAAGATTGCTTCAAACGCACGGAAAGTGTATCGACTTTGTAGCTACAAATGAACACATTTGCCACACCCATTTTTATACCTGCTATACAAAAGTTGGGCTCCTTTCCGGTTGATCGACGCGATATCTCTGGTGTACTAAAACCGATCACAATGAAATTTGAGAAAAGATAAAATGTAATTACAAATGTACAACTTCGCCACGCAATATTTGTGTCCAAATAAAATGCGATAAATGCCCAAAAACATATTGGGTCAGAGTTCTTCTTATATATTTTTGTGGAAAAAAAACTTTAGTAATCGGAATGGGCGTGGCAAATTTGCCATTAATCAATAACAGAGTGACATTGCGCAAAATATTATATAATTTTCAATTTCCGTTATGCTTTTGGGGAGCTATCGAGAGTACCAGTTATTGGCCGTTCAATATTTGTATGAGAGGTGTAAAAGTTGGCGTGACAAAGTTATCAAATTTTAACGACGCGGGTGGGATAAGTACGAAAGCAATGTGTAAGTAGCGCCAACAATCGCTCTGCACACAATCAGTAAATGTCTTCGGTTAGTGACTTGTGTAAATACACACCGAAGTGGCTTAACGGGCTAGACGCTGCTCAAGATGATGCTTCACAAACATCGAAACGAATCGTCCAGCGAATGTGAGTTCGAATCCCACCCGCGGTATTTAAAATTTTTTCACTAACCGGAGAAAACATGATCTCTTACAGCCTTAAAGGAAATTACAACTTTAAACATAACGAGGTTCTAAAAACAACTAAATTTGAAACATATGTATTTTGTTTGTATCCTTTTTTGTATTCTTGTATTGTTGTTATATATTTGTGTAGAGTTTGACAACTGAAACGAATGAACGAAAATAAAATGTCTATTCATGGTACAATAATAGGTTTGTTCGAGAACTTTTCCAGCAAAAAATAGCAAGCAAAAACTATCTGGAGAGTAAGAATGATTTTACTCTCTCAATAAAAAATAGCACAAAAAAGTACGCGAACGACATCCAGCAAAAACTAGCAAGAAATCAATGTCTGTTAGTAAACAGCTGATTCGTGTTTTCGTCTTTGGGTTTAATTTTATTGTTTTTTCTACCTCAAGTGCAGCAAGTTCATAAATTGTGTGAAAAAAAAAATATTTAACAACAAATTAACAAATTCCATTAAAATGATTAAATAAACATATTTTCTTACTTACCTCTGCCATTGTTAAATTTGTTCTTTCTTTTGATAATTTTGTTTGTTTACTTAAAACAGCTGTTATGTTTGGCTTGCTAATTCGTGCTGGCAAAAATTTTCCCAGTACAAACCATCAACTTCTCCATCATTGAACTGTCAAAATATTGACTCTCTGGCTCTCTCGTTGCTGGCTGCTGGGAGTTATCGAACACTTTCCAGCAAAAAATAGTGATAATTAGTGCTAATTATCACGTTCTCGAACAAACCTAATATCTTCATGGTAATAGGCATTTTGTTTTTGTTCTATTCGCTTCAGCTGTCAAACTCTACACAAATAAATACCAACAACACAAGAATGCAAAAGAGTACAAAAACAAAATACATGTGAGTGTGACAGCCGAAGCGAAGAATCTCATGAAAAAAATGAAAACAGCTGTTCTTACGACTTTACCATGAACATATTATTGTACCCTGTTGTTGCTGTTTACAATTAAACAACATCTGCAAACGTGTTGCCGTATCGCATTTATTTCACCCATTATAGCAAATGTTGCCACATTACGTAGTATTAAGTGTGGATCGTTTTATTTGCAAAGTCGTAAGTGGCGATAGCTTAATGGAATAAAAAACAGCCTTAATGATTCTTAATTCCAAAATTTCATTAAACTTCGAAAATCATATAATTTATTATTAATTTGTTTAAGGATATTAACACAAATTAAGCAAAACCGGGTTTCCGATGTGAAATAACCCGGTTGTTCAAAAATTATGTTGTTTTTAAACCTGGCACACGCGTAAGAGCAAAAACACCGGCTAACTGATATCACCGGGTTTTTGGTTTTGGACACTCTAGTTAAAGCCCCGTTTCCAGTTCTTGGGAAATTTTCATAAGAAATGTTGTCATTTATGTACTTATCTCCAAGCGGAAAATTTTGTTGCAGAGAGCACTACATAGCTCTAATTTACCCGGCAGATATTAATATTTTATTAATAAGTCCTCTTCATACTCCATTTTATTTACAACGCATGTGGTGTTACTTTTGTTTGTTAAAATAATCGAAATGTCAAAATTCTTGTCCCAAACAATTGTTTTCGTACGAAACAACTTTGGCGTAACAACCCTGTACTTGATTTTGCCTACGAAATTTTCGCGAAGAGCTGAGTACCAAGCAAATGAAAAGTGAGCGAAATTTTCGGTTCATGAAATTTTCGTTTTTTTTTATACACGTATGTACTTCTTATGGCATCGAAAATTTCACAATCACTGAATATCGGACTTAACGGAGTGTATGAATCATAGAGTAATGCCATATAGAGCCGCCACTGTTCTCGTTAGACATTTCCTTTCACACTATTCGTGGTGCAGTATGTGCGATCATAGAATAATACATACATAGATAAAATTATTCTCTCATCTGACGTTTCATTTCACACTCTTCATCGTAGGTTTGTGGAAATGAGAACAATTACATTTAAAATTACCTTACACCAGGTGGAGTTACAAAATATGTTCGCTTAACTTTTTCCTGTCGTTTTGGTGTAGAACTGCAAAATTTAAATATATTTTGCACTTTTTTGTTGACTTTTATCGTTGGTATACATATGTATTGTATTTAACAGAACTAGTTTGCTACAAAAACACGAAATTCGGTTGTTGTACCTTTGTTGATCGTTGTATACTATTGCCACTATCTGGTATTATTGAACCCATATTTTCCACCATCCAATGTTTAATTTCTTTCCATCGTACCTAGGACGTTTAATTTATTGAGCGAATAAAAGCTTCTATGGTATGTATTATTGTATGAATGCCATATAGAGACGCCCTTGTTCTCATCTGACATTTCCTTTCACACTAATCGTGGTGCGGTATGTGCGATAGAGATTTATTTGACGTAGATTGACTTAAACCAGGTGGCATTACAAAAATTGTTGACTATCGTTTTGATGAAAAACTGTGAAAATTAAAAGCAGTTTGGACTTTTTTGTTATATTTTATTGTTAGTATAGTATATTTGTAGTGAATTTACACAAAAATTTTAACGCACAAATCGAAATGCCGTTGCTGATTTATTGTTGGATGGTTTGAGCCATTGCCTTTATCTGGTATTATTAACGCAATAATTTCCAACATGCAACCGCCCATATGCAACACACTAAATGTCATCAAAATGCTGAGAGTCTCTATACATCATTTCTCTATGGTATGAACGTTGAGTAAGATCGTCCAGCAGTAGACGACAGAATGGTGATAACGTATTTTTTTTCGGATTTTCGTGAAGACAACAACGAAGCTACACCAACAGCCGTTTTAATATTTGTACACAACCTAAGCAACAACTCTGGCAATGCGTTTAACAATCATTAATGCTACTCCTGTTTTTTGTATTTTTTTGAGGGTTTTGTTTTGTTTAAGTTGTTGCTGTAGCTTCGTGTGCTCTTTGTTTGTTGTGTTAACCAACAACAACTGTCTTTGTTTACAATTCACTTACCTTCCCTCTCACACAGATTTCCCAATATCATTTAACTCCTTATCTTACTCACTCTCTCTCGCTCGCTCGCTCTCTCGTGTACAGGCATTTTCTACGGCACCATTAGGACCGTTAAAAATATGAGTAATGAAACAAAAAGCCGAAAACAAACTACTTCAAAACAAAACAAAGTGAAATAAATTGAAACGATTGAATTGATATTCGGAAGAAATGTAAAAAAAAGATAAATTATGTATGTAGCTGTATAAAGTGAAAGAAAGAAGTATAATTGAGTCATATAATACAGGTTTTGTACTCAAAACAACAACAACAAGCAAAGTGTTAAATTTAATAGAAAATTTTAGTGAAAAGTTTATAATAAATTAAACAAAAAAAAAAAGTGCACAAATTGTTGTGTAAAATGAAAAAATTAAATTAAATATGTATTTAATCTTTTTCAGTTTCCTTTATAAAATACAAAAAAGTTTTTACAAAAGTTTTGTTTTCAACAAAAGAGAAACCAACAACAACGACATCAAATAAAGATACAACTTTTTCAACTTGTTTGTTACTTGTTACCAACAACACTCCCTCCACCACAGCACTTTATTGTTGTTCTCGCTCACTCTCTCGTTGCGACCGCAGAAAAAAGGAGTTTAATAAACCGGAAATACCCTTGAATCTACTCTTAAAGCCAACGTTTATCTTCTTTGTCGTTCGGGAATTTGCATTCAAGTGAAAGATAACAACCAACTGCAACTGCAGCCACTTCACAGCAGCTTATGACGTTTTGGTTGCTCTCTTAAGCCGAATCTGTAGTTGGCGAAGACGACAACGACGATAGAGTTGGTGTTGTTAACAGACAAGGGAGACAGACGACAACTTTCTTTAGATTTTCGCATGATTTGGATGTAGAAAAAAAATTATGTCATGGGATCGTGTACAAGGCGACACTTTTTATTATCAACATGCTTTCTTCAAATGGTAAGTGGATTTACGTTATTTTGAATTTTATTGACATTTCTGTTGTTAATTAATTAGTTAAGTTTAGAATTGACTGTGACTCACACATCGATCATAAAATTGTATGAGATGTTTGCAATGTCAGTAACCAAATTCTAAGAATTTTATATAAAAAAAGTTATATACTAGGTACATATTCCTCAATACCCTTCGCACTGTGTTAATTTCTACGTGACTGTCAAATCATTTTAATTTCGTACACATTTCCGGGTGATTACGTACATATTTAAAAAAATGTTAAGGGGTCAATAAATATGAGCAAAACTCTAATAAAAATAATACATTTCGTGTTGATATATTTTCCTTGTTCGGCCTCCGTTTTAATCTTCCAAAACCCTTGGCCTTAAGGTTGATTTGGAAAACTTTGGGAGGAATAATACATTTCTTTAATATCCCGATTAAGGTCAGACTATTAGATAAATCGATGGATAGGTCAAAACTTTAATCTGCGGAAGAGCGAATGGAATGGTATAAACTTATGGATCACACACGGCAATTTTACTTGCGCAAGTCTTTAGTTTATAGGAGAGAGAGGGGAAGGGAACGGAAGCTCTTCTCCTCTCTCTCGTATAAACTCCAGACTTGCGCAAGTAAAATTGCCGTGTGTGATCCCCGAGTTTGCACAACAATTTTTGAGAGATCTGCCAGATTTCTCCAATTTTTTTATTTTCCTAAAACTATTCATCTGTTATATGTCCAACGTCGACTTTGCACCAGCTCCACATACTAGAACTCTTCGTGTAGCGAACGACACCTTTGTCAATCATGAGAATCAGCATCACTTATCGTTGAAAGTTATTGTCGTTTTACCTCATTTCTTCATAAAAAATATGAATGTAATCGTAGTTATTCGCAACATCATCATGCGTAAAACATTTTCTGTTAATTTCGGAACGAAGTTCCTTATCGCACGTTGCAGGATGGGGGCTAAAAAAAACCAGTACATAAGTATCAGTCGGGTGAACCGACTTAATCATACCCTCACCCTAAGTCATCCATAGAATGGGAGTTGTGTTAAAAAACGTCCATACTCAAAAGTGACCATATTCATATTGCTCTAAATATTATTGAATACCCACATTAGTTACGATCCTAAGTGGTTTTGGGGAATGCAAAATGGAGGTGCAAAAATGGGCATGGCAAGTTGTTGCCAACATTTTGATCAGTACCAAATTTGATTATAATCGGTTATGATTTATTGGAGATATCAAGTCAGCAAACCGGAAATACGCCCAACTTTTGTATGGGAGGTACGAAACTGGGCGTGGCAAAGTAGATAGTTATTAATTACACAGTAGCTTTTAGCAAAATATTGCCTAGTACCGAATTTTATTAAGATAGGTTGTAGTTTACGAGAGTTATCGTGTCGATCAACCGGTCATCCGCCCAACTTTTGTATGGAAGGTACCAGAATGGCTGTGGCAAAAGAGCTAATTTTCTATAGGAGAGATTTATTTGACTAAATATGGACTAGTACAAACTTTCATAAAGATTGGTTCGGTTTTGCGGGACTTCCAGTGCCGAACAACCAGACGGTCAAACAACTTTTGCATGGGAGGGACAACAATGGGCGTGTCCCAATCACCCTTGTTTTAATCGGTGATTGGCGTTTGATAACGTGAAGCCTTATACCTAATTTCATTAAGGTCGGAAGTGTTTCACGCGATTTATCGGATTGACAAACCGGACGAACACCCTGTTTTGTATGGGAGGTACCAGAATGGGCGTGATAATCTCCCCCATTTCCTCCTGTCAAGTAGGCACTTACAGATTATTAACCCTTGTGGGAGTTGAAGCTTATCAAATCTACCAGAAGAAAGGTTTGAAAGAAATATGATTTTATGCTAAATGTGTCGATTTGTATGGGAGGTACCAGAAGGGGTGTGGTCAAAACGCCCATTTTCAATCCCAAACTCAATATTGGCAAATAATAGTCACAAAATTTATTTTTGATCTGTAAAAATCTACGGCAGTTATCGTGTTGATCAGCCAGCCAGACAGACGGACATGGCTCAAACGTCGTGAAAAGTCCTAAAACGAATTTCGTCTAAAGATACTAAGGGTCTAACATGGCTCCTCTATGTGTTACATTTTTTTACGTATTAAATGATATATACCCCCATCCCTATGGGTGAGGGTATAATTAAACAAAATTTGCTACAACCCAGTATTATCAACTATATTGTGTATTTTGCTTTGGTTTGTGTCTAGACTAACATATGTTGGTAGGTTTCTTGTTTAATGGGAAGTTTTCTAGGTTGAGCCTGTAATTAATACTTAGTATATATTGTAGTTTTGAACCCCATAAAAAGTAAATTTAGAAAAGCCAAAGTGAAAGAAGTTTAAAAAAAGAAAATGTTCTTAAATAAGTGCGTTTTCCTAAAAAAAAATACCTTATCATAAAGAAGTACCTTTGCTTAAGAAACGTAAATTTTCTACAAAAAGTAGCTTTCCATAAAAAAGTGTTTTTCTTAAAAAAAGTAAATTTTCTCAAAAAAAATACCTATTCATATTCTTAAACAAAGTACCTTTTCTTTCTTAAAAAATACCTCGTCTTAAAGAAGTGCATTTGCTTAAGAAACGTACATTTTCTTACAAAAAGTACCTTTTCTTAAATATTCTTAAAAAAAGTAACTTTTCTCAAAAAAAAAAAAACCTTTTCATAATCTTAAACAAAGTACCTTTGCTTAAAAAAATACCTTATCTTAAAGAAGTACCTTTGCTTAAAAAAAGTAAATTTTCATACAAAAAATACTTTTTCTTAAAACAAGAAATTTTTTAAATAAGTACCTTTTCTTAAAAAAGTAAATTTTCTTACAACAAATTGCCTTTTCTCAAAAAACTAAATTTTCTTTAAAGAGTACCTTTTTGGTGAAACAAAATAACTTTTCTTGAGATAAGTACCTACTCTTAAAAATGTACCTACTCTTAAAAATGTACCTGTTCTTTAAAAAAGGACCAATCCTAAAACAGTTCCCATTTTTTAAAAAAATCATTTTCTTAAAAAAAATAAATTTTCTTTAAAAATACCTTTTCTTACAAAAATTCATTTTCTTAAAGACCATTTTCTTAAAAATAAAAGAATACCTTTTCTTTTCTTTTCTTGAGATAAGTAGCCTTTCTGAAAATAAGTAAATTTTCTTAAAACAATAACCTTTTCCTAAAAAGAGTACCACATTCTTAAAAAGTACATGTTTTTCAAAAAAGTACTTCTTTGTAAACAAAATTCATACTCTTATGGTTTTTTCTTACTGAAAGTACTTCTTAAAACTAGTACCTTTTCTTAAAAAATAAACATTAGCTTTAAAAAAAGTCCCTCTTTTTAAAAAAGGACCTTTTCGGGAAAATATAATACATTTTCTATAAAAAGGACCTATAAATATTCTTAAAAAATACATTCAATAAAAAAAATGAAATTGAAGAAAAATGTATCATTTTACAAAAAGTATATTTTCTTAAAGATCCATTTAAATTATCGTATTTTTCAACGGGCGCCTTAGGCATGTTGGAACTAACTAGTACATAATATCTAGCGAAAGGAACTTCGTTTCAACCGGGTGTCCCCTGACACCTCATGTAATTTTTTTGAATTTTTTCAAATTCATCAGTCATACCAAAAGTTATCGATCCTGCTCATGCTCACGGACGAAAATCTTTTCGGTGTTATTAACTTCAATTGCCGATAACTCGATAACTAAGCGAGTTATCAAACATTTTATTTTATTTTTTCCTCATATTTTTTACGGGTTTTATAAGAACACCATTTTGATTAATAATATATATGTTTATTATTTTTTTAACAAATGTACAATTCCACTATCTCCAAAATTGTTTTCAAATTGTTTGTTTTCATTTATTTTGGAAAAAGTGGGTCAATCTCGTCGCCTCGGATGGATATCTTACTGTTCCCAATCAATAAGTTATAGAGATATTGTTTGAAATTAATGTTTGCTGCTGCCCCGGCCCGGGGCTTAGATATTTGTTTCCTCTGGGATTTGGTCAACACCGGCTTCACGACGTCGGCAACAGTTCAGCCAAGTAGAGCTCCTCTTAGCTTGTCACTTACTTATTTAGAGATGGAACATTTATCGGTTTTTCAAATTCCAATAATTTGATAACTAAGCGAGTTATCGGACATTTTGCTTAAATTTTTTCGCTTTTTTAAGTTTTTCTGTTACTTAAAAATATTCCATTTTAAATTTTTTTTATTTTTATAAAATGTTTTCAAATTTCCACAACATCTCGAAAACTGTGGAACATATCGAACAATTTTATTTAATTTTTGTGGTTTATTTTGACGCATTCTTTCGGAAAAGTGGTCCGTTCATTCGAGAAAAAGTTACCGAGATATCGAATGTCTAAAATCTAAATTAGCTGGGGCACGGAACGGAAAACTAATTTTTTTAAATTATTTTAAACTTTAACACCCGGTTCGAAAACTGAGAGAATATCAAGAATATATCACGAATTTTTTTGTTTTATTTCGCTGCTTTCTCTCGAACAAATTCCGACATCATCTCCTCTCGGAATTCAAACTTCCCCCTATCGCTCAGTTATCGAGATATCGGAAGTTTAAAATTGAAATTTGCTTCGGCATCGAACTGGATTTGTTTCTACGAATTTTGTAGAGAACAAAGTTTTTTAAATTTCAACTTCCAATATCATGCAAACAAAGCATATTGTCGGACATTTTTCTTAAATATTTCGCTTATTTCTAGTTTATCGAAAATTATATATTTTATTTCGATTTTTCGAAAAAAAATCAGACATCATCGTCTCGGAAATCAACCTTACCCCTACCGCTCAGTTATCGAGATATCGGAACTTTAAAACTGATGAGGGTCTAACTCAGATTCACAGTATCGTCAGCAGCCTTGCGATGTAACGATTTTTTATGTGGCTTTTATTAATAAAAGGGTTTCCGTTACATCCCATGAAGGGATAAGGGAGAGCTTCTCTGAAACCACTGAGTTTTACACCTGTTCCGAACGGTATTTTGAGAAACTCTTTTCATGGAAAAATACTAGATAGTGACGCCGTCCGCCGTCGAAAGATATTTAAGGTGGTCAGATCAAGGATCGAACCCACGTTCTCTTGCACAAGAGCCGTGAATAGTACCATTGCACGACTTCTGATATTTTCTTGCTTTTTTGGCTCATTTTCTAAGTTTCCCTTAAGAAGAAGAAAATTATAGAATTTTCGTTTATTTTTAAAATTAATTTGAAGTTTAACAATCGATATCTTGACAACTGGGGAGAAATCGAAAAATTTAATTTAATTTTTGTATTTTATTTCATCGTATTCTAAGTCCGACATCATCACCTCGGATATCATACTCTTCCCTACCTCTCTCTCAGTTATCGAGATATCGAAAATTGTCAATTCCAAGCAACACATTTTTGAGATTTTAAAGACATATCTCTGGGCTTATGAGCTGAAAGTATCTAAGATTATGTTGTTTCAATTTTGTCTCAAATTCTCAGCACTAAAATTCCGAGTTTCACACCAACAAATTTCTGTGGTTCTCAGGAGTTTTTGAGTCTTAGCACAACATATTATTAAAATTCTAAGAATTATGTATGTTTATAAAGAATCTCAGCAACAAGTTTCTGGTTTTTTCAGTACGGGTTTTTTTTTTCAGGTTTACGGTTTTTTCTTCAGTTTTTCAGTTTCTAAGAGGCATCTGAGATTCTTATCAATATTTTACTTAGATTCTCAGTAACAATTTTCTAATGATTCTTAGCAACAAGTTTCTATAGTTCTCAGCAACAAGTTTCTTAGGTTGGCAGCAACAAGTTTTTTTTATTTTCCCGTAACAAGTTTCTGAATTTATCAGCAACAATTTTTTTGAGAATGTTAGCAACATGTTTCTGCGATTCTCAACAACAAGTTTCTTACGTTTTTAATAACAAATTTTTGAGATTTTCATCAACAAGTTGTTTTTTGATTTTCAGGGATACGGTTCAAACGATTTCTGTGAGAGGTTTATACGATTCTTGGCACCAAGTTTCTGATACTGTCGCCCTAAAGTGTCAGAGATTTTCAATAACAAGTGTCTGAGATACTCAATATCAAATTCCTGAGACAACCTACTTACAAGTTTATGATATTCCCCATTACAAGTTTCTTACATTCTCTTCATCAAGTTTTTGTGTGTTTTCAGCAACAAGTTTCTAAAGTTTTCTACGAAAGGATTTTACGATTCTCGGCAACAAGTTTATGAGATTGCCATTATTAAGTGTCAGAGATTTTCATATGAAGTGTTTGAGATACTCGGTATCAAATTTCTGACACAACCAAGCCACACGTTTATGATATTTCCAGCGACAAGTTTCTGAGGTGGTTGTCAACAAGTTTTTGTGTATTTTCGAAACAAGTTTCTAAAGTTTACAGCTTAAAGTTTTGATTGTTATCGACAGCAAGATTCTGAGATTCTCAACAATGTAAAGTACATTGGAATCTACCTTTTCTCATTCCACTGGTTTATGAACTTGTATAATTTTGAACCAGTTCGATCATTTTGTACTACCCGCTGAAAAATCGGTCTTTTGTTGTTGTTTGGATGCAAATATAACGTGTGTTTGAAGCTGGTCGCAAATATAGTATACTTGTGTCCAAACACATTGTGTTTGCTCTCAAATATAACATGTTTGGGACACAATGATTAATAGGTTATAATATATGTATTTGTGACCCAAATGTGGGGTTATTTGTTGACAACTGCTGGAAACAAAAACGTGACAGAAACAAAAAGCAGCAGATTTTCTGTTCACGAAAACAGTGATTGCAAACATGTACATGGTTCCTGCAATATGTTGCTGGGGCCGTTATTTTTCAGCGTGTAGGTAATTAGTTGGTATTTTCTGGATTTCAACGAATGTCAAATGTGATTTTGGAAGATTTTAATATAAATTTAGTAATAAGATAATTTTAATATTAATTTAATATAATGATTGATATTTAATAACTATTTTTACTACTAAAAATAACAATGACATTTTATTTCAAATATTTAAATTATTGAAATAAAATCATTTACAGGGGGAAACAAAAAATTTTAAGTTTAAAAGAAATAAAATATACAAAATATTACCATTTTAACAACCATTTTCATTCAATTACCCCTTCTTCACTGTTGTTTTTTTTTTGAATCAACAAACGATTCGTTTTCCGTGGAATACAAAATGTCCATGATTCATTTTCCGAATTCTCGTATCACAACGACATCATCATCATTCTACTATAGTTGCACTACGTGTTTTTACAAATAAGGATGGCCAGACCTTTTAATACGAAAAGTGTTTATTAATTAATCATAAATTTATGTCATCCATTCATATTCACCAAATCAAATTCACCAAACGACCAGCCGACCACCAACCAACGGAAGTTGTCCATGAATTGTTATTGTACAATATGGATTGGCTTGGATTGGAGGTGCTGGTGGATGGCGGCAACCCATGCGTTCTTTTGCATTTCAATTCTAGAAATTTAATGGACATTATTTATGTGTCTTTAGAACCAAAAAAAAAAACAAATTCATATTTGGTCAAAAGGGAAACAACAAAAAACAAACTACAAAGTATTGACAATAATGGCAATTGTTTATAAACAATTGCGGTGCGTACATTTCCACGTTTAGTGGAATAGGGTTTCATGTTGAAGAATGATTTTATTCACGTTTACCCAGACAAAGATAAAGTTAAGATAACAGGGGTATAACTCATGTAATCCTAATAGATGTCAGGGTTTCCACGCCTGTGCGAATTTATCAGGGCCAGACACTGAAATTCAAGCTTTTGAAATCAAGACCTTGTGATGAAAACATTTGATAAATATGAAGTTTCAGTGTAAATCATACATTTTACAGTGTAAATAATCTTAGAGAAGAAATGGTTGTCTTTTAGTTTTAATCTTTAGTTAGACAGAAAATTTATTATTTAAATGAAAATATTAAACAAACATTCTTACTGACTTAGTTTAACAGTTTCCTTAAAGAACAACCAACTACAAATATTCACCAAAACAATGCAATTTTCATTGATTTAATTAAAACAATAATACCGTTGGAAAAACAACAAACTCATGGAAGTATTAAAATACAAACAAAAATTTGCCATAAACTGATGATTTGTTTTTGTAAATAGAATGCGAAAATTTGTATAAACTCACAGATAAATTCGATTCTGGTAGCCGAATTAGAGGTTGTCACAACCGCACTAGGGTGTTTTATAGCATAATTAAAGGTTCTCAGAACCAAATTCGAGGTTGTCACAGCCGAATTAGAGGTTGTCACAACCGAATTAGAGGTTGTCACAACCGAATTAGAGGTTGTCACAACCGAATTAGAGGTTGCCACAACCTCATTAGAGCTTATCGCATCCGAATTATATGTTACATCCGAATTAGACGCCACATCCGAATTAAAGGTTGTCACAACCGACTTAAAGGTTGTCACAACCGAATTAGAGGTTGGCACAACCGAATTAGAGGTTGTCACGACACACATAAAAATCTTTGGTAAGGCGAAGGCTAAGGTGAATTTTTTTCAGCAACAAGTTTCTAAGATTGTCAGCAACAAGTTTTGTAGTTCGTAGCAGCAAATTTCTAAGATTGTCAGCAATAAGTTTCCCAGAATTCCAGTAACAAATTTCTGAGATCATCAACAGCAAATTTTTTAAATACTCAGCGACATGTTTTTTCACTTCTTAACAACAAGTTTCTTAACTTTTTAACAACAAGTTTCTATGATTTTCATCAACAAGTTATTTCGATTTTCGGGAATAAGTTTCTAAAGTTTTCTGTGAAAGGTTTTTAAGATTTTCGGCAACAAGATTGTCAGCATTAGGTGTCAGAAATTTTCAATAACAATTTTTTGAGTCAATCAGCTACAAGTTTATGATATTTCCCGTAACAAGTTTCTGATATTCTTTTCAACAAGTTTTTATGTGTTTTCAGGAACAAGCTTCTAAAGTTTTCAAGGCATTAAGTGTCAGGGATATTCAATAACAAGTTTTTGAGATTCTCAGTATCAAATTTCTGAGACAACCTAGCTACAAGTTTATGATATTCCCAGATTATTGTAACTGAGGTTAATTTTATTGGTTGGTACGCAGGTATAAAAACATTATAATAACGCCAATGTTGGTTTTTTGATGAATTGCAGTACAAACTGTATGCAATTCCATGGCAGTAATTCGATTTATATGCTAAATGTTGTTTTGTAAGGGATGTTTGGGACTCCGGCAAATTAATTGCAATCAGTATAAAAAAATACCAAAATGAGAAAGAGAATTGTGTCACCTATTTAGCTGCATACTTACTTTTCTAAAGTTATTGAGAAAAAAATTAGTTTTTACGGTTAGACACTAAAAAAAGCAGACTTTTTTCCAATGAATTAGTATTATCTTCTTTGTGCTCCATCGGGCGGCTGCAAAAGTTACCCTGAGAAACTGGGGAACAGATCAGTCTTTCCAACTGTATATCATATTGATTGAAGACTTTGGAAGCAACGAAGTTACGTTGGTCCAAAGTGAATTTTTTTTTAAAAACGATATTTTTTTTAAAATATTTAGTACAACAAACAGTATTTGATATAAATAAACCTTAAAGAAATGCGAAAGAAGAATTTTTCGATTTTGAAAATTCCAAAAAGCCGAATATGTCTGTAATACGGTACGAAAAAGTTTTTATTTTTTTGTGCGCATTATAGACAGTTAAGTAAAAATATTTAAAAAAAAACATAAAAAGGAAAACCCTTAATTTTTATGTCTGGAAAGTCGGAAACAACAAAATGTCGCCAACTTGGGAAATTTTTCTCAAATATAACCCACCGCGCGATTTTCAAATAATCCTTGACTCCTTGTCTAAAATCAGTTTTTTACAGAACTTACAAATGTTTACTAACTCAAAAGGTATTAAATTTTGGCCGATGGAAATCGATTCTTAACCACTGTGCGGTCTTGCAATGGTTATTGTGCGTGGCTCTTGTACATGAGAACTTGGGTTCACTTCCAGCTCTGACCACTTTATAGTTCTTTCAACGACGGTCACCTCGGTTAGTGACGGCGACACTTTCGAGTATTTGTCCATGGAAAAACTTCTCAAAACACTGTTCGGAACCGCTGTAAAACTGTAGATCCCAATCAGTGCGTATAAAGAATTAGAAAGAGCACAGATCTCTGATTGTGAGAAACTCTCCCCAGGCCTTTCGTGGTATGACATGCAAAAATTAGAATCAATTTAGTTTCGCCACAATTCCATTTATTCTCCATCAGCCATTTATTCCCCATCAGTCATTTCCAGAACCATCTCGTAGTAACTCTGTCTGTTCTCGAAATTGATCTAATGGTTGGCGGTGAGATGCCATCCCATCTCGATTGCTTCAGACTATTTTTGCAATATAATCAAACATTCGTGGTAAGTCATACCAGACCATAGCATACTTTTAGGCCTAATTAACATTCAAGCTGCAATATCCACCACACGCAGTTTGTTAACATAAATGTAGTTTGACATAAATATTACTGAAAACAAACATATTGTTACGAATAAGTAAAAGCTTTTGCTTGCTGTTAATGACTCTACTAACAGTATGTAAATAACAGGGCGATTAAAGCTGCGCCTGAAAGTATGCATTGTAACAACGTACCAGCTCGCTAAACCAGTAGCATGAATTCACCTCAGCTAAGATATTTCTCCACCATTCGAGATGATTCTACAAAGATAAGCAACAACAACAAGGACTGGAAGGTTCTTGAATTCGCTAGATATAACTTCATTTGAGTATGGTGAGTTGGTATAAATAGCGGAGGTCTTTGGAATGGAGAGTTCAGTTTGTGATTAACCGCCGTAAAGTTAGCAACGCGATTTGATAGTAAAATATAAGACTTGTTAAATTGTCATAAATAAAGTAAACTGTTGTACTGTATAAGTAAAATAAAAGGAAGTTAAACCGTTGTAATTATCACAATTTAAAACGAACCTTATTTTATTATTGGGTATAAAACAACGCAAAAAGGACGAATAAGGAAATTCGTAACAATATTAAACAATTATCGTAACATTATTGTAAATTAACATGTAAATTCAATGGTTTTATTTAGTTGTACTATATATATTGTACATATTTGAATAACAGTCTTTTTATAAACATTTTCAATCGTCTGTTGATTAGTGTTAAATTACAATTTCTGTCATTTCTATAAATTCACACCCTTTACCCACTGTTATCTTGTTCTCTTGTGGAACTTAAGGTTTGATTACAAATCAAAATTACACTCAACCATGACATTTTATTGAAATGCGTAAACAATAGAATTGTTTAGTATAAATTCGTAAATAAAACTACATTGTAATTGCCACTGTCAGGTTTGTTCTTTGTTTTTTTTTGTTTTTGTGATTGTGTTTAATATAAATACACAACAAATTATGTCAATTAAGATTAACTGGAGATAAGCAGCAAATTTTTTGGGTTCGGAAGAGATTGATATAATTGCAAGCAATTACTATGGCTCAGAGGGCCTATTTGATTTATTGTAATTTCTCTCAACTTCTGCTACCCTTTACTCTATATCCAACTGCTTGTACTGGCTATGCAGTATACTGGAACCGGCGTATGACGGCGTAATTATGGATTTCCGTGACATAATATCTGCCATATCCAAATATCACAATATTATGTTATTCCCGACTCGATTTTCTATACCAAATACCAGAAATATAAAAATAATGAAATAATTGAATTGAAATTTAAGTTTTCTCAGCAACAATTCTCGCAACAACAATTTCTGTGTTTCTAAGCAAACAGATTTTAGGATTCACAGCAACAAATTTTACAGATTTTCAGTTACATGTCTGGGTTACTAAGCAACATGTTTCTAAGATTGTGATCAACATGTTTTGAAACTCTCAGCATAAAGAATCTTAGTTTCTCAGCAACAGGTTTCTGAGGTTCTCACCATCAAGTTTTTGCTATTCTTAGCAAAACATACTCGTATTTCTGATGTTCATAGCATTGTCTTCTGATATTCTCAGTAATAAGTTTATGCATTTCTCAGCAATATACTTTTGAGGTATTTAGATACATGCTAGTAATATTTTCAGCAACAAGTTTTAAAAGTTTTCAGCAAAAAGTTTCTGAGATTCTCCGTAACAAGTTTCTGAGAACAAATTTTTGAGAACCTCGACAACATATTTCTGAGGTTCAAAATAAATTTCTGAAGTTATAAGCAACAAATTTTTGGGGAACAAGATTCTAAAGTTTATGGCGAAAAGTTTTGAGGATTCTCGGCAAAAAGTCTTTAATATTCTAATATTTCTGAGGTCCTTATCATGTTGTTTGCCTGAGATTCGCAGTTACAAGTTTATGAGTTTCTCAGCAATAAATTATTGGATACTTAGATACATGCTTGTAAGATTCTTAGCAACAAGTTTTAAAAGTTCTTAGCAACAAGTTTCTGGGATTATCCGTAACAAGTTTCTGAGAACACATTTTTGAGAACCACGACGACATATTTCTGAGATTTAAAAAAACCGTTTCTGAAGTTCTCAGCAGCAAATTGTCGCTAGCAGGTTTCTAAAGTTTACAGCGAAAAGTTGTTAAGATCCTTGGCAACAAGACTCTGAGATTCTCTGCATAAAGTTTAAAGTATTACCAGCAACAAGTTTCTGAGATTCTCTGCAACATGGTTTTGTGATTTTCATGAACAAGATTGTGAAGTTCACAGGAAAGATTTTTAAGATTCACGACAGCAAGTTTCTTCGATGGTCAACATCAAATTTCTCAGATTGCCAAAAACAAGTTTCTCAGCAATATGTTTATGAGAATCCCAGCGACAAATTTCTGAGATTCCGGTTTTTTGGCAACAAGTTTCTGACAACTGTATCCGATTCTTAACAAAAGTTTATGAAATTTTTATCAACAAGATTTTGAGATTCTAAGTAAAAAGGTTTGAATTTGTGAAGAACAAGTTTCTAAAGTCCTCACTGAAAGTTTTTTAAGATTCTTAGTAACAAGTTTCGGAGATTCTCAGCATCAAATGTCTGAGATGTTTTGTAACAAGTTCATAAACAACAAATCAGCTAAAAAATTTGTAACGATTTCTGAGAAACAAGTTTCTAAAGTTCGCAGTAAAAAGGATTTTCAGATTCTCGGCAACAAGTTTCCGTGATTAGAATAAAGCTTCTGGAATTTTCATTATCAAGTTTCTGAGACACTCAGTTGCAAGCTTATAAGATTCAGATTCAAGTTCTGAAAATCTCCGCAACAAGGTTGTGAGATGCACAGCAACAAGTTTCTAAGATTCTGCGTGACAAGTTTCTGAGATTCTAAGCAATATGTTTGTGAGATTCCCAGTAACAAGTTTCTGCGATTCTCAGTAACAACTATTTGAGATTGTCAGCAACAAGTTTCTGCTATATATTTTAGAGACTCTTAACCACAAGTTCCTAAGGTTCTCGCCGATAGAATTGTGAAATTCCCAATAACAAACTTATGAGATTCTCAGTGTCAAGTTTCTGAAATTTTTGTTAACAAGTTTCTAAGGTTTTCAGTGTCTTTTTATTTTGGTATTCCAGCTCAAGATTATTCTATATCTCTATTAATAGAGATATAGTTTTCAAAATAAGATGTTTTGCAAAATACACCCTTATGATTGCTGGCAACCCGTGTAGCTATTTCAGATCTAGTGTTTGAAAAATATCGCAAGAAAAACACACAAGGATCAGGCTTCAGTATCAGGTTACTCAGACTCCCAACAACTAAATGGTGAGTTTTTTGCTATTTGGTTTGTAAAAGTTGAAGGTAACACAGAAATTTCGTAGAAGTAAATGAAATATTTATTTGGGTCGATGCCTGACATTTACAGTTTAAAGAATATTTCATGCAAATGTTGCCCTCGGCTACTCTTCACGTGGTCCATTATGACAGGCCAATTTTGCCAAACTTTTTCCAACATTTCGGCCGGTATCTCATCAATGACACGTGTAATGTTGTTTTCCAACACAGCAACCATAGCTGGCGTGTCCCTATGGACGAGATACTTCACGTGTCCCAACAAATATTGTCTAGTGGGATCAAATCGCACGAACAGGCGACCAATTGACAGCGCCACAACATGAGATTAATTGCTATCCAAAATCGCCTCCCAATTGGTCCGTGGAATCGTGTGCAGTGTGGCATGTGGCAGCTTCCTGTTGAAACCACATATCAATCAAGTCGAATTCTTCCATTTTGGGTGAAAAAAAGTCCGTGATCATCGAACGGTACGTTGTTCCATTGACCGTTATCCATTGTGGCCACTATCGTCTTTCGAGAAATATGCCGCCAATGATGCCGCCGGCCCATAAACCGCGGCAGAGAGTGAATTTTTCAGGGTGCTTTGACAGCTCTTCTTTGGACCAAATTCGGCACTTGTGTTTATTGACATACCCACTGAGCCAAAAATGAGCCTCGTCGCTGAATACAATTTTTCGATAAAAAGGCGATCTTATTTGAAAGAAAGACATTATCTGAAAAGACGACATTGTGGTAGGTCGCCCGGCTTCATCTCCTGCACCAGCTGTATTTTGTATGGCTTTAGGCTGACGTCCATACGTAAAATCTTCCAGGTGTTCGAATAACACAAACCCAATTACTGCGATCTTCATTAACACTGGCGGGTACATCAGCAATATTCTCCTCGGTACGCACTCTACGGCTACGAGTTGTTGGACTGATGGCCAATAGAGTGAAACTGGTGCGAAATTTGGTAATAATGGATTGAATAGCCCGCTCGGTGGGTCGATTATGACGCCCATAAAATGGACGTAACTTGCGAAACACATTTTTCACACAGCACGAATTTCGCAGAGCACGAATTTGATTGATTTGCAAGAGTTGTCCGTTCGTAAGTCTATTCTTGATGAAATGGCAAGGCAAATTAAACATTTGTCACTTTGCCACATGCCACGAATAACGCGTGAACTGGGGAAAACTTAAAAATTAAAAACCAAATAGCAAACAAATCATCCGGTTATTCAAGAGTTTCTTAGCAACAATTTTATGAAGTTTCAGCCACAAATTCTCATCAACAAGTTCCAAAGACTGTAGCAACAAATTTTTGAGATGCTCATCAACAAAATTCTACAGACACATGTCACGAATAACGTGTGAACCATAGACTAATACATACCTAGATAAACTTATTCTCTCATCTGACGTTTCATTTCACACTCTTCGTGATGCGGTCGGTGTGATAGAGAGATGTTTGACGAAAAGTGATATACACCAGGTGGAATTACAATAACTTCTTGCTTTAATTTTTCATGCCATTTTGGTGAAAAACTGTGAAATTTAAATGTGTTTTAAACTTTTTTATTGACTGTTATTGTTAGCATACATTTGTGTTGTATTTAACACATTAATTTTAACACACAAAACGAAATGCCGTTGTTGTTATTTTGTTCGTTGTTTTGAACCATTGCCTCTATCTGGTATTAGTAAAGCAATTCTTTTCAACATCAAACAAACGTATACATCACACGAGGACAAATGTCAGAAATTTGGTGAGTGAAAGATTTTCTCTACCCATATTTACTGTATGGTGTGAACTGGCAAAAACTTAACACTGAAAAAGGAAATAGCGAAAAAAATGATCCGATTATTCAAGAGTTTCTTAGCAACAATTTTCCGAAGTTTCAGCCACAAATTCTCATCAACAAGTTTCTAGGACTGTAGCAACAAGTTTTTTAGTTGTTCATCAGCAAATTGCTATTGAATAGGTTGCGTTAAAATTCTCCACAACTTTTTCCAATTGTAAAGAGATTTTCAGCGTCGAAAATAAGTTCGGATTTTCAGATAAAGTAATGATTCGCAGTAAAAAATGTTTTCAACAAATTCTTAAGAAACCTTTTTTAGGATTTTTTTTTCAATTTAATTTATATAGGAAAATTGTGTAACGTTTTTTTGCAACAATTTTTCATTTCATTTAATTTCACTATAGAAAAGTGATTGCTGATGAATTGCGAAGATGTATCTTGTAGTACAGTTTTGAAATCAGCGATTTTCGATTGAAACAGTTGCGGTACGATTGTAAGCAAAATTTATTTAAAGAAAACTATTTGCTTAGCAATAATTTCTATTGGAAGTGTTGTTGAAACACGAGACGCATCAAATGTGTATAGGAAATGTTGCAAAGCAAGTATAAGCAACTAATGTTGCATATAAAATGTTGCAGTCATTTTAAAACTAACAAACGCTTACTGAAAATTTTATTTTATAACTAGTAATTTTTTTTACTGGAACCTTATTCCATTGCTATTATTTCTTTTGGAAATTTGTGAAATATTTAACTAGCAATTCCGAACATTTTCACCTGATTCATCTTAGTGTTGCAATATAATATAAACCGTGCATTTTGGGCAAACTTTTGATTTCGTTTATACTCATGAAATTGTTCACGACTCTTTTGTTTTATATACTTTTCCCTGGGCTACTACAAATCGTTCGAATTCACTATAAATATTTAAGGCTTGCACTGAACTTTGGGACCAGTTTTGATCAACGAAAGAGTGAAAAATAAATTCAAGTTTCAATTCACATATCCATATTTTAAAGCCCAAAAGTGATATATGCGGATAAATGATGACAGCACGAAAAGAAGAGAAGATACTATGTAGGGAAGGAACGAAAATCAGCTTAAAACCAAATGCTGCAGTGGGTCACATGGAAGAGAAAAAAAAAACAAAAAGAAAAAAGGACATACGAGTTAAGTAATGCGAAATATAAGGAACGTATAAGATACAAATGCACATCCAATGAGATACAGATCCGGATATGGCATAGCAGCAGATACCCAGATACCGAGATACAGATGCTTTGAAATAGACAGGAGAATCTTAGAATTTTGTGTTGTTTTTGCTGCGACCTGGGAAACATGTAACTACTACGTTGTGAAACAATTTCCATGTACATATGTTAAAAATTCACATACATATGTACTGGAATCATATATGCAACATACGATACATATGTATCTTGTTATGTATGAACAATTTGATTTGCTTTTTGTTGCTGTTATCGTTTTATAGTTTCTGTTGCTTTTTTATGCTTAAAATTTCAATTGCAGTATTTAGAGATGCCACAACAACAACAAAAAGTCAATCCATATAAACGGAGATTCAGATAATTTAAGGCACAGTGGTTGGAAGAAAGACTATGCGCTAAAAGTTTAGCAACATTGTGAATTCTAAATTATACAAAATTGTATTAAAGTCAGCTCATTTAACGCTAGAAAGTTTAGCTATATTGGAGGTGTGAAACTGGCCTATAGGGCCCCGCCGTGCACAGTGTCTAAATATCCAATTACAGAAATAGCAGCGATGTACTGAGCTGTCGACAATACAATATGGTGTTCTTTCTTCCTCGGACCTTAAAAACACTTGAAGAAATTGTCATACAAATTGGGCCTTTTTGACAATCAGTAGTAAAACTTATCTAGTTTCTGACAAAAACAAATATTTTTAAATTCCGAATAGATTCGGAATAGAATAGTCGAATAGAGTCGACATTGTTGCATAGTTGGGTGGAGAAAATCGGGGGAAACTTAGCTCAAAAACGACAATATACATGTAAAAATTATATTCAAAAAATATTCAAATTCAAAGGGTTAAGAACTAAGCTTCTTATCTCAATATTGCTTTCAATGTTTCTTTTTTTTATATTTTTTATAACTTCAAAATTAAAAGGATTCTCTTGAATTTCCTCAAGTATTTTCTGTTTTCTAAACAGAACCCATTCTGTGGTTTGAAGCTTCTTGTATTACCAACATTCGTAAAGGCTGGTATTAACTTCGTTTGCACGCTGAACATTGAGCAACATCAATATGTTTCTCTGCCAAATTAGCCAGCAACATATCAGTGTGTTGACGACTATATGTTTCTCCGTGTTAAAGATTTTTACTTTATACCGGTTTTATTTAAGAAATTGAATAAGAGTTGACAACATTGTTAATTTCTTTCTTTAATTTGATTGGCCAGTATGTTTCTCTTAAGAACATTAAAATGTTGCTCGTTCCATGTTGCCGATGTTTAGGGGGAACAACTTAAGTCAAGTACTAAGATCTGAGTGCAAAATATTGAGTAACATCAATTTTTTCCCACCCAAGTTGGCCAACAATATATTTCTCTATTATAAAATTTTTACAATAAAAGTCAAGTTTTTTAAGAAATTGAGAGTAGGAGTTGGCAGCATTGATCATTGGTTGGTACAAAGATCTTCGAAACGTTACAGTGTTGCTGGATGCATGTTGCTGAGATTTCGTGGGAACAACTTCAGTCGAATACTAAGATCGTTCGCGTGGCAAATATTGAGCATCATCAATTTGTTTTGTCGTGAAGGGGGTGTATTAGTGTTGACGACTAAATTTGACTATGTTTTTTTATCTTTATTTTTACAATAAGAATCTCTTTTTGAGAAATTGAATTCGATCATTTCTTTTTATAATTTGATTGGGCGTAATGTTTTCCTTAGAAATATTGAAATGTTGCTCGATACATGTTGCTGCTAAAGACGAGTACGAAGATCGTTTGCGTAAAAAATATAGAGAGCAGCATTTAAGTTCGCTACCAAACTGGCCAGAAACATATTACTGTTGTACTATATTCATGGTTATGTTTTCCACTAACAACTTTCTTTTTGAGAAATTGAATAAAAGTTGACAATACTGATCATTTCTTTCCATAATTTGATTGGTCGTTGCGTTTTTCGTAGAAACATTAAAAGTTTGCCGACACATGTTGTTGATATTACGAAGAACTTAAGTCGAATATTATGATCATTCGCGTGCAAAATATTGAGCAACATCAATCTGTTTCGTAGCAAAGATATATATATATATATATATACAATAAGAATCTCTTTTTGAAAAATTGACTTTTAGAGTTGACAACAGTGATAATATCTTTCTATAATTTGATTGGTCGTTACATTTTCCTTAGAAACATTGAAATGTTGCTCGATACATGTTGGTGATATTTCGCGCGATCAACTTCAGAGAAGTACGAAATAGTTTACGTGAAAAATATATAGAGAACATCTATTTAGTTCGCTACCAAATTGGGGCCAGTAACATATCACAATTGACGACTATATTTGACACTGTTTTTATGCTTTTGGTTTGCACCAAAAAAATTTCTTTTTGAGAAATTGAATAAGTGTTGGCAACATTTGATTATTTCTTCCTATAACTTGATTGGTCGTTACGTCTTTCTTGGCGACTAAATTTTTATCTGTTTTTAGGCTTTATTTTTACAATAATAATCACTTTTTGAGAAATTGAATTAGAGTTGCCAACAGTGATAATGTTTTTCTATAATTTGATTGGCAGTTCCGTTTTCCTTACAAACATTAACATTTTGGCGGACACATGTTGCTGACATTTCGCACAAATAATTTAAGCAGCGTCCTACGATAGTTTGCGTGAAAAATATTGAGCAACATAAATTAGTTTCTTCTTATATATGATTCGATCTGAAATTATTTCGTGGGAGCATATTTTTTGATTTCCTTTGAGCTACACAGATCAGGGTTTTTTCTGCAATTAGAAAAAATTTAAACAGTCGGAACCAGGATTTTAACTCACGTTGGAGGACGATTCTTTCGAAGTTTGTGAATATTCTCATCAGAGCTTTGGCGTTGAAGGTGACTGACCCTCTTGTTCACATTGCCACTAATTGCAGTTGTCATATCCTCTTTCTACCTGTCGTGTGTTTCGTTGTGAAGTGGGTCACCTGATGATGGTCACTGATGAAGTCTATAGTTTTTTCCTTTTTTTTATGTTTTTATTTTACACTAAAAACCTCTTTTTGAGAAATTGAATTAGAGTTGACAACATTGATCATTTATTGCAACAATTTGTTTTGTCGTTTTTCTTAGAAACATTAAAATGTTGCAGGTTACAACATTTATATTACGAGCGAACAACTTCAGCCGAGTACTAAGATTGTTCACATGGAAAACATTGAGCAACATAAAATTGTTTCAAATTTAGTTGTTTTAGATCCTCGTTATGTTTAAAGTTGTAATTTCCTTTAAGGCTGTAATGTTGCGAAGTGGACCAGCAACATACTATTGTTGATGACAACATATTACTGCTGATATTGACGATATTTTCCACTGTTTATATGTGTTCATTTTGCACTAAATATCTCTTTTTGAGAAATTGAATAAGAGTGGACTACATTGATAGTTTCATACTACAATTTGATATATTAAAATGTGGCTGATATTTCGTGCGAACAACTTAAGCCGAGTACTAAGATTGTTCACACTGAAGACATTGAACAACTTTAATTTGTTTCGCAGCCAAATTCGCCAGCAACATATCGCTACGAAATTGACAGAAACATATCAGTGTTGACGACTATATTTTTGTGTTTTTTTTTTACATTAAAAACCTATATTTTTGAGAAATTGAATACGAGTTAACAACATTAATTATTTCTTCCCATAATTTTATTGGTCGTTACTTTTTTCTTAGCAACATTAAAATGTTGCGGGATACATGTTGAGGTTTTATGCGAACAACTTAGTACTACACTGGCGGAAATATTTGGATGATATTTTGTTTATATGGACTTTTGTAAAATTCAGAGTGAAATATTGGTCTTAGTATTTGATCTTAGACATTTGGACGACATTTTGTTTGTACGGACTTTTACAAAATTTTGGTGAAATATTGATCTTAGTACCGGCATTTAGTCGTAAGACATTGGCGGAAATATTTCGCAGTCATTGCTTTTTGTATAGGCATTAATTAAGTAGGGATTCGTAAAATTTTGCTTGAAATTTTTAACTTTGTACGGGTCTTACTATGCTGTTTTTTTAAAACAAAAACATGGATTCTCATTTTAATTTCTTTTAATTTATTTTGGTACAAGAAAAACTCATTCCATCCACTGTGCTCGAACAGTTACTTATGCCACTGCTGTCACAGATGTTTGATGACTTTCAATGCTGCTATCTGATGACAATGTCGATGTTGTCTTTTAGATGTTGCGCTGCTACTGCTACTGCTTCTGCCAATGTCGATGATAAAGTTGTTCTTTTTTTTTTTATTTGTTTTCTTCTTATTCTTCTGCATTTGCTTCATCAACCTTCTGTGTTGCCTCGTGTTGTGTTAATAGATCTTCTCATCCAAATGTGACAACTCCTACTCCCCCCAAAATCGACATATTTTAGGAAGTATAGAATGTCATATACCTTGTGTACTCTTCTAGATGTTGCATGTGACTCATTGATTTATGGCCACAAAATGTTTACGGTTAAACATTATGAAGATGAGCAGGAGAATGACGAATAATCGTATTCATTTGTCCCTTGTGTTGGAAAATTACATTCAAAACTCTTTTCGTTTTGGGGTCAGAGTGAAAATAAAACAAAATGTTTGTTTAAACATTCCAAGCAGCCAGCTGTTATCTGGACAATATCGATTTGTAACCGGTTAAGAGGATGGGGAAAGACATAATTTATTATTGTTAACTTGGACGAATTCGTAAAAGGGTAAATTGATGTGGTTTTAATGGCAGTAAAAGGAATCAGGAATTACATTCCCTGCAATTCACAGAAATTTCGTTAAAGAACAAAATGTTCTAAAGAAATAAAGAATTATACAGGGTCATTCAACATAACTGTTATAAATGTTAGTTTCATTATTTAATTCTTTTTCCATAATTCAGAAAAACTTTTGAAAGAATTCTATCTATTCTAAGAAAAATTACCGTTTATTTATCTAAAATTAATTAGATAAATATTTCTAATAAATATTTTCTTCGAACTTCACAAAGAAGAAAAATACAGAAAGGATGACCTTTATATTTTTGAAAGTTCATAAAAAAGTTCGCTCCTATAAAAATCTCCATTCAAGGTAAATTTTATAAACTTTAGAACTCGTTAGCTCTATTACGACTTGCATTATTTCCCAAGTATAACCGACTATTTACATTTTTTCTATAACTTTTTTTTAAGGAGTTCATGAAAATTATCCTCAGCTAAAAATTTAAGTTTCTCAAGAAAAGTTAATTTTAAAACTTTTCAATTTTATTGTTCCAGCTCGAGACCTTTCTATATCTCTATTAATAGAGATATAGTTTTTTTAGAAAGGATTTTTAAGGAGATTTAGTTTGCATTTAGTTTGTTTAATTTTTTTAATAGCATCATTCCAAACAACCGCTGATGAAGATCTGTGGCTAGATCTCAAATAGCTATACGGTTTGCCAGGAATCATAGGAATACATTTGCAAAACTCCTTTAAAAAAAAACTATAGCTTGAACAATAAAATTGAAAAGTACCAATAAAAAGGCCGAATAAATAAAAATCATCCCTGATGAAGTTAATTTTAAAATCGAAAAATAATTTAAGAATATTTTATGAAAGTTCATAAAAAGTTCATTCTGATAAAAGTAAATTTTTTCTGGCGACATCAATTTTAAAATTAAAAAGATCAATATTTCTCAAAAATTTATGCAAGTTTAGAAAATATTTAATTTTTGCAGTCTTAAATTTTAAAATAAAAAAAAAGTTCCTAAAATTTTATGTAAGTTCATAAAAAGTTAATTTATTAAAAAATTTAATTTTCCCAGGCACGTTAATTCTTTTTGAACAGTAGAAATAAATGATTTATTTTACGCAAAATCGTAAAAATATTTTACTCTAATTAAATTTTATAAAATTTCTTAAAAAAGTTCATTAAAAAAAATGTCATTAAAAAAATTATTCACAAAATTTTATGAAATTTCAAATAAAAGTTAATTTAATAAGAAGTTAATTCCAATTTTAAAACTTAAAAAAATATGTATTCCAAAGTTTCACGAAAGTTCGTAAACAAAATTTTTCAGTCAAAATGGGAATTTTCTCGCGCTACGTCAATTTTATTGGCACAGAAGAAATATTAAATAAGTCATGAAAAATATTTTAGTATTTCATTAAATGTTATCGAATTTCGTAAAAATTTAATTTATTAACAAATTTCATTTTCTCAGGCAGCTGAAATTTTAAAATAAAAAACAGGAAGTTCTTAACAAAGTTCATTTACTTACCAGTCAATTTTCTAAGCCAACGTCAATTTTAGAAGTAAAAAAAATGTTTCACAAAATTTTATGAAAGTACATAAAAAACAGCATTTATTGAAAAATTTAATTTTCTCACGCAAAGGAAATTTTAAGATTAAAAAAATAGAGTTCCCAATATTTCATGAAAGTTCATAAAAAAACTTTCATTCAATTAAAAAATTAATTTTTTTGAACAGTCAATTTTAAAATTATAGAACTAAATGTTTCATAAAATTTTATGAAAGTTCATAAAGAAACATTATTTATTGAACAATTGAATTTTCTCACGAAGTAATTATCTTCTCTTAACAAAGTTCACAATGCGAGAATGCATGAGGAAAAGAAGAATACGGTGGAAAAATTCTGTCTGTTCTTGTTGTTGGAATTATAGGCCTTTCAGTAATGTTGATCGATACTAATTCGCACATGTGAATTGCAGAATTGAGTTTGTATATTTTACGATTGATGATCAATTCAGGCACAGTAGTTAGGCATCTGATGATGAACTTGTCACGGAGTTCGAAACTAGTCACGCCTGTGAGTGTGTGTTGAACTGAATTGTCTATTAATTCCAACAAAAAACCAACCATTTTTCAATTCGAAAAATGTACATGACTTGTAGTATGAATTTATCATACATTAACCAAAGTTCATTCCCTTAAAAGAAAATTTTCTAAGCCAACGTCAATTTTAAAATTAAAAAACTAAATGTTTCATAAAATTTTATGAAAGTTCATAAAAAAAACATTATTTATTGAACAATTGAATTTTAAGGTTAATGAAAATATTTCCCAATATTTCGTGGAAGTTCCTTCAATTAAAAATTTGTTGAACAGTAGAAACAATTAACTTATCTTCTGTAAAATCATGAAAAATTTTTTAATACTTTATTAAATGTTATGAAATTTTATAAAAAAAGTTAATATATTAAAAAATGTAAATTTCTCAGGCAGCGCTAATTTTAAAATTAAAAACAGAATTCCATTCACATAAGAGTCAATTTTCTCAACCAACGTGAATTTTAAAAGTAAAACAATGTTTCACAATATTTTATGAAAGTTCGTAAAAAAGTTAATTTATTGAAAAATTTAATCTTCTCACGCAAGGTCAATTTTTTCATAAAAACGTTCATTCAATTAACATTAATTTTCCCAGGCAACGTCAATTTTTTTTTGAACAGTAGAAATAATTAACTTCTCTTCTATAAAATCATGAAAAATATTTTAATACTTTATTAAATGTTATGAAATTTTATAAAAAAGTTAATTTATTAAAAAATTTAAATTTCTCAGGCAGCGCCAATTTTAGAATTAAAAACAAAATATTTCCCAACATTTCATTGAAGTTTTTAACGAAGTTCATTCACTTAAAAATCCATTTTCTCAGCCAACGTCAATTTTAAAATTAAAAAAAAAAATTTCACAAAATTTTATGAAAGTTCATAAAAAACATCATTTATTGAAAACTTGAATTTTCTCACGCAACGGTAATTTTAAGAGTCAAAAATATATTTCTCAATATTTCATGAAAGTTCATAAAAACGTTCATTTAATTCAAAATTTATTTTGTTAGACAACGTAATTTTTTTTGAACAGTAGAAATAATTGAATAATAATAAAATAATAAACTTCTGTAAAATCATGAAAAATATATTAATAATTCACTTCGTTTTTTGAAATTTCATAAACTAGAGAGTGCATTTGCTATAATATTAATTTTCTCAGCCAATATCAAATTTCAAATAAAATAAAATAAAATATATTTTATTAAAGTTCACAAAAAAGTTCATTCAATTAAAATGGTAATTTTCTCACCCAACTTAAACTTTCAAAGTAATGCATTTTCAAAAAAAAAAAATGTTTCATAGAATTTTATGACAGTTCATAGAAAAAAGTTAATTTATTGAAGAATTGAATTTTCTCAGGCAACGCCAATTTTAAGATTAAAAAAAAATATAGTTCCCAATATTTTAAGAAAGTTCATAAAAACGTTCATTCAGTTCAAAATTAATTTTCTCAGGCAACGTAAATTTTTTTGAACAGTATAAATAATTAACTTCTCTTCTGTAAAATCATGTAAAATATATTAATATTTCATCTCGTTTTTGAAATTTCATAAACTAGTGATTGCATTAAAATATTAAGTTTCTCATCCAATATCAAATTTCAAATAATGTAAAATACTTCACATTTTATTAAAGTTCACAAAAAAGTTCATTCAGATAAAATGGTAATTTTCTCAGTCAACTTAAATTTTAAAAGTAAAAAAAAAATTGTCACAACACTTTATGAAAGCTCGTAAAAAAAGTTCATTTATTAAAAATTTAATTTTCTCAGACAACGTCAATTTTAGGATTACAAAAAATATTTCCCAATATTTTATGAAAGTTCATAAAAACGTTCGGTCAATTAAATAATTATTTTTTCAATCAACGTAATTTTTTTTTCAACAGTAGAATAATTAACTTCTCTTCTGTAAAATCGTGAAAAGTATTTTTATATTTCATAACATTTTTGAAATCGTATAAAATAGTGCATTTGTTAAAATATTGATTTTCTCAGCCATCAATTTTAAAATAAAAACAATTTATCATCAGGGATGATTTTTATTTATTCAGGCTTTTTATTGGTACTTTTTATTTTATCACTTCACATTACATTAAAGATCATAAAAAAGTTCATTCAGTTAAAATGTTAATTTTCTCAGTCAACTACAGTTTTAAAATTTAAAACAAAGTAAAAAATTCATTATGAAAAAAAAATTTTCTCAAACAACGTCGATTTTAAAATTTAAAAGAAATATGTATTCCGAAAAATTTCATGAAAGTTCATAAAAACGTTCATTCAAATAAAAATGTATTTTATCAGACAACGTCAATTCTCGTTGAACAATAAAAATGTAGGATTTTTTTTATGTAAAAACAATATTTTAATAATTCAATAAATTCTATGAAATTTTATAAAAGTGAAAAAGTGAAGTGAAGTTCTAACAGGTAATTTTCTCCGCCAAGTCAATTTAATAAACAAAATTCGCATAATTTATTCAAAGTTCAGAAATAACTTCATTCACTTCTAATTCAAAAGAAATACATATGTATTCATAAATTTTCATGAAAGTTCAAAAAAACCATCATTCAATTAAAAATGTATTTTCTCATGCAACCTCAATTCTCGTTAAACAGTAAAAATATAGGATTTATTTTATGTAAAAACTATATTTTAATATTTCATTAAATTCTATGAAATTTCATAAAAAAAAGTGAAGTGTAAATGGGAATTTTCTCAGGCAAGATAATTTAACAAACTTCGGAAAATTTTATGAAAGTTCATAAAAAAAGTTCATTCAATTCTATTGTACAAATAATTCTATTGCATATTTCTATTAATTCTATTTAATTTTTATAAAAATTCATGGAAAAGTTCAAAAGATAATTTCCTTAGCCCATTTATTTTCTGGGAACTTAATAAAATTATTTAACTGATATAATATAAAGTATTTTTATAATTTAAAAATTAATTTATAATAAATAAATAATTTAGTGGAACTATCCTTATTTCATAAAAATTGTTCTTTAATAATTTTTTTTGTAAAAAAGTTCATTTAAATAAAGAACGAATTTTTCAGGCCAAATTTTAATGAAACAGTTTATTTATCTATAGTGTTGGTACTTTCAGGCTGCTTAAAAAAATCATATACAACAAAATTTGAAAATATCACATAGATTAGAAAGAAACAGGTCGATACAAACTCGAAATTTAAAACTTTTCAGTACAAATTTTGGTTCCTTTATTTTGAATTCGCTGCCATTTTGGACCAAACATAGAGTCGGTCGAACGAAAATTTCGACTTAGAAGAACACAATTTGAGTCCAATGCGAGTGTTTGACTTTCATTCGTTTAGCTTTTCGTTCGAGATCGAGAAACAGGCCACAAAAAATTCTATTGAATTTTACGAAAGTTCTTAAAAAAATTTAATTCAGAGAAAAATTTACATTTTCGAGTTCGTATATTTTATTTAAACTTACCAATTTCAGGAACATTTGTAAAAAGTTTGCGTAACGAAATGTTCTGTTCCCGATTTCATAAAAAAGTACATTTTTAAAAATTTATCAAAAACGTATTTCACAACATTTAATGAAGGTTCATGAAAAAGTAATACTGCTTAATGAAATATTCGGTATACGATTTCATAAGAAAGTACATTTTTAAAATTTCATCAAAATCACATTTCACAAAATTTTATGAAAGTTCATGAAAAAGTTCGTTCAGATCAAGTTTTTGTTTGAATAGGTCTTGAAAAATGTAAAAATATGATTTCCGTATTTTTTTCGTTGCCGCTACAGCAAGACCATTTGCTTATTTTCAGCCAGAGACTATTGTTGTCAACAACCACGTATGTGACGCTAACGTTGTGTGTTGTTTGCATGTGTTCACATTGATAGATTGCCCTACCCGTGCCTATAGATGTTAACACATCAAAAATATTAAAATTAAATGTAAATAATTAATAGTAACAAAAAAAATATTGAATCAAATATTTAAATTTAATATTTGTGTAATATTATTTATTAATTTACATTTAATTTAAAATTTTTTTTATTATTCATTAAAAAAAAATAGTTTCCCATCACATTCCATGAAGAGAACGGGGAGGGCTTTTCATAATCAGTCAGTTATAGGCTTTCTACACAATTTCCAATTGAAATTTTACAAGAATCAATTGAAATTTAAAATTTCTATTTGAAATTTAAAAAACATCAATTAAAATTTAAATCAATTAAATACATTAATTTGAAATTTAACAATCTAATACATAAAATCGGTAAATAATTTTCAAATTTCAATTGACAAATTTTAAATTTCATTTGATGTCTTTTAAATTTCAATTGATGTTCTAAAAATGTAAATTCATGTATTTCAAATTTCAAATAATTATAAATTCCAATTGATGTATGTATTTTAAATTTCAAATATATTTTTCCAATTTCAATTAATATTTTTCAAAATTAAATTGATATTTTTTAAATTTTACTTGAAAATGGAGTAGTTTTGCACTCACTGATTGGGACCCACAGTTTTACACCGATTCCGAATGAGGTTTATGTTATCGACCTCACATTCTCGTGTACAAAAATTGCACCCCAGAAACAAAATATTCATCATTTCAATGAATTCTGTGGTTGCTAAAAACATTTGATAAATAATTTGCTTGAAATATCAAACTTTTCAGAAAGAACTTTTGTCTGCCTGTGTCATGGCCCGTGGGAATCAATTAAAATAAATCAAATCCACCATTCTGAATACAATGATTGATTTGAATCCCTTGTCGTGAGTTTGCCAAATAAAACAAGCTGTTATAGTCCTTTGTTACATAATGTAACTTAGTCACTTTGTCATGAGTGTAGGGATGATCCCATCCAATGTAACAATTTGTTTTCTGGTCTTGCACTCATTTTATTTAATAGTTCAATAATGAATGTGAAAAATCTCAACAAAAATTCTTTGTCTCTAAAGTGGATGGCCTAAATGACTGACTAACTGACTCTCTACTGCAGAAGTGCATCATCATCATCCTCATCATCCTCCTCATCGTCATCGTCATCGTTTTGTTTTTGGGCTTGTGGGCTATGACTGTTGTCGTCGGCCTTTCCACATAGACTCTGGCAGTGCCTCTGCCCGTTGGCTCTGACTAACTACCGGACAGACTTGGTCTGCCGCTCTGACTACCTACATATGTCTGGCCCCACTTTTTCTTTACCCCGTGTAGTAGCCAGTTTTTCCTTTCCATTGTGCGACTTAACTCATCCGACATATTCTAGTCATTTCTATTAAATACTACGAAGTATAAAATCCGTTTAAGAATTTTATTACAACAACCGGGAATGTCTTGTTGTCTCCTCTATGTGCTCCTTCAAAATCCATGGTGATTGGATAGACGGATGGATGGATGAAAACCAGCAAAGACCAAGCCTCTTCTCGCTGGCTGTTGTTTCTATCGCAGATTTGTATCTGTTTATTTCTTGTGTTTCATTAAACAATAATGTTAGTCATGATGAATTTCCATGGATATCCCATAAAAACTCGAGGGTAATAATGAAATACGAAGTACTTACACTTACAGAGCTATAATGCTAATAAAGGGTGTTTGTTCAGGCGTAACATAATTTAAGGTTAACGAAATTTCCAAAATCAGTGGAATTACACTCTAAAAAAATCTGACTTTTTGTTGTAGTTTGGATGCAAATATAACGTATTTGTAGCTTGACGCAAATATACTATACTTGTGTCCAAACACATTGTGTTTGCTATTCAATATTACATGTTGGACACACAATGATTAATAGGTTATAATATATATTTTTTGAGACCCAAATGAGGATTCGTTTGCTGGAAACTGCTAAAAACTACAACGAGGCAGACAACAAAGAAACAAACAATCAGTAGATCTGCTATTGATGACGATTTTTCGCTGTAGATTTGAAGTTTAAGAAATTCGACATTACGAGATTCATTTTAAAAGGAATGTTAATTAGTTAAAAAAACCTTGTTCTCAAAATCTTTGCTTAAGATAAAGTAATATTAGCCTAAAAAGGGGTTACACTCTGAAAAATATCGGTCACAGCAACATATTGCAGGAACCATGTACATGTTTGCAAGCATTGTTTTCGTGAATTGAAGATCTGACACTTTTTCTTTTTCTGTTGTCTGTCACGGTTTTGTTTTCAGCAATTTTCAGCAAACATAACCACATTTGGGTCACAAATACATATATTATAACCTATTAATCATTGTATCTCAAACATGTTATATTCAATAGCAAACACATTGTGTTTGGACACAAGTATACTATATTTACGACAAGCTACAAACACATTATGTTTGCATCCAAACAACAACAAAATTACAGATTTTTCAGCATGTACTAAATTTCATAAATTGCTTTTTCTTAACATTCATTATCATCTGCGTTTTGTTCAACCTTATAATAATACCACATCCAAAATAAACACCCTTTATATTCATTCCATTTTCAAACCTCTTGCATCTGTGATCCATTTAGTATGCAACATTGACTGCGCCATGCCAATAAATAAATGTGGCTGCCAATGATGTATAAACTTGACCATTTGGAAAAGAAAAAACTACATGAGCTATTAAAACTATTCTTAGAATGACTTCCATTGTACTACATGAGAGTGGCGTTTAACTTTTTAATAGATTCAGAGCAAACAGCAATTAAGTTAAAAAAAATATATAAATTTCAGAACTCTTCCTAATAGGGATATCCATACCCCCTCGATAAAACCCAAACCAATTTTGTTTGAGTGATATTATGAGTTGGTTATATATTTTGTAACGCCCCAAAAGTAAGATGTGTCTAAAGGACAAAATAAAGTTAAAAAAACGAATCCAAGTATTGCTCGGGAAAATAACTACATTAGTTTTATTTTTGTGTTTTTCAATCATAATCCGGTTCAATATCAATATTTCCTACTAAAAATACATGTAATCCACAAACGATACCATATAAATCGAATAAGTTAATAGTTTTTACAAGAAGTAGTGAAATTCATTATTACGATAGACGGTTGGGAATAAAGCTATTGCCTACTTAGACATCTCGTTAGCCCCCTTCCTTACAATAATTTATGCTTGTTATCAAACCTTATAGACAAAAGTAAATCTCAACTTAATGAGAATTGTTTCAACACCAACGAGTACGAAAACATCTAAAACCATATTTTACCAAAAAAGATCAATATTCATCACTTCTTGCCTATGCAAGCTTTCATTAGCAGTCAGTGCATAGATGTTATTGTTTCAAAAGAGAAACAACGATGGCCATGAGATTGGCGTTACATTATTTTCGATTGCGTATTAATATCGATATTCGTTTATTTTATTGATCATAAATCTTTTTCAATCATAATCCGCTTCAAAATCATTATTTTCTATTAAAAATATTTTTTTAATAAATAGATGGTTTTTACAAGAACAACAGAAATTGATAATTTCACAGGGTGGTTAGGAATAAAGTTATTTCGTTGTCCTTCTAGATATCTCACCAGCTCCCTTTTCCACAACGATTTATGTACATTATCACTTCTTATGTACAATTTAATGCAACACTGCTATTGTCAACAAAATTCAACCATAATAAAAACATACAAAGAAGATGAAAGACTAGAGAAGAAAATATACTCACGGCGTGGAATGCCAACAATGAAAACGAGTGAAGCGCCTAGTTTCTCTGCTCTCTCTCCTACTCTGTTTTTTGATGATGTTATTGTATCTAACTATAGAAATTCCAACCATATTTAAATAAAATTACATAAAGAATGTAAAAAGTTTGAAATAATCAAGTTCTGACACGAGAAAGAAATGCGTTTGAGTGAATCGCTTCGACTTTTTGGTTCTCTTCTACGAGTGTTGCCAAATTGCGCACTTTTTCCTTCCCTACGTGTATTCATCCTCTTTAAAACGTACACAAAATATCAACTCTTCGATAGACGCAAACCGATCAAAAGTTTTCCGCCGCTTAGCCGTCATCAACATTTTTTTCAAGCTAACGTCGCCGCCGATACAAGAGGCTCTCCTCGGTTTTAAATATAAACTGGTTTGATCGACTTGACCGATTTGACCGACTGATCAAATTTTAAATGTTCGGTTTTTCCAAAACATCCCAAATTTGTACAAAACTGGTAAAACCAAGAGCAGTCAATTTAATTTTTCTGTTGTGCCGCCGTCTTCGTTAATTTGGTCTCGGCACGGAGCGGCTCTAAATTGATCTAAGCACAAAGTTGCCACCTGAAATTTAAATTTAATCTCAAATTGGTGGGTGATGTAAACGACATAGATAAGAGAACATGGTTATCGCTAATCTGACTACGATAAACTGCGGTCTAAATACGATATTACGGGATAAACAAATCTCAACTAAATGAGAATTGTTTCAATGTCTACTAGTCCGAAAACATCCAAAACAATACGTTACCAAAAACTATTAATATTCGCAAGTTCTTTTCTATGCAGGCTTTCATGGAATATTTTTTCATTTATTACTATATATATATTTATATTTATATATATATATTTTTATATTATATATTTTTATATTATATATTTTTGTATTATATATTTTTATATTATATATTTTTGTATTATATATTTTTTATAGTATAAATTTTTTTAGTATATACATATTTTATATATTATTATTACATATTTTATATATATTATACATATTTTATTTATATTATATATTTTTTATATTATATATATTTTTATTATATATATATATTACATATATTATATTACATATATTTTATTTTATATAGTTTTTGTTATATATATTTTATATGAAATATTTTTTCTCTTATGCGTTTTTTACGTCTTACGTTACGGTATGAGGAGTCATGTCAGGTTTTTATTGTTGTAATCTTTATTTCATTGAATTTGAGGAAACGGCTAGATGAATTTTTTTAAAATTTTTTTTGTAGGTAAATGAAGATGTTATCTTTCGTTTGATATACATTTCATATTGGTTGATATATTTCTAGTATTTTAATTTCTCAAATGAAAATTGTTTAAACACATACACTCAAACATATGTGTGGTGTTTGGTCGAGTGTTTTTGGTTGCTCAACATTGCTTAGGAACATGTATCTAGTAAAAACTGAAACGAACAGCAAGCTAATGTTGCTTGGCAACATGTATCTAGTAAAAAGTGAAACAAACAGTAAGCTAACGTAATAAAGCTTTTTTGCGAAAGCTTCAATAAAGCTGTTGTAACATTAATTTTGAATTGTAAAGCGTAAATCTTTCACACAACGCTCGAATGCTAATGCGAAGACTCGATAAGGTAAACCTTTTTTAATATTAGGGCGGCCCTCTCAACATTCGCAGAACTTATTTCAATAAAAATATTAATTAAAATACATAAATTAAATTAAGTTTAAAAAAATTGAACATAATATTTTTTTTTTAAACGGACTTGAATCAAATGCCGTTGGTAAATATAAAAATTACAGCAGACAGTTGTCCGAGGCCTTTGGCCACTCTTAATACCTTTCCAACAACCAACTTTACCCTACTACCCTCCGACCGCCAACCCGAAAATTTTGAACCCGCTGCCATTTCGCACCCTTGCATTTTCGGACATGGTCCTAGTGGACTTTTCTTCATGAAATGAGCCAAGGAATACGCTGGAGAAATTTGTCCGGAACTTCCTAAATCACCCTGTATATTATATATTGTACATTGTACGATATTATATATTGTATTGTATTATATTTTATATTATATATTATATTATATTAAATATTGTATATTGTGTATTGTATTATATAGTATATAACATATTATATTATATATTATATCATATATTTGATTATATATTATATTATATTATATATTTTATTATATTATATTATATATTATATTTTTTATTATATTATACATTTTTTGAATTATATATTTTTTTATATTATATAATTTTTATGTTATATAATTTGTATATTATATATTTCTTATATTATATATTTTTTATGTTGTATACTTTTTATATTAAAGAGTTTTTTTTGTCATATAGTTCGTATATTATATATTTTCTATATTAAAGTTTTTTATATTATATATTTTTTAAATTAGTTTATTTTTAACTTGATACATTTACGGTCTGTTCCCCGACCTCGAACCAAAAACTAAGTCACTCGCATTCGACTGAAATTGGGTTGCTCGATGTCGAGAGTTTCGTTCGACTGATTCTGTGTTTGTTCGTAAATGACAGAGAGTTTTTATCTGACATTTCCTTTCAGACTATTCGTGGTGCGGTCGGTGCGATAGAGAGTTATTTGACGTAAATTGATTTACACCAGTTGGAATTACAAAAATTGTTGACATAAATTTTTCATGTCGTTTTGATGAAAATCTGTGAAATTAAAAAGTAGTTTAGACTTTTTTGTTATATTTTATTGTTGGTATATATTTGTGTAGTATTTACACAATAATTTTAAAGCACAAAACGAAATGCCGTTGCTGATTTATTGTTGGTTGGTTTGAGCCGTTGCCTCTATCAGGTATTATTAAAGCCATACTTTCCAACATCCAACCGCGCATCAGCAACACACCAAATGCCATCAATTTACTGAGAGAGTTGGCTACTCTATACGTCATTACTCTAGTACATTCAAAATAGGGGAACTGAAATTTGACTTCAAAATTTTGAACAATTTCTCGTTTCCATTCGACTTGAAATGGTAAGATTGTGGAATCCAAATTAACATTTCCTTCGTGATCGAGGAACAGGCTTCAAATAACAGGGTTTATCAAGGCGTTTGTTTTAATGATAAACTCTTCATTCGAACCAAATCTCTTACTGCCGAGACATTTCTTCAAGGTTTGGAAATATAAACTAGTCATTGTGGGCCAAATTCGGAGAATATGACGTATGAGACGGCAATTCGATGCCCAATTTATCGATTTTTGCCATGATGACTAAACACTAGGGTGTAATGAAAACAGGATTTTTTGGAATTTCAATCGTGGGGGTCTCAAAAGATGCGTATTGAAGAGCTGATTACGGGAATGTTACATTTGTATTATACTTAGGTACTTATAGTTCCTTACCGGCCGTTGAAGTTTCGATTCCTAGTGTATTTGGATATTTTTTATTTATGATGAAATGATTTCACGATGGGCCCAATTGGAAAAATATATTCTTAGAATTTTGACAGATTGTTGTCTTTTACGGCAGCATTATGAAGTCTTGATCAAGCATATTTTTCCAGATTTGTCGCGAATTTCTCATTGTAATTCTCGAATTAACTATAAATTATATTTATTGTATATAGGGATGATTTTTTTTATACGAGGGCGGATCACTGAGTCCGTGACTTTTCGAACTTTCCTCTTAGTTACACGAAATACAATACTGTTGCCATCAATTACCGCCTGTTAATAGACTACTGTCAAATTTCGAGCAAGTTCCGTCATTTACTTTGCGTTTAACAGCTGTTCAAAACTACAACCTCGTGCATTTTTTTAAAAATGGAAAAAAGTGAATTTCGAGTTCTCGCTCATTAAACATTATTTTTTGCGAAAAAAAAAACCGTCAATCAAACCAAGGAAAAGCTTGATAAATATTATGCGGACCCTGCACCGTCGATTTCAATTGTAAATAAGTGGTTTACTGACTTTCGTTTTGGTCGCACAAGTACAAATGACGCTGAACGTTTTGGACGGCCAATTGAGGTCAGTAGACCCGAAAATGTCGAAAAAATCCACAATATGGTGTTGGCCGATCGAAGAGTAAAAGTGCGTGAGATTGTTAATGCCATATGCATTTCATATGGCAGTGTTGTTTCGATTTTAAATGATCAGTTGGGTTTAAGAAAGCTGTCTGCAAGATGGGTGCCGCGTTTGCTCTCAATTGATCATAAACGTACGGGTTCACACGTGTGTACCCTCAATGGCAAAATGGCTACGAATTGGTACCTCATCCGCCATATTCTCCGGATTTAGCCCACAGTGACTATTTCCTGTTTCCTAACCTAAAGAAATGGGTCGGTGGAAAGAGATTTAACTCCAACGATGAAATTATTGATCAAACAAATGCCTATTTTATAGACCTCGAAAATTCCTGTATTGTGGAAGGGATACAAAAATTGAAGAAACGTTGGACACTTATTACACTTATTGAGTAAAAGGAGATTATGTTGAAAAATAAATTTTTTTCATTCGTTATTAATCCGCCCTTGTATATATATATATATATATATATATATTATATTTCCATGTAAAATACAAAATTAAGAAAACTGAAAATTAAATTGAAAAATTGGGAAGAAAAAATACGAATGATCGAAATTTGAAAATGCTGCCGTGAAAAAATACTCTTTTGAAAATATATTTTTCTGTTTATGCTCGTCATGACACGTCGTTTGAGCCTCATATTGATAAAAAAAAACAAATTTTTAACCAAATACACTAAGAATCGAAAATTCAAAAAAATAAAAAAAATATGAAAAAAATTCTCTATAAAAATTTTGAAAATATATTTTTCTGTTTATGCTCGTCATGACACATCGTTTGAGCCTCATATTGACACAAAAAAAAATGTTTACTTAAATAGACAAGAGGACTAAACCAAAGATGGTTATTGTGACCAAATATATACCCCCTTCGACAGTTGCAAACGAATTGATTCCGAATTCTATGGTTGCTACCGAATTTATGTTACTTTCGGTAGCTGCAACCGAATTGCTACCACATCCGGTTGTTGCAACCGAATTGATTCCCAAGTCAGTTGTCACAACCGAATCAATTATGAAATGAGAGTGTTTAAACCGAATTTTAGTTACGGCACAAAATTTAGTCGTGAGACCTCAACGAATTTGGCTAAAATATATGTCTTTTTCTATACTCAGAGAAATAGTTTTTCAAAAAGAGTTTGTGGCAAACGCAATTCGGTGGTAACAACCGGATTTGCGGTTGAGTATTTGGGCCAAATTTGTTTTAGCGCGTTTTGGATGATTGATGAATCTCCGTCTGTTGAACTGGGAAACGTGATAATTGTCGTAGACTTGTTTCCGATCAAATATCATTTTCCAGGAGATGCTTATTTTGGATTTAAAATGGGCGATTTTCAACACCTCCTTCTGGTACCTTCCAGATAATATTTGGACAGACATTAGAAGTACTTTCCCTATCATCCCAACGTGTTGTGTTGGTTATTAACATAAAATCTGTTTACGCTTGAAATTCTCACAAAGGACATTTGTTCACTGTAAAACATCACCAGGCAGAATCCTTTATTAACATTACACAGAGAGAGAGAGTGGGAGAACATACCCGTGTGTGTTTACAACTATAAGTACAACATGACAGTGAAACTACTATGGACGTAACACTTTCATCTCTCTTTCAAAAACTGAGTAAAGTAAAAAAGTAGGCTCTAATCCCATTTACGAGTACACACCTTCTCGCTCAAAGGAAGCTTTTTGAGCTCCTTAATTTGCTGACAACTTTTAGAATTTAATGTTGCTAATGGACTCTGCTCGTAGTTCAGGTTTTGTTTTTTTTTTTTTGCTTTTCTAAAAACTTGAAATGAGTCCCAGCAGATTTTTCTTTTGGAACAGTAGTACACGAAATTTTGATTGTTTTCTGCCTTAACATCTCGTAATGAAAATGAAATTTTGCCCTAGATATTAAAAGGAAGAAAAAAAAACATAGAACAGCTGTTGTCTTAGAAGTGAAGTGGATTTTTGTATTCACCAACCCACTTATAGTGTAAAATGTCAAAGGTTATGTCAGAAAATGGAGCAACATGACGAACAATTTTACAGGTCTAGTGAAATGATTCATTTTGCACAGATGTCGAATGCAACATTCCTACACTTTGGAAAATGTTGGGGTATTTTAAATTTGAATTGTTTTTTCAGAATTTTAAAAATTTGAATATTTGTGGAAACGAAACGAAGAAAAAGTAAAATATTTGTGATTCAATAACTAAAAAGTTAAAAGTATATAACTATACGAGGCGGATCAATAAGTCCGTGACCTCATGAATGAAACACAGTTTTTTTTTGGAAAAAAAAAATATTTTTCAACATAATCTCCTCTATAAACATCACTTCAATATTTGTGGCAATTTAATTAATTTTGTATTAATTTGAAAAAATTTATGGAGATACTCTAAATTTATGAATTTCCGCCAGAAAAATATAATTTGCCAAAACATCCTGTTAAGGGAGAACACAGAGAGAAATCGACACAGCGAATCGAAGGCGTTCAAAAATCATCAGTGTGTCATGACGACACGTGACAGAAATGAAACTTCATGTGTGTAGTTGAAATTATTTTTGTATTTCGTTTTTTGTCCTATGACTGAATATTCATTCATACCTGCCAATAGTCTTCTGCGGCAGTTTGTCAACATTTAATTATGTCTTCTCCTAGCAGGCATTAGTGAAGGCTCTCCATACTCCTTCCTCTACACTGACGAAAAATTCGATACACATTTACGCCTCGATTCCTTAAGGACGCCTGGAATGAGGGATCCTGTAAGAGTAAAAAAAGATCCCATAGCCATGCTTGTTATCCTTCCGTAAAAAGGTCTGTCAGAAGGCCTTATCTTTACATTCGGAAATATCTCATTAACATGCACACTTCCCTTCTTCAAGCAGACCAGTAGGCAGGCATACTAGTGGAAGGCTGAATGGAAGCTCATAATCCTGCACACTTCCCATCTCTAAGCAGGCCTTCTAAGGTAGTGCAACAGGGATGCTGTTGTTCTATAAAACCTCTCTCTACTTCGTCATAGCAAAATCATAATACGCGGTACCCGAGTAGCTAACACGTTCGACTATAAGTGCTGAAGTCGTGTGGTTGATTCCTGAGACTGCATATTAAAAAAAAAAAAACTGTAATAATAAAATATTTTATTAGTAGTTATGAAAGGAGACATATAAATATCTGAACAATATAAATATCAAAATAATTCTCATTTATTACTTATTTTTCTTTAAGTCCTTGAAACAATTCCGTTTTGCAGACCTTCCTTTATACTCCTGTTAGGAAGCGTTCCATTAGCAGGTATACCAAAAGGACTGAAATGAAAAGGGTTCCTACGTGGCTTTTTTTCTGCAGGCCAGCTATCAGGCCTGCCAAGAGAAGGGAAAAATGTGCCATCCTCCCCTTCCTATGGCGCCCTATCTTGATTTCAAATGATTGCTTTTTCCTCTGACTGCTTTATAGCTGGCATGCAAAACATATGTTTTTGCTGCTGGGATGTGTATACGTTCGTTTTGACGTCTACGTAGATGAGGGTTTATTTGATTTGGTTGTGTCTGACTCCCCTTTTCTTCATTGAAATTGTTGGTGTTCGTCTTGTACAGTGAGTGACGATTTTATTTGGTTTGACTCCATTTTTCTTCGTCGAAATCGTTTACGTTCGTCTTGTACAGTGAGTGACGATTTTATTTGGTTGTGTCCGACTCCCTTTTTCTTCGTCGACATCGTTGGCGTTCGTTTTGTTCAGTGAGTGACGGCTTCCTGTGTAAATAAGTGTAAATTTTATAGGATCTTGTCAGATCTTATTAGATCCCAAAAAAATTTATTAATTATAGGATCAATTTAGCTCAGAACTGATTTATAACTTTGGTTTGACTCCCTTTTTCTTCGTCGAAATCGTTTGCGTTCGTCTTGTACAGTGAGTGCCGATTTTTGTTGGTCGTGTCTGACTCCCTTTTTCTTCATCGAAATCATTAGCGTAAGGCTTGTACAGTGAGTGACGGCTTCTGGTGTAAATAAGTGTATATTTGATATGATCTTGTCCGATCTTATTAGATCCCAAAAAGGGTAATTTATAATAGGATCAATTTAGCTCAGAACTGATTTATAACTTTGGTTTGACTCCCTTTTTCTTCGTCGAAATCGTTGGTGTTCGTCTTGTACAGTGAGTGCCGATTTAATTTGGGTGTGTTTGACTCCCTTTTTCTTCGTCGAAATCGTTGGCGTAAGGCTTTTACAGTGAGTGACGGCTTCTGGTGTAAATAAGTGTATATTTGATATGATCTTGTCAGATCTTATTAGATCCGAATCAAGGTAATTTATAATAGAATCAATTTAGCTCACAACTGATTTATAACTATCGTATTAATTAAAATTAGGTCCAATTGTTCCATAAATTTCTCCCGGCCATAATTGGATCTAGGCTGGAAAACAATTAGGTGTAACGTTAGATAAAATTATGTCTGGGGTAAGATACAGTTATTTTTTATCAAAATGTGGGAGTATATCTAACGAGATATACTATATGCACCTAGACATAACCTTATATCTCGCCAGATCTAACGTATATATATAAATCCATGTACAAAAGTGTAGAAATAACTAGATCTTAGAAGATCTAATTAGATATCATTAGATTCGAAAAATTAAATCTTAACAGACATAATTAGCAGACAGTAATCTCCCCAAACCCTTCATGGAATGTAATGGGAAACAGTTTTTGTTTACACATAATTTGATATCATTAGATCCAAAAATTTTTATATCTCATAGGATCTAATTTGATTGGAACTGATCTATAATGATATCAATTATGTCTTACTATATCTAATTTGAATTCAAATTTGTCCATGGCATATATATTTTATGTGAGATATAATTAGGTCTGGCGTAATACAAAGTTAGATATAGATCCAGATATAGCATATCTCGTTAGATTTACTAATACATTTGGCTACACGCTGAAAAAAACGGCACCATTAACATATTGCAGCATCCATGTATGTGTTTCGAAGCACTGAACAAACAAAACCACATTTGGGACACAAAAGTACATTTTGGTTATTTGGATGCAAATTTAACTTGTTTGTCGCTTGTCGCAAATATAGTATACTTGTGCCCAAACACATTGTGTTTGCTATTCAATGTTACATATTTGATAGACAATGACTAATAGGTTTTAATGTATATTTTTGTGACCCAAATAAGGCTTTGTTTATTAAAAACTGCTGAAAACAAAACCGTGACATACAACAAAGAAATAAAAATGCAGCAGATGTTCAATTCACGAAAACAATGCTTGTAAACATGTACACGGTTCCTTCAGTATGCTGCTGGGCAATTATTTTTCAGCGTGTAGTAATTATTGTGTCTCCAACATCTAATACAGAATAGTAAACACAAAGTGTTTGGACACAAGTATACTAAATTTGAGACAAACTACAAAGACGTTATATTTGCATCCAAAAAAAAAGACAGATTTTCAGCCTGTAGATACAACCTTATCTCGCCTGAGACCTAATTAATATCTCTGTATTAGTAGTTCTTTGAGCTGACTACACTCGCAGAAAAAATAGGTGAATTAGCCATAACCGAATTTAGTCGTCATCACATAAGAACTAGAGTTTGCCACTACCGGATTGTAGATTGTCACAACCGGATTTAGGTTCTAACCACCGTATTATGGATTTCAGAACCGGATTATAGGTTGTCACAATCGGAATATTCTATTGTGGGGAATAAATTCAGTCGTGACAATCACAATTCGGGTGTAGTAACTGCAATTCGGTGGCAACAGACAAATTTACGGTTGCTATAACCTCTTTTCAACTAAATACTCTCCAATGTGAATAAAAGGGAATAATACTTACTGGCCGGTACTCAGTTTTACACTTTGCGCGAAATTTTACAAAACTGCATCAAAAATAATATGCCTAAGAAAATTCGATGAAATATTTCCATCAGTGTAGTACTATGTCGTTTGAACAACATACGAGTATCAGCAACATGTAGCGATGAACATTGTAATGTTCCTAAAAAAATTTTAGCGCTTAATCAAATTGTGCGATTAAAGTTTAAATTTTTCAACTTAATTTATGTTGTTTTAAAGGGTTGTTTTAAAAACCCTAAAAACATATTCAAAATATAGTCGGCAACACTGATATGTGGCTGGCAAATTTTGAAGCGAAACAAATTGATGTTGCTGGATGTCTTTTTGTGTGACCAAGTTTGTACCAGCCTTAAACCCCGTATTCAGATCTTGCGAAATTTTCGTAAAAAATTTTGTCAATTATCTCTAAACGGCAAATTTTGTTGCGGAGAGTTACAGCCTCTGTCTTTGATTTATCTTGCAAATATTTCATTTATGTTTCTTCTACGAAGTCTATTTTATTTTTAGAGCGTGTGATGTTACTTTTGGTTGTTAAATAAAATGATCGAAATGGCAAAATTACGGTCCAGTTTAAGCCCGGTACTCAGTTTTTATGAAATTTTCCTTTTCGTACGAAGTTCGTGTATAAAAAACAATGAAAATTTCATGAACCGAAAATCTCGCTCACTTTTCACTCTGCGAAAATTTCGTACGCAAAATCAATTTCAGGGTTGTCACGCCAAAGTTATTTCGTACGAAAACAATTGTTTGGGATCGGAACTTTGATAATTTTAACAACCAAAAGCAACACGACAGGCGTTAAAAATAAAATGGAGCGCGTAGAGGAATGAAATATTTGCAAGGTAAATGAAAGATATGTGGTAACTCTCCGCATGAAAATATTCCGTTCACAGATAAATGATAAAATTTGTTACGTAAATTTCGTCAGAACTGAATACGGGGCTTTATCAAATAATTGTTTTCGTACAAAATAATTTTGGTGTAACAACCATGTAATTGATTTTGCGTACGAAATTTTCGCAAAGAGCTGAGTACCAAGCAAATGTAAAGTAAGCGAAATTTTTGGTTCATGATGTTTTTGATATTTTTTATACACGCATTTCGTATAACAATGAAAATTTCATAAAAACTCAATGCCGGTCTTTATTAAGCGGTAACATATATTTCGAAAGTGAGAAATGTGTATATTTTACTACTTCTGTGGATCTAATGAAAATGGTATTCCCTCGGAATTATCAATCATTTTTTTTAATGAGGGCGTCGCATTACCAAAATTTTCCTTATAACGGTGTTTTCAATAACAGCGCTACAAAAGTTTTTTTAAATAAAACAAAACCGGTTTTAGATACAAATGAAATTCTTTATTCCTGTGAAAGTACGTTCGATGTCATTATGTATGGAACTCGATTTCTTTTGCATGGTCACCACGGGCACGCTTGCAGAAGTCCAGACGCTGAACCCAATTTTCGACGGTTTTCAAGCATAAATCGGCCGATACTGCTGCAATTTCACGTTCGATATTCGTACGAAGTTCATCAATCGTCGCTGGCTTGTTGGCATAGACCATAGACTTGACGTAGCCCCACAGGAAATAATCTAACGGCGTCAAATCGCACGACCGAGGCGGCCAATCGACTGGGCTATTTCGTGAGATAACACGTTCACCAAACTTGGTTTCCAATAAATTGATTGTGGCATTCGCTGTGTGGCGCCGTCCTGTTGGAACCACATGTCCTCCAAGTCCATATTATCCCATTGGGGCCAAAACTATTCGGTTATCATTGAACCGTAGCGATTCGCATTCACAGTAATGTGCCGGTCTTGGTCATCACGGAAGAAGTACGGACCAATGACGCCGCCGGCCCATAAACCGCACCAAACCGTAATTTTTTCGGGGTGCAATGATGACGAAGCCGTTCAGCCAGAAATGAGCCTCGTCGCTGAAGATGATTTTCCGATGAAAATCCGAATCATTTTCAAGTTGTTGCTCAGCCCAATTCACGAACATACGACGCTTATGGTGGTCAAGCGGCTTCAGTTCTTGCGTCAATTTCATCTTGTAAGGATGTAGGCCAAGATCTTTTCGAAAAATTCGCCACAACGACGTCACAGAGATGCCCAACGCTTGAGAACGACGTGTGAGAGACACATTTGGGCTTTCTTGAACTGAAGCCTCAGCGGCAGCAATATTCTCGACACTACGGGCACTTCTTTGTCTCACTGGCACGGGTACATTTTGTACTGTGCCTGTGGATTCAAATTTTTCCACTAGACGCTCAATTGTTGATCTGGTAGGACGATTATGACGACCATAAATTGGACGTAGCGCTCTTAAAGTTGAGGTTGAGTTGAGGCCACTGACTCCAAATTTCGGTAGTAAATTTTAATAATTTCGACTCGTTGTTGGCTCGTATATCTTTCCATGATGAAATGGCGAACCTTACTGAAGAGAAATGTCAAAAGAGCGTGATAAAATATGGCGTCGTTTGCTGTCCCTATCGATTTACTTTTGTAGCGTCTCTGTTGAAAAACCCTTTATAAGTAATATGATGAAATGTTCTGAAAAAATAAAATAATGAATCTAAACATTTGTACAACTGTCAGGCAGCAGCATGTTTATGCACCCCAGTGTTGTTTTAAGCTAAATTCAATTAACTTGACATAGATTTCTTTGGTTTCTTTCTTAATGACTAAATGTCTTCTAGACCAAATGACAAACGAACGGTCGGGCAGATGGCTAAAGTGACAATGTGTTTGTTGGTGCAACTTCTTGACAGCTTCGTGCACCTGACTCTTGAGACTTTTGACACTCACACACACCCAGTTGAAGAGGCAACAGAGCTAAGTCGTCTTGCACTTATGATGGGTGGCATCATGTAGAGTACGAGTATCTCACTTGCAACGCATCGCATTTTATCCTCATCAAACATATAAACAACAATATGAAATAAGGCCATATTTTTTTTTTTTGTAAAACATGAAGATAAATAAATAAATTTTTGTTTTTTAAAAATCGACTGAAGAAAACCTGACTGATGCCTGCCGGCAACGAGCGAGCAGCTGCTAGAAAGTGCCGTGATGAGGATGAGGATGAAATGGTGATTGCGACGGTGACTATGGGCGTCTTTAGCCACAATGAATCTGTTGACGTTTGGGTTGTGATGTGATGCTAAGGTTGTTCGATGTTGATGTGAAAATAATGAAAATGTTGATGATGATGATGCTGATGAGGATGATGATGATGGTGATTATTGTATATTGAAACACTTGTTGTATACAAAAACGTTTCAAATCTTTTATTAATGGGTCATTACAAACTCTCATACTACATCGAATGAATGACTGCATGAATGATTGAATGAATGAATGACGGAATACCCATATTGCCTCTCACAAAAAGAAAAGACCAAACGAGAGGGATAGGAAAAGAAAGACGGACGTGACATGATGTCGTGTGGAGATCGTAAAATTTTCTTGTTGATAACAAAATGATAAAATTATGATTGTAATTATAAAATAAAATATACAACTATTAATTCAAACTATAAAGATTAATAGAACGAGATCACGATTATTATCAAGTTGTGTGTTGCCTGGGAGAAACCGTGTTAAATGTGGACTTTCCAACAAATTGACATAAATTGTCTTTTAATTGCAGGGTCATAAGTCATCACCAGTGGTGGATATACCTAAGCATAATGCATTTCGATTGGTGTTGTGTGTGGTATTATAAAAATCTCTTGAAGATTAAGATGTTTAGACAAGGTGTCCTAAGGGTTGAAACGTCTAAGTATGTAGTACATAAATAACGTGTGGCCGGAGTGAAAAATGTGTTTGTGGGGTTTTGTGTTTTCCCCTACGGGAAGGGATCAAATGCAAATCCTTTGTACTTAATTATGTTTAAGGCGTCATATATGAGGGTAGAAATTAATGATTTTTAAATTGCAAATGTCATTTGTTGTAGAGGTGACAACAGGCGCACAGTGGCTAAAAAAAATAGAAAATTTTCAATGGCTATAAAGTGGTTTACTGACTTTCGTTGTGGTCGTACAAGTACAAATGACGCTGAACATTCTGGACGTCCAATTGAGGTCAATACACTCGAAAATGTCGAAAAACTCCACGATATGGTGCTGGCCGATCGAAAAGTAAAAGTGCGTGAGATTTTTGATGCCATAGGCATTTCATATGACAGTGTGGTTTCGATTTTAAATGATTAGTTGGGTTTAAGAAAGCTGTCTGCAAGATGGGTGCCGCGTTTGCTCTCAATTGACCATAAACGTAATCGTGTGACAACTTCAAAGGATTGTTTGGAGTTCTTGGAATTGGGCTACGAATTGGTACCTCAGCCGCCATATTTAGCTTTAGCTCCCAATGACTATTTCCTATTTCCAAACCTAAATAAATGGCTCGGTGGAAAGAGATTTAGCTCCAACAATGAAATTATTGATCAAACAAATGCCTATTTTATGGACCTCGAAAAATCATATTTTTTGGAAGGGATACAAAAATTGGAGAAACGTTGGACTAAGTGTATTCATCTAAAAGGTGATTATGTTGAAAAATCACAAGTATACTATATTTGTGGCAAGCTGCAAACAATAAAAAAAGTTTTTTTTAGCGTGTATGAGTTGTTGCTGAAATCTTTGTTGTTGCTGAGATCTTTGAGTTGAATCATAAAAATTTCATATTGTGGTATTTTTAATTATAACTAATTTAATTCAATTATTTCATATTAAAAATTGCATATTGTGGTATTTTTATTGAAAATAAATGTATAACAAAAATGATATAAATCTAAATGTTTTTGAATTTTGAATTTTATGACCGAAAAAAGAAAATATAAATTGTTCTGAAGTAAACCTTTTGAACTAGTCCTGATTAGAACTAATGGAAATAATACAAAAGAAGTGAGTGTACATAACTCCGGGGCACATAACTCTGAAAGCATGAGTCACTGTCAATTTTTTTATTTAACTCTGTGATGTGCTACATTGCATTTAGTCTCATAGTCTCGCGAGTTCACAGACTATTGCCACTGACAGTTGTACAAATTTCTCCTGGACATGAATTAGTTTTTATTTGAACTAGTTCGGTCGTTTCCTACTCGGAAGTTAACATAAGTTAAAGCTGTTGAAAATATTGTTTCATTTATGACAAAGATACAGTTTTTTTGACACATTTTCTCTTAAATTTATGAAGAAATAATGTACCCATTGCAGTTCTTTTTTATATAAGTACTGTGAGTATACACTAATACTCTTAAATACATTGTATCGCTGGTCAATTTAAATATAAATTAAAATTTTAATTTTGAACTTATTGTTTTTTGATTGACGTGAATTTCCAAACCTTACAATATATACGCAGTTTTACGCAGAGTTTAAGTGAAGAGCTATATACAATAAATTGTTACTGATTGTAGTTCTCTGGTATAATCTGGTAGAAAATCAAGTATAAATATTTTGTTTCAACTCTTAAGTATTTTATATTTTCTGTGAATTTAAAAGTAAACTAAAATGTTAACTGAAAACTGGTTAGTTTAAGAGTCGGCGTTAAATTCCATGCCATTTGATTTTCCCGCTGTATATCAGAGGTCTGCAATAAGTATCAATGTAATTACATACTACTTTCAAGTACTTGTATTGAATTAAAGTCAATTCATGTGCGATTGAAAATATTCAATTTAAGTGAATTTAAAGACGATAGCATTAGTTTTCTATTATGAAGTAGTTTGTGAGGAATTTGTAGTTCCATTACACGAAATTATATGAATAAATACTCTGCAGTATTATCTTTGTAGTACTGTTTGAATGAAAACACATAAAGAAATCACCCTTACTCTACCCTAGTTCTTGCCTTGGCATTCACTACAGAAGAAACGCGTCTCCTTCCACTTACCTGTTATATTGCCAATCAAAATTTCAATTCCTTTGGGTAAAATCCAAAGTTCTTTTGTCATCACATATTTTTCATATTTTCGCATCGTAACACACAAATTCCCCAAACAACAAATTTGCAATCAATTAAATCTTCTTTAATTATGCATAAACTTTTCTAAATAATTAGAGCATGATAAGACTGAACTTGTGAATTGGCTGCTATATATAATAGAAATATCAAATACCTACCCCAAACACCCCCCTCCCCCCATCTTATACCCTTATTATCCTTGCAAAAGGATATATGAGAAACGGGGAAAGTTCTTAGCATCATTAGGAAATTTTGCGTATTCAACTTGAATTGTACTTGAAGTAGGAAGAGGAACCTATTATGTAGTTGTATACGAATATAAACATGTATATGTTTGTACATACATACGTCCTGTGTTTAGTATTCTTATATACATGGATGGGTATACAAAAGATGCATATGTGCGTGTTTTCTGTTGTACGTATGCATTGCACATATGTCTGTCAGTTCCTACTTGCCATTTGGTATTTAGTGGTTATACAAATTTCAGTTCCAAACCGCATTTTCATAATTATAGATAACATGCTACGTTTGTGAGCGCATATTTATCCAGCACTCTACATAATTTTTGTACATATTCTGTATTTACAGTGTCACGCCAGGAAATTGTGAATGATTGAATTGTGAGCATTGAGTAAGACTAGAGCTATAGCTACCAATTCCGAAGTTCGTCTACCAATTGTAACTTATTGACTTATTTATGTTCTAGAGTAAAATTCTCTATTGATGCAGAATCGTTGGTTAGTTATGTTCACAACTCATTGCTCATGAGTTTTGGATTTGGCACACTGCTTAAATCAAGTCGTTTCTCATGAGTCAGAAAGTTAAAATTCAAAATGGGGTTCTTACATATTTTTAAGTGACAGAGTAACATCATTGTGTGTCCCAACTCTGTGCTGCACAGTTCTAACTCATGATCCAAAGTAAAATCCTAATGCATGAGTTACTCCAAGTAGCTGTAACTCATAACTACACTGATCAAACTCATAGTTTCTCGTGAGTAAAACAAAATGGTTTCCCATTACATCCCACGAAGAGATTCGGGAGAGCTTCTCACAACCAGTGGGCTGTGCGCGATCTAGTTTTACGCTCACTGATTTGGGACCTACAGTTTTTACACCGGTTCCAAACGGTATTTTGAGAAGCTTTTTCATGGCTAAATACTCGATAGTGTCGCCGTCACTAAGCGAGGTGACCGCCGTCGAAAGATATGTTTAGGTGGTCTGAGCAGGGATCGAACGCACGTACTCATGTACGAGCCGCGCACACTATTGCAACACCGATTCTGAAAAATCGGCCTTTGTTGGTTGTTTGGTTGCAAATATAACGTGTTTGAAACTTGTCGCAAATATAGTATACTTGTGTCCAAACACATTGTGTTTGCAATTCAATATTATACGTTGGAAACACAATGATTATATACGTTTTTGAGTTTTTGTGCCCCAGATGTGATTTCAATTGCTGAAAACTGCTGAAAACAAAAAAGCGGCAGATCTTCAATTACAGAAAACAATGCTTGCCAACATATACATCATTCCCTGCAATATGTTGCTGGGTTCGGGTTTTTCAGTGTGTGGGCATCTGGTAAATGTCATATTGTTGGTTTCCAGTTTGCGACCTTTTACCTCGGTAGCGGCTGGTGAACGAATCAAGACGAATCATGGTTTATCTGCTCTTTTAGCGAGCAAGCCAATAGCAACCCTGAGACAAATTGGCTCGGATGGTCTTTAACCGCCGACCTCTCCACACCATAAGGGTCGAACTTCACCAATCCACACAAAATTATGGACAGCATCAGATAGGAGCACAGTAGTGATGTGATAAAAACAATCATTTTCATACCCTCAAAGGTTAGCACTTTTGGTACCTTTGGAACCGAGTCCTGTTATTCTGGAACCGATTTACCGTTGTTTTTAAACCGGTTTTCGGTTCTGTTAGAATCATGTCTCGGCCTTTGAGGAACCGTTTTCGGTTCTTTTGAGCCCGTTTTTTGTACCTTTAAGAACCGTTTTCTCTTCATTTTGATCCGTATTTCGGTCCATTTTGGAATCGTTATTATTCGGGTCTTGTAAAGAACCGGTTCTGAAGAACCGGTTACTCGATTCTGTGCATCACTGGGGCACAGACCGGGAAGGGAATATAACCAGATGACTGATAAAGCTGGAGTAACTCGAACTGATGCAACTCATGTGTGTTCTGATTGGATACTCCATTCTGCATTCACATCTGCGCTAAATTGAGCGGGACGATGCAAATGAATGTAGAGGACATCGAAACGATGACACACATTCTCTACCAATACCCAACTATCCCAGGATTAAAACTTCTCTAAGAAAATTTTTGAGGAACAGAGAATTTGTACGCTCCACGAAAAAAAACAAATAAGTATTTATGAGTACATCTCAATGATTGTATGTATTTTTGTATACTCATTCGTCATCAAACTGAATAATAATGAGTATAACTACAACATGGCGACTACTTAAAATAACTCCTTTAATAGAGAAGAAAACCGATGGTGATATAATTTTAATAAGACAACTTGAGACGTTTGAATTCATATTTTGAATAAGTAGATACTATAAGTACATTTCAATGACAATGTGTATTTTTGAATACTCATATATCTTTCAACTGATTATCTATGAGTATATTTAAAACATGGCCACTACTTAAAAAGTATTCGTTTGACAGGGTGAAAAACGATGATGACGTCATATTGATAAGACAACAGTGTGTCGAAATTTATTTTGAGTAAATAGATATTCTGATGACATCTCAGTGGTTCTGTGTATTTTTGTATACTCATTCGTCATTAAAACTGAATATTAATGAGTATAACTACAACTAACATGGAGACTACTCAGAGGAACTTATTCTACATATAGACAAGAAAAGGAAAGTGTTTTTTTGTTACTCTGTGGCTTATACAAGCATGAGTGAGTTTGAGTATTTCATATCGTCTGCTTCGATTTATAGTAATTTAAGTTACACATTTGCTATGAATATATTGTATAGTTTGAATACATTTGCATACTCAAAAGGGGCAAATTGGTACTCTCCACATGGTAATAGTCTTAGAAGTCCGGACTTTTATTTGACCATTATTGACAATAGGCATGTTTTTTGTCCGCCGCTAAACAAGTTTGCTGACCAATTGGTATGGGGAGCCGCGTAAACTCACTGAGCTTCCCATACAAAGTTGATGAAAAAGTAGTTTAGCAGAGGATTAAAAAAAACGGTCCCTGTAACATTATGCAGGAACCATGTATATGTTTGGAACATTGCTTTCATGAATTGATTGCTTTTGGTTGTTTATTACGTTTTTTTTCAGCCGTTTTCAACAAACAAAACCATATTTGGGTCACATAAACATATATTATGTCACATTAATCATTGTGTCTCCAACTTATAATATTGAATAGCAAACACAATGTGTTTGTACACAAGTATACTATATTTGCGACAAGTTACAAAATCGTTATATCGTTTTATCTTCATTCCAGTCTCCTTTTTGTAGTACAAAGTCTTTAATGCCTTTTAGAAAAATCCTCTCCGTTGCAGTGGTGTCAGTTCACAATATGTTGTCATGCAACTGTCTGCCACTCTTTCACCCATAGTCATAGTTGTAATCATTCGTTCATAGTTGTAATTATTTTGTTTGTTATATCGCCCCGAGAGTTTAACTTGTTTTTCCATATCTGTCTACGTGTTTTTTTTCGCTTTCGAAATTTTCATTTTTCATCTTGGCGTTTTTGGTTTGAAATATTTTAAATGTGAGAAATTTCCTTTCAAGCATAAAGTTTCCCTGGAAAATGTTTTGAAGAACAACAAACTTCTTAATTGGTTGTAAGCGTATGAAGAAAATTCCGGTTTAACCCATTACAGGTGGTGGAAAATGCAAAGTGTGTACGAGTCTATTAAGTAAATTGAGCACCTGTATTGTAAGAGGGAAATTCCAAGCATGGTGTTTGGTTAAGTAGAACCTGGGTTGTGGAAAGTGGTTGATGAAGGAAGACAAAAAGTGAGTAATTCTACCTGTTGTGGGAAGATTATGAAAATGAGGGATCATTTTGACAGGTAGTTTACGTAGGCGAAAAGAGTAAAGTGCTTGATGGGAAATATTTAGATTTGTGTAATTAAAAGTAACTTGTTTAGAAGTTCAAAAGCGATTTCAGACACGATTTCAAAATAAATTATAAGTAATATGTTTTAAATTTATTCAAGCTCAAAACATTTTAAATATTTAGCTAATTTATTAGCTTTATACTATTTTCAAAAAAGTCGACACAAAACAGTGTTCTATTGTTAACCAGGGTTGTCTGCCGTCCGAAGTAGATCTTGCCAAGAAAAGCTTGAATAAAGTCTAAAAAACAAACCGACTAAAATCTCCGGCAGGGATATGACGATTATCAGTTTTCTCAAGATTTTGGAAGAAAGACAGATTTGAAATGTTATTAAGAAAGAGGAATGAGTTGGCTTTAATTTTTACAAAAGGGAATACAATTGGTAGCAGGCAAAGACAAACTTAGTTTCTCGCAAACGAAATCTTACACGCTGAAAAATAACGGCCCCAGCAACATATTGCAGGAAACATGTACATGTTTGCAACCATGTTTTCCTGAATTGAAGATCTGCTGACTTTTTGTTTCTTTGTTGCATGTCTCGTTTTTGTTTTTAGCGGTTTGAACAAACTAAACCACATTTGGGTCACAAATACATATATTATAACCTAATAATTATTCTGTCTCAAACATGTTATATTGAATAGCAAACACAATGTGCTTGGGCACAAGTATAGTATATTTGCGACAAGCTACAAACACGTAATATTTGCATCCAAACAACAAAAAGTTTTTTCAGCATGTAGACAGTTAAACGTTGTTTCAGGAATTTATTAACAACAAACGAACATTTATGTTTATGAGAATCGAAAAGCGTATCAGGGTGGTGGGTTCAAATCCCCATAGAGTTATGTTTTTTTAATTTTTCTAATAGAAAAGAGTTCCCCAAAACTCAGGTAATATGAGGTGATCCGCGGGATATATGGAATGTTGCATCATCATGTTAAAAAATAATTCGTTCCCCAAAACCAACATTTTAGGCAGTTAAAATATGTTGCAGGAATTTAGTAGCGGTGAAGGTAAATTTATGTTTCTGAGAAACGAAAAATTGGTCATGGTGGTGAGTTGAAAACCCCGTAGAGTGATGTCTTTTTAATTTTTTCTGATTTGTAAAATGTGTCCCAAAATGCACGCAAGATTGAACTGTAACTGAATTGTTTCACGCGGTATATGGTCTATCTTATTGAAACCACATGGCGACCACATCCATATCATGCACATGGTGAAGAATCGGCTCCAACAATATATTGCAGGAAACATATTTATGTTTGCAAGCATGGGTTTCGTCAATTGAGGATCTGTTGCCTTTTTTTGTTTCCGTGTTGTCTGTCACGTTTTTGTTTCCACCAGTTTTCAACAAACAAAGCTACACAGCTCCAAAAAAGGGGTCCGTAAAGTCCAGATTTCAAAATACGCCTCAAAGTACGATAACTGTCTTAGTTATCGAGTTATGGGAAGAGGGAATGAAAAAAAATCAATCACAGGGAGTTTTTCTACTAAACAATATAATCGCAAAGTGTTAAATATAAATTTTCGATAAGTATGTTGGTTATCGAGTTATCGGAAGGTTAATTACAACAGAAATATAATTTGGAAGATGCAGGGGCAGGTCACCCTATGTTAGCATATTATATGTGATCCTGATGATTGAGAAAGGATAAGCCTACCAAATACCAAGTGTGGATATCTGCAATTTAATGTAAAGCGAACGGAACACTTGTCAGTCAGTCATGTCAGTCATGATGATTGTAAAAATATTACATAAAATAAATTTTGTGAACATAATAGTGATGGGAACAACTTCGATTAAATTCTTATTTGGTATCAAGAAGTGTAACCGGCAATAAACATCAACGATAGCAGATGTTCATGCTCACGAATGACAAGTCTGTAGTTCGCTTAAACTTTCAGCCTATTTCATAGCTACTGTATTATATATAAACGAAAATAACAGTATATCAGCAAACATTTTTAAATACTAAAGGAAAATAATTTTTTTTTTTAAATTCGCTTTATAACATAAGTATACCATACCGAAGCTGGTGTGGGATCTACCCCAGAGGAGAAAATTCACAAATTGTCCCGATTTTTATTATTTCATCTTTCGATAACTCGATAACTGGTAGTTATCGAAACAAATTATTTAATTTTTTTTCGCATTATTTGAGGTGCTTTAAATTATATTTAATAGTTTTCACTTATTTCTAGATTTTGTATCGAATAACGTGAAAAAAATTTAAAAAAAATCAAGATCTTTAATTTTCAATATGTCGATAACTATCCAAGTTATCGAAAATTGTCATTAAAAGTTTTTCGATTATTTTCCAGTTTTCTATTAAAAACAAACAGTATTCACAAATTGTCTCGATTTTTATTATTTCATCTTCCGATAACTCGATAACTCACAGTTATCGAAAAAATTTATTTCATTTTTCGTTTTATTTTAAGGTACTTTAAATTACATTTAATATTTTTCACTTTTTTATGGATTTTGTATCGAATAACGTGAAAACATTTTAAAAAGTTAAGAACTTTAATTTTAGATATATCGATAACTATTCAAGTCATAGAAAATTGTCATTAAAAGTTTTTCGATTATTTTCCAGTGTTCTATTAAAAACGAAAAAAATTCACAAATTGTCTCGATTTTTATTATTTCATGTTCCGATAACTCGATAACTGGTAGTTATCGAAACAAATTATTTAATTTTTTCGCCTTATTTGAGGTGCTTTAAAGTATACATAATATTTTTCACTAATTTCTGGATTTTGTATCGAATAAAGTGAAACAATAAGTTATCGATAAATCATCGAAAATTTTTATTAAGTTTTTCGATTATTTGCAAGTTTTCTAAAAAAAAATGTATTTAATTTTTTCGCCTAAATTTGAGGTGTTTTAAATTTGGGTGTGAAATTTAATTTTTTTCACTAATTTATGGATTTTGTATCGAATAGCGTGAAACAATAACTTAAAAAAAAATCAAGAACTTTAATTTTTGATATATCGATAACTATCCAAGTTATCGAAAATTTTCGTTAAAATTTTTTCAATTATTTTCAGTTTTCTATTAAAAACGAAAATTCACAAATTATCTCGATTTTTATTATTTCATGTTCCGATAACTCGATAACTGGTTGTTATCGAAACAAATTATTTAATTTTTTCGCCTTATTTGAGGTGCTTTAAATTATAATTAATATTTTTTCCTAATTTTTCCTAACTTAAAAAAATCAAGAAATTTAATTTTTGATATATCGATAACTATCCTAGTTACCGCAAATTTTCATTAAAAGTTTTTCGATTATTTTCCAGTTTTCTATTAAAAACAAATAAAATTCACAAATTGCCTCGAGTTTTATTATTTCATCTTCCGATAACTCGATAACTGGCAGTTAAGAAAAAAAATTATTTATTTGTTCGCCTTATTTTGAGGTGCTTTACCAACAAATTTAATAAAAGTGGTATGTTTTCAGTCACTTTCGGCCCCCTTTTATGGATATTGTGCGCAGTATGGGTCTGGGACCTAATTTTTAAAATATTTTTTATAAATTCAATTTAGGTCGATATTCAGTGTTGGCGGAACCGCACCCGGAGATCAGGAATGTTGGCATTTATTTGTGTTGTTTATTTCAGAAAATTTCCATTTGCCACTAAAGTTGTTTTAGACAATTAATAGTCGTTTGAGGTGTTTCTTAGCCGCAAACAAAGATTTACGTTTATACGAAACGAAAACGTTTCAGACGGTGGGTTCAAATCTCCAAGGAGTCTAACATTTCTTTCTGAAGTGTTTCAATCTCATAATAATTTTTTCGAAAATTTTGATGAGTGTATTAAATTCTCAGTTTGTTGATAAAATTTAGTTGACAATAATAAAAATTTATTTTCTGTGATTGTTTTTATTTATGGCAAATATTTCAACGGTTGCGGACAACAATGAGTAAGAAATAGAAAAATAAGTGGGTTGGAGCTTTTTTACAATCAGAGAACTGTGTGCTTTCTAGTTCTACACCCACTGATTGGAATCTACAGTTTTACAACCTATCCCGAACGGTTTGTTTCGCAACCTTTGTAATGGCTAATTACTCGATAGTGTCGCCGACACTAAACGAGGATACCGTCGTCTAAAGAAATGTATGGTGGTCACAGCTGGGATCGAACCAACGCTCCCAAGCACAAGAGCCCGACACACAGACCGTTGTACCACCGACATTGAGTATACGTATCAAACGAAATATTTTTGCAGCAAGCGAACTCTAAAAGTTACACTCAGAGTTACATTTAACTTTTTAATGATAACTTTTGACTTTTCTTCTTTCTTTTCGAGAGAGAGAGAGAGAGAGAGAGAGAGGATCTTGTATGTGTTTCCATTTTGTTTAAAAATTTTATATTCATTTCAAAATTTATTTTATAAATTCTTCCAGAATTTTCATTTAACTTTGTGTAGCTATTCGACAAAACTTGTCACAACAAATGTTTTCTTTTATAAACTTTATCTTCTCTTGAACTAAGTTTGTTCACAGCTATTGAACTTTGTATTTACACTATTAGCATAGTAGTGTGACCCAGTTACATTTCTAAATGAAAACGACAACGAAAATGACAACGGCATTTTACTATTTAAGCAAATATTGACATTATCCAATGCAATCCAATAGATAATAGTAGGCAACAAACGTGCAACAATAGATTGTATTGTATACAATGAATGGGGTAATGAATCTCCTCACCAACTGAAGCTCTTCCACCTCGAAGTCAGGGTGTGAACTCAAGTTACAAAGATACATTTTCCTATCAACATACTACTTCGATATTTGGGGCAACATTCTGAAAAGTATTTGAACTTGTTGGTTGCACCACATATTTGACAAAGGTAACGAATATTTTTTCAAATGATATTAACAAAATTGTTAAGGCACAATATTTTTTAAATCATTTGCTACACGCAACGAATAAACGTTTTCACAACTGAAATTCGGTTGAAGCAACCTCTAATGCGGTTGTGACAAACTCTAATGTAGTTGTGAATACTTCTAATTCTGATTTGATGAAATTTAACGTAGTTGTGACAAACTCTAAATTCGCTTACGGCTAATTCGTTTATGATTTTTCTGTGAGTGTACATTTTCCATTTATAATCTGGAAAAAAGCCGACAGCTGGTCAGATGCACTATATAACTTCGTGTTATCACTATCGCTAATATTAAATAGCGATTGTTTGAAATCGTTATATAAATTTCAATTCAAATCGAAAGTTGTATTTCGATTCAAATCTATAAAGATAAGATTTGAAATGTTTATAAACATATGTTATAAACTGTTAAATCATGTTCACACTGCAATTGTTATCTGTAAAATGTAGAGATTTCGTATGTTTAGTCAAACATGTGTTTTAAAGAAGAAAAATCTGTGATAAGCGAGATAACACGACTGCTCGGCATAGGCAGTATTGGGACAATATCAACATTATTGAAACTAAAGTTTTATAACAGTAGGCCCGTTTTTGTATTCCCTGCTAAACAAATTTTTTGACCACCTTGTGTGGGGAGGTAAGCGATATTAAGACAATTTAAGCTGTTCCCCATAGAAACTCGTCGAAAAATTTGTTTAGCAAGGAATACAACAACACGCTTAGTATTTACAACTATCAATGAATAGGGATGGGAAGGGGAAAACATTTTGAAACCGTAATAAGCTAAACATATCAGGTTGTGGGTGTGTGTTAAGGCACCCAGCATAAAGATTGTTATACAGACTCGAAATATTGTAGACGACAATCATATCTCTATTTCAATATGTTCAGTTTTCATGTCCTGCTTCAAATACAACACGTTGCATCCCATAAATGGATTGCGGAGATATTCTTCTATTTTTAGACTCGCTGACAGTGGCTTGCATGACTTTTGAATAACCGTCGGTGGCAAATGATTAGAGTGCACGACTGATGTGCATACGCTCACAGTAGATGCCATCACATCTGAATTAAAGGTGTTCACAACTGTATTAGAGGTTGTCACAACCGTATTACAGGTTCCTGCAACCGAATTTCAATTGTGGGGACAACCTCAATTCGGTTGTTGCAACTGTCATTCGGTGGTACCAGACTAATTTTTGGTGCAACAAAACTCTTTTCTGAGTGTACATATGCACGTGAATTCAAACCCCACACCGGCCACCATCATTTACCGAATGTAACTGTTTCAAAACAGATCACAACGCCAGCTAGAAGTTGTCACAACCACATTAGAGTTTGTCACAACCGAATTTCAGTTGTGGAAACGTTTATTCGTTGCGTGCAGCAGTTGATTTAAAGAATATTGTGCCTATCATTTGAAAAAAATTTTCGTTACCTCTGTCAACTATGTGCAAGCAACAAGTTGGAATACTTTTCAAAATGTTGCCCCAAATATCGAAGTATCTTGATAGGAAAATGTATCCTTGTAACTTGAGTTCACACAACGATTTCGAGGGGGATCACAACGCCAGCTTCAAAGCAATCACCGCCACTAACTAACTTCCACTCATCTTATTTCCAATGCTTCGATACCTTAATTTATAATGGAGATGTACTACGAGAGAGTTAATTGACTCCTATCTGCACTACCATCCTTCAGTTACGGAGCTAGTGCGAAGAAATCAACTACTTGTACAGCAAACTTAATTGGTGTTTCATTCCCGAGAATAGTTTTAGCAGGCGGTAGCAATTTTTTTCTACAACAAACGATTGCAACAAAACTCTTTTCTAACAATAAGTTTTGTGAGTGTATGCACGCGAGTTTAATCCTCACACCGGCCACCCTCATTTACCGCCCCAGAAAGTAACTGGTTCAAAATCGATCACAACACCAGTTACAAAGCAATCACCACCAGTAACTAACTTCCACTCATCCTATTTCCCACGCTTCAATAGCTCAATTTATAAAGGAGATGTGCCCCGCACTACCATCCCCTTTCTGCATTACCATCCTTCAGCTACGGAGCTAGTACGAGGAGATCAATTACTTATATAGTAAACTGCGTTTTGGTTTGATTCCCGAGAATATTTTTGGTAGAGCATGCGAAATTTATTTGTACCCATTAAAATGCAGACTGTTCCTCCTTTGCACTACTTTGGGGTTAGTAAGGGAACTAGTTCCTATTAGCTAGTTTCATTGCCTGCTAGTTATTACACGATTACAAAATAATTAGTTGTCTTTACTCGTAATTATATAGCTGGTGTTTTAGTAGGAATTGACTCCTATAAATTTGGTGGGTTTAGCCATGAAAATTATTTCTTCAAGTCATGTAGTTTCTCAAATTTCATAATATCAAGTAATTTTGCTTTTGCATATTTCTAGATTTTAAGACTTTAATTTATGTAGTTTCTCAAAACTTCAAGATTAAAAGGTTTGCTAACGTACCTGTGAAAATTGCAGCAGCAATAGAGAAACTAGATTTAAAATAATTTTCAAACAAGAGTTGATATTAGTTTAAACAATTTACGCCAGGATTCCGAAATATTTGTGGCTCTAAGTCACACACTGCCTCGAATCCAAAAACTTGTACATTATTTGACATTATTATTATTTAAAAAAAGTACTAACAAAGTACTTTTAAAAACTATAAAATATAGGTATTTCTGACAGTTTCTCAATAATCCGAATCACCTTAACTATTTCGTGGCATTATTGAAAAAAAGTACCAAAAAAGGTACTGACAAAAAGTATATAAAGCACTTGGGCTAAGAATTGTGTTTTGGAGTGTTCGGACTTATATAGTGAAATTTTATGGCGATAATTTTGTCAAAAAAAGTAAAAAGTATATAAAAGTATATAAAGCAATTGGGCTAAGATTTGTGTTTTGGAGTGTTCGGACATATATAGTGAAATTTTATGGCGATAATTTTGTCAAAAAAAGTAAAAATTATGGATATACGTGACAGTTAGAGGGTTTTCTATAAAACTTCTGAACATACTTTGTACCTCAGAAGTAAGGAACACACAATTTTGCATGCCGATATGTTGCAGGAAAGTTCCGAGGGGCGGAATATTTGACCCGCCCTAAAACAAATTCTGATCAGATCTGGCAAAACGCCGATACACGTATATTTTTTTTAGACCTTTCTACAAGAATCCGTTGACAGAACCCCATAATTTTTTTTGGTGTCGCACAGTGTTATTGATCAGAAAATAAAATCACAACTCTTTGTAGAATTCGGGACAATTAAAGTACTATATGTACAACTTATGTACGGTTTAAATTTTACATTTTCATTTAAAATGCTATTTATTTTCGGTATATTTTAACAAGTGTTCTATATTTTGTTAAGCCTTTCATTTCTATCAGAAACTTTTCTATCAGCACAATCTATACCAAACAATTTGAAGAATGCCAGGTACTAAAAGTACCATTTCAAGTACAATATTCTATGTTTTGTTAATCATTTCGTTTCTCTCAGCAAACTTAGCTCAATCTGTACCAAACATATTTATAAATGCCAAAAGTACAATTGCAAGTACAATTTTTCGTACTATTTCTAATTTTCTTTTATGAATTTTATAGTTTTCCTTGTTGAACCTATTTTTCGCAGTTTTTGTTTATTGTATTGAATAAACACTCGAATATTAAATTTTTATACCAAACATTTTGATAAATGCCAAGTACTAAAACTACCATTTCAAGTACAATTTTTGGTACTATTTTTAATTTTCTTTTATGAATTTTATATTTTTCCTTGTTTAACCTATTTTTCGCAGTTTTTGGGTATTGTGTTGTATAAACACTCGAATATTATAATTATAATAACAAAAACACAAATCGAAAACGAAACACAGAACACAAGTGAAAAATTCCAAATTCCATATTTTCAAAATTGTTTTTTTTGTTACCTATCAAATCACCAGCCATAAGGATGAGGGGCTACACACAATATTATTAGCCAGCCAGCTCTTCTGACATACCACTACTCGTACTATGTAGTCATTCGTTTATTTTATTGGTATCATGCCAATTTTAATATTTATAGATTTATTCTTCTCTTACGTGAGTTAAGAATATATGAACACAAATTGAAACTACAAAATATATACATATATGTATGTACGATAGAAACCAATAATAATAATTTTATTCGGATCATGCTGTCAAAAGATGCTAGGGGAGCTAATTTCAAGGGGCATAACTACAGTACGCAACGCATCCGATATGACACAAAAAAGGGGCTTCTGCGTACACAACAGTACACAACAACATCCAGCAACGCCGGGAAACGTCATTGTATTAAAAAATTATTATTATTATAATTTATGGGAACACTGAACTCTCCAAACAGCCTGCCCAAAATATCAATTGGTTGTGAAAGGAATAAGAAAAAAACATTTATAAAATTATTAGGGGTATAAATTATAAACTATAAACAAGTAACAATATAGAAGGATTTTTTAATTTCCTAATTTTGAAAATCATTATTAATAATTTCTTAATTTTATTTGCGCAATATTTCATATCATAAAATTCGTCATAGAACTTTAAATGGGCTGAATAGAGAATTTGCTGTTGATGCTTTTGACAAAATTGTCATGCAACTGTTAAAGTTGTTGTGGAATTTCTTGAAACCCACTGCATTTTGTTTTCTAAATGATAAGAAATCATAAAAACTTTTAAGGAGACTGCAGTATTCGTATAAGGTATGAAAGTATAATCTAGTAATACTGAAAACCCCAATTATTTACTCCATTATACATTTTGAATTCCAAAGAAAAAAATTTTAAAATCACATTGTTTGTATCTATTAGTACACGGTGAAAAATAACGGCCCTAGCAACATATTGCAGGAAATATATATGTATATATGTAGTTGCAAGCAATGTTTTCCTGAAGAGAATATCTGCTGCTTTTTTGTTGTGTGTCTCGTTTTTATTTTCAGCAGTTTTCAACAAACAAAGCCACATTAGGGTCACAAAAACATATATTATACAAACATATATACATATATACTATCACAAAAACATATATATTAGGGCGGGTCAAATTGTATGGAACTATTTTTTTTTTGATGAAGTGTGTAGCAAAAACGTAATCTATAGGTGATTCTGAGAAATTTTGCTCAAGAGACCATAGCTCTAAGTCGGATTTGGAGCCCCCAAATTTTCAAAATGGATATTAGTGTTAATAGTGTTTTTTTGTTGAAACCTTCAAAATGTTGATTTTTTCAGATCGATTTTCCTACAAACAGGAGTTCGAAAACAAAAAAATGATCGTAATAAAAGTTGTTGGAAATTATCCGAACTTTCATAATCTGCAAAAAAAATCTCGAAAAAAACGTCGAAAATTCAGAATTTATTAGTTAAAAGTTCATTTTAGGCTATTTTTCGACAAAAAGTCCTAATATCTCTACTAAAAATAAAAATTCTGATTCTGAAAGGTGATAAAAATACCTTTCAAACAATCCCACATTGATAAATCTACTATAATTCTATCCGATTTTATGACGAATTTAATTAAATTATTCTATGTTGTATATATGGAAAAATAACTATTTTGAAATTTTGGGGGCTCCAAATGCGACTTAGAGTTATGGTCTCTTGAGCAAAATTTTTCAAAATCACCTATAGATTAAAAATTAACCCGCCCTAATAGATATATATATATTATATTCTATTATATATCCCAAACATGTAATAGTGAATAGCAAACACAATGTGTTTGCACGCAAGTATGCAATATTTGCGACAACCTACAAACACTTTATATTTGCATCCAAACAACAAAAGCAGACAGATTCTTCAGCGTATAACTCTTCAAGATTTCAAAATTCTCTCCCTCCATTACATTCAGAAATATGCAGCGTTTGGTGCGGTTTAGAAATTTCATTTCAAGATTTCAAATTTCTCCCCCTCCATAACATTCAGAAACACGCAGCGTTTGGTGCGGTTTATACGCTGGTGGCATCGTCGGACCGAAAATCTCAAACATGTAATATTGAATAGCAAACACAATGTGTTTGCACGCAAGTATGCAATATTTGCGACAACCTACAAACACTTTATATATGCATCCAAACAAAAAAGCAGACACATTTTTCAGCGTGTAAGTCTTCAAGATTTCAATATTCTCGCTCTCCATTGCATCCAGAAAAATGAACCGTTTGGTGGTGTTTCTACGCTGGTGGCATCATCGGACCCAATTTCTTCACAAATGCAGCCGGAGCTCGCGTTACGGTCAATGAAGATCGTTGACGCACCATGTCCACTGATTTTTTGTTTGAAAATACAGATGACATTGATCCGGGCGAGATGTGGCTTCAACTGGATGAAGCTACGTGCCATACGGCGAACTCAACCATCGATATATTGAAATCAAAATTTGGTAATAAGTTGAGTTCGAGAAATGGACCTGTCAATTGGCCTTCAAGGTCGTGTGATTTAACACCTCTCGATTATTTCCTGTGGGGCTACATAAATTCATTGATTTATGCTGATAAATTAGAAAAACTTGACGCCTTGGAGGCCACAATTGTCCGTGTTATTCGTGACATACAGCCAGCAATGCTCAACAAAGTGATCCAAAATTGGGCGTCTAGAATGCGCCTCGACATGAACAGGTGATGTGGTCATATGCCCGAAGTCATTTTTAAATCCCATATATTGATCTGTCGAATAAAAAAACATTTTTTTGATTAAAATTCTAATTTTTGTGATATTTTTCACAAGTTCTATTTATATCGCGCTTAAAAAACACACCCTTTATATGTTACCTGACTTTCGATGGAAATATTCGTCAAAATTACGAATCTATTTTTTTTGAGAGGAAAAACAAATTTTAAAATTTATAAGACATAATGTTTCGTGGCCGTCGTTGGTGAAATGGTAGTGTGGGCGGCCCTTGTGCATAAGAACGTGGCTTCGGTCCCTTCTTTGACCACCTGAAAGTTATTTCGACTGCGGTCACCTCGCTTAGAGACGGCGACACTATCGAGTATTTAGCCATGAAAAAGCTTCTCAAAATACCGTTCGGAACCGGTGTAAAACTGTAGGTCCAATCAGTGAGTGTAAAACTAGAACGCGCACAGCTCAGTGGTTGTGAGAATGGGATATAATGGGATATATATTCATGGGATATAACGGGAAACCATTCAATACTCGAATTTCAGTATAAAAACTTAATAAATATTTCAGTTTATCACGCGGAAATTTCATGATTTCACGAGATTTTTATTTCAAGATATCAATCAGAAGATAACGATAGGCAGCACATTCAAAATAGAGGAACCAAAAATTGTACTGAAAAGTTTTGAATTTCGAATTTGTATCGACCTTTTTCTTATCTCTGTGATATTTTAAAATTTTATTTTTCAGCCTGAAATTACGAACTTATACGAGTATTTAAATAACCTGTTTTTATTAAAACGTAAGGTGGAAAATACAAACTCTTTATTTAAATTAACTTTTTTGTTAAAAGATTTATTAAAGTATAATTTTATTGAAATAAGGAAATTTTCATTAATTACTTAATGTATGAAAAATTAATTTATAAATTATAAAGATACTTTCTATTGTATCATATACATTTTTTTTTAAGTTCCAAGAAAATTGAAGGGGTTGGGAAAATTATCTTTTGAACTTTTTCATAAAAATTAAATAAATTTTGAACATTTTTATGAACTTTCATGAAATTTTGGGAATATATATTTCTTTTGAATTTGGAAGCATTTATTTGTACAATAGAATTGAATGAACTTTTTCATGAACTTTCATAAAATTTTGCGAACTTAGTTTTTTCAACTGATTTGCCTGAGAAAATTACCTTTTAGCACTTAACTTCACTTTTTCAATTTCAAATGAAATATTGAAATATAGTTTTTACATAAAAGAAATTTTATATTTATACTGTTTAACGAGAATTGACGTAGCCTGAGAAAATACATTTGTAATTGAATGAATGTTTTTATTAACTTTCATGAAGTTTTGGTAATACAAATTTTTTTTTGAATTTTGAATCATTTACATATTTCTACAATAGAATTAAATGAACTTTTTTTTATGAACTTTCATAAAATTTTGAGAATTTTTTTTTAAATTGACTTGCCTGAGAAAATAATTTTTTAGCACTTCACTTTTTTATGAAATTTCATAGAAAATATAGTTTTTACATAAAATAAATTTTATATTTATACTGTGTAACTTTCATAAAATTTTGGGAATACATATTTTTTTTTGAATTTTGAATCATTTATTTGTACAATAGAATTGAATGAACTTTTTTATGAACTTTCAAAAAAATTTGCAAATTTTATTTTTAAATTGAATTGCCTGAGAAAATTACCTTTTAGCAATTCACTTCACCTTTTCACTTTTTTATGAAATTTCATATAATTTAATGAAATATTAAAATATAGTTTTTACAGAAAAGAAATCTTATATTTATACAGTTTAACGCGAATTGACGTTGCCTGAGAAAATACATTTTTAATTGAATGAACGTTTTTATGCACTTTCATGAAGTTTTGGGAATACATATTTCTTTTGAATCATTTATTTGTACAATAGAATTAAATGAACATTATTTAATAACTTTTATAAAATTTTGTGAATTTTGTTTTTTAAATTGACTTGCCTGAGCAAATTACATTTTAGCACTTCACTTCACTTTTTTATGAAATTTCATAGAAAATATAGTTTTTACTTAAAAGAAATCCCATATTTATGCTGTTCAACGAGAATTGACGTTGCCTGAGAATATACTTTTTTAATTGAATGAACGTTGTTTTTGAACTTTTATGATATTTTGGGAATAAATCTAGTATAGCAACAATGGTCTGATTTACACCAAAATTTCCTTCCACCTTTCCTTTTCCACCTTCTGCGCTGAGTCGGAAGAGTGATTTTTTTCTGCGGACGTTCCAACTTCTTGGTATATAGGCCTTTGAAGCTTGATTATATAATCGGGCATATCTCAGGTATTTATAATCCGATCTGCCTAAAATGTATATCATTGTAAAGGTCTTTCTAAACTCTATAAAGTTGTGTAGAATCATGTTTATTTGCATTCACCCATTGGGGGCTAATTTAAAAAAAAGGATTTTTAACCTCACTTTTTTCAAAAAAAATTACTATTTTCAAAAAAATTTCTAGTAAATTCATTGTCGTGGTTGACACCGATAATAGAGAAGACTCCAACCTTTTTGCTAAGGTATAATAATCACCTATAACCTTTGAAAGACTGGAGATATTTACGTTCAAAGTTTTGGAAAAAATTTTGGAAGGCAAAATAAAAATGAAAAATTATTTCAAAAATCGCGCAAAATATAGGTTGACTTGTGGGTAGTTTTTTTTCTTTGGTTGAACTTTCATATCCGGTCTATGAGGGCTTGCAGGTGAGTATTATACCATAAAAAAAAAGGTTGACGACTTGTCTATTATCGGAGTCTGCCAAGAAAATGAGTTTAATAGGGACTTTTTTTGAAAATAGTAAATTTTTATGAAAAAAGTGGGGTTAAAAAACCTTTTTTAATTAGCCCCCCAATGGGTTAAAAAATATGTTTCATACACAGATTTATAGAGTTTAGAAAGGCCTTTCCACTGAAATCTATTTCAAGACGATCGGGTAATAAATGGCTGAGTTATGCCCAATTATATATTCAAGCTTTGGAGGCCTATATTTTGGAAAATATGGAACTTTCATATCAGGTCTATAAAGGTATAAGAAAGTGAGGTTAAAAAACCTTTTTTAATTAGCCCTCCAATGGGTTAATAAATATGTGTTATGTTAGATTTATAGAGTTTAGAAAGACCTTTCCACTGAAATCTATTTAAACACGATTGGATAATAAATGGCTGAGTTATGCCCAATTATACATTCAAGTTTTGGAGGCCTATATTTCGGAAAATATGGACCGCCGTATGTGCTCCATATTTTCCGAAATATGTGCTGTCCCAACTGACAGCCTCAATGACGGGTTTTGTGCAATACAAAACTGTGCTTGATTTCGAGAGATCTTAAGTATAATTTTTTTTATATTCTACAATTTAATTTCATTTGTTTTGCGTATTTAAATTGAAAACTGAACTAGTTCAATATACTTAAAGATAAAATCATTTTGGTTAGACTTATAACGGGTTTTTCAGTAAGAGCGCTACAAAAGTTTTTTTAAATAAAACCAAATCGGTTTTAGATACCAATGAAATTCTTTATTCCTGTGAAAGTACGTTCGATGCCATTATGTATGGAACTCGATTTCTTTTGCATGGCCACCACGCGCACGCTTGCAGAAGTCCAGACGCTGAACCCAATTTTCGACGGTTTTCAAGCATAAATCGGCCGATACTGCTGCAATTTCACGTTCGATATTCGTACGAAGTTCATCAATCGTCGCTGGCTTGTTGGCATAGACGAGGCGGCCAATCGACTGGGCCATTTCGTGAGATAACACGTTCACCAAACTTGGTTTCCAATAAATTGATTGTGGCATTCGCTGTGTGGCTTGTGGCGCCGTCCTGTTGGAACCACATGTCGTCCAAGTCCATATTATCCAATTGGGGCCAAAAATATTCGGTTATCATTGAACGGTAGCGATTCGCATTCACAGTAATGTGCCGGTCTTGATCATCACGGAAGAAGTACGGCCCAATGACGCCGCCGGCCCATAAACCGCACCAAACCGTAATTTTTTCGGGATGCAATGATGACTCATGGATTACGTGTGGATTGCTGTCTGACCAATAACGCATATTTTGCTTATTGACGAAGCCATTCAGCCAGAAATGAGCCTCATCATAAATTGGACGTAGCGCTCTTAAAGTTGAGGCCACTGACTCCAAATTTCGGTAGTAAATTTTAATAATTTCGACTCGTTGTTGGCTCGTATAGCTTTCCATGATGAAATGGCAAACCTTACTGAAGAGAAATGTCAAAAGAGCGGGAAAATATATGGCGTCGTTTGCTGTCCCTATCGATTTACTTTTGTAGCGTCTCTGTTGAAAAACCCTTTATGTGTGTAATACTTTATCATCTACATAAATGAAATTGTAATTATGAAAATATATTGCAAAAATCCATTTAAAAGAATTACTAAATCATTTTTCATTCATGCCACATGACTGGCTGACTGCTGGCTGCTAACAGATGATCCAACTATTCAGGTCATTATGGTGGGCAATCGAATGGAATAAAGGGGGCAATTGAAATTCTTTCATCACTGATAAAATAACCCCCCCCCCCCCCCCCCTCAAAATAGAAAACAAAAGAAAACTAAACAAATTGTTTGTAAATCTACGAAAGTTTACTTCTCAAGTTTTTCGTTATTACTTCTTCATCATTGTCCTCAACATCTACAACATCATCATCATCATTATCATCATCATTATTGTCATCATCATTATTGTCATCATCATTATCATCATCACCATCGTCATCGTCATCATTATCATCATTATCCTCATCATTCTCATCATCATTATTATCACCATCATCGTCATCATCACCTTCATCATCATCATCTTCATCAGTGTTATTGGCAATTCTTTTTAGCAATAACAATCAGCCACATGTTACAAACAAAAATCGAAATCGCCATTAAGGAAAACAACAAAAGTGAAATAAAAATTGTTTCTTTTCATTTTCAATCACAACAAAATTTATACTCATTTAACACGATCCAATTCGATTCGTTTCAATTCGATTCGATTCGATACGAAACAAGACGAGAAGTTTTGAGTTTTTGCGAATCGTGTCATGATGATGATGATGGTTGTTTGATTGTTATATTCCAGCCATCCATCCATCCAATCCATCCGTCGTCGTTGTTGTCGTCTATCGCCTTCCACCAACAAATTCAACCCATTGAATTTGTTCTAATTTTTTTGCGTTTTCCTTTTCCATTTATTATGATTTCAATTCATGCAATTTACCTAATTTTTTTCTTTTATTATTATTGTTTTTATTTATTTGTATTTTCGATTTTTCTGTTCCAAATAACATAAATTTCGCTGGCTGTCGATTGTTGTTGTTGTTCGCCTATAGCACATGCACAATTTATTGCTGGAGTGGGGTCCTGATCTGGAGGCGATGACGTTTGGAGCCAAGCCACCTCCAAATCGCAGTCATAGGTTCTTTGTGAAGATGTGTGCAAATGATTTGTATGCATGAGTGCATTTTTATGCAAAAATAAATATGATTTTTCTTTTTAATTTTGTATTTTGACTGTTTGTGATGATGATGTTTGACAAATGATTGTGAATAATTTTTAAAATTTGAATACGTAACTTTTTTTTTTTAGCAAAAGCACAAAGGAAGACGGAAATTTACCAGTTCGTTAATTTTTTTTGTTTGCAAATACTAATTGGATTATGTACATGAGTTGACTTCACAATCAACCCTGGCAGACATGATGCCCACCAGGTAGCTCAGTCAGTAGTCAAGAGTATTTAGGGATTAACTTCTCCAACGTATCGATTCGTTTAGTGGTGAATAACCTATAAGAAGTATTTAACACGCAGAGTCGTCGGCCAGTTTAAGTAAACAAACACATTGCACCCTAACTAGAAAAGAGTCATAACTCAAAAATTTACAAACTTTCAGTAGAGGCCAAATACAGTTTTTGCAAAATTCAAATGTGTAAGAAAATTCTCAAAAACAGATATATTCATATATCGGATGTTTTTGCCAAAGTTAAGAGAAAATAACGCCAGACTTGTGCAGTGGATAGAATTCGTCTTCGATTATTGTTTTTAAGCAAAAAATAAAAATCTGAAAATTTTCAGTTACGACCCGAAATTAAATAAAAAAAAAATCGAGTTACGACCCTTTTGTACACCCACAGAAATTAAAAAAAATTTGTGTTACTACCCTTTTGTTTCCCACAGAAAAATTCTGTTGGGACAACCGAATTTGCCCGTAACCAAATTTAGAGGTTGTCATGTTCACACTAGAGGTCATCACAACCGAATAAGTGGTTGTCACAACTGAATAAAAGGTTGTCACAATCGAAGAGGAGGTTGTCAGAATGAAATTAGAGGTTGTTACAACCGAATAAGAGGTCTGAACCGAAGAAGAGGTTGTTGCAACAGAATAAGAGGTTGTCCGAACTGAATTAGAGGTTGTCGCAATGGATTTAGATGTTGTCCAACCCAAATTAGTAGTTATCCCAAATGAATTTTGAAACATCCTGATACCGAATTTGATTTTTAAATGGGATTGTCACAAACGAATGTTGCCCTAGTTTTTCATGATTTAAAACACATTTAGGGACAATTTTTGAATGTTTTATTGATAATATAGTTTTCAATATTCTCACAAATAACTACAAATTGAAATGAAAACGAATTCGATTCTACCAACAGATTTAATGAGAATTTCAATTGCAGCAATTTTTTCATAAATTCGATTGTTGCAACCGAATTGGTATTAAGTTCGGTTGTTGCAACCGAATTGGTATCAAGTTCGATTGTTGTAACATAACAGACATCGGAATCAGATGTTGTCCAACCCTAATTAGAAGTTATCCCAACTGAAGTTTGAAACAACCAGATGGCAAATTTGATTTTTAGATAAGATTGCTACAAACGAAAGTTTTCAGATTGATTGATAATTTAAAACGCATTTAGTGAGTTTTTTTATGATATAGTTTTCTAAATCCTCATAAAATATTACAAATTGAATTGAAAACGAATTCGGTTGTACCAATAGACTTCATGAGAAATTCAGTTGCAGCAATTGTTACCTAAATACGGTTGTTACAACCGAATTGATTCTTCATTCGGTTGCTGCAACCGAATTGTTCCCGTATTCGGTTGGTGCAACCGAATTGGTACCAAATTCGGTTGTTGCAACAGACGTCGGAAGTAGAGGATGTCCAACCCTAATTAGATGTTATCCCAACAGAATTTTGACACAACCTGAAGTCGACTTTGGTTTTTGGATAAGATTGCCACAAACGAATGTTTGCTGAATATTTCTTAATTAGAAACGAATTTAGTGAGAATTGTTTAAATATTTTTTTGATAATATAGTTTTCTATATTCTCATAAATTATTACAAAATGAATTGAAAACGAATTCGATTCTACCAACAGATTTAATGAGAATTTCAATTGCAGCAATTTGTTCATAAATTCGATTGTTGCAACCGAATTGGTATTAAGTTTGGTTGTTGTAACAGACATCGGAATGAAATGTTGTCCAACCCTAATTAGAAGTTATCCCAACTGCAGTTTGAAACCACCTGATGCCAAATTTGATTTGTAGATAAGATTGCTACTATCGAATGTTTTCTGATTTTTTTTATTGATTTAAAACGCATTTAAGGAGAATTTTTGAATATTTTATTGATAACATAGTTTTCTATATTCTCATATATTAATACAAATTGAAATTAAACCGAATTCGGCTGCCGCAACAGATTTCATGAGAATTTCAATTGCAGCAATTTTTTCATAAATTCGATTGTTGCAACCGAATTGATATTAAGTTCGGTTGTTGCAACCGAATTGGTATGAAGTTCGATTGTTGTAACAGACATCGGCATGAGATGTTGTCCAACCCTAATTAGAAGTTATCCCAACTGAAGTTTGAAACAACCAGATGGCAAATTTGATATTTAGATAAGATTGCTACAAACGAATGTTTTCAGATTGATTGATAATTTAAAACGCATTTAGTGAGTTTTTTTTATGATATAGTTTTCTAAATCCTCAAAGGATATTACAAATTGAATTGAAAACGAATTCGGTTGTACCAATGGATTTCATGAGAAATTCAGTTGCAGCAATTTTTTTTCCAAAATACGGTTGTTGCAACCGAATTGATTCCGCATTCGGTTGTTGCAACCGAATTGATGCCGCATTTTGTTGGTGCAACCGAATTGGTACCAAATTCGGTTGTTGCAACAGACGTCGGAATTAGAGGATGTCCAACCCTAATTAGATGTTATCCCATCAGAATTTTGACACAATTTGATTTTTAGATAAGATTGCCACAAACGATTGTTTTCTGAATATGTATTTCTTAATTAAAAACTAGTTTTCTATATTCTGATAAATAATTCCAAATTTTTTAAATTGAAAACCAATTCGGTTCGAATTGAAAACGAATTCGGTTGTTGAAACAGATTTCATGAGCATTTCAATTGCAGCAATTTTTTCATAAATTCGATGGTTGCAACCGAATTAGAATCACCTTCGGTTGTTGCAACCGAATTGGTATCGTGTTCGGTTGTTGCAACGGAATTAGAGGGAGTGAGCAGGTCTAAGATTTTTCATTGAAAATCCGGCCACGAAACAGGAGTTCATTAAATGGCTCGAAAACACTACGAGCTCAATAGACGTGGATAATGTAACGGATATCCAGATAGCAATTAAGCCAATATCATCGCAAACTGTCACATCTAGAACGGTCCTTGACTGCAAAAAGGTGATCAATGATTAGTCCACACACGGCAGACTCAACATCATCTGAGCGCCGAGACACAGTGAAGTTATCGGTAATGAGCTTGTGAACTTTCTGACAACAACAGCCAGGAAACTTTATATGGTAAGCCTTGAGAACGCGAAACCTTTCGGGGCGACGAAGGCTGAATTGAGCCAATGTGTGGATTTGGCCACAGAGCCCTGTGGAATCAGGAACCAGTGGGCAGGATGAAAAGGATCCTATGGAGGACCCCGATGGGATGAAGACAAAAGGCTTGATGGGAAAGTCTGAAATGAAGTCAACCAAAGCGCCTCTCAATTGGTTCATAGTGTCGCGTTCAGGTATAAAACTATAGGTCCCAAACAATGAGTGTAAAACTAGAACTCGCACAGCTCAATGTTTGTGGGAAGCTCTCCCTAATCCCTATATGGGATGTAACGGGGAACCATTTATTTTTTTTATCCTGTTCAGTGTGGCATGTGTCACCGTCCTGTTGAAACCACATGTCAACCAATTCCAATCCTTTCATTTTGGGCACAAAAAAGCCCGTGAGTATCGAATGTTACCTGGCCTGATCGTAGCGTTGCTACCGTCATCGCCTTTGAAGGATTACGCTCCAATGATGCTGCCGACCCTTAAATCGCGGCAAACAGTGTACTTTTCAGGGTATATTGGCAGCTCTTGAACAGCCTCTGGCTGCTTCTCGGCCAGTATCGGAAGTGGCTGGATGGAGAGTTGTGGAAGTGGCTGGATGGAGAGTTTGACTGATCAATCTTTTTTATAATTTGAAAATACTTGTTGAATTTTTTGAGCAGTTTTCGCATTACGAACCTTTTTGTCTCACATCTTTGTATATATGTTTTGGATAATTTGGATTAACTTCAAAATCTTGTTTCGGATGCATTCACCTCGATTGATTAGGAAAAAACTCAACTCGCTCGAACTGTGTACTCGAGTACGTAAGTTGAGTTCGAAATATAAGTTATTTAAAATACAACAGGGATGATAAAACGTTCTTTAAAATTTCTCAAATAATTTTAATAATTTAATAAAATTAAATTTAAATTATCGTATTTTTTCAGTTCCTATAACAGTTCGCATGCACATTATTCAATTAAGTTCATAAATTCTTGCTAAATTCTACGATGATTTGAAAACATTTTTTTCTACTTGAATATGTAAATTTCCATAATTTTTGGTGAATTTTACCCAACACTCAATTCCTATTTCATTTACGAAATTCACTCTTAAATTCTGTTGAAAACAAACTACATAAAATATAAGGTTACACACTTTTAGCTTCAAAAGAAACATTTCGAAATTCATTTTCCTTAGAGAAATAATTGAAATTCATGATTACAAAGGCGTAATTTAATACGTTAGTACTCATATACCAGCATGTGCAAACCTTAGAACAAAATGAAAAAAGGGAGACTACATCATTTACATTTTAAAACACTAAGTGAGTGGGTCATTCATACAATTTAAAGCACAGAAATAGGCGGGGTGATCAGTATTAAGTTTGAGAGGAAAAAAAAATATTGTTTATAAAAAATATAAAAAAAGATTTAAACAATAAATTGCAGTATTGTATAGCAAACGCAATGTGTTTGCATACAAGTATAATATATTTGCGACAAGCTTCAAACACACATTATATTTGCTTCCAAACAAGAAAAACGTACCGTTTTAACATATATTGGAATTTTTAACAAATATTTGAAATTAAATCTGTTAATTTCATCCTTGACATAAGGAATTTTTATAATTTTATGGATTTGATAGGAGCATTTATCGTATAATGCGTCGCACAGTGTGGCCGATTGGAATATCACAGTAATAATATCACAACTTTTAAAGTATTGTTCTGATCACTTTGCAATGTACCAGATATTTATAGAAGAGCAGTCAGGCTTCCAGAATATTGTATACAGAGGCACCCTGTATTAAATCAGTTGGTGACATGGTGCCAAAGTCGACAACTTCGGTGCTGTTGAAACTTTCAAAGCTTGGCACTCCTACACTAATCGGCCGATTACAAAGATTTTTTACTTTTGAGAATCTACTACGTAAGGGAAAACAAAAAATGCCACAAGTCTTGCGGAATATCTTTTGTCGTTATTAAGATATTCACTATCAAAGTTTAAAATTGCCAATTATTTCACTGACTTTTTCAGTGTTTTCGTCAATAACTCGGTCATTTGAGGGAGAAGATTATTTCTGAAAATACCAATAAATTAGTAACACTTCAATAAAGAATACAATAATGCAATACAAGAACACTGGAAAAAATTTCAAGTTAAGGTTTCTTGGAAAAACCTAAAGAAAATACTGAAGGAATCATGGCACCTTTTCGGGAAAATATTGTGTTTTTTTTCAGGATGAAAAAATTCCAACTTTGAAAAGTCTGAATTTCCAAACGGATCGAGTTAGCTTAAAATGTTTGACAGTGGATTCTTTATAGAAGTTTTCCCAAATATTATTTTACCTCAAATGGCCGAGTTATTATCGTAAAACTGAAAAAAGTCAATGAAAAATTTGACAATTTTAAACTTTGATAGAGAATATCTTAAAGATAGTCCGTAAAACTTTTTATATTTTTTGTTTATCGTGCATGGTAGATTCTCAAAAGTAACAAATCACTGTAATCGGCTTATACGAGGGGGCTAACAAAAGATCGCTTAATAGAGTAGAAAAAACTAAACAAAAAATGTTTTATTTTTATATCTTTATTCTTCATCTCTTTGTATTTTTTCAACGTAATCGCCATTTATTTCGATAAATCCACCTTGAAAAACAGTCTTCAAAATCTTCAAATTTGCACCTTCTGGGCTCCATACCATGCTTTGTTGGTTGGTTTCAGTATCGTACTTGTAAAACCATGCTTTATCACCTGTTACAATTTTCTGAAAACTGGAAAACTTTCCGTTTTTGAATTTGTCAAGAAAATATTGAGAAAAACGCACACGTGCCTCTTTTTGAACTTCTGTTAAAATACTAGAAACCCAGCGTGCAGATTTGTTCGTGTATCCAAGATTATTTTTTTAAATTCACGATACAGCCATGGCATTCAAGCCCAGTTCTTCAGCAATTATTTCTGGGGTCAATCTTGGATCTTCGTCAATTTTAGACTTCACCAGCGCTACACTTACATCGTCAGTCGCAGATTTTGGACGGCCTTCTCGGGGTTCGTCCTCCACAGAAAAATGACCGGTGTGGAATCTCCGGAACCACTTTGAAATAGTCACAAGAGATGGCACATACACTCCAAACAGTGTTTGGCATTCACTATATATTTCCACAGGCTTGAGCTTACGCCGAAATCCAAAAAGAATAGCAAACCGAATTTCTTGTTGCGTTGACACATGGATATCCACTGATACTGCTTCACTAATTTTAGGTTTTCTTGTCTCCATTCTGACCGATCTTTCTGAAAATTAGAGTGATATATCGTAAGATTATAACAAATAGTATGTAATTTTTAATTTATTAAAAACTTATAATATTACAGCAACTACGCGAACTTTTGTTAGCCCCCCCCGTAAGTGTAGAAGTACCTGAATAATCGCCCAAGTGAAAATCGCCCAAAACCCAAAAATGAAGAATCGCCCAAAAAATATGGGAAAAAAATTGGGCGATTGTTCATCATGTTTGGGCGTTTTGGTATTTTTGATTTTTTGGGTGTTTGTTCATGATGAATGATCGCCCTTTTACTTAATTGTTCGCTACAGTTCATAAATTGGATTTATATTTTTGGGCGAATGTTCTTAAATTTTTGGGCAATTTTACCTCTTTTTTTGGGCCTTTTTTCTTAATGAAAAAACACCCAAAAATTTTGGGTCATTGTTCATTTTACGTTTTGGGCGATTTTCACTTGGGCGATTATTCGCATAGCCGAAGTACCTGGCTTTGAAAGTTTCAACAGCACCAAAGTGGTCCACTTTGACATCTTGTATTGCAAAATGCATTGACACAGGGTGCTTCTGAATGCAATATTCTGAAAGCGTGTCTCCTCCTCTACAAATGTGTCGTACTATCCAAAACGATCAGAACAATATTTTATAAGTTGTGACGTTATTACCGTTTTTTTTTTCAATAGGCCTTTTGTGCGTCGTAATGTTATCGATTGATATCATTGTAAGATTTCTACATTAGAATTATTGGATGTATCACACAGCTGGATACCACACGATCACACCGACTTTAGGATAACTTTATTATTTTATATATTATATTTTTAAGCCTGTTTTCAATACTATATTTTAAGCCTGTTTTCAATACTATGCTGAGATATTTGCCCAAGCGACCAGTCCATTTTTCTTGTTTTATTATTCAGGTAACCCCTGTTAGCTCCTTAAAAAATACTTAAATTAAAAAAAAAAAAAAACTAGACGTGATAACAACAAAATACAATTTTGTAAGTTGTTGAGAATGATGTCGAATTGTTGATATCGGGCGACACTCTCGTTTGCAGCAGCAATGTTTTCAAATAACCAACCAGTACGTTGACGCAAAGGATTCTTACTATCCATAATCGATACAGTTTCTTAAAATTTTTTGACCACTCTTCGAATGGTTGACACATTAGAAAACTGAAAATCCTTCGAAGTTTGCGAGCGGTCTCAGCATAACTTTCCAAATTGTTGTAATAAGTTTTCACAATTATAATTCGTTGTTCTTTCGTAAAGCGCTCCATTTTTAATAGTCGGAATAAACATATGTGACAGCTGCCAAATTTCAGAGTTGCCACTTGCACAAAGAAAAATTATACTAAATTTAAAAAGTGCAATCTTACTGAGACACCCCTTACATACTTGGGAATGATTTACCAAATTTCAAAATATTTTTGTCCTCTTTCCCATTCGTTACTCTTTGAGTGTACCCTCAGATGCACATCGACGATTTGACTTTTTGATGTGTTAACATCTATACGCGCGCCTCTAGGGCAGTAAACTATAAATTTAATACATACACAAGTGTTAGGTTTGTAAGAGTAAATCATCGTTTGTTTGTTCGTTGCTTGGCAGTCGGTATTGAAAGTGATTATTGGGCGATTTTCATATAATTTTCCCACGCGATTTTCTCCGGAAATTCATAGCCGATTTTATTAATTTTTGGATTAAAAAGCTAGTGCGGGTTTCGACGAAGAGTTTATTCCAAAAATTAAGGCGATCCGATATCGGCGAGCCGAGATTGAAGTGTTTTAATTTGGAGTAATATTAAAAAAGTATTTTATGTTGATCTTCGGTTATATCGTACGAATATAACAATGTATGTATGTATGTACAAGTGTCTGTTGCTTTGCATTCTTTGACTTTTGTGGGAATAAAACAAAAAGTATTGAGCAAGAAAATAATGACACATGTGCTTGCACTGGGTCTTTAAATAATTTTAAGTATTAATATTATTTAACTGTAACGTCATCATATGATTGAACGCTGTTTTTTATTTTCCAATGTAACATTTACGAATGTGTTCATAGAAATCGAACAGGTACCGTGTAGCAAAAAGGTGTTAACACATCGCCCGTGAGTTCGAACACTCATTGGATTTTTTCTACTTTTTTTATTGATTCTGAAAGGCCTCTTAAAGACCTTTCCAACAAGCCCAAAAACAAACAAATCCGACCACTGTTTCAGAATTTAGCAACTTTACTCTACTACCCTTTCTACCGCCAATCCGAAAATTTTGAACCCGCTGCCATTTCGCACCCTTGCATTTTCGGACATGGTCCTAGTGGACTTTTCTTCGTGAAATGAGCCAAGGAATTCGCTGGAGAAATTTGTCCGGAATTTCCTGAATCACCCTGTATAGGGAATTCACAAGGTGTACTAACGTTGTAGATTGTAAGAAAATATAAGACCTCCAATAGCACATTTGTGAACACCCTGTTGTAAATGCATATACAGTGCACTCGCGCTAACTTGACTACTCGCAAACTTGAATACTCGCTAGCTTGAACATATTTTTCTGCCAATGGACTATCTTCTAACTTGAACAAATGCCAATTACACTATAACTTGAACAATTTTTTTGTTCATAAATGCAAAAAAATGTGATACATACATACTTTGTTCGTTATTTTACCGTTGGTTTTTAACTTTGCCCCCTCAATTTTTCAAAACAACGTGTCGAGTAAATCAACTTTAAAGATTTTTCTTAGTCCAAAAACAATAAATTTTGAGTTATAGCAGTCTTCTAGTAAGTGAGCGATATGTTAGGTTAGGCATACCAAAAAAAAAAAACCTTTTTTAATATAAAAATATAGCATTCGTAAACTTGAACAAATTCACTATCTTGAACTGGCCTGGTTTTAATTAGTTCAAGTTAGCGCGAGTGCACTGTACTACAATCCAAGACGTATTGAAGAAGATGGTGGCACTAGACCAAAGAGGATTAATATCAAGTGGAAGCATTAGGCGTTGTTGTAATTGTAGGCAAAAACAACAGACCTTTGGTTTTTATTTCGTACTGACGTTGAGTCAAACTCTGCATGTATCCAACAATAAGAGTAAACAAGCATGTACAAAAACAAAATACACACGAGTTTGACAGTTGCTAGGTACAACGTGATGAAAATAATGAAGTCGGATGTGTTAATGCTTCCACTCGATATAAATACACTTTGAAGTAGATGTTATTGGGCGACTTCTAATTAATTGTTTCGCAAAGTGCAATTTTTGAAACACCTGTGGCAACGGTTATTTTTAATATAAAAAACATTTTTTTTTATAGAAAAACATAAATTATGTTAGATCTTGATTCTTTTTATTATTTTCTTTTCAAAATTTCACACATATTTGCATTTAATGAATGCGTGTCTACTTGGCTTCCAAGAGACAAATATAAAAAAAATAAGGAAAAGGTCGACTTTATGTCTTATCGTATCAAAAATTTTATGGCGAAGGGGACAGAAAACAGGTTTTTCAGCACAAAATGTTAAATACAAAAGTTGGGGGAAATCTCTATTTTAGGAGTTATGGACCTCCAAAGTCCGGATAACGGGGGTTTTTGTCGCACGTTTTTTTTTTGTCGGACGATTATTTTGTATTTCTAGTCGTCCGGCCGGGCTCAGGGGCCAGGGAGAGAAATACCTCTGTTGCATAATTTGCATTTCTGGATTTTTGTGATTTTGGGAAAATGTAAAAACTATTTTCGATAATTTTTCAAAATTTGAACGGCCGATAATTCGATAACAAAGCGAGTTATGGAAAATTTTCATTTAATTTGTGTTGTTTATTTTGCCCTATATTGTCCAAAAACGCTGCCAGAAAAATTCCTTTAGACGTTTTTTTAATACATAGTAGCCCCCCGTAGATCCCAACTTTGGAGGCCCATAACTCCTAATATAGAATTTTACCCAAACTTTTGAATCTTATATTTTCAGCTTAAAATTATATTTTCAGTTTTTGATTACTGTAATTGTGAGGCGAATATAAACAAACTCGATCAGCTGTGTGGGTGCAACCACCTTCTTTACTACGCCTTGCTACAAATGGTATCAGCTGATCGCTTAGTACACCGCAAAAACATATCTGCAAAAGTTGTACTATCGTACAATACTTTTGTATGAAAAAAATCTACTACAGTTGTACAACTGTTGTAGAACTTTTGAACATACGACACATACAACAGTTACGATACTCTTGAGAACAACCTAATAGAATGGCCTTGAGCTTGATTAATAAAATAAAAAAATATTTTAAAAATTTTGAGTGAGTATTTACTTTACACGGCTGCATTTTAGAATCCTTATCAAGCATTCTTTTTCTTCCCACTTTTTCTATTAAATTTAAAATTTACTTTTTTTTTAAGAATTGCACTTCAAAATACTATCAAATACATATGTTTATAAAGGGTGTCCCAAAATTTACGCAACATTTAAATTTGCTGCTATCGACGTAGAAAAGAGTTGGCAACCCTAAAAAAAACAGCTGACAGCTGACAGTTCAGGGTTAATAAAAATGGCAAATTACACGATAGAAAAGCGTGTCTTCATTATTGAACAATATTTCAAAAGTAATGAAAGTTTTGCGGTCGCAATTCGATATGAATTCGATATGAATTCGCGACATGATAACACAGTTTTTTTTGCCGAAATTGAATGAAATTGATGTGGCCAATATTTGGTTTCAACAAGGCGGTGCCACATGCCATACAGCTCGTGAAACTCTTCAATTACTGCAAGAGACATTTCCAGGTCGCGTGATTTCTCGATTTGGTGACCAGAACTGGCCCCCAAGATCGTGTGACTTAACACCATTAGATTTTTTTTATGGGGTTTTTTAAAATCACAGGTCTATGTTAACAAGCCCACAACCACTCGTGCTTTAAAGGAGGAGATTCATCGTTGCAGCAACGAAATTCGACCAGATTTATGCAGAAAAGTCATGGAAAATTTCGACAAACGAATACGTATGTCTATGGAAAGCCGTGGAGGCCATTTGCCAGATGTTTTATTCCATAAATAACCCTATCCTATGTACTTTACGATTCAATAAAAATATTACCATATGAAGAATAAAAACTTTGTTTTCTATTCAATTCCAATGTTGCGTGAATTTTGGGACACCCTTTACAATAAAAATAGTTAGAAGCTAATGCGCGAACAACATAGAGAAATACCCCAAAAATTGAATTTGCTTGATCAAGAAAATGCAACAGTCAAAAAAATGTTGTGTCAAAATTTTTAAAATATATATTTCTTATTATGCTCATGACAGGTCATTTGATCCACATATCATATTGAACAAAAATATTTTCTTTTCTTAATTTTTACCCAAATACACTAGGAATCGAAACTGCAACGGCCGGTAGGGGACTAAAAGTACCCTCGTATAATAAAACCTTAGAGGTTTCCGCAATCAGCTGTTGAACACGCATCTTTTGATACTCCCCCCCAATTGAAGTTCCAAAAAACCCGGCTTTCAGTACACCCTAATGCACATACATACACTTGTGCACTCTTGGATTTGTGTTTATTTTTCACTTTAGAAGTTGAGTTCCATTAATTCCCTTGAACTACTCTCATGTTACAACAACAACAGCAACAACAACATGAACATTCAGCTACCTACCAGCAGCAACAACAACAATAAACAATGCATACGACAACTTTAAAACGATAATTCCCTCTGCGGACCGACAAAACAGACTGATGATGGTGCTGCCGGTGGTGGTGGTAATAGTGTTGCATAAACCAGTCACCATCACCATCATCCATACTCATCCTCATCGTCGTCAGCAGCCCATCAACCAACTCATGAAGGCATCAAACCATCAGGAGCAGAGGCAGCAAAAACCATGCGAGAAATCATCAAAGCAACGACAAATGAGTGTAAATACACACAAACACAAAAAAAAATGCGAACTAAATGTCCACAAACCCTAGTGCCTACACAGAGGAACAAAAGTGTACAAACGGTTGAGAATTTTTTAATTTTGATTCAACTATTTTCTTTGCCGTTCACAATATTTTGTTTGCAGATCAAAAGTTCGTTTGATTGCTTCTTAATATTGCTAGTTTTTCTTTTTTCAATTTCAAAATTTATTGTACTTATACATTGTCAGCATTCGCGGCACCCATCTTGCAGATTTCGATTACCCATCTATTCTATTATCGATAAATGCTCTACTCGGAGGACAATTAATTGAACTTCACAAAATGAAAAGTAGAGGAAATTAGGACTTCGTCTGCGATGATTTTTATTTATTTGCACTTTTTCTTGATACTTTTTTATTTTATTACATAATCTCAAGACCATTCTATATCTCTATTAATAGAGGTATAGGTTTTCTATAAAAGAAGTTTTGCAAAACACATTCTTATGATTCCTTGCAAATGGTATAGCTATTTCAGATCTATCAACATATTTTCATCAGCGGTTATTTAAAATGATGCTATTGAAAAATGCATCAAACTAAATGCAAACGAAAACTCATTTCAATTGAGAATTACCCACTGTGCAAGAATCATAGCAAGAAAATCACGCAAGAAAACATTTGCAGAAACTTCTTTCCATCTCTAGAGAACCATCGGTTCCCATTATGCATGAAATCTTCGTTTGATAGATCTCTGGCCAAAGAAGGTTCTGATACAGCTTGTTCCCTCCCAATCGATCATTTCTGTGTATTTTCAATTGAATAGAATGTAGGTGGTGCAATGGGTAGTGTGCGCTCTGTCTCTTGTACTTGAGATTCTGGGTTCGATCCCTGCTCTGACCACCTTAAAAAAAATTCTTTCGACGGCGGTCACCTCGCATGTGACGGCGACACTATCGAGTATTTAGCCATGAAAATGCTTCTCAAAAATACCGTTCGGAACCGGTGTAAAACTGTAGGTCCCAATCAGTGAGTATAAAACTGGAAAGCGCATAGCTCACTGGTTGTGAGAAGCTCTCCCCGATTCCTTCATGGGATGTAATGGGAAATCATTTATTTAGGAATGTGCACGTTTTGACAGATGAGATATTGTTACCAGATTTTAAAAGTTTTATCGTAGCAGAATGAAAAACCGTCATTTCGAGGTTAAGATTGGGACCGTTAACAAATCGAATACAGCAAAATCTTTTGAACTGGTTACTGTCGATTTCAGGGGGCCAATAAAAAGGCATTATAAATAAAAATCATCCCTGATGAATTTAAAATTGTTGGGCACGACGAAACTGCTGCAAAAGTTCACAAACTTTCGATCACTATTGACGCGAGACGTCAGACTGCGTCCAGGGGCGTTCAAGCCATATGATACCTCATCCCGATATTCCACAATGTGGCTGAAGTCACGTTAGTCCCTGGCAAATAAATTAGTACTCCGCAAAATGGTCCTAAGACCATTTATCTTTACTTCCAGAATGTCTGGTAGATTCAACATGAAGTACGATCCTTGATATTTTCTCCTACACGCCAAAAAATATTGGCCCCAGCAACATATTGCAGGAACCATGTATATGTTTGCAAGCATTGTTTTCGTAAATTGAAGATCTGCTGCTTTTTGCTCTATTGTCTGTCACGATTTTGTTTTCAGCAGTTTTCAACAAACAAAACCAAACTTGGGTCACAAATACATACATTATAACCTATTAATCATTGTGTCCCAAATATGTTATATTGAATAGCAAACACAATGTGTTTGGACACAAGTATACTATGTTTGCGATAAGCTAAACACACGACATATTTGCATCCAAACAAAGACACATTTTTCAAAGGTCGGACAAAACAGGTCGGGAAGTCGCATAACAAAGGTCGGGCAGTCGCATATGAGATGTTCGACGCAATCGTCCTTCTGCAGTAATCATGAGACAAGTCTAGACTCGTGTTTTGCGTATTAAATAGTGTCCAATGATCACTGCTACTAGCATAGCGATATCTCTTAAGAAACGTCCTCTGGAACATAGTCTCCCAAACATATTGTACAGGAACCATGTAAATGTTTGGAACACATTCCAAACATTCATATGTTTGCAAGTCCCAAACTCACTTATATCTAAGTGCAAACATTAGCATGTTAAATTGCAAAGATGCATAGTTTTACGTGGAACCATATGTATGCTTCGTCCTAAACATTCATATACATACATCGATGCATTCATGTGTTTCCTTCTTAATGCATGAAACTAAAACGCAATAGATCAGTCAACAAAAACACTCAATTCATTTGAATACGTATTCAAGAATATTTATGAATCACTGACTGGAAGGATAATGCAAAAATGCAGTAGACTGCAACTGCATTAACTTAGGCTGAGTACAATCTTCCTTTGTCCGTCTTTTAGTATTTTGCTCTGGGCAGATCATAGCGTCAAAAAAAGAAATAAACTGTGCACCAAACACAGATGTATTTGAATCTCAAACAAAGCTATAGTTGGATCACAAACACATATATGATAACATATTAATCATTGTGTCTCAAATATGTAATATTGATTAATATTATTATATTGATTATAATATTGATTATTGTATGTACTATGTTTGGAGAAGCTTAGAATAGTCTATCTTTGTCCCGCTCTCGTTGTTTTGCTCTCAACAGAGCATAGGGACAAAAAAAAAATTGATGTAAATAGTGCATCGAACACAGATGTATTTGTATCACAAACAAAACTATACTTGCATCACAAACACATATATACATATATTATAACACATTAATCATTTTGTCACAAACATATAATATTGAATAGCAAACACAATGTGTTTGGACACAAGTATACTACATTGGCGACAATCTCAAACACACGTTATATTTGTGTACAAATAAGATAAAACCGGTTCCGAACGGTTCCGAAATACTCGATAGTGTCGCCTTCACTATGCAAGGTGACCGCCGTCGAAAGAAATTTTAACGTGGTCAGACCAGGGATCGGACCCAGGATCTCAAGTACAAGAGACCCATTGCACCACCGACGGCCACTTTTTTAAAGATGAAATGCAGATTTTAAGAGTGTAGTTATGTACACTATTGTTTTCAATGAAGCGACACTATATATTACAGTATCTGTACCTACTGTTATCATACAAACTTCATTAAATTTTTCCATTGTGCAAACAATTCCACAGTTGATTGCTTGAAAATAAGACGCCAACAACTTTGGCAGTTATTATGTGACAAACATGCTGAAAAAAAACGGCTCCAGCAACATGTTGCAGGTACCATGTATGTGTTTGCAAACATTGTTTTCATGAATTGAAGATCTGCTGCTTTTTTGTTTTTTGTTCTGCTACGTTATTGTTTTCAGCAGTTTTGAACAAACGAACCGGCATTTGGGGCACAAAAACATATATTATCACCAATTAATTATTGTGTTTTAAACATGTAATACTGTACAGCAAACACAATGTGTTTCGACACAAGTATACTATATTTGCGACAACCTACAAACATGTTATATTTCCATTCAAACAACAACAAAAAAGACAAATTTTTCAGCGTGTATATTTAGTCAATTGTTTAACAAAAGATCGAACTGGTTGGCGAAATATGTTATCTTCGTTTTGTAAGGTCCCTGACCCCCCGGGGTTGTCCGAGACCGGATAAGTAAGTAAGTTAACAATTCAAAAGTTATTTGCTGCCGGAATATTTAATAGCAATTATGTACATTATTCCATTCGAAGTACTACCAGATAATATAGCAGCCGAAGTTATAGATACCATATATTCTTCGTATATTCAAGTTGTATTAATTTATTAACAATTCAAAAGTTGTTCGCTGAAACGCAAACTGTCCGTGAATTTTAATGTAGCCATGTTCAATATTGGATGAACAGTATCAGCAGCATATATTTTAGAAGTTATAGCAAATAATACAACCTCCAATCGTTTTTCCATTTTGTAGCAATTCAATAGTTGTTTGCTGGAAATTTTACTAGTATTTCTGTACATCACTGTTGAGGTAGAAGGAACTTCAATTCCGATCGTGGCTAACTAGTCTAGTAGTCATTCATGCCTAGTCTCTCATATGTAACAATTCTTTTTTTGCATCGTATCTACACTTTTTGCCATCAGTGTACATAAGTAACCATAGAATATATTGCCTTTGTTGAAATTGTCGTTTTAAAAGTATTAAACAATTTATTTAGTAAAAGAGCAAAACAAAAAAAAAAAAAACCAAGATATTCCGCAAAACCTCAACTCAAAATGTATTCACACTCCAAAGTTTATTTATTTAGTGGCAGCCTGAGTGCGACTGCATGCATAGACGTGTGTGTGTGTGTAAAAGTTCGTATGTGTTGGTTTCTGGTGATGTTATTGTAATGTTATTTGTAACACTTTACATGCTGAGGAGCACCAATGGAGCCGACAGTTCCCCACTATCACCACTATGACCAAGTGCATGGAGTGTATTTGTTTCATCGATATGACCGCAACAAAGTTTTTGTTTTTTAACCCAACATCCCAGCAGAATATCACGAACAAATGCTCTCATGCGTTGTAGAGTTTTCAAATTCAAATTCATATTCAAACTCTGCTAACTGCAGATATATCGTCCAAGTTTCGAGTACAATACAGTTCAGTACAGTTCAGTTCGGTTTAGTTCAAATACAGCAAAAAAAAAAAAAAAAAAACGATACGAAGTAGAAACAAAAAACAGTGAGCAAAAGTCGTTCCACACTGTCCATGTTCATGCCCCTCACCAAGACCCCATGTGGCAATCGGGAGCACACACGGTCTCACTCTTGTGATAGAAAGCAGACCTACACCAACTATTTATGAGCATTTAGAAGTTTACAAAATTACAGCATTAGCAGCAGCAAAGGGAAATATTTCCAAGGGAAATATTAGAAATTTAATCACTTCCTTGTTTAGTTAGTTAGTTCATTTGGCGCGCCAACGGAAAAGGTAGAAAGTGAACATTTGTCGGATTATAATTGTAATTTGGTGGGATTAATGGATGGGTTGGTTGGGTTAACTGTGTTTTTGACCCCTGTTGGGTTGTTTAAATTAATCGGCTGTTTTGAAAATTAAATCAGTATTTCCTTCCTTAAATAAAAAGAACTGTCACACCCTTAAGGGGTCGAGTTGGACTAGTGTAAATTTGAAAAGACTTAAATTTGTATAGACGAAATCTGAAGGTTATAAAAAGCAACCATAATGACAGTTTCGGAATAATTCAGCTTTATTAAGGTTCTTCCAAATTTTATACAAAAGTAACGTAAATGTAACGTGGCCGTCGGTGGTGCAATGGTTAGTGTGCGCGACTCTTGTGCATGAGAACGTGGGATCGATCCCAGCTCTGACCACCTTACATTTATTTTGACGATATTCACATCGCTTAATGACGTCAACACTATCGAGTACTTGGTTGGTTGAAAAGGCAACAAGACAGCACGCTGTCTAGCACACTTAGGCTAAAGAAGCCCATTGTGATACCTGCAGTTTCCTCCATAGCAACTATTGACTAGTCGTCCATCCAATTTGCCCTTTCAATAAATTTGTCTATAAGACCTACAGGAATATCCTGTAGGGCTACGGTGCTAAATAGATGTGTTCCAAATATCCTACTTCTCAGTCCTGCCAGAGCAGGGCAATCCAAGAGAAGGTGTTTCATCGATTCCTCGTCCTCTTCCATGCAGCATCAACAGAGAGTGGAGTTTCTGTGTCCCAATCTTAGGGCGTGTTTTCCTACAAGACAATGTCCCGTAAGTGTTCCTATCATTGTGGATAACCTGCCTCTCGGCAAGTTAAGTAGTTGCCTAGTCCTCTTCATGTCCATATGTGGCCAGAGGACCCTGGCTTGTTTGCAAGTTGAAGTAAGTCTCCACTTGTCCTTGAACATATTATCGGCCCACTGCCTGATCTGCAAACGGCAGGTAGAGATTGGCATACTAACACCTTCTTTTGCCGGAAGAACCTGTGTCGTAGTACCCTGTCTAGCTAACGCTTCCGCTACGCAATTGCCTGGAATGTCGCTGTGTCCCGGTACCCAGATGAGCCTGATGTCAAAATACTCTGCCATCACCCTAAGTTGTTTCACCGTGAGGGACGTAGCAATCATGGCTTCCAGGGATTTTATGGCAGCCTGTCTGTCTGTGTAGATACATATTCTCCGGAGGGTTGTGACACTACTTTTCAGTAGTTCAGCAACCTCCAGTATGGCGGTAATTTTAGCCTGAAATACACAACAGTGATCAGGGGAAATTTATATTTAGGTCCGGTGAATGGACCCCATAGCCTACTTGCTCGTCCAACTTTGATCCATCCGTGATAAATCGGATACTACTGGCATCCCCTTCCAGTGACTTTTCCCAGGTATTCCTGTTCGGAATAGAAGTCCTTAGATTTGTCGCTGGTAGAAGGTAGGGGATACAGTAGTCCGTTTTTACGGGAAAAGAGTTGATCCGGTGTAGTAATTCAGCGTGTCCGGAATGCCCCGATATCAAAACGCCACAATCTCAGATTCTCACCAGGGATGTAGCGGCTGAGCGGCTGCCGATTCGGCCATGATATCAGGAGTACAGATGTTCAGCATAGCACTAAATGCAGTACTTGACGTCGTGCCCATTGCCCCACTAACACTAATCAGTGCTGAACTTTGAATTTTCATCAAGGAATTCAGAATATACTTCTTTTGGAGGGACCTCCACCAAACTGCGATGCCATAGAAAAGTATTGGTCTGACTATTGCCGTATAAATCCACATCTTAGGAGACAGTGCCTAGCGCTTTCCTATCGCCCCTTTACAGCAGTAAAGAGCAACAGACGCCTTTTTCACCCTCTCCTCCACATTCGGTTTCCAAGACAGTTTTCTGTCGAGAATTATTCCCAGATACTTGACATTTTCCGTCAACTGTAATTGCACCCCATTAACTGACGGCAGTTCAAATGCGGGTATTTTATATTTCAGAGAGAACAAGATAAGCTCGGTTTTAAATGGGTTAAGTGATAGTCTTTTGTTAGCGGTCCAGTTCGAAATCAGACTAAGTAGGCTGGCTGTACGAATGCTAAATAAAGTGAGGTTTATACCCGTACAGATGATAGCAATATCATCGGTATAGGCAAAGACCTGGCATTCGGCCCTATCCAATTCAAGAAGCAGTTCATTGACAGAAGTTAACCATAATAGTGGAGACAGAACTCCCTCCTGCGGTGTACCCCTGTTAACGTTGCTAGCAATTGTAACACCACCCCATTCTGCTTTGATGGATCTATCCACCAGAAACTTCCCAATTAGGCGTGTCACTAAGCGAGTACTTAACCATGAAAAAGTTTCTTAAATACCGTTCGGAACGGGTTTAAAACTGTATATCCCAATAAGTGAGTGTAGAACTATAAAGCGCACAGCTTCCTGATTGTGAGAAGCTCTCCCCTATGCCTTATTTTTTTTTTTTTTAATATCTGACAATCTATGCGTTTTTGGCGTACCATGTTTGGTCGCCTTGTCACGTACACGCTGAAAAATAATGGCCCCAGCCATGTACATATTTGCAAGCATTGTTTTCGCGAATTGAAGATCTGTTGCTTGTTTTTTCCTTAGTGTCTGTCACATTATTGTTTTCAGCAGTTTCCAACAAACAAACCCACATTTGGGTCACAAATATATATATATTATAACCTATTAGTCATTTTATCTCAAACATGTTATATTGAGTAGCAAACACAATGTGTTTGGGCACAAGTATAATATATTTACGACCAGATACAAACACATTATATTGACATCCAAAACATCTATAACAGACACATTTTTCAGCGTGTATCCAGTGTTTTCCATGGGTTTCGAACGGTTATATTCTATAAGTATAAGTTTTTGTGTATGGTGGTGCAATGGTTACTGTGCGTGGGTCTTGTACATGAGAATGTGGGTTCGATCCCTGCTCTGACCTCGCTAAGTGATGGCGATAGTAACGAGTATTTAGTCATGAAAAGGCTTGACAAATCGGAGTAGGTGTAAAACTGTATGTATTAATCAGTGAGTGTAAAACTACGGTCTGCACAGCTCCCTGAATGTAAAAAGTGCTCCTTAGTTCCTTCATGGGATGTAATGGGAATATTATTATTTATTTAATATGTCAGTGATTTTGGGGCAAAGTGAATTTCGGTGAAGATTTCCCGACCAACTGGTCAAACACTATGGCGTTGAGCCGGTCGGCTCGAAGAAATTGGAACAACATATGACAGAAAAGGGGACGGAAATTTTTAATCAGGTTACTCTCTAAGTGGTCCACTGAGAATGTACTGGGTGCAAATTTAGAGAAAACTGAGCTCGTGCTCTGTACCATTAAGCAGAAGGTTTCGGAAAGGTTCAACGAAGCCAGTGTCTTATTTAATTTGTCAGTGATTTTGGCGCAACGTGAAATTCAGTGCACATTTTCCGGCTGTCCTACACCAATTGTCAAACACAATTGCGTGTAGCCGCTCGCCCCGAAGAGACTGGAACAACACGTGACAGATCAGGAGATTCTCTAAGTTTGTCACGGACAATGAACCTGCTGTAAATCAAGAGAAAACTGAGCTAGTACTCTGTACTTTACGCAGAAGGTTCCGTAAAGGTTCCACGAAGCCTCTGTCTCAATGTGGTAGAGAAATTGTCTAAAGCATAGTCGCTGTCGGTGGTGTAATGGTTAGTGTGCGCGGCTCTTGTACATGAGATCATGGGTTCGAACCCTGCTCTGGCCACCTTAAAATTTCTTTCGGCGGCGGTCACCTCGCATAGTGACGTCGGCACTGTCGGGTATATAGCCATGAAAAGCTTCACAAACTACCGTTCGGAATCGGTGTAAAACTGTAGGTCCCAATCAGTGAGTGAAAACTGGAATGCGCACACCTCAGTGATTGTGAGAAGTTCTCCCCTGTCCCTTCATGGGATGTAATGGGAAACCATTTATTTATTTATAGTACAATATATCTAGCTTTGATTCTCAACAGAAAGCTTTGTTTCAAGCCAAATACTACACGCTGAAAACACGGCCCCTGTAACATTATGCCACGTATATGTTTCGAACATCCATATACTTACGTGCAAGCAGTGTTTCCGTGAATTGAAGATCTGCTGGTTTTTTGTTACTTTGTTAACTGTCACGTGTTTGTTTTCAGCAGTTTTCAACAAAAAAAAACATATTTGGGTCACAAAAACAAATATATTATACCATATTAATCATTGGGTCGCAAACACGTAATATTGTATAGCAAACAGAATGTGTTTGGACACAAGTGTACTATATTTGCGACAAGTCACAAACACATTATATTTGCATCCTAACAACCAAGCAAGACGCATTTTTCAGCGAGTATGGATAGAAATAGTAAAGGAGCCGTAGGAGACGATGGGCGTCTCCACGAAAAAAGATTACTGGATACATACAGCTGTTGTCCGTCCGAAATTGCTTTACGGCATTGTTGTTTGGTGGCCAGTGCTGTAAAACTCCACTAAGTTTGTTGGCAAAAGTCCAGAGAATGACAATGGTGGACGCTAACAAAAAAAAACAACCGCAGCAACATATTGCAGGAACTATGTATAAGTATATTGTACATGTTTGCAAGCATTGTTTTCGTGAATGAAAGATCTGCTGGTTTTTTGTTTCTTTCTTGTCTGTCACGTGTTTGCTTTCAGCGGCCACAAACAAAGCCACATTTGGGTCACAAAAATATATATTATAACCTGTTAATCATTGTGTTTCACACATGTAATATTGTATAGCAAACACAATGTGTTTGGACACAAGTATACTATTTCTCCAACAAGCTACAAACACGTTATATTTACGTCAAAACAACAAAAAATACTGATGTTTGGCATGTACAGGCCCTCATACACAATACATTTTGTTTATGCCAAAACTTTTCGAAGAAGGCTACCGAACTGCAACTTCTTCTAAATTGTAGAGAAACTTCTCCACTCACATCCCGGACAGGCAGGACTGGATGGACTAGGTTATAGAATGTATTTAGGTTTCTACACTGATTTCTCCGTACCACACGAAAAAGAAGGTTTTGGAGTACTTTCTAAAGTGGTTTCACAAAAGGGTACTAGACCATTGTAGTATCTTTCAGGCAGAATTATGGTAATCGGACAAGTTGCCCTTTGGATGGAATGAATCGTTACCACCACCTGAGGTATCAACATGTACTCTGACCATCAGCCTTCTATGAAATCTCTAAAATCTGAAAATAACTCGTCCCAGCAACATATAGCTGGAAACATGAATATGTTTGGAACATCCATATACTTATGTGCAATCATTGATGTCGTGAATTAAATATTTACTGGTTTTTTTTTTCTTTCTCGTCTGTCTCTTGTTTGTTTTCAGAAGTTTTCAACAAACAAAGCAACATTTGGGGCAAAAAAACATATGTTATAACCTATTAATCATTGTGTCTCCAACATGTAATATTGAATAGCAAACACAATATGTTTGAACACAAGTGTACTATTATTCGGACAAGCCACAACCACGTTATATTTGCATCCAAACAACAACAAAAGACAGATCTGTATCACGGATGCCCTTCGCACAACCCTCTAGATTTGCTTTTTAGGGAAATGGCTGCAAAGTCGGCAGTCAGCCTAGGACATTCTTCGCAATGGATCTTCAGCTCATATGGTCATGGGTCGATTTTGAGAGATCTGAGGCTAGCCACAGTAAAAGTCGACTAATTCAACCTTTGAGAGAAACTTCTTTACTCATATCCCGGACAGACAGGACTGGAAGGGGCATATACCGGGTTATAGAAACTATTTAGGTTTCTAAACTGATTTCTCCGTACAAGACGAAAAAATAGGGCTTTGCAGTTCATTCTAAAGAGCTGGGTATAGACCTTGCACAGTGACTACCATAACATTGTAGTGTCTTTCAGGCAGAAGTCATGGCAATCGGAGTAGTTGTCCTTTGGCTTGGACGAAATGCCATCACCGACTGGTTTATCAACATCTTCTCTAACAGTTAGGCTGCTATAAAATCATAGCAATTTGTGTTCCTGACTTCAATAACTGGCCACAACTGCCGCGCATCTAAAACTGAGATGAGTTAATTCAAGTTATAGTTGGCTGAGCAATTAATCTCACGTTATGCTGCTGCCAATTGACCGCCTGTTTCGTGCAATTTGACTCCACTAGACTATTCACTGCTTTACAAATTATAACTTTGGAAATATATCAAGAACGCCACATGCTTAGCTAAGTTAATTGGGACCTCCTGAACACGAAAAACGCTTTTTCTAAGTACCTATTTTTAGATAACGGTACTTTTGTGTTTTTCGGTGTATGGTCCCACTCAAACCCTTGTCCGATCGAGATAAATGTCCGATCGAGATAAATGTCATATCGTTGGAAAGGTAATTGAATGCCCTTTCCGTCGATATGCTGTAAATTTCTATCTGATAAGAATGGTGGAGTTATGGCACCTCAAAGTTCAAAATTTGCCCTGTAATAAATTATTACAACTGGTCGATAAATTCGACGAGTTTTAAAATCGTAAAATTTATAGAATAAAGTGGTTCTAAATCTGTTTAACCACAAAATCTGTATCTTAAAAGCACAAAAAACATTTTACATTATTCGACGAGTTTAGTACTTGAAAATTTAAGGCAAAATCGGTTACATTTTTAACGAGGATAACTATATAATAACTATTACATGGATTTTTTCCAACGGGTCAAAATATTCGACGAGTTTTAAAATCATCAAAGTGATAGAATTCAATTGTTCTCAAGCTATTTTACCACGGAATCTGTCCGGTTAAAGTGAAACAAAAACATTTTACAATATTCGACGAGTTTAACACTTGAGTTCCTAATAATGTACTAACATTTAACGGAAAATCGGTTGAAACACACAGTTTGTAATATTCGACTAGCTTAACATTTGATTTTCTAGTAGTGCACCAAAATTTAAAGGAAAATCGGTTGCATTTCTAAAATTCAAGTTATTACAAATTTTCCCAACTGGTCGAATAATTCGAAGAATTTTGAAAGCCCCAACGTTATCGAATAAAGTTGTTCTCAAGCTGTTTTACAACGAAATCTACATATATGGCAAAAGTACAACATAAAAACGTTTTACAATATTCGATGAGTTTAACACTTGATTTTCTAATAATGCACCAAAATTTTAAGTAAAATCGGTTAAATTTATAAAGAGAAATCTATTACATAAATTTTTTCCGATTGACCGAATTTTTCGTCGAGTTTTGAAAACCACCAAAGTTATGGAATAAAGTTGCTCTCAAGCTGTGTAACCACAAAATCTTTAGTGAAAGTATAAGTACAAACAAAACAATTTAAAATTTTTGACGCATTTAATACTTGTTATACTAATAATATACCAAAATTTCAAAAGAAATCCGTCGAATTTATAAAGATTACATATTTCACCCAATTTGCCGAATATTAGACAAAAACTCGTCTAATATTCGGACCAAATTTATGAAATAAAGTTGTTCTCTAGCTGTTTCAACACGAAATCTATGTGGTAAAACTACAACAATTTTTTTTTACAAATTTCGACGAGTTTAGCACGTGATTTCCTAGTTATACACTAAAATTTAAAGGAAAATCGGCTACATTTATAAAGAGAATATTGCTACATAGATTTTGTAACTGGTCGAACAATTCGACGAGTTTTGAAATCATCAAAGTCATTGTTCTCACGCTGTTTCACCACGGAATCTGTCTGGTAAAAGTGAAAAAATAACATTTTACAATGTTCGATGAGTTTAATACTTGATTCCCTAGTAGTGCACTAAAATTTAAAGGAAAAGCAGTAGCATTTATAAAGATTACATAATTTATATTACATAATTTTTCGCAACTGGTCGAATAATTCGACGGGTTTTGAAAACCTCAAAATTATTGAAGAAAGTTGCCCTCAAGCTATTTCAACACGAAATCTGTATGGTATAAGACATTTTACAATATTCGGCGAATTTATCACATGATTTCCTAATAATGCTCTATAATTTCGAGTAAAATCAGTTGAATTTATAATGAGAAAGTTGCATAATTTTTTCTAACTGCAATTCTAACCAACAATTTTCCAAGTTTTAAAAACACCAGAGTTCTGGAATAAAGGTGCAATATTCTATATTCGACGAGTTAAACAAAATTTTTAACGTACAACTTTTTTATTTATTTTAAAACTGGTAAAAGTGGCACAAAATGTAAATAGAAAACTGGTCGAAACTGTACTCTTTTTTTTATTTTAATGTATATTTTTTGACGACGTTTGTTTGCTAAATAGTAATAAGAGTATTTTACTTGAGTTGGGCTCCACAAGGTTTTGAGTGGGACCATACACCGAAAATCACAAAAGCACCGTTATCTAAAAAACAGTACTTAGAAAACAAATTACAGAGTTTTTCGTGTTCAAGAGGTCCCAATTAACTTATCTAGGCATGTGGCGTTCTTGGTATTTTTTGGATCTAAACCAGTGTAATGTATGTATAAAGAAAATGTTTAATAATTTTGAAAAAAATTGTTTCTAATGCAGAAGCGATATAGATTTTATGTAGTTTCTTTTTCTGTTTTGCACGTGATTTAATTTCACTTGTCTTTTTAAACGAAATCTTTTTATATTCAAAAATTAAACCAAAAAATATTCCCTAGAGATTAGATTAGGTTACGAGTATAATAGATTATTAAAACTCACACGGGAGAAATGAAATCACCGTGAGAATCTGCACACACATGTTTGTTTATCTTCAAATTGAATGTTCGTGTTCAAAACATTTTCAGGCTAATGTGTTGAAATGTATTTCATTAAAGAGTCTCTGATAAAATGTGGATTTTTCATTACTTAACAGGTAAATATTAAATTATTTTTTTTTGTAGATTTGTTAAAATCAAATGTTTATCTCATTTCTTTGTTATATTGCAAAATTTTTGAACTTTTTTTTAAAATTATTTATTCATTTATAATCGTCTATTTCATTTAATACTCAACATGCTAATCAAGGAAACAAACAGAAGCAGAGATACAAAGAAAAAATACATTTCTGTTTTGTTTAGTTTGTTTTTTTTTTGTGAGGGGGAATAAAGGGGCTGGGTGTGTGACTGGGTTTTGAAATCATCCATTCAAGAAAAAATGAAACTCGCCCGCCTTGCTGATGATGATGTTGTTTTGGTTTATGTTTTTGTAATTAATTTTCTTTATTTACTTGAAAGATTAACGCGTGCCAGCTTGATCACAATTTGTATAGTTATCTGGCATCGCTCCCTGGGGTGGCAAAGGCAGTGGCAGTGGCACTAGTGGTGGGGATGGTACTCGTACTGTGGTGGCTGCTTGAATATAAAGTCGTCGAAACTGAAATAAAATAAAATGAAATTGAAATATAAAAAAAAAACATTGAAGCCATAAACCAAAAACGTCTTACAAAATTTTAGTAGTTCTTGAGTAAGTGGTTTTTCTGCTCGTAGTTTCTCTCAAATATTTTGGGTCATGCAGTGATGAAATCTCAAGGTTCTTGCATATAGACCAAACATCAATGTCGTTAAGAGAAAATTCACAAATTAAGAAGTTTTTAGTTTATTTTCAATGGACTTAATATCATGATTTCGTGAAGGCAACAATTTCTTTGTCATAAGTTCAAATCATACGAATTGTTGCTAAATCTTCCTAAAGAATTCGATTTGAAACACATTAATCTTTGGGTACTTAAGAAAATAAATTAAAACAATCAATGAGTTTTCGATTAGGAGGAGTCTGTTTCATTTGATATTGTTCCCAGTGAATGCTTTTGAAATGTTTATAACTGGAAAGATTTAAAAAGAGATTCACAATCATTAAATCCAAAAGTTTGTGCAGATTTACTGTATGATATGAAACGGTTTGAAAGCCAGCGTGTAATTAAAATTAGAAAATGTGTCTTGATGTACGCCAAATGGCATCACCAAGTGGCATAACAAGTGGTTGTGGTTTTACTTAAAAACTTACGTTAAAACCGCCAATTGGCCGTTCAAACATAAATGAAGATGACTAAGAGTTGAATGACAAAAATGACGGATGCTAATGCAACAGCCACGGTCTTTCAATTAGGAAATCAGTAAATTAATCATCAGTAATAAGGAATAAGTAAATTAATTAGACTATCAATAATGTACCAAAATTTCGAGAAAAATCGCTTAAATTTATAAAGTAAGCTTGTTTTCTTATTCCCTGCTAAACTAATTTTTCGACGACTTTGTATGGAGCGCCGCTTAAAATCGCTTAATATAGCTTAGTTCCCCATACAAAGACGTCGACAAATTAGTTTAGCAGGGAATAAAAAAACAGGCTTAGTTATTACACAATTTTTTCCAACTGGTCGAAAACTTCGACGAGTTTTAAAATCATCAAATTTATAGAATAAAGTTGTCCTAAAGCTGTTTAACCACAGAATATATATGGTAAAAGTACACAAGACTTTTGACAATATTCGACGAGTTTAGCACTTGATTTCGTTGTTCTACGCCAAAATTTAAGGGAAAATCGGCTACATTTATAAAGAGGATAACTATATAATAACTATTACATGGATTTCACAACTGGTCGAAATTTTCGCCGAGTTTTAAAAACATCAAAGTGATAGAATTCAATTGTTCTCAAGCTGTTTCAGCACGGAATCTGTCTGGTTAAATTAAAAAAAAAATATTTTACAATTTACGACTAGTTTAACACTTGATACCTAACAATGTACTAACATGTAATGGCAAATTGGTTGAAACAGACATTTCGTAATATTCGACTATTCAACATTTAAAGGAAAATCGGTTGCATTTATAAAATTCAAGTTATTACATATTTTCCCAACTGGTCGAATAATTCGAAGAGTTTTGAAAGCCCCTAATATATCGAATAATGCTGTTCTCAATATGTCCATATGGCAAAAGTTCAACAAAAAAACGTTTTACAATATTCGATCAGTTTAACACTTGAGTTCTTAATAATGCACCAACATTTTAAGTAAAATCCGTTAAATTTATAAAGAGAAATCTATTACATAAATTTTTTCAGCCCTAGTAGATCACTAAAATTTAAAGGAAAAAAGGAAAAAAAATAAAACCCCCCAAAATTTATAAATTTATTATCGAAGAAAGTTGTTCTCATGCTGTTGCAACACGAAATCTGTATGGTAAAAGTCTAACAAAAAGCGTTTAACAATATTCGACGAATTTAACACATGATATCCTAATAGTGCACAAAAATTTCAAGTTAAATTGGTTAAATTTATAATGAGAAAGCTACATAATTTTTTGTAACTAGTCGAATATTTCCCCATGTTTTAAATCCACCAGAGTTATGGAATAAAGTTGCAATATCCTTTATTTGACGAGTTAAACACCGAAAACTGGTCGTAACTATGCTCTTTTTCTACTTTCATGGACATGTTTTTTGACGACGTTTGTTCGCTAAATAGTAGAAAGCGTGTTTTATAATATTCCACGAGTCGAGAAAATGTCAAGAGAAAGATGTTAAATTTGTTAAGAGAAAGTTATTACATATATTTTTTGGAACTATTCTAAAAATTCGACGAGTTTTAGAAACTGTAAATTATGGAATAAAGTTGTTCTCAAGTTGTGTGACTACGAAATCTGTATGGTAAAAGTATAAAAATGTCTAAAAATGTATTCGACGAGTTTAACACGCGATTTCCTCATAATGCACCAAAATGTCAAGTAAAATATGGTGAATTTATAATGAGAAAGTTGTTACACAAGTTGTCATAACTGGTCGAAATATTCGACGAGTCTTAAAATCGGCAAAGTTATGGAACAAAGTTTTAATCAAGATTTTTAAACCCGAAATCTGTATGGTAAAGGTTTGAGAAACATTTTACAATATTCTATGAATTTAACACTTGATTTCCTAATAATGTACTAAAATTTGTAGGAAAATCGGGTGAATTTATAAAGATAAAGTTATCACATAATTTTTTTCTGACTGGTCGAAAACACATGCCGTGTAACCACGAAATCTGTATGGTAAAAGTACAAAGAAAACCATTTTACAATTTCGACGAGCTTAACTAAACTAATTTTTCGACCACTTTGTATGGGGATCTAAGCGATATTAAGTGATTTTAAGCGGCACCCCATACAAAGTCGTCGAAAAATTAGTTTAGCACGAATTAAAAAACAAGCTTATTGTATTAAAATTTCAAGGAAAATCGGTTGCATTTATAAAGATAATGTTATTTCATAATTTGTTCTGACTGATTGAGAAAATCTATGAGTATTGAAAACGAAAGATTTTTGAATATTCGACGAGTTTAACAGTTGATTTGTCAATAATATACAAACATTCCAAAAGAAATCGGTTGAATTTGTGAAGAGATAGATATAAGATAACTTTTCTAACTGATCGAATAATTCGATTTGCAGGGAATAAATAGCAGCTTAGCAATTCATGGGAAACTGGTTATGTACTTCTATATTTTAAACTTTAAATTCGTCGAATTGATATAATTACACTATTTATCTTCAAGATAAATTGATTTGTCGATTACTTTGTATTAATTACTTTGTCGATTGTTTTAAGCGCTTTTGTAAAGGGAAACAGGTTCAAATTACTGATCTATTTTAAAATATTTTTTAAAGGAAACTATCATTTAGCCAACTGGTCGATAAATTAGACGACCTTAAAAGTTTACATATACTAAATTTAAATGGCCTCAAACGATTTTACAACTTAGAAGTAAAAATTATTAAATTATTAGGTGGTCAGCGATCTTAATGTATCAAATCTCATTTTATCATTTAACATTGGTAGAAAAGTCGTAACATAGCAACTTATTACAGGAAACATGTAAATGTTTACAAGCATTGTTTTCATGAATTCGAGATCTGCTGCATTTATGTTTCTTTGTAGTCTGTCTCGTGTTTGTTTCTAGCAGTCTTCAACAAAACATATAATCTATTAATCATTGTGTGTCCAACATGTAATATTGAACAGCAAAGACAATGTATTTGGACACAAGTATAGTATATTTGCGACAACCTACAAACACATTATATTTGCATCCAAATAACAAAAAAGACGGATTTTCTAGTTTGTGTCAATAAAATATAATTTAAAGTCTATAGTTTCGCTCGCCTATTGCTCATTCTGCATTACATTATATCGTGCATGAAATTTCCAACTTGCAGGTCGAGCATCTGTGTTATCAAAAGGGGTAGTAAACCTCCGTAAGTAATAGTGAAAACTTTGGTGTTGACTACCATATTTTCGTTTCTTATTAAAGTAAAATTTTGTTTAAGTTATGATTCGAAATTTTGTGTCATTTTATACAGGGTTTTTTTTCGCCTGTAAAAATATTAAACTGTAGTTAAGTTGTTTTTCAGTACAGCTAGCCAAATACATTTCGGATATTGAACAAAATCATAAGTGCCAACATATACTTTCCAAAATTAAAAATTCTTTGAGATCTATTCTTGCGATAAATTTAAATATTTAAACCCGTAGATTTTTCCACCAGTTGACGAAACCGGAAAAAATAAAAAATTAGTTGTCTTAAAAGATAGCTAGATTTGACGACATCCTTTGCTCTCTAAGCTAAAAGCCATGATGTTATTTATTTCTCCTGCAAAAATTCGACGAGTTTAGAAAATTAAAATTGTTTCTACTTAGAAATGTATTTCTGCCCAATTAATCGTTAGAGTAAGTAAAATATCAGGGGGTTTCTATGAAACACCTAGCTGCAGATTTGATACAGGATAGCATTTGAAGGAGAAAGCGATAGGCGAATTGAAAAAACTGACTTCACATTTGATTTTATCGACATTTATGAAGTTGAAAATTATATTGTATGCAATAATTTAGTTTTGATTTGAAGAATACCACAATTTTCTTCTTTCTTTTTTGTATAACGTCCAAATTCTGGCAGCAAATAACTGTATCAAAACTGCCCTTAGCGCAATGACTTTCGACGATAATTTGGTGGAACTGAAACACACATGCACACTCTTTACAAATTACTCTGTCATATATATGAAATAAACTTTAAAACAAATTAACATTTTCACTGTTTTTATCCCCTAACCTGTTTTTATCCTGTTTTTATCCCCTTCTGAACTAATTTTTTGACCACTTTGTTGAGGGAGCTAACGATTTTAAGCGGCTCCACATACAATTTGGTCGACAAATTCGTTTAATAGGGTATACAAAATCAGGTCTAATAGCTAATGAGTTGTTATTCAGTTTGTTATTTTAATAATAATTTCAATTTGATGAAGTATTTCGTTTTTCTGTGTCGAAAGTAATATCTTCCCAACTCGTCGAAAAATTCGACGAGTTTTACAGTTCAAATTTATTCAGACAAATGTATATGCAGCGATTTAAAAATACATTTTGGAGCATTGAACTTTGAACTAAATTTGAACTAAAAGAACTTAAAAATAAGCCTGCTTATTATTTAATCTTTAAATTTACAAAATACAGAAATGATAATTATTTCAATGCTCGTTATTCACACTGATATTGATTCATTTAAATTGGTCAAATTGGTATTTACCTTTAAATGATCCAATTGCCCATTTTTTCTATCGTTTAATAATAAATTAAATATATGCTTGTCCACCTTGATTAAAGGTGGTAACTGTTTTGTTTTATTTAAAACCTGACAATTTATTATCGACCCCTCTCAAATTTTATCCGAAATTATTCAATTCCAAAACACCTGCAGTATTACTACAACTGTTTCCATTATGACAAAGTCAATCACCCAAGAAACACATAAAGCATATGCGTTTTAACAAAACATTTAACAAACGTTTAAGAACGAAACATTTTCGCTTCATTGAAAACCCCTTTCGCTTTTAGTAGAGTAGCCATCTCATTCAGACGATGACAATAAACCGGAAATGGAATATCACACCGGATAGTGCAGTCAGTACGGCCGGGTAAACACACTAGAAGATATCAACAGCAAATACAAATTGCTCGAAACGTGTCAAAATCATGTCGAATGCCATCCTATAGACTATGAAATGGAATTAAATGAATTTTGTCATTTTGCAGCGCTAACTAAGCACCAAAGCGACATAATGTTGTTAACACAAACAGTACTCGTCGAAAACACAAAGCCCAAGATGGTGTACATAGTAATGGTGGATGTATAGTGGTGTTTCAGTTTTTCTTTTTGACACGATGACGACGACAAGTCAAACAAAAATTCTACATACATATCTACATTTTGTTTGTTTTATAGTTTTATTGTGTTCAGTTGATTCTTTGCCTCGTTTTTCGTTTACTTGAAGTTTAACAGCAAAAATGTACAACAGACCTTGAACTTGTCTGGCTTGATGGTGGCTGGTGGCTGAACTATCAACGCCACCATAACCATCACCAACACCAGATGTATTCGGTTAACTGGGAGTATAATATACAGTGAAGGATAAAACTGTGACAACTTAGACGTAGTCACAAAATTGCGATGTTAACAATTAAAACACAAAATTTATTTTTTATTGAATAAAACAATTTATAGTGTAAGGTTTTGCCGAATTGGCTTAATTTTAAAAACCTAATATTATTTTTGATCTCGTCGAAATCAGCTGATTGATTTATTCACATTAACAGAATATTTTCTTTTATTATTTTTATTAGGTAACGATTTATTTTTTAAAGTGAATAATTTTATTGCAGAATTGCCAAACAATTACTTTGGGGGTGAGAACAAAAACACGTAAAAATTTATCGAATATTTAACTCGTTTCCTTTAAAAGTCGTTAAATTTAAGAAGTCGTCGAACTGTAATCATTTTTAACTATTTTTTAAAGCATTCAATTTGTTTATAGCGGGGTTGTATAGACTATTTAACTCGTCAATCTTTATAAGAATTTAAAAACCTCGTTGAAAATCTAATTTTTAATTTGCAGCATTTGCTAAATAAGTTAATGTGATAAAATCGATTTTTGTAGCATGTTAAAACTAGTCGAATTTTAAAAATTAGGGAAGCATTTCATTTTTTTTATGATCTAGGCAAAAAATAAAAATAAATTAAATGTTTTCCATTACATCCCATGAAGAGACTGGTGGGGAGAACTTCTAACAATCACTGAGCTGTGCGCTTTCCAGTTTTCACTCACTGATTGGGACCTACAGTTTTACACCGATTCCGAACGGTAATTTGAGAAGCTTTTTCATGGCTAGATACTCGATAGTGTCGCCGTCACTATGCGAGGTGACCACCGCCGAAAGAAAATTTGAAGGTGGTCAGAAGCCGGGTTCGAACCCAGGATCTCATGTACAAGAGCCGCGCACACTAACCATTGCACCACCGACGGCCACAAGGCAAAAAATAACGCCTATTGATAAATTCATGAAATCGTCGAAATGTTTAAAATGTTTGATATTGACTAGTCGAAATGTAGCATCTCCTCAAACTTCTTGGATATCTGCTTTTTAGCTTTCAAAGCATTAGTCGTTTATGGAGCTGTCGATTTTTATAAATTTGATGAACTGGTCGAAATTAAAAATTTTAAAACTTGTCGAAATTATAATTTTTTTACCAAATTATTATGAATACATATTAGCCGTTTTAAATATATAAATTTCTGATCACCTAACAACTTTCTGACCATTTGTCTATGCCAAAATAGTTAATAAATAATTTTCCAGCTCATCGAAACTTATAGATACTGATTCTTGGGAAAATATTGAAAAAATGCGTTTAGTTAATCTACTCCACAAACTCCGCTCTAAGCAAAACATGTTTATAATATTGATAAAATTTGATCAAAGTGACAAAAATTTGTTGTGTAAAAAATTGAAAAAAAAAACACAATAGCCTTTAAGCGACGCGTCCAAAATTTCCTCATGGAAGAGTTATACAAATTAATTTTGAATCGTGTCGAAGGTGTATAAATTAAAACAATTTGCCGTAAATTCAGATACTTTATTTAAAAAATTTGTGGTTTTGAGTCTTTAAGCAACTCGTCGAAATTTCCTCCAAGATAAACTATCAATAATAATAATTTTTGTAATCATTTTCAATATCATCTGCTATTTTTAAAATGTTGGTAATTAATAGACAAATTTAAAAAAATAAGCAGTTCATGAACTTCGAACTTTGTGTTATAAAAACTCTAATTTACAATTTATTTTCCAACTGGTCGAATTTCTTTCATATTGAAGATCTCTTTAGGCCTTTCCCGACGTACATTTAGCAGATAATTTTGTTCAGACTCGCCGCAATCGTTTTGAATCGTTTTGAAAATTGCCGGCAATTATTTTACTTTCGTGGGATTTTTCTCTATAACAAATTATTTAATAACTAGTTTTCAAACTCGTCGATATGTTTTAAAAGACTATTTGTGTTAATATATTAAAAGATTTAGTTTTAGGCCTTGGAACAACTCAGAACTTTGCTATGTGGAAAACTGGAATATAATTTATTTTCAAACTGGTCAAGAGATAGGAATAGTAAAACTAACAGAAAATAGTAAAACTAATTTTGAAACTCGTCGAAAATATTAAATATATTAATAGACGGGGTTGCTGCGTCTTTCTTAAAAACTACTAAGACATCAGTTTTTTAGCTCTTAAACAAATTTTGAATATTTTCCATGATAGACTAACATATTATTTATGTTCAAACTCGTCGAAACCATTTTAAGTTTACCAAGCGGCGAAACCATTCTAAGTTTACCAATTATAAGTTTACCAATGTATATTTCTGATAAAAATTTCAGCATATCAGTTACTCAGCTTTTAACAGCTTGGCAAAAATTAGTTTAGACATGGCTTTCAAACTCGTCGAACACTTTACAATGTTGGTAAACCGTTAACATGTTAGAGAAAAACCAGCTAGTGAATTTAACATACTCTTCGATTTATTCTTTACAAAAAAACAGGTTAAAACAGCATGTTTTTTATTTCCCGATAATCTACTTTTTCGACGACTTTGTATGGGGGTCCGCTTAAAATCGCTTAGCTCCCGATACAAATTGGTCGACAAATTAGTTTATCAGGGAATGACAAATTTTGCGAAAATTAGCTTAATAACGTTCCATAAAAAGTGGTCGAAAACTTATTGTGTCAGAGTATAAAACGAATTTTATGTTCAAACTCGTTGCTTTTTTAATTTTGTAAAATTTTAAACCATTTAAATTTCTCCAACATTGCATATGAAGAACTAAATTGATAATTTACAATTTTCAATTGGAAGTGGCGTAGTTAATAACTTTCAAACTCATCGAAAGTTTTTAAATGCTGGTTTTTGCTTTAATATTTACAAAAATCAGTTTGCCAGCTTTGAATCTGCTTTCCGAACTTTTCTCTATGAAACACTACTTTTACATAAATATAATATACTTTCCAACTGGTCAAAAAATAAAACAAAACAGTTTATGAGTCTTTAAAGAATTTATCAAACACTTCCCGGTAAAACACTAGTATTAAATATAATTTGAATCTCGTCGAAATTTATTAAATTTCAGAAAATGTACGTAAATGATAATTCTTCATTAAAAATTCTAAAAATTAAAATTTGTGGACACTCGTCGAGCTTTTCTTCATAGCAAATTTTTGAAATGATGATTTTGTAATTATTTTCAAAATCGTCGAATTTGTAAACTTTGACAAAAGTGTCAACAAATCCAGGTATTACACAAGTCTTAGCAATTAGTGATTTTAATACAACTCTTCTGATTTTTCTCCTTTAAAACCGGTATGAATTCATATTGTCAACTCGTCGAAATTTTCAACATTTTACAAATTTTGTAAAGGTGTAATTTTCGATAAAAAAAAAAAAACTAATCCCATTCCCATTCGATACTTAAACTGAGGAATACATCATTTTTACGTTAGAAACCCATGATGGCCCTTCAATTTGTTTTTGTTTTTAAATGTTATACTTCCCATATTTTTAGTTTGCCACTGTTGCTTTGTCGTTCGTGGTATGTTGTGTTGTAATGCGTGGTGGAGCAGACTAGTGGCGGTGGTGGTGGTGCCACTAAATATCGTGCGAACATCGATTGTTTTGAAATTTGACGCCAAAGGAAAAATTCGTCGAATTTCTTGTGCACGCGTCAATTACCATCATGCAATCAACAACATTTTGCTATTAACAAATATTGTTTGTTATTATTATTACACGTTATGAAAAACCAATAATTTTAAACTCGAAAACTAACAACTGAAATTAACTGAAATTACCAGTAGAACGACTAGAGTGAATCGGAGGAAGGACAGACACGCACGCTTTCGTTCAAACGCATCAAATCAATGTTGAGGGTCAATTTTTGTTGCTTAAATGGATGAAGTCATACAGGAATTGTAACCGTCATGTGGCAATATTGAAACTTTGTAAGGTTGATTCACTTTCTTCGTGCTGCTAAAACGAAATTACGTTTTGAAATTCCTTTGTGCTCCTCCCTAGCGAGATTTAAGCGATGATGAGTGTGGGTTTTTGTGTAATTTGTAATGTAATTCGAAGCCAGCCAGTAGTAGTCAGCCATCTATCCGCCCGTTGTCGTCGTCGTCGTCCGGAGTCTTACACATTCATAGTTGAGGTTGCAAAGATTCTCTAACGCTAGAGAGAAGATGTGTGACATCATGTTTTTCTGTGTGTAATTATTTTAAAAAAATAAATGTTTGTTGTTGGTTTCCTTTATTATTGTTGGGTTTTAAACGTGACATGCTATTTATGAGACGTAAATAATTTTTTTTTCATTGAAAGTTCAATTAGGTTTACAAAAATAAAACTACAATGAGGTTAATTTTTTAATAGACTTTAAAACAAAACTTCAACGAACTATTGAATTAATTCAAAGAATCATGCGGAGAATTTTTTTAATTTTAGAATGTTGGTAAAATATATAAAAACTGGTTGAGTTCTTAAAAATTCTTAAGATTTGCTTATGGATATAATATTTTCTAAGATTAGAAAGCCTTTAATAGTCAAAACAAAACACGTCGAAATAAAAAAATAGCCAGAGAGGTAAAGGTGTATTCTAATACGTGTTTAAACGAATTGATATTGATAAATTCCGATGTATCGTTAAAAAATATGTTTTTATGGATTTCTTTAAAACTCGTCGAAAATTTTAAGTGCCCAAAAATTTTAGGAATTTGTGGCATTTAAACATTTGATACTATAAAACAAGTAATATAAAAAATAATTAGAAATTGTATATTACGAATTTTATCCTCCCATATGTTTCGACTAATTCCTATGGGTTGCTAAACAAGGTATCCACTTAGTACCTTATTCAAAGTAGTCGAAAAATCAATTTAGCAGGACAAGAAAACGATACCAATAATCTAAATATACAATTTTATATTTTTTCAAACTCGTCGAAAATGTTTGATTTCAAAAAATGTGATTATAATTGTGTTTAATGGTTAAAACTAGTAAAAAACCTGTTCAATGTAACAACCGCTCAGTTTAAAATCTCCCCTTAAAATCACTGAGCTCTTCATGCAACGTCGTCGTATAAAAATAGTAATTTTTCATCAATAAGCGATTAAAACTCGTCGAAAATTTAAAATTTAAAGAACTAATTAGAATTATTTAACAGTCAAATATAAAACTATAACTGTATATAATATACCTATTTTTATTCCCTGCTAATCACTTTCATGGGGAGCCAACCGAATTTGAGAGACATTCCATATAAATTCGTCAAATATTTGTCGAATATAATTTTTCGACGACTTTGTGTTGGGAGCTAAGCGATATTAAGCGGCCGAAAAATTTGTTTAGCTGGGAAAAAGAAACAGACATATTACTCGTCAAAAATTTATAATTTCTAATAATTGAACTAGTCGAAATTTTTAGGACAATATTAAAATATATTATATTCACCAAATGTTGTCAACAAGTGAAAATCAAGTTTATAATAATATTTTGTAAGATAAGAAACACTAAAAATAAATTTAATTATCAAGGGGTCGAATTTGCAGCTGTGACCAAAAGATGTCCATTTGAAAATACTAGTTGAAATTTGAAATAGGTCTAAAACTTGTTTGCAACAGGCCTATTTGTGTCCCCATCTAAACTAATTCTTGGACCACTTATAAAAAACACGCTTATTGTATTTAATAACGTATATTTTTTCAGCACACACCGATTTGGAATATCAAATTAAAACTCGTCGAAATTTAAAAATTAAACTAAAAAATTTCAGAATATGCAGAATAAATTGTGTTCACCGAAATTTTGTTAAAAAATATGAATTCAACATTTAATTACAGCTCGTCGAAAAATTTAGGAATTAATTAAAATAGTTTCTTTGGTTAGGAACAACTCAAAATCAAATTAATTGTCCAAAATTATATTGCTTTGAATGTAAGTATTGTTCCAATTTGCAGTAATCATTAATTTAAAAATGTAGAATTAAACTCGTCGAATATTTGAAATGCACTGAAATTAGTGCAATTTTGTCGTTGTCCCCGCTAAACGAATATTTCGACCACTTCCTATGAGAGACTAAGGGAATTTATTGAAAAGCACTTAAAATTGTATACAAAGTGGTCGAATAATTAGTTTTGCGGATTCTGTTACCTAAATTGTTGATGAAATTCCAAGCACTGTTAGAAGTTGTGGTATTTCAGAAATCTCCCGCTTTGCATATTCTAATAATTTATGCAGTTTTAATACACTGTGCAGCACACATTTCACAATTTAACACATTTGCACGTCATATGCGGCATTAAATCATAGCTTTTTAAATCATCAGAAAACTACAAATTTCACATTCTATGTCTGTCCTAATGTCACATAAATTCATATTACCCATATGAAAGTACAGAGAGCGACAAAAGTAAGTAATCTGTAAAAAAAATAACAAAGTCAATTATCAAAGTGGTTGGATTGGAAATAATAAATTATATACTTCAATTTAAATTCTTCAATAAAACTAAAAGGGGGCGTGGCAAAAGCATTGCCAGGTAATTTATAAATCTTTTCTAATATTTTTTCAAATTCAATTGAAGTCTTCTAAATTTTAATTGGTGTCTTTTAAATTTCAAGTAGAATGAATCTAAATTGATGTCTTTTAAATTTAAATTGGCATTTTAGAATTAAATTGACGCATTTTAAAATTCAATTGAAGGCTTTTAAATTTCTATTTATATCTATTAAATTTATAGTGACATTTATGAATTTAAATTTATGACTTTTAAATTTAAAGTGAAGTTTTTTAATTTCAATTGATGAATTTTACATTTCCAGCGAAATTTTTGAAATGCAATTGATGTATTCTAAATATTAAGAGGAATTTATGAATTTCAATTGATGTCTTTCACAATGCAATTGAGGTCTTCTCAATTGCAATTGGTGTATTTTCAATTGCAAGAGGAAGTTTCGAATTTCAATTGATGTCTTTTAAAATTCAATTGACGTCTTTTAAATTTAAAGTGGAATTTTTGAATTTCAATTGATGTTTTTTTAAATTTCAAGTGGAATTTTGGAATTTCAATTGATGCCTTTTAAAATTCAATTGAAGTCTTCCAAATTTCAATTGATGTGTTTTAAATATGAAGAGGATGTCTTTTAAATTCCAATTGGATTTTTTCAATTTCAGGAGGAATTTTTGAATTCAATTGATGTCTAGAAAAATTCAATTGATGTCTTCTAAATTTCAATTTATGTCTTTTAAATTTAAAGTAGAATTTTTGAATTACAATTAGTGTTTTTAAATATCGATCGGAGTTTTTGAATTTCAATTGATGTCCTTTCAATTCAAGAGTAATTCTGGAATTCATTTGATGCCTTTTAAAATTCAATTGACGTCTTTTAAATTTAAAGTGGAATTTTTGAATTTCAATTGATGTTTTTTAAATTTCAAGTGGAATTTTGGAATTTCAATTGATGCCTTTTAAAATTCAATTAAAGTCTTCCAAATTTCAATTGATGTGTTTTAAATATGAAGAGAATGTCTTTTAAATTCCAATTGGATTTTTTCAATTTCAGGAGGAATTTTTGAATTCAATTGATGTCTTCTAAATTTCAATTTATGTCTTTTAAATTTAAAGTAGAATTTTTGAATTACAATTAATGTTTTTAAATATCGATCGGAGTTTTTGAATTTCAATTGATGTCCTTTCAATTCAAGAGTAATTCTGGAATTCATTTGATGCCTTTTAAAATTCAATTGACTTCTTCTAAATTTAAAGTGGAATTTTTAAAGGCATCAAATGAATTCCAGAATTACTCTTGAATTGTAAGGACAGGAAAGTGGAATTTTTAAATATCAATTCAATTTCAAGTGGAATTTATGAATTTCAATTTATGGCTTTTAATTTAAAGTGGATTTTTTTAATTTAAAGTGAAATTTTTAAAATGCAATTGATGTATTCTAAATATTAAGAGGAATTTATGAATTTCACTTGTATTCTTTCAAAATTCAATTGAAGTCTTCTCAATTGCAATTGATGTCGTTTAAATTTCAAGTGGAATTTTCGAATTAGAATTGATGTTTTTTAAATTTCAAGTGGAATTCTTGAATTTCAATTGATGTCTTTCATAATTCAATTGAAGTCTTCTAAATTTCAATTGTTATCTTTAAAATATCAAGAGGATGGATTTTAAATTCCAATTGGCATTTTTTAATTTCAGGAGGAAGTTTTTAATTCAATTGATGTCTTGTAAAATTCAATTGATGCCTTTTAAATTTAAAGTAGAATTTTTAAATTTCAGTTGATGTCTTTTCAATTTTTGAATTCAATTGATGTCTTGCAAAATTCAATTGAAGTCTTCTAAATTTTAATTGATGTCTTTTAAATTTAAAGTAGAATGTTTGAATTACAATTAATGTTTTTAAATATCGATCGGAGTTTTTGAATTTCAATTGATGTCCTTTCAATTCAAGAGTAATTCTGGAATTCATTTGATGCCTTTTAAAATTCAATTGACGCCTTCTAAATTTCAAGTGAAATTTTTAAATTTCAATTGATGTTTTTTAAATTTCAAGTGGAATTTTGGAATTTCAATTGATGTCTTTTAAATTTCAATTGAAGTCTTCCAACTTTCAATTGATGTGTTTAAATTCAGTTTGATGTCTTTTCAAAATCAAATGAAGTCTTCAAAATTTCAATTGATGTCTTTTCAATTTCAAGAGGAATTTTTGAACTCAATTGATGTCGCGTAAAATTCAATTAAAGTCTTCTAAATTTCAGTTGATGTCTCTTAAATTTGAAGTATAATTTTTAAATTTCAGTTATGTGTTTTAAATTACAAGGGGAATTTTTAAATTTCCATTCATGTCTTTTCACTTTCAAATGAAATTTTTGAATTTCCATTGATGCATTTAAAATCCAATTGGAGTTTTTAATTTTCAATTGATTATTTTAAATGAGAATTAGATTTTGTTGAATTTTAATTGATTTCCTTTAAGTTTCAGGGGGAATTTTTAAATTCAATTCCTGTCTTTTAAATTTCATGAGGAATTTATGAATTTCAATAATTTTCTAATTCAATTTTTGAATTTTACTTGCTGTCTTTTGAATTTTAAATGGATGTTTTTAATATCAATTAACAAAGTTTAAATTTCTATTAAAATTTTTAATTCCAATTGATTTTTATTAAATTTCAATTGGAAATGATCTGGGAATGGCTGGTCTTAGAATGACCTACAAAATTCGGTATAGGTTTTATGAAGATATGCAACAAAATAAAATCATTTACATTAGTCGTACTAAAAGAGGCGTGGCAAATTATCGAAGAACAGTTTCTTTAATCATGTGCTATAACACACGTCCAAGAGGGTTCGTGGCCTGCTTGAAGAAATTGAAAATAGCTTCGCACTTTCGAATTCTCTGACTTTCGGATAGGGTTCTTAAAGTTTAGCTGCAACTTTCAGTGGTTTCTAAAATTGTTCTACTACTCTCTCCATTTTGCCCCCAGTTTGCTATGGATAAATATGGAATGCTTATCAAATTTCATGTGGCCGTCTTTGCGTATGAGAACGAGGGTTCGATTGCCGTTCTTACGTTTCTTTTGGATGTCGGTCACCTCGTTTAGTGACGGCGACACTATCGAGTAATTAGCAATGAAACAGATTTTTAAAAAATCATTTCGAACCGTTGTAAAACTGTGGGTCCCAATCAGGGAGTGTACATCTACAAAGTGCTCAGCTCATTGATGGTGAGAAGCTCTCCCCTGTTTCCCTGAAGAAATTATTTATTTATATTTTAATTTTCGATTTAAAAAATGTTGGTGTCATTTTTAGAATTCCGTAAGAGAATTTTAAATAAAATTTCAGTGTTGCCACATTTTTTATTGAGTTATATTTTTCCATTGGCAGCCCATGTTTTTGTTGATGTTTGTCCAAATTCTCTTATAGTGACGTAATGTATTCCGTAACATGGTTCAGAGGTTAGTTCTCTTTCATACTTTGGGTTTCCGAGAAACTGCACTCAAATACTTACTTTTGCTAATCTCTGTATATTTGTAAATCTATGTAATGCGAAGAAGAGGAGTGAATAGTTTTTATGTTGATAAAGTTTATCAGTGAAAATTTCATTAAATCTCTCTTTCGCTCTCGTTTATTATGCCATTTGTCCAATTAAAGAGCCATTTAATTTAAGACAATTCCTCGTTTTGTCTATTTTATTTTGTATTCTAATGCGGTAGTTGTTAGTTGTCGTTTGATGTTGTTGTAACATATAAACGCAATATGTTTGTTGCTGGCGTTGTTGCTATCGTTGTTGAAATCTTTGTTGCTGGTGCTGTCGCAATTGCTGCTGCCGATTTGAAACTATGCTAAAAGTTCACAACTTGTTATTTGTTGCTGCTGCTGTTTTGGGAATGTTTTTGTGCTCTTTTACATTTCGTAGAAACATGTGTGACACACACACACACACTCCTATTGTCTGTCTGTATGTTCGTCGCATTTTGGGACGACCCTTTTCGACGAGTTTTTCTTATTATTATTGCTAGAGAAACATTTTAGTTCATTGAGTTTCGTTTCGATTCATCCACCCCTTTCGCTTTAGGCAAATAGCCAAAAAATGCAACCAAACAGGAAAAAAATCCAAAAAATCCATCGTAACATTTAAGGCACCTTTGGCTATACAGAAGCAGCAGCTGCCGCCGCAGCCACAGCAGTTGCAGCAACACTAGCACTAAATGTCGTCTCAGGGGGGTGGGGGGTAGAAGGAGCGAAGTGAGCTTTGCAAGGATATGCACAGTTTATAGACTCATTGTTGGCTTGCATGCATTTTACGCTGACGCTGGCATTTTGGTAGCTGAGAAACGAGCGCAGCGTATTACTGAAATTCTTACAAGTTCACATAAATATGTATGTACATACGTGCAATTATTTGTAACCCAATTTAGGATTACGCCAAAATGTGCGGTAGTTAAAAGGTGTTCCGGTTTAGTTTCTAAATCTGGTTTTGTTTATTATGTTCTTGGTGTCGAGGGGGTTTTGTTTTCTTCTTTCTTCTTCTTCTTATTATTTAATAGTTATATTATATCATTTTGGGTGTTTGCAGGGGAGGGGAAGGGAAAACACATTCTTTTTGAGGGACAATGGCATAGAATTTATCGAAAATTCTCTTTACTCGAAATACTCTTTAAAGCCAGAGTACAGACACTAAGTTGTACTGAAAAATGTGTTTTTTTTGTAATTTTTAAAGGTGGACGCTGGGGAAACAGCCCCAGCAACAAGCAACATTTTGCAGGAATCATGTATATGTTGGAAAGCATTGTTTTCATGAATTGTTTCTTTGTTGTCTGTCACGTTTTTGTTTTCAGCAGTTTTCAACAAACAAAGTCACATTTGGGTCACAAAAACATATAGTATAAGCTCTAAATCATTTTGTAGCCGACATGTAATATTGAATTGCAAACACTGTGTGTTTGGATACAAGTATACTATAGTTGCAACCAAACACGTTATATTTGCATCCCAAAAACAAAAAATACAGATTTTTTCAGCACGTGGCTAGTGAAAAGCTTATTAAGGATTTGTCAAACATTTTTTTAAAGCGTATTTTTCTTTCCCAGCCGGTGATTGAATTTCTTGCCTCTAGTACATTAGGCAAACATATTTCTTTGATTTGTGACCAATATGGGGCTCCTTGGATGCGTCATAATGAACAAAATATTTTGAAAATTTAGACGGAGTATTTTTAATTTCACGTTTGCATTTTAAACACCTGACCATAGTGAAAATATTATAGTAAAAGAGTAACATTTCTCATCATTCCACGCGGCATCCATGTGGCACACATTTTTCTTAGCTCCAACTTGTTGTGTTACAACTGTTGCACTAGATAAATATGGATATTCGATAATTTTAAAAGATTTATTTTTGATTTCTTGGATTATATTCGTTGTTGCGATGTCTTTCGACAAATTAAACGCTTCCTATCAAAAAAATACTTGTACAGGCGCTTTTAAACTGTGGGGTTTTCAAAAAACCGACCATTTCGAAAAAGCGGTTTTGGTTTATTCAACAAATCTCTTTCGGAAAACCTGGTTTCCGTTTCACAGTGTGGAAAAAAGTGGTGAAACCGGTTAATATTCGGGTTTCATTACGGTTTCTTTTCGGGTTTTTTGTTTTGCTTGGCATTTGCATTGGATTGAATTGAATTGTGTTGAATTGACTTGAATTGAATGGAATTGAATTGAATTGAATTGTATTGAATTGAATTGAATTGAATTGAATTGAATTGAATTGAATTGAATTGAATTGAATTGAATTGAATTGAATTGAATTGAATTGAATTGAATTGAATTGAATTGAATTGAATTGAATTGAATTGAATTGAATTGAATTGAATTGAATTGAATTGAATTGAATTGGTTTGAATTGAATTGAATTGAATTGACTTGAATTGAATTGAATTGAATTAAATTCAATTAATTTAAATTAAATTAAATTAAATTAAATTAAATTAAATTAAATTAAATTAAATTAAATTAAATTAAATTAAATTAAATTAAATTAAATTAAATTAAATTAAATTAAATTAAATTAAATTAAATTAAATTAAATTAAATTAAATTAAATTAAATTAAATTAAATTAAATTAAATTAAATTAAATTAAATTAAATTAAATTAAATTAAATTAAATTAAATTAAATTAAATTAAATTAAATTAAATTAAATTAAATTAAATTAAATTAAATTAAATTAAATTAAATTAAATTAAATTAAATTAAATTAAATTAAATTAAATTAAATTAAATTAAATTAAATTAAATTAAATTAAATTAAATTAAATTAAATTAAATTAAATTAAATTAAATTAAATTAAATTAAATTAAATTAAATTAAATTAAATTAAATTAAATTAAATTAAATTAAATTAAATTAAATTAAATTAAATTAAATTAAATTAAATTAAATTAAATTAAATTAAATTAAATTAAATTAAATTAAATTAAATTAAATTAAATTAAATTAAATTAAATTAAATTAAATTAAATTAAATTAAATGAAATGAAATGAAATGAAATGAAATGAAACGAAACGAAATGAAATGAAATGAAATGAAATTAAATTAAATTAAATTAAATTAAATTAAATTAAATTAAATTAAATTAAATTAAATTAAATTAAATTAAATTAAATTAAATTAAATTAAATTAAATTAAATTAAATTAAATTAAATTAAATTAAATTAAATTAAATGAAATGAAATGAAATGAAATGAAATGAAATGAAATGAAATGAAATGAAATGAAATGAAATGAAATGAAATGAAATGAAATGAAACGAAATGAAATGAAATGAAATGAAATGAAATGAAATGAATCGAATTGAATTGAGTTCAATTGAATTGAATAAAATTGAATTGAATATATAGCTGTATTGGTTTCTCGACGTTTCTTAAGTTTTAAATTTTTGTTAGGATAATTAACACGTGGCCGTCACTGGTTCAATGGTTAGTGTGCGCGGCTCTTGTATATGAGAACGTGGGTTCGATCCCTCCTCAGACCACCTTACATTTCTTTCGACGACGTTCTTCTTGCTTAGTGATGGCGACACTATCGAGTACTTAGCCAAGCCATTACTTTTCAAAAAATACCGTTCGGAACCGTTGTAAAACTGTAGGTTCCAATCAGTGAGTGCATAAACTGGAAGCGCACATCTCACTCATTGGGAAGAGCTCTTCTAAATGGGATATTATGGGACACCAGTTTTTTATTTTTTTTATTTAACATAAATTGAGTAAAAACCGATTAATTGAAAAAACCGGTTGTGCGGTTTGTTTTGGTTTCAGGTTTGAACACTCTAATCAATGCCAACAAATTTTCTCTGAATTCCCTTTTTTTCTGAACACCTTTCAACAATATAATAGAGAGAAAATTACAAAGTGCGGGAAAAGTAACAGGCTGATGTGATTCGGCTATAATAGACAAAGAAATTAAATACAACATGAAAAACTAAATTATCGATGAAAGCTGAGGCTTCAAGTTGTTTTCTTATATCAAGCAAAAGTTACTGTCTTTCTCCGCATTTAAATTTTGACATCTTTCGTCAGCAGTTGGAGAGTCAATGAATGTAAACCACAATTAAATGTTACTTGCCTGCTCCTTTTTTCCAGTTACATCATTTTGATCAACAATACAATTATTTCCAAATATTATGACTCTGTTATTGACAATACCCAAAAATAAATTGAAATTTTTCTTTATTGCCACCACGAATACAATTGCGTGACCTTGTCACAAATAATTAAAGAAAAAAGCAGCTCGAGCAATTCATCATTAAGAAGTTGTCGTACATGGCACGTACTCAAGTACCCTGTAACCGGGTGCAGGCGTTCTTAATTCTATTGTACTCCAAACGACATGTCCGACATCTTAGAGGAGGAGAATGAATAACAAAATGATTACTTCACTCACTTTAAACCAATTAGTCTCAATTACACTTCTAAAATGAAACATTTTCATTCAATCCCCACTAACTCACTAATATGCGACGACGACGACAATGACGGTGACGACAACGTGAATTAGGAAATTAAAACTAAATGAAATGTTAGATATGAGTTGATACTACGATATAGAATGAGAAATATTGTAAAATTTTCTTATTAAATTCAATTCAATGATGATGTTGATGATGATGATGATGATGATGATGATAAGATAAGATAAATATTTAGGAACATTTTCTGGCATTAATACACACATTGTGGAAAAGTTTTTCTATTTTACTGGAAAATGTTTCCACAAAAATATTTTTTGTTTGTTTATTTTTAATTACTCAATCGATTAATACATTTGAATGGTTTTCATTTAATGACTCTGGTTTTTTCTGTTTTATTCTTCTTGCAGATAACTATAATCGAACGCCAAGTATTCGATTTTCTTGGATACATGTGGGCGCCAATATTTGTTAATTTCTTTCATATATTATTTATAATATTTGGATTTTATGGAGCATATCATTTTAGAATAAAATATATAATAACGGTAAGTGAAAATAATAAAATATTTCAAATTTCTTTTATAAAAAACAACTACACAAAGTTGAAACTTGTCGATGAAACCGAAATGCAAAGGGGAAATTAACTGGTTGCCGTAAAATATAAAAGAGTTGAAATTGGCAGAAAAAAGCGCAAAAATTTAAAACTATATTCCCATGAAACCGGTTATACATATTGAAACATTCACCATGTGTTGTACGAAAAACAGCATAAAATTCAAAACAAATGAAATGAATTTAAATAAAGCGGTTACGCGGATTATTAACCAGTTTTTTAATTCAAACGGTATTTTTAAAGTCTGAAGCAAAGTTTTAGTTTGAATTCCATTAGGAATTCCAGCAATTGCTAATTATATTTTATTTTAGCAACAACTATAATACTAAAACATCATAAATATAGTATTAAAATTCTACGGATTTAATTCAAACCGCTAAATAACAAATCACATCACTTATGCACGCTGAATAAACGGCCCAGCAACACATGGAGGGAAACATGTGTATGTTTGGAAGCATTGTTTTCATGAACTGAAGATCTGCTGCTTTTTTGTTTCTTTGTTGTCTTTCTCGTTTTGATTTTAGCAGTTTTCGACCAACAAATCCTCATTTGGATCACAAAAACATATAATATATACCCTATTAATCATTGTGTCTCAAAATGTAATGTTGAATAGCAAACAGAATGTGTTTGGACGCAAATATACTATATTTGACAGACAAACTTTTTTATAAACACGTTATATTAGCAGCGAAACAACAAAAATATGCAGATTTTCCTCGAAGTGGACCACTTTCTGAAAAATCCTTAGAAACCCCCAAAAGGTAGTTTGTTTTCGATTAGACGCTTCGATTCCGAGATATAGATATGAGGACGTTTTAGCGATTTTTTTAAAGTGATGCCGTATTAAAGACATCTGTTGGTTAAAGCGTCCTACAGATATAAAAAATTTATTATTTTTGGGGTTGGATGCACCGTTCCCACGTTATAACTATTTTTTTTTTTAGCGATTTAGGGATTTTCTAATTTTATTAATTTTTTGAAAAAAAAAATTCTTCCACACGAATTGGACCACTTTATGGAAAACCTTTAGAATCGTGCTAACCTTTATTTTTTCGGTTGGACGCTCCGTTTCCGAGATTTATAAATTTTTTCTAATTTTTTCATATTTTCGTTCAAAAATGGGGATGGGTTACCCTTGGTAACCTGGGCAAAGGCCGCCAACCCATTCCTCATGTGTAATGGGTAATCGTGATGGGTAAATCCCCATCGTCGTGGGTAGCTACCCATTAGTTTCGCCATACCCTGTGGGCAATGGGTAAACGCTCGCCACCCATTCCCACGACAAAGGGTTACCAGGGTAATCCATTACCCACGAAATACGAACCTTGATTTAAGGTGTCGAAAGTTTAGACTTTTAAAGGCGGTATCGTACCTTTTAAGCGGTAATGACCATCGGTGATGCCTTGGCTAGTGTGCGCGGTTCTTGAACATAGGAACGCGGGCTAAGACCACCTAACATTTCTTTCGGCGGTGGTCACGTCGTTTAGTGAGGGCGACACTGTCGAGTATTTAGTTGTGAAAAAGCTTCTAAAAAATATCGTTCGGAATCGGCGTAAAACTGTAGGTCCCAATCAGTAAGTGTAAAACTAGAAAGTGAACACCTCTCTGATTGTGAGAATGTCTCCCCAGTCTCTATATTTCATGTAATGAGAAACTATTTATTTATTTATATTCAGTATCCACATGGCACATTGGTTGGAAGATAAAATATATCTCTCATATTTGGACTGGTGCCCCTAAATCTACCTTTTAGCATCTACACGCTGAAAAATAACGGCCTCTCTAACATATTCTGCAGGAACCATGTATATGTTTGGAACACACCTCAAACATTCATATGTTTATTTGTAAACAGTATAATGTTTACTGGCAAACTCATACACAAAAGCCAAAGCAACATCGCAAACCATGTAACCGTCCGAGCTTACGATTAATCTGTTTTCACTGATCAAGCGCTTTTGATATCCTCTGTCCGATGAACTATTGACGACTGAATCCATGAAACTAAAACGCAATACATCAGCCAAAATAAAAAACACTGACTTCATCTGCAATTTACACGCATATTCAAGAATAATTATGAATCACTGACTGAGAGAATAATGCAAAAATATTTATACACGCTTACAAGATAGACTCTCTCTCAGAAACAGTATAACAAACACAGCTGTATTTGTATCACAAACACAGATATATTTGGGTCGCAAACACATATATTATAACATATTAATCATTGTGTCGCAAACATGTAGCATTGAATAGCAAACACAATGTGTTTGAACACAAGTATATTATGTTTGCGACAAGCTCCAAACACACTTTATATTTGCATCCAAACAACAACAAACTTCTGATTTTTCTGCGTGTAACGAGATAACAGTGTAGCCAACTCAATTATTTCCTTGGAACATCGTCCATGTTTCATCGCCCGTCGTCATGATCATCGTTGTGTATTATTGTTATTATTGTTTTTTTGAAGTAGAAAATTGTTATGATATTGAAAATGTTTACTCTTTGATGAATTTCACCTACACGCTGAAAAATCTGTATATTTTTGGTTATGTGGAAGTAAATATAACATGTTTGTAGCTTGTCACAAATATAGTATACTTGTGTCCAAACACATTGTGTTTGCTATTTAATATTACATGTTGGAGACACAATGATTAATATGTTATAAAGTCTGTAGCGTGTATATGCGAAGCCATAGAACTGAGTGTGAGTTCCTCTGAAACTTTTGACTAAATCTTTGAATAAAAATTTAATACTTAAATAAATGTTGTTTCAAAATTCTTTCAAATTCTGGGAAAAGTCTTCTTGACGTATTCATAAAATATATGAAACATTCTATAGGTAACATTTTCCTACAAAAATCGTCTTATAAACCATTTTTAGTTTATATCGACCTGTTTGTTATTTATTCGAAATTTTTAGAATTTTTCCTAAATTCAAGCTCACCTCTATATTTAATGCAAATGAAAGACCATTTCTCTATACGACGTTTCCTTGATATTTTCCCATATCCCCACAAACTGAACTTTATTAAATCTGGCAACGATGCAAGCACAATCGGTGTAGGGAAAGTTGTTGACAGTATTTTTTTTTTTGCTGGTATCTCCCCTTATGTCAATGAAGGGAGGACTCATCTCCTTCATTCACTTTATCGCTGGAATCTATTTAATCAGACATTTGTCATAGCGAGCAACCAGACGCCATAGAATTGCTCGTCATAAAAAAAAAACTTTCCCAGTTCAATCGATAAACTTTGATAATATTTACTTGCACCACTAAATAAACAAATGTGAAAGTATTTTTTATTCATATTTTATATGAGAATTTCAATAAAATGACGAAAAAGTTTAAGCAGGCCCAGTGTTTGGGGGGCCTAATTATTAGTTTTATGACCTAATAAAGGTGCACGTTTGTAAAAGTTATAAACAATTTCGATTGCAGGGATAATAATGAACTTTCTTTATTATCATTATCTTATCTAATCGATAACTATTCTATTTATAATTATCGTATTCATATTCGATTTTCTGTTTGTGTTTTATATCAATGATGCCAACAACGGCGCGTGAGATTAGCTGCAAGTGTTGTCAGCCATTGACGTATTCGATTTATGTGGAATATTAACCCCTACAATGATTGACTGGGGTTCACCAGGACCATTTGTAATTTTTTTTTGAAAAGAAAAAGTTCTGTTCGTATTTTTCTGCTCGATCATCGATTGTATTTATTTTAATAATTGGAAGGGAGTTCCTCTGAAAAAAATACATTGAAAATTTTTCCCTTAAAATTTGTGATTCCAAATTGAATAGAAACATCAAAAATGTAAGGAATCACTGACATGTTTGCAGGCATTGTTTTCATGTATTGAAGTTCTGTGTCTGTTTTGTTTCTTCGTTGTCTATCACGTTATTGTTTTCAGCAGTTTTGAACAAGCAAAGCTACCTTTGGGTCACAAAAACATATATTATAACCTATTAATCATTGTGTCTCCAACAAAAGTAATATTGAATACCAAACACATTGTGTTTGGTCACAAGTATACTATATTTGCGACAAGCTACTAACACGTTATATTTGCGTCGAAACAACAAAAAGTGACAGAGTTTTCAGCGTGTGGGGACTAAATTCAGTCGTGACAACCTTAATTCGGTTGTGACAATTGCAATTCGGTGACAACAACCGAATTTACGGCAGAATTTGTGAATGCGACAACATCTTTTCAATCGATTAGTTCTGTGAGTGTACACTCAGTTTTACAACATCGAAATATATATTTTTTTTAGGATGGTAATTGGTTCTGAACTACTGAGAGCATCGCCGAAACCCCGGGGACATCAAGTCGACGTTGGCATCAAACACGTACAAAATTACAGTTGCCGCAAATTTAAAAAACGCTTGCGATAACTGAAATTGGCAATTTTTCTAATGAGAACACAGATTACGAAGAACGTAAATTTCTCTCATTCTGTCTACTGTATACACAGTCTTATCCACTCGTTTGGCATACAAACTCACGCATACACATAAAAGTGATCACACACTCTCATTCTACTACTTTGTCAATATGCCGGGTTTTTCAATAAGAGCGCTACAAAAGTTTTTTTTTAAATAAAAAAAAACCGGTTTTAGATACCAATCAAATTCTTTATTCCTGTGAAAGTACGTTCGATGCCATTATGTATGGAACTCGATTTCTTTTGCATGGCCACCACGGGCACGCTTGCAGAAGTCCAGACGCTTAACCCAATTTTCGACGGTTTTCAAGCATAAATCGGCCGATACTGCTGCAATTTCACGTTCGTACGAAGTTCATCAATCGTCGCTGGCTTGACGTAGCCCCACAGGAAATAATCTAACGGCGTCAAATCACACGACGGAGGCGGCCAATCGACTGGGCCGTTTCTTGAGATAACACGTTCACCAAACTTGGTTTCCAATAAATTGATTGTGGCATTCGCTGTGTGGCTTGTGGCGCCGTCCTGTTGGAACCACATGTCCTCCAAGTCCATATTATCCAATTGGGGCCAAAAATATTCGGTTATCATTGAACGGTAGCGATTCGCATTCACAGTAATGTGCCGGTCTTGATCATCACGGAAGAAGTACGGCCCAATGACGCCGCCGGCCCATAAACCGCACCAAACCGTAATTTTTTCGGGATGCAATGATGACTCATGGATTACGTGTGGATTGCTGTCTGACCAATAACGCATATTTTGCTTATTGACGAAGCCATTCAGCCAGAAATGAGCCTCATCGCTGAAGATGATTTTGCGATGAAAATCCGAATCATTTTCAAGTTGTTGCTCAGCCCAATTCACGAACATACGACGCTTATGGTGGTCAAGCGGCTTCAGTTCTTGCGTCAATTTCATCTTGTAAGGATGTAGGCCAAGATCTTTTCGCAAAATTCGCCACAACGACGTCACAGAGATGCCCAACGCTTGAGAACGACGTGTGAGAGACACATTTGGGCTTTCTTGAACTGAAGCCTCAGCGGCAGCAATATTCTCGACACTACGGGCACTTCTTTGTCTCACTGGCACGGGAACATTTTGTACTGTGCCTGTGGATTGAAATTTTTCCACTAGACGCTCAATTGTTGATCTGGTAGGACGATTATGACGACCATAAATTGGACGTAGCGCTCTTAAAGTTGAGGCCACTGACTCCAAATTTCGGTAGTAAATTTTAATAATTTCGACTCGTTGTTGGCTCGTATATCTTTCCATGATGAAATGGCAAACCTTATTGAAGAGAAATGTCAAAAGATCGGGGAAAAATATGGCGTCGTTTGCTGTCCCTATCGATTTACTTTTGTAGCGTCTCTGTTGAAAAACCCTTTATATTGGATGAACAATTGACGCGTTGTAGTTTGTTTAGTTGTTATTTGAATACAAGGCCAGCAGACGTGTAAGTTGACAGTGAAAAAATAGACAAAAATTTCAACTTTTTATAAAGCAAACCTTATGGGTAAAACCAAAATCATGAAACCAAACCATAAATAAAAGTTGTAATTGCAACTCGGTTGCTGTAACCGAACGAACAATTTGGTGGAACGTTTTCGTTTCTCGCAAACGTTTTTTCAGCTCTAATTTTTCATAACTCGTTTACTGCAAACGTTTTCCATTTCTCACAAAGGTTCTAGTAGTTGGGAGCAACTACAACTCGGTTGCTGTAATCGAAACAACAGTTGGCGGAACCGTTTTTCGTTTCTCTCAACATTTTTTTCAGCTAATATTTTTCATAACTCGCTTGCTGCAACCATTTTTGTTTCTTCCAAACGAAATGAAATGTATGAATTAGCAGAAGTTCGTTTCTCCCAAATACAGTGCCCAAACGAACTTCAGTTATCTGAGATTTCGTTTGGGAGGAACGAGTTTTTTCTTTGCGTGTAATTACTTCAAATTTCGCGTAGCACCACGCAGCGAAGACCACCCCTTTCATTCGTACAATATGCTGCTCACTCAGGAGCTCAAACCAACAGACCATGTACAGGACCGGTAATTCGTTGCAAGGGCGACGGAGCAAAGTGAATGCCGATTTTTTGAAACGAATCATCTTCGCCGATGATGTACATTTTCATCTGAATGAGTTCGTTAACCACCACCCACCCCCCCCCCCCCCCACGTTATCCATTACATGCCAAGAAGAGATTAGGGAGAGCTTCTCACAACCAGTGAGCTGTGCGCTTTGTAATTCTTTCTCTCACTGATACAGTTTAACACCGGTTCCGAACTGTATTTTAAGAAGTTTCTTTTTCTTTTCAACAAACATTGATGGCAAACTTGGGGCTCAGAAAATCCGCACATGATCCATGAAAAATCAATGCATCCACAACGAGCAACGGTCTAGTGCGGTTTTTGATTCGGCGGCGTGATTGAGCGTTATTTTCTTTGAAAATGAGACCGGAAATGCAGTGACTGTGAATGACATTCGTTACAGGAACTTCAGAACGGAGTCCTTGTGGCCTAATCTGAACGACATTTGGTTTCAGTAGAAGGACGCTAGTTACCACACCGCGCATGATACAATTTATGTATTGGCGCAACGATTTCCAGACCCAATTATCTCCCGAGATTCCGATCTCAAGAGGCCACCAATATCGTGCGATTTAATGAAGTTCGAATTCTTTCTTTGAGGTTTTGTGAAATATCTGGTGTATATGAGAAAACCAGTAACAAGAACTGAGCTCAAGACCGAATTCAAACCCGTCATTGCTGTAAAAGCAAAGCCCCATCTTTGTTAAAATATTCCGGTATGTAATGGAAATCGATCGATTTTAATCGAACGTTTGATGATGTTTAGTTTTGCAAATAATGGATATCAATTAATTTATTCCTATTTTTATGACATTAAATAAAGTATATACATTCAAAAATTAAATTGTTCGAGCGTTTGGTCGTATTTTTAATTAATTTTATTCTCCGATATTTTGCTACCCTTTGGGTAACATCGTCAGGAAGATAAACACAATTGTGGTAGCGAAATATCGAAGAATAAAATTGATTAAAAATATGACCAAAAATATGATAAGGTCGGATAAATTATCACTTATTTAAAGTATAGCCATATAAAGCATTGGTTCCCCAATATTAGGAATTATGTCTATAAAATTCATCAAATAGTCAAATCGTATTCAATTTTGACTCGATCGATCTTCATCACATGGCGGATTATCGAAAATTTCAGGAAAAGAAAGGGAATTTAAGGGTCTAGGCAATCAAGAAAATAATAGTTATCAAGCATTTCCTTGGGTTCGGTGACGTGTTTTGTATGCAAAAAATAATTCTTGATGAGCACACAAAATTCACTTTATTCCATTTTCGACGAATTCGTCTAGGTTTCCTGGTTTTAATGGCTGTCAAACACAAATTAAATGACGCAGTTTGCTTAACATTTTGCAGTAGTCTATTAATAGATGGTAGTTGGAACTGTTGAATTTTAATTAACTACAAGGGAGGTTCAAAAACTTACCACCAAACTAAACTCACCAAACTAAACCAAACATCTTTCAGGCATTTCCTGATTCTCTCATAGTAGCGCCATCTATTTCTCGGTTCTTCCAGAAAGTTCCTTAGCGATTTCATCAACCGTTCGTGGTGAGATCGTATATGGTAGCTTTCACCTTACAGTGACGACGTAATTACAATTAAGCTTCACTAATCTATAAGAACTATCAAGCTACAACACATACCACAAACTCTTTGTTGACATTCTAATCAGGGCTGCAAACCGGTTCTGAACCGAACCGGTTTTCAACCGAAACGAACCGTTATTTTTGTTAATGAACCGAACCTTGGACCAAACTATTGTCTACAAAAAAAAATGTCGAACCGAACCAAAAACCAAAAAATTTACAAAAAATTATTCGGTTCGGTTCAACAAGTTGCATCTCCAAAATCTGGATTTTGTGTTGTAATGTGGACAACGCTTTATTATAATTTCTTACTTTCCCTCTAACTGCAACTTTTTGCAAATCCACTTAACTGGCCAGAACTCCGTCCGATCGAAAGATAATGGACCTTAGTTAAGTGACATTTAAAGGCTACGAAAGGAGCTGCTAAGGATGCAAAAGTTGTTAGAAGAAAGTGGGCTACAAGCACTAATATGGTACCAGAAAATAAAAAAAATTATAAAGAAAAACTAAATATTTGTAAGCCAGTGTAAAAAGTGAATTTGAACTTAATTTTTCCTAATAAATAAATACTTGTAAAAAAAATTAATCCATTATTTTACCAAAAATGTGTGCGCCATTTAATTCGTACGCACTCCTTATTGCAGATTTCCGTTAATTCAAATATTAGGTAGGCCAAAAATATAACGCTTGGTTTTCCTAACAGTATGAAGAGTTTATGGTAGAAAATTGTTAGTTCCAAACTAGTTCCGAACTTGCATTATTTCCTACTGGGTTTCTTTGTGCCTTAAGGTATGGTATAGGCCACGTGGCCTATTTGCGCGATATTTTACTCCATTCTTAGACGGAACATGTCTACTTTATAATGCAATACAAATGTCACCACCATTCGATCAAAAAATGCGTTTTATTTTTAAATTATATCGTGAATTTTGTTGGTTCACCATTTATATTGTTACGATTAAGTAAAAGCTTCTTCTTTCACTTAATAACCAAATTAACATAATGTTAATAACAGGGCGATTACTGCTGCGCCTGAAAGTATACATTTACCACAAATCAGTTGACGAGTCCGTTGCAATCCGAACATTTTCAAACCGCTGCCATTTCGAACCCCTTGCATTTTCGGGGATGGTCATATTTTCATGAAATGAACCAAGAATTACGCTGTTGAAATTTGTCCAGTCGTGACTGAACCACCCTGTATTACAGTTGCTATACTAAAGGTTCTGGAATCGGGTAAAAGAATGTCGAAACTGGTAGACACCCTGGTGACAAGAAACATAACTCGTATAAATAGCTGACTTGCATTTTCGGGGATGGTCGTAGATGGACATATTTTCATGAAATGAGCCAAGGAATACGCTGGTGAAATTTGTCCAGTCGTAACTGAGCCACCCTGTATTAAAACTGTTATACTAAAAGTTCTGGAATCGGGTAAAAGAATGTTGAAACTGGTAGACACCCTGGTGGCAAGAAACATGACTCGCGTAAATAACTGAGCTCAGTGGCGTTTGGAGTTAGTCTGATATAATCGTGAACGGTTGCATATAATTGTAGTAAAATAATTGTAGTTTATTGTAAAGAGTTGACTTTGAAACTCTATAAGTAAAATAGAAGGAACCAAACCTGTTTTATTCATCGTAATTTAGAGATGAACCTTGTTTAATTAACGGGAATAAAGCAGCGCTATAAGTACTATAAGGAAATTCGTGACAATATATTTAAGTGGGCCTGAAGAGGCCCATTAATATGGTGTAATACGTTTCATGTGGCTGATGGTTCTAGAATTACCATTCTTTGGTTTGTTGTGTGTTAGACACCCACGTTTTTCATATATTTACAGTGGACCTGGCGAGGCCCATTAAGTTGTTTTGTACCTCCTTCGTAGCCAATAACACTGTGTCACAAATGAAAGGATTTTTTTTCGGGCCTCAACCAAGCCAAAATATTTTGAAAGTTCTTGGACGTGGTATCACAAACCCCCGCTCGGTTTTACCCCTATACGTAACAATTTTTTTTACAGACCGAAGAAAATTTTGGAGACGGGTCCGGGCTCTATTTCAGATTTTTCTTCAATAAATCCTAAACATCTTGAAATATTGCATTACAACCTTTGACATTATTGTAGCTATTTTCCCATTTCACAATTCCCTCTATATATTTATAAGGAAAAGTACACAATTAATCGATTATTTCACGAAACGTCATGAAAAATTGCATATATTTTATATGTTTTGACATTTATTGCCTAACGCTAAATAAGTTGTTCTAGCTGTCTCCAAAAGAATTGTAGCTCATAAATATAACATGTTTGGCAATTTTGTCGAAAGCCTTAAGTTGTTCAAGTTTGGAGAACACTATTACATTCTTGTGTTTATAGTATAGGAATTATAAGCGAAAAAATTCAAAATTTCTGAATTGGTACAATCATTTTGGAACCCAAAATGTAATTTTTGTTCATTAGTGTATTTGACAATATTGTTAAGTATATTAAGCACTAGAACGTTGTTGAAGATATCAGCTTCTAATTTGTTTAATATTGAACACATATAGGTAAATATTTAAAGAATGTGGTTAAACGCAGGATTTCTACACCAATTATGGAGCACTAAATATATTATTTGTTGATTAGTGTATTTAGAAAAGTTATCAAGAAATTTATAAGCTACAATTCTTTTAAAGGCAGCTACCGCAATTTATTTACCGTTCAGCAAGGAATGTCAAACGTATAAAATAAGTGAAATTTTTCATGACGTTTCGTGAAATAATCGATTAATAGTGTAATATTCCTTGGAAATATATTAGAGGGAATTGTGAAATTGGAAAATAGCTACTATAATGTCAAAGGTTGTAATGCAATATTTCAAGCTGTTTAGGATTTATTGAAGAAAACTCTGAAATAGGGCCCAGGCACACCTCGAAAATTTTCTTCGGCCTGTAAAAAAAAATGTGTTACGTATAGGGGCAAACCCGAGCGGGGTTTTGTGATACTACGTCCAAGTACTTTCACAATTTTTGGGTTTGGTTGAGGCCCGAAACCCTCTGTTGCACAGTGTAATTTAAGGTTAAAACCTGGAATAATTGGGTTTAATTTTTCAATTATCTATAAATTCTTATGTTTTCTTGAAATATTTAATTAAAATTAATTGTAAATTTAACTGTGGAACACAAAACAAAAATAACAACGTTCTAACACCGGTTTCTGGTAGAGGGGGTAAAAAAGGGGGTGTTTTTTTTACCCTTCTCTACAAAAAGAATAAAAAAGACCCATATATTGAGGCTGTAGAGGGTTAAAGTATTCCACAAAATTGTGTCTGGTAAATTTTTACATAAAGTTCATGAACACGTTCTACACCTAAAATGTAAGGATATCATGGTTTCCTATGCCGATTCATCATCATAAGAATGTGCAAGACGGGGCAAATTTCACCCCCTTTAAGAAAACTTCAGACGTAAACTTTCAAAACGCCGAAACAAGTATACTTTGTTTTGCCCCCTCTACCAGAATCCTTTGCCCTGGTAGAGGGGGCAAAAAAAGGGGATGTTTTTTACTCTTTTCCACAAAAGGAATAAAAAAAGTTCGAAAAAGTTTCATTTCGAAAAAAGTTCGAAAAAGTTTCATTTTGTTCCACAGTGTCATTATGTTTTATTATTTAAATTATTTTATTTAATGTTTTCCTTATTTTTTCTCTTTTCAACAGTATTTAGTATGGAATTTCCTTTGGATTGGCTGGAATTCATTTTTAATATGTTTCTATTTGAATGTGGGGACATTGGATAGAGTAAGTATTTGAATACACTTGTAACAACTTTTTAAATTATTTGTTCTCTTGTGTTGTGTGTGTTTCTGCAGGACAGTGATCTTTTGAATTTGGGTACCGGTAGTGTGTCCTGGTTTGAGGTTAACGGTTATGGCTGTAAACCCATATACAATACAAATATTACCTCAGATGACCCCTATCGGCCGATACGGCCCGAACAAGTCGACGATTGTTTGTTGACCTATGACATTGTGGAAGTTGTTCAATCGGGTGTGCAGTGTATATTAGCGGTAATCAAAATGGATTAAATATTCAATATTTGTTTTAAATTTTGAAATTTGTTTATTTTCCAGTTCATTGGTATTTTGGGAGCCATTTTAATAAGTTACATATTCCTAGACGAAGATGACAGATGTAAGTTTGACACATTTTCTTTTATATATATTTTTTTAAATATTTTTTTAAATTTTCTATAATTTTTGAAACAGAAACCATATTTTTTTTTTAAAATATAATTTATACAAGTAAAGTCTTTTGTGAGAAATTTTCAAAATTTTGTAGAAGAAAATTGGTTTGAATGTTTGTCACTTTAATTTTATCGTTTGTCGTTTTGTTTTCATTTCAACTGTCATGTTGATAATCATGTCAATTACTATTCATGTGACATGTGACAAACCTTATGTCAATTCTCTCGCTCTGCTTTCTTTGGTTGTTTTAAAATAAAAAAAAAAAAACATACCATAGAAAAGTCAAGGACTTGTATTTGTTTGTTTGACAACAAATAAACCAGAAGAGAAATGATGCATGTTTGAATGCATGTACTATGAATGCTATCAATTCTCAACCTCTCAACCCTTTGCCATATGTTGGTTATTTTATCTCTTGGATAAATATTGACATTAGTAGTGCCAGAAGTACAGACAAGCAAAAAAAAAAAAACAAACACACACAGAGAAAAAACAAAATGCTACAAAGGAACTGCAATAATATACATCGATTCATGATTGAAATATTGAAAGTGAGAACGCAAGTGGTTGAGCGCCAAAAAGGGGTTTGAAAAAACAATGCTAAAATCCCCCATCCCCCTCCCATATTCTCGACATTCTTGGTTACTTTTTCTAATAGACACGACTTTTATTGTCCTCAAGACCCCCTCCCAATGTGGGTGTTGCTCTCGTTGGTACTTTGTTGTCTGCATCTGTACGAACAATAGAAAACAAACGGAAATGAAATTGCCATTTCCGCTGTTGACGACAACCACGACATCGATGGTCGTCAAATGTGGCTTGCATTAGGGTTTACCTTGACACAAATGTAAAAAAAGGCATTAGATACAGTAGATATAATAAAAGCCTCCTTCAATCGCCCCCCCCCCCCCGCATGCTGTCATGTTTTTCACCACATCTATGAACCGCAACATGATTTCCTAATAACATCCTGGCAGCTGAATTGAAAACAAATGCACTCAGTCTAGTATCATTAATAGAAATAAAAATAAAGAGAGCGACAACAAAAGGCTTTACTTGTTTCCCCGAATGTTTTCTGTAACAATAAACTTAACAATTTATAGTTGTTATATTTATTTATATCACGATTTCCCTTTCACATTCATATTTATAAAATATTTTAAACTATAAAAACAAAATAAAAACTGCTTGTGGGTTTCATTATAGTTAATATATCTACATATATTTAAAATTATATCTTTACATTAAGAAACCATTCAAAGATCTCTAGTTCTTTCCATCTATTTCCTTTTATTTTTTTCATATTTTGTTTCGTTGCTCATTGGTTTCATTTTTTGTAAGAAAAATATTTAGAAAATCACAAAATACGCGTATGTAGTTATGATATATTTTAATTATATAAATTTCATATAGTGTTTTTTATTTTTATGTTGTGTTTTTCTCGTTTTATTTTTATAAATTACTAATATTATTTGGAACAATTTTTCTTTACTAATTTAAAATACTTTTAAGGTTATGTTTTATCGGTGGCAATATAAGAACCAAATCAAAAAGAATGCAGAACATAAGATTTTCCTAGTCTAAAGGACAAATGTATGTCCTTAATTTATTTAAACAGAATATAAAAATATAAAACAATATTACAATACAAAGTTTAAATAAAATGTTTACGAAAATCGTAGAGCGTCGTCAAAAGGGATGCCAGTGTTAAATCGCGCAAGACTTTTTCACACACAACTTTTTCGAAATTGGAAAATCTTAATGTTATCGTCGAAAATATTTATTTTCCCTTCATTATGACGAAAATATTACTCGGAATTTATACACCTCTACTAGACTATAGCACTAAATCTAAATTATGGAGATTGTTACAAAAATATCTGCCACTGGTTCCCACGAGTATTTGAAACAATCCAATCGGCTATCTATATCAGTAACAGCTCAAACGTTTCCTTATACTTTTCAAATTAGCGCCATCTATTTCTCAGTTCTTCCAGAAAGTTCCTTAGTGATTTCATCAACCGTTCGTGGTGAGATCATATATCACCTTACAGCGACAATGTAATTGATATTGTATATATCTGTACTAGGGACGCTAAACGGGATTGATTTTAAAAAATCCGATCCGATCCCGGGATTTCGAGATTTTTCGGGATTCTATTTTTAAATTTTTTTGGGAACATGTCTATTTTACGTCTTACACTCCAACAAACAACCACAAGAAGGGCAGAATACGTTATTATGAGCAAAAAAGTAAAATAACAAAATCGCGGCAAATGCATAGTTTCGGAGGTATGGACCTCGAAATTTTGGATATGTGAGAGGGTTATGGCGTTAACGTACCGCGTAAAGCCATTGATATCATTTTTTTATAAAACAATTCAAAACAAACTCATAAAATAATGTAGCACTGTTTGATAAGTCGCTTAGTTATCGAGTTTTAGGATGTTGAAATTTAGAAAAATTATCGATTTTTTTACTTTTCTCACACATCGCTCGATTTTTCGAATATTTTTTTTTTTATCAAAAACAAAAATTATTTTAAAAAAATTTTTAAATTTTTCTTTGAGAAACGTAAACATCCGATAACTCGATAACTAAGCGACTTATCGAAAAAATCTACATTATTTTTTGAGTTTGCTATGACTTGTTTCATAGAAAAAAGTTATATAAAAGGCTTTACAAGGTACGTTAGTGGAAAAAGAATCCGAAATGTCGGGGTCCATAACTCCGAAACTTTTTTTAATATTTTACTTTCTTTGCTTAAAATAACATATTCTACCCGACGCAATAAATTTTGTAATTTTTGGCGAGTAAGTCGTATAATAGATATTAACTTAGAAATTAACTTAGGTTGTGTTACACTGTGTGTAATTTTTTAAGTCATGGCAAAATAACCATATACGGACACTACTACGTGATAAAAGACTAAAAAAAAAAGACCCGTGTTTCCCAATTTTTCCCAAAGTCATGCACTTTTTTTTTTATGGGCCGCCAAAGATGGCTCATATCTTGCAAACCGTTCATCGAAATTCTGAACGGTTTGCAAGATATGAGCCTGAGAGAATGATCACATTTTTACGAAAATGATACCGAGGCCCCAAATCTTTGCCGGCCCATAAAAAAAAAAGTTCATGACTTTGGGAAAAATTGGGAGACACGGGTCTTTTTTTTTAGTCTTTTATCACGTAGTGGTGTCCGTATATGGTTATTTTTTTTCGTGTTGCACTGTGTTATTAAACCTTTTGTAGAGCCGCCATTGGTTTTTAACCCTTTTTGCACAATTTGAATTTTGCTTGAGGTGCACCTTTCGACACTTCCAAAAAATAACACCACACTGAACTTTTGTCATTGTTTATAGTTTTATGTTTTTAAAATTAATAATACCGAAAAATCCCGGAATTTACTTATTAAAATCCCGGGATTCGGGATTCATCAATCCCGGGACTTCGGGATTTCCCGTTTGGCATCCCTAATCTGTACCATTTTGGAAAAAGTTGATATGATAAATTTTCATGATTTTCCTATTCAATCTACTACAAATTTAATATTTTAGGACATATCAGCTTTCTTTACAGTCATTTAATAGACTTCCACTTATCTCAGACATATCATCCTTGGTCAAGTTCCTCTAAAAGCCCTAAAACACATATCAAGTAATAAAACCTATTTTTCAAAAACTACTGACATATCAACTTTTGCCCTAAATGGTACACATACATATCGTCATGGTACACATACATATCGTCACCTAAAATCCAAAATGACCTAACATCAAAATTCGAAAATTGGGGTTTTTATTGATTGCAATATATTTTACACGATTTTACTAAATTTCAGACTTCTACGTTCAAAAACCTCAATTTTATTTAAAAGATGCAATAAATTAAGTTCATCATAAATCAATATTTTTTTCTTCTAACCATAATTTTGTCAATAATTATAATGCATAGTATATATTTGAAATAGACAAAACTATATAAAGCTACAATATTATTGGCCTCTGCGCCTAAAAATTACAAATTTATTGACAAAGTTCGAGTTTCATATCAAACTATTTTTTTTGGATGTTGTAACATCTATAGGCACTGGTAGGGCAATCTATCAGCATCACATACGTGGTTGTTTTACAACAATAGTCTCTGCCTGAAAATAAGTATGATGCCATTGATGTAGTGGCAGCGAACAAACAAGCAGGTCATCGTCGCTAAAGAGTATTGAATAGTATAGAGAACTCATGGAACGAATTGTATGACTCAAAAGCACTTGCGACATCTGGCGAATGATTCAAAACGTATTACTCTCATTTTGTCATAACTTGGTCCATTCATAATTTTGATGTAAAACATTGATGCCTTTTGAAACATTTATGCTTTTTGTATTGTTTTATGTAATGAGATTGTCGAAATGGTGGATATATATTGAAATATTCTATAAAGAGAATAAGACTCGTTTATGCTCTTTTACTCAGACTCTCTACATGAGAGCGGAAAAAGAGTGCAATAAGTTATCTATACTATTCAATGCTTTTTGTCGTCGCTTTGTTTATGACAAAACAACAACAATTATTTCAGCTAAATATTGCTTTATTTATTTTAACAATTTTACATCTAATGTTAAAGCAGATGTAAGTAAAACGAAAGTGCAATAGCAAAAGAGCCTTCAGCACAAAAAACGATTTCAAACCACAACAAAACAATTTCATACTAAATTTTATGTATAATGGAAGTAATTACATTTCGTTTAATGGCTTTTTTAATGGAGTGCATTCTGGGTATCATATAAACTTTGATCAATTCTTATTAAATGAATTTGTTAACATCTATAGGCACGGGTAGGGTATAATCTAACAAAGTCAACACATGTAAACAACACACAGCGTTAGCACACAGCGTTATCTACGTTGAAGCTATTCAGCATTAGCATTGATAATAATATGTGGTTATTGTACAACAATAGTCTCTGCCCGAAAATAAGTATGATGGAATTGATGTAGCGGCAGCGAATAGTTGTCCTAAAAGACGAAGTCTTGCTACTCGCAAGCTTACGAACATAACACAATGTATGTAGGTACATTTGTCTGTTGCTTTGCATTCTCTTTGTTTTTTTGTGGGAATAAAACAACAAGTATTAAGCAAGAAAATAATGACACATGTGCTTGCACTTGTCTTTAAATAATTTAGAGTGTTAATATTATTTAAATGAATCGCCATCATATGATTGAACGCTGTTCTTTATTTTCCAATGTAACATTTACTAATGTGTTCATAGAAATCGAACAGGTACCGTGTAACAAAACACCTTTTCGCCCGTGAGTTCGAACACTCATTGGTTTTTTTTGAAAGCGAATAACATTTGTATTGTCACAACAGAAGAAATTTAATATATTTTATGAAACATCAACTAAGTTATGAAAAAATCACCAGAATTTTCCAAAACTTTGAGTTTTTGAAGACAATAGCTTCGATAGGTATCGTTCAGTATGAACTTCTAAGGTCACTTCGTTAGAAATTTCCAAATAAAGAACCATAACTTTAAATTGAAATTCGAAAAATGTTCATTTAATTTTGGAAAATATAATTTGCAATTTGAAAACTATGTAAGTATTTGTAATTTTAAATGTATGAGTTGAAATTTAAAACGTATATTTTAAAATATAAAATACAACAATTGAAATTTTAAAAAGATCAACTGCAATTTAAAACGCATCAATTGAAATACTGAAGGTATCAATGGAATTTTAAAAGACTTTAATACAAATTTAATGCAATTACAATTCCAAAACTATTACACAATTTTTTATATTTTTAAATTTCAAATTGATGCCCTTTAAAATACAATTCATATCTATTTAGAATCAATTGAATTCAATTGTCAATTGTCCATTGTATAATTCATGTCTTTTAATTTGCAATTGATATCTAGTGGAATATTGAGTTCAATTTCATGTCTTTTAAATGTCAATTGTTGTACTTTAAGTTTCAAATTAATTTTTTAAATTCCAGTTGGTGTATTTTAAATTTCATGTGAAATTTTTGAATTTGAATTCATATATTATAAATTTCAAATGGAATTTCTAAAGTTCAAATGGAATTTTTAAACTTCAAGTAGAATTTTTAAATTTCAAATGAAATTTTTAAATTTCAATGGAGTTTTTAAATTTTAAATGGAATTTTTATAATTTCACATGAAATTTTTAAATTCCAGTTGATGTATTTTAAATTGCAAATGTAATTTTTGAATTACAACTGATATATTTTAAATTTCAAATGGAATATTTAAATTTCGAATTAAATTTTTATATTTCAATTGATGTATTTTCAATTTCAAGTGTAATTTTTGAATTTCAACTGACATGTTTTAAATTTCAAATGGAATTTTTAAATTTCAAATATAATTTTTAAATTTCAAATGGAATTTTTGAATTTCAAATGGAATTTTTAAATTTCAAATGAAATTTTTAATTTCATATGGAATTTTTAAATTTCAAATAAAATTTCAAGTGTAATTTTTGAAATTCAATCGATAACTTTTAAATTTCAAATGGAATTATTAAATTCCGAATGAAGTTTTTAAATCTTAATTGATGTATTTCCGATTTCATGTGCAGTTTTTGCATTTTAATTTTAATTAACATTTAAATTTCAACTGAAATTTTTAAATTTCAATTGATGTTTTTGAATTCCAAGTGGAGTTTTTGAAGTTAGATTGACGTATGCATTTTAAATTTGAAATCGAATTTATAAATTTCAAAGGAAAGTTTTAAATTCCATTTGATTTTATTCTTAAATTTCAAATGGCATTTTTTAAATTCAATTTCAAATTTTAATTGGGTACGGTGTAGATTTAACTTGTATTCCAAAATGATGTGAATATAACGCTAGTTGGATATCACAATTGACTATTGGTACCCATGTGTTTGAATATCGAAAGAATGGAATTTTAACATTATTAATAATTGCTATAACTTATATCGTCACCCTATTGGTCAATAAGTTCATGTCCACAATATTTTTTTAAAGGGGATTTAAGTCAAAATCTTAAAATCTTTAACATGTAGTCTTCAGGTTGTTCTTCAACGTGGTTTAACGTGGTTTATATATTAAAAGCCAAATAAAAAAAAAATGGTTTCCCGTTAATTTTTTCATATTTGCGATCAAAAATGGAGATGGTTACCCTGGGTAACTCAGTACTCATCGTCGTGGGTAACTACCCATTATATTCCCCATTACCCTGAGGGTAATTACCCATTATGTTCCTCACTACCCTGTGGGTAATGGGTAATCGTGATGGGTAATTCCCCATTGTAGTGGGTGGCTACTAGGGATGCCAAACGGAAAATTCCGAATCCCGGGATTTTTCGGGATTGATGAATCCCGAATCCCGGGATTTTAATAAGTAAATCCCGGGATTTTTCGGGATTATTATTAATTTTAAAAACATAAAACTATAAACAATGACAAAAGTTCAGTGTGGTGTTATTTTTTGGAAGTGTCGAAAGGTGCATCTCAAGCAAATTGCAAATTGTGTAAAATGGGTTTAAAAACCAATGACGGCTCTACAAAAGGTTTAATTACACATCTTAACGTAAGTTAATTTTTGGCATATGCATGTCTATTATACGGCTTACAAAATTTATTGCGTCGAGTAGAACATGTTATTTTAAGCAAAGAAAGTAAAATAACAAAATCGGGGCAAATGCATAGTTTCGGAGTTATGGACCCCGACATTTCGGGCCATTGATAACACTTTTTTGTATAAAACAAGTCATAACAAACTCTAAACATAATGTAGTATTTTTCGATAAATCGATTAGTTATCGAGTTATCGGATGTTTACGTTTCTCAAACAAAAATTTAAAAATTTTTTTAAAATAATTTTTGTTTTTGATTGAAAAAAAAATATTCGAAAAATCGAGCGATGTGTGAGAAAAGTAAAAAAAAATCGATAATTTTTCTAAATGTCAACATCCGATTACTCGATAACTAAGCGACTTATCAAACAGTGCTACATTATTTTATGAGCTTGTTTGAAAAATAATATTCGACAAATCGCGCGATTTTTTTAAAATAATTGTTGTTTTTGTTTGAGAAAAGTAAAGAAAAAATCGATAATTTTTCTAAATGTCAACATCCGATAACTCGATAACTAAGCGACTATCAAAAAGTGCTACATTATTTTATGAGTTTGTTTGAAAAAAAATATTCGAAAAATCGCGCGATGTTTTTAAAATAATTTTTGTTTTTTGTTTGAGAGAAGTAAAAAAAAAATCGATAATTTGTCTAAATGTTGACATCCGATAACTCGATAACTAAGCGACCATCAAAAAGTGCTACATTATTTTATGAGTTTGTTTGAATAAAAATATTCGAAAAATCGCGCGATGTTTTTAAAATAATTTTTGTTTTTTGTTTGAGAAAAGTAAAGAAAAAATCGATATTTTTTCTAAATGTCAATATCCGCTAACTGGATAACTAAGCGACTTATCAAACAGTACTACATTATTTTATAAGTTTGTTTTGAATTGGTTTTATATAAAAATCTGATATCAATGGCTTTACACGGTACGTTAACGCCATAACCCTCTCACATATCCGAAATTTCGGGGCCCATAACTTCGAAACTATGCATTTGCCCCGATTTTGTTATTTTCCTTTTTTTACCCCCCTGTGTTTGTTTTTTGGAGTGTAAGCCGCAAAATAGACCTGTTCCCACAAAAATTTAAAAATAGAATCCCGAAATCCCGGGATCCCCAAAAATACCGAAAATCCCAGGATTTTTTTAAAATCAATCCCGTTTAGCATCCCTAGTAGCTACCCGTTATTTTCCCCACACCCTGTGCGCAATGGGTAAACGATCGCTACCCATTCTCCTCGGCAATAATAATTGGTTACCCACGAAATACGAACTCTAATATCGCGGCCGACCATGTATGTGCCCGTGGGTGAATGCAATGGTTAGCGTGCGCCATTCTTGTGCTTTTGAACGCAGTTTCTAGCCCCTGACTGACCGTATTTCTTTCGACGACCATTACTTCGTTTAGTGATCAATTTTTGTGTCATGAAAAAGCTTCTCATAGCATAATCGTTTGGAATCTGGGTTGAAATATAGGTCCTGATCAATGGGTCTACTGCTCCATGATTGTGAGAATCTGCCCCTAATCAAACGAGTTCTTTAACCAGTGACATATGAACTACTTCTAGCGACGCTAATTTTTCAGACTCCTGTAGAAAAAACTCCATGTTCGAAACTTGTGTGGAACTACACCATTTTCAATTGAAATTACAAAAAAAAAAAATTTTATATTTAAAAATTCTATTTGAAATTTAAAATACATCAATTCAATTTTGTAAGAGATCAATTTAAATTTAAAGTACATTAATTGAAATTTGAAAGACATCAATTGAAATTTTCCTGTTACATCCCATGAAGGGATTAGGGAGAGCTTCTCACAACCAGTGATCTGTGCCTTTAAAACATAACCTAAGTATGTAATTGATTATTGTTGTTTAACCCACATTTTGCATGTCGTGTTACTGTGCTGACTATTCATCTGTAGTGTTGAATTGCAAAAAAAAAAATTCAATTATAAATTTCATTTCTTTACTCATCCTGCTAACACCTAATTTTTTTTTGGATTTTTTTGAATTGAGAAGTAATTACTATTAATTACTCATGGTTTTAAAAAAGAAGAAGAATAATTATATCATATTGTGAGAATTGTTAATTGTGTTGTGAATACAATTTAAGTGACTTGTTGTTTTTATTATCAATAATTTCAATTGTAAATGGAAAAAAATCGTTTAACGATAAAATTATTTTAAAAATTCCATGAAATTTAATAACAAATTTCAAAACCAAGATTTTTGTTAATTCTGTTAAAATCCCTACAAATTATACTAAAATTGAATTGTGAATAATTTTTTTTTAGATTTTTTTACAACAATTTTCTCGAATTGTTGTTACTATTTTGTAATGTGTCGCATACTTGTATCGTATAACTATTTATCACACATCGTGTTAGTATCCAATGTGTGTTGCTTGTTTTATTTATCAATTTTATGTGTTTTTTTTTTAAATTTAAATTAATTAATTGTGTATTGTATGTGTGTGTGTGTGTGTTTTGTTTTTTGTTTCTTATAAATATTATACATATAAGTATATTTAGTATTTAATCGTTTATATATATAAATACATATGTATGTATATCTACTACTACTACTCTTCACATCATAACTAAATACTCGTATATCAGAAAAAAAATTCCAATTCAAATTCAAACACAATAAACAAATGTTATTGTTAAACAAAATTCGAAATTTGTTAGAACATTTTTAATCATATTGTTAAATTTCATTATTGTAACATTCATTCATATATGAAATTGAACTTCATTTAATTCATTAAACATATATAATAGAGCCCTTGCATACGTACATACATACATAAATATATCCCTAAAACTTTTAAATATCAGCATTAAATACCCCATTTATTGTATACTCACCTCACCTTGTCACACCTCACCTGATGCCCACAAACATGTTAAATTATGTCATATTAAGAAAATTTTACGCTGCCATTTTATTAACACAGTGTGGTGCTTGAACCGATTGAAAATGTGATTAACAGATTCGTTTGAAATCCCTTATAAAGGTAGAAACCCAGCAAACATTTGCTGTGCAATTTAAGAGTACAAATTTGTTTCGGCTTAAAATATTATAGCGCGTCTTTTTAATGCAGCAATTAGTGGTGTTCTGGATTATTTAAGTAGGTGAGAGATATAATTGTGAATTCGTCTCGCTTACCAGGTGGTCCACAAGTAAGTAGGTGATATTCTATTGATGCCCATCTTGCATACAAAGTTGCAATGCCACCACACTATTAATGTTTATTACAGAGGGGCAGTGTTAGTTGAATAAAAAATGAATTTTATTGTAAAGTTTGTACATGAATTCACTGCTGACCCTCTGTCTTTCCTTTACAAACCTGCTGACTGGTATTCCAATTTTTTGCTGGGTAGTAGTTTCGTTTTGTACCCTTTAAATTATAACGAGTTTTTCAATAAGATCGCTACAAAAGTTTTTTTAAATAAAACAAAACCGGTTTTAGATACCAATGAAATTCTTTATTCCTGTGAAAGTACGTTCGATGCCATTATGTATGGAACTCGATTTCTTTTGCATGGCCACCACGCGCACGCTTGCAGAAGTCCAGACGCTGAACCCAATTAACGACGGTTTTCACGTTCGATATTGATTGTGGCATTCGCTGTGTGGCTTGTGGCGCCGTCCTGTTGGAACCACATGTCTTCCAAGTCCATATTATCCAATTGGGGCCAAAAATATTCGGTTATCATTGAACGGTAGCGATTCGCATTCACAGTAATGTGCCGGTCTTGATCATCACGGAAGAAGTACGTCCCAATGACGCCGCCGGCCCAACCGCACCAAACCGTAATTTTTTCGGGATGCAATGATGACTCATGTATTACGTGTGGATTGCTGTCTGACCAATAAAGTAGAGTTCACAATGGCAGCAACGAATTTGTAATTCAAGCCTTCTCGTTCCCACTCACAGTATTGCATATAATGCCCTCTCATGTTTTTCGTGAAATTGGAATTCAAATTTGTCATAGAAGTAGGTTCTACTTCTACTTCAAATTGGAATTTGTGCGAATCAGTTTATTCTACTGACCGCTAGGGGCGCTCTACTTCGAATTTTGTTTTAAAACTTGAAAGTATGAATGAAAATGTAAACATTTTGTATCAAAACAAACATTTTAATAAATAATATTATCTATAGAAACTGCCAATAACAATAATTTCACATATAATTATAATTTTTTATTACCAAGAATACAACACTGTCGCTTGTTCTATAGAAATGTTTACAAATTTTTCTATAGAAATCTTCTCAAATTTTTCTATAGAAATATTCTCAAATTTTTCTATAGAAAAGTTTTAAAATTTTTCTATAGAAAATTTGAAAAGTTTTCTAACGAAAAAAAACTTAATACTTTTTGCTCCGGGTAGTGGTACAAATCTGAGGTCCGTGTCTCACATTTAATTTTTCTATTTTTTACCGTTTGCTTTTTCGTTTGTATTGCAATTCTCCATGGTTTTCAATCCCCAAATATGTATTCTGCTGTATAATGTAAACAATGTTGCCAGTCAGCTGTTTTTTCGAACTTATTCGAACAAATTTGTTGCTTGCATTGTGAACGCCTGTTGAATTTGTTGATATCATTGTGAACGAGCCTTAACGCATATTTTGCTTATTGACGAAGCCATTCAGCCAGAAATGAGCCTCATCGCTGAAGATGATTTTGAGATGAAAATCCGAATCATTTTCATGTTGTTGCTCAGCCCAATTCACGAACATACGACACTTATGGTGGTCAAGCGGCTTCAGTTCTTGCGTCAATTTGATCTTGTAAGAACGTAGGCCAAGATCTTTTCGCAAAATTCGCCACAACGACGTCACAGAGATGCCCAACGCTTGAGAACGACGTGTGAGAGACACATTTGGGCTTTATTGAACTGAAGCCTCAGCGGCAGCAATATTCTCGACACTACGGGCACTTCTTTGTCTCACTGGCACGGGAACATTTTGTACTGTGCCAGTGGATTCAAATTTATCCACTAGACGCTCAATTGTTGATCTGGTAGGACGATTATGACGAAAATAAATTGGACGTAGCTCTCTTAAAGTTGAGGCCACTGACTCCAAATTTCGGTAGTAAATTTTAATAATTTCGACTCGTTGTTGGCTCGTATATCTTTGCATGATGAGATGGCAAAGCTTACTGAAGAGAAATGTCAAAAGAGCGGGAAAAAATATGGCGTCGTTTGCTGTGCCTATCGATTTACTTTTGTAGCGTCTCTGTTGAAAAACCCGTTATTATCTATATTAGTTTATAATAAAATTAAATAAATGAATGGTTTCCCATTACATCCCTTGAAGAAATTAAGCTTTAGAGCTTTCTCACAACCAGTGAGCTTTGCCCTTTCTAGTTTTTATATTTACTGATTGGGACCTACAGTTTTACACCGGTTCCGAACGGTATTTGGAGACGCTTCTTCACGGCTAAATTTTCGATAGTGTCGCCGTCACTATGTGAGGTGACCGCCGCCGAAAGAAATTTTAAGGTTGTCAGAGCAGGGATTTAACCCACGATCTCATGTACGTACATTAACCATTGCACCACCGACCGTCACATATTATGTGGTTTAGATCAGGGTTCGTAGCCGCTCCCGATCGAAATCTGCCAATAAATTAAATCTGGTGGCTCTCGACTTGCATGCCAGATCTCCGCGACTTTGATCGCTGTCAAATGTACGCAATCGCAGTATCCATCTGGCAACAGTTATTCGACCACTTTAACGTCTCTCCGAATGAACATTTAGAGATACCGCAGTCTTTGATTTGCGCGACTTGTGTACTTAAGTATATATGATATTTACCACCCATGTGTAACCCATACACATCGCCGTGGTGATTGTGTAATAAATGTTTAACCATTACCCACAGGGTAATGGGAAAGGTAATGGGTAGCCATCCACGAAAATGGGAAATACCCATTACCAACACGGTAATGGGGAAAATAATAGGTAGCTACCCACGACAATTAGGAAATACTCATCACGAAACAATTTATTATTTTTGACGATTGGACGTCCCATTTCCGAGTTATAGCCACTATTTATTTTAGCGTTTTTCTTATTTTTAGCGATTTTTTTGATAAAGAATTCTTCCATACGAATTAGACCACTTTATGAAAAACCCTCAAAAACCCTCAAAAATTAGATATTTTTCGATTGGACGCTCCGTTTCCGAGATATAGGAATTTTTTCTAATTTTTTCAAATTTGCGATCAAAAATGGGTAACGCATTATCCATCGTCGTGGTAACTACCCATTATTTTCCCCATTACCCTGAGGGTAATGGGTAATCGTGATGGGTAATTCCTCATTCTCGTGGGTAATTACCCATTATTTTCCCCACTATCCTGTGGGTAATGGGTAATCGTGATGGGTAATTCCCCATTGTAGTCGGTAGCTACCTATTATTTTCACCATTACCCTGAGGGTAATGGGTAAACGATCAGTACCCATTCTCCTCGGCAATAATAATGGGATACCCACGAAATACGAACTCTGATATCGTGGTCGACCATGGGTGAATGCATTGGTTAGCCTGAGGGTAATGGGTAATCGTGATGGGTAATTCCCCATTGTAGTGGGTAGCTACCTATTATACCCTCAGGGTAATGGGTAATCGCGATGGGTAATTCCTCATTCTCATGGGTAATTACCCATTCTTCCCCCACTACTCTGTGGGTAATGGGTAATCGTGATGGGTAATTCCCCATTGTGGTGGGTAGCTACCTATTATTTTCCCCATTACCCTGTAGGTAATGGGTAAACGATCGGTACCCATTCTCCTCGGCAATAATAATCGGATACCCACGAAATACGAACTCTGAAATCGTGGTCGACCATGGATGAATGCAATGGTTAGCGTGCGCCATTCTTGTCCTTTTGAACGCAGTTTCTAGCCCCTGACTTACCGTATGTCTTTCGACCACCATCACTTCATGTAGTGATAAATTTTTTAGTCATAAAAAGGTTTCTCAGAGCACAATCATTTGGAATCGGTGTTAAAATATAGGTCCTGATCGGTGAGTCTAAAAATAGAAAGCCTACTGCTCTATGATTATGAGAATCTACTCCTAATCAAACGAGTTGTTTAACCAGTGACATGTCAACTAGTTCAAGCGACGCTGGTTTTTAAGACCCCAGTAGAAAAAAATTCATGTTCGAAACTAGTGTGGAACTACACCATTTTCATTTGAAATTAAAAAAAAACCAATTGAAATTTGAAATTTAAAATACAGAAAATGTCTTTAAATATCATTTGATGTATTTTAAATTTCAATTGATATCTGCTTAATTTCAAGTAAAGTCTTGGAATTTCAATTGATGTATTTTAAATTTCAAAAAAAAATTATGAGCTTGCAATTTTAAAACATATATTTAACCCATTTTGAGCCGCGTTGCAAAAAGTTTTGAATTTTTACAATTTTTAAATTTATTCAAGCTCAAGACCTTTTGAGTATAAAGCTTATATCGGGTTTTTCAATAAGAGCGCTACAAAAGTTTTTTTAAATAAAACAAAACCGGTTTTAGATACCTATGAAATTCTTTATTCCTGTGAAAGTACGTTCGAAATGAAAATATAAATTGATTGCAGTTTAAGTGCATCAATTGCATTTTATAATTCCATTTAATATTTAAAATACATTAATTGAAATTGAATGCTTCTATTAAATTCAAAAACAGTCAAATGCAATTAAATAGAGTTCAAAAGACATCAAGGGGAGTTCAAAATGCATTAATTCAAATGTAAAATACGTCAATTGGCGTTAAAACACATCAATTGCAATTTAAAAGTGCTGCTTTGAATTTGAATTGATGTCTTTTGAATTCGCATTGATAAATTTTGAATTTCGACCGAAATCAATTCAGCACACATCCATGGAAGTTCAATATGCATTAATTCAAATGTAAACACCAATTGAAATTCAAAATAAATTAATTGAATTTAAAAAATTTTACCATATAATAAATTTTACCAACACCACTGGAAATTCAAAGTAGATTAATTGTATTTGAAAAATATTACTAATATAATATTGGTCAATTCTTTGAATTTCATTTGATGTCTTTTGGAATTTGCATTGATGAATCTTGAATTTCTGTCGAAGTAAACATATAAATCAATGGGACTTTAAAATTCATTCACTCAAATGTAAAAGACACAAATTGAAATTCAAAATAGATTCAAAATTCAAAATAGAAAAACATCAATGGAAGTCCAACTTGAATTAGTTGAAATGTAAATGAACCCAATTGAAATTGAGAATAGATGAATTGAATTTAAAAAAATTACTAATATTTATTGCTTAATTCTTTGAAGTTTAATGTATATTTTTTGCATGATGCAACTTGAATTTCAGTTGAAATAAATTTAAAATACTTCATTGTGACTATAGAATGCATTCACTCAAGTGTAGAAGACTCCAATTGAAATTCGTAATAGTTCAATTGAATTTCAAAAATGTTACTAACATCATATTTGTTAACTCTTTGAATTTCAATTAATGTCTTCTGAATTTGCATTGATGAATCTTGAATTACAGTTCAATTAAATTCGAAACACACCAATGGGACTTCAAAGTGCACTCACTCAAATGTAAAAGACTAAATGAATTTCAAAATAGATTAATTGCATTTAAAAACTGTTACCAATAAAATATTGACAACTATTTTGAATTTCAATTGACGTCTTTTGAATTTGCATCGATGAATCTTTGAATTTCACTGGATGTCCTGTAAATTTCAATTTCATTTTATTAAGTTTCAATGAATTTAATTTAAATAAATTTATTTTAAATATAAATTGATGTAGATTAAATGTCAAATGATGTGTTTTAAATTTTAATTAATGTTTAATGAATTTTTTGCAATTAAATAGAATTTTTTACATTTAAATATAATTTTTTAATTATAATTGATATTTTTGAAATTTAAATTGTTATGTTTTGAATTTCAATTGGAAATGGTCTACTAATTGAAATGATCTATCTTACTAAAGTTCGGCAATGCTCATATTGTGTAGAAACTAAAATTTGGTAGCAATAAGTTTCATGTGACCGTCGGTGGTGCACTGGTAGTGTGCATGATAACGTAATTTCGATCCTTCCTCTGACCACCTTAAATTTCTTTCAGCTACGGTCACCTCGCTTAGCGACGGCGACGCTAACGAGATTTTAGTTATGAAAGAGTTTCTCAAAATACCGTTTGGAACCGGGATAAAACTGTAGGTCCCAATCAGTGAGTGTAGAACTAGTAACCGCACAGCTCACTGGTTGTGAGAAGATTTCCGCTATCCCTTCCTGGGATGTAATGGACATCCATTTTTTGAAGTTTCAATTCTCAAACATATTTCTGCAGCGTTCGAAATACATATTTTGCCCACGCTCTTGCTCTGTTAGAGTTAAGAGGAAGAACACATGAATGCTCAATGTTCGTGGACCCCGGAAAAATTCGCAGTGCCTTTATGTCCAACATGCCCTTTGCGACGTGTACACAGTGAAATAGGGACGCTTACTTAATAACCAGTGTTACCACATAGTTAAAAGAAGGGTGTAGAAATGTATGGGAATAAGATGAATTGCCAATTTTGAATTATATTCTATCTGAATGCACATTATTTTATTATATTACAGATACAACACAGTTCAAAATCGCTACGATTTCGAGATACATTTAATATTGGCAAACATTCTGTCTGTTTTCGTCTCATTGTAATCGAAATGAAAATTAAGTGATTTACGTAATCGCCTATGTTGCCCCGCCCCTTTTTGAGTTCCGAAATTAACGTTTTAATTAAACAATTATATTCATAAAGTTTCAGATAAGAATGTTACAGGGCTGCAGTTTTTGTACTAGTTAGCCGGCTTTGTCCAGAATGTATGATAATGAGAAAAGTCATAATAGCCACGCCTCTTTTGGTACCTCACACATAAATGACCGCTCGTCATGAGCAACTTTACCCACAAATGTCGAACTATTACACGCTGAAAAATCTATCTTTGTTTGTTGTTTGGATGCAAATATAACGTGTTTGTAGCTAGTCGCAAATATATACTATACTTGTATCGAAACACATTGTGTTTGGTATTCAATATTATATGTTTTGGAGACACAATGATTAATGGGGTTTAATATATGTTTTTAGGACCCAAATGTGGCTTTGTTTGTTGCTTAATGCTGAAAACAAAAACATGGCAGACAGCAAAGAAACAAAGAATTTTCAATTCATGAAAACAATGTTTGCAAATACATATATACATGTTTCCTGCAATATGTTGCTGGTGCCATTATTTTTCAGCGTGTAACGATTTATTTGCTAAAGGGATCGCAACAAATCTGACTTTAATTAAAACTATATTAGAAAGAAACACAATTTTTGCCCTTTTTTGCTTTTAGTATGACCTGCCTACTACCTTGTGGCCTTCGGTGGCGCAATCGCGGCTCTGACCACCTTAAAATTTCCTTCGACGACGGCCACCTGGCTTAGTGATGGCGATACTATCAAGTACTTAGCCATGAAAAAGCTTCTCAAAATACCATACACAACCGGTGTAAAACTGTAGATCCCAATTAGTGAGTGAAAAATTAGAAAGCGCACAGCTCACTCGATGTGAGAGCTCTCCCCAAACCCTTTATGGGATGTAATGGGAAACAGTTTTTTTATGATCTGCCTTTTTAAAACCAGGACTAAATGTTATCTAATTTAATTTAATTTACATTCATTCAAATCGGTTAAATACTTATTTCACCTCGAAATATGTTACACCAAATCTTCACATTTTCATCGGTTTCACAACACTGTGCTGGCATGCTATAACCATTACTTTAAGTTCTACCTACAACATACATACATACAAACAAAAAACCAAAAAAAAAACATTAAATGCATCCTGCAACAAATTCGACCCATTTAATGTTTGTTTCAATGTTTTCCTTTCTCGAAAACCTTCAACAACCAACTGACCGACCGAATAACCATTTCATGGATGTATGGAATTAACCTGGACATTAAAATGGTAACTGGAATGGAATGGGATACTTGAAATATTTGTGGATGCAGTCGATTTCATGAATGGAGACGCCAAGAGTCCACAGCACACGGTGGTCCATCCAATGTACGTGAGCTATACAAGCATACCAACATCAGCCAGTGCAACAATGCTCTCAAACAAGCATCATCATCAACACTCGCTCAATAATAGTAACCATCATCTCAGTAACAGTTCTCATGCAATTGCAAGCAATTCGACCCTAACCAACAACCTCCACCACCACAACCACAACCAAAATCAAAACCAACACCAACTCCAACACAACCACAACCAAAACTCTACTACCACAACTCCAACAGCAGCGAAAAAGCAATTCAGATCATCCAATTCCTCTCAGCAACCATCTCTCCATAGGCAGTTCTTATCTACTACTACTACTACTACTACTAACAACAACTATAACTACAATAGCAATAGCAACAGTAACAATAACAAAAACAAAAACAGTAGTCGCCATAATGCAACTGCAGCAGCAGCAGTTGCTGCTGCAGTTGGTGCAACATCAGCAACAAACAGCAACACATTCTTAATACACACACACAAGAGTAACAAGAGCAGCAGCAACAACAGTCAGTATAATTTGAATAGGGGCCTAATGGGAGGCGGCTTAGGTCCAGGTGTAGCCGTAGGCGTAGGCGTAGGAGGCGGAGCAGGCAGCTTCAATGGCAGCCTGCTCAGCAACAGTAGTCAGTATCAGTTCAATAATAACCATCCACTGAGCGGTGGATCCGGTTCCGGTAGACGTAGACAGGATCTATCGCCCATGTCCACTAGTTACAACACACGTAGTTATTCCACTAACAATAGTAATGCGAGTAACAGTTTGCTTTATAGTCCTAAGCAGAGTCGCAAAATTAGCCCTCTCACCTCGAATAGTATTTTTCCCGCCAGCACGGCAACGGCCATCGATTTGGTCCAGAAACCGCCAACCCAATTGTCGGGCTACTACGATGACAGCACCGCCAAGGCCGATCATCAATTGTACGCGAATGGTTCGAGACGCCACATGATGGCCTCCACGCCCACTCAAGATACCACGCCCTCTTTGTCGTATGCCTCTTTGCAAAATTCCAACCAGAATTTAAATTCCAGCCTTAAGCATCAGACTGGTTCGGGTATGACCACCTCCTTGAGCAACAGTAATTATAGTTTGACCAACAGTCTTAATAACAATCATCCGCCCTCGCCGGCCCCCTCCGTGTTGGGGGGCTCGAGCAGCGGCCGATTTGCTCGCATACATTCCAAACCGAAACCGCCCAAATCTTCGAGTTATTCGAATTTTAGCAACGCCACCACGGCCCTGTCCACTAACGCCGCAAATGGTGGCGTAACCAATCCCAGTCAACGTCCTGACGTCAAGTACACACAAATGTTAAACGATCGTCCATTGTCCACTAATTTTGATGAGACCTTTGAAGATGATAACTTTTCCATGCAAAATCTTAAAACTGACGAGGGCGTCACATATGTGCCCTTTACCAAACCCACTCCGGGTTCATACTTTGTCAACAATAGGGAGAACAATAATTTGCCCTATCATGAGGAATTTGCTCCATTAAGTAACTCGGGCCCCAGTCCCAATAATAACCAGAATCCTACTTTTGTCAACCCCCATTCACCGGGTATACTACTCGAAAAAGGGGCCATTTTGCATCCACATGTACCGGACATGAATCCGGCCCAAAGAATACTATATCAGCAAAACGGTTTGCCCTTCCATCCGGCATATTCGCCTGTACCTTACCGGCAGAATTCCGCTTGTTCCGCCCAAGCACCACCACCCAGACCTACCAATATCCCCTTGCCCATTGTACCGGCATCGTATAATCATCAGTGTTCGGAAATGATTTCGCCCTCAGAGGTGACACCACCTCCTCCGCCCCAGCCGAGACCTCATATATTTCAGCCACGCACTGGCACCGCGCCATATCCCGATCTCTCGCCGGACGTTACCGAACGTTATGCCATGCCCACTCAGTATATACCCCGTTCTCCGGTAGCATCACGCATTGCGCGTAGACAAAGGCAGCAACAGGCCCAGAATCAAAATAATTCCTCATCCAATTCGCATCACGATCGATCTCACGTAACCAACAATTCGGCTAATTTTTGCGATCAAATACGGGATACACCTCCCGGATATCGAGGTGGTGGTGGGGCAGCTCCAGCTGCTCCTTCCGAAAACAGCACAATTCCCTTGTCTCGTGCTAGAAGTCACGATCGATTGTCCGGTTCTCAAAGTGGTGTCGGCGGGGGCGGCGGCGGCGGTTCGTTTAGGGAACATGATAGGTCCACACCCCAAAAAGAGCCACCTAAAGATATGGCGCCTCATGTGAATCGTCGTAGCGGCCGTAGAGGCGACGTGCCGAAGGCTCGTCCTCGTTCCTATTGCAATTCCATGTCAGGCGGGGAGGGTGTTATTAGGGCAAATATAGCAGCTGATCGTAAAATAGGGTTTGCGGCGTAAGAGAGAGAGAGCAAGAGAAGAAGTGTAATTGAAAGGGACGATGTAGGAGGAGAGGAGAGTGAATACGTGGCATTTGGTAGTGTAGAAAGTATTGAAAGAATTGAAGAAACAAAGTTGTTGCATTTGTGTAAAAGGCTTTTGCATAGTACTCAAAAGCTTTTGAATACTTTTGAATAGTCGAAAAGTTGCATTAAAAGTATGCCCAAGGAATTTAATAAAATTACGCCGGATTTGTACGCCATGCGGACGTATTTGTTCAAAACCCTCATTGCCTTTTATACTGGCACAATTTGGGTAAACCTCTAATAAGTAAACACATTTTTACACATGTCGGTAGAGAGGCAAGAAAGCTTATAATTTTTAAAAGCTTTTTTTTTTATAAATTTTAAAACCCTAAAAGCTTAACTTTTAAAAGCATTAAGGGCGAGTTTCACAATCGAGATTTTTAAAAGCTCCAAGAAAATGTTCATATTAAACGGCATTTAAACGACAAACTTCGGGAATTTAAAGTTCAATTAAATGGACAAATGGCAACTATGAAACCGACCCTAAAGGCGAGTTTCACACTCGTCATTGAAAAGCTCAATTTAAAGCTCACAAAAAATTTTAATATTAAATGACAAGCATCGGGCATTTAAAGTACATTTAAATGGAGAATTTTCAACTGTGAAACTGAGCCTAAGTCTGGTAAAGCTTCAAAAACGTTCTTCCATTTTCGTAATATCTTTTTGTTTTGGGAAGATTCACCTTTTAGATTATTAATAAATTGTACGTGGTTTCGAAAGAAGAAGCTTTTGCAAAGCTATTTCTAATATACAATTATTAGATACAGTTTCTATTCATTCAACAATCTGTCTAGAATTATTCTTATCACATACATGATTTATGCCATGAAATTAAACATGATCAGCTTTTTGGCCTCGTGGATTATGGTATTTTAAAATATTTGGTTCTTTTGTAAATTCAGTGAGAAAAGCTTTTTGTGGAAAATGCATGCTTAAAGCTGTTGTCCGCTTATGGTAAAAAGTAAACCCATTGCCCACTTAAATGAACTTTAACTGCCCAATGTTTATCATTTAAATGTCATTTAAGCTCTTCAATGTCAATTGTGAATCTCGACCTAAGTGCTTTTAACGCTGCTATGCTTCAACTTGTTCTAAATTTTAACTCTGTGATACTTTAAAAGCTTTGTGGCAAAAAATATATTTTTAAAATGATTGCGAAAAGTATTTTGTTGATTACCTACTTTTGTTTAATATTTATGACTTTTGTGATTGGAAAGCTTTTTCGCTCGCTTGTTCTAAACTTGTTCTAAACTTTAGAATTTCGGTATGGATTACTAAATCTGAGAGTGAATAACAAACTAAGCAAGGAGCTTTTGCAACTAATTTAATTTTTGTGTGTAAACGGCAAAATGCTTCTTCAACAACTTCAGCATTTTAAAGCTTTCCAACATGCCATCAAGCTTTTTCTCTGTATATAAGTATATAAAAATATAATTCCCATAGCTTCCTAGAGGCGAAACTTAATTCAAAAGCTCGCAGAAATTTTGCATATTAACGGGCATTTGAATGACAAACAGCGGACATGAAAAGTTCAATTAAGTGAATGCTGGACTACTATGAAACAAATTAAAGGATGATAAAGTTAATCTAACTTAACCTAAAAGCTTTTTCCTAAAAAGTTTTTCTTTAGCGCTTCTTCAAAAATTAAACTATTGCCTGTTTTAAAATTATTTTGGAAACAATTTAAAGTTTTTCCATAATATTATTTTGAATACACTTTACTGAAATTAATCCCAGTTTCACAGTTGAAAATTCTCTATTTTATTGAACTTTAAATGCTCGATGTTTCTCATTTAAATGTCATTTAATATGAAAATTTTCTGTGAGCTTTTAAATGACGAGTGTGAAACTCGCCCTTAGAAATATTGCAAATGTTTTGAAGATGCCCCATAATGCTTTTTTAGAACAGTAAAGAGAATCAAATTTTTTTCGCACTATTTCAGTACGTATGTACACATTTTTATAAAATCTTTTCCTAAAAGTTGGTGAAAGCTTTGTCCAAAAATTTAAAACAATTTGCTGAAAGTCCTTTCCAAACTTCGTTCATGTATTTTCTACATTTAAAGTTTGGATCTGAAAACGTTGTAGCTTTGACTTTGTTTTAAATATAATCTGTAAAAGTTTTACCTATGACTCATTCTATGCTGATTTCTTTACAAAAGTATGAGAAGCTGGCAACAAAATAGAAAATGTTTAAATATATTTATTTATTTATTTGGCCTTTTTTAAAATATAAACATATACTTGAAAAGTTTTTTTTTAGTTTTTTTATTCAAACTTGTTGCATTCAGCCGCAGGCATAAAGCATTCCTCGGTGAAACTTTGTAAAAAACAATTTGAAACTTTTTGAAGTTTGTAATATTTCTTTTCCGGAATTATAATTTTAAAAAAGCTTTCTCGTACGTGTGACCTAAGGCCGGGGCCACACTGGCGTTTTCTTGTCGCTCGTTTTCAAAAGCTCTAACGCAAAAAAAGCTCAACGTTGAGTTGTATACGTTGATTGTGTATACTTCTACGACGGCTTATGAAAACGCGCGACAAGAAAACGCCAGTGTGGCCCCAGCCTAAGAAGGTAGTTAACTGGAATTATTTCGTGTAAAAAGCTTTCGTGTATGTAATATATTTGGCATGCCAAAGCTTTTACCCCAAAAAAGGCCCTAATGACAATTGTGTTAATGCATTCTTGAAAATGTGTATTCATTTCATAAAGCTTTTTAGGTCCTTTCCATGCCTTTTAAAGCTTTTCATGCATTTTCGATCATGTGATAAAGAAATTAAAAACATTCTTAGTCAGAAACGTTTCTCATAAAAAGCTTTCCTTTAGCTATTTTTTCGCCAAACCAAAGCTTTTGTCCGGAATAAGATTTTAGGTTTTTTAATGAACTTGAAAGCGGAACTTGAAGTTTTAAAACGTTTTTCTGTAATTATAATATAATAAAGAGCTTTCTTGACCTTTTAACTCAAGAAGGTGCTTAACTTGCATTGTTTATTGCAAAAAAATTTCGTGCCAATATGTTTGTCATGCTAAAGCTTTTGCCCCGAGAAAGCTAATCAGAAGCTTTCGTTTTGCTATACATTTCCCAAAACCAAAGCTTTTGTTCCGAATAAGATCCTAAGCTTTTTAATGAACTTGAAAGCGAAATTTGAAATTCGTAAACTCTTTTTTCCGGGAATTATGACATAAAAGATTGCTTTTTCGACTCAAGCAGGAATTTCACTTGCAATATTTCTTGTGGAAAGCTTTCGTTTCGACATTCTGACTCAAGAAGGTTCTTAACTTGCATCGTTTATTGCAAAAAGGTTTCGTGTCAATATGTTTGTTATGCAAAAGCTTTCGCTATATATGTATGACGTCAAACCAAAGCATTTGTCACGAATAAAATCCAAAGCCTTTTAATGAACTTGAAAGCAGAGCTTGAAATTTGAAAATTTTTTTTCTTTAATTATAATTTAAAAAAAGCTTTTTCGACCTTCTGACTCAGGAAGGTATTTAACTTGTATTATTTCTAGTACAAAACTTTCGTTTCCATACCTTTGTTATGCCAAAGCTTTTGTCAGAAAAGATTAGATCTTAAAGGCGAGTTTCACACTCGCCATTTAAAAGCTCAATTTAAAAGCTCACAGAAAACGTTTTTATTAAATGACATTTAAATAACAAACATCGTCCATTTAAAGTCCATTTAAATGGAGAATTTTCAACTGTGAAACTGGACATAGGTCTTTTAATGAACTTGAAAGCTGAACTTAATATTTAAAAATTATTTTTTCTGGAATTATAATATACAAAAGAGCTTTTTCTACCCTCTGACTCGAGAAGGTATTTAACTTGTATATAGCTTTCGTTTCCATACGTTTGTTATACCAAAGCTTTCGCCCCGAAAAATATGATAGAAGGATTTCGTCATTTTGACAAACAGTTTCAACCATTCAAAAATTCAATAAATAATACATCGGTACATCATATTCACTGCAGTAAAGAAATGTTTCATTTATTGGACGATTTTGTCATTGCTGCAATTAATATTTACGGATTGGCGATAAACTTTTGTGTTAACTCACTCTCGATGAAACTATTAGTTATAGTGACAGCTTTTTTATGTGTGTTTAACAGAATACTCTTAATAAATTAGACTCTTATTCGTGACAAAAGCTTTCGTTTGACGAAATTCATAAATTGTAAAGCTTTCTTTCAGTGCAGGAACTATTTATTCTATGTTGAAATTGTATGGTTGGTATTGGATTATGTGTTGGTAAGAAATCTAGGTCGGAGAGCTTTTTAGTTCTTGATATTTACGCTGTTTAGCTAAGGGCGAGTTTCACATTCCTCATTTAAAAGCTCAATTTAAAAGCTCACAGAAATTTTTCATATAAAATGACATTGAAATGACAAGCATCGGGCATTTAAAGTACTTTTAATTGGAAAATTTTCAACTGTGAAACTGGGCACAAGACTTTCAAAGAGCTTTCAAATACACCGACCGACATGTGTGTTAAGAAATCGTGTTACAGATTTAGACGATTCTGAGGAAAATAAGATAAAAAATGCAATGTGAAGTCATTCTGAAGTAACTACATTTGCATTGCTTTTTAACGAAGTTCTTTGGGAGCTTGTTTTTGAAAAGCTTGTTTTGGAGCTTGTTTGTGAAGTGTCGTTTCAAATAAAGTAAAGTTCAAAGCACTTTTAGAAGGATCAATAAACGTGTTGTCTTATTTGGAATTGGAAGCCATGAATTTACCTAAGGTTTGTCATAGTTGGAATGTTGTTTTATATGCCAGTGCTCGTGAATAACTAAACATTTAATGTTTTCGTGTAACAGTGAAAACTAAGATTTAAATTGGCAATTTTATTAGGCGTGTTTTTTTGTTTCCCGCTTAAAATCCCTTAGCTTCCCATACAATGTTGCCGAAAAATTAGTTTAGCGGGGAATAAAAAACAGGCCTAATATTAACAACGATTTAAATCTTTGAACACATTAAATTTTGACTTGTTCGTGAAAGTGTAATATAAAAGAACATTCCACCTATGACAAATCTTTATGGCTTCCAATTCCAATTGGAACTAATTCGGGATCTTCTAAGAGATTATTGTGCAGTGTTCTATGTATATGCCTGTGTTCACGAGCAACTAAACATTTAATGTTTTCGTGTAACAGCGAAAACTAAGATTTAAATCGATAATTTCAATATTAGGAGTGTTTTTTTATTTCCCGCCTAAAATGGGTTAGCTACCCATACAAAGTGGTCGAAAAATTAGTTTAGCGGGGAATAAAAAACAGGCCTAATATTTAATAATTGACGAATTAAATGTTAGTTTTCAATATTATACGAAGACATAAAATTTTGACTTGTTAGTGAACACTGGCATGTAAAAGAACATGACAAATCTTAGGTAAATTCATGGCTTCCAATTCCAATTGGAACTTCTTTGATTCCAAAATAATTGATTTGGAAATAATCTTTACAAGAAATATCAGTACAAATAAGACTTACTGCGAGTTTCAAAATCGTTATTCGAAAGCTCAATGTAAAAGCTCGCAGAACAATTTTATATTAAATGACAGTTAAAGGACAAACGTTGGACATTTAAAGTTCATTTAAATGGGAAATGAGGAACTGTGAAGCTGAGCTTTAGTTTATTTAAAGTTTCTCTTAAGGAACAGGACGATTCGCGCCAGATAGTTGCTACTAAATATTCTGGCTTGTAAATGTTGGACATTTAAAGTTCATTTAAGTGGGGAATTAGGAACTGTTAAACTGAGCTTTAGTTTATTTAAAGTTCCTTTTAAGGAATAGGAAGATTTGCTCCAGATAGTTGCTACTATATATACTGGCTTGTAAATACAATAAAATCCAATCATTTGCTATCATTTGTCACATATTTGAAATGAAAAAAGAAAAACGAAATCATAAAAGCACTTTCAAACTCTCTCTCTCTCTCCGCTCAATGCATAATCCCTTAACTAAAAAGAAAACTATAAGTATTTTAATCCAACAAAAACTAAATATAAATCTAAATCTTCTAGCCTCATTGACTGCGATTGCTGATACATAGCCCTCGCCACCCCACCCCCCCCCCCACACACACATACACTACTACATTCTCCTAAATATAGCTAGCATATGATACGTATTATATTGAACAAAGGTTTCAAGTGTAAGGATAAGAACATAAAGGATCCTGTTTATGGGATACTTGTCCTGCTTGTTGATAGCAAAACGAATTGACCTAATGAAAGCCTGTCTGCCTAACGCCTCCTGCCTGCAACACACTGAATTGTAATGCCTGACTGTAGGTCTGTCCATATGAGAGGGAAAAAACACACACGGATGCCCGAATATAGAGCTGCCTCTTTGTTGCTATATCTCCTTCCATACTATACATATATATCTTGTTCTTATTTTGTGTTTTGTAAAATTTAACTATATTTGACCTTTGAACCTCTATTTAAGTTACTGTATGTTAAAGCTTTGTTTCTTTTAAGTTTTATTATTTTTATTTTGTTGTTTTTGTTTTTGTATTAAATTATTTGTTTTTTATTTTTTAATTTTGTTTTTTATATTTTGTTATAAATGTATCTCTGCCCCCCCCTACTCCCAGGACGATTCGCGCCAGATAGTTGCTACTAAATATTCTGGCTTGTAAATGTTGGACATTTAAAGTTCATTTAAGTGGGGAATTAGGAACTGTTAAACTGAGCTTTAGTTTATTTAAAGTTCCTTTTAAGGAATAGGAAGATTTGCTCCAGATAGTTGCTACTATATATACTGGCTTGTAAATACAATAAAATCCAATCATTTGCTATCATTTGTCACATATTTGAAATGAAAAAAGAAAAACGAAATCATAAAAGCACTTTCAAACTCTCTCTCTCTCTCCGCTCAATGCATAATCCCTTAACTAAAAAGAAAACTATAAGTATTTTAATCCAACAAAAACTAAATATAAATCTAAATCTTCTAGCCTCATTGACTGCGATTGCTGATACATAGCCCTCGCCACCCCACCCCCCCCCCCACACACACATACACTACTACATTCTCCTAAATATAGCTAGCATATGATACGTATTATATTGAACAAAGGTTTCAAGTGTAAGGATAAGAACATAAAGGATCCTGTTTATGGGATACTTGTCCTGCTTGTTGATAGCAAAACGAATTGACCTAATGAAAGCCTGTCTGCCTAACGCCTCCTGCCTGCAACACACTGAATTGTAATGCCTGACTGTAGGTCTGTCCATATGAGAGGGAAAAAACACACACGGATGCCCGAATATAGAGCTGCCTCTTTGTTGCTATATCTCCTTCCATACTATACATATATATCTTGTTCTTATTTTGTGTTTTGTAAAATTTAACTATATTTGACCTTTGAACCTCTATTTAAGTTACTGTATGTTAAAGCTTTGTTTCTTTTAAGTTTTATTATTTTTATTTTGTTGTTTTTGTTTTTGTATTAAATTATTTGTTTTTTATTTTTTAATTTTGTTTTTTATATTTTGTTATAAATGTATCTCTGCCCCCCCCTACTCCCTTCCCCCCTTCCCCTTCTACTAAATCAAACAAAAACTAAAAGAGAAAAAAATCTCAAGTGTGTGTTGATGTTTGTTTATAAATAATATTTGCTATATATTTAATTAATATTTATATAATTATTTTTTTTTTAAATATTTATCTAGTTTATATTTATACAAAAAAACTAAAAAAAAAATACTATATTTCTATGTTGTGTCTTATGTGTTCTTTGTTTAAGAAAACTAAATATGTTTTTGTATATTTATCACAATTTCTTTTTTAAATATTTTCCGTTTATGAAAATATTGATACAAAGAAAAGAAAACTCTGTGAATTTATTGAAAATGTTATCAATTTGAAAATGAAATTTGACAAAGAAAATCAAAAAAAAAACAAAGAATCCTTAATAGTTTAGGGCTGAATCTATTGACTATTAGCAACATAATCTAAAGAAAATATTTAGTTAGATAGATAGTTAGTTAGTTAGTTAGGTATGTTAGTTAGGTATGTGCAACCAGTGGTTCTAAAACTTTTTATGGTTACGAGCAACAAAATTCAATTTCATTTTGCAGCTTAAATTTAAATGAAAATCTTTACAAAATAAATAAAAGTAAAAAGCAGAAAAACATATTAAAAAGTGTTTTAAATAACACAAAACAAAAATTTAATCAAAATTGAGATTTAATTTACAATTGTATTAATGGAATGAGATTCAAAAGTGTTTTTCACACTGTTTAAAATCAAGAATTGAAAAGAGAGAAACATGCCAAGTTACAAGAAGGAAATATCTTTTTTAACTCTAGTATAGATTCCAGGCCCAATTGCACTTTATTCTCCAAAAACAATTTGCACTTTTTTATTGTCTAAAAAGAATTTCTATTGTTCTATTGAACTTCTGTCTTAGCAGATTCCCTTGAATTCATCGACCCAATTGTTTATAACACAACGAGGTCGACTCTGGAAATATTCACATGCTAAGTTACAAGGAGGATGCATCTTTTTTAACTGTAGTATAAATGACCGGGCTTTTCCCGGCCCATTCGAATTTTATTCTCTAAAAACAATTTGAACGTGTTTATTCTCTAAAAAGAATTTCTGTTGCTCCCTAAAAACAATTCCTGTTGGAACTTTTGTCTTAGCAGATTCCCTTGAATTCCACGACCCAATTGTGTATAACACAAGTAGGCCGACTCTGAAAATATTCAAGGAGGAAGCATCTTTTTTAACTCTAAAAACTTTATTCTCTAAAAACAATTTGAACTTTCTTACTCTATAAAAAGAATTTCTGTTGTTCCCTGAAAACAGTTCCTGTTCGAACATTTGTCTTAGAATATCCCCTAGAAATGCTTGACCCAATTGTTTATAACACACTGAGGCCGACTTTGAAAATATTCAAGGAGGAAGCAACTTTTTTAACTCTAAAAACTTTATTCTCTAAAAACAATTTGAACTTTCTTACTCTATAAAAAGAATTTCTGTTGTTCCCTGAAAACAGTTCCTGTTCGAACTTTAGTCTTAGAAGATCCCCTAGAAGTGCTTGACCCAATTGTTTATAACACAACGAGGCCCATTCCCATTCTTCTTGATTTTGCCCATTCGTTGTATTTGCGATCATTCTGCCACTCCCACAGTTTAAAACTGTACAAGTTGCACGCCACCTCCACACGCTGACAAATCGGTCTTTTTGTTGTTGTTTGGATGCAAATATAACGTGTATTTGTAGCGTGTCGCAAACATAGTATACTTGTGTCCAAACACATTGTGTTTGCTATTCAATATTACATATTGGAGACGCAATGATTCATAAGTTATAATCTATGTTTTTGTGACCCAAATGTGGCATTGATTGTTGAAAACTGCTGAAAATTAAAATGTGACAGACAATAAAGAAACAAAAAAGCAACAGGTCTCTAAGTCATGTAAACAATGCTTGCAAACATGTTCCTTCAATATTGTGCTGGGGCTGTTTTTTCAGCGTGTAGCTGGATGAATTCAGAATTCTTCCAAATACCTTAGAAAGAGGGTGGAGCTTGTCAACACACAAGTTTTTACTTTATAAGTAAATTATCTCTAAGGTGATCAGTTCGTATAAACAGAAGCATGAAATCGAACTGAAATTTTGCAACTCAGACTCTGCATTTCCTTGTTTTACGATTCCGACTCCTAGATGTCCAAATTGAATGATATCAATTCTATATCTAGCTGGACGAATTGATGTTGGTATTAGCACACGAGGGATGGGTTTTATGAGCTGGACGATTCGTATTATTATTTCTCTCCAATCAGACACTGGCTCTCGGCTCGCGATCCGGGTGTAAAAGTTTAATCTGGCGGCTCTCAATTTTGCCTCCCGGCTTGTGAGTAAAATCTCAGTCTGCCGAGTTGAATTCGAAACAAAAATCGAAATTACGAATACAGATAAAGTTAAATTCTGGACTTAAGGAGTCAGACTTGAATTTGTAAACGAGTCGACTCTGACATCGAGTTACGAATGCGACCAAAGTTAAATAAGGAGTTGGGAGTCGTTACAGGAGTCAGAGTTGAATGTAAACGAGTCCACTCTGACAACGAGTTACGAATGTAGACAAAGTTAAAATCAGGAATTTGAGAGTCATAACAGGAGCCTGTGTACGAGAAGTTCGCTCTGACCAAGAGTTGAGTTCGTAACAGAAATCGACTCTAACACCGAGTTACGAATGCAGAAAAAGTTAAAGTCTGGACTTAAGGAGACAGACTTGAATTCGTAAAAGAAGTCGACTCTGACACTGTGTTACGAATACACACAACGTTAAAATCACGGGTCGGATCCTAATCTGTATTACAAATCAGTATTACAATAATGCGATGGCAGTTGAACTTTAGAAAAGATTTTCCATATTTTGGGTCTCTGTCGGTTTCATATCTCTAAATACGCAGATTACTAAATACGCAGATGTCTAAATATGCACATTGTCACGCTGACTTTGACACGAAACAGATCCGATTCCAGGGCTGGCAAGTCGGACTGCGTAAGAAATTTGCCGTGAGTTTGAGTTGGTTTTAAAAAAATATTTTTCGCACACAGATGAAGTTTACCAATTAGCTCGAAGTCTGAGTATGGGAAATTCGACCCTGGTCACAGCTTGAGTAAAGCTAATTAGGAATCAGAAATATATATAAATTTAAAATCAGGATGTTGAAGTAGAAGCTGGAGATGAAATGTGAAAAATTTGCCAGAAACCTCTTTCAGAGATATAACGAAGACTAATTCGTGTTTAGTTTAATAGAATTCTAAAGAAAATTATTAAGAATCGGAAGCCCCAAATTAATTAAAGATCTTACAAGATGCATTTCTCAGCAAATTTGGATTTACTGTTATTCGAAATTTAACGACTCTGACTCTAGGCAAATCGCACATACTCAGACCCACAATATGAAATTAAACGACTCTGACTCTGAAAATTTGAAATTAAACTACTCTGACTTTGGGCAAATCGCTCTCACTCAGACTCTTAACTTTTTCTCTACTCAAGAGTATATTTGTGTAAGAAATGATATGGAATTCATTAGCGGTTTGTCGGTAGTGAAGTTTTATGAACACATGTATTTTATATGATAGGGGACTGTCATTATCGACATATCAGTATCGTTTGAACGATTATCGTCATACACAATTAGAGCCCTGCATTTAGCTATTAACAGTCTGTGGTCGAAATGTAACGGGGTTCTGTTAGTTAACATTTGCAATTGAGTACATCTTATGGCCAGTTTTTTAGAGCGAGTTTAAACCGTGGATTACTAAAACTGAGATTAGATTTAATCTTAGTTTAACTGTCCATTCTGTTTTTCAGTGCACAGTTAAATACATCACAATTTGTTTACTTTGTCATGGTAACCTTGTGCAAATTTCAAATATATCAACAGTTGTTTGTTGTTATTTGTCTTTTTTGTTTGTTTTTTGTTTTGGTAATTACCAGGTAAATTTACCAGGTAAAATTGGTAATTTTGGTACTTACCAGTTTGTTTTGTTTTTTTATATGTGGCCCAATGAATTCAAGAACTGCATATGCAGATGCTTTTGTTAGACGGAATCTTACATAGAAGTCATTATCGCCAAGCAAATTGAAGTGATTTGTCCGGGTCATTATTGTGCGTTGTTTACTTGTAACCTCATAACAAAATTCTTCGCACATTTCTTGGTCACTAATGTCTTTTAGATCCGAGGAAAAACTCATTTTTAAAACTCCAAAAAATATCAACAAAATATTTTATTGTTTACATACACAAAATTCTTCTTCTTGTTTTTCATTGCTGCTGTGAAAAGCCAACACAATCTAAACTTAGTTTAACTCGCACAAATTGGAGAGTTAAACGTAGTTTTACCTTTGACTGAAACAATGAAATTCTGGTTTAAACGTAGTTTAACTCATATCGGAAGATGATCTCCGACTGAAAAAATGAAAATCTGGTTTAAACGTAGTTTAACTCATGTCCGAAGATGATCTCCGACTGAAAAAATGCAAATCTGGTTTAAACGTAGTTTAACTCATATCCGAAGGTGATCTCCGACTGAAAAAATGAAAATCTGGTTTAAACGTAGTTTAACTCTTATCCGAAGATGACCTCCGACTGAAAAACTGGCCATTAGTTAGATTACATTTGCAATTACATCTGTTAACCTAAAACTAACATTTAAGGTTCAAATAACTTTGTAGACTCTTTTCAATTCATAATGATTGCAGAAAAAAAACACTCAAAGAAACAAGTTGATTCAAATCGAAATTTATCCATCAAAATTTACGGAAAAAAGTCAACTTTTTGATTTAATTGATTTTATTAAGTAATAAAAATATATAATTATTTTATTATTTTCAACTGTGATATTAAAATGAAATGATAAAAGAAAAATCAAAATATGTTTAAAGAATAATATTTAAAAAAAAAAACTATAAAAAATAAAACAAAATTTTTTTGAAAACGTTTTCATATATTTTAATGGTAGGAATTGAGAAAAATATAAACAAAGCTTTTTTTTGAGAAATGAAAATGCCTTCAAGTTTGAAAAACATATGTTCTTAATTGAAAATAAAAAAAAACAAAATTACAAATTATTACATAAATTAAAAAAAAATATTTACAAAAACAAAAAGCCTACAAATAAACTGAAATTAGAAATAAATTTAAACAAAAAATCACAAATTGAAATCAAAATCAAAAAACACAACAATGCATCTTAAAAAAATGTTACAAAAGTAAAAACAAAAAATCTAAACTAAAAAGCTAAATATTGTTGAAATTGATTCATATACACATTTAAAAATAAAGAAGAAGAATAAAACAAACAAACATACTACATACATACAGACATATATTAATGAATACAACTATATAGTTTTTAGTCTAGTTAAAGTATATTAACAAAATATTTACACTTGAAATATTTAGTTTTACAAGAAGATACAAAACAAAACACAAAAACGCTTCGTATTTAATTTCTTTTTTAAACTTTATTTGCAAAAAATTAAAAAAGTAAGAAAAAACTAATTCCAAAAAAAAAATAAAAACATTGGTTATATACTACATATATACATAAATATACTAACTGAAAACCAGATATCGAAAAGCGTTGAGATTGTTATTAAAATTGGGATAGACAAATTGATAGTTTTGCTGCTGTATGTTGGTAGTGTTGTTGATCATTGTTTTTTTTTTTCCTAAATCTTTAATGATCATCTTTAAAATCCACAAGAAATTTATAAACTGTTATTTAAAACTAAAACTCGAAACGAATCCCTTAAACATTCACATTAAAGCGCCGCCAATGTTACGACAGCTCTCTCCAAAAGACCACGAAAAAGCTTATTTAAAGATGGGTGCCGCGTTTGCAGAAATGGAAACTGCTTTCCCACATAGTTCACTTATCATTAGTTTTTAAAAAGAGAATTTTTTTTACCAAATGCCACAAAAAAAACCCGGGAAAACCCTTCAATTTGTTTTCCCAATTTGAGTTATTGGCAATTTTGGAAATAAAAAAAAATTGTATACATCATATATCAATAAGATCATTACAGATCAAAATAATTGTGCTATACTACATTGAAAATGAAAAAAAAAACAAAACTGAAATCTTTTCAAAAAAGATTACAAAGAAAAAACAATTTGAAATTTAAAAGCTGGAAACTTTTTCGAAATGAAAATGTTTCGAGAAAAAAGGAAAAGAAAATCCAAACACTTGTTACAAGAGATTGAAAAACGATAACTTTACAAATCTAAATGTGTGTATTTTTTTGTAAGCCATACTAATTAATTAATATGTAAACTTTAAAAACAAAACAACAATTAAATTTAAAAAAAGTGAAAACTAAAAAACTGAAAAATTTAAACGAAAAATAAACGATTTAATTAAGACGATAATAAGAATTTCAATGCAAATAATTATTTTCTTTATCAAACTGAATCCCTTGAAAAAAGGATTGAGGCAAAATGTTTCCTTTTAAACGAAGTAGAAGAGGTACAAGGTTTTCGTTTTTGGTTATATAGACTTTTTAAAATTACTACTTCAACACAAAATCAGGGAATTTTTAAAAGTAATCGCTTCTTTTTTTATACTAACAAAATATTATTTATTTTGAATATTATGTTTTTTTTTATAATTTCTTAAGGCTTTCTTATTTGTTTTAAGTTGTTATTAATTGTCAATATTTATTTATTTTTAAACAATTTTTACAATTTATTTTTCATATATTTTTTTATATTTTTATTCTAATTTTTCGACCTTTATTTTAATTATTCTTGACTAATTATCCAAGCTTAAGTCCACTTCTGATTTTATAAAACTTTTTGGTTTTCTCTTTTCTCTCTCGATATTTCGATTTCCAAAGGAGAAAAGAGAAAAACAAAAAGTTTTATAAAATCAGAAGTGACCTTAAGCTTGGATAATTAGTCAAGAATTATATTTTTTTATATTTTTATTCTAATTCTTCATATATTTTTTTATATTTTTATTCTAATTTTTCATATATATTTTTTTGTTTATTTCGTTTTTATTTAAGTTTTATTTTTTTTTAAATTTTTAACTTAACTAAAAACAATCAATAGAAAAACACTGGGACTTGATAGAAATAAATTTAAAGAAAAAGTGAAACAAATATGATCGAAAAAAAAAATATAAAAAAATATAATATAAAAAAATATATATAAGAATTTTAAATACAAAAATTATAATTAAAAATTTATTCAAAAATATAATAATTTTTATTTAAATATTCAAAATTAAAATGTACGAGCGTTTGGAAATTTTTTTTAAAATAATTTTTTTCTTCAATATTTCGCTGCCCTTTGGGTAGCATTGTCAGGAAGATAAACACAATTAACGGGGTTTTCAATAAGAGCGCTACAAAAGTTTTTTAAATAAAACATAAAAATTGCATTTATTTACTCAAGCTCAACACCATTCTATATCTCTATTAATAGAGAAATAGTTTTTTTTTTTTATTAAAAAAGTTTTACAAAATGATTCGGTTTGCCGGGAATCATGAGGATGCATTTTGCAAAACTTTTTTCAAAAAAAAACTATATCTCTATTAATAGAGATATAGATCGGTCTTGAATTTAAATAAATAAAATAAAATAGTAAAAAAATAAAAACTTATTTTATTATCTTCGATGATTATCCTCGTCCTATCTAAAACAAAAGTTCACAGTTGCGCCTCTACCAGTGTTCACATTGGCTGGCTTGCGAAGTTCAACATGTTGGCTCCCGGCTCGTGAGCCCGTACCCAAATTGCAGCTTGTCAACCCTCCCATGGCTTGCGAGCCGGTTCCTAATATTAGCTCCCGACTCGCGAGCTGAAAGCCGCAACATTACGCTGTGGTTACCGGTAACTCACGAGCCATGATTGCGAGCCGGTTCCTAATATTAGCTCTCGACTCGCGAGCTGAAAGCCGCAATATTAAGCTATGGTTACCGGTGACTCACGAGCCATGATCCAGTTTTTGGTTCGGGAGAGCCTTCGAGCCAATTCAAAGTAAAGTGAATGAAAATTTACAAACTCTAAAAAAGAATCAGTCAATTTAAAAATATATCTGAAAAAAAAACCAGTCGTGGTTATCATCAGGAATTAACTCAAACCAAACTTCTAGTCACTGTATCATCAGTAGAGATCAGTGTTGGAATTAGCTCGCAAGACAGCTGCTCCCCAGCCAAACACTGACAATCGGTTGGCTTCCGAAATTTCAACTTGTCAGCTCATGTCGCCGGCTCACAACTTTAGCTAACTTTCAATGAAATAAAATTTAATTTAACTTTCAAATAAAATAAAATTTAATTCTATTTTAATTTTTATTTTTTGTTTAATTTTGTACTTATTTTTTATTTTCAATTTCTATTTATTTTTAATTTCTATTTAAATTTTTGTTTATAATTTTATATTTATTATTATTTCTATTTCTATTTATGTTTATTTATATTTTGTAGTATTACTATTTCTATTCCTATATTTTAATTTTATTTTGTTTTATTTTACTTTAGTGTATTATATTTTATTTTATTTTTTTTTTTATTTTTTTATTTTTTTTTATTTTATTTTACTTTATTTTATTTTAGTTTATTTTATTTTAATTTTGATATTTTATTTTAAATTTGTTAGTTTATTTTAATTTTGTTATTTTATTTTACTTAATCTATTTTATTGCATTTTATATTTAATTTTTTTATATTTAATTTTAAGTTATTTTACTTTATTCTTTTATTTTATTCTATTCTATTTAAGTTTATTTTATTTTACTATTTTATTTTATTTTATTTTGTTTTATTTTATTGTATTTTATTTTATTTTGTTTTATTTTATTTTGTTTTATTTTACTTTATTTGAGTTTATTTTATTTATTTTATTTTAATTTTGTTATTTTATTTTACTTGATTTTTTTATTTTATTTTATATATTTTTTATATTTTATTTTTTTTATATTTAATTTTAATTTATTTTACTTTATTCTTTTATTTTACTTTCTCGTTTAATTTTATTTTGTTTTATTTTATTTTATTTTATTATTTAATTTGGGTATTGTACTATTTTATTTTACTTTATGTATTTAATTTTATTTATATTATATTTATATTGTTTTATTGATTTTGTTTTATACTTTATTTTATTTTCTTTTACTTTATTTAATTTAATTTTTTATTTTGTTTTATTTTATTTTATTTTATTTTATTTTATTTAACTTTATTTTATTTTACTATTTTATTTTATTTTGTTTTATTTTATTTTACTTTATTTTAGTTTATTTTATTTTAATTTTGTTATTTTATTTTACTTAATTTTTTTTATTGTATTTTATATCTTATATTTTATTTTTTTATATTTAATTTTAATTCACTTTACTTTATTCTTTTATTTTATTGTTCTATTTGACTTTATTTTATTTTATTTTGTTTTATTTTATTGTATTTTATTTTATTTTGTTTTATTTTATTTTGTTTTATTTTACTTTATTTGAGTTTATTTTATTTATTTTATTTTAATTTTGTTATTTTATTTTACTTGATTTTTTTATTTTATTTTATATATTTTTTATATTTTATTTTTTTTATATTTAATTTTAATTTATTTTACTTTATTCTTTTATTTTACTTTCTCATTTAATGTTATTTTGTTTTATTTTATTTTATTATTTAATTTGGGTACTGTACTATTTTATTTTACTTTATGTATTTAATTTTATTTATATTATATTTATATTGTTTTATTGATTTTGTTTTATACTTTATTTTATTTTCTTTTACTTTATTTAATTTAATTTTTTATTTTGTTTTATTTTATTTTATTTTACTTGATTTTATTTTATTTTACTTTATTTTGTTTTATTTTTATTTTGTTCTAATTATTTATTTGATTATATTCTAATTTTCTTTAATTTTATTTGTTTTATTTTATTTTACTATATTTTAATTTATTTAATTTAATTTTATTTTAGTTTGTTTTATGTTACTTAATTTAATTTTATTTAATTTTGTTTTAGTTTGTTTTGATTTATTTTAGTTAATTTTATTTTTTAAATTTATTTATTTTTTATTTTATTTTGTTTTATTAAATGTATTTTAATAATTTAATTAATTATTATATATATATATTTTATTTTGTTTTTATAATCTTTACCTTATTTGATTTTATCTTCGATATTGGCATTGAGGTTGATTTGGAAAATTTGGAAGATTAGACGGAGGCCGAATAAGGAAATATATCCACACAAATATTTGATTTTATTAATTTATTTTTTCATTTTATTTTTATCTTATTTACTTTTACTTTATTTAATTTTGATTTGTTTTATTTTATTTTAATTTATTACAATATTCGAGGGTTAGGTCAATATATGAAATTCGTTTGTGTTCAATATTTCGCTACCCATTGGGTAGCAACGTCAAGAAAATAAACAACAGTTACAAATTAAAAGTGAAAAGAGTTAATATTTTTAATTGTTTTATTTTATTTTATTTTATTTTGTTATGTTTTATAACATTTCGCTTAATTTAATTTAATTTTATTTAACTTTATTTTATTTAATTTGATTTTATTTTACTTAACTTTATTTGATTTTATTTCTTAATTTTTCTCTACTTATAATAAGCGAATTTTTTTACCGAAATTTTATTTTTAAAAATATTTAGTATCAATTTGTTAAAATTTTAATATTACAATTTTTTCCCCATTTTTGAACACAATTTTAATTAAAATTTTCTATTTTAATTTATTAATTTTTAAATTTTATTAACTTTTTTTCAAATATGGTTTCATTTTTTTTTAAATTTTAGTTATTTACTTTTTGAAATAAACACTTATTTTCTTAAAAAGCATTTTTATTTGAATTTATTTTTTTGTTAGTTATTTTATTGATTATTTATATTTACCATAACCGTTTATCTACACCATTTCCAATTGAAATTTAAAAAATAATAATTTAAATTTGAAAAATGTCAAACGAAATTGGAAAATTATATTTCTAAAGTAATTACATCAATTGAAATTTAGAAAACATCAATTGAAATTTAAAAGGCCAATTGAAATATTAAAACAGCAATTGAAGTTTGAAATTAGTCAGTTTAAATGGTGGCCTTCGGTGGTGCAATGGTAGTGTGCGCGCCTCTTGTACATGAAATCATGGGTTCGATCCCTGCTCAGACCACCTTAACATTTTTTCGGCGGCGGTCACCTCCCGTAGTGACGGCGACACTATCGAGTATTTAGCCATGAAAAAGCTTCTAAAAATACCGTTCAGAATCGGTGTAAAATTGTAGGTCCCAATCAGTGAGCGAAAACTGGAGGCGCACAACTCAGTGATTGTGAGAAGCTCTCCCCTGTCCCTTCATGGGATGTAATGGGAAACCATTTATTTATTTATGTTTTTATTAGATTTTTTAATCTCAATTGATGTGTTTTAAATTTCAATTGATGCCATTTAAAATTCAATTGATGTGTTTTAATTTAAATTGAAGAGGTGTAAATTTCAAATGTCTTAATATTTAATTGGTGTTTTAAATTTCAATTGTTATTTTTAAAATATCAATTGATATCTTTTAAATATCAATTAAGATTTTGTAAATTTCAATTGATGTTTGTTACATTTTATTTGTTGTATATCAAATTTCAAAAAGAATTTGTAATTTTTTTGATGCATTTTTCAATAGAAATTTCAATAGAAAAAGGTGTAGTTATTTTTAATGTTTATTTTTTAGTACAATTTTCGAAAAAAATTTTCTATAATTTTATATTTTGTTTTAAATTTAAAGAATTTTGCAAACTAAATGTTTTTTATAGAATTCGTATTTTCTGTAAAATATTTATTTTATTTAAATATTTTATTTTCTGTAAAATATTTATTTATTTTTTATTATTGGATTTAAATTTTTTTAAATAATTTTTTTTTTGAAATAAAGAATGAATTTTCGATTCAAGTGTTTGAAAAATATCGCAAGATGGAAAGAAGTTTTTTGGAAATGTTTTCCTGTGTGGTTTGCTCGCGATATTTTTCGAACACTTGCATAGTGGAAATTTCTGAATTGAGATGAGGTTTCGCTTGCATTTAGTTTGATGAATTCTTCAAAAGTAGCATTCCAAACAACCGCTGATGAAGATTTGTTACTAGATCTGAATTAGCTATACGGTTTGCTAGGAATCATGAGGACGCAATTTGGAAAACTTCTTACTTAAAAAGCTATATCTCTATTAATAGAGATATAGAAAATGGCATTTAGTTTGAGTAATAAAATAAATAAAATTTAATTTTTTTTTATTTAAATTTTTGTTTTATTATTTATTTATTCTATTAATGTATTACTTGTTTTTATGTTTTTATTGTTTTTTATAATTTAATTTAAAGTTTAGGAAGTTTTTCTTAAGGTTTTTGTTGAACTATTTTTTTTTAATTTAATATTTAATAGTTTTCTAAAATTTTTGGTTAAATTTATTTAGAAAATGTTTAATATTTCTTTAAAATAGTTTCAGTTTCTTTTTAAATTTATTTAATTTTTTATTTATTGTTCTCCAGACTCGAGGTTGAAATAAATAAAAGTTAAAAACGTCTTAGTTTATATGTTTCGAATATTATTTCAATTTTTTTGTCAATATTGTTTTATTATATATATATTTTTATATATATTTTATATTTATATTTTATTATTATTGTATTTAATTTTTATTGAAAATCTTATATTTAATTTTATACTAATAGTTTGAAGCTTTATTTCGTTCTTTTCTATTTTTTTTAATTTTTATAAAATTTTCCTAATTTTGTGTTGTCGTTTCTTATCAAAAGTCGAAATTTACTCTGTTTTTATATTTTTTCCGTTATTAATTTAAAGTATTTTAAATTTTCTTGGTTTGTTGCTACTTTTGTTTTTAATTTTGTAATTTTTAAACAAATTCTTATATTTTTCTTTTAAACTGTAACTAATTTTCTAGAATGTAGTTTAAAACAACTGCCTCTCCATGCTCTCTCTCTTACCATTTAATTAACCTTCCCTACAATATGAAAGGTAACATTTTGATTTTGAAGCTTATAACTGACACAGTGGTTGGAATGTGGTGTAATTTTGATAAATTTTTAATCATTTTTTTAAAATAATAACAAGTTCAAGGTTATGGAACAAACAGCCTGTTTCTCTATCTCGAACGAAAAGGTAAGCGAACGAGAATCAGCCATTTGCATTCGACTCAAACTGGATTCCTCTAAGTCGAAATTTTCGTTTGCCTTACTCTATGTTTGTGCCCAAGTGACAGCACATTCGACATAGTGAAACCAAAGTTTGTTTTGAAATGTTTTGAACATTTTTATGTTTTTATTCGACTTGAATCGACAAGATTGTAGAACCATAATCAACTTTCTTTGGTTTAGAACACGAACGAAAGCTTTCGTTCGAGATAGAGAAACAGTCTGTAAATAATTTAAATTTAATATTAAATAAAATATAAAAATAAAAATTAATAATTGTACAGAAACTTCGAATATAATTGAAAAATACTCCTCAGCCTATATCTAGTCGAGATTTTACAGCCTTTTCAAATTAACAAGTTATAATTTTGGTATTCAAGATTCAATTGTATTGAAATTGAGGTAACCAGTATCTTGAAAAAAGAATCATTCCCAAAGAAGCAATTTCGAACGACTTCTAAAGAAGACAATTGCATTTTCCAAGTTTGATTGATCTACACAAGTTGTAAACAGTAGATTTGGATTTCATTATTTGTATAAGAATTACTTCTTTATTGCTTTGCAGGCTGTGGTTAAAATGCACATCCGAAATGCTAAAATAGTTGGGCATTATCTCTTTGTGTTATATAAATATATATAACATCTTAACTACTTCTCCAGTACCACTTCAAAGGCAATGACGAGGTTTCAATAAATAGAGCATCTGCTGTACTAATTTTCTGCGAAAGATAACATCTTAACTACTCCGTTGGCAAAAGGCTATTTTCAAGCAAGAGGGGTTAAAAAATAGAGCATTCGGTCATTGTGGACATATCCTTGCGGTTATATGAACAATTGACATATTCACTTCTTCCTAAGCACCGGTTAAGATGCAATCAAGAGGTGCCATAAAATAAACGCATTTGCATGACAAGATTACAGCTAAACTACTTCTTGGCTACCAATTCAAATGCAGTGAAGAGGTGTAGAAAAAAATATCCATCCAGATTTAAGTCCTTACTAAAATTGGAACTACTTTTGGACAGAATTATGTTTTTTTACTTCTTCTTGGAAAATTCATATTTAATTTATTTTCCTAAGGATATTCAACAAATACAATGAAATTTCAAACAAAGAACCACCCATTCTAACCACAGTGCCCCATTCCATTTTGTTATGCCAACATCCGTTTAATCCATTTTGCTCCCATAACTAACGGCATCTCTTTTTCCCTTCTCTCTTCTTTTTAACCCTCATTCCAGTGAAGCATGTTAGCAAGAAGGCCAAACACCGTCAATCTTTGTATTCCATTGAATTTGGACCCAGCTTGGACACACTGCGCAGCCGTACCGATACCATACTCGGCTATGGTGATGATCAAATGCATGAGCGTTGTGGTGAGGGAGACAATGGCGAGCTAAGTCCAAAACCTATGACACCACGTCGTGTCAAACGGCGTTCCGTAATGCATCGCGGTTCGAATAGTCGCACCTCAACGACCAGTCGTCGTAGTCATCGTGATGGCGGTGGCCGGGGCAGTCAAGGTAATGTCGCCACATTGGGTCATTCGACGGGTACACATTCACGCAGTAGTAGCCGCAGTTCAAGAAGGAAATATCAACAGAACCCGGTGACGAAGCTGTTGGATCAACAGCAGCTGCAGCAGCAACATCAGCAACTTCAGGGTCAAAAGCAACAATTTGGCTCATTTCATCACAAGGATACTCCAACCTTGACGGCTACAAATTTACAGTCCCTAAACCAGGAAATACATAACAACATTAATGCGGTGCCTTCTACAGCAACGGTGGGAAGTTTAACAAAAACCAATAATAATCATTACCAATCGTTTAGGAAAAATATACCACCCGATCCGATATACTACAATACGAATGCCCAAACGGGTCTATATCAACAACAACAACAACAACTGCTTCAACAACCTCCGATGCCCTGGCCAGCCCCAACACCATCGCCCATTGAGGAACCTCAATCTCCCACTCTGACTTTAACTCCTTCGTTGGGCGGCCACTATAATCCCACTTATCAACACTCCACTACCAATCTTAATGATGGTGAACACGTCGATGAATTGTACAACAATAGGCCACCCTCTGTTAGGTCATCATACTCCAATTTCCATGGCACTCGACCCATGTCCACTTACATGACCTCTGCCCCCACAACTGAAAACGTTTTTGCCACTTTGGTGACCACCAATCCGTCCGCGAATGCAACGACAAGCGCATATCATCAACAGCCGGTACATGAACCACCCTCAACCCCGCCTCTGTACCAGCAACACCCTGTGCACGCTCTTCACTCGGGAAGTCAACACAATTTGCCACCTCCACCACCACCGGTGCCAGAGTTACCATACACCTCATCACAGCCTCAACAAATACCCTTTCATAAACGTACCGCTTCCAGGGAAAGTATACGCTCGATGGCCTTCCTGAATAGTGGTCCACCGGCCTATAATTTAAACTATCACACACCTCCGGATTCGGAGACCACTATGTAAGGTTTAACATAAGTAGTTTAAAGTTAAGTAGTCTAAACTTAAGTTTAAGCTTAAGCTTAGCCTATTTCCTGCACATCATGTTACATTCAGCCGTCCATAAAGTAGGTCGGATCAGGTGAAGGTTATGGAATCCAATACATAGATCTGTTAGCCTAAAAGGAATAATTACAAATTTAAAACTAACTCGGATCAAAGACAACAACAAAAAAATAGAAAGGAATATAGTTGGACCTCCGATGGTTTGGTTTAGAGCTGATTTTTGGTTTATTAGATAAACTAAGATTAACAATGTGTTAGTTTAATACAAACTACAAGTTAACTGGTAATTTTTGCAAATTTTTTTATTTATTTTTTAACATAAAATTTAACATAAAATAAACCAGATGTCAAAACAGAACTCTGAGTGTAAACTAAGTTTAACCAATATACAGCGTTTAACTACTTCCCAAAACAACTCGCTCTTAAGGTGTTGAATTGGTTTAACTGTTATTTGAACTGGACTTTTAAACAAAACTTCCCCCTCTATCACTATAGATTTCAGTTAACTGTTATTTTAACTGGAGTTCCAAAGATAACTTACGCCCTTTATCGATAACTCGGGTTATGTTACAGTTAGAACTAACTAACAGTTGTGGCCGACAGTTTGTATTGAAGTTGGCATTTTTTATTGTGGGTTAGAACTAACCAGCAATTATAATAATGAGCTTTATACTTTATATAAAATAATCTAGCAGCTAAAAGTTGGCTTAAACCAAACCTAGTAAGACATCTGTTAGTTTTACTCCTTTAACAATCAAAGGTTTAACTAAAGGCAATTAAACTGCGAATTAGTTTAAATGGAAATTTTTTATTTTTTAAAAGGATTAACTATAGTTTCTGGCTATTTGGTCAGCAGCAGTTACACCAAGGGGTTTCTATGAGACAGGAGTACTACAAGAAAATGGAGGGGAATAAAAAAAAATAAAAAAAAAAAAAAAAAAAAAAATGAAAAAATATTTTGGACGTTTGATTGAAGACCATGCATTTTAAACGTTTGATCAATGATTACTGATTACGTTACGTTTGATTAATGATAATGTCTTTAAATTATCTTTGATGCTTTCTCTGCCATCTGAAAGTCGAACTCTATGAGAACTCCAACTACTTCGTTGACTTTTGACAATTTCAGGTCCAAGAAAAACAGCTGTTGCACACTCTTGGTATTTTACTCTATGAGTTAAACCTTCAGTTTACTCCTTCGCTAGGTAAACCCTAAGGTTTGTGTACTGACTCAAATTTAAAGCTTCCACTTAAAGGTTTAAGTCTTTGCTTAATTTCCAAATAAGGTTAATATATCGCAGTTGTTTTTTAATATACGGATTAAACTAAAGTTTAATCTTTGGATTTTTTGACATCAAGTTTAAACACTAACTAAGTTTAAACCATTCCCAGTTAATGATGTCATATGTCACACAAAATGCGTTTTCGTAAACAGTCTGATAAGAATGATAAGAATTCGCCCGTGCATACTCGTGCATGATTTAATGCGTTTTTAGGAGTGAGAGAGGCTCAGTAGCCTGCTTTTAGAAATACGCCTCTAAATTCCTAAAAAAAAATGTTGGCAGGGTTTTGGTTAATCTTTTAGACCGTAGTTTATCGCGTCCAGGTTAGCAATAATCCTGTTCTCTAACCTTTGCGGTTTAAACTGTAGTTACACTACCAAGATCATCGATTTTTCGGGATTACCGACGTTTTTGCTTATAGAGTTTGATATTTATAATCCCGAGAAAGCGATAATCTTGGTAGGTGTAATAACGCATTTGTTCTCTCTTGTTCTCTAATCTTTGCCAATTACACCACCAACTTTGAGATTAAATTGACATTTCAGGTGGCAACTCCGTGTTTAGAAAAACTCCGCGCCGAGATAAAATTATCGAAGACGGCGGCGCAATAGAAAAATTAAGTTGATGGCTCTTGGTTTAGCCAGTTTTGTAGAAATTTGGGATGTTTTTGAAATAACTGAACCTTTAAAATTGGATCAGTGCACTATGGTCCAACCGACCACTTTTCTTGGCCAAAACTATTTGTAACGAAACAGCTGGACCGATTTTGATGAAATTTTCAGCGAATCTTCAGAATCACCTGGAGGGTAACAGAGGCTATAATTTTTTTGGACAAGGGGGCGTGGCACGGCCCATTGGACCCTATTTATGAGAACGCAATATCTGAATGAAAGATGCACCTATCGCCTTGAAAATTTGTGTAGATAAGTAAGACAGCAAATTTCGTGACACAACAAAAAATGGGCGGGACAGTGGGCGTGGCATATAACTTCGATATTCATACGGCTATATCTCATGATCTATCAGAAGTATGATGATGGATTTGGAATGTATGTTGTTCGTACAGTGTTAATTATATCCAAGGTGGGGGGGGGCTGTACCACGCCCCCTTTTCAGACATCGACATCAGAAAATCTTTGTTATGTCGCAAGAGTGTGTAATAAAACTAATATTTCCATTTGAAATAAAATACTTAGTAAAATATTCTGGTTTCAATTCCAATGATATACCAATTAAAAAATAATATTTTTTGGTTTTCTATGTTTCAAATTATATTTTGTTTTAAATATTTTTTTTTAATTCAGTGTGTAATATTCATTCTCAATTTTTATTTAAATTTCACTTCCGTTTATATTTAGTTCGTTTTCCAATACTAAATATTCAGATTCATATCCGTTTTCTTCATTTTCGTCGTATTCATCGTCCGAAGCGTTACTTTTATCGGACGTTTCTTCAGTATCCAAAGTGTCGGCAATATGCTCACAGCATAATAATTCTATAACTTCTGGTGGAAGTACTAAGCGTTTGCGTTGATGTGCACGGGTACTTAAACGTACTGATGAAATAAGTGGATCAGAAGTATCGAGGGCTCTAGTAAAAACGTCGGAAATATTATCAATACGACTAGTTCGGCGTGCATGATGTAATCTGTCTCTTTTGTATATTTTGTTCCGAGCCTCAGCCGCCTCTTCTCCAAAATAGCCAACAGGTAGTGCGGTATTCTCCATTATTTGTTTGGAGTGTATAAGGACCTTATGCAACGTGGGTGTCATGGGTAACCAAGGGTATTTGCTTATGTAATATTGTGCTGTTTCAAAACAATATTTTTCAAATTTTTGTAAGTCCAGGGCAAATTGACATGAAATACATATTAAAATTACTTTTAAACGGAATATTAAGTCTTGGTCAACTTGTGTAATTGACGAAAATATTTCGTGTTCTGCAAAAGCCCGTCGAGAGGTGTTGCCGTCGTTCGTGCTACCGGATCCTCCAGCTTTTGGAACATCCACACGAAGACCAAGCTCTTTCCAAAACTCTTTTTGAATTGTAGCCTTTTTTTCTAAAACTGCTTTCTTATCTTCATCGGATCTGATTTGCCATTTTTTTATATCTATTTTGCAATACAAATTCAAAAAGGCGTATCCAACAGTGCAATGGACTAATTCCGTATATAAGATTTCCCTCAATCGGACGGAACTTTTCAGAAGTACAATCATTTACCGCGATAAAATCTTTCGGAGTTGCATGACATATAGGACATTTTTGAGTTGATGTAGTTTCGGTTAATACATTCAAAACTTTGCCGTCGATTACAGTTAAAGATAAACTGAATGATATTTCGATTTTCTTACCCTCGCCAATTTCTATTTCTAAGTTTTCAATACTTTCAATTTCTTTGTTTAAGCTGTCAGCCTCTTTTATTATTATTTCCTTCGTTTCATTCGTGAATTCCAGTTTTAGGGGACGGCAAAATCTTGTTGACTGCGGAAAGCGATTATTCCACAGTGGTTTTCCTGAGCTCGTTAGAAGTCGTAATGGAGTGACTGTTGTCGCTAAGAGACATGCATCTGCATTGCGAGATGTGGTTGAATCGGAATAGCGTTGTTTATACTGAGCTTGACCGGAGCTACTGTCGAATCCGTAACTCAAAATTAATTCTGCGGACAATTTGTTGCTCTGAGTGGACGTCATGACTGCTTGTATTACTTCACATTGTGTTTCAACAATTCGTGAAGCAGTATGAATCAACAACATTTTTAATGGAACTCTTGCACACTTTTCGCTGAGAACTATTCCACTTGGCCTGCATTTTCTTTTATAGTCTAAAATGTGGTTGTAAGCAGGAAAGCGTTGCACGCATTCATTGCGAATACTGCAGTATTGTCGCTTAGAAAAATTATTTTCAAGGAGAAACGCTAACGCTTCCTCTGCTGTCATAGTCGTGACTGTTTTTACCTCTTGCGTGCACTTCTTTCGAATTTTTGAAGGTCTTGATGGGCTCTCGATTGTTTCTTTTAAAACGACAGCTAAATCTACTTGACCTTCTTTTCGAGCCGAAATTGCTGCTGCCCGAACTAGCAGATCCGTTTCGTTGCTCTGAGAAATTGACAAGTCTGCCGCCTGTCTTCTTTTGCTGCGTTCACTTTTCTCAGAATACGGTAGTTGTGGGCGCCCAGTTCCATGTGAACTGACGTTCATAGGACATTCGCCTTCCGGGGTAGACATTGACGTATCTATATTTATATTGAAGACTGTTTCTGACTTAAGCCAATCCGAAAACTTTGTTTGAAAAAAATTCAAATTTCTGTGACATTTTGTCCATTTTGCTGCCAAATTAATGCAAAAAATGCTCAATTTTTTCGACAATTGATGCTTTAAATCTGATTGTTTATCCTCAAATCCACTTTTGTTTATAACATAATTCAAGAGAGCACCCTTTTCACCTCCCCTCTTCTCTTTTGTTAGCCAAATATTAAATAATTCAGAATTTTGCAAACGTAAGTAGTCTGAAAGAAAAAAAATTTTCTTAAAGACTGCACAAAACTGCACATTGATACTTCTTCAAAATGTATAAAATTAACCTCTTTAATTTTGGTTTTTGTTTTTATGCTTAAGAAGTCTAAAGGAAATTTTTAAAACTTGCATGAATTAAAAAAAAAATTAAAAACAAGGCAAAATTTATCCCAAAAGAAGAAGTAAAATATTTTCACCAACACATTTTTCTTTTTAATGTTTTGTATTACAGAATTAAAATACTCACTGTCACCATCGTTATCCATATTTTTGGTTTCACTAAACACGTGCTTATCGTTCGTAGACGCAACTTGAACTAGACACTAAAAAAAATTACACAGAATTCTATTTATAAACACCTTAAGAGAATCAACTTCGATGGTTTGTTACATAACGGTAAACTGCCGCTCACGAAAACAAAATATGAATTTAGTTGTCTCTAAGTGTTAGCTAACAGATTCTCTTAAACAGAATTCATTTAATGATCGTAAAAAAATTGAGTTTTGGCCAAGAAAAGTGATTGGCGGGACCATAGTGCAGTGGGTCAAATCGTGCCAATCGATAAAATCGGCTAACAATTGAAACCAATAAGAGCCATTTATATCGGCGGCGGCGTGAGCTACAAAAAAGTTTTGTTGGCGGCGAAGTGTCGGAAAATGTTCGATCGGCTTTCGTCTGTCAAGCAGTTGATTTTTTGTATATGTTTATATTATGGTTGCATTTTTTTAGTAGCTAACAGTGTTGCATCAAGATGTACACCAGTTTAAAATAGGGTTAAAAATTAAACTTTAGTTTCTACAGATTAAAATTGTATGAGTAATGTTCTGGGTTAGCGCGCGTTAACAGAGTTAACCTTCGAAATGCGTTAATCTTGTTCGGTGTAAATACCATATTAGACCGCAGTTTATCGCCACCAGATTAGCGATTATCCTGTTCTCTAACCTTTGCCGTTTACACCACCCAATTTGAGATTAAATTGGCATTTCAGGTGGCAACTTTGTGCTTAGTTCAATTTAAAGTAAAACCGTGCCGAGACAAAATTATCGAAAACGGCGGCACTACAGAAAAATTAAATTTGCGGCTCTTGGCTGACCAGTTTTGTACAAATTTGGGATGTTTTTGAAATAACGGAATCTTTAAAATTGAATCAGTCGGTCAAATTGTCACACAGTTTAAATAGATGAGTGCGAATAACATAGGCGGAGTGGGCTTCAAAAAATTTTTGATTGAGGCGAAGCGATGGAAAACAGTTGATTTTTGGAGTATGTTTTTATTATGGTTGCATTTTTTTTTTGTAACAAAGAGGATGTACAGGTAGATAAGAGAAAAAACTGCGCAATTTGGCAACCCTCGTAGAAGAGAACAACAAAACGAGTGAAGCGCCTCGTTTCTCTGCTCTCTCTCTTACTCTCTTCGTTGAATATTTCAATGCACGAGCAGGTTTCTGATGATGTTACAGTATCAAAGTATAGAAATTCCAACCATGTTTAAATAAAACAAAGACGATCAGGAATTAGATGACCAGAAGATGTGCGCAATTTGGCAACCCTGGTAAAAGAGAACCTAAAACTGTTACCAATTCACTCAAACGCATTTCTCTCTCACGTCATATCTTGATTATTTCATACTTTACTTTTTTAATTTTACTTCAACATGGTTGGAATTTGTATTGGTATATACAATAACACTATCAAAAAGCTGGTCGTGTATTGAAATATTCAATGAAGAGAGTAAGAGAGAGACCAGAGAATAGCTAGGGTTTCATTCGTGTTGCTTGTTGGCATTCAAGTGAAGAGAAATTTTGACTGTCTAGTTGTACATCGTTTTTGAATAAAATTACATAAAGTATGTAAAAAGTATGAAATAATCAAGTTATGACGCGAGAGAGAAATGCGTTTGAGTGAATAGCGTCGACTTTTTGGCTCTTTTCTACGAGTGTTGCCACACTGCGGTGGATTTTTCTTCTTTACTTGTAAATCCTTTTTGTCCGTCTGTCAAACAGTTGATTTTTAGAGTATGTTTTTGTTATGGTTGCATAATGGTAATTAGCAGAGTTGGATCAAATGGCACACCTGTTTAAAATGAGGAAAAAATTAAGCTACAGTCTTTGTAGATTACAATTGTATGAGTAATCTTTTGGGTTAGCGTGAATTAATGGCGTTAACATTCAAAATGCGCTAATCTTGATCGGTGTAAATAACGTATAAGGTTAATTCTTAAATGTCCATATGTTTCATCACCATTATCGTTTGTTTTTATAACTTTATAACTTTAAACCCACTTTAAACTTCTAATGATTGTCGATTTAAACTTGTAATGATTTGCCTTAACCTGATTCACCTACACATTGAATTGATTGCCTTAGTAATACAAATATTTATTACGATAGTTTTAGAATTATAATATGAAAATATTTATAAACATAAATTTTAAATTATAAGGTTATATAACTTTTAAATTGTAATTATAAGTTTGGTTGAAAACTGTTAAAGTTTTGTTAATCTTAAGTTAATCCATTGTTATCTCTGAGATTTCATTGATTTATATCATTACTATTTCTTGTTTGAGAGCTTCCATGATAAAAATTATTCTTAATATTAGGGATTTTATATTTAACCAATACTTAAGCTGAGTTCACACTTTTCAATCAAATCCAAAGCACATTTGATAGTGTAAACAGTTGTCAATCGTTCGATTACATTCAATGTACGTTCATTTGTTGATAACTTTCTTTAGATGTTGTAAATGATTATGGGCCCAGCATTTAAGTTATTATTAAATTTTTTGATATTAACAATGTTATATCGTTAATGATTAAGGGATGTGTGATTAATTAAAATTGTGATTAATCGATGTCGTGATTAATCAATTAATTGAATAATCTATCTGATTAATCGAAACCATGTTTAATCAATTAATTTGAATATTAATTAATCAAATTTGAATAATTTTAATCATCACTCAAATAATTTTTGGAAAACACAGATATGTACTATATAGAAACATTGAAAATGTACACATTTTCAGTAAAGAAAATTGTTTAGAAGTTTAAACAAAAAAAACCCAAAAACATGAATTGCACAATTATTCAAATTTTGAATAATCAAATTTATAAGTATTTTATTTCGATTCTGGTATTTGAATTTGAAACTAAAATTCAGATAATCGAACGGCATATTGCTTTTGATATTTTTGACAATATAGTGGGTCGATTATCGATAGCAACCGAACTTCAGTTGCGATGCCAGTTGCCCAAAAGTTATTACATATGGTAACTGGCAACGGACAGCTGGCAACTTCAGTTGCTTGATAGTGGTTATTTATTTGGCAACCACGAATTTTCGGTTGCTGTATAGTTTTTAAAACAAAATAAAACGTTTAGGTGATAAGGATAAGGAGTCAGAAGTTGTGGTTCTAAAGGAAGTCCTAATTTTTTATTGTTAAATTGTAATATTTATACAAATTTGATTATAATGCAATATTATTTATATAAAATAGAACCTAGTAGCGGCAAAATTGCCGGAGCTCGGGCGCAGCTCAAAACTTGAAATTAGAAGAAAATCTAAGAACACGAAAAATACATATTTTTTTCTCGGACGGACCTATAGGGTCCAAAAACGAGTTCAATTAGAGGCGGCTAGAAACAGGCAATTATGGGTCCTCAAATGTAAGGTATTTTGACCACAAATTTAATTGTGTTTTTTTGCGCAGCGGTATTTCCTTTCCTGTTTACGTATAAATAGCGAACTTCTTCCTTCGGCCCCATGATACGTGTGCCTCCCATCCATACATCCGACAGCATCAGAAAACTTCGGTTTCTAGTAAAACCAGTGTTTATTTTGGGTCTTTTCTTTCTCTGTAGTTTTTTAACTAATCCACATCTGACAAATGTTATTTTTTACAATTATAACAACCTCCTTCAAAACAACCGACAACGTAGGTTGAGCCATGCCAAAGTTGAAGTCGTTGCCATTGTAGTTTTGGAAACTCGCCACCGTAAAAAACCTTAAAGCTGCACAATCTATTAAGAGAGAAGGTATTGCTGTCGCCCGATAACTTCGTTTGAAGTCATTTTCCAAAGTATTCACTAAATAATCTATTCCTTCTTTTGGTAGGCGAAAATATGCCTTGAACCTAAAACAGGGAATTCTTTGAATTTGAATTCTTTATTAGCAATTATTATCAGCAATAATATTTACTCAGTGTAGACGGCAATTCTAAAGGATTAGAGTTGTCTCTTAAGTGCCTTCCAATAGATGCTACGTTTTGTACTTTATCTTCCTCATCAAAAAATAATTCCACTGAACGCATCATCTTGACTATTAAAAAGGTTTTTCTTTCCTTTTTTCTTAAAGGCACTTTTATTTCTCACTTTAGATTTAGATTTATTGTTTATTTACATTATTTACAGTTGGCGAAGTGTCAAAACTCTGTTATCGATGGCAAAACACTGTTATCTACATCAACTGGCAAAAGTTGCCATACATAATATCAATTTTAAAGTGACAAGGCAACTGAAGTTTGGTTGCCATCTATAATTGCCCTATAAATTGCAAAAAAAGCATGGCTTAATAGATTTTTCACCTACGTCATCTGGAAAATTTCTCTTGACTTTCAAACCCATGACTTATATTTCACCATCTAGGGTTTTCTATCATCTTTGTGTTAGACTAAATAGTCTTGATTTATCAGTAGAATCGTTTTGTTCACACTGGACGATTTGTGCAATAATCTTTGATAGTTTGCGATAAAGATTGATAGTGAGAACTTGGCTTAAGTAATAAGTTTGATAATATATTTTCGATAAATGTTAAGTGACGTTCACACCCATCAAATTTAGTCACATATAGAAAACAATTAATTGACTTAATCATAACACAAAATTTGACAGTATGATAATTTATTCTAATACTTTTTATTTAATATTTGTTTTATCTCATAGATAATTGGTTATCAATATTTGAAACAATTTTATTTTATTTGGACTAGAAAGCAAAAGTCCCTAAATCCATTATGTGGCCTTTAAATAAACTTAAATGATCGAGACCTCTTAGACATATTTTAAAATATTTTATGTATAATTTTTTTTAAATATTTAAATTTTTTCTAAATTATTTGATATTTTATTAAACATTTTATATATTTCTTCTAACATTAATTAATTTAATTTAATATAACATAAAAATCTGCCAAAGTACTTTTGTAAATATTATAAAATAAATTGTAAAAAGATATAAATTTCAAAACAAAAAAGAAATATTCAAATTTGTCAAATGCTTTAATAAACAAACCTAAAATTCAAAAATAATAAATATAATAAAATTAAGTACTTCATAGTGTTAATAAATTAATAATATTAAAGTAATAAATGAATAATATAAATATATATATATATATTAAATTTATTTAAAAATATATACATATTTTGTATAAAAATAATGCATTATTTAATAAAAAATAAACAAAATAAAAAACATTAAAATTATTTCAGTTGCACAAAAAGGCAAGATGGATCAACTATATCTCTATTAGTAGAGATATGGAATTGTCTTGAGCTTGAATAAATAAAATTAAACGTTGTGTGTTCTAAAATCATACCGATTAAACAAAAGTTAACCTATTGAAAATGAAATCTACAAATCAAACTCTATGGGAGCTCCAACTATTCCAGTGACTTTCCAAGGGTTTCAGCCTAAGAAAAACAGCTGCTGCACACTCTTATGACCAGTTTTTCAGTCAGTGATCATCTTCGTTTCTTAGTTAAGTTGTGGTTAACCATGGAATTGTGTTTTTCAGTCAATGGTTAACAATGAATTAACCATCCATTGTTGGTTGGTTAACTTGTAGTCAAAACCATATGAGTTTGACAACATAATTACATAATTCCAATTGGTTCTTCATATTTGTTGTTTTGGTATTCAGACCAATTATTCCACTAAGCATACAAGGGTTGCCACAAATCGAACTCTATGGGAGCTTCAACTATTCCAGTGACTTTCCAAGGGTTTCAGCCCAAGAAAAACAGCTGCTGCACACTCTTATGACCAGTTTTTCAGTCAGCGATCATCTTCGTATCTTAGTTAAGTTGTGGTTAAATATTGAATTGTGTTTTTCAGTCAATGGTTAACAATGAATTAACCACCCATTATTGGTTAGTTAACTTGTACTCAAAACCATATGATTTTGACAACATAATTACATAATTCCAATTGGTTGTTCGTCTTTGTTGTTTTGGTATTCAGCCCAATTATTCCATTAAGAATACAAGGGTTGCCATAGTCGCGAACAAGACGACGTAATATGTTGAAGAAATCGCATGATAGGGTCTCACCATGTCTGAGGCATTGCCGCGTTCGAAATGGTTCGCTGCGATCTTTATCAATCTTTATTGAACATTTCGCGTCGGCCAGTGTCATTCTACAAAGGCATGTCAGCTCAGCAGGAATACCAGACTGCGACATAGCTTGATACAGTTTTTCCCATATCGGGCTATCGAAGGCAGTCTTATTTATAGTCTACCAAGAGGTGGTAGGAGTAGATTTGTTTCTAGTGGGTGTTCTCCAGAATTTGTCGTAATGTGAATATCTGGTTGATGGTTGATTTTCCAGGCCTAAAGTCACACGGATAAGGTCCGATCAGGTCTGTCACAAACGAGTTTAGTCTTTCACAATTATGCTAGAGAGGAGCTTGTATGCGATGGTTATAAGGCATAGTCCACGATAGTGTGTGCATATACTCGGGTCGCCTTTTTTGAAAACAGGACACAGTCTGCTAATACCGCAATTGTCGGGCATGCATTCGTATAGTCAGATTTTGGATAGTCGTTTGAGATGATGCTTGCACCTTTCCAACTCATACTCGCCAGCCTTTAAAAGCTCAGCCGGTAGGACATTAGCACCAGCGGCTTTGATGTTCTTAAGCTGGGAAATTTCACTTCTAACTTCGTTTTGGCTCAGAGAAGGCCGTCAATGCCATCGCCCTGTATTTCCTCAACACCCTCATCTATATTGAAGTCTACTGGGTTAAGAAAAGAAGAGAAGTGATCTCTTCATATTTCCAACATACTCTGTACATCTGTGACAAGATTCCCGTCCATATATGTATCTACAAAACGGGGGCTCTGATCCATTTCCGTTGGTTTGGCTTTGTACTTTTCGGTAGATTATATGGGCCTCATTCTTCCTTCTGTTAGATTCAATTTGCTCACTCTGGCCCGTTTTTCTTCCTAAACAAATGGATTTCCTCTCTTCTCTTTTCCTTATACCGCTCTGTCGCGGCTTGCGTTGCAACGAACTGAAGCGGTACTATACGTACAGCGTTCTTTTCATCAATTGCCATGCGAGACTCCTCACCATGGTTTTTCATAACCAAGTACGGTCTTTGCAGTAGTTTCATAGAGTGGGATATGTACTTCCACTGTGCTTCAGGATCATGAGGCCAGGTTACCGCTTTGCGCCAGTAGCTGAGTGAGATTCTCTAGATAGGCCGTGGGTATCTCTGGTAATAACAGGTTTCCGATGTCCAGCTTTCTATATGTCTGGGTTCGCACGACTTTCGCTCTGCTTAACCTTGTGCCACCCATTGTTGCAACCAGGTAGTGATCCGAATCGACATGAACTCCTCGAATCACACGTACGCCTATTACACTAGTAGAGTGACTTCCATCAATTATCAAGTGATCACTCTGGTTCTTCGTCCGTTGATCAGGGATATCGAAGTAGTATGGGTGCCTTTATGTTGGAATCTCGTATTATTGACAACCATGTTTGAAGTTATGGCGTGTAGACTTAATTTATCGATGGTTGATGGAAAGACATTTTCTATGCCGACTTTATCATTAAAATCACCTAGAACAATCTTAATGCCATGGCCAGGGCAGCGGTCGTATATTTTCTCTAGACGCTCATAGAACATGTCTTTGGTGCCATCGTCTTTTCCCTTCATTGGGGCATGTGAACAATTTAGCGGTATGATAAACTATTTCACTTTTATGCGGATGGTGGATAGTCTCTCTCTTTTACCAACTACAAATCCGCAACCAAATTCATGCATTGGCATCATGGCAGCTGTAGTATATGTTACAGTTCTTCTTCCTTGTACAGCCATGCCCTGTCCATTGCATCTCCTTGATAGCACTAGGATATTACCTGAGAAAACCATTTTAAAAAATTAAATGAATATTCTCACGCAAAAGTATCTTAACTATCCCAGAAGTAACACATCTTCGAAATCATTCCAAAGTTCTCACCGCGTCTTAGAGGAAACGAGAAATCGGCAAAAACCAGCCCTACTTCACAGCATTTCGCACCTGCGAGAACTTATACAGTTTTACAATTCCTTTCCTTGAACCTTGAACTCAAATTGTTGTACAAATGTTACTCTCATTGTTGCATTTTTAGTGGTTTTATTCATAGTTTTAGGGCGAGTTTCATAGTCGATATATAAATAACCACAACAGCTGGCATAGTAAATGACATTTAAAATTGCAGAAATAGCATTTGCATTTAAAGCGACGAATACTATTTTAGTGCCAACTGTGAAGTTGTGCCTTGATCTCCGCAGTTATAAAAAATGTCAACACCATGTCAACACGTTTTCTCGCTAAACACTAAAGTACCATTTTTAGAGTGTTAAGTAAATAAGGCCACTTACTTCCAACTCTGACTTAATTTGTTTCATATTTGTCTGTGTCACTCTGTGGTGTAACACAGGGTGCTAATGTTCCCTAGACACATGGGTTGATGTCTTAGCTACAGTTATTCATAGACAATAACCAACATGTTTGATTTTGGAGAAATATTTCTTATTTTGTCTACAATAACGACAATCACCAATAATAACTTTTGGAAAACCACCGTATTTCGAAAATGATTTCAGTATGGGATATTCGAAGATAGATAAACCAACATATGGGCCACATAATTGAAATGACCATACAATAAATTCAATGGCAGGCTTAGTTATTTTCATGTTTCATGTGTAACTCATAAACATCGCCTTGGCGCATAGGCAACGGTAGTTTACACGTTACACATCGGAAAGAGGTAGCAGCGTCTACATACAACCTACAGTAATTACCTGTTACACTGTGCAACAACTTTTTGGTGGCTGAATGAGTCCTTTACGGAATGAAAGAAAGCTATAGGTGAGTATATTAAAATCCCAGAAGGACATAACCTTTTAATTTTAATTTTGAGCCGGAATAGTATTTGAAAAATGTCCAGAAAATTATTATTGGCAATAGCGTAGCGCCTTTTCGAGATACGACGTTTTCAGTGAAATTGAATGGGATTTTTTCGTAGCTCATTTCAATCCTCTACCTCGATTCTGTACGAGTTCTTTTTGTTTAATTTCAAATAAATATCTTAACAGAGAACTTTTGGGCATTTAAATGTTCCACGAAATTGTTGAAATTGAAAATCTCAGTATGGGTTGTCAAAGACAAATATAAATATTTTCCCATTACATCGCATAAAAGGGTAGGGGAGAGCTTCTCAAAATCACTGAACTATGTGCGCTTTCCAGTTTTCACTCAGTGATTGGGACCTACAGTTTTACACCGGTTCCGAACGGTTTTTTCGATAGTGTCGCCGTCACTAATCGAGGTGGCCGTCGTCGAAAGAAGGGTAAAGTCTTCAGAGCAGGGATCGAACCCACGTTCTCTCGCACAACAACCGCTCACACTAACCGTTGCACCACCGACGGGTTGTCAAAGACAATAAATCGATATCTTTGGGACCCATGGCGCCCACATTATCCAAAAAGGGTTTCAAAATGATTGGAAAAAATTCCGCTTTTATTACCTTCTTTGTAAAGCACCTCAAACTAAGGCGCAGTCAATTTTTTCGTAAACTGTCTCACTTATAGTTATAGATTAAAAAAAATTCGAAAAAAATTGAAAACTGGCAAATAATCGAAAAACTCTAATGAACATTTTCGATGGAAATTTTAATTACAATAGCGAAATTAAAATTAAATCCATTTTGTTCACGTTGTTTGATACAAAATCTTGAAATAAGTGAAAAATATTAAATACACTTCTTCGATAACCCTGGGTAATCGAGTTATCGGAAGATAAATTTTAAGATTTCTATAAGAAAATATAAAATAGCCTTTGTGCCTTATTAAGTTTTTTGTGACTTAGACATTTTCTCCTCTGGGGTAGACCCAACACCGGGTTAGCGGCTTGGGCATTTTTGTGTTATAAAGCTGAGTGCGGGCTTAGGGGATTTCTCCTCTAATGGAAGTATGCGCGGCCTTGGCATAGTATTTTTGTGTTATAAAGCTGAGGGCGTGGGCGGCCTTTGCCGGGCTTAGGGATTTTATCCTCTGGGAGAAAATTGCACTAGCCACATTTCGCATTTCGTAAGGCTCATCCATTCCTGATCATCAGGGTCACATATAATACACTGAAAGAGGGTTACCTGTCCCTGCATCTTCCAATTTATATTGCTTTTGTAATTGACCTTCCTATAACCAAAGAGTTATCGGAAAATTATACTTAACATCTTGCAATTTATTCGAGTTACAGTTAGAAAGAAAACCATTTGATTTTTTTTCATTCCATCTTCCGATAATTCGATATCTGAGGCAGTTATCGAACAAATTTATTTAATTTTTTCGTCTTATTTTGAGCTGCTTTTCCAAAGCCATTTTTGGGCTCCGTTCATTTAAGAAGAAAAAACGTTTGTAGGGAAAGGACGAGAGTGAACAAATTGAATCTTGCAGAAGAAAGAATAAGGCCCCAAAAGTACAAGGTCAAACCAACGGAAATGTTACAGGGCCACCCTTTTGTAGAGATAAGAACGGAAATCTTGTCGCAGATGTGCACAGTATGTTGGGAATATGGAGAGATCACTTCCCTGATTTACTTGTATTAAGGGTGTTGAGCACATACAGAACGATGGCGTCTCGACTAGTCAAAGTAAATTTAGAAGTTCAATTTCCCGGCTTAAGAACACCACAGCCGCTGGTGCTAATGGATTACCGGCTCAGCTGTCTAAGGCTGGCGGCTATGAGCTGGAAAGGTGAATGCATCAGCTCACATGCAAATTCTGGCGAGACGAATGCATGCCCGATAATTGGAGATCAACATTCTGTGTCCTGTTTTCAAAAAAGCGACCCGAGTATATGATCCAACTATCGTGGAATAAGCGTTCTATACATTACATACAAGGTCTTCTCGAGCGTAATTGTTGTCAGGACTAAGATTAACCCCCATAAATGAAATTCAGTTGAAGCAACCTTTAGTAGGTTGTTGCAACCTCTAGTCCACTTGTGGCAACCAAAAACGATGTACAAGTAGACAGTCAAAATTTCTCTTCACTCAAATGCCAACAAACAAAACGAGTGAAAACCTGGTTATTCTCTGTTCTCTCTCTTACTCTCTTCATTGAATATTTCAATACTCGTGCAGCTTTTTGATAGTGTTATTGTATATAACTATACAAATTCCAACCATATTGAAGCAAAATTACATAAACTATGCAAAAAGTATGAAATAATCAAGATATGACGCGTGAGAGAAATGCCTTTAAGTGAATTTCTAGCACTTTTTGGTTCTCTTTTACCAGGGTTGCCAAATTGCGCACATCTTCTGGTCGTCTAATTCTAGATCGTCTTTGTGGCAACCTATAATGCGGTTGTAAACAAAATAAATAGTTATTCATTACATTCCATGAAAGGATAGGAGAGATCTTCTCACAATCAGTGAGCTAGGCGGTTTGTAGTTTTACAATCACTGATTGAAACCTACAGTTTTGCACCGGTTCCGAACGGTATTTCGAGAAGTTTTTGCATGGCTAAGTACTCGATAGTGTCGTCGTCACTAAGCGAGGTTACCGTCGTCGAAAGAAATGTAAGGTGGTCAAAGCAGGGATCGAATCCACGTTCTCATTTACAATAGTCGCGCAAACTACCATGTTGTTGTGGCAACCTTTAAATTCGGTTAAGGTTAATTCAGTTACTTCTTCTATAGGTGAAGATTGGTAATGATCTCACGGAGCCATCTAGGACGCCATCTTGAGTGAATTGTAGTTGTATCGTTCTGTTTTGGTTTTGACAATTTGTTTTCAGGACAATTTGCCCATATCCACCACTCCGGCGCCATCTAGAGAATTTCCCATTGCTTTCAAATCCACCACTTAACTTTCACCATCTATGGTTTTTTATTAATCTATGACCAAAGACCTATGGCAAGCACTTCAAAGATAAGATCTTCTGTCGAAAATCAAAGGATCAACTTTATTAGACTCTCAGACTTTATGGCGCATAATCCGAAAAATATATGTATGGTCCTATAAAAGAGAACGGAGAGTATCAACGACGGTTGAATGAAATAGTGGCAAAGGTAGAAGAAGACGTACTCGACCAGGTGGAATATTGCGTGCAAGACCCAACTGGGGGAGAAAAGCTGTAGATCGAGCCGCTTGATGAAACATGTTATTCTCATTTTGTAACGACCACTTAAGTAAACAAGTAATATTAAAATGTCAATAATCCGTTTCTGGTGGATATTGCAACTTGATTGCCTAATGTTAATTTGCGCCTAAAAGTATGCCGTCGCTACCACATATCAACTCACCACGAAAGCTTAAAGATGCTTCGCGATCTCACCACTAGTGGCAAAACTTATACAATCGCAAACCTATGAAGTTACTACGAAATGGTTCTGGCAATGGATGAACTGGTATAAAGTAAAGTAAATAACTGAGCAAATGGAATAGTGCAAACTTGAGCAGAATGATGTGCAGAGAGAAATGTTGAAAAATCTGTAAGATTTCTCTCATCTTTTGATGTTCCTCAAAAAATTGTTCAGATGTTGCGGGAAATCGGGATGGTTCGGGAAACGGCTGAAGTGGCATCAATAACTTATGTGCGGCGAAACTGGGGTCAGTCTCATTTCAAACGGATGAAGGTACATATCGTTGACAGTAGCTTTAACAAATACGATCCAGAATTAGACGACCAGAAGGTGTGCGCAATTTGCCAACCCTGGTAAAAGAGAACCAAAAAGTGCTAGAAATTCACTCGAAGGCATTTCTCTCACACGTCATATCTTGATTATTTCATACTTTTTGCATAGTTTGTGTAATTTTGCTTCAATATGGTAGGAATTTTTATAGTTACCCAATAAGCACATCGGATCCGATTCGGCTCCGGATCCGACTTCTCTGAATTGATTTCGAGATCGGATACTAAAACGGCCGCAATTCCTACTTCGATCTCAAAACGAGAATGTGTCCGATCTCGAAATGACGTCGGATCCGATCTCGAAATCGAGAACGGACCCGATCTCGGAATCATATCGGATTCAGTCTCGAAATAATTTCGGATTAAAATTTGTGAAAAATTTATTCGGTACAGCGTTTCCTGCAACCACGTCGAATATATAAATTAATTTATTTTTTAATTTATAAATTAATTTATTTTGGAGTGTATTTGCATCTCTTAGTTAGTCGATCTTTGGCATACTGGAAGTATTTTTTACTGCGGCACTCCATCACTTCCAATCGGATCAGAGAAAACGAAATCCGATGTTCCGGACTCAAACCGGATCCGAATCGGATCAGAGCAAACGAAATCCGATGTTCCGGACTCAAACCGGATCCGAATCGGATCAGAGAAAACGAAATCCGATGTTCCGACTTTGTGCTTATTGGGTATATACAATAACATCATCAACAAGCAGCTAGTGTATTGAAATATTCAACTAAGAGAGTAAGAGAGAGAACAGAAAATGACTAGGGTTTCACCCGTTGTGTTTGTTGGCATTTAAGTGAAGAGAAATTTTGACTGTCTACTTGTACATCGTTTTTGGCTTTAATACGTAATTATTTTAACGAGGTAAATTTGTACTGTACAAGTAAAATAAAGAAAACTGTTATACTTAATGTAATTTAAACATAACCTAGACTATTGGCGCAAGAAAACGCAGCAGTTCTTAGAGTTTTCGTAAGAGGTAAATTAAATTGATTAAGGAGATCTTGAGATAAACCATCGCATCTGACGATTGAAATTCATATAACAATTGTCTGTTATTTAAAAAAGATGGAACAGGTCAACTTAAAAGACGTTGTTTGAAGCAAAAAATGTAAAATAAAAAATTGTGGGAAACCCCTATTTTCGGAGTTATGGACCCCCAAATTTCGGCAGGCAAAAAAAATAAAAAAAAAAAATTTAAGAAAAAGTAAAGAATGTGAGAAAATGGAAAACTAGCACTCGCAGGGACCTACATATGTTGTTCGTACCGTGTGGTAGACCTTTTTGAAAATCGTTAAATTTATATTCCACTTAGTCGCCCGGCCGGGCTCAGGCAGGGGGGATAAAATTCCTTCTGAACCTTAAGTCGATGTGTGGCAAAATCAGAAAAATCGCTCGATTTTTTTAATGTCTAAACTATACAATAACGGGTGAAAATATGTATGTTGTGTACTATTCTGAAATAATAGGTTTTTTCCTCAAAAAGTGGGGTTATAAAAGTCGAATACTGGATATAGGCTCGCAATGGGTTAATAGTTTTGAAGGTATTTTCATAAGCTTTCCAATGATACCCATATTGTCGCAGTCCGTCAATATATGTGGAATATGTGGGGGGATATATGTTCCAACTGTGGCCGTCGGTGGTCCAAAGGTTAGTGTGCGCGGCTCTTGTACATGAGATCCTAGGTTCGAACCCTGCTCTGACCACCTTCAAATTTCTTTCGGCGGCGGTCACCTCGCATAGTGACGGCGACACTATCGAGTATATAGCCATGAAAAAGCTTCTCAAAAATACCGTTCGGAATCGGTGTAAAACTGTAGGTCCCAATCAGTGAGTGAAAACTGGAAAGCGCACAGCTCGGTGATTGTGAGAAGTTCTCCCCGGTCCCTTCATGGGATGTAATGGGAAACCATTTATTTTTTTCTTTTATATGTTCAAACTTTGGAGGCCCGTAATTCGGGAAGTATGGGTTTCCCCAGAAAAAAAATATGGTTTTACTCTGGATGATAAGGTCTACGGAGTGATGATAATTTTGACGCGATGCGAGAGTGGCCCTTAAACTTAACTTAATCCAAAAAGACTAATAGGCTTTGAACACGTTTAAAGAACATTTTATATGATTTTATTGGAATACAGTTTGGGTTATTCTTCTCCTGAATATATGAAGATTTCATAATTCACTATGACATCATATTATATTTGACTGTTTGCTAAACATTTAGAAATTCTTCAAGTTGTTTATCCTAAGAAATATATTTAAATTTGAACGAGATTAATACAGTTGTATATGCGAATATTTCAAAAAAAAAAAAACAAAATAAAAAATAAAAATCAAATGCTCCAGACAATAAATAAAAAACTTGTGAACTTACAATTCACATGATAAGAAATGTTTTCAGTTTCAGTTCCATGCGACTTTAAAACGAATCTTAAACTGGAAACTATGACGATGATAATGATAAATTCAGTCCCTTTCAAAACTTTGCTCAAGATACAACGAGCTCGGAACTTAAATTCAAACACGGAAACGCACAAAGTTTTTTTTTTTTTATGTGATATCGAATTGAAATATATTACATTTTTATCGTGTAAAGAGAGAAAAAAGGTTCATTTTGTCATCAGCAAAGTTCTTTCGGTATAAAATGACAATTTTATATGTAAATTGACTACAAAAGTTTTTGTTTGATAAAAGTTTGTAATTAAAAAAGAAAGAAAGAAAATCAAAAACACAAAAAAAAAGAATACAAAATACGAAAGAGGAAGACAAATTAATTTATAACTTAAAATCGATTTATTGCAAAATACAAATCCACACATACACTTACGCACAACCCCACAAACACATGCTGCCAGATTACACAGCCACATGTTTGCATTAACGCAGTTTAATTCTGGATCAAGGTCTTTTAACAAATACATTTATATATATATACTTTGAACACACGCACACACACAGGTGAAGGCTTTTCACATAAATACGTGTGTATACTGTAAATTTGAACAGGCTAGTAGGAACACACATACACCTACATTAGACAGAGGCTCGATATTCAATCAATTTCATTCAATTCGAATAAATATTTCTGTGTTTTACGCAGATGACAACACAAGCCGGAAACATTAAATTCATCAGGAGAGCTAAACTACGATTTTATTTTGCATTGCCCGGAATGGAAGTTATGTTCCTTTATGCTGTTAAATGTAAACAATTTGATATAAATAATATTGTTTTTATTAATACTGACAGATCATCGGAATCTGAAAATCCATTAAAACCGACTTAGGTTGTTATTTCAGAAAACCACAGATTTATGCAGCAATTGGTTGGTTGGTTGGTTGAAAAGGCTGCAAGACAGCACGCTGTGCAGCACACTTAGGCTAAAGAAGCCCATTGTGATACCTGCAGTTTCCTCCATAGCAACTATTGACTAGTCGTCCAGCCAATTTGCCCTTTCAATAAATGTGTCTATAATACCTACAGGAATATCCTATAGGGCTACGATGCTAACTAGATGTGTTCTCCGTATATCCTACTTCTAAGTCCTGCCAGAGTAGGGCAATCCAAGAGAAGGTGTTTCGTTGTTTCCTCGTCCTCTTCCATTCAGTGTCTACAGAGAGTGGAGTTTCTATGTCCCAATCTTAGGGCGTGTTTTCCTAAAAGACAATGTTCCGTAACTGTGTTAATATCATTGTGGATAACCTGCCTCTCGGCAAGTTAAGTAGTTGCCTAGTCGTCTTCCTGTCCACCTGCGGCCAGAGGACCCTGGCTTGTCTGCAAGTTGGAGTAAGTCTCCACTTGTCCTTGAACATATTATCGGCCCACTGCCTGATCTGCAAACGGCAGGTAGAGATTGGCATACTAACACCTTCTTTTGTCGGAAGAACCTGTGCAGTAGTGCCCTGTCCAGCTAACGCTTCCGCTACGCAATTGCCTGGAATGTCGCTGTGTCCCGGTACCCAGATGAGCCTGATGTCAAAATACTCTGCCATCACCCTAAGTTCTTTCACCGTCAGGGACGTAGCAAACATGGCTTCCAGGGATTTTATGGCAGCCTGTCTGTCTGTGTAGATACATATTCTCCGGAGGATTGTGACACTACTTTTCAGTAGTTCAGCAACCTCCAGAATGGCAGTAATTTCCGTCTGAAATACACTACAGTGATCAGGCAGCTTGAAGGAGATATTTATATTTAGGTCCGGTGAATGGACCCCATAGCCTACTTGCTCGTCCCCTTCCAGTGACTTTTCCCAGGTATTCCTGTTCGGAATAGAAGTCCTTAGATTTGTCGCTGATAGAAGGTAGGGGATACAGTAGTCCGTTTTTACGAGAATAGAGTTAATCCGGTGTAGTAATTCAGTGTGCCCGGAATGCCCCGATATCAAAACGCCACAATCTCTGATCCGTTTATGCAGCACTTAAGTTTAAAAAAAATCTGAATTTAATATTTGTATTTCTGAAGAGGAAGTTTCAAAATTTTAAATACCCATTCGACTATCAACCGGAAGTGGGTACAGTGGTGAGTTTATAAATTCTAAGTAACGACTGTCATTACCTGAAATAAAGGAATATGAAGATCTTTCAATCCGTCGATTTTGCAATTAGTGAAAGGTCAGATTTAAGTTTTTTGCCGTCTCATATAAAATAAATACACTCAGAGAATTAATTGTTTGAAAAGAGGTTGTAGCAACCGTAAATGCGGTTGTTGCCACCGAATTGAAGTTGCCACAACCGAACTGAAGTTGCCACAACCGTATTGAAGTTGCGACGACTTAATTTAAACCACACGACTGAAAAATCGATTGAAGCTACCTCGTTTCCTAATTGATTCAATAATAAATATTCAATTCTGTTCATTATGTCAGCTAACTTATCTATAAATTCGGTTGCAACAAACGAATTTGGAATTAATTCGATTGCAATAAAAAATATTTGGTACCAAATTCGGTTGCAACAACTGAATATTGCATCAATTCGGTTGCAACAACCGAATTTTCCATTGATTCGCTTGCAATTCGGTTGCAATAACCGAAGATACCATTAAGTCGGTTGCATCGAACGAATTTGCCGTCAATTCAGTTGATTGAACCGAATTTCTCATGAAATCTGATACAACACGTCAGAATTGGTGCGGTGAACCTGATGGCTGGGAGTTCAACAAGTTGGAAGTGGATCTAAAATGAATTTGTTACCCTAAGAATGACCCCATATGAAATATTTATGAGAATAATTATAGCCATCGGTGGTGCAATGGTATTGTGCGAGGCTCTTGAGCATGAGAATTTCTTTCGACGGCGGTCACCTCGCTTAGTGACTGCGACACTATCAAGTATTTAGCTTTGAAAAAGCTTCTCAAAATTCCACTCGGAACCGGTGTAAAACTGTGGGTCGCAATCAGTGAGTGTAAAACTAGAACGAGCACATCTCAATGGTTTGTGAGAAGCTCTCCCTAATCCCTTCATGGCATGTGACGGGAAACAATTTGTTTAATTATGGAATTTGTGGAAAATAAATCATCAGTAAATTAATGGACAAAAGTTTCAAAATTCAGTTGTGACACCATCTAAATTCGACTGTGACAACCTCTACAGTCTCTAATTCGGTTGTGACAAACTGTAAGTCGGTTGTGATAACCTGTAAGTAGGTTGTGACAAACTGTAAGTCGGTTGTGATAGCCAATCTCCAATTCGTTTGTGAGAACCTCTAATTCGGCGGTGACAACTTCTAATTCGGTTGTGGCAACCTGTAATCCGGTTGTGACAACCTCCAATTCGTTTGTGACAACTTCTAATTCGGTTGTGACAACCTCTAATTCGACTGTAATGACCTCCAGTGTGATTCTGACAACCTCAACCGAATATTTTTGGTGAGCCATGAAAAAGCTTCTCAAAATACCATTCGGAACCGGGGTAAAACTGTAGGTCCCAGTCAGAAAGCACAAAAGAAGAAAGCACATAGCTCACTGGTTGTGTGAAGGTCTGTCTTCCCAATTCCTTCATGGGATGTAATGGGAAACCATTTATTTTTTATTTATTAAAAATACAGCGCTACAAAAAGGGAAAATGCGTTATCTTTGTACTAACACATTTCAAAAATTGGGAAAATTACACTGAGACCTCTCGGAGACTTTGCGGAATTTTCGGCCGTGGAACTGCATCTAATGTGCCAACAATTCGAAGAGTGACCAACAAATTTGAGGAACCTTGGTCGATTATTGGCCGTAAGTCTCCTGTGCGTCGACGTACCAGCCGGTGTATTGAAAACATTACTGTTGTAAACGAGTCTGTCTCCGAAAACCCAGGAACATCAATTCAGGGTCGTTCACAACAACTTCAAATTTCGCGAAGCACCATGCAGCGAATTTTGACAAAAGACCTCCACCTTCAACCTTACAAGATTCAGCTCATTCAAGAGCTCAAACAAGCTGACCACGCACAGGGCCGGCTATTGGTTCAAACTGAAGTAAATGCCGATTCTTCTAGACAACTTATTTTCACCGATGAGTCACTTTTTCATCTAAATGGGTTCGTTAAAAGACAAAATTGTCGAATTTGCGACTCAGACAAGCGCACGTGATCCATGAGAAACAAATGCACCCATAACGAGCAAGAGTCTGATGGGGTTTTTGATCAGACGGCGTGATTGTCTTGCACAATTCGAGTGAGAGAATGAGCTATTGCGAACACAGCGCGGCAGGCACATGAATGAAGTCGTGTTCAATAAATAATGGGAATATTTGTAATCTTGTATATATAGATAAAAATGGATGTATGTAATGTCTGACAATATTCAGAATCATCTAGCGGGTGACATAGGCATTATAGCCAGGGTGAAAGTGGGCGGTGCCACGCCCCCTTTTAAAAAATCGCTCTGACGGCTTTTCTAATAGACCAATTGACCGAATGTTATAAAAATTTCACAATGTGGTACTGACGACCTGCTGATACTCCTTGGCTTTACTTGGTTAAGACTGGATAAAGGGGCGTGACACCGCCCATACAACTTGAAATTTAAAATGACTATATCTCATGAACTGTCAGAGATATGAAGATGAGATTTGGTATATATGTTGTTGGAACAGTATGAATTACAGCCACGGTGGAATAGGTCGGTGCCACGCCCCCTTCAAAAGAACCCGATATTAAAGCCATAATTGAAACGTAATGGAACAACAAATTTTGTTCACCCTTTAGCATTACAAAAACCCAGGTCCAGATAGTTTCTAATAAAGCCATAATACAACAAAAGAAATTAAGTTTCGATCATTGTACTTAATTTTTGAAAATATACTTGTATTTCCACCACCCCGTATATTTCAATTTTTTTATTTTGACCTCCCAAACTAGTTTTCGTTTTGTGGTTCCGATATATCCGGGTCGACCTGGTCGGCCCCCATATAAAAAACTAATTTCCCAAATTCGAGGGTTAATATTTGCTCTCACTCACTCACCTCAAGACAATTTCAAAAAAGGAATTTTTTTCTTTCCGCGCCCGTGAAAAACAGCTAAAATCGTTTTTTATCGTAGTTTTTCTGTTTGTGGCTGCAAGACATTGTAACAATTGATTTATCCCAGGCAAATATTTTAAAAATTTGTCGATAGCGCTGAAAAATGTGCAATAATTTGCGCTAAAAAGTATGCAATCATTTTTATTAAAAACTTTTTCGATAGCGCCAAAAAGTATTTGCGGTAATTTGTATTAATGCTGTTTTTCAATAAAACTGTATATGTACTTCCGAAGGGCTTTAATCGCAAAAAAAATATTTTTCAATTTTAGGGGTAGAGACTGCATAAATGAGGACTTTATTAGAAAATGATGTCGGACGTCAGCAACATCTATAGGACAAATGTAGAACTCGTCGAGACCTATACAACTATGTATTGTATGTTATGATCGAAAGATGAAACTGCATTAAATGATGCCTTCATTAGAAAATTATGTCGTACGTCAGCGACTCGTTGAAAGCTACGTAAGCTATTGTATGTTACGATCCAAAGATGAAACTGCATTAAATGTTGTCGTACGTCAGCGTAGGCCAAATGTAGAACTCGTCGAGAGCTATACAACGATGTATTGCATGTTACGATTGAAAGATGAAACTGCTTTAAATGCGGCCTTCATTAGAAAATGATTTCGTACGTCAGCGACATCTATAGGACAAATGTAGAACTCATCGAGAGCTATACAACTATGTATTGAATGTTCTAGCGAAAGATTAAACTGCATTAAATTCGGCCAATTCGGTATGTCAGCGACATCTATAGGACAAATGTAGAAACTGCATTAAATGCGGCCTTCATTAGAAAATTATGTCGTACTTCAGCAACATCTACAGGACAAATGTAGAACTCATTGGGACCTATAGAGTTTTATTAAATGTCATGTTACCATTGAAAGATGAAACTGCATTAAATGAGACCTTCATTAGAAAATGATGTACAACGTCAGCGACATCTACAGAACAAATGTAGTACTCGTCGATTGCTATACAGCGATGTATGTTACGATCGAAGATGAAACTGCATTAAATGAGGCCATCATTAGAAAATGGTGTCGTACATCAGCGACATCTATAGGACATCTATAGGACCACAAGCAAAAAAAAAACTAAAATGAAAACTGATTTTTGGCTGTTTTTCACGGTCTCGAAAAAATTTTTTTTTTAAATTGTCTCGAGGTGATCTTTAATATTTGCCCTCGACCTTGGGAAATTTTTTTCGTGACCCGGTCTAATATCCACATTAGGGTGTAGGGGAAATCGTGTTTTTTGGAATATCAATTGTGGGGGATCTTAAAAGATGCGTATTATAGAGCTGCTTACAGGAACTTCAAACTGTTTTTTTCTACGAGGATATTTATAGTCCCAAAATGGCCGTTGAAGTTTCGATTCCTATTTGGGTAAACATAAATAATTTTTTGGGTCAATATGGGGCTCAAACGACGTGTCACGATGAGCATAATTAGAAAAATATATTTTCAAAATTTTGACAGAGCATTTCTTTTCACGCCAGTATTTTGAAGTCTTTATTTTGTAGTACACCCTAATCCACATATTTGTATTTAAGCGATTTTTGAAAAAAAATCATTTTCTAAATTGTATCCTTCTTGGGAGAATTGAATCCTTATTGCGAGTGGTCGTACCGTTTCCGAGAAATTGATATATTTCAAATCTTTGTTTGAATTTTAAACGGAAATATATATTGTATTTTTTTTGAAATGAAAATATTCCAACGTTAAGTCAATATTTGAAAATCTTTTATTTCAATATTTCACTACCCATTCGATATTATCGTCAAGCAAATAAACAACAATTACAAATTAAACAACAATTACAATTTTTAATTTGTAATTGTTGTTTATTATCCTGACGATGCTACCCAATGGGTAGCCCAATATTGAAAACAAAAGTATTTCAAAAATTGACCTAACGGTCGAATACTTTCATTTTAAATAAAATACAATATATATTTCCGTTTGAAAACAAAAAAAAAATACAATAAGGTTAATATTTACTGTCAAAATGTTATCCTTGTTCCGCTTGAAATCCTTGTTTCCGAGACATTTTGGTGACAATTTTGTCAAATTGCATGTGCATTCTGTCGTCTGCAATATTCGTCTGTATGTGCACGAGTCTGTGCTATCTCAATAAAGTTTTGAAACAATAATAAAGAAAAATTCACTTTCCACCTCTTTCGTATAGAAATAAGAAAATAAACTAATAAATAACCAGAATAAACTAGTGAAGTGAATGGTGAATACGAAACGGATAAGGAAATAACGACGGAAGATAAACCAAACAAAGGATACGAAATCAATAATGATTTTGAAAATAATCGTAAGTTATGGAATTTTTCTAATAATATAAAATAACATTTACTGATTGAAAATGGAAAACTATTGATATAATGGAAAACTGTTTATTACTAAAATTTTTTATTTAAAGCCAATAAATTTTTAATACACTGGAAAGTTTAAAAATATGTTAAGATAAAACAAAAATTAAGTCAATCATTCAAACCAAATTAGGCATTATTTTTTAAAATTTTAATTGGAATACAAAATTTAAGTCTTCAACATTTCAAACTACATTAAAATGGCCATTGGTGAGGAGAGAAGTGTCCCGGGATTTTGTATTTATCCTATACAAACTGTCGGAGAATGCAACGCAATTGTGCGTGTTTTTGCTTTTACTTTCGCGTGAAGGTGGCTGGAACTACATGACGATGTTTGCGTGAATAGTTGTTACTCCTGCCCCCCAAATGTCAAGTTGCCCGTCAGCATTTCCACAGGTATTGACTTGTTGGTGTGAAAATGATTTGTGGCAAATTAAAACGCAATCGATAAGTTAATGTGATTTTTTTTCAAAAGCAAATCCATTGACATGGGTGAAGGTGAAATCTTCTAAATAGTTTAAAAAAAGTGATTGCAAATAATATTTGAAATAACAAAGATTGGAAAAGTTTTGCGGGATATAGAGTTTTATTAAATGTCATGTTCGAAATACTCAAAGTAAGTTTGATAAGAGTTTCAATTGAGGTCATAATAAAGAGCAAGAAATTTTCTTGCAATCTCTTCATGATCTTAATGGCTGCAGCCCAAAAGTTATAAACTACCTTCCCACAAAAGCACATGCTACTTAATGTTTGCTGAGAAAAGGAATTAATATTTGTTTTCCAAACTCTCGTAACAATAGGCTATGCATATTCCTGCTATCATGAATTATGTTGGTCACCTAAAGACAGTAGTCAAATTTTTTCCCACTCAAAATTGGTCCACAATATACACGCTGAAAAATCGGTAATATTTTGATGTTGTATTTGGAGCTTGTCGCATATATAATATACTTGTACCCAAACGTATTGTGTTTGCTATTTAATATTACATGTTTGAGACACACTGATTAAGATGTTATAATATATGTGTTTGCGGCGCAAATATATCTGTGTTTGTGATACAAATACAGCCGTGCCTGTTGCACTGTTTATGCTCTCTCGAGAGCCAGATAATAAAAGAGGGGCAACGAGTGTGTATATCTTGTAGATGTGGATCTGTATTTTTGCATTATTATTGTGGCTGATGTATTGCGTTTTAGTTTCATGTATTCAGTCGTCAATGGTTCATCGGACAGAGGATATCAAAAGCGCTTTATAAGTGAAAAAATGGTTAAATGTTTTCGCATATAAAGGGGTTTTCAATAAGAGCGCTACAAAAGTTTTTTTAATTAAAACAAAACCGGTTTTAGATACCAATGAAATTCTTTATTCCTGTGAAAGTACGTTCGATGCCATTATGTATGGAACTCGATTTCTATTGCATGGCCACCACGGGCACGCTTGCAGAAGTCCAGACGCTGAACCCAATTTTCGACGGTTTTCAGGCATAAATCGGCCGATACTGCTGCAATTTCACGTTCGATATTCGCACGAAGTTCACCAATCGTCGCTGGCTTGTTGGCATAGACCATAGACTAGACGTAGCCCCACAGGAAATAATCTAACGGCGTCAAATCGCACGACCGAGGCGGCCAATCGACTGGGCCATTTCGTGAGATAACACGTTCACCAAACTTGGTTTCCAATAAATTGATTGTGGCATTCGCTGTGTTGATTGTGGCGCCGTCCTGTTGGAACCACATGTCCTCCAAGTCCATATTATCCAATTGGGGCCAAAAATATTCGGTTATCATTGAACGGTAGCGATTCGTATTCACAGTAATGGGCCGGTCTTGATCATCACGGAAGAAGTACGGCCCAATGACGCCGCCGGCCCATAAACCGCACCAAACCGTAATTTTTTCGGGATGCAGTGATGACTCATGGATTACGTGTGGATTGCTGTCTGAACAATAACGCATATTTGCTTATTGACGAAGCCATTCAGCCAGAAATGAGCCTCATCGCTGACGACCATAAATTGGACGTAGCGCTCTTAAAGTTGAGGCCACTGACTCAAAATTTCGGTAGTAAATTTTAATAATTTCGACTCGTTGTTGGCTCGTATATTTTTCCATGATGAAATGACAAACCTTACTGAAGAGAAATGTCAAAAGAGCGGGAAAAAATATGGCGTCGTTTGCTGTCCCTATCGATTTACTTTTGTAGCGTCTCTGTTGAAAAACCCGTTATGTATGTGTGTTACCAAAGTGAGAACCGATTTTGAGGAAAGAAACTGGAGAGGGCAAAAACGTGAATACGTTTTTCTGCCCCAGCCCCTCCTAAAAATATAGGAATGGCGGACCATTTGTGAAATATCATAAAAAACACAAGAAATTAATATGCGATGCTCTTGCATGAACTAGATTTGTATATAAGTATATTGTTTGTGTACCAACGTATAGTGCTAACCAACGCATAGTTGAAACCTTCTGAAAACAAACCGTGAGAGACATCAAAGAAAGGAGAAACAACAGAGCAGCAGATTCTCATTTCATAAAAAAAGTAAACGTAAAAAGGGTAATTTTAAATATTTTAATTTTCTGTATCAATTATTTATTTTAATTAAAATAAATAAAGAAAGAAAGAATTATTCGTTTCTAAATATTATTATGTTTGGGAGAAAATACGCATGTGTTTCCACGTAAGCATATGGAGGTTAGGGGGAAACACGTGAATGCTTCCTCGTAAGTATATAGATGTTTGGGATGGAGCACGCATATGTTTCCACGTAAAAGCATATATATTTGTCAGTAAAATTGCTAATGTTTGCATTTAAATACACCTGAGTTTGGGACTTGCAAACATATAAATGGTTGAAGTGTGTTCCAAACATATACATGGTTCCTGCAGAAACATATACATGGTTCCTGCATAATCACTTACTGAGACACTAATGCAAAAATACAGATAAACACTTACAAGTTATACACACTCGTTGCCCCTCTTTTATTCTCATGCTCTCGAGACAGCATACACAGTGCAACAAGCACTCCTGTATTTGTATCACAAACACAGATATATTTGGGTCGCAAACACATATGTTATAACATATTAATCATTGTGTCTCAAACATGTAATCTTGAATAGCCAACACATTGTGTTTGGATACAAGTATACTACATATGCGATAAGCTCCATACACACGACATATATGTATCCAAACAAGAAAAAATACACTACATACAATAACACTGTTGATAAATCTTAATAAGTAAAACAAGTATGATTTCTTTTCTCTCATTTAAGAAAAATTTTAAATAATAAAATTCTGAAACTAACAGTTTCCTTTCATTTCAGCTCCCATTATATTTGGCTTTTTGCCTTTGTCAATTAACGTCGTCGACGCCAAGAAAAGCGGCAACTGGAGCAACTAATTCAAGTGATGCCACTACCAACAACCGCCCATTATCATCATCATCATCACCGTCGTCGTTGACGGCCATTTACGAGGCCCACACCATCAAATTCATTGACAACGGCATCAAACGCATGCAACACATCTACAATCACAAACGTGAACTCTATATGGACCTCACCAAGACCCTTAACTACAATTCCAATAATCAGGTAATTGGCAAACAGGAAATAGACATTGAATATCACGCACTGGTCCATGAATTGGCAGCCAATTTGAGTGTCATACCCGTTAAACATTTGAGGAATCCGACACTGCGTCGTCAGGTGCAACGTCTATCGAAACTACAATTGTATGGTCTCAAAAAGCGGGAATACGATCAGGCCACACAGTTGCTGAATCAGATGCAATCATTTGTGAATGCACCACCACCATGTGACCCCAACGATACGGGCGATGCGATTTGCAAACAAGCCATGGATCCCGATATCATCAGTATGGTGAGGTCGCTGCGTAATGATAATTATGAGCAGCTGGAATTTTATTGGCACAAGTGGCGCCTGTTGTTGAATCAAAATGATCTGGCCAAGACGACATTTATCGATTATGTTCGATTGTTTAGGAAAGCGGCTGAATATAATGGTAGGTGATGGTGAATCTATTATAACTGTTAATATAGGTAGGGAATTCGCAAGGTGTACTAAGGTTGTAGATTGTAAGAAAATATAAGATCTCCAATAGCACATATATGAAGACCCTGTCTTAAATGCACATACTACAATCCAAGGCGTATTGAAGAAGGTGGTGGCACTAGATCAAAGTGTAGTAATATCAAGTGGAAGCATTAAGCGTTGTTATAATTGTAGGCAAAAACAACAGGCATTTGATTTTTATTTCGTACCGACGTTGTGTCAAACTCTGCATTATGTACAGCAACAATAAAAGTAAACAAGCATGTACAAAAACAAAATACTCATGAATTTGACAGTTGCTGGGTACAACGCCATGAAAATACTGAAATCAGCTGTGCTAATTCTTCCACTTGATATAAATACATTTTGCACTACCGGGTTTTCAGTTGTTTCGAAAAGTGCAATTTTTAAACACTTGTGGCAACGGTTATTTTCAATATAAAAATAAAAAAAATTTTATAGGAAAAAACATAAATTATGTTAATTCATGATTCTTTTTATTATTTTCTTTTCAACATTTTTTAGTAATTTAATAGTAATAATAAGGAACAGGACGACTATATGCCTCGTCGTATCAAAAATTTTTATGGGGAGGGGGGTAGAACACACGATTTTGTTAAATACAAACGTTGAAGAAATCCCTACTTTAGGAGTCATTGGCCTCTACAGTCCGGATAACGGGGGGTTTTTGTCGCACGATTTTTTTTGGCGGACGATTATTTTTTATTTCGAGTTGCCGGCCGGGCTCAGGGACCAGGGAGAGAAATATCTCTGTTCCTTAATTTGCATTTCTAGCTTTTTTGGATTTTGGGAAAATGTAAAAACTATTTCCCGATAATTTTTCAAAACTTGAACGTCCAATATTTCGATAGCAAAGCAAGTTATCGAAAATTTTCATTTAATTTGTTTTGTTTATTTTGGCTTATATTATCCAAAAACGCTGCCAGACAAATCCTTTTAGACGATTTTTAATACTAGAACCCCCCCGTATATCCGAACTTTGGACGCCCATAACTCCTAATATAGAATTTTACTGAAACTTTTGTATCTTACATTTTCAGCTTAAAATTATATACTCTACCCCACCGGTGGAACGGTTTTACGGTTTTGATTATTGTAATGGTGAGGCGAATAAAAGCAAACTCGATCAGCTGTGTTGGTGCAAACACCTTCTTCACTACGCCCTGCTACAATGGTAAATAAATGGTATCAGCTGATCACTTAGTACACCGCAAAAATCATATCTGCAAAAGTTGTACTATCGTACAACACTTTAGAATGGAAAAAATCTACCACAGTTGTACAACTGTTGTAGAACTTTTGAACATACGACACATACAACAGTTAGGACACTGTTGTGAGCACCCTAAGTATGGTGATGGTAATACTATGAGACAGTCGTGGTCATTTGTCATTTGGATTCTTATGAATAAAATGTGTTAATTATAATACAGTGGCAGTCATTTAATTAGCACACATTCATAATACAGATTTAAAGTCAAATTTCACGCTTGGTTATGTGAATTTTAAAGTTGCTTTTACTGTACTGACCACATTTCGTCCGCATTATATTTTTTAAATAACCGTCTCATTGCACTCAAAATAAATGGTACATACGAGTATATTTTTACGCCGCTTATGCTAATTATAGCTTAATTAGTACGGGGCAGCTAAACGATTTTAAGCGTCATTTTAATTTCCCACTTATATTCCGACTTGAGCAATGACAATGTTGCCACATGTCCAATTTCAAAAAATTCCAACAAAAAGTTATCTTAGATAAATTTTGTTATAATTTATTTCATTTAAATTAGTTTATTTAATGGAAAACTAGATATATTTTTATATCTCTAAATTTGAAGGATCAATTTTTATTTTAAATAAAATCGGAATTACAAATAAAATCGGAATTATAAATAAAATCGGAATTACGTATTTCACAACAAAGCGCTGAAAATGTCATATACCGGGTGGTTCAGTCACGACTGGACAAATTTCACCAGCGTATTCCTTGGCTCATTTCATGAAAATATGTCCATCTACAACCATTCCCGAAAATGCAATAGGCAAAATGGCAGCGGTTTGAAAATTTTCGGATTGGTGGTCGGATTTTTTGTTTTGGGGCTTGTTGGAAAGGTATTTAAGATACCTTTCAGAATCATTAAAAAATTAAAAAAAAGGTGAAATCGCCGAGATACGGAGCTTTATAAAAAATTTTGGGAAAAAATAAGAACGTGCACATAACCTCAATTTCTCATCCAGATTTCTTTTCCATCAATGATTCTGAAAGGTCTCTTAAAGGCCTTTGCAACAAGCTCAAAAACTGACCACTGATTCAGAACTAAGCAATTTTACCCTAGTACCCTCCGACCACCAATCCGAAAATGTTCCAACCCATGCCATTTCGCCCTTGCATTTTCGGGGATGGTCGTAGATGGACATATTTTCATGAAATGAGCCAAGGAATACGCTGGTGAAATTTGTCCAGTCGTGACTGAACCACCTTGTATATTGATCATGGTTGAATTATCTATCAGGTATAGCCGTTTAAACAAGTGATTTACTCATACTCATATTTATTTTGTTTTTGTACTTTTTTGAATTCTTGTATTGTTGGTATACATTTGTATAGAGTATGACAACTGCAGCGAATGAACAAAAACAAAATGTCTGTTGTTACTGCCTACAACTACAACAACAGCTGCTGCTACCATGTATTTGTTGGCAGTGTTTGCAAACGTGTTGCCGTATCGCATATTTTCCACCAATTACAGCAAATGTTGCCACATTTCGTAGTATTAAGTGTGGATTGTTTTTCCTAAAAAGTCATAAACGACAATAGATTTATGGAATAAAACAACAGCCCTGTTATTAATGAAAAATCACATCTTCATAATGCAATTTTTCATAAAAAGCAACCTGGTAATAAATTCATTAAAATTATGAATCACGTTTCATAAAACTTCACAATTATTCATTATGAAACAAAAAAACGAAATCTATGAAACTTTCATAAATCTTAGTGGAAACATTCATATATTTTATGAAACTATTCTTTGGTTGCCTTTCCATGTCATCGTACAGAAACGGTAACGAAACGGCTTATAATTCTAATGCATTTTTTCATTGCGTTTATTTTCCTGAAAATGTTCAAAAACTGTGAAGTGGTTATTAATAAAATTAACTTTTTCTTAACTTGATATTTTCAGAAAAAAAAAAATTAGTGTTTGAACTCACGAGCGATGTGTTAACACCTTTTTGTAACACAGTACCTGTTCGATTTCTATGAACACATTAGTAAATGTGACATTGGAAAATAAAAAAAAGAATAGTTTTTGTGCTGAAGACTCTTGTGCTATTGTACTTTCCTTTTCCTTATATCTGCTTTAACATTAGATGATTTAACATTAGATTGTTAAAATAAATAAAGCAATGTTTAGCTGAAATATGTATTTTTTGTTTTGTCATAAACAGAACGACGACGTCCTGCTTGTTTGAATGCTGGCATACAACTGAATAAAAATCAATATTTAGCTCACTGAAATAATGGTTTTTGTTATGTCATAAACAGAGCGACGACAAAAAGTATTGAATAGTATAGAGAACTTATTGCACTCCTTTTCCGCTCTCATGTACAGAGTCTGAGTAATAGAGCATAAACGAGTCTTATTCTCTTTATAGAATATTTCTATTAAAAAGGTACCATTTCGACAATGTTATTACATAAAACAATACAAAAAGCATAAATGCTTTAAAAGGCATCAATGTTTCACATCAAAATTATGAATTGACACGGTTCACCTTTTCCAAATATCGGGCATAGTACTCCAATCGGCGGACATCCATTCATATAACCAAATTTTGGTAATGAGCTGCAATTTGGTTTAGATACTTGACATCCGTTGAAAGTTCCTTCTGTTGATCTTTATCCAATGGTGGTGGCGTGTTTTCAAGTGGGATTGCTTAAAAATTCGGAACAACCTGACAATTATATTAAATATTCAAAATTTATTACAAAATTATGTGGCTTTAATTTAAAATTTTGGCAGAAACATAAGGCACGTGAACGTTCTAATGTATTTTAACTTCATATATTATGAGTCGGTTGTATATGGTAGTGTTTTGCTTGGAAAATTCATACGGTGGACGCAATATTTGCTAGATAATTTACGTTCGGTGGTAAACATCGTAATTGCAAATAATTCCTATCGACAACACATTCGGAAGTATGCACTGGAAAAAAATTTACATTTTCGTAACGATCTATATGAACCGTCCAATATGCGTGCGTACGTAAAACCGAAAATTAATTTTGATTCCACTCATTACGTTCATATGATTGATTTGGACGACGATGAAAAGCTGTCAGAACCACCACTCAAAAGAAGCGTACCATATTGTTACGAAGTTCCTTATTCGTCCTTTTTGCGATGATTTATTCCCAATAATGTGGCCGTCGGTGGTGCAATGGGTAGTGTGCGCGCCTCTTGTACTTGAGATCCTGGGTTCGATCCCCGCTCTGACCACCTTAAATTTCTTTCGGCGGCGGTCACCTCGCATAGTGACGGCGACACTATCGAGTATGTAGCCATGAAAAAGCTTCTCAAAATACCGTTCGGAATCGGTGTAAAACTGTAGGTCCCAATCAGTGAGTGAAAACTGGAAAGCGCACAGCTCAGTGATTGTGAGAAGTTCTCCCCGCTCCCTTCATGGGATGTAATGGGAAACCATTTTTTTTTTTTTATATAAAACAAGATACGTTTTAAATTACGATAATTACAACGGTTTAACTTCCTTTTATTTTACTTATATAGTACAACAGTTTACTTTATTTACACCACGTTAATAAGTCGTATGTTTTAATATCAACTCGCGTTGCTTACTTTCCGGCGGTTAATCACAAACTGATCTCTCCGTTCCAAAGACCTCCGCTATTTATACGAACTCACCATACTCAAATGTAGTTATCTCTAGCGAATTCAAGAACCTTCTAGTCGTTGTTGTTAGTTATCTTTGTAGAATTATCTCGAATAGTTGAGAAATCTTAACTCACGGGAATTCATGCTACTGGTTTAGCGAGCTGGTATGTTGTTACAATGTATACTTTCAGGCGCAGCTTTAATCGCCATGTTATTTACATACTGTTTGTGTGGTCATTACGATTACGTAAAAACTTTTACTTATTCGTAAGAATATGAACATTTGGAAACTTATTTTGATGATGACGAAAATGAAGATCCACGCTAGACGATCCGAAGATTCCATGTCATATTCAAGATACCCAGCGGTACTTTCAACTCCTAACCAGCGTAGCTAAACGTGCAATGGATAAAAACAGCGAAGGGCTCATGGCGAGAACGTCAGCTAGCCGAAGTAAAATAAGTCGAATGGAATCCAAGCAAGACTTGAAAGGAAATATCTGAATTTTAAAATAAATTCCCATATTTTCCACACATTTTTATCGCACGTTGCGGGATGGGGGCTAAATGAAAAAATTTTAACAACTCTTTTTTGACTACTTTATTACAAACCATTATTACACTGTGTGTAATTTTTAAGTCATGGAAAAAAAGACACGTGTCTGCCAGTTTTGTCCAAAGTCATGCACTTTTTTTATGGGCCCCCAAAGATATGGAGCCTCGGTGTCATTTTTGTAAAAAAAAGGATCATTTTGTAAGGTTCATATCTTGCAAACCGTTTAGAATTTTGATTTGTCATAGAGAATTATGAACCGTTGTCAGGCTCATATCTTGCAAACCGTTCGGAATTTTGATTTGCTCTCTGGGGCAAAGTTGTAGCTCTTGTCATAAAGAACAAAAATTGTGAACATATAAAATCCAAAAAACCTTCATCTTCAAGGTCAAAATCAAGGTCAACTTTAAAAAAAATCGATTTTTTTTACTTCTTTCCCTCTGTTTAGGTCCAGGGTAGGACAGGAGACAATACATAAAAATTGGTTTGGAGCCTTAAAAATAACAAAAAAGAGTAAAAATTGAAAAAAAAACGATTTTTCGACAAAAACTCGCCTAAAAACCCAAACAAAACATTTTTCTTCGAAAAAATGATATCGCCATCGTTTTAAGCGTAAAATTTTACCTTGGATAGGATATATTTAAAAAATTTGAAATCGGCGAATTTTTTTAACTACCTTCTAAGAAAAACCTCAAAAATTAAAGCCAAAAAAAGAGATATTTTTCGACAAAAACTCGTCGAAAACTTCAAGAAAAACATTTTTTTGGAAAACCTGCTATCGCATTCGAAAGGTAATATTTAAAAAAAATTATATCAGCCGATTTTTTTATTATCCACTAAAAAACCTTAAAAATAAATGTTGAGAAAAAGTCAAAAAATTTAAATTTGGGCGCCTCGAAATTGATTTTTTTGATATGTGAATATTGATATATGAACTTTTTTTTCCTCATGCCGAAAGCTATCGAAAAATCGATGGCATAATATCGACAAATTTTTGACCTTACAAATCGGCCCACCCTAATATATATATTGATCAATATCCATTTTTCAATATATATTTGTGTTTTGAATAAATTGTTAAAAAATTTCCAACTTGCTGTTTTTCGCTGTTATATTTATTTCCCTTTAATGAAACAAGGTTGTTCTTAAATTGCGATAAATACCACAGTTTTTTATATTTCACTGAGGAGGAACCCACTTAATACTTTACAATAAGTCTATATTCAATAACACTTTACAGTAAGTCTTTATTCAATAACACTACCTTTATCCGTTTGAAATGAGACCCACCCCAGGTTCGACGCACATCAATTATTTAAACCACTGCAGCTGTTTCGACAACCATTTCGTAGTAACGCTGTCTGCTTTCAATTGTTCTCGAAAACTCGATATTGACTTAATGGTTGGTGGTGAGATGACATCTGTTCTCGATTGCTTCAAACTGTTCCTGTGCTGTAATTAAATATTCATGGTGAGTGCTATTCGGTGGATTTTTAACTTGAAATTATGGCATACTTTTAGGCATAATTAATATTAGCTGCAAACTGTTTGTTGGCATTCTAAAATTATTTTGACATACATGTTAGTTAAGCCAAACATGTAAAGCATTTCCCTTTATCCCTTTTCACTTCTTCTTGACTATTCCTAATTTCTTTAATATCAATATGTGGTTTCTCAAAAATATTCACTTTTGTATTCTCTCAATTAAAATTAGTATTTTTGTAATTAAAATTGAAAATGTTTAATACAATTTGTAGCTAAATATATTCAAAATGTTGTTTTTATAAACAATTTTAAATTGAATGATTTCACTTCAAAACTACTTTAACAGAGTCATTTAAATTGCCTATTTAACATTTAATTTAACTTAATTTAAACAATCAATCATTTAATTATTCAAATCAATACAATATTTTGTTAATCTTTATTTCAAATTTGTCACATTAAAATGTTGTATTTTCAGTTGGGACAAATTAATTTCCTTTCTATTTCTTCAATAGTATTTAATTTAATGTTATGTTAATTTCGAATACAATTAATCAACTAGAAAGGACATTTTGACAGAATAAGAGAAAATACAAATTTTGTTCTATTTCAAATTGTATGTTATAGCTTAGAAAATGCCAATGGTTTCCATCTACAAGTCGTAACCATTAGAAGCTGAAATAATACACATGAATGTTTTGCAATAATTTAGTTTGCTTTCATTTTAAATGATATCCTGCGAATCCTTTAGACCATGAAATGGCAGTAAAGCCATTATAAGCCAATAGAGACCATCATTACTACTTCATAAGTTGATGTACAGAGAGACAGACACTCTCACATGCAGAAAGTCTCAGATATACACAGTCGCATACACACTCAAATTTCAGTAATCATGGACATGTATTGATGTAGTCAGTTGGTAGGAAATTAGGGTGTAATTTGTGCAATTAATTATTTCCAAATTGTTTGCTGTCGCCAAAGGACTTTCGCTAAATTCTCTCCAAATTTCAATAATCCTGTGGCTCATGGCATACAAGAGTGTCAATGTTAGTAACATTAGATATTATCTTAGTATAGTGTTAGTAGTAGTTCGTTAATAAGTTATCCGTTAAGATGTTGAAAAGATCGCAAGAAATATGTCAGTCTCTTCGGACAACGTATTCCTTGGGAAATAAGTAGGTGAAACATTTTTCACTGTGTATTAAATGGAGGTAATTGATATTCTGCAGACTTAATTATGTAAAACGCAATACTAGTTCAAGGACTACTGAACCAAGAATTAGTTACACTGCCACTAGTTTATGAAATAGTAAAATCGGTCCGAAACTAGACCCAAATTGGTCACAACAAAATATCATACAGGGGATAATTTCTCCCAAACCAATGTATTTTCAGATGTTTGTCTGGGAAACAACTAGTTCTATGGTACAGAAGGTGATGTTCCAACTTGGTTCCAAAACAAAATACTAGTTCATGGACTACTGAACCAAGAACTAGTTATACTCTCACTAGTTTTTGAAATAGTAAAAACGATCCGAAACTATTTCTCCTAAACCAATGAATTTTGAAGTTGTTTGTCTGGAAAATGACTAGTTCTATGGCACCGAAATAGATGTTCCAAATTATTTTCAAACTACCAGTTTTAAGGGGCTTCTTTTTAATCAGCAAAGAAGTGGTACGTGTTTGTTACCACCAATCATACGTGTTCGAATATTCTAGTGTTTTCTAGACTGTTCAATTTGTGATGTGAATTCATTACAGCCAAAAAGTATGCAAATGTTTTGCTACATATTATCAATAGTGCAGTGCAATACACACATCACCAAATACTGTTCATTGCTTTCAAATCAAAATGTAACACAGTTTTCATAAAAGTACACTTTTCCGGAGATAGTGGGCGTGGAAATTAGTTCTGGTACGGTGCAGTTCTACACTGGAAGTTAAAGTGGAAGCGGATCACTGAGGAACAAATGAAGAAGGGTGTGAATGAACTATGTATATGAGACCGACTCACATTGCATGGTGGGGAATAAAGTGTTTTTTGTCCAACCCTCAAAATTTACCTTGGTTTGTTTTCTGATGATTCCCAAATTAATTCGTGTCTACCATTAAGATCCCGTCAGCTGGTCCGTTTTTATTTATTTTTTTTTGTGAGTAGGTCTAATCGAAATTCTGCAGGCTTTTCAGAATTTTTCACGATAATAGTTCGCTCAATTATTACCAATGGATTTTCAGTTTCGTGAAATACCATAGAGAAGAGCAATCAATTGAAATTAATGGTTGAGGTTCAAAGGACTGCAGCCGAATGCAACTGTAATGGCTGGAGGATTATCCATTCAAGACGCTTGGCTATATATCACCATTGATCTCTGGATCTTTCCAAATAACCGTGTCCTGCAAGAAGTGCAGTTCGACTCAAAAAACTGGAATATTTAAGGCATGCGCAACAAGGTCACACTATTATTCTCCTATAGGTGGTGAAGTCTGATCTTGAAGGATACCTGTTTCGTTCATCCGACGAGAGTATAATTAAAAATGGGTCCAAAACTTATCATACTGCCCATAAACTATTGGACAGCTGTAATTATATTGTCACTGGTTGCCCTAGCATGGAAACTTGAACAGGAACTCGAACAGGAACTTGTATTTTTAGAGAGCACCTTCAACTCAACTGACTGGATAAAAACTGCAGTGTTTCCTAAGCCGGAATCTCAGGCATTATTAATGGGAAAGAGACGTAACATAAGTCAGGCTCACCAGCACATGGAGATGTTATTATCTTCGTCGATGGTAAGGCAGTTCTCCATACAATGAAATCAAATGGGAAATCAAATTGAAGTCAATATGATCAAGGACTATAAGTAAAGAAATTCATAGTTTCCCATTTCTACTGGGACTGGGGAGAGTTTCTCGCTATCAGAAAGCTATGTGGCGTCTTGGTTTATACTTACTAAATAGAACCTACACGCTGCAAAATCTCTCATTCTTTTGTTGGTTGAATGCAAATATAACGTATTTGTAGCTTGTCGCAAATGTAGTATATTTGTGTCCAAACACACTGTGTTTGCTATTCTGTATAACATGTTGGAGAGACAATGGCTAATATGTTATAATGTTACGTCCCACGAAGGGACTGGGGAGAGTTACTCGCTATGTGGTTTCTTGTTTTACACTTATTAATTGGCACATAGACGTTGTAAAATCTGTCAGCCTTTTTTGTTTGGATGCAAATATAACGTGATTGTAGCTTGTCGCAAACATAGTATACTAGTGTCCAAACACTTTGTGTTTGCTATTCAATATTACGTGTTGTAAACACAATGATTGTTTGGATACAAATATAACGTGTTGCAGCTTGTCGCAAATATAGTATACTTGTGTCCAAACACAATGTGTTTGTTATGCAATATTACATGTTGGAGACATAATTATTAATATGTTATAATATATGTGTTTGTGAACCAAATATGGGTTTGTTTGTTGAAAACTGCTGAAAACAAAAACGTAACAGATAACAAAGAAACAAAACAACAGCAGATCTTCAATTCATTAAAGCAGTGCTAAGTACATGGATGTTCCAAACATATACATGGTTCCTGCGTAATGTTACAGGGGCCGTTATTTTAGCGAGTACAGTTTAACACCGATTCCGAGTGTTTTTTGAGAACCTTTTTCATGGCTAATTACTCGATTGTGTCGCCGTCACTAAACGAGGTGACTATTCTTATGTGTTCTTCAGGTGCAATAGCCGCGCAGACAGGAACGAGAATTTTCAGAGAGAACCTTCAACTCAACTGACTGGATAAAATCTGCAGTGTTTCACCGACGGCCATGAATAGTCAATTGTCGAGAAACCCTTAGTCTAAAACTATGCTTGGTTCACAGTTATAGCTATATACAAAAACGAACGAAACAGTACACTTCTTGCTGGAAGACACAGTCTGAAAGAGGCTGTGCTATGGTCATTCAGAATTCATATACTTCTCTGAGACCGCCGATTTGCTACCTTTATGGTCTTAACGAAAGGTGTACTTGTCGCAAGATCAATACCGCCGGGATGGCAAAGAAATACTGCAAGATTCCTAGTCTAATTGGGCCGATGCTGGATCTGAAAAGAAGCCAATCGTTACTTCTCATTTGGCTACTCACTACACGCTGAAAAATAACAACCTAGCAACATATTGCAGGAACCTTGTACATGGTTGCAAGCATTGTTTTCGTGAATTGAAGATCTGCTGCTATTTTTTTCTTTAGTGTCTGTCACGTTTCTGTTCTCAGCAGTCTTCAACAAACAAACCCACATTTGGGTCACCAATATATCTATTACAACCTATTAATTCATTGTGTTCCAAACATGTTATTTTGAATTGCAAACACAATGTGTTTGAGCACAAGTATAACACAGTGCAACACGAAAAAATATAACCATATACGGACACCACAACGTTATAAAAGACCGAAAAAAAGACCCGTGTCTCCCAGTTTTGGCCAAAGTCATGCATTTTTTTGTAATGGTCCCCAAAGAGTTGGGGACTCGGTGTCATTTTTGCAAAAAGTGATCATTTTGTCAGGCTCATATCTTGCAAACCGTTTGGAATTTTGATTTACTCTCTGAGGAAAAGTTGTAGCTCTTGTCATAGGGAACATATAAAATCCAAAAAACTTCATCTTCAAGGTCAAAATCGCAAAAAAAAAAAACTCCATAGGTAACAAACTGTTTAAAATTCAAGGAAACAATCAACTACAAAAATGTACCTAAGGTCTCAGTAAACAACTTTGTGGAACATATGAACTTCCTTTTTATATGTTGACAATTTTTATTCTTTATGACAAGAGCTACAACTTTCCCTCAGAGAGTTAATCAAAATTCCGCCGAACGAATTCCAAGATATGAGCCTGATCACTTTTTTGCAAGAATCTCTGGGGGCCCATGAAAAATCTTTGGGGGCCCATAAAAAAAGTACATGACTTTGGGCAAAAATGGGAGACACTGGTCTTTTTTTTGTTTGGTCTTTTATCACGTAGTGGTGTCCGTATATGGTTATATTTTTTCGTCTTGCACTGTGTTATACTTGTGTCCAAACACATTGTGTTTGATATTCAATATAACATGTTTGGAACTTTTTCTTTTGTCTTTTAGCACGTAGTGGTCCCCGTATATGGTTATATTTCCACACAGTGTAATATATTTGCGATAAGCTACAAACACGCTATATTTGCACCCAAACAACAAAAAAAGATAAATTTTTCGGCGTGTAGCCACTGCAATATGAGACATCTGAGCCGAAAGTGGCGATAGGAGAGGATTATCTATTGTCGAATGCATGAGGACAAAGAGGGAACTGCAGCCATCGAGCATTTCATATGTCAATATGACTAGGTTATTACGTTGTTGAGGGCTTGCATTTTCTTAGCTCTGTTGAGACTGGAGAGCGATTGAAGTTTGTGCACAGACTTAAGGGGCTTTAATGTTGATCAAATTCTTAGTAAAGATGTGCCCGAGTCACGTGATTGCCGTGAGTCAGGTGAATCAGGTGTAATTATAAGGTACTTTTCTATGCCAAGGCTTGGCCCATTATCTGCGAATAAGATTTATAAAGTAGTAACAGAATATTTAATTGTTTTAGCGGTTTGAATTATTTAAATATTTGAAACCACAAAATAAATAGACACCCTAATACCCATGTATGCGTTCTACTGACATTAAAGTGCATTTAATTACCGTCACATGTGCAGAGTTACACAAACACATGTTCAATTGCCAGAATGTACCATAGAGTAATGTCATATAGAGCTGCCGTTCTTCTCATCTGATATTTCCTTTCGTGGTGCGGTCGGTGCAGTGGATACTTATTTGACGTAAATTTACTTACTCCAAGTGGAATTACAAAATTTGTTGACCTACATTTTTCATGACGTTTTGAAGAAAATGTGTACAATTTAAACGTAACGACTTTTTTGTTATATTTTATTGTTAGTAATGTGGCCGTCGGTGGTGCAATGGTTAGTGTGCGCGGCTCTTGTACATGAGATCCAGGGTTCGAACCCTGCTCTGGCCACCTTCAAAAAATTTCTTTCGGCGGCGGTCACCTCGCATAGTGACGGCGACACTATCGAGTATATAGCCATGAGAAAGCTTCTTAAAATACCGTTCGGCATCGGTGTAAAACTGTAGGTCCCAATTAGTGAGTGAAAACTGGAAAGCGCACAGCTCAGTGATTGTGAGAAGTTTCTCCCCGGTCCCTTCATGGGATGTAATGGGAAACCATTTATTTTTTATTTTTTAAGGGCGGATCAATAAGTAGATACGTGAGTTTTTGAATGAAATTCAGTTTTTTTTGAAAAAAAAAATTTTTTATTCTACATAATCTCCTTTTAGTTCAACACACTTAGTCCAACGTTTCTCCAATTATTGTATCCCTTCCAAAAAATGATATTTTTCTGGGTCCAAAAAATAGGCATTTGTTTGATCAATAATTTCATCGTTGGAGCTAAATCTCTTTCCACCAAGGCCATTTCTTCAGGTTTGGAAATAGGAAATAGTCACTGGGGGCTAAATCCGGAGAATATGGCGTATGAGGTACCAATTCGTAGCCCAATTTATGGAGTTTTGCCATTGAGACTACACACGTGTGCATCCGTGCGTTTATGGTCAATTGAGAGCAAACGCGGCACCCATCTTGCAAACAGCTTTCTTAAACCCAACTGATCATTTAAAATCGAAACCACACTGCCATATGAAATGCTTATGGCATCAAAGGTCTCACGTACTATTACTCTTCGATCGGCCAACATCATTTCGTGGATTTTTTCGACATTTTCGGGTGTATTGACCTCAACTGGCCGTCCAGAACGTTCAGCGTCATTTGTACTTGTGCGACCACAACGAAAGTCAGTACACCACTTGTTTACCACTGAAATCGATTGCGCAGAGTCCCCATAGTATTTCTCAAGCTTTTTCGTTTGATTGACGGTTTTTTTTTCGCAAAAAACAATATTTAATGAGCAGTCGAAATTCACCTTTTCCCATTTAAAAAAAATGCACGAGGTTGTATGTTTTGAACAGCTGTTAAACGCAAAGTAAATGACGGAACTTGCTCAAAATTTGACAGTAGTCTAATAACAGGAGGTACTTGATGGGAGCAGTATTGCATTTCATATAACTTCGAGGGAAGTTCGAAAACTCACGGACTGATTGATTCGCCCTTGTATATACTTGTGGTTTATTTACAAAAAAGTGTTAACGCACAAAACGAAATAACATTGCTGATTTATTGTTGGTTGGTTGGTTCGATCCTTTGCCTCTATCTGGTGTTATTAAAGCTATACTTTCCAACATCCAACATCAAACTTCCAACCGCCCATCTGCAACTCACCAAATGTTATCTAATTTACTGAGAGACTCGGCTACTCTAGACATCATTACTCTATGGTATGTACATACGTACGTATGGCTGTGTTACATTCGTTTCGTCCTTATGACACCATCAAATTAAGCTTCCACTTTGGTCGATTGTCTATGGGCGGATCAGTATTCTTATCTTAATAACATTGACTGCATAACCTAGAAATTGTGTTGCATCACATTGGCGCGTCATTAGTCACCTTTATCAAACATTTGATAGCTCTCGTATGGGTTTGAAATGTTACGGCAACAAGGGGTTAAACGAAAGTTTATTCTAAACGATAGGAGGGGTTTTCTAAAACGCACTTACTATTTATTTCATTTCTTTTTGCATGGGAATAATGCTTGTAGTGTCCCTAAAGGATATTGCGAATGAGTTTTATAAGTCGGTTATGTGATGTGGGGTTTAATGCGATTTTTGTGTTTGAAAGAAGCACTATGTTTGTTAATAAGTAAAAATTTGTTAGGCATGAGGCAGAAGTGGATTTTTGGACGAAAGCATATTTGTATAGCCAATAAAACAGCCTCAAATCGAATTTTCTTAAATCAAATTAATAGATATCATTTTCTTTACTGATTGTGAGAAGCTCTCGCCAATCCCTATATGAGATGTAATGAGAAACAATTTTTTTTTTTATTATTTAGGTAATAAACATCCCATGAAGGGATTGGAGAAATCTTCTCAGAACCAGTCAGCTGTGCGAAACCTACAGTTTTACACCGGTTCCGAACGGTATTTTGAGAAGCTAAATACTCGATAGCGTCGGTGTCATTAAGCGAGGTGACCGCCGTCGAAAGAAATTTAACGTGGCCAGAGCAGGGATCGAACTCACGTTCTCATGTACAAGAGGTGCGCACACTACCATTTCACCACCGACGGCCATGAAGATTGTTTGAAAATTTCACACAAATTGATAAATTTACCATACAAATTGACAGAAAACTTGTGAAATGTGATGAAAATATTAATAAATCCGAGGGGGGATCAATAAGTCCGTGACTGGTTGAACTTCCCTCACAGTTGTATGAAATGCAATACTGCTCCCATCAAGTACCACCTGTTATTAGACTACTCTCAAATTTTGAGCAAGTTCCGGCATTTGCTTTGCGTTTAACAGCTGTGAAAAGCATACAACCTCGTGCATTTTTTGAAAAATGGAAAAAATTAATTTCGATTCAAAATTATTTTTTGCGAAAAAACCCCTTCAATCAAACCAAGGAAAAGTTTGGAAAATACTATGGGAAATCTGCATCATCGATTTCAATGATAAAAAAGTGGTTTACTGACTTTCTTTGTGGTCGCACAAGTAACTACAAATGAAGCTGAACGTTCTGAACGGCCAATTGAGGTCAATACACCCGAAAATGTCGAAAAATACACGATATGGTGTTGGTCGATCGAAGAGTAAAAGTGTGTGAGATTGCTGATGCCATAGGCATTTCATATGGCAGTGTCGTTTCGATTTTAAATGATCAGTTGGGTTTAAGAAAACTGTCTGCAAGATGGGTGCCGCGTTTGCTCTCAATTGTCCATAAACGTAATCGTGTGACAACTTCAAAGGATTGTTTAATGTTGTTTAACCACAATTCGAAGGAGTTTTTGCGGCGTTTTGTAACTGTAGATGAAACATGGATCCATTACAACGCTCCGGAGACCAAGCAGCAGTCTAAACAATGGGTTTCTTCGGGTGAACTGGCTCCGAAGAAGGCCAAGGCAAGTTTGTCGGCCAATAAGGTGATGGCAACAGTTTTTTTTGGGATGCATGCCTGATAATCCACATCGATTACCGTCAAAAGGGAAAAACAATAAACGGCGAATATTATGCCAACTTATTGGAGCGATTTAACGACGATGTAAAAGAAATGACCCCATATGGCCAAGGAAAAAGTTTTTTTTTCATTAAGATAATGCACAGGTGCACACGCGTATAGTATCAGTGATAAAATTCCATGCATTGGGATACAAATTGGTACCTCATCCGTAATATTCTCCGGATTTAACCCCCAGTGACTATTTCCTATTTCTAAACCTAAATATTCCCCAATATTCTCCGGATTTAACCCCCAGTGACTAATTACTATTTCGAAACCTAAAGAAACGCCTACGTAGAAAGAGATTGAGCTCCAAAGATGAATTTATTGAAATGCCTATTTTATGGACCTCGAAAAATTCTATATAGTATTATATCATAAGGGATACACAAATTGGAGAAACGTTGGACTAGATGAATTGAGCTAAAAGGAGATTATGTTGAAAAATAATGTTTGTTTGCAAAAAAAAACTGTGTTGCATTTAAAAAATTACGTACTTATTGCTCCGCCCTCGTATAAATATAATTTTTTAAAATTTGATGAATTGCTTCTTCATACTTGTGAAGATTTTCATACACATGATGAAATTAATTTGAAATTCTCTTTTTGATGAAGACAACTTTATCACATTGATGAAAATTTAATTGTAGTCAAATGTATCACAAGTTGCATCATATTTATGAAGCTTTTTTTTCAAAATTAAGAATGTTTTTCTCAGAGTGCATTGCTGCTATACAAGCTGAAAAATCAGTACTGTTTTGTTGTTTGGATGCAAATATAACGTGTTTGTAGCCTGTTGCAAATATAGTATACTTGTGTCCAAACACACTGTGTTTGCTTTTCAATATTACATGTTGGAGATGCAATGATTAATTGGTTATAATTTGTGTTTTGGTGACCCAAATGTAGCTTTGTTTGTTGAAAACTGCTAAAAACAAAAACGTGACAAATAACAAAAAATAGCAAAGCAGCAGATCAAAAATTTATGAAAGCAATGCACGCTGAAAAATATCGACCCCAGCAACATATTGCAGGAAACGTGTACATGTTTGCAAGCACTGTTTTCATCAATTGAAGATCTGCTGCTTTTTTGTTTCTTTGGTATCTGTCTCGTATTTGTTTTTAGCGGTTTTCAACAAGAAACCCACATTTGGGTCTCAAAAAATATATTATAACGTATAAATCATTGTGTGTCCAACATGTTATTTTGAATAGCAAACACAATGTGTTTGGGTATAAGTATAGTTTATTTGCGTTAAGCTACAAACACATTATATTTGCACCCAAACAACAAGAAAATAAAGATTTTTCAGCGTGTGCTTGTCAACTTATGCATGTTGCCTGTAATATGTTGCTGGGGCCATTATTTTTCCCAATGTAGCTAAACACCAACCACACTATAGTAGTTATTGTCAATCTGTTTCCCTTGTGATATTTTCAGGTCATGTTACACCATCTCGCACTTGGTATTTATATTACGAAACGGAAAATTTCCAACGTGAACTCGAGGATGTGGTGTGGGAAATAATGCCACTGTATCGTGAGTTACACGCGTATCTGCGTCACTGGGCACGTCTCGCCTATGGAGCTGGTCTGACAGCCGAAAATGATGGTGCCATACCGGCACCTGTAATGGAGCAAATGCTCTTGCAGGACTGGTATAAACATCCTGTTTTTAAAATGCCATATCCGGATAGTAAAGATAGAATACCCACAGTAACCGATCGTTTAAATGAGGTCTATGTCACGTCAGTGAAGATCATTAACAAAGCTTCGCAATTCTTTGAATCTATGGGTTTTGATAAACTGCCAAGGTGAGGGAAATGCAGAACTTCTTTCAATTATTATATTCCATCTCTTATTATTTATGTGTTTTCTATTTTAGCAACATTTTAAGTCGCATTCCCGATAACAACGGAGAGTGTCGCTCAGAAATCTACTATTTCCCGCCATCTGTCGCTTTGCGTTACTGCGCCAAACTTGATTATAAGGTGCTATTGCAAATGCATGGCCACATCTCTGATTTGCAGTATAATATTTTTCAAACCGATTTACCCTTTGGTCTGGACGAGGAGGCCTGCCCAGGATTTGGTAGTGCCATGGGCGAGGCAGCTGTGGTGTCTTCAGGTACACCGCGACATCTGAATAATCTGACCATCTTGCCGGAAGACAAGTTGCTGCCAACAGTGTCCCTTAATCGTCTATTTCGTATGGTATGATATCATTTTACTTCGACCCATGAAAACCGATTAGGGCAATGAAATTTCAATTCGCCATTACATTATCTCAATTTAATCATTCTCTTCCAGGGCATTCACACCTTGCTGGCCATACCGCAATACTTTATCAACGATCGGTATTTGGTGGATGTCATGGATGGACGTGTTGACCCGAATGAGTTCAATTGTGCCTACTGGCAGTTGCAATATAAATATGCTGGTGTCAAACCGCCAGATCGTCGCACTGAACGTAATTTTGATCCAGACTACAGATTCTACAAGGGTCTCAATCCGGCAAAGTCGAATACCATGTAAGTAAAGGATAATTTATAGAAAACATGACTCTAAAGCCACAATTTCCCAACAAAATGATTAAGGCCATGTTAGACTATCAGTGCAAATAGAACGATTCCCGGAGAGAGAATTGGAATGCAACTCTCTTCCATTTGAAAGAAATCGCACGATTATTCTCCCCATGATTTAAACTATCAGATGTGGAGAATGCAAAAAAATTTAGGTGCAAAGTGTCAAACGAAATACGACAGTTATTTGAAAGAAAAAGAGATGAAGTTTTTATTCCCATTTTCTATTATTTTTCTCGTTTTATACCAAATGCAACTATGATCGCAAAATTTTTTCATTGAAAATTAAAATGTAGAAGAAATCTAACAATTCTGTTGCAAATTCTTCCGCAAATCGTTCACCTCAAGTTGACACTATTCCATTCGCTTTCCGCAATTGTAAATTTTGACATATTCAACGATTTATCTGACATATTCAACGATTTATCTAATTTTGACATATTCAACGATCTAACATGACATTTAGTGAGTTTAGCAAGAAGCTGAGTTCTATAATAATATTACTACGACTTTAGTAAATTAATTTTTTCTTGCATTTCTTTCGACGACAATAACCTCGCTTAGTGATGGCCACACTATCGAGTACTTCGCCACAAAAAAAGCTTCTCAAAATAGTGTTCGGAACCGGTGTAAAACTCTAGGTCCTAAACAGGGAGTGTGAAAGCGAACATATCACTGATTGTGAAAAGCTCTCCTTAATCCCTTTATTTGATGTTATTTTTTTTCTTGCATTGTTTTATTTTTCATTAATAAAACAAAGTTCTTTTAAACTACAATAGTAACAATATTACTTTTTATTAATACTTTACCAACCTTAACACTTCCAAAATAAGTATTCACTAAAGAACACTATTACTCGATGGTGTATAGTTTTACGATTTTGAAATCAGACTCACCCAAGATTCGCTCCAATCTGTTATTTATATCAGTTATTACCGCCAGCCAATTCTGTAACCATCTCCTACGATAATAACGCCATCTGTTATCGGTTGACGCAGATAATTCCGCAGCGACTTAATTGTTAGTGGTGAGGCCGAATAGTAGCGCCAGCGAATTCCCCTACCGTTAGTGGTGAGATTTTATATGTTAGTTTTCAACTTCAAGTGACCACAAATCGACATTAAGCTTTGCTAGACGATTAAAATAATCAAGCTGTAATACACACCACAAACTGTTTGCTGACATTCTAATGTTACTTTGACAGACTGTGGATTCAAATGTTAGTTAAAAAAATGTATAGCATTTTTATCGTAACAATAGGCGTGTTTTGGTTACACCGCTTGTTTATATAATCGCTTGTTTTGTATGAAGCACTTAGCGAAGACTTAGCGAAAACTTAGCGACGAAAATCATTTTCGCTAAGTTTATGCTTTTTTTACATCTTTTACCTTTTTCAACCCTTTCTCATATTTGCGAATAATATCACTTATCGCTAAATAACCGTTTTCTTTGCAACATAGCAAGCGATAATCGCTTGCTTGTAACCAAAACACGCTTAATATAATACCAAGTGTATCTCGCCGAGAGATTCGGGATAACGAGTTTAGTCCAACTATTTATATTATTTGTTGTTTTATATTGAAAAGATTTATCGGTATCTGGATTAATTTTGAGGATATCATAATATTGTGCTTAGTAGAAAGGTTCAGAGTTCATTGAGTCACTAATATTCAATTGGGGATTTTGACCAAAGTCCTGTCAAAAAGTTTTGAATGCTGTCTTTTACATTACATCTTCTAGTAGTGCATTGGCTGCTGCGGATGTGTTGGATTGTTCTGAAACTCGAAAATATGTATCCATCATAACCTGATCAAATTCTGTGTATATGTGACATTTCATAAGTTATGTATCTCCCATTTGTATTCACTATGTTCACTACAACTTTCCCTGTTATGTCTATTTAAAAATACTGCCAAAAGCACTGGCCGTTGCAACTGCCTGCAGCATCACCAACTAGCATTTATTTCAGTCAATTACACTCACAGAAAAATTCGATTGAGACAGCCGAATTAGCTGTAACCGAATTTAGAGGTTGTCACAAGAACACTAGAGGCCATCGCTGAAGAAATTAGAGGTTGCCTCAATTTACCGCAAAAGCCCTACAAATATGTACGATATTAGACGACCCCATGCATACACCTAAAAAAATATGGTTTCCCATTATATCCCATGGAGGGGCAAGGGAGAAACTTCTCACAATCAATGAGCTGTACGCTCTCCAGTTGTCACTCACTGATTGAGACCTAGAGTTTTACACCGATTCCGAACGGTATTTTGAGAAGCTTTCTCATGGCTATGTACTCGATAGTGTCGCCGTCAATATGCGAGGTGACTGCCGCCGAAAGAAATTTTAAGCTGGTCAGAGCAGGGTTCGAACCCAGGAACTCATGTACAAGAGCCGCGCACACTAACCATTGCACCAACGACGGCCACCATGCACCATGAACTAATTTTTTGAGAAGAGGTTATAGCAAGCGTAAAATCAGTTGTTACCACCGAATTGCGGTTGCCACTGCCGAATTGAAGTTGTCACGACCGAATTTAGTCCCCACAACTGAAATTCGGCTGAAGCAACTTCGTTTCATAATTGATTCGGTTGTGACAACTGAATCTTTAATTAATTTCTATCAACTTAATTTTCTAAAATTTCGGTTGGAACAACCCCGAAGGAGGTTCTGTAAACCATTAATGAGATTGTGACCACCTTTAATGCGGCTGTGTCGACCTTTAATTTCGGTAGTACCAACCGCAACTCGGTGGTAACAGCTGAATTTAGGATTGCTATAACTAACGTCTTCTCAAAAAATTAGTTCTCTATCTAGGTGTATGCGAGGAGTCGCCTAATAGCGTATATATCTGTAGGGCTTTTGCGGTAAGTTGACACAGTTCTAGGATTGTGAAAGCTTTCCGGGCCGCTCCCTCATGGTATATTAAAGAGTATCATGTTATTTCCTTGTATTATACAGTGCAACACGAATAAATATAAACATATACGGACGATAATACGTGATAAAAGACCAACAAAAAATGATCAGTGTCTCCCAATTTTGCCCAAAGTCATGCACTTTTTTTTATGGGCCCCCAAAGATTTGGGGCCTCGGTGTAATTTTTGCAAAAAAGTGATCATTTTGTCAGGCTCATATCTTGCAAACCGTTGGTAATTTTGAATTACTCTCTGAGGGAAAGTAGTAGATAAGAATCATTTCTAAGTAGTTCATATGTTCTAGAAAGTGGTACATCGATGGCTTAATATAAAAAGTGCCTAACTCAATTTTTTGTTTCTTGACAGGAGAAGAAAAAAACTTAATAAAATACGTAAAACTTTAGATACAAAAAAAGTTTTAATGCAATTTTTAATAAAAAGAGGCAATATATTTTTGGAAATTGCATTAAAACTTTTTTTTGTATCTAAAATTTTACGGATTTTATTAAGATTTTTCCTTCTCCTGTCAAGAAACAAAAAATTGAGATCTTAGGTACATTTTTGTAGTTGATTGTTTCTTTGAATTTTGAACGGTTTGCTACCTATGGAAATGAACAGGGGAAAAAGGTAAAAACAATATCAAATTTTTTAAAGTGATTTTGACCTTGAAGATGAAGTTTTTTGATTTTATATGTTCACAATATTTATTCTTTATGATAAGAGCTACACCTTTCCCTCAGAGAGTAAATCAAAATTCCGAACGGTTTGCAAGATATGAGCCTGACAAAATTATCACTTTTTTGCAAAAATTACATCGATGCCCCAAATCTTTGGGGGCCCATAAAATAAAAAAAGTGCATGACTTTGGGCGAAACTGGGAGACACGGGTCTTTTTATTGGTCTTTTATCACTTAGTGGTGTCCGTATATGGTTATATTTCCATGACTTAAAAAATTACACAGTGTTATTTTAATATTATTTATATTATTTTTAACGAGATTTATTTCATTCACATTACTTCATTGCAGAAAATTCATTTCGGAAGTTCTTGGCTTCCAATTCTATCGCTCCTTCTGCTTGGCCAGTGGCCAATACAAGCCGACAAATAGTGCATATCCCTTGTACAATTGTGATTTTAATGGTAGCAAGAAAGTCGGTGATACGCTCAAGTAATTTGAAAAATATATTATTTTGAAATTTTTCTTGAAATTTATAAAAAAATGTTTTTGTTACACTATAGAAAAATGATGAAGATGGGTGCCACTAAACACTGGCGTGACGTTATGGAAGTGGCCACCGATGAGAGACGATTGAGCGGTAGAGGTATCTTGGAATACTTCGCACCATTGTATGTCTGGCTCAAGGAGACAAATGAGAAAATGGGTTTGATTAAAGGGTGGGATGATGATATAGGTAAGTGAAGGGAATTCCATTTAAAACAATGAAGATTTTAATTTTGTTTGTTTACTCTTGGCATTTTGCAGAATGTTCACAATAAACTATAAACGTGGTTATAAACGCCTACACATTTTTATTAAAATGTTTAATAATAATCAAATTATCAGCAAAAATCTAAATTTATATTTACTTGTGGGTTATGAGTAGGATCATGAAAATAAAGTGAGGTAGGGTAAGCTAAGGTAAGGTAAGGTAAGGTAAGGTCAGGTAAGGTAAGGTAAGGTAAGGTAAGGTAAGGTAAGGTAAGGTAAGGTAAGGTAAGGTAAGGTAAGGTAAGGTAAGGTAAGGTAAGGTAAGGTAAGGTAAGGTAAGGCAAGGCAAGGTAAGGTAAGGTAAGGTAAGGTAAGGTAAGGTAAGGTAAGGTAAGGTAAGGTAAGGTAAGGTAAGGTAAGGTAAGGTAAGGTAAGGTAAGGTAAGGTAAGGTAAGGTAAGGTAAGGTAAGGTAAGGTAAGGTAAGGTAAGGTAAGGTAAGGTAAGGTAAGGTAAGGTAAGGTAAGGTAAGGTAAGGTAAGGTAAGGTAAGGTAAGGTAAGGTAAGGTGAGGTAAGGTAAGGTAAGGTAAGGTAAGATAAGGTAAGGTAAGGTAAGGTAAGGTAAGGTAAGGTAAGATAAGGTAAGGTAAGGTAAGGTAAGGTAAGGTCAGGTAAGGTAAGGTAAGGTAAGATAAGGTAAGGTAAGGTAAGGTAAGGTAAGGTCAGGTAAGGTAAGGTAAGGTAAGGTAAGGTAAGGTAAGGTAAGGTAAGGTAAGGTAAGGTAAGGTAAGGTAAGGTAAGGTAAGGTAAGGTAAGGTCAGGTAAGGTAAGGTAAGGTAAGGTAAGGTAAGGTAAGGTAAGGTAAGGTAAGGTAAGGTAAGGTAAGATAAGGTAAGGTAAGGTAAGGTAAGGTCAGGTAAGGTAAGGTATGGAAGGTAAGGTAAGGTAAGGTAAGGTAAGGTGAGGTAAGGTAAGGTAAGGTAAGGTAAGATAAGGTAAGGTAAGGTAAGGTAAGGTAAGGTCAGGTAAGGTAAGGTATGGAAGGTAAGGTAAGGTAAGGTAAGGTAAAGTCAGGTAAGGTAAGGTAAGGTAAGGTAAGGTAAGGTAAGGTAAGGTAAGGTAAGGTAAGGTAAGGTAAGGTAAGGTAAGGTAAGGTAAGGTAAGGTAAGGTAAGGTAAGGTAAGGTAAGGTAAGGTAAGGTAAGGTAAGGTAAGGTAAGGTAAGGTAAGGTAAGGTAAGGTAAGGTAAGGTAAGGTAAGGTAAGGTAAGGTAAGGTAAGGTAAGGTAAGGTAAGGTAAGGTAAGGTAAGGTAAGGCAAGGCAAGGTAAGGTAAGGTAAGGTAAGGTAAGGTAAGGTAAGGTAAGGTAAGGTAAGGTAAGGTAAGGTAAGGTAAGGTAAGGTAAGGTAAGGTAAGGTAAGGTAAGGTAAGGTAAGGTAAGGTAAGGTAAGGTAAGGTAAGGTAAGGTAAGGTAAGGTAAGGTAAGGTGAGGTAAGGTAAGGTAAGGTAAGGTAAGATAAGGTAAGGTAAGGTAAGGTAAGGTAAGGTCAGGTAAGGTAAGGTATGGAAGGTAAGGTAAGGTAAGGTAAGGTAAGGTAAGGTAAGGTAAGGTAAGGTAAGGTAAGGTAAGGTAAGGTAAGGTAAGGTAAGGTAAGGTAAGGTAAGGTAAGGTAAGGTAAGGTAAGGTAAGGTAAGGTAAGGTAAGGTAAGGTAAGGTAAGGTAAGGTAAGGTAAGGTAAGGTAAGGTAAGGTAAGGTAAGGTCAGGTAAGGTAAGGTAAGGTAAGGTAAGGTAAGGTAAGGTAAGGTAAGGTAAGGCAAGGTAAGGTAAGGTAAGTTATGGTAAGGTCAGGTAAGGTAAGGTAAGTTAAGTTAAGGTAATGTAAGGTAAGGTAAGGTAAGGTAAGGTAAGGTCAGGTAAGGTAAGGTAAGGTATGGAAGGTAAGGTAAGGTAAGGTAAGGTAAGGTAAGGCAAGGTAAGGTAAGGTAAGGTAAGGTAAGGTCAGGTAAGGTAAGGTAAGATAAGATAAGGTAAGGTAAGGTAAGGTAAGGCAAGGTAAGGTAAGGTAAGGTAAGGTCAGGTAAGGTAAGGTAAGATAAGGTAAGGTAAGGTAAGGTAAGGTAAGGTAAGGTATGGTAAGGTAAGGTAAGGTAAGGTAAGGTAAGGTAAGGTAAGGTAAGGTAAGGTAAGGTAAGGTAAGGTAAGGTAAGGTAAGGTAAGGTAATGTAAGGTAAGGTAAGGTAAGGTAAGGTAAGGTAAGGTAAGGTCAGGTCAGGTCAGGTAAGGTAAGGTATGGAAGGTAAGGTAAGGTAAGGAAGGGTAGGATAGGTTTTGGGAAAGTCACCAAAGCCACAGTTGGGCCAAAAGTCACCAAAGTCTGGACAACTGAAAATGAGGTTTTGTGTTGATAACTAAATTGTTAGTTGTATGGGCTTTATAGTCATTTCAGTGCAATGACAATTAAAAAATGTATTCCATATTTTTCCGGACGTTTCGTTGTTTGTTGGACAACATCTTCGGGGGAGACTTTAGTAGATCTTTTTGAAAAACATTGTCACAGTAACATATGGTCTTGGTGGTTTTCAGTTTAACCGACTGTTAAATTACATTAACAACTTGGATTTACTTGGATTTAATATCAAAAATAAATAAATAAAATAATGGACGAACAGATTTCTATAAAGTGTATAATTATGGACGAGCACCACTTAAGCCTAATATCACTGAAATAAGTAACGGCACTACACAATTTCCAATTGAAATTAGAAAAAAACAGTTAACATTTAAAAATTCTATTTGAAATACATCAATTGAAATTTAAATATTCTATTTGAAATTTGAAATACATCAAATAAAATGTAAAAAACATCAATTGAAATTTAAATGACATCAATTGAAGTTTAAAATACATCAATTGCATTTTAAAAAATTTCAATTGAAATTTCAAAGACGTCAATTGAATTTTAAAGACATCAATAGAAATTTGAAATACATCACTTGAATTTTAAAAAATATTAATTTAAATTTAAAATGCGTCAATTGAATATTAAAAGAAATCAATTGAAATTTAAAAAACACCAATTGAAATTTAAATATCCAATATGTACATAAGATCGGGTAATAATATTTCAATTTGAAGTCACGAATTTTAAATTTCAATTGATGTCTTTTAAACAGCTATTAATGTCTTTTAAATTTCGATTAATGTATTTTAAATATCACTTGATGTGTTTCAAATTTTAATTGATGTGTTTTAAATTTCAATTGATGTCTTTCGAATTTCAATTGATGTTTTTTAAACTTCAATTGATGTATTTCAAATGTCAAATAGAATTTTTCAATTTCAAATGATGTGTTTCAAATTTCAGATCTAATTTTCAAATTTCAATTGATATTTTTCAATACTAATTTGATATTTCTTAAATTGCAATTGGATATAGTGTAGATTGTCTTCCATTGTTCGGATATAATCTTCAAATTTGAAATACATCAATTGAATTTCAAAAGACATCAATTGAATTAAAAGACACGAATTGAAATTTAAAAATCTAATACATAAAATCGGGAAATAATTTTTGAATTTCAAGTGACGAATTTTAAATTGCAATTGATGTGTTTCAAATTTCAAATAGAATTTTTGAATTTCAATTGATGTGTTTCAAATTTCAGATCTAATTTTCAAATTTCAATTGATATTTTTCAATACTAATTTGATATTTTTTAAATTGCAATTGGAAATAGTGTAGATCGTCTCCCATTGTCCAATATTCGTACATATTCAAGGTCAAGTTTGTGTTCCCTGCCCGTCATGTGTGGCGCCACTTCAGTTGTCTGTCCCTCCCTTTTCATTTCCGACTCATGTTCTGAGAGTTTTGTACTCAAAGGTCGATTTGAGATACCTGTATATATTCGTCCACAATTTTCGCTGGCATTCCCCTTACATGCGATTCGATATTCTAGGTCGGGTTGTTGTCCTACATCTATTTTGTCCTTAAATTTACTTAAAACTGATCAAAGGTGGGAATTTTGTCAATGGCAGTAGATCATGTTTTCCTTCGACGTGGAGCCCTTTAGTCTGCAGTAATTGCTGCATTGCAGTATTCGTTTTTATTTAGTTTGATGAATTTTTCAATCGCATTATTCCAAACAACCGCTGATGAAGATCTGTAGCTAAATATTGCAAAACTTCTTTTAAAAAAACGATATCTCTATTAATAGAGATAAAGAATGGTCTTGAGCTTGAATAAATAAAATTAAATAGAAAATTGCATTCTTAAGCTCATCCACTCATCCCTACCGACCGAGGAGATATGGCGCATCGGATGGACCTGCCTCTCTACTCAGCATTTATTGGACCTTACAAACTTTGGCATACGACAAAATCAGGATAAGAGAAACATTTTTGAGATCTGCTTTGCTGAGAAAGAATTCCACATATTTAGTAGAGCAAACTGTTGATTTCACTTACAACTCAATGTCCTATAAATTACCACTTCTTCTCAACTCTTTTCTCCTTTCCGTTTGAACTCTTTTCTTCTTTATTCTTTCCTTTTCAAAATTGTCCTTCTCTGCTCAACATGTCACAAACTAATAGATGCAAATTTTTCGTCTGACTCCAGAGTGTTTGCAAGATGAATGGAATGTTTGCGAAATTGCTTAATGACCCATGGCCAAAAGCATCATGACCCAATCAGGTTGGTTCGCCTCCTACACGCCACCAAAGAAGTTAAACTTGTGGGAAAAAATGGAAAATATTTGCCAATGTTATAAATCAATTAAAAGTATGCACTTTTACTGCGTACTAAGCTTTAAACCCTCTCCCCAAACCCCACCCACCCTTATACGTTTGCCACACATTTGTTTAATATTATTGTTGTAGGTCTAGTCGGTGTTATTGTTGTTGGTGTTGTTGTTCTATTTGGACCATAACCTTTGCCAGTTAGCCAAGAGCAGTTCCAGCCAGACAACCAACAAAGTAAATATGATTCACTCTTTTTTTTATCAACATCCAAACATTCACTATGTATCCTTTTTTGGATCCTTTCGCTTCGACTTGTCCTGCTGTTGTTTGAGGATTTTGAAGGATTTTTGTTAATTCATCGGTACCGATAACCTACGGGGTGGTGGGTGGTAGCGGGTTCCCCTTTCTTCACCTCCTTTCTTCACCAGCACCAATACATAAACATTTTGTTTTGGATAAAGGTTTTGTTGTAGTCATTTACATTTTTCCACATCATTTCATATTTCCTACCTAGAAAGGACCTTTTGTTTTTCCACATGTACGATGGTGTAATGGGAATGTGTGAGCTTGTGTACACTTTTGATATTTGAGTTCTTTCAGTCATATTGGGTTGTAGTCCTTTTTGTGTTTTCTTTAAATTTTCAGGACATTTTCTATATGCCAGTTTTTATAATTCAGTCCTCTATAAGCCGGAAAGGATTCAAATAGTATATGAAGGAAGCTTTAAAAAGTTAAGGACAAGCAACTCCTAAAATTCTACACTGGCTTTGAGTTGAAATGCTTTAGGAAGACCTTTTAAGATCGGTAGTTTCAGCTTCACTTTACGTCGGTTCCGCTTCCGCGACCAACAACTATGTGGATATTTAGTGATGGTTTTGAACCCTCATTTTTATGTAATGTAGTCATGCACAAAAACTGCATAACAAGACGACGTCTTCTATTTGTCAACATTTCCGCTCTATCGAACCTTCCCTTTTACAACATTTCACTACTTCTCTCTTTAATACCCATGATAGGGTGTAACTTTAATCAAACTCAAGCCGGCGGAAAGTAGATTGAAAGGGATAGAGCAAATTTGTATCCTGTTTGTAAACAATTTAAGTTTTGTTGTTTTTTCACTCTTTGATTTTAAAAAGAGACCTTAATATTTTGGCATTTGCCCAATATCACATCATATCAAGACCAAACGAAACTTTTGAGAACGACGCGAGCAGACGAAGTAGTTTCGCAGTAACTTTGTGCTCTGATATGGGAAGTTAAAGTGGTAGCAAGTGAACCCATTCAAGGTAGCCAAACTAACAAGTGGGTACTCAAAGTAATGCCAAGGCAAAAGAGTTTTCCAAATTTAGTTGGCATTTCGGTTGGAGGAGTAACAGCTAAAGACATTTGAAGAGTTTTAACATAAATATGAAAAAATGCATACATACATATGGCCTGTGGTCAAATGAATTTACACAAGTTTAAACTACGAGCGTTAGAAAGTTAAATATTAAAATATTCTTATTCGCAGTCATGCAAGCAGAGGAAAATTGCGTTACGCTCAAATGAAATCTCAGACAAATGAACTTTGTGTGTGGCATGTAATTGCTACAAACGTATATTTGTTGAATCAAACATAACATTTTCTTCGTGTTAGGCCTGTAAACTCTTTTACAAGAACTGCAAAATGTTAACAACAAACGATATAAGGAAACGCTAAACTCAAAAACCGTTTACGAGAAATTAAAAATTTTCCATTATTTGTTTTTTCGTTTACCGAATCAGAGTTAGTATAAAAATAAAACACTTTTACAGTAAACGAAAAATGTTTGCGACAAACTGTTTTTTCACTTGCCGCAAACGAATTTATCGAATATAAACACAAATTTAATTTAATACTAACAATTTCCCTGAAATGAGAAGGTCCAAACGAATAGAGGCCAGATACGAACGGATAGGAAAAGAGGAGGGGGCAAGAATCTAATTGTGACTGTATATATCGATGCCACGAGAGAGTACAGGGTGTTTCGACGGCCCAAAGAATGTTCAACGGGATGGGTACCAAAGCACTGCAGGATGTGTATATTGCTGGTTGTATCAAAAGCCATGCAGTCGGAAAGATTGGACTTCATCGGCATCGAGTTTGTCAAAATGTATTTTTCGCTATAAAAGAAAACTTCGTTTCCCGTTACAACCCATAAAGGGATTAGGGAGAGCTTCTCACAACCAGTCTAATTTTTTACACTGACTGATTAGAACCTACAGATTTACACCGTTTACGAACGGTATTTGGTATATGAGAGTAGGGATCGAACCCACGTCCTCATGCACAAGAGCCGCGCACACTGCCATTGCACCACCGACGGCCACAACATTTGCCGCTATACACACAATATCTTTGAGAAGAGTGACACTAATTGCCAAGAAATCTCCTCTAAACAGGTCTTAAGAAGAGCAAAGAGGGAAACATGCAATAAACCAAACAAGATTAAATATAAGGGTAGTACAGAGGTGTCATAGTCATATCCTGAAGTTCCAAAGAGAGCCTTCACATTATTCTCGAGCGGAGAACCAGGACGTTGAATATTTGCCCGCTAATCTTACGTTGAAGATGAGGCATGAACTTTTCACTGCAGAAACCCAAGATGATGGCATTTTGTATGAGTTTTACTTCAGGTATTTCAGTGCAAATTTCAACATTCGATTTAAGCAACTTGCGATGTGTTCGCGACCAAATTGAAATCAACAAGTTTGCGTACAGAGGAGTGGTCCTAACTTTGTCATGATAAGCCCCAAAATTCGGTGGCTTTCTTTTTCCGAGATCTGAAGTATAAATTTCATTTTCTAAAGAACAGAAGCATGTGGAGGCTGTTTGCTATGACGGCCAGTAAAATATGCCGCTTCCGAAGATTCCATTGGAGGATGCATTTTACCAGCGACAACTATGGCTGTATAATTTTGCAATCTCGTCAGGCAAGAAGGGACCAACAGTTTTTATACGTATGATGAAGTGACCGGAAGAATAATCCCAAATGAACCCATCAGCTTCTTGGACCAATACATAAATACTGCCATTGATCCAGAGTCAGCCATCTTCTTGGACCAATACATAAATACTGCCATTGATCCAGAGTTAGGGATCTATACATTTTCTCTGATAACTGTGTGGCCCAAAACACGAATTATATCATGATGGAATTCCTCGTACAAGGTGGTGCAAAAGTAATCACCCTTTGGAAACCCGTATAACTTTTGCAAATGGCGCCAAATTGTTTTGACATTTGTGAAGTAAACAAACGCAGAATACAAATCGATTGGACAAGAATCGGTTTACTCCGCAAGATCGCGGTATAATTGTTTAAATTTTTTTTGTTCAACAATTCGTCGGTTGTGTTAGCGCAGCGTGAATTTGATCGCAGATTTCCTGGCCGTCCGAAACCAACTGAACAAACAGACAACACGAGATCTTCTCAAGACTGGCCGGCCGAGGTGAAGCCATTCTGGTGAGAATATCGCTGCTGTTGCCCAAGATATCGAAGAGGGGTCTGGAACATCGACGAAGCGACGTGCCCTGCAATTAGATATTAGCCGGCGGTCCCTATGCAGAATTTTGGTGAAAGATTTGAAGATGTTCCCTTACAAAGCCCGGGTAACCTACGCTCAAGCCATCTTGAATTTCACCTCAGAGGTGGACGATTTTTCATCAAAAATTGTCAAGACCGATGAAGCTCGTCTCCATCTTAGCGGTTACGTGAATAAACAAAATAATTGTTTATGGCGAAGGAAAATCTGTGCATCACCCATGAAGAACCATTATACCCGCTCAAAGTTACTGCGTGATGTGCTGTTTACGATGGAGGAGTCATCGGACCATTTGTTTGAGAACACCGCGGGCCAAACGACGACTGTGGACGGCATACGATACCGAGCCATGATTACCGAATTGTTTCTTCCTCAATTGGATGAATTGGGACTGGAGAACATGTGGTTCCAACAGGACGGTGCATCAGCGCACACTGCTTGAGCCACATCCGATATTTTGAAGCAAGTCTTTCAGGGTCGCCTAATCTCTCGTTTTGGTGATTTGCACTGGCAGGCAAGATCACCCGATTTAACCGTTCCAGACTTCTTTTTATGGGAGTTTTTGAAGTCACAGGTTTACGTCAACAAGTCTCAGACACTTGAAGCAGTTAAGGAGAATATTAGCCAACAATGAGAGAACCTGTCGCCCAAAGTTCTGTCAAGAGTGATGGGAAATGTCATAAAACGAGTCCGTATGGTCATCAACTCTAGCGGCGACTACTTGGCCTATATCATTTTCTCAACTTGATGGAATAAATTCTAATGAATTAAATAAACAAATTTCTGAAGCAGAACTAAAGTTTTCATTAATAAAAATTACAGCAAAAGAACATTGGGTGATTACTTTTGCCCCACCTTGTATATCTAATACAAAAGAGTCGATTCGACAAGATTGTTCAAAGATTTCCAGAGTCAGGACATAGTCTTATACCCTGCGACAGGGCTTTTGGAATAATGGAAAAGGAGATACGAAATCTACCTTCAGAACAATAAGGCAGACTAGTAGTATATTTATAGTTCCTCCATGATATCAGGATGTAATTTTCAACTTGGTAGATGACTTTAAACAGTTCGTTGGTAAAGAACCAGTAAACAAAGGAACCAAACGGAAGTTCCTCGTGACAAAGTCGAGAGTCTTTGTGCACGAGAGGAGTCAACGTTGATGTCCGATTGTCAGAGCGGGATCAACGGTAGATACGATGGAGGAAGTAGATATGGCGCATAAAGATACGATTGCATTGGATTTTGATAAGGCGGATCTTTCACGTATTCTCCTAAAACGGTATAAATACCAGGATGTTCTGGATCTTGCTCAAAATTATGTTGTGAAATCAGAAATAGGTTTTTATTAAAATCTCTCGTGTAAAGAATAAAAATGATTGACTCGAAAGATTAGCAGCCTGTTTCTCTATCTCGAATGAAAGAGTAAGCAACCGAAACTCAGTCACCCACATTCGACCTAAATTGGCTTTCCCGAAGTCGAAATTATCGTTCGACTGACTTTATGTTTGTTCCAAAGTGACAGAACACTCGAAATAGAGAAACAAACATTTGTATTGAAATGATTTGAAAAACGACAAGATTGTGAAATCCAAATCAACTTCTATCATCTACACCATTTCCAATTGAAATTTGAAAAAAATCAATTAAATTTTGAAAAATATCACTTGAAATTTGAAAATTATATTTGAAATTTGAAATACATCAATTGAAATTTAAAAATATCAATTGAAATTTGAAAGACATCAATTGAAATTTAAAATTGGTCACTTGATCTTTAAAAATTATTAACCGATTTTATGTATTAGAGTTTTAAACTTCAATTTGTGTCTTTCAAATATGAATTGATGTGTTTCGAATTTCAATTGATGTCTTTTAAATTTCAATTGATGTTTTTTAAATTTCAATTGATGTATTTCAAATTTCTAATATAATTTTTAAATTTCAATTGATTACTTTTAAATTTCATTTGATGTGTTTTAAATTTTAATTGATGTTTTTCACATTTCACTTGATGTTTTTCAAATTTCAATTGGAAATGGTGTAGACCACAAACGAAAGCTTTTATTCGAGATAGAGAAACAGACTGTAGGTGTTTTGCTTCTCTTAATTCCAAATACTACGATACAATTTGAATTCATCCACTCAACCGGAGCAAGAATGGGTTACCTCCAATTTTAATTTTGAGATTTCACATACTAGACTGATCCAAAGTTTAGTTTTCTTTGAGAAACTTGTGCACCCTGAAAAATGTATCGTTGTTTGTTGTTTGGCTGCAAAGATAACGTGTGTTTGGAGCTCGTCGCAAATATAATGTACTTGCTATGCAGTATTACATGTTTGAGACACAATAATTAATATGTAATAATATATGTGTTTGCGACCCAAATATATGTGTGTTTGTGATACAAATACTGCTGTGTTGTTGCTGTTTATGCTCTGTTGAGAGCAAGAGTATAGAATAGGGAGTATAAAATAGAGTATTTTTTCATTATTCTCTCAGTCAGTGTTTCATAAATATTCCTGAATATGGGTGCAAAATTGCAGATCAAGTTTACTTGAACTTGTTTGCAAACACATTGTGTTTGCTATTCAATATTACATGTTTGAGACACAGTGATTAATTTGTAATAATAAATGTGTTTGCGACTCAAATATATATGTATTTGTGATACAAATACAGCTGTGTTTGCTGCATTGTTTATGCGCTCTTGAGAGCAAGATAATAAAAGAGCGAAACCGTGAAAGTCTATCTTGTAAGTTTGTATCGGTATTTTTGCATTATTCTCTCACTCAGTGATTCATAAATATTCCTGAATGTGCGAGTAAATTGCAGACGAAGTTTCATATATTCAGTCGTCAATGGTTCATCGAACAGAACATATAAAAATTGCTTGATCAGTGTAAAAAGAATAAACAAAGGCTCGAATGGTTAAATGGTTTGTGATGTTGCTTTGGTTTTTGGGTAGGTATATGTTTCGCATATATATGTATGTGTGCTTCAAAAATGAGAAACGATTTTGAGGAAAGAAACTGGAAACAGCAACAACGTGAAGTCCTTTATCTTACAGAGCCTTTACTGAGATAAGCGGATAAATAAAAAAGACACAAGTATTTAATCCACGCTTGGCTTGCATGAACCAGATTTGAATATAACTATATTTTTTGTACCAACGCATAGGGATAACCAACGCATTGTTGAAACCTTCTGAATACAAAAACGTGAGAGACAACAAAGTAAGGAGAAGCAAAAGAGCAGCAGATTCTCATTTCATGAAAAACAGATACCGCATTCAATGCAAGTAAATCTTTTAATTTTTGTTTTAATTATTTAAAAATGTGCAATTATATTAATAAAAATTTATTTTAATAAATAATACATATACATTAAAATAAAAGAATAATTCGCTTCTTAACATTATTATGTTTGGGAGGAAATGCGCATATGTTTCCACGGAAGTATATGGAGGTTTGGGGGAAACACGCGAATTCTTCCACGTAAGTATATGGATGTTTGGGATGAAGAACCCATATGTGTCCACGTAAATGAATACATGTTTGTCAGTAAACATACTGATGTTTGCAGTTAAATACAAGTGTGTGTTGGGACTTGCAAACATGTGACTGTTTGAAATGTGTTCCAAACATACACATGGTTCCTGCCGGTTTTTTCAACGTGTGGACAAGATTTTGTTTGACTATTCTACTAAAGTATAGGACTATAGGACCGAATTGCGGTGCAGAAATTTAAATGTATTCAAATATAGAAAATTTAACTATTTAAGTTGATGGATTGTATACGAAGACTCTACGAGTTCTGATTAGTTCACAAGTCAATGTACTGTTTATTTATTTAGGTTGATTTTTCTGGATGATTTTGCCATGACTCACCTTTGACACGATGTAACACAATAGATCCTTTGTTATTTTGACCTATTTTAATGATAAACGATATTGTATTATTCGAATGGATAGCAATTTGTGCGCCAGGATTTCATTAAAACCCATCTTCCTCCCCTTATCTGTATCGACCTCAAATACAAACGCATCAGAACCGCTGTCAGTGGTTGTTAAATTTCCTTTTTGATAAATTTATTGCTTTATTTTTGTTCATCTCTTTTTTTTTTGAATAAAAGAGGAATAGAAATAACAAACATCCTGTGAAACCATTAAACAAAACTTTTTACGTATTTCACATGTGTATGGATGTATGTATTTCAATTTCTAAAGATGTCACAAACAAAATGTAGCTCCATCCATGGTTGTGTTCCGGTGTCTCCATTTAGAAAGCCTCCGACTCATCAAACGTTTGGTTTTCCACGCCAGTCGAGCGTGAACATTCTAAACGAAAGCAAAAACAGACAGACATAAGTTTAGGGGGTTTCTGCACAAAAAAAAACTATTCCACAAGGTCATGGTAAAGGGTTTTGGGCGGGTAGGGAAAGGGAAAGACTGAGGGTGAGGGAATGGTGGTTACCATTACCCACATGAGCTATGCCTCAGTCGCAACACTTACTATCGCTAGGCCTCCAGCCAACATGTAATTGTTTGTCCACATTATCTTCGGTTAGCGAAGTGTGAAGTGGTTCAAAATATTCCAAAAAGGCAGTACCCGATAACATTGTACGATTACGTATCGTTAAGGGTGTAATAATTTCGCGCCAGGATTTTGTTGAACCCGCAGACATCATATCCCTTTAAGATGTTAAACAGAAAGTAGAGAAAGAAAATATGGTTGTAATAAAATTTCGATGGTAACTTTTGGCTTGACTTACTTCAATAATTCACCTGCATGTTTGTTTTTGGCGAAAGCACAATTGTGTAGATTCTTGTAGGCGTTGCCTCTTTGGAACTCTCCAGTTTTCAAGCAAATTGCTCTATAGATTTGGTAACCCAAGAATTCGCCAAACAACTTTCTGAAATGATAAAAAGTGAATTCAATATCAGAAAAGTATGAAACAAAAAACAAAACAAGAAACAAATACAGATCTGCAAATATTAAATACATGTGAGAAATTAATTAGATATACATTTTAATTGGAGATATAATTTGAAGTTTCCGATATAAAAGCAACTTCAAATAAAATTAACGATTGTACTAAGTTTAAAACAATTGTATAAAAAAAAATTTTCTAATTTTAACAGCCTTGTCTCCAGACGTGGAGGTTTCTGGATTTCATCAGTATTGGAAGAGCTACAAAAATGTTTGTACTTAGATTTTGTTTTAGCTATAAATCGTCAGCTAAAATGCAAAAGAACGTAACTACAATTTTCATTTTGTTCAAAGGAGTTGAAAAAAACTTATAAAAAAATACAAAAAATTCAGTTTGCCAGTAGATTTTCGAATCTTACTGAAGGTAAGACTTTACTTTAGCAAAGATTTGGAAATTTGAATTGAAAAATTAATTCATCCCCTTTTACGAGGATTGTTTCTTCTCTTGGAAATAGAAATTAAAATTGTAGTTACGTGGTTTTGCATTTCAGCTAACGAAATTCAGCTACGAAATATTTTGATAGCATATGAAAAAACTGCTGTATAGTTTTTCTACTACTCAAAGTAAGGAACCATTTTTTTCGAGAGTTTTATTTTCTGTATTTTCCATCACTATAACTGCGAGCCAAAAATTAAAAAAGCAATTGAAATATTTAAAAGCTACAGCTCTAAACTAGTTCCAATTGAAATTTGAAAAAAATCAATTGAAATTTAAAAATTATAATTGGAATTTTGAAATACATGAATTGAAATTTAAAAATTCTATTTGAAATTTGAAATACATTAATTGAAATTTAAAGAACATCAATTGAAATTTAAAATACATCAGTTGAATTTTAAAATATACATACATATATATATATATTCCCATAACATCCCTTGAAGGGACTGGGGAGAGTTCTCACAACTAGTGAGCTGTGCGCTTTCTACACCATTTCCAATTGAAATTTGAATAAAATCAATAGAAATTTAAAAATTCTATTTGAAATTTGAAACACATCAATTAAAATTTAAAAACACCAATTGAAATTTAAAATACACCAATTCAGTTTTAAAAAACATCAATTGAAATTTAAAATACATCAAATCAATTTTAAAAAACATCAATTGAAATTTAAAATACATAAATTGAAATTTGTAAGAACAAATGTAAAATCTCTGTATAGATCCGGTCCAATTGGCAGATGTCCTCGAAAGTTATAAGGCTGACATTACCGCTATCCAGGTAATGCGATGGACAGGCAATGGCTGCACAAGAAATAGAAACTGCGCCGTATACTAGATACCATTTCCAATTGAAATTTGAAAAAAATCAATATAATTTTGAAAAATATCAATTGAAATTTGAAAATTATATTTCAAATTTGAAATACATCAATTGAAATTTAAAAATTATATTAGAAATTTGAAATGCATCATTGAAATTTAAGAATTCTATTTGAAATTTGAAAAACATCAATTGAAATTTAAAAAACATCAATTGAAATGTGAAAGTCATCAATTGAAATTTAAAACACATCAAACGAAATTTAAAAGATATCAATTGAAATTTGAAAATTATGTTTCAAATTTGAAATAGATCAATTGAAATTTAAAAATTATATTAGAAATTTGAAATACATCAATTGAAATTTAAGAATTCTGTTTGAAATTTGAAAAACATTGATTGAAATTTAAAATACATCAATTGAAATTTAAAATTCGCCACTACAAATTTAAAAATTATTAACCGACTTTACGTATTAGATTTAGAAACTTCAATTCGTGTCGTTTAACTTTGAACTGATATGTTTTATATTTCAATTGATTCCTTTCAAATTTCAATGATGCGTTTCAAATTTAAGATATAATTTTTAAATTTCAATTGATGTGTTTTAAATTTCAATTGATGTTTTTTAACTTTCAAATAGAATTTTTAAATTTCAATTGATTTTTTTTCAAATTTTAATTGAAAATCGTGAAATTTGAAACAAATCAATTGAAATCTAAAATACATCAGTTGAAATATAATACGGCAATTGAAATTTAAAACACATCCATTCAAATTTAGAAGACATAAATTGAAATTTAAAAATCTAATACGTCAAATCGGTAAATAATTTTTAAATTTCAAGTGACGAATTTTAAATTTCAATTGATGTCTTTCAAATTTCAATTGATGTCTTTTAAATTTCAATTGATGTATTTCAAAATTCAAGTAGAATTTTTAAATTTCAATTAATGTATTTGAATTTTCAAACATAATTTTATAATTTCAATTAATATTTTTCAAAATTTAATTGATATCTTTCAAATTTCAATTCGAAATGGTGTATAACTAGTTGCCATGAGAAAAAACATGAATTTTAGTTGTGGATTTGAAGTTGGCAAAAGACTACGACATCTACACCATTTTCAATTGGAGTTTGAAAAAAATCAATTTAATTTTGGGAAATATCAATTGAAATTTGAAAATTATATTTGAAATTTGAAATACATCAATTGAAATTTAAAAATTCTATATAAATTTTGAAATGCATCAATTGTAATTTAAAAACATCAATTGAAATTTAAAATACGTCAGTTGAAATTTGAAGCACATCAATTGAAATTTAGAACACATCAATTCAAATTTAAACGACACCAAATTAAATTTAAAAATCTAGTACATAAAATCGGTTAATAATGTTTAAAATTCAAGTGACGAATTTTAAATTTCAATTTATGTCTTTTACATTTCAATTGATGTCTTTTAAATTTCAATTGATGTATTTCAAAATTCACTTCAAACCTATTTCAAAAATCAATTGAAATTTGAAAATTATATTTGAAATTTGAAATACATCAATTGAAATTTAAAAATTCTATATAAATTTTGAAATCCATCAATTGAAATTAAAGAACATCAATTAAAATTTAAAGGACATCAATTGAAATTTTAAAATTTGGTCGTATTTTTAATTAATTTTATTCTATGCTACCCAAAGGGTATCGAAACATCGACGAATAAAATTAATTAAAAACACGACCAAACGCTCGAACAATTTAATTTTTGAATAAAATACACAAGGTCGGATAAATCATCACTTATTACATCAATTAAAATTTAAAAATTATTAAACGATTTTATGCATTAGATTTTTAAATTTCAATTGGTTACTTTTAAATTTGAATTGATGTGTTTCAAATTTCAATTGATGTCTTTTAAATTTTAATTGATGTGTTTTAAATTTCAATTGATGTATTTTAAATTTCTATTGATGTATTTCAATTTTCAATTGATGTGTTTTAAATTTCAAGTAACGAAATTGAAATTTCAATTGATGTATTTTAAATTTCAATTGATGATTTTTAAATTCCAATTGATATATTTCCAAATTCAAATAGAATTTTTAAATTTCAATCAATGTCTTTAAAATTTCAAACATAATTTTCAAATTTCAATTAATATTTTTCAAAATTAAATTGATATTCTTTAAATTGCAATTGTAAATGGTGTAGTCACTAGGTTTAATTCTATGAATGAAAGTATAGCCACAAACGATATATTTTTATTATATTTCTATGTGCATGCTAGTGATGCACAGAGTCGAGAAACTGGTTCGAAAGAACCGATTCTTTACTGGAACCGACCGAACCGAGGCTTACTAGAACCTAAAGACGGGTCCAATGAAACGAAAATGGTTTTTTAAGGACCGAAACACTGGTTTAAAAGAACCGAAAACGGTTCCAAAAGACCGAAAAACGATTATGCAGGAACTGAAAACTGGGTTGAAAAGAACCGTAAAACGGTTCCTGAATAAAAGCAGTCGTTTCCAAGGGAACTAATAGTCAATTTCACAGTTCAAAATTCTTCATTTAAATGTACTTTAAATACCCGATGCTTCTTATGTTAATGTCATTTAATATGAAAATTCTCTGTGAGCTTTTAAATTGAACTTTTAAATGATGAGTGTGAAACTCGCCCTAAATATGTTAACCGTTGTGTAAGGGCGAGTTTCACACTCGTCATTTAAAAGCTCAATTTAAAAGCTCACCGAAAATTTTCATATTAAATGACATTTAAATGACAAGTATCGGGAATTTAAAGTACATTTGAATGGAGAATTTTCAACTGTGGAACTGCCCATAAGGATACGAAAATGTGTATTTTTATCAAATTGTATATTCTTATAATAAGATATTTGACTTTAGCCTCTTAGGGACAGCAATTTACTTAGAACCGGAACCAGTTCTTCTCGGAACCGGACTCAACAGAACCGGTTCTGCAAATACGCGGAACCGCACATCACTAGTGCATGCCCCGACAGAAGAGAAAGATGATGATACCAAAGACATATTCCGCGAGCGTCTAAACGAATCGTATGGCCACTGCCCTGGTCATGACATTAAGATTGTACTAGGAGATTTTAATGGTAAAGTAGGCAGGGAAAATGTGTTTCATGTAACTATTGGCAATTTCAGTCTACATGCTGACAATTCCGAAAACGATATGAGACTGATTGTCTTTGCCGCGGCAAAAACCATGGTCGTCGATGGTAGAAGATTCCAGCATAAACACATCCACAAGGCTACTTGGGTATCCCCTGATCAAACAACGTAGAACCAAATTGATCACGTGGCAATTGATGCGAAGCACTCATCCAGTGTAATGGACGTACGAGTGATCAGAGGAGCTAACATCGATTCTGATCACTACCTGGTAGCTGCAAAGGTTCGCACAAGATTGAGTAGAGCGAAAATCGTATGAGACCAGACGCAGAGAAAGCTAGACATCGGAAAGCTGCAATTACCATAGGTAGCCACAGCCTACTCTATTCTAAACGGACGTCAGAGTAGTTCAATTTTAAAATTGTTTTTCAAAAATTTTAATTAACTTTTAATCTTCCCAAAGTTTTCAAAATCAAGCTCAAGGCCATTGAGCCGAATAAGGAAAATATATCAACACATTAAGTTTTAATTTTAAATTTTAATTAAACAACTTTTGTTTTAACACTATTATTTACAACCCACTATTGTCAACTATATTGTTTACTTTTGCTTTGGTTTGTGTCTAGACTAACATATGTTGGGAAATTTCTTGTTTCATGGGAAGTTTTCCAGGTGGAGCCTGTCACCAATATTTAGTATAAATTAAAGTTTTGAACCCAATAAAATGTATATTTAGAAAAGCCAAAGTGAAAGAAGTTGAAAAAAAGAAAATTTTCTTAAATATGTGCCTTTTCTTAAAAAAATAAATTTTTTGAAAAAAAATCCTATTCGTATTCTTTCACAAAGAACCTTTTCTTAAAAAAAATATCTTATCTTAAGAAGTATGTTTGCTTAAAAAAGTACGTTTTCTTACAAAAAGTACCTTTTCTTAAAAACCTTATTATTTGTGAAATTTTTTAGATTTCTATAAAAAAATGTTTTCAAAAAAGTTTATCGTTTTACAAAGAGTGTATTTTCTTAAAGATCCATTTAAATTATCGTATTTTTCAACGGGCGCCTTAGGCGTGTTGGAACTAACTACCGGGTGTCCCCTGACACCTCATGTGATTTTCTATAGTCCAGAGTGTCCCAGTCAATTTTAAATTTTCGAATACTCTTTATTCACATGAATTAATTTTTTTAAAACTTCCGTCGTTTTCCCTTGCCCGGGTTTTATTATTCAGTCTGTTTCTTTTAAGCTTCAATTGTTTTTTAAATTTTCCAACCTCAAAACAATTTTGTATTAAATTAAAGTTACGATTTCTATTTCTTTCAGAAGTTTTTCCCACTATCTGTGGCACTGAAGATTCACTTACCTTGTACTTCTGTATTGATCAACGATGCCCTCATAGAATTTATAGGGCATATCATAGGCATCGGCATCAGTTTCCACTGAGGGCCCAACACCCATATACTTTTCCATAAGATTCCAGTAGTGGCAATTGTATTCCTCAGGTTTAACCTTACCATCGATCATATCAACCCACAGTTTCTCGTGAACAAAATAAGTGGGAATTGATAAAAGAGTATGGACGGCCTTGAAAAGAGCGAAACCAAAAAATTAGTACAATAAAAGATAAGGATGTGAGAGAAGAATTTGAAACCGAAATATAACGAGAGCAACTTAAGCGACAACTATTTAAGTTAAATCAATCAAAACTCTCTCTCAGGGTTTCTTTAGGCTCTCTTTCCAAAAATAAACATGAACTCACCATTCTATAGAGACGATTTAAATTCAAAATATCATCATATTCATAGCTCTGCAATAATCCCAAATTTTCTTGCAAATGTTTGGGTGTTGATACTGATAAGATCGTTGCCTCACCCAAGGCATTGCTAAATCCGGGGCAGGCCTCTTGATTCAGACCCACGTTTAGTTTATTCTTAAGGATTGCATATTGTATTTGGGCCACATCACCATGAGTCTGCAGCAGTTTCTTATAGTAAACCTTGGGGCAATAGTCCAATTCAATCTCGCCGTAAGTGAAAATGCGAGACTTGCAATCGGGGCCACCAGCACCGGGAGGCATTTCGATGAAATGATCGCGCATGAAGTCCCTGGAAAGAAAATAAACATGACATATTGTAAACAAAGAAATGGATAATTGCCATATCTGTGGTCACAAGGCATAACAGCATATGTCTATTTTTGCAACTTTTTGGGAGAGCGTTTTAATGGTTCAAATGTCATTTGTAATGTAGTGATTGATCGATATTTGCTAATAAATCTTTTCCATTATCTTCGGAACTACAAATTGGATTATTCATATTTGGATTATATAGTGTGCAGTACTATATATAAAGTTCGATTCCCGAAAATTTTAATTTGAGCATAACTTGAGTTATGCTGTTATGCCTTGTCACCACAGATATTAATCCTTTGCCACCTACTCTGTCAGATTGTCAAAACCCAAGGAACCAAAATATTGCACACTTATATTCACTAAATCGAATGGAAAGTAATTCATCTCATCCAGTTCTTGCTGTACATTTGGCAATTTCCTCTCTGGGAAGGGATTCCTCAAAACCGATTCCTTCTTCCATGCCTGGTACAGCGACTGTTCCAGCAAATGATGTGGTATTAGACCAGAGGGTGGTATTATATTCTCGCCATATTTCACACGCAAGGCATGTTTCAAATGTGCATGCAGTTCCCGATAAAATGGTTTTATAATTTCCATTAAACTCTCCAATTCGTCCAGGAAATTGACATCTTCATATTGATCATACCACAGAGCCGAGGCCGGCATTTCGGGTGTGGTCAAATTCTGATAATATTCAATGTAATAGTGTAGGGCATCCTTTACGTCGGCGGGCATGCGATTGCGCCATTCCTTCCAATACCATTTGATTTCTTCCAAATCATCGCTATTCGTAACGATTGTTTTGATCTGGTGTATATAGGCCATATTAGTGACCTTGCGAAGTCCTTCCATTATTACAGCACTTCGGTCAGCGACAAATTTCATCCTACCCATCGATTTCAAGGTGTGGGTAGCCTTTTTAAAATCATAAGCCAATGGGGGATATTTGGCACCTCGTAGTACAACTTCGAATTGTCTTCTCAGCTGGGTACTGTTGAATGATTGCCACTGGAATCGTTGCATGGTACCATAATAGGGTCTCAAGTTTTCGCGCATTAAAATCTCGGGACTCAAGACATCATCGGCAAATTTACGATAAGCTGTAGCACTTTCCAAGTAGGCTTCATTTATCTCATCCATTATTTCCTGGGCACATGATTCCGTCAAGTCTACATGTTTAGTGTGAAAATAGTAACTTTGCGACCAAGCCAATGGCAAAAGGCAGAAGATAACAAGAAGCTAAAATTTTAAAATATAAAATATAAGAAAAGAAAGATTTTTGTCAATAAAAATAAAATAAATGAATTTTTCCATAGCATCTTTTCAAGTCATAGATATGAAACAGTTACACGATTTGCCAGAAGTCAGGAGGATGCATTTAACAAAACTATCCTTTGATAACTTTAGCTCTCTTAATGGAGTTATTTAGTGGTCTTGATCTTAAACACAAAATAAAAAAAAGTATCACATATTTACCATTAAATTTGCCATCTTACTCATGATGTACTGCTACGTCTAGTCGTTGGCAGCAACAATTTAAAACTAAATTTACTTTCGCTTTCTGTGCGTATTTTAGGCCACCAAAATTCTACATAGAGACACATTTCCACTCAATATTAGCGATAACCTTTGGCAAACGTCTATCAACTATCTATTCTTGACTTAAGCACATCTTGGAAGCGCCATTGCATCATACGAATTATTCTCAACAGCCTCTTATCAGTTGTTATTTCGTTGGAAAGTCTTTAAAATGAAATCCACTGTAAGATAGAAATAGTTGTTTGCTCTTACAAGCAACATTTGTCTCTTAGGTGTTACAGAGGAAACACACCCACCTAATGCTCAGCTTTCGATTGTGTCGAACTTAAAGCCAGAGACGGCGATGAGGAGGGAAAAAATTACAACTTTAAATAGTTATATCGAAGTTTGTTTGTTTCAGGGGATTTCAAAAAAAGATTAGGAAAAACTCATTAAAAAAATACCATAATGTCTAGTGCAGGCAACCTACTCGTAAAGAATAAAAAACGTTTGGAGATCGTTTCCCACAACAATATTTCTTTTGTTGCTTATTCGCAACATTACCTGCAAACGTTGAAATTTTTACCTCAAACAAAATCAGTTATCGTAGATATCTATTGTATTGTTAGAAACAAATTTTCATTTACCCCAAAATTTTTTAAATTTACATGCACATAGTTGGCCTCAAACATCCAAGAGGGATCAAGGGCCTTACAATGTTTCTCCAACCGGCTCGATCTTCAGATTTTCTCTCGCAAGCAATATTGCACCTGATCTTTCTAGCGAAGTTTTGGTTATCGTATTTCTCGACGTCCCGCGAGTACGTCTTGCGAATACCTTTCGCACTTGTTCATTGTTATCCATTCTAGTGGACACACATAACTTCGTCGATGTCGGGATGCAGATTATACAAGGTAGTAGTACAGTATTGGCCTTGAGTTCGAGAACTGTCTCGGGCTTGTTTACATATTCCCGCTCCTTCAAATAACTTCAAATCTGGCACCGCGTTCGCCAATTAATTTCCGAATTTCTGGAAATTATTTGCTCGTCATAAATTTGACTTAAAAATGCCATTGTGTCTGGGGCAGTGATGGCTGTGGCTCCCTCCTGCTGTAACCACATCTCAGGTCTGTTTTCAAGAGCAGGATGTAAAAAATGTTCTATCATAAACCGATACCGCTTTCCATTTACGGTTACAGAACTTTCATCTTCATTTCCGAAGAAGACATTGTCACATATAATGCCACATCATTCTGTACACCTAATGGGGTGCAATTGGCGGTGATGAATGGCTCTTGGATTTTCAGAACCCCAGAACCTACAACTCTGCTCATTAACAAAGTCATTCAAATAAAAATGAGCTGCATCCCTCATAACCAGATTTTCAATAGAGTTGATTTCATTTCTGGGCAACTGTTGAAATTTAACAGCAAAATTTAGATGTTGCCTATGATCTGCGGGTTTTAATTCTTGCACCAATTCCACCTTATGTGGGAATAACAGGAAATCTTTTTTTTAAAATGCGCAGTAGTGACGTATGAGATATTCCTAGCTGAGTAGAACACCTTTTGGTAGAGGTTTCTGGTGTTTCGTTAACACTTTGCTCTACACGTTCTATGCGAATTAAATGTGGTCAACGGGTTCGCCGCAAATCTCTTACGGTGCCACGTTGGCGGTGACACTGAACTAACCAACGAATCATTGGTTCAGAGAGCGCAAACTCGTAGTTCATCCGTAGTCGATACTGGCCGTGTACTAAGTATTATAGGACCACATATTTTTTTGGAGAATTTTTCCCTCGAAGACTCCCAGTGATGTTTCATCAGCATGCGATTCTGCCCAATAAAGCAAGGCAGGATGCATGAGAGTCTGATATAGTTGGATCTTCGTTTCTCGATAGAGGATCTTATCTCTGAAGTGCTTGCTTAGACCGAAATATCACGTGTATGAAAGCACAATTCCCCGTTAAATTTCCAGGCACATTTGGCGGCACATCAGAGGTAAACAAATTCGTGCACTACCCTTTCATCCAATCGGGTGGATGTTCTGCTTGTCTTCGTTTGCTGCCAAACCCACCTTCTAATTCCTTCTAAATTCTCGAAAATACTGCAGCAACTTCTCACGGATTTCGCCCAGTGATGTTTAAATCATCAGCAGACGCCAGCAGCATTTGACTTTTGCTGCTAATGGTTATATATTTCTCACAATGATCTCAGATAATATGTTGAAGAGATCGCATGATAAGGTGTCATCCTGTGTGAGGCCTCGCTTCGTTCGAAATGGTTCATTGAGTTCTTTACCAATCTTTACTGAAGATTTCGTGACGGCCAGTGGCATTCTACAAAGTCGTGTCAGCTTAGGTGGAATACAAAGCTTCGACATACCTTAGAACAGTTTTCCCCGTATCAAGCTACCGAAAGCAGTCTTACAATCTACAAAGAGGTGGTAGGTGTTTGTAGGTGTTTTTTTTCGTGAGGTTTCTCCAGGATTTGTCGTAATGTGAATATCTGATAGATATTTGATTTTCCAGGCCTAAAGGCACACCCATACGGTGAGACCAGGTCTGCAACAAACGGTTTTAGTCTTTCGCCCAATACTCTTGAGAGGACCTTGTATGCGAAGGATAAAAGGCCTATTGCACGTTACTTCGTACATATATTCGGGTCGCCTTGTTTGAAAACAGGACACTGTATGCTAATACACCAGTCCTCGAACATGCATTCGTCTAGCCATATTATACATATGGGCTGATGCATGCACCTATCCAACTCAAAGCCGGCAACCTTAAACAGCTCAGCCAGTAGGGCGTCAGCACCAGGGGCTTTGTTGTTCTTAAGCCGGTAAATTGCAGTTCTAACTTCGCCTTGGCTAGGTGGGGGCAGTCGATGCCGTCGTCCTGTATATGCTCCACACCCTCATGTATATTGAAGTCTCCTCATACAAGTAAAGCAGAGAAGTGATCTCTGAATATTCCCAATTTACTCTGCACATTTGTGGCAAGATTCCCGCCCTTGTCTGTAAGGGGGTCCTGATCCATTTCTATTGGTTTGGCTTTATACTTTCCGGTTGAATTTACGGGCCTCATTCTTCATTCTGTAAGATTCAATTTACTCACTCTCGTGCTTTCTCCAGAACGGGGATTTCTTCGTAAACAAACGGGTTTCCTCTCTCCTCTTCTGCTTATACCGCGCCATCGCGGCTTGCGTTGCACTTACCCTGCGGTACTCCTCATCGTACCACGGTTTGGCTTTAAGCGGTATTTCATAACCAAGTACGGTCTCTGCAGCAGTTTTTATAGAGTGGGAATTGTACTTCAATTGTGCTTCAGGATCACGAGACGGGGGTGCGTTCTGCACCAGTATCTAAGTGAGCTTCTCTGCATAGGCCGCGGCTATTACTGGTAATTGAAGTTTTCCGATGACCATCTTTCTATATGTCTTGTTTAATACGACTTTCGCTGTGTCTGTTTAAATTTACCGCAAACATATAAATTGTTTGTGATCAAGTGTAAACTGAATTGCATTGAATACAAGCAAATGCGGTCAGTCCAAATTGTTGAATGCTAATAAGGGAACAGATACTAGGTGACCCATATAAGCTCACCCAAAAAAGACAGAATGAAAATCGTATTGTAAGTCGATAGACAGTATCAACAACTGCTGAAGATTGACCTCGGTTCTATGCCAGGATGCCATAAATCCACCCCTCATTCGTCGAGTGGATGGGGTCATGGACTGAGTCTACAGAGCAAACCCTAATGACACTGTTGGATACACACTGTCCACACGCTGAAAAATCTGTTTTTTTGCTGTTTGAATGCAAATATAACGTGTTTGTAGCTTGTTGCAAATATAGTATACTTGTGTCCAAACATAATATATTATAATATATTAATATATATAAAATATTATATGTTTGAGGCACAAAGATTCATAGGTTATAATATATGTTTTTGTGACCCAAATGTTGGGTGGTTTGTTGAAAACTGCTGAAATCAAAACCGTGGCAGACAATATAGAAACAAAAAGCAACAGATCTTCAATTCAAATGCTTGCAAACATATACATGTTTCCAGCAATATTTTGCTGGGGCCGTTTTTGTCAGCATGCAGATTGCGGAACAGGGAATAAAGGTACAATGTCGACAGTGGAAATTTTGGACGACGATACTGAAGATACACTGGTTAATATTGACAAAATTGTGTAGGCCATGAATAGTTTTTCGTTATTCAAATCGGCAGGTCCTGATGGAATATTTGCGATTGTGTTACAGACGAAAATAATGTTAGTTTCTCTTTGGCCGTTATACACGGCCAGTCTACGATTAGTTTGGAGAAAAGTGAAAGTCATAAAAATCTGTGATGGATTTCAGACCAATAAGCCTCTTATAATTTATACTTCAGGGTCTAGAAAGAATTTTGGATGAGCATATCAGATCGCTAGTGACTAGCAGCGTTCTATCAAATAGCCAGCAAGCCTACATCAAGGGAAATTGGACGGAGACAGTGCCACGTGGAGTACTAGTTAGCAGGGTCAGAAGGGGACTTTTCTATAGACAATATACAACGACAACCTCCCTGGATATAGAGGGCGCTTTTAACAATGTCGAAAAATAAAGTATCTTACAAACCCTAATACTGCATTCACACTGTAGCAGGTTTCTCTCATTTCGAGATTTCGGATTCTGCCTGAGGCGTGTCTTTAGATACGAAATCACGCCATAGTAGGGAAGAGTGTAAAAATCCTCCCGGACAGAAAAGCGGCCATAAGAGCTATATTCTCAATGGAGAAGTGATCGATACTATTACGTATGAAATAGTCACCAGTATTCCGCGTTCTTGAGGACCATAGTATTCCATGGTTTGTCGACTTGTATTTAGTTCACATATATCAAAACGAAACTGGCCGATGTCACCATTGGCAAAACCTAGAGCATTTTCCGATAGGGTGATATATTTTATCTGTATATGTACATAATAATTTATGGCACCCTAACTACAAAAGCTCAAAATTTAAAATTTTTCCATAAAACCGGATTTGTTAAGTTAAAAAATTCATGAATATTCTCAATAATATACGTATTCATAGGGCTATTATTTTTTGATGAAATGGAAAGGAAACTGATTCCCGATATTGATAGTTGATAGTTATGATCCGTGGTTATCACTTAAAAACAAATATTAAAATCTTGAAATTTTGTGTTATTACAGTTTTGTAGTTAGGGTGCTATATATTGTTTTCTATACACGCTGAAAAATCTGTATTTTGTTATTGTTTGGTTGCAAATATAAAGTGTGTTTAGAGCTTGTCGCAAATATAATATACTTGTGTCCAAACATATTGTGTTTGCTATTCAATATTACATGTTTGAGACACAATGATTAATGTGTTAGAATATATGTGTTTGCGACCCAAATATATTTATGTTACTGATACAAATACAGATGTGTTTGTTGCAATGTCTATGCTTTCTCGAGAGCAAGAGAATAAAAGAGGGACAACCAGAGAGAGTCTATATTATAAGAGTGTATCTGTATTTTTGCATTATTCTCTCAGTCAGTGATCCGTAAAATTCGTAAATTGCAGATGAAGTCAGTGTTTCTTGTTTTGGCTGATGTAATGCGTTTTAGTTTCATGTATTCAGTCGTCAATGTTTCATCGGACAATGGATATCAGAAGCGCTGGATCAGTGAAAAAAGAATAAACAAAGGCTCGGACGGTTAAATGGTTTGTGATGTTACTTTGGTGCTTGTGTATGAGTTTGGTATATATGGGCAACAACGTGAAGCCTTTTGTCTGTCCGAGCCTTTACTGAGAAAATCGAAACGGCGGAGCAATTGTGAAATAAACGCTTGCCTTGCATGAACTATATTTGTATATAAATATATTCTTTGTGTACCAACGCATAGTGATAACCATCCCATATCTGAAACCTTCCGAAAACAAAAACGTGAGAGACAACAATGAAAGGAGAAGCCAAAGAGCAGCAGATTCTCAGTTCATGAAAAAAAACAAATAATGCATTCAATGCACCTAAATGCAAAAAATGTCGTTTTAAATCTTTTAATTTTTTGTATTAATTATTTATAAATGTGGATTTATATTGATAAAATTAATTATAATAAATAATACATAAATATAGTGAAATCAGAGAATAATTCGTTTTTAAATATTATGTATGTATGGGGGGAAATGCGCATATGTTTTCACGTAAAAGCATACATGTTTGCCAGTAAATATGATGCTGTTTACATTTAAACACAAGTGAGTTTGGGACTTTCAAACATATTAATATTTGAAGTGTGTTCCAAAAATATACATGGTTCCTGCAGAATATGTTTGGGAGACTGTGATAGAGAGGCAGTTATTTTTCAGCGTGCAGAGATATTGCTTGTCTTCGCGGAATGTCTGCAATAGATCGGTGGATAAACGTGCTTACATAAAGTCAAAGTGCTGGGGTTCAACTACATTTCATTTTCAACTTAATTCTCATAATAATTTTGTGTTTTCGATATTAAAAATTGAACTATAAAATTAAAAATAAATAAAGAAAAGTTTAACAAAAGTTTAGGTTTACAGGGATTTGAAGTTCAGCCACTCGAAAGTCTTTGTTTTCTTGCCGAAGATGCTACCGCCGCACAGAGGGATTTTGCCGGCAAAAAATACCCTTTTTCGAGTGTCAAATATCAAAAATGTAATGATGCAGTTTTGTAGAGAATTGTTTAATTAAGAGAAATAAATCATTAGTTTTTTTCAACAGATTTTGTTTTTGTACAAAAAAACGCGGCAAAGTCAACAAAATGAAACTCTGCAGTAACCTGCCTCAGATTTTCATGCATTTCAATGGGCTGGAAACATAACTTCTTTTTGCCGTATCGATTTGGAATATGTATATTTGAAAAATATGGTATTTCTACATTAAGTTTTAAGAAAAAATAATTGAATAACAATAACAGATTAAAATATATTCATGCTTTTATGATGACACTCAAAAAACTAATGGTTTTTAGTTTTTCTTGGACTAAAAAAAGGTGGTCGTTATCGATCGTTGTGGCCTGGGTGCTAAAATGGTAAAGGTGGGAGAGTATTCTTTTGATTTCATAAATAAAATTCCCATTATATTTTATACTGTTGAACAAAGTTATAAATTTTATAAAAAAAGTGCCACGAAATTTCATTACAAATATGGATGAAAACACCATATAAAATGGTGTATACTTTTAGGCACACCACAATATGAATTTTCAAGTGTATTGCCCACAGAATCTTCTTTATTTATTTACATTATGTTTTGGTTGTGTTTTATATATAATATCCCTAAAAGTATGCACTGACAAATGTTGAAAAATTAATAAATTTCGAAAATTTTATAGTACAAATTTGACTTTTATTTAGAATGATTGGTTAATTAAAAAAAAACGGTAAACTATGGCCCCCTAATTTTTTGCATATATTCAGCTAACATATTAGGCTTTAGTTATTTATATAGATGTAAGTGCTGATTTACATCTATCAAAAACTACAAAGAATTATATCTGTGTTTTCGAAAATTTTGAAAAATGAAAATTTGTATATGGGCGTTGGACGTGGCACTTACATTTTTAATATAATTGGGGACTCAAATCCAAGCACTGGCAGTAAATTTTATTGACGTAGTTATGAAAATGAGGAAAATACAACGATTTTTTATTTTACGTTATATGGGAGGTAGGCGTGGTTGTGGGCGGATTTGAACAAAAACTTGTTTTTTTTTCTATCTTAGCAATATGAGAGATGTGTGCGAAACTTCAAAGCCCTAGCTCGATTCCTTCTAATTTTTACCGCGGCTTGTATGAAGAAATCCCACTGTGTGCCGTATCAGTGTTTCTCATAAACACAAACAATCGTTTGCCGCAACAAAAAACTTTTTTAAATGAAGTTTAGTGGTCTACAATTTTGATTTTGTGGTTCAATATTTTTCTTTGCGTGTATACGGAGTCGGAACAATATTTTCCTGTTGATGTGTTTTTTGAGCTGCGCAGTATTGACAATAAATATCAGCAATAGGGCGGGCGACTCTTTTATATAAGGACGTGGGTTCAATTCTCGCACTGACCACCTTTCATTAGAGATGGGGACAGAATCGAGTATTTAGCAATGAAAGAGCTTCTCAAAATTCCATTCGGAACCCGTGTAACACTAAAGCTCGCAATCAGTGAGTGAACACCTAGAAAGCGAACAGCACACTGGTTGTGAGTCGCTCTCCCCAATCCCTTCATAGGTTGTAATGGAAAACCATTTTTTGTACTAAAATCTGATATAATAAAATGTTCTGATATAACATTAAATTTTTATGTGGATAATTTCTTGCGATTCAAAACAACAATATGGCGATTGCAAAAATAAATTATTATTTCAAATTAATATTCTTCAAATCTTATGTTTCGCGCATAGAAAAATTTTCTATTCGAAATACTTCAACTCGATGTGTCAAAGGTTATAAACAAAATTAAGCTACATAAAGAGCTACAACAAGATTTACAAACTTCCATGTGTTTCTTGCTTCATAAATAGGTAAAGCCTAGAATTGGTCACAACTTTTAATGCTACTTTCATACATTTTTAATGTTGTGTTGCGGTGTTAACGATGAAAATTGTGTTCATATATTTTTTACATGAAATGCAAATTTTCCGAAACAAAAAACCCAAAAAAATCATAATTTTATTTATCAAAATCAAAACAATTGTATTTATGTGTTAGTGGGTATGTGGATGTGGGTGTTCAACTCTAAATACACCCATACATCCGCACAACATCATACATATTCATACAAATTTAATCCATTTATTGTTTGGATGTAATAGTTGTTGTTTTCAAACAACTTTTTTGTTTTATAGCAGTTTCTTTTTCGCTTTTTGTGTGAGTAAAGAGGGTTGAATGATAAGCACATTGGAAGGTACAGGCATTTCTTGTTGGAGACAAAATTTAAAGGAGGACAGATTGTCCTAAAACTATTTTAAAAGATGTAAATTAGCTGTTAATTTAAATTATATTTTGTTAAGAATTACGTATAGACAATTAAAATTAATCATACGCAGCAATCGTATTCAGTTACAACATCATATTTAACTGTTGCGTATGATTGTTTTGAATTACCGAATATTAATCATACTCACCATATGCCAGAAACAGTTTTGAAAAAGTTTGAAAATCGCGACCTTAGAATAACAAGGTTCTAACTGAGAATTTTTTATAAAGTCATCTGCATAGTACATGGCACTAAAATAGGCATGACCTTTCAATTACTAATATTGCAATAATTTTATCTCTTATGGTTTACAAGGTATCTGCCACAACAACATATTTTCCTGCAGTAATTTGGTTAATAAATTGAATTTAAAATGGATTTTCTCGAAAATTACTTGGTGCACTTAGAACCATGTTGTTCTAAGGTCGCGAAATGCTATAAAATATTCGTAACAAATGATTATATCGCCGAGTTCGAATATAAGTTGATCATTACTTTTTTCTTCAGAAATATTACTTGATAAAACCAACATCCAATAATTCGGATATTCATTGGTCATTAATAGGTTTCCCATATATATTGATCACAACCCTAACAATGGGTTTTGGGGGTTATTACCACTAGATTTGTTGGGTAAGCAAACTTTTGAGGGAAACCCCTCAACTTATATCCCGCACAGGGAGGACTGGAAGAGACGCAAACCAGGCAATATATGGAATTTAGGTTTATCCACTGATGGGTCTAAACTAGATAGCAAATTTGGTTTCGGTGTATGTTCAAAAGTGTTGGATCCAGACATCGCACACATGCAACCAGATCATTGTAGTAACCTACAGACAGAAGTAATGAATATCGAAGATGTTACCCTCTAGCTGGAAATCTCTGGAAATCTCGGTTATCAACATCTACTCTGACTGTCAGGGTGTTAAAAAATATAATCTGAGTTCTTGACTGCAAGAACTACCCATAACTGCCACCTATCACTAAATCAGATAACTTGGAACCTCAGGTCGCAATTCTTGCAGATGTTTTGGGATAAAGAGAGAATGCTTGATTTGTATATCATACATCGATTGGCCCATGCTACTTGAGTGGTAGGCAGCATGCCTACCCCAAGGGTAAATCTGTGGAGAGTGATCTGTAGGCTGTTTTGGGCTATTTTGATCGCAATGTGGGGTTTCGAGATTTCACTTTGGCTGCCTTCTTGGATATAGAAGCTGCTTTTAACAACGTGTCATCTAGCGCCATAATGGAATCTCCGTATTCCGTTGGAGAGCCACTGCTTCTTGTCGAATGGATTGGAAATATGTTACAGAGCCGCATTGTTATTCAAAATCTGGGTGCAAGCTTTTTTCGGAAGCTGAATACAAGGTGCGTACTGCAGGATGGAGTGATATCCTCTCTGCTCAGGGAATTTTGGGTGAGGTGGATAGAATACTTAAGGACTTTGAACTAAAAGAACGTAGAATTGTCGCCTACGCGGATGATATTATCATTCTTGTCGGCGGGAAATCTTTATCTACGATGAGCGACCCGATGAGGACACCCTGGGTGAGCTGTCAGATTGGGCTTGGCGCTGTGGCTAGGGTGTCCGTCCAGCGAAGACAGAGCTGGTCCTCTTCACAGGTAGGCGAAAGATCGGAGAATTCGGGAGATCAACGAAAGATCATTTTGAGTTATCTGTATCTTCTGAGGCGAAATATCTGTGTTTAGTTCAGGATCAGAAGCTGAACTGGAAGCGGAATAAAGACAAGCGAATGAAGCAGGGACGGGAAAAGGGAACGTTCTTTACGCCTCTCAGAATTCGATCGGTGAAAGTTGGGGACTGGGTCCAAGGAAACTTTATTGGTTGTATTCGACTATTTTACAACCAATTGATACTTGCCCAATTGATACTGCCTGGTCTATTTGAAAACTTTGGGGATTAGCTAACAGTTGAAAATGCTTGGTACGATTCAAAGCACTTCTTCGTTGTGCATCAGTTGTGCGAGGAGAGGTACCCTGCAGGCGATGTTGGACATCATCCTGAATCTTAGTAACCTTGATGTTTACCCGAGATGGTGTACTGCTAGAACCGCCCTTCGTCTAAGAGAATTGGGTCTCTGGAAACATGCCGCTAGGGGGCATGCCAACTTGCTCCTTGAGTTGATCGAGAATCACCAAGGCGATTGTTGGGGTCAGGTTACTGATTATATGCTGCCGACGGTAGATTTTGGACTGTTCCCAGAGATAATGATGCTAGATAGAAGTGATTGGGTGGATGGTATCCCTATCTCACTCTCTGGTTATGGATCCAAAATGACAGATACGGGAATGGGAATATTCAGTAAGGACAATTCAACTGTGTCTAATGCTAGGGTTGGGTGGGAACTGCTATGCTTTTGCAGCTGAAATACTGGTAATTATGAGGCCGGTGGTCGAGGTTGTGAACTCGTGCTTGTATCCAGAGGGTGAATTCATTATCTACGTTGACTGTAAGTCGGCCCACAGTGTGATCAGGTCGAACATATGTAAATCTTAACTAGTTAGGCATTGCTAGCTAATCCTGAACAGTGTAGCACCAGGCATGCTGAGCCTCTGCTGGGTTCCGGGGCATAATGATGTTGCAGGGAACGTTGAAGCAGATTGGGATGCTGAGGCGGGGTTTCTTCTGCTGATTTGGTGACCTATGTTAGTCCATAGATTTGTTACCTGTATGACTTAATTGATCGATGGACGAGGGACGGGATCAATGCCGCATGGTGGGCCAGATTTGGATTGTAGGATTTCGAGGGCTATGTGGCCGGCAGTGGGCTTGAATTGGACTGGGTCGCTTCAGCGATTGCAGAAGGCTGATTTACAACTGCTCATTGGGGTGGTTACGGGCCACTGTGATATTGAGGTCTTTACTCGCAACTGGATTATGGACGGGATTGACTACTGTCACGTTTGAAGTTCGTGTCCATTGACCACCTTCTCTACCAATGCCCGGCCCGGCAGCGGTTGCGACAACGTTGCTTTGGATGGAATTCTGTAGACGGTCTGGCCTCTCAATGCAACGTGGACATTGTGGATTTACTTAAGTTTTCACGGCGTTTGATATGGCCTTATGAGTTGTGTAACAGCAGCCTGCAGGATTTTATGTTCCACTGATCTGGGCTGGTTGGCCTATGACCTCGGTGGCCTCTTATTCTTTGGAGTACGTACGTGCGCTTGGAGTATAATGTCTGTTTACAGTTTGTATATATATTATATATATATTTATATATATTTATACGTCATAGTGGTAATCGTTTATATTGTGTGTGTTTTACTCTTTGGGGGGTTTTCTGTACGACTATTTTATTGCTTTTGGTATATATTTTATTTTTCATATGTGTTTTTCAATCTATCATAATATCTACTTTACTGGGACTCTCTCTTTGTTCTCTTCGGAACTCTCATGTCAATCATAATGAGTCGACTGACCTCCGAGTATAGTGGTTTATTATGTAATCATCGACTACCTCTTAATATCACGTGTCCTAAACTTAACCCAACCTAACCTTGGGAAGAAGAGGACATGTCCTGTTGGATCTAATAGAGATTCAGGGAGTTTAGCGAAATTAACTTTTTGCAGAACAGGAATAAGTTCTCCAGGGACCTTCTTGTGCCAGATTCAGGAATGTAGAGGCGGGCAATCATATGGATTGAACGCTCCTTAACTACACCATGTCAGTTTACATGTTGAAAATTAGGGCGAGAGTATGACAGTCCTTGGTATTACAACGGTCCTCATTGGACTAACTGTGTCAATACTGACAGTCATCTTTACACAACCCATCATTGGGGGTCGGTTGGCAAATACAGTTTGCGTTCGCTGGTATTGATTCGCCAGGATAACACAACTTTTTTTTAAATTGCTTGATCATTATTGAGCTTTATCAAAAACATTTGCTGATAATTGCTATTACAAATTTTTAGTTTTTCATTGTTTGCAAATATTTGCAAAATTTGTATATATATACATCAAATTAAAAATTAATTTTATTTAAAATTAACCATGCGCACCAATTACAACTGTTGCGTATGATTGTTTTGTATTACCGAATATTAATCATACCCACCGTATGCCAAAGTCAGTTTTGAAATAGTTTAAAAATGCTGAAAAATATTCGTGGCAAATGATGCTAAGAGAGAGAGATTCAACGAGAGAGATCCCACGAGATCGCTAAATTCGACTATTAGTGTGTCATTACTATTATTCTTCAGAAACATCATTGATCATTAATAGGATTCCCATAAATACTGATCGCAACCCGTACCGCAGGTTTGGGGGTTACCCTGCACCTGTTAACACTAGATTTGTTGGGAAAGCAAATGGGGGTTACATGACACCCACTTTGGAGATAAACTGATTCACTCATATTTTGAACAGGCAGGGCTTTAGGGGACGCATGCCAGTCAATAAATGGTATTTAGTCCTATACATTATATACCTTGCACAAAGGTTCTCATACCTTTTGTAGGGTCTTTCAGACAAAAGTCATGAATATCGGAGATGTTGCCCTTTAACTGGATCAAATATCGGGAATCAACATATACTCTGACACTCAGGCTGTTAAAAATATCAGCAATTTGTATTCCTCACTTCAAGAACTACCCACATCTGCCACCCATCATTTAATCAGATGGCAATGCAGTTCTAAATTATATCCCCCTTAAACAGGCACCGGAGTATAGGAACACTCCAGAGAACTGTAGCGCAAAGAACTGGCGACATTAGTCACTATATTTTCTGTTTCACTGTATACGGAGTATGTCGGTATAACGCTTTCGAATGCAAGCTCATGCTTAAATCCGACTCTTTCAGATATGCGGGTGATAGATGGTCTGGAGGTACAAAATTCAGGGCCACCAGGCCAAGGTATGTACTGAATTTAACGCTTCCAGTTCTGGACAGGATATACATATATAGAATAATGGTTGTGGTCACAGTTTAATAGTTAGATTCGTATCTCTAATCACAATTATGGCAGAGGTTGTGGAAAAAAGAGGACATGTTCTATGATACTGCCTGGCCTTTTTGTGAGTAGGGTAGATTATCTAGGTTTTTATTTTATTTGGATTTAATACATAGAGATTCAGGGAGTTAAGCTGAATGATCTTCGAAACTGTTTACACAACACTAATTGGTTCGACAGAAAGCAATATTCGTCTCTTCTTTTGCCAGATTCAGTAATGTAGGGACGGCAAATTATATGGCTTGAACGCTCCATAAACATACCACGGCAATCTACACTATCAACGCTTGATACGGAATGTGTCTTCCCGCGGTATTACCACGATCCTCAATGGACTAAGTTTGTCAATACTGAGAGTCACTTTTATCTAACCTATCATTGGAGTTTTGGTCGTCAAACCCCCTTTGCCTTCGCTAAGATAACATTATTTCCTTGAAAATTACTTTATCATTATTTTGCTTTATCAAAAACAGGAAAAGGTACAAGGAAATTAATTTGCCTACAGACTTTGATTCCCAATATTTGCTAAATATAAACATCAAATACTGCCTTCAATATTTAGCTGGACATTTAACTAAAATTTTAATATAAATTCGAACTAAAATTTAAATATAAATTTGCAAGAAGAATACAGGATTGTTCTTCCTCCAACCCAACTTTTCTTAAAGATGACATAACATTCACTAAACCGGTTGATAAAGCTAACCTCCTGGCTGAAATGTTCGCAAGGAACTCTTCCTTGCTGAATAGCAATCAACCACTCTCCGTGATCAATTACGTATCGTGTCCCATTCCCAAGATATTTTTTCGAACGCGAGAAGTTAAAAACGTTCTTGCGAATATTGTAGTAAATAAATACACGGGCCCGGATGCGCAATCTTTTCAACCTTGCATACCGTGTGGGAGTTTTCCCGGCACGTTGGAAGGTTGCTAATGTCCAGCCAATCCCTAAAAAAGGTGATGCAAGTGACCCTGCAAATTACCGCCCAATTGCAATTTGTTCTGCGCTCTCGAAGTTTATGGAGAGCATTGTTAACCACCATCTTGTGAAATATCTTGAGGCCAATGACCTTCTTAATGATCGGCAGTATGGCTTCCTTAGAATGAGATCTACTGGAGACCTGATGGCTTTTCTTTCGGAACAGTGGAGTCGATCCATTCACCGGCTTGGTGAGAGTAAAGTAGTGGCTCTTGATATTTCCAAGGCCTTTAACAGAGTATATCACGATGCACTCTTGTCAAAGCTCGCTGCTTTTGGTGTCGGTGATAACTTCACTCGATTTATATCGAGTTTTCTCAGAGATCGCACTATTCGAGTTGTTGTAGATGGGGTTTCATCCGACGAGCATAAATTGACTGCAGGTGTACCACAGGGCTCTGTTCTTTCTCCTTTTCCTATTTACATTGACGATCTCCTGGGTCAGACTGTGAAACCATTCTACTCTTTTGCGGATGACAGTAATCTCTGTCATTCTTATTCATTCGATCGTAGGCAGAGCCTTCAAGAGGTTGAAGTCAAATGCCGGACGATGAATGAAACACTCGGCCGGGCTCTGGTGTCAATTGTTGAATGGGCTCGAATGAATAGAGTAGATTTTAATGCGCAGAAGACCCAGTTTTGTTTGTTGTCGCATAAACGGATTTCTGACCCAGATGTGTCGTCATTGTCTATGGATGGTGTGGATATTGATGAATCAGACGCTCTTGATGTTCTGGGTATGAAAATACAATACGATCAACGTTGGACAAAACATGCATTTGAAGTGTCGAAAGATGCATTCAAGTATCTAGGCTTTTTAAAGCGGTGCAAGAAATACTTCACTCCATCTGATCTTCTCAACCACCTACATCAGGCCAAAGATGGAGTATAACTCCCATATATGGGCAGGTGCTCCTAGGATCTCTTTGGAGCTTCTCGACCGTGTCCAGAGGAGAGCAACTTTGTTAATAGGGGACAGTAGGGTATCCAACTCTATTGTCTCCCTTGAGCATCGTCGAAATTTTGGTTGCGTTTCGCTGTTCTATCGATACTTCCACGATATGTGTTCCGTCAACTTATGCCAGAGGTGAGGAAATTTAGCCGAAGTACGCGGCTTTCCAGGAACTCTCATCCATTTTTTTAATCGAGTGGCTAATTGACCGCACTACACACTATAGAGAAAATTTGTTCTTCAGCCGAGGCAGATGTCAACAGACACTACTCACTCTTTCCACCCTCCACTAACTCAATTTTCCTTCGCCAACACAATGCACTGCATTTATAGGGGAAATCCCCTGAGTGTTGGTTTGATAAAAAAAAAACAATTAAAATTAATTATACACCCTAAAACAATTATTAGGTGCGTATGATTTTTTGTTACAATAAATAATAATCATACCCACTGTATCCCTATAGGCAAAAGACTTCTATGAAAATGTAAAAATTAGTTAAAATTTATGTATGAATTTAACGATGTACAGATTTGAATTCAAGAAGTTTGTTGAGGCTCTATGCTCTTTATGGGTTCGAAGAGAATATATACATACATATAAATATGTCTATTGTATTTCTATATTTATTTATTCTTTCTTCAGTTAACTTTTGTATTAAATGTACAGTCAGCTAACATTTTACTATAAATTAGGAACATAATAATAATCATGCCAACCGTATGCCAGTTGTAAAATAAAGTAAAAATATGTTAACATTTTGCTGATGCAGAGTCTTCACAATTTTTCGCATAATTACCCTTTAGTATGATAATAATTTTTCCTCTCCAAAAACATTCAAAATTCTATTCTTTGTTATACTGCACAAGTTAATCGCATGCGATTACTGTCATCCACAAACTCAATCATAACTGAACTATGTAAAGGATTGTATAACAAAAAGCAACAACAACACTTCTTTATAAATTCCTTCATATCTATTCGATGATAAATATTTAACATACCACCCTCATATTTTCATGAGAATTTCAGTTTCGTGGTGATTTTGGTGACGTTTGTGTTGTGTTCCACTCCCACTCTTACCTCACATTCCACACCCTCCCTTAAATATTTCGTGACATATTCCGTGATAGCATCATAGTTGCTTTAACATCAACATCACATGTTTCCAAATGAAATTGTAAGTTCCCATCGTCATCTTGTTTCGTGTTGTCGTGTGCGTTTTTGTATTTTGTTTTTTTCTCTTATTTTCCTTAAATTTTTTCTTCTTCAGTTCTGGTTGCCCTTATTCCCAGGATTGCATTGCAGGAGCATTATAGGGGGATATTAGTACTTTCCAAAATGTTTTGCTTAAGATTTCACTTCAACACTCAGTTTTTCATAAGAAAAATATAGTTGCCGGTTCTTGGAAAACACAACAAAAAATGTAGGCAAAATACTGGGAAATTTTTTAATTTTTCACTTTCTTTATCATGCAGCGGAATGTATGAAAAAAGAGCGCCTGAAAATATGCTTCAAATATTTGCTAAACCATTAGAGTATTCATCTTTCCGTTAAAGTTGTCGTTTTGTGTTTATCAAGTGTTGATGCTGCTGCTGCTGCGGCTGCAGGATGTGCATTGGTTCTTTATCAATTCCACCTGAAATGTAAATCAATTTGGCGTTTTCCACTTTACCGTGGCATCACAACAAACCGCACAGCATTTCCTTTTAGGTTAGGTTAGGAACGAGCCATCCAATAACAACAACACTAGTACCAGCAGCAACATCACTTTAGCAGCAACAGAAACAGCAGTCCTACCACCCTCACCACCAACCACTATCAGAGGTCCTGCACAAAAAAGTAAAAGGATAATATGTACTATTCAGCTTACAGCCTACCAGTCACTAGTACCAATGTTTGTTAACATGTTTATGCATGTATGTGTATATGTAAGTATGTATGTGTGTACTGGCACCCACTGACACTCCTATAAATGACGTATACATGTGTAAGAGAGAATTGCATAGGGAATGTATTTTGTTTTTGAAAAAACCCGTTTAGTTAAAGGACGAACATGCTGTGCCAATATTAAAGTGCCGATAGCGCATGAAAGTTATAAATAAAAATCATCTGATACACACAAACTTAACACCATTTCGAGTTCGTTTGGGACAAACATATTATTTAGCAGTAAACATTAGGGTGGAGTGAAAATATACATTTTCTTCGAATTTGAAAATTCCACACACGGAAAGATATGTAGCTTGGGATCTTTAATAAGGAAAAAATAAGGAAAAAATTTGTGAGAAAAAATGTACTTCTCGTTGAAATCGACACCAATAGTACCAAAGGTAAATATTGGTAGTCCATCCTTTTATTTCCCTCAAATACTTTTGTTTGGGTACTGAACAAGCTGAAACTTTGAAATTTCGAATGAATTGATTCGTTAATTGTTGGGATTTTTTGAAACCAGCGCCAAAGTTGCAAATATTTCAAAATTTCCCCTATTAACAAAATTTTTTCATGCAGTTCATAATCTTCAATTGCAGGTCAAAACAATTCGGTTATCATGCGGCCATTGCGCTACGAATCGACGGTAACTGTTGTTTGAGCGTTATTTTCGAAAACGTACGACCCAAGGACATCACCAGACAACAATATGCACCAAACATTCACTTTTTCCTGATGCAAAACCTAGCCAACGCCATTGGCCTAATTTAATTCGCCTAGCTATGTCCACGTCAGAATATAGATGATATAGCTCTTGGTTCCAACTTAAAGGGGGCCATATATTTTACGGAGAATTGTTCTCTCGATCCCAGGTGTTTTTCATCCGCTGGCGATATGACCCAAGTTTCGGAGCCATATGTAAGGACAGGTAAAATGAGCGTCTGGCATAGCTGGACTTTTGTCTGTCGAGAGAGGGATTTGGTCATAAACTGCTTCTATTTGCAAGCACAATTCTCCTATTTATATCCAGGCTGACGTTGTTGTCCCTCTTCACGGCGGATCCGAAGTAGATAAATTCATCTACCACTTCAAAATTAAATACACTTTCCTTTCCCAATTTGGCATTAAAATCGCCTAGATTGATCTTAATGTCATGGTTAGGGCCGCGCTCCTACACGCTGAAAAAACGGCATCTGCAACATATTCTCCCAAATATATTCTGCAGGAAGCATGTATATGTATGGAACACACTTCAAACATTTATATGTTGGCAAGTCCCAAACTCAGGTGTATTTGAGTGCAAACATTAGCATGTTTACTGATAAATATGTACGCTTTTACGTGGAAACATATGTGTGTTTCATTTCAAACATCCATATACTTACGTGGAAGCATTCGCGTTTTTCCATAAACTTTCATATACTTACGTGGAAACATATGAGTACTTTCTCCCAAACAAAACAATATTTAGAAACGAATTATTCTTTCTTTCTTTATTTATTTTAATTTTATCAATATATATCCACATTTATAAATAATTAATACAAAAAATTAAAATATTTAAAATGACCCGTTTTACATTTACTTGCATTGAATGCATTACTTTTTTTATGAAATGAGAATCTGCTGCTCTTTTGCTTCTCGTTTCTTCTCGACGAGAATGTATTTCTAAAGGTTATCCATTTCGTGGTTTCAAAATCACCGGTCTGGCAAGGCTGTCAGCTGTTAAATATCTGTCATCCGAAGTGTCATTTGTTTAGTGAAAGGTTTGCCATTTACGAATATGGATCGTTTAACAACCGAAGAACGCGTTACAATAGTTACAATTCACTACAAAAGCAGTGATTCAAACGTGGCCACTTTTCGACCAAAATATTCTTTAACGATGAAGCGCATTTCTCTCTCGATGGTTGGGCAGTCCAAGTAGCTCACTTTTTCCACGCAGTATGGGTAATGGCTTTATCGGAAACCTCCGTTAGCTAGCTAAAGTGAGAAGGCGAAACGAATGAGCTGCCTGATTGGTAGTGCGATCAACCACTCGAAGACCACATATGTGACTGCTGCCCAATTTCAGAGTTGTCACTGGAACAAAAAAAAAAAAATATGACATTAAATTTAAAAAGTGCAATCTTTCTGAGACACCATACATTATGAAAAATAACGGTCCAAGTAACATATTGCTGGAACCATGTACATGTTTGCAAGGACTGTTTTCATGAATTGAAGATTTGCTGCCTTTTGTTCCTTTATCGTGACAGACAGCAGTGTTAGCAGTAATTTTCAACAAGCAAAGCTATATTTGGTTAACAATTACATATGTTATAATCTATTAATCATTGTGTACCAAACATATTATATTGAATGGCAAACACAATGTGTTTGTGCACAAGTATACGATATTTGCAACAAGCTACAACCACATTATATTTGCATCCAAACAACAAAAGAAGGCAAATTTTTCAGCGTATACAGATGCATTAAATATCGGGTTTCGTATGATATTGCAATTCACATAATGGAGTAATTTTACTGTTTTTTCTCTTTTGTGGTGCAAAATTGACCTAAAAAAATGGAAAAAGGTTATAAAATAAGGGACTCATAAGTCAAACGGGAATTATCGGGATCCCGAGAAATTCATTTATTTTTCTCGCTTTGAAAATGTCCGCGAATTTGTATTCCCTAGTCAGAACCTATCCCAGAGCGCGTGCGTTTAAAATTCAAAGTTTGAAATTATTCGCGAACTCGCGCGCTGCCTACTACTAAATACAGTGGTGCGCAAATATACGACTCGAATCTCGCGGGATTAATTTTTGAGTAGTGGGAGGATTTTTTTCGCGTGCGTTTGCGATGCCTGACCATTACATTATTGCACGCCATAATTAGTCCGTCATGTCAAATTGTTGTGTGCCTTTATGTCGTTTCAAGGAATTAAAACTAGACAAAAGAGTAATGAAATATGGTTTAAAAACAAAGTGTTTAGACAATAAAATCGCTAATACGGCAACAGTCTACCTTCAAAGAGACCTTTTCCATTCTCTTTATAACACTCATACAAAAGAGTATTAATTTTACACCGCAACCTTTCAAAAACATGTGGAGTTGGTGAATTTATTGCCAAAGAGACAGAGAGTGCAGAATTTCACCTAAGAGTGAAAGTGCAGATAAAATACAGGGAAATTACACTTTGCCTAACCATAAGGATTACGTCAATCGGAAAACTCGTTCAGTCGCCGACGAACCATTCAAAGGAAATGTTGTGTGCTTAAAAACTACCGAAGATACAAAACAGAACACAATAATTTGACAAAACCAAATGTGAAAAAAAATCAGAACAAAATCTAACATAGTGATAAAATATTAAAACAAAATGTATAGAAAACAAAAAAAAAATATTAATAATAAAATAAAGAGAAGAAAATCTTAGCAGCAAAAGAAAATTGTTTAATTCAAGTGTTAAATTTATTAAGTTTCATTAAAACAAAAAGTGTAAATAATAAGTTAAATCAAACAAACACACAAACGTGTTAATAATAGAAATAAAACGTTTTTTCCTGCTTTTTACTTAAAGGTTGATAAAAAATATTTCGAAGAAGAAGAAAAAAGGAAATTGTATGAGATTCTTGCCCCTTGCCCCGTAGAGTTTTTTCTGTTCTTCTTTTTTATTGTTATGCGTGTGTGTATGTGTGTGTGTGTGTGTGGTAACTAACCTACATTTCCTATAAACGACGCGTTAGCTCCTTTTGCTGTTGAGTGTAAAAACAGAAGAAGAAGAGGACAAAGTTTTACCGTTTATTTTCATACACACGTTCGTTTTGATACGGCGGGCATTCGTTAGCAGTCGCTAGAACAAACTGTTTGCAGGATATGGTGAATAAAAGCTCTCTTAACTGCTTGTTTGAGTAAGTTATGAGAAACACACCCAATGTATTACACATTCTCTCTGGTTCTCTTTCGCGGAACATTGAATTTATCGTGTGTTGTCTATTGTATTTGTGAAAAATATGTTGCATACCTTTACATCACTATTTATTACATTTAGAGGCTGTACAACAGTATGCTAGGAATTTGGCAGAGTATTTACGCGATGTGTTGTTGTTTAATGCTTGGTAAGTGTAAGCTGCTACATGCAAGAGAGTTAGAAGTGAGAGGGTATGTAAGAGTTGTGTGGCTCCATTAATCTCAGTCACTGTGTCACGGTGTCTTTGTGTCAAAATTATTACAAAGGCAGAGGCAAACAGCATTAACAGTGTCTGTTAAGTTAACAGCATCGACACGGGAACAACAATAGCATTTAGCAAAAGAAGCCAACAACTTTTATGTTTAACATCAACACCCTAGACGCGTTTTAAAACAACAACAGCATCGTTAAGGAACTACAGCAAATCCTGCTGGTGTTGCCAACAGATTTGTCGGCAACGTTTTGACTTTAGGCAGCAGCAGTAGCAGCAACTATTTCGTTTGAACATTTTTTTGAAACTTTAGTATCCTTTCTAGCTTTCACAGCTCAATAACGAAATTCCCGTGATATTTTTTTTTTAAACTCAATACAAAAACTAAACAGGAAATCAAATGTGAAAGGGCACATGCTTCTAGTGGCATTTTGCATTTTATCAAACGGTCTTTTTCTATCCTCATAACACACATATGTATGTATGTAAATTTTTCTGGAAAAATTCTTTTGAAAAAACCTAAGAGAGAACAAGACAATTGTGTGGTAGTGCAAGTGTTAAAGGATATTCTCTTACGCGTGAGTGTAACATATGCCTATGTATGCGTGTGAAATATTTAGTTCACAACAAAAGTGAAAAGTGAAAATAACAGCAACAACAATTCAAAACACACACACACTCGCAAACACTTTTATAAAAATAGCAAAATTCTAAAATGTGTGTGTAGGCGCGTAAGTGTGGTTAAGTGTTGATGTGAAAATTTACAATATTAGAGAATTTCACATAAGGAAATACAAATTTAAATAATAAAAATTTTAAACATGAAAAGGAAATGAGAAATTTAACAATAATATGGTGAAAAGGACAAGAAAATTAATAAGGATTTAACAAGAAAAATCTGTAAAACGATATTTGCATGAAAACATACAAGAATGCTAAGGAAATTTAAGATATAAGAAATCCTTTAAATCCAAACAGCATCTAGAAAGTGTGTAACAGACAGCAGCTTATCTGATAATAATAATAATATTAAAAATATTAATATAATAATGAAAAAATTGTTAAGAAAAATATAAAAATTTCCTTATAATTTTCAGTAAACATTTTTATCAAACAAAACGATGTATAAAATATCAATTGAAATGATGTCAAATATAGAACACAAAGAAAATGTAAATGAAATCACAATTTCCGTGTAAGAGAAAATACACGAAAGGAATACGCAGTTTTAAAACAAAAATCAACATAAATTTGAAACATGAAATTTAAAAAATAAATAAATAAAAATGCAACTCCACGACATTTTCGAAACCCCTGCAACAACATAAAGAAAACACAAAGGAAATTTGAAAAAAACACAAACAAAAAATTAAAAAAAAAAACCCCAACCAAAAGCTTAAAAGTTTTTCCATAAAGTGTAACAAATTAGAAAAAAATCTAAAGAAACAAATTTCAAAAAAGATTCAAAAAATAGATTCATAAATTTAAAAAAAAGATTGCAAAAATTAAAAATAGAAAATTTAAAAAAAATATTTTAAAATTAAAAAGTTAATATTTATAATGAATAAAATAAACCTATAAAAAAATGTAAACAAAACTATAATGGAAAATTATAAAACTTAAAAAAAAATGTATAAAACATAAAGCAAAAATAACAAAATTCGTGAAATAGTTATGACAAATTATCCTTAAAATAATAGTTTAATTAATTTAAAATACAAACACAACAAAAAAGTTTCCTGTACAATAAAGCCAATACAAAACAACTAAAACAACAGACAAATTTGTGTTAATACTCTTGAAAACTCTACAAAGTTGCCGAGCAACACCAACCAACTAAAATCGGCGGAAGAGATTGGATATCAAGATACGATAGAAAGATACCAAACACTCAACAATGTTAAAAGGTAAGCAGGACTTTTTAGTTTTCATCTTCATCTAAGTTAGTTGTTTGCCAACTTAAATTGAAAATTCAAAACATTACACTAGACATCAATGTTTAAGATACAAGAGCAAAACCAAAGAACTCCATTGAAAATATCGTAGTAGCAAAGTTTCCATGATATCGCTCTTAAGATCTAGAGTATTTTTCATGGAATCGAGAAGAACTATTCCCAAATAAATATACTTAATGCTGCCTGTATAAATACTAATTTTTTTATTGGTGTTTCACAGCCTGTTTAGGTCGAAGGACTTACACAATAAAGATAACATATGTTTCTAAACGGTTAAAGTTTTTCTCCCTTTAGTTGGACACTCATATAAGGATTGTCCTTTTGATTACTAGGCTAACATTATTGTTCCAGTTATTTCGTCCATTAGAGAGGAATCTCTATTCATTATTAGGCTAACATTACTGTTCTTATTATCTCGTCCGCTACCTCCACGATATAATGAGTATCCAATTTCACGTATTGACCCATTAGACAGGAATCTCTACTCATTGAAAATATTAACTTTGTATTGTCCTTGTCCACTGCCAGTCCTACATTCACTGAAGTCTTTGCAATTATTGAAAATACTTAAGTATGTCAATGTCAGGATAAAGCTCATACAGCTCATGATTCATGCATCGCCGATACGCGCCGTTGTGCACTATAGGGCCATAAAGTTTTCAGACTATTTTCATCTCGAAAACTCCTACAGATGTTTCGCCTGCTTGCGATAAGACCCAGGATTCTGCGCCATAAAGCAAGACAGGTTGAATGTGAGTCTGGTACAGCTGGACTTTTGTTACTCGAGAGAGGGCTTTATCTCGAAAGTGCTTGCTTAGCCCAAAATAACATCTATTCGCAAGCACAATTCTCCGCTTCATCTCAAGGCTGACGTTGTTGTTTTTATTTACGTCAGATCCGAGGTATATAAATTCGTCCACTACCTCGAAGTTATAACGGTTATCAACGTTCGTCGAAACCATTAAATTTGTCTTGTCCTCGATTACTGTCAGACACACTTTTGCTGACTCCTTCTCAATTCTCGAAAAAACCGCAGTAACTTCTCTAACTGTGCGCTTCTCTATCTACATATATCATCAGCATACGCGAGCAGCATGTGACTTTCGCTGCTGATGGTTTTATTCATTTTGACTGCAGCTTTTCTCATAAAGATCTCCATTAAGATGTTAAAGAGATCGCAGGATAGGGTGTCGCCTTGCCTGAGACCTCGCTTAGTTTCGAAAGGTTTGGTAAGATCCTTACAAACTTTCACTGCGGATTTGGTGTTCGTCAAGGTCATCTCTCAAAGGCGTATGAGTTTTGCAGGAATACCAAGCTCAGCCATTGCTTCATAGAGTTTCTCCCGTATCGGACTATCGAAGGCCGCCTTATAATCGATAAATAGGTGACAGGTGTCGATTTGTGTTTCGTGTGTCTTCTCCAGGATTTGGCGTGGCGTGAAAATCTGGTCAGTTGTCGATTTTCCAGGCCTAAAGCCACACTGGTATTGCCCAATCAGGTCAGCGAAAATTGGTTTTAGTCTTTCGCACATTATACTTGATAGAATCTTATATGCTATGGATAAAAGGCTTGTTCCACGGTAGTTGGCACAGATACTCGGGTCACCTTTTCCAAATATGGGACAGAGTACACTGAGACTCCAGTCACCGGGCATGCATTCATCTAACCAAATTTTGCTAATGAGCTGATGCATGCACCTTATCAGCTCATCGCCGCCAGCCTTCAATAGCTCCGCTGGTAATCCATCGGCTCCTGCGGCTTTGTAGTTCTTAAGCAGGGCAATAGCTGTTCTGACCTCGTCTTGGTTAGGAGGGGGGTAATCGACGTCATCGTCCACATTGTGGTAGATTGTTCCATCGTCTTTGGATATCGCAGGTACCAGTAGTGCGGAGAAATGATTTCTCCATATTCCAAACATTCTGTACACATCTGCGATGAGATTTCCGTCCTTGTCTTTACAGAAGGGGGCCCTGAACCATGTCCATTAGTTCCGTTTTCGACTTTTTGGTAGAATTTTCGGGCTTTGTTCTTTCTTCTATGTGTCTCAATTTTCTCACTCTCGCGCTTTCTCCACTGCCGTTTCTTACGCCTGATGAGACGGTTTACCTCCTTTCTTTTCTCCCCATACCGCTCAGTTGCAGCTCGCGTTGCAATTGATTGAAGCATTTTGCTAGAATCTTTTACCACTAATGACCATTTTTTTGCCGCGGCAAAGTCAATCAGTCTCATACCGTTGTCGTAACTGTCAGCATGTAGACTGAAATTGCCAATAGTTGAATCAAACACATTTTCCCTGTCTACTTTAGCATTAAAATCTCCTAGTACAATCTTAATGTCATGGCCATGGCAGCGGTCATACGTTTCCTCTAGGAGCTCATAGAATATGATTTTATAGCAACCGGCTGCTGCCACCGAATTGCAGTTTCCGCAACCAAATCGAGTTTCTCACTACTGAACTTCGAAACCACAATTACAATTCGGTTGAAGGAAACTCTAACGTATAATGCTATGAAAATCTCTAATGTGGTTGTGAGGACCTCTAATCGGGTTGTTATAAACTCTAATGTGGTTGTGACAAACTCTGCAGTTGGTTGAGGCTATATTTCCCATGGATGTATCAAATAATGTGTGGTTTGAAATTAGTTTGTATCAACCGTCAACTAAACTATTGCCACCGTGTTGCTGTTGCAAAAACCGAAATTAAGTTCTTATGACTGAATTTAGTAACCAAAATTCAAACTCGGTTAAGGCAACATCTACGGCAGTTGTAGCAAACTCTAATGCGGTTGTGACAACCGTCAATTAAACTGTTGCCACCGTGTTGCTCTTGCAATAACCGAAATGAAGTTCTTATGACTGAATTTAGTAACCACAATTGAAATTTGGCTGAAGCCACATCTACTTGAATTGTGGCAAACTCTAATGCCGTTGCTCCAACCTCTAAAGTGGTTGTGACAAACTCTAATCTGGTTGTAAAAACCTCTTCATTCTGTTACGACTATTTTTTCTGCGCATGTGGCAAATAGATTATTGTTTGAAAAGAGTTTGCGGCAACCGTCAATTAATCCCTTGCCAAAATCGTATTGAGGTTTTCACGTCTGAATTTCGTAACCTCAACTGTAATTCAGTTGAATCATCCTCTAATATGATTGTGACAAACTCTAATGCATTTGTAGCAACCTCAAATGTGGTGTTGACAATCTTTAATCCAGTTGTAGCAACCTTTACATTCTGGTACGGCTAATTTGGAAATTTTTCCTGTAAATGTGACGGACAAAATACAGGGAAACTATCAGAAGACTCTCTAAATGTGCAACGGAGAATGGACTAGGAGTACATCCAGACAAAACCGAGCTCGTGCTTTTTCCCAGCAACTAATAGAAGCTTCCGTATATTGAGCCATTATCTTTAGATTATATGGGCAGTTGCCTGAAGGATAAAGCAAAATATTTAGGCGTGATTCTGTGGTCGTCGGTGGTACAAAGGTTAGTATCGGCGCACATCTTGTACATGAGATTCCAGGTTCGATCCCTGCTCTAACCACCTTAAATTTCTTTGAGCGGCGGTCACCTCTCATAGTGACGGTGACACTATCGAGTATTTAGCCGCGAAAAAGCTTCTTAAAATCAGTGAGTATAAATCAGTGAGTATAAAACTAGAAAGCGCACAGCTCACTGGTTTTGAAAAACTCTCCGCAATTCGTTCATGGAATGTAATGGGAAACCATTTATTTATTTTTTTGATTCTGATTAGGAAACTCAGTTTCTAATCTACCACTATGGATAGAATCAGCAAAGCCACAGTGGCCCTAAATTCGTGTAAAAAGGCCATCGGAGATCGAAAGGTCCTATTCCCATAAATAGTTTACTGGATACATATGACTGTTGTCAGCCCGATAATGCTTAATGACATTGCCGTTTGGTGGCCATTGCTGGAGAAATCCACATACACAAGTCTGCTGACAAAGGTCAACATAGTGACAATAGTTCATATAACGGATGTTCTTCGCATAACACCTACTTAGTGTTTGGAGCTTATCCTTCATCTGTTACCTTTAGATTTGACAAAAAGGAAAATGGCGTCATCAAACCACCTAGGACTTTCTTCACTATGGACCAACAGCCCCTATCATCACAGTACGATTTTAACAGATCAGCGACAATCCACGTTAGAAGTGGTTTACATGGCACCAACGTCTTTCTTTGAGACTCTCATATCCCAAACAGACGGGACTGGAACGGATGTATACCAGGCAATAGAGGATTTTTATGGTTGTACAATGATGGTTCCAACTAGATGGGAAATTTGGTTTTGGAATCTATTCTAACGAGGTGGATCTAAACCTTGCACGAGGGCTATCAAATCCTTGTAGTACTTTTTGGATACAAGTCATAGCAATCGGAGAATTTGAACGATGGCTGGGGCGTAACGTCATCAAACAACGAAAATATACAGATTTTTCGACGTGGATGCGTGCATTGGCACAGAAACATTCCAGGGAACTATCGAGGTTAGTGACTACGTTACTTGTTTCAAACGATATATACCCACATGATTCCGCCTTCTACCTGCAAGCTCATGCTTAAAGCCGAAACTCTTAGAAATGCGAACGAAAGATGGTCTGTCACTCGCAACATATGAAATCCAGGGAGGATATGTCTAAAGTAATCTTGTAAAGTGACGTCATGATCCGTCCGTACATAATAACAAATACTCATCGCCATTCCCACCCGCATACGTCCCTGGTCTACCCATCACCTAAGCATACACAAAAACCACCGCGAACAATCACACTCACTGACAACACACAAGCTCTGTCTACGTTGTGTACATATTAGCAGCGAACAAGATAATGGCCACACGAGAATGAGTGATTGGATGCAATTCTCATTTGTGTCACTACAGCAATGGTACTTAGTGTGAAGGTTGACTAGACTCAAGTCATCGCCTCCGAGCAACAACCAGACAAGATTATATCATTTTGCCTGGGGCTCTAGTTCTGCAAAGGACAGGATCAAATTTTGGGATCCGTTCTTTAGTAAAGACGTAGTGCAGCTTACATTAGCCCTAGACAAAACCACGTTACAATCTCCTTTTAGCACAATATACATTTCCCAACGTTTCTGTCATTTCTTTAACTCCTTTAAAAAATACGATTTGTCAAACTCTTCAAAATACACTTCGATCTCGAGGATAACCCCCTCGTTTCAGCTGAATTCTTTTCCCGCAATCAACTTTTTCATGTTGTCACAAATAAGTCACAGGGAGCCAAGTAGGTCTATTACCATAGTGTAATAATATAAGTGGACGCATAAGCCCCGCTGATCAGGCATTTTGTTATTGGGTTGTTTCTTTTTATCATTCTTTGTTTACGTAGTACACTCGAAGTGTCAAACTTGTCCCATCATTTGTTTTGATTCTTATTGTTCGTTATTAAACGTTTGAAAAGTGTTGTGCAAATTAAATTGAAATATAAATATAATTGTAAAGTGCGAATAAGTTCGAATAAATTGAAATCAATTGAGTCCTCTTTGTATGTGCCTATCACAGTAATACCACTGCATGCCAAGCCGAATGATGGATTGAATTTCCCCGCATCCGAAGCCTTCTCGACATTCTTCATGTGATTGTCCATTCTAGTGGCTGGAACTTTATCTTTAATGGCAGCGAATTGTTCCATAGCAGCCTTAGCTGCTGCGGCGGCCACACGTGGATCTACGACTGAAGCTAAGAAAGCCACTGTGGACACAATGAGATTACATGACTTACTAAACGGTATTGGTTGGCAACCAAGTGAACCTAAAAAGCCGCGATCGTCTTCAAAATAAGGATCGTCTATGGGCAAGCGTTAAAAGTGTAGTATACATTCATCCTGTGTACGAGTGCCAACGTGCTCGCAAACTGTATTCCAATCATCTTTATACAACCCCAAACCTTCCAGCAACAACAGTGTCTCTTGATTCGTCCACTCTTGACATACTGGCTGCAGTACGATTTTTCATAGCAGCCGGTTTCTTAGCATATTTTAGACCAAAATGGCCCGATGGTGTAGAGCCATTCTCCACTGGCTGCGTTTTAATGGCAACTGGTGGAGCTTTGTCAAGCGAATCTTCCTTGACCTCTTTGCTTACGCTTGTCGTTTCATCGCCTGTAGTTTTTTTGATGGCTAAAAATATATAGAAGAAGTAACTAAAATTACCTACATATGTATGGACTTAGCGATGGATACTTACCAATTTGGATCTTAAATGCGTTCCAACTTTCTGCCTATTACTTTTTTTTTAATACATGTAATTCTATGCATGTAATTATTTACTTTGGCGTTTTTCCTTTGCCTCTTCTTCGTATATAAAATGATTTTGACATATCGAGCGTATTGCCATGACAATAGTACAACAAAATTCTGTCAAAATCGTTTCATATTACAACAACACGCCACGCGTCGACTTATATTATTAGACTATGTCTATTACCGTGGATGCGGCAGTAATTCGTAGTGCAGTACAGTACACTGTTTTGACATTGGCAGTCGTATCCGATTGGTGTATACCGCAAGCAATCGCGGCACCCATCAAACCGACCCCTGTCTCATGCTTAAAATATTAAATGCCGTTTTATATGCTACGTCTACGACCTCTGCTACTTCGCACACTTTCCTTCGTTCATCAGCGAGAATCAAGTGCTGGACCTTTTGAATGATTTCCTCGGAAACCACATCTGACGGGCGGCCTGGACGCTCCTCATCAACCACAGATGTACGACCCCATTTAAATTCGTTGAAACAATATCCTACGGTTGTCATAGATGGTGAAGGGTCCCCATACACAGCATCCAACTTCGCTTTTATTTCTTCGGATGTTTTTTCTTCCAAAAATAAAAAATAAATTACTGATCGATATTGTTTTTTCCATTTTTATCGACAAACACAAAACACCTGTGATACGTCAGGCTGCCAATTAAAGACTAACCAATGAATCAGTCTGAAATTTAGTACGGTATCGTGTAACAGATGACATTATACGACGGCAATACCAACTTCCCCCAGCAACGCCACTTGTCTTCACACACGGGTACTTATTGATCGACCCTCGTATCTGTAAACATGAAAAAAATTACTGATTTCCCATTACAACCCATGACGGGATTGGGGAGATCTTCTAACAACCAGTGAGATGTGCGCGTTCTAGTTTTACACTCACTGATTGGGACCTACAGTTTCACACCCGTTCTGAACTGTATTTTGAGAAGCTTTTCCATGGCTAAATACTCGATAGTGTCGCCATCACTAAGCGAGGTGACCGCCGTCAAAAAATATGTTAGGTGGTCTGAGCAAGGATCGAACCAACGTACTGATTTACAAGAGCCGCGCAAACTATCATCCCACCACCGACGGCCACTGTAAACACTGAAAACTGCTAGATATTCTCACACGCGTCTTTACTTGAAATATCAGCACATGATTTCTGCAGATGCAGCACGGGATGAAGAGGAGAATGAGAGTGTCGAACATGTGATATGTGATATGAGAGTATTTAGGGTCTTACTTATTTTTGGATGAAACGTTAAGCTTTATGGCCTTATAGCATAAATTGGTGCGTCAGGGATTAATATATCTTCCATTTTCAAACATCGGGATTTAATGTCACATGGCTTGAACGTCTCTTAATCACACCAGATCAGTTTACAGGTCCAACGATGGAGAATATGACGTGGGGTGGTATTACAAGGGTTCTAATTGAACCAAGTGTATCAATTTTGACACCCAGTTCCACCTAACCTAAATTAACTTCCCGTAATAAGTAATGATAATGATACCTGTTAGCAAGTACAATGAGACTTTTATACATGATTACTTTATTTGAATTTGCTTCAGTTTTCCTCAATAATAATTCCATTAATATGTTGAAGAGATTACCTTGATGCCTGATATGAAATGGTTCGATAAGATAAGATCGTTATTGACCTTCATTGAGGTTTTGGTCAGTGGCAGTCTACAAAGCACCAAGCACAGCCACAGTTGAGTAAATATTTTCCCACATCGGGTTATCGAATCTAGTTTTATAATCAGAAAAAGACAACCCACGGACGCTGAATTAAGATTTTTTTGGATTTTTCAGGATTTTCCGCTATAATTCTTCGAACAAACTCTCTACTTATATAATGAAGCGATCTGACTTAGGGTATTTTCCTTTTCAAAATACTTTTTAAGGCAGAATAAATGATCTGAGGCCGTTATTTTCGACCTTCCCAAGGTACCAATGGATAATGGTCTCGAATCAGAAATCTGTTCACATGTTAGACCTGAGGGTCCTCCGAATTCCTTGAACCTAGTTCTCTCGTACGCAATGAACGGCCTCTCGACATTCTTCCATCACTAAACCTAGGGCGATGAACTCGCCTTTCCAGACCACTTTGGACTATATTGTCTACTCAAACTGGTTCGCATTTATCACCTGAGAGTAATGAAAACTTCTCGTCCTAACTGTTTCAATGCAACGAACCTCTCTAACACTTGTTTTATGCCGAAAGAAATGATTGGCTACTGATTTTAACCCTAAGATGATCAACTGGATATTTCCAACACACATTGGACTATGACAAAAAAAAAACTTTATTCGCTTGTATGACCTACAAAACGCGAAATGTTACGTAGTTGGTACCGAATTCGAACTCAGATAGTCATATGCAATAGCCGCACCCAATTATCAAAACCCAAAATCGCTGTCTGGATAGGACTAAAGCATGTTTTTAAGAGGATATTTTATTTTAAAATTGACATTTCAGTGGAGATTCGCTCAATCTCCTTGGGATCGTCCATATCCCTGACAACTTCATAAAAGGGGAGATCGCTTCAAGTGAACATATTCCTCATAGCTCAGAAGCTACAATGGAAATTGTTAATAAATTCAGGTTCAAATGGGCCGACTTGGGATCGGGCAGTAGCACGAAATATTGTCGCCTAAAGACGAACGCTCTTTGTTTTAATTTGTAATAAAGGAGTCTCCGTTAGGGACAGGTAGATAATAAAATACAATAAAACTAGTTGCGTGTGAGATATCAACGAATGAGCTACCAATGGCATTATATGGGTGGCGCGTATCCGAGAGGTTAAATTTTTAATGACTCTGTCAAGCATATCAGGCTGAATTTGAGCGATGGTACGGGATATGTTGATATTGAGTGCACCCCACGTCTGTGCCTTATTGGCATAGACGTGCAACTTAGGGATAGAATATCTCTAACAGGGTCAAATCTCACGAACTTGGTTCACTTCGCCTCTGCGTGAGATAATCATGTCCTTAAGTCGCTTATACAGAATGGCCATTGTGTCATCAGCTATGCCCCACATAGCGCCGACCTGTTGGAACAACATATCGTTCAACTCTATATCATCAAATTTTTATCATAGTTGGTGACAACAATTGACGGTGAAAGCAATTCCATCATCGATTTCGCAAAAGACGATTTCCCAAAAAACATGGACGGATGATGCCGTTGGCCCATAAGCCAAACGTAACAGAGACTTTCTGCGGATGCATAGCCTGTTGGTGTATCTCATTTGGATTGGATCGAATTCGGTACCAACTAAAATAAGTTCTTTAAATTCCTCTTCAATACAAATTAAAAAGAAAAACAAAAAATCCAATGAGTGTTCGAACTCAAGGGCGATGTGTTAACACCTTTTCGTTACACGGTACCTGTTTGATTTCTATGAACAAATTAGTAAATGTCCCATTGGAAAATAAAAAAGAGCGTTCAATCATATGATGACGTTACATTTAAATAATATTAATACTTAAAATTATTTAAAGACCAGTGCAAGCACATGCGTCATTATTTTCTTACTTAATACTTTTTGTTTTATACCCACAAAAAACAAAGAGAATACAAAGCAACAGACATGTACATATGTACATAAATTGTTATGTTTGTACATACGCTACACAAGTTCACACAATTTTCGTTGCTCTCTTGCTATCGCATTTTTATATACGTATAACCACGTCATTATTCTCTTTGCTCTGAGAGTGCTCCGCACCCACACAAGACAACTATTCGCTGCCGCTACATCAGTGTGTGTTTTTTTTCGCAGTCTGACAATCTGTGTTTCGCAGTCGGTCAAATCTGTGTTCTATTTAGGGGTATGAAAAATAGATGTTGGCCGATTTGGAGATCTACCCGATATGCACACAAAATTTCATACAAATCGGTCCAGCCGTTTCGTAGGAGTTTAACGCCAAACAATCTGTGATCGCAGTCGGACAAACTGATCGCAGTCAGACAAACTATGTTTGGATGTGTTCACTTTGTGAGTTTAGTCCCTACCCGCGCCTATAGATGTTAACACATCGAATAGGAACATAGGAACAAGGAACATATTTAGTACACTGTGGTCAAAAAAGTACCCAAAATAATTTCAGTTAGTACTGAAATGACAATGTACTTTTCAATCCGTGCTATGGAGTACATGATGGTAATAAAAAATAAATGGTTTCCCATTACATCCCATGAAGAAATTGGGGAGAGCTTCTCACAACCAGTGAGCTGTGCGCTTTCTACGTTTATACTCACTGATTGGGACCTATAGTGTTACACCGATTCCGAACGGAATTGAGAGAAGCTTTTTCATGGCTAAATACTCGATAGTGTCGCCGTCACTATGCAAGGTGACCGCAGCCGAAAGAAATTTAAGGTGATCAGAGCAGCGATGGAACCCAGGATATCATGTACAAGAGGCGCGCACACTTACTATTGCACCACCGACGGCCATAACTGTTAAGTTTATTATAAGAATTTGTCTATCTCCATAAGCGACCCAGGTTCTTCAAATTTTTTGACCACTCTTCGAATGGTTGACACATTTGGTGCAGTTTCTCCACTGAAAAGTCGTCGAATTTTGCGACTGGTCTCAACATAACTTCGCAAATTTTTGTAATAAGTTTTCACAAATATAGCGCGTTGTTCTTTCGTAAAGCGCTTCATTTTATAATCGGATTAAATATATATGACAGCTGCCGAATTGCAGAGTTGCCATTTGAGAAAAAAACTACACTTAATTTGAAATGTGCAATCATACTGAGACACCCTTAATTTTTTAATTCTCGGATTATATTGAATTACAATAATGCAGTTCGCTAATATCATCTATCCGTGCACTAGGTCAAATTGTATTTTGGAAATATGTATATTTACAATTCCTTTGTTTGGCTGATTTCAATTTGATCCACAATATCTGGCCCCTGTATTTGCTTTTTAATATGGATTTTTTGTGATGCTATAAATCTGAATCCAGATCTGTAGGGCGCTACGAAATAACCCCCAAACTCAAAAATGAAATAATCCCCAAAAAAATCAGGAAAAACGAATTTTGGGGATAATTTACTAATTTTCGGGAGTTATTTCATTTTTAATTTGGCGACTATTTCATAATTAAATAACCCCCAAAATGTAAAAAGTCCCAAATTTTTTTTAGGGCTAATTTTATCATGGTTTTAGTTTTGGGGGATACTTTGTCTAATTTGGGGTTTATTTCATTTCCGCAAGAAATTACCCTTTTTACAATAATGAATTCCTCTAAATCCTGTAATAATAATATTATAATTAATAATAACTATTTTGGGGTTTATTTCATTGACTTGGGGCTTGCTTCATTGGGGGATATTTCTTTTCTATTTTGGAGGTTATTCCATTAGGCGGTTGTACCGATATCTTTTGGGGGTTCTTGCATTTCTAATTTGGGGTTATTTCATCTTGTTTGGGTTTTATTTAATTTTTAATTTTGGGGGTTATTTCATTTGATTTTGGGGGTTATTTCATTTGGGGATTATTTAATTTTCGAATGTTACTTCATTGGGGGTTATTTCGTGGCGCCTATCTGTAGGGCTTGCGGCTCTACGAAATTAACCCCGAATGAAATAACCCCCCAACCGGAGAAATGAAATAATCCCCAATGACATAAGCCCCCAAGAAAATGAAATAACTCATAATGAAATAACAACCAAATAAAAATGAAATAAACAACAAATCAAAAACGAAATAACCCACCATTCATTTGAGAGTTATGTCATATGAAATAAATAATGAAATAACTCCCAATGAAGAAGGGAAATGAAACAATAACCAAACTATAAACGAAATGAAATAACCCCCAAATTTAAAATATTGTTGGGTGATATTTCATTGGGGTTTATATCTTAATTTAGAAACCCCAATTGGAAAATGAAAGAAGCCCGGAAAATATAGAAATAAACCCCAAAAAATTTGGTAGTTATTTCATATGAAGTAACACCCAAAAATATATGAAAATATTTAGGGGTTATTTCATTCCTCGTTTGGGGGTTATTTCACTCGGGGGTTATTTCGTAGAGCCGAGCTTGCTACAAAATCAGCAACCAAGTTTAATATGTTTTTTAGAGATTAACAGCCTGTTTCGCTATATGGAACGGAAGCCTAAGCGAATGAAAATCAGTCACTCACACTCGACTCCAATTGGGTTCCTCTAAATCGAAATTTTCGTTTGCTTGACTGTATGTTTGTGCCCCAGTGACAGCACATTCGAAATAGAAAAACCAAAATTTGTACTAAAACTTTATGAAAAATGTTAGGTTTTCATTTCACTTGAAACGACAAGATTGTCGAAACCCAAATCAACTTTCTTTCGTCTAGAACACGAACGAAAGATGTCGATCAAGATTAAGAAACAGGCTGTAAGTAATTTTATTGCGAACGTTTGGTGAGATATTGGTTGGTTGGTTGAAAAGGCTGCAAGACAGCACGCTGTCTAGCACACTTAGGCTGAAGAAGCCCATTGTGATACCTGCAGTTTCCTCCAAAGCAACTATTGACTAGTCGTCTAGTCAATTTGCCCTTTCAATAAATTTGTCTATGAGACCTACAAGAATATCCTATAGGGCTACGGTGCTAACTAAATGTGTACCGAATATCCTACTTCTCAGTCCTGCCAGAGCAGGGCAATACAAGAGAAGGTGTTTCTTCATTTCGTCGTCCTCTTCCATGCAGCATCTACAGAGAATGGAGTTTCTATGTCCCAATCTTAGGGCGTGTTTTCCTACAAGACAATGTAACGTAAGTGTTCCTATCATTGTGGATAACCTGCCTCTCGGCAAGTTAAGTAGTTGCCTAGTCCTCTTCATGTCCATCTGTGGCCGGAGGACCCTGGCTTGTTTGCAAGTTGAAGTAAGTCTCCACTTGTCCTTGAACATAATATTGGCCTATTGCCTAATCTGCGAACGGCAGGTAGAGATTGGCATACTAACACCTTCTTTTGCCGGAAGAACCTGTGCCGTAGTGCTCTGTCTAGCTAACGCATCCGCTACGCAATTGCCTGGAATGTCGCTGTGTCCCGGTACCCAGATAAGCCTGATGTCAAAATGCTCTGCCATCACCCTAAGTGATGAGTGGCATTCTTTCATCGTCAGGGATGTAGCAAACATGGCTTCCAGAGATTTTGTGGCAGCCTGGCTCTCTGTGTAGATACATATTCTCTGGAGGGTTGTGACACTACTTTTCAGTAGCTCAGCAACCTCCAGTATGGCGGTAATTTCCGCGTGAGATACACTGCAGTGATCAGGCAGCTTGAAGGAGATATTTACATTTAGATCCGGTGAATGGACCCCATACTTGCTCGTCCAACTTTGATCTATCCGTGAAAAATCTGATACTACTGGTATCCCCTTCCAGTTACTTTTCCCAGGTATTCTTGTTCTGAATAGAAGTCCTTAGATTTGTCGCTGGTAGAAGGTAGGGGATACAGTAGGCCGTTTTTACGAGAATAGAGTTGATCCGGTGTAGTAATTCAGCGTGTCCGGAATGCCCCGATATCAAAACGCCACAATCTATGATTCTCACCAGGGATATAGTGGCTGCCGATTCGGCAATAATATTAGGAGTACAGATGTTCAGGATAGCACTAAGTGCAGTACCTGACTGTCGTGCCCATTGCCCCACTAACGCTAATCAGTGCTGATCTTTGAATTTTCATCAAGGAATTCAGAATATATTTCTTTTGGAGGGACCTCCACCAAACTGCGACGCCATAGAGAAGTATTGGTCTGACTATTGCCGTATAAATCCGCATGGTGATCTTAGGAGATAGTCCCCAGCGCTTTCCTATCGTCCCTTTATAGAGCAACAGACGCCTTTTTCACCCTCTCCTCCACATTCGGTTTCCAAGACAGTTTTCTGTCGAGAATTATTCCCAGATACTTGACATTTTCCGTCAACTGTAATTGCACCCCATTAACTGACGGCAGTTCAAATGCGGGTATTTTATATTTCAGAGAGAACAAGATAAGCTCGGTTTTAAATGAGTTAAGTGATAGTCCGTTGTTAGCGGCCCAGTTCGAAATTAGACTAAGTAGGCTGGTTGTACGAATGCTAAATAAATTGAGTTTGGAGGTGAGATATACAAATTTAGACATGTCATATAGAAAAATACGGAGTTTTGTAGGCTGATTCCTTGATGAAAAGGCAAAAAAAGGGTTTGGTTTAAACTAGATCGTTTAACGTGCCCAATTTGTCTCTAGTTTCCAGCTGCAAAGATTTGATAAATTAATTTTCAATACATGCTACTTCATTCATAGATATTTCTCCCCTTCTAGTTACAACTATTAAATTAAGCATAAATCTGTTGACTAGTGTTATGCTATCAAGCCAAAAAATGAAAGAACTACGAAGAGAAATAAGATTTATTACAAACTTTCTTTTGCTACAAGAACTTGTGACATCCTATAATATTCTACGAACCATGAATACATAAATACTCGTAGTTGAGCATAAAGATGGATGATGATGATAACACTAAAGGGAATCAAAAATTGAAAAGTTTTGCTGAATGTAATTAAAAATTAATATTGTCTCTGAAAACTAATCGTAATATTACAACCAACTTCAGCGGCACAAAGGTTGGATTATGGGTACAGGGTAGGGAAAACTATTTACATGCCATGTAAGTTGGCGAAAAGGACGAAGAGGGGAGGTAGCGTTTGCAAAGCATTGAAGCGTTGAAGAGTTAAGTTGGCGCTTAAATTGAAATATTGTTTTCTAAGTTAAAATTAAAATTATTTTTATGAAAATTTTATGAAATTAAAATAATATAAATGTAGGTATTAAGTATTATCATGTAACTAAACTTTTGAACTGATTGTAATTAAAAGTTTTGAATTAGTTTTCATTATACTCGTACTGTTTGTAAATTATATGTAGGGCTTTAAAGAAGCTACATTTGATTAAATCACAATTATTTTTATGTCTAATTCTATTCGGAATATGAAGAATAATCTTTAAGGAAACCTTCTTATTCTCCATTTTTGTTCGATTTAATTTTTACAAATTTTTTCCATTATTTCTTTCTTAACCCATGTATTTCCGTCCTGTTTGGTCCAATTCCTCATTACAGTATTCATATGCTTTGTTTGAATTTTGTCCCGAAAAACCATCTTTTCCTCTGGTGAATATGTATTTATTTATGTACAATACGAAGTTTGTTGTATGATAATTTTGTGGTGTTTCCATGTCCGTTCATTGCCTAAGGCAGCACATCGAATCTCTCACTCCAACCGTCGTCGTCGTCATCATCATCATCATCATCATCATCATCATCATCATCATCGTTGATGCCCAATCTTTGTTGGCAATCAATGAAATACAATTATGGGTGTGTATTGATTGTAACCAAATTCTAGATGGATTTATGGCCGAATCCTAATTTATTCATTTTATCGAAGTTTGGGGGGAAATTATCCAATGGATGAATAAATTTTACGGATGTTAATAATTTTCTATGGCTAGGGATTGTAGCAAAAACTTTAAGGATTAAGATATTTTTGAAAAGTTTAGAAAATCTTATAAATAAAAAAACTTTGTTCCATGGTTCTTAATGTTTTTAAAGAAAACAATAATTGTATATATCACATTATTACGAATTATATATTCAGCGATAGTTTATTCGTAAATATTTATAATTAAATGTTTTTTTTTTTAATTTTTAACGCTTTTTTTATATTTATTGTGTTCCAATTCATCTTATTGCTAATCCTGCGAAGCTTTCAGTTTGTCTGCAGGATATTAATTCATATATTACGATAATTCTTCATATATTACGAGATTGAAAATAGTTCTCTTTCTTTACATGATACAAAACTTTAAAGTTCACCACACTTGGGTTTTCAATAACAACTTACCACTCTTTTACTACGAGGTTGCCATTTCTATTTCTAGCCCTTCAATTTTTAGTGTTGCCAGGTGCAATCTGGCAACACCATTCAAACATGTTACAGTTTCTAGCTTAACGGCAATTAGAACGTGTTGACTTGCGAGTAATATTTCCGGGTTTTTCAGTGACACGAAAAATGCATCACAATTAGGGTGGCCAGAAGGGAAACTGAGAAACCGATGAAACCGGTTAACCGGTTTTTGAAATTAACCGACTGCAGATTTTTTAAAAGAACTTAATTTTCGAACAAACCGTAAACCTGCTATTTGTGTTCGAATACCGGTTTTTACTCAATTCCCTTTAAATATATCTCTTCAACATCTTAATGGGGATAATAATGAGAAAAGCTGCAGTAAATACGAGCAAGACCATTAACACGAAAAGCCATATGTTGCTGGCGTATGCTGACGACATGGACATCAATGGGTGGAATTTGCGAGAGGTTACAGCAGTATTTTCCTGAATCGTAAGGGGATCAGCGAAGGTGGGTCTTGCTTTTAATAAGGGCGGGGCAGAATTGATGTGGTCAACGAGTAGGGAAACCTCTCGACTTTTTCCGCACTTTAACGTTGACAGCCGATTTAATTTTGAAGTGGTAGATGAATTTGTCTACCTTGGATCCGCCGTGAACGAGGACGACAACGTCATCCAGGAGATAGATGGGAGAATTGTGCTTGCAATTAGATGCTGTTTTTGGCTCAGCGAGCCGTTTGGGGACAAAGCCCTCTCTCGACGGACAAAACTCCAGCTATATCAGACTCCCATTTTACCTGTCTTGACATATGGCTCCGAAACTTGGGTCATATAGCAAGCGGATGAAAAACACCTGGCAGTATACGAGAGTAAAATTTTCCGTAAAATATATGGTCCTGTTGGGGAAAACGGCGAGTACCGATGTCGCTGGAACCCAGAGCTATATAATATATATTCTGACGTAGACATAGCTAAAAACAAAATGGTTTCCCATTACAACCCATGAAGGAATTGGGTAGAGCCTCTCACAACCAGTAAGCTGTGCGCTTTATAGTTTTATACTCACTGATTGCGACCTACAGTTTTACACCGGTTCCGAACGGTATTTTGAGAAGCTTTTTCATTGCTAAGTACTCGATAGTGTCGCCGTCACTAAGCGAGGTGACCGTCGTCGAAAGAAATTGTAAGGTTGTCGGAGCAGGAATCGAACCCAGGATCTCATGTACAAGAGGCGCGCTCACTAACCATTGTACCACCGACATAGCTAGGCGAATCAAATTAGGCTAGGTCCGTTGACTGGGCCATGTTATCAGAATGGTTGAAGATGAGCCAGCGCGAAAGGTTTTCGATAACGTACCCGATGGAGGCAGTAAAAGAGGACGACCAAGACTCCGCTGGAATGACCAGGCAGAAGAATCCCGCCGTATCCTGGTGTTGGCAACTGGCGAGAAAAGGCGAAGGATACAGCCGGTTGGAAGGATATGTTGAAATTTGTTTGTTTAATTAATATGTGTAAGACGTCTAACCTCATGAGGTTGTAAAATAGTCAATAAAAGTAAATACATAAACAAAATTCATAATAATAATGAAATTTGCGAATTAAGAAACAAAATTTCTATGTTCAAATATGGTTTTATACTTCACCAGCTGACCCGGCAAACGTTGATTTGATTTCAAAGTTTATTTTCACTGAAAGTCTGGTTCCATTGCAAAGTTATGGTGGAATGACTGTGGCGCCATCTGTCAAAAATTGGTCGTACCAACTCAGAAACCTTCGTGGGTTCATGCACAACAACTTTGCTAAAGATCATCACCTGATCAAATACATAGTTAACGATTCTATGAAGGACATGCAAACAAACATTAATTTTTATATATATAGATTAAGATCTAAATGACATTTGCAAAATATTTTGAAAACCGAAAATCGATTTCTTAAAAAACTGGCTTCCTGACTGTATTTGCGATATCATAAAACATTCGTGGTGAGTTGGTATGAGGTTGATTTTCAAATGAGTCGACTGCATACTTTTAGGAGTTATTAAAATTTTTAATTAACATTGCAATGAATACCACAAACTACTTTTTGATATTCTAACGTTATTTTGACATAGATGTTAGTTAAGCCAAACATGTAAAGCATTTATATAAAAAATAAATGGTTTCCCATTACATCCCATGAAGGAATCGGGGAGAGCTTTTTATAGATAGAGAATATACGTAGAGTATGCAGCAGCTGTTTCGCCGAAAGCCATGAATAGTTAGAGTTCGAGTTTTAGATGACAAAGTAAGCATCATACATAATTTTAAATATATTAACATTGATCAAACGTAATTTAAAATGCATTGTCATCAACAAAACGTCCATAAACGTTATTTAAATGCATTTAAACCACGGCACTTATTGCTTATTCTTTCATTAGACTATATTCACTACCGGTACTCCAACTTTGAAGTCGAACAATACCTGTTTCAGCGAAATCCCCTGATGTAAAGCATTTATCGCAACAATATTTTTAGTTAACCCAATCAGTTTTTGCCCGTTCAGCAAATTTGTAATTTTGGAGTTATGACATATTTCTTTAGTTATGAGTTATGACTCGTATATATTTATCCTAGCAATTAAAGATATTCGTTGCTGGGATAAAATGCTTTAAGTTAATGAACAAAGTTTCGTTGTGGCAATGCATCTATAAGTACACGCAAAGAAAAAACTTGTTCCCCCCAAACGAAATCTCATATAACTGAAGTTCGTTTCGGGACTGTAGTTGGGAGAAACGAACTTCTGTTAAGCCATACATGTCATTTCGTTTGGGAGAACCGAAAAATTTTTGCAGCAAACGAGTTATGAAAAATATAAGCTGAAAAAACGTTTGAGAGAAACAAAGAACGGTTTCGCCAACTGTTGTTTCCGCTACAGCAACGGAGTTCTAGTCGCTCTTAACTAAAAAAACGTTTGCGAGAACTGAAAAACGTTTGCAGTATACGAGTTATGAAAAATTAGAGCGAGAAATGAAAAACAATTCCACCAACTGGTCTTTCGTTTACAGCAACCGAGTTGTAATTACAATATTTATTTATGGCTTCCATAAGCTCGTTTTTGTTTCTATTTTTTGTTCATTGTCTACTTACACGTCTGTCTCGCCTTGCATTCAAATAACAACTAATTGTCCATCCAAGATATATTGACTTGGTAGAAGCATTAGAGCATAGTAAAAATACCAAGTAGTCGCAATAGTACCAACAACAAGAGATACTTTGTTTTTGTTTAGGCTCTACCATAGACTAATACTTATAGTAGATCTAATAGTTCTCTCACCAAATTTATGACATTTGGCCTGGTGTGATATTTACGTTTGATGTTAAAAAGAATTGTTTACCTATACCAGATTGAGGCAATGGTTCAAAACAACCAACAAAATAACAACAACGGTATTTCGTTTTGTGTGTTAAAATTATTGCGTTAAATACAACACAAATGTATGCTAACAATAACAGGCAAGAAAAAAGTTTAAAACACATTTAAATTTCACAGTTTTTTACCAAAACGACATGAAAAATTAAAGCAAGAATTCATTGTAATTCTACCTGGTGTATGTCACATTTCGTCAAACATCTCTCTATCACACCGACCGCATCAAGAAGAGTGTGAAACGAAACTTCAGATGAGCCAAATATTCTCTCTAGTATGAGATTACTCTATGGGCTCTACTCATGGCAAAGGCAACACATACGTATACGTACGTATACGTATACATACGTACCAACAAATAAATGTAAACAGAAAAGTACAAAAACAAAGCCTTTCAATCTGACAGAAGCGGCCAACTAATTAACAAGATAAAGTTGAAATCAGCTGTCTACTGAGTTTACCTTCTCATTCTACCAAGCATTAGAGTGTGTGATCACTTCTATGTGTATGTGTGAGTGTGTATGCCAAACGAATGGATAAGACTGTGTATACAGTGAGGAAATGAGAGGATTTTACGTTCTTCGTAATCTGTGCTCTCATTAGAAAAATGGCTAATTTCAGTTCAAACGAGAACTCGTTTGCAACAACATGATATACATTTGCGATATATGAGAATATTTGGGAGAACTACATGAACGGTTGCGATTAATAAATTAATTCAAATCAATCAAAATATTGTTGCGGCAACCGAGCAATAAACGTTGTTTTTTCTTTGCGTGTATATGTTAGCTCACTTTTGATTAAAATATTAGTAGAGACGGCGATGAATTGCATTAGTGTGAGGAAAAATTTTCCTTCTTCTGTGCATAAAAGTTAATGCCCACAATGTGGCACATTCGTCATAAAACATCACTAATGATACTAAATTTGAAACCTTATGGTTTGGTTTCCTTTCCCATTACATCCCATGAAGGGACCGGGGAGAACTTCCCACAATCACTGAGCTGTGCGCTTTCCAGTTTTGGCTCACTGATTGGGAACTACAGTTTTACACCGATTCCGAACGGTATTTGGAGAAGCCTTTTCATGGCTATATACTCGATAGTGTCGCCGTCACTATGCGAGGTGACCGCCGCCGAAAGAAATTTTAAGGTGGTCAGAGCAGGGTTCGAACCCAGAATCTCATGTACAAGTGCCGCGCACACTAACCATTGCACCACCGACGGCCACCTTTTAAACCTTATACAGTTGTTAATAAATATAAATTTTTCAGTTATTCTTTACCACCACCATTAAGACAACAATAAAATTCCAACTTAACTACCTGCTCTCAAAACGACCATTCATCCTACCCAATCATCCTACCATTCATTCATACACCTTCATTGCTTTCAGATTGCAAAGGATCTATGCTAAACCAGATGCATGACGTGTGACAGAGTGTGGCGAACAAATTTTAAATACGCATACAATTGACGTTGATTTAGGTAAATAACATTTTGTATTACACCACCCTGTGAGTGGTGGAAAGGGCGGAATGACATTTAATAGACAGTAAATGTAAAATGTTATCAACGTTTGGTTCTTTAACGTGTGGGAGGTTGGTAACTCAATTACAAGTATTTAATTTTAATTTTCCCATTATCTTTTACATTAAGTGATTACGAATTCAATGTATACGAGTAATATATAAATTACAATTTAATGAATTGACTAAAACATACCCTCACCTCAAGAACTTTTAAGTTTTGGTCATTTTTAAAGTCAAAACATATGCGTATTTTGAATGTATTAAAGTGTCAGTTGTTATCCGTAATATCTGTCTAACGAATAAATAATATTTTCATAGCAATGAGTTTCACTCCATTAGCTTTATCTGTCTGCCTTGGAATAGATTTAATTTTTAGCATATATTTTTGAAAATAAAAATACTGAAAATAAAACTAGCGGCTACAACGTCCTTTTAAGATCCTTTGACGGTATTTAAGTGATTTACATCCAAGACGCTCAGCGCTCAACACAAAATTTACTACGAGGCGGATCAATAAGTCCCTCGTAGTTATATGAAATGCAACACTGCTCCCATCAAGTACCACCTGTTAATAGACTACTGTCAAATTTTGAGCAAGTTCCGTCATTTACTTTGCTTTTAACAGCTGTTCGTGCATTTTTTTAAAAATGGAAAAAAGTGAATTTGGAGTACTCGTTAAACATTATTTATTGCGGAAAACCCGTCAATCAACCCACGGAAAAGCTTGATAAATACTATGGGAACTCTGCACGATCGATTTCAATGGCAAAAAAGTGGTTTACTGATTTTCGTTGTGGACGCACAAGTCCAAATGACGCTGAACGTTCTGGACGGCCAATTGAGGTCAAACCACCCGAAAATTTCAAAAAATTCACGCTATGGTGTTGGCCGATCGAAGAGTAAAAGTGCGTGAGATTGTTGATGCCATAGACATTTCGTATGGCAGTGTGGTGTCGATTTTAAATGAGCAGTTGGGTTCAAGAAAGCTGTCTGCAAGATGGGTGCCGTGTTTGCTCTCAATGGACCATATATGCACGGGTGCACGCGTGTGTAGTCTTAATCGCAAAATACCATGAATTGGGCTACGAATTGGTACCTCATCCGGCATATTCTCTGGATTTAGTCTCCAGTGACTATTTCCTATTTGCAAACCTAAAGAAATGGTTCGGTGGCAAGAGATTTAGCTCGAACGATGAAATTATTGATCAGCCAAATGCCTATTTGATGGACCTCGAAAAATCCCATTTTTTGGAAGGGATACAAAAATCGGTGAAACGTTGGACTAAGTGTATTGAGCTAAAAGGAGATTATGTTGAAAAATAAACTATTCTTTTGCAAAAAAAATGTATTTCATTCAAAAAGTCGCGGACTTATTCATTCGCCCTCATACCTATCCTGCAAAATTTGAGTTTTTTGACATAGTAACTTACTGCAGGATACCACAATGCTATACACTGGATATAACGCTATGTTATGTTCAAGTCAGTTAGATGAAAATATTCTAAACTTGAATTAACGAAAGTAAAACAAGATATCTTGACCTGCTGCAATCGATGGATAATGGAGGATGTCGTCGATGCGTTAAAATATTATTATGTTATATTTTATTTCGTATAAAGTAAAATTTAGGGAATTCACAAAATTTCTTAAGAATCTTAAAAGAAGCTACAAGGAATTATTTACAAGGTTTTTGAAAATTTTGTCAAGGGTACATTTTTACCTGAGAGCCGTGAAATATAATTGTATTATTACGAAAAAATGCTTTCGAATGTTGGCTTATCTAACAATTGAATCAACGAAAATATGCAATATGTCAATGTAACATTAGAATTCTAACGAACAGTTTGTGGTGAGTATAGCAACTTAAATGTTCGAACAACTTAGCGGAAGTTGAAACCTACCATATACAATCTCACCACATACGGTTGATAATATGGCTAAGGAACTTTCTGGACGAATCGAGAAATATGTAGATGGTGATATTGCGGGACGCGATTTGGAGAGTTGTGACTGGTATAAATAATATTTTAAGTGAGTTTGTGGTGAACCGTCTAAAATTATACACTGTCAAATAGAGAAAAGTCTTATTGTGAATTATTAAGTTAAATCATTCTGACTATTGCAACTATCGCAATTTAAAATGACCCTTGTTTTACTGACGATAAATATAACAGCGCTGTAAAGGATAAATTGGATTGTTGTGTTGTAACAGATTTTCTGTTTCCACTCGTCCCTGGAAGATATAAAAAAGAACAAAATTATGTGTAATTCCCCTATATGTCACTGGAGGTAGCGGTGGGGAGCTGGAGAAATTGTGCTACCTCCAAGGGTCTGTCCCATAGGTCCACTGGGCGCAAGTCAGTAGGCCTATCAGGACAGTTGAAAATGTGGATAGTGTCATGAGGGCTTTGTAGGCAGTGTGGGCACTGATCTAAGGTGCCTGGGATTATCCTTGATCTGTATGAGTTCAGGATAGAACTCCAACCATATCTAAGCTGTGCCAGAATGGTTCTGGTGTGCCTGGGCAGAAGCCTTTCATTATTCGAAATCGCGGGAGGATGTTCATTAAGGACCCTGTTGCAAGAGTAGCCTTTTATGGCCTCAGACACCGCCGTGTTATGCAACAATTTCTGTGCTACTGCTATCGACAGTCTGTTGACGTCCCATGGAATGACGTCTTGGATGTTGGATAGTGGCCGTCGGTAGTGCATTGGTTAGTGTGTGCGCCTCTTGTACATGAGATTCCTGTGTTAAATTCCTGTTCTGACCTCCTTACATTTCCTTCGACGACGGCCACCTCGATTAGTGATGGCGACACTATCGAGTACATAGCCATGAAAAAGCTTCTCAAAATACCATTCGGAGCCGGTGTTAAAACTGTAGATCCCAATCAGTGAGTATAAAATTAGAAAGCGCACAGCTCATTGGGAGAAGCTCTCCTCAATTCCTTCATGCGATGTAATTTTTTTTTATAAAGGATAATTAGTAAAATCTTTACAATAGGATAACAATTTCTTAGAATATTTAAAGAGTACACTCTGGGGCTTATCCAGAGTTCGCAGACATAAGGCATAAGAATGTGACAATTTTTTTTTAAAGAAAGGAAGTAAATTTCTTGGTAGATATTTTTGACACTTAAGGCTCTTATAAGATGACAACCAACATAATAACTACATCAATAAAATGTTATATGGGAAGGAATTTGTACTTGAACTACATGCGAGTATAAGAAAAGACTGCAATACAAAAACCTTTACTTACATAAAGAAAGAAACCCGATACTTTTGCCAAAAGTGTGTATCTTAGATCCAGCCAAAGTCTAGGGGCTAACCGTATCAGTATCCGATACTACTAGCAGCTAGTCGGTTGCTCAACCTACATCAAAGCAGTACTCTACCTACTACTTCTCGAAATTTATGCAGTGACCATTTATCCAATATCTGATCGAAACGAAGTCAATGCCATGCATTCACAGAAGCAATGGGTGAATACAACTGAGCTGGCCGTAACTGAGTTTTGGGGTTATCTCAGTCGACTTTAGACATTGTCACACTCGACTTAAGAGGGTGATATATCCATTCTGGTTATCACAATAGAGTACTTTTTTTCAAAATACACCCTGAAAAATCTATATTATTTGTTATTTGCTTGCAAATATAACGTGTTTGTAGGTTGTAGCAAATATAGTATACTTGTATCCAAACACATCGTGTTTGCTACTCAATATTACATGATGGAGACACAATGATTAATAGGTTACAAAATATATGTTCTTCTGACCTAAAATATGGGTTTTTTTCGTTGAAAACTGATGAAAACAAAAACGAGAGAGATAACAAAGAAACAAAAAAGCAGCAGATCTTCAATTCATGAAAACAATGTTTGAAAACTTATACCTGGTTCCTGCAGTATATTGCTGGAGCCGTTTTTATCACCATGTATAGAGGTTGTCACTAACGATAATAGAGGATGTAACAACCAACTTTATAGGTTTCCATTACCTACTTTAGAGGTTGTCACTACCAACTTAAAAGCTTGTCTCAACTGAGTGAAGCGGTTGTCAAAACTAACTGAAAACGTTGTACATAAACTACGTTATAGGCTGTCACAACCAACCCTTAACCTAACATTTTTCAAATATATTATTATTTTTGCGGTTGGACGCACCGTTTCCGAATAATAGCCATTTTTTATTTTATCGACTTTCATATTTTGACGTTTTTTTGAACAAAATTTCTTCCATACGATTGGACCACTTTATGAAAAGTCCTTAGAAACTTGTGAAATGTGGTTATTTTTCGAATGGACGCTCCGTTTTTGAGATATAGACACTTTTTCGAAATTTCAAAAATGGGGATGAGTTACCCTGGATAAATCATTACCTATCGCCGTGGGTAATGGGTAAAGGCCGCTTAGACACCAATGTACAGGTGGCCACAACCGACTTTGCATGTGGTAACAACCGATATTAGAAGTCGTCACAACTGACAGTAGATGTTGACACAAACGTCGACTTTAGAGGTTGTCGCAGCCGACTTTAGACGTTATCACAAGCGCCATTAGATATTGTCATAACTTACTTTATGGATTGTCATAACCTACGTTATAGGTTGTCACAAGTGACTTTTAAGGGTATCACAACCAGCTTTAGAAGTGGCCACCAATTGACTTTAGAGTTTGTCACAAGGGACTTTATATGTTGTCAAAACCAATTTTAGATGTTGCCACATTCAAATTTAGAGGTCGCCACGACTGACTTTATAAGTTAATACTACCGACATTAGGGGGTGTCACTACAGACTTTAGAGGTTGCCACAACTGACTTTAGAGGTTGTCATAACTAACTTTAAAGGTGGTCACAGCAAACTTTACAGGTGGTCACATCCGACTTTACAGGTGGTAACAACCGATATTATAAGTCGTCACAACCGACAGTAGATATTCAGAGGTTGCCACAACCGACTTTAGACGTTATCACAAGCGACATTAGATATTGTCATAACTTAGTTCATGGATTGTCATAACCTACATTATAGGTTGTCACAAGCGACTTTTGAGGTCATCACAACCAGCTTTAGTAGTGGCCACCAATAGACTTTAGAGTTTGTCACAAACGATTTCATATGTTGTCACAACCAATTTTAAATGTTGCCACATCCAACTTTAGAGGTCGCCACGACTGACTTTATAAGTTAATACAACCGACATTAAGGGTTGTCACAAAAGACTTTAGAGGTTGTCACAACCGACTTTAGGGGTAGTCACAACTCTCTTTACAGGTTGCTATGGCCGACTTTAGATTTTGTCATAACCGTCTTTACAGGTTGTCACAAGTAACTTCAAAGGGTGTCATAAACGACTTTAGAAGTAGCATCAATCGACTTTAGGGGTTGTTATTATCTAAGTTATTCGTTAGCAGAACCGAATTTACGGGATTTCACAACCAACTTTAGGGAGTTTTAGTACCGTCTTTATGGGTTGTCACAACCAACTTTAGAGGTTGGCAGGACCGACTTTAGAGGTTGCTAAGACCGACTTCGAATTTTGTAATTCCGACTATTTAGGTTGTCATTGTTCAATTATTTTGCAGTTTTCCATTTTTAAAATATGCAAACTTTTATTAATTCTGTTCTTCAATATTAGTATTTAGCATTTGACGGCTATTTTTTAGATTTGACGGGAATTTTTTTTAGCATTTGACGGGTATTTTTTACAAGTTCACAACTTTAATGGCCAGTTTTTAAATTAGTAGTTAACTACCGGATTGCCTAACCGTAACTGAAAGTTAATTAGAGGTTAACTTTGCATTTTGATTTTTAGTGGCGAGTTAATTAATGTAAACTGTCATATTGTTAGCGATTACGGCAACCCTTGCATTATTATTGGAAAAATCATCTGTTTTGGGATAAACACCAAAATAACATAGAGAAACAACGAAATCGCATTTTGTAAAATATTAAATAAAATCATAAAATCGAAGTTATTTTACCAACAATTTATAAAACATTTTGTAGGAGCATTAATTTAATATCTAGTCTCAAAATATTTGAATAAATACCCAAAACAGGTACATGTGTACTTTACACAATCTAACCTTTCTCATGTTGATAATCACTAATGTGATTATCGTTGGACGCGCATACCATTGGACGCGCCCTAAAAAACCTTTCATATGATTCCAATATTGCATACATATTGCCCATAGTTAAAGTACAAAATTCTTTAAAACCCAAAAAAAAAATACCTTTTTAAAAATGGTCCAGCTCACGGGATCTTAATGCTAGACACGAAATATTTTGGGAATCATCCTAAGACAAACCAAGGTTAAATTCGACGGGTGGAAAAAACAAACTTTTTTTTGTGATTCGGTCTAATGTACATACATATGTTGCCAGAGTACTTGGATAGAAATTGTCTTGGGCCAGTAGCTGTGGAGTATTTTCTCGCCTAGAGTTGCCATATTTTTAAGGTTTCGATTTATTTTGGATGGCAACTCTGGGCCATATAAAGGGATATTTTTCGAACATCATTGCATGAATTTTGTTTTGTATGTGCATTTTTGATTGACGCAGTTAAAATAATGCCGTATATACATTAGGGTGTACTCAAAACTTATTTTTGAGGGGAGGCTCTCAAACGACGGGTAATTCAGAGGTGATTACGGAAACGTTAAACTTTCATTTATACGAGGGAAGTTTCGATTCCTAGTACATTTTCGAAAAAATAAATTATTTTTTTGGACAATATGGGGCTCAAATGACTTGCCATGATGAACATATATAGAAAAAAATATTATAAAAATTTTGACAGAGCATTTATTTGCACGACGTCATTCTGAATATTTATCATGCATAATTTGTCTTCCCCAATTTGCTGTATTTTTGATAAATATTTCATCAAATAGCAAATGTTTCAAAAAAATTTAATTTGATTCGCAGGTTTGTCCTTCTGTTTCGCAAAATCACCTACAAATATATGTATTTTATATAGTTGATGGAATATTTATGTAAAATACAGCAAACTGAGGAAGACAAAATATGCATGATAGAGATTTTAAAATGACGTCGTAAAAAAAAATTCTCTGTCAAAATTTTGAAAATATTTTTTTTTATATATGTTCATCATGACAACGACGTGTCGACGACGACGAGCCCCATATTATCCAAAAAAAATTTTTTTTTTTTCGAAAATGTACTAGGAATCGAAACTTCAACGGCCGGTAGGGGACTATAAGCACCCTCGTATAAACAAAAAATTTAGGCTCCCGTAATCACCTCTTTAATACGCGTCGTTTGAGACCCCACATTTGAAATTCCAAAAAAAAAGAGAAAGTGCACCTAAAGTTTCGAAGAGTGGTCAAAAAATTTAAAGAAACTGGGTCGGTTATGGACAGTAAGACTTCCTGTACTTCAAAGTACCAACGTCGGTTTCTTGAAACAATTGCTGCTGTAATCGAGAATGTCGCCGAAAATCCGAAAATATCAAATCGGCATCGTTCTCCACAACTTCAAATTTCACAAAGCACTACGCAGCGAATTTTGACACAAGACCGCCACCTTCATGCGTACAAAATTCACCATACTCAGAAGATCAAACTACCAGATCGTGCAAATTCGTTCAATATGTAATAGAGCAAAGTGAAGCGAATGCCAATTTTTCAAAAAAAAAATCATATTCTCCGATGAATCCATGTCCATCTGAATGGCTTCGTGAATACACAAAATTGTCGAATTTGAGGCTCAGAATATCTTCATGCAATCCATGAGAAATAAATGCAACCACAACGAACAACTGTCTGTTGCAGATTTTGGTCAGGGGGCGTGATTGGGTCTTACATTTTGAAGATGAGGCCGAAATTGCAGTGATTGTGAACGGCATTCGATACAGGAACATGATAACAAACGTTCTTGTAACCTCAACTAGACGGCATGGATTTGGACGACATGTGGTTTCAGTAAGACGGCGCCACCTGCCCAACCGCGCATGAATCAATCGATTTATCAACTGGCCACCAAGATCATGCGATTTAACCCTGTGCGATTTATTTCTTTGGGGTTTTGTGATATCTCGGGTTTACACGAATAAACCAGAAACAACTTCCGAGCTCAAATCTGAGATCCAACGCTTCATCGGTGAGATACAGTCACATCTCTGTGAAAAAGTCATGGAAAATTTCATGAAAAGAGTAATGGCCTGTCATCAGATTCGTGTGGACCGTTTGACGGATAGTTTACTCCATACTTAATGGGCACGTGTCGTCTTTATAATCCAATACAAAAATCACAACTATCTTAAAAAATACGTGCCTTTATTTTAAAATTAAAAAGTGCGTACTCACTGAGACACCCTTTACATAATAGTTATAGCACCTTAATAGTTATACTTGTATCCTATCTAATATGTAACTTTAAATATAGTCATGGTGCCGCCATGGCCTCAGAACATGTGTAAAGGTTCAAGTTGGCAAGATTTGTTATTTGTAAATACGAGTATCCTTAAATACCAGCAGAAATTTGAACACAATAAATATGCCAAGGTATGATATTCAAATTTTTGCCCCCGGACCAATATGTCTTCAATCAAAATTAAAGGTTACCGGAAAAGAGTTTGAATCCTCATGCTTACATTCAATAGTTTGGCACGCTAACACTAGGACCAACGACCGCCACACTTTAATTAAGTTAACATCGATTTTAGTTATTTTAGAATAGAAATTGCTTCTTTAAGCCAGACAGGCAAAAGTATTTAAAACAGTTTATGGAGCCAAAATAAAAACTGTCTTGAAACCAATTTCATGCAAACCAAAGACACCTGGTGTCTTAAGTTCCCTCTTATATTTGCAACATTTTGCCGCCGCAATAAATAGACGAGGGTATACAAATTGTTGCTTTCGCTTTGAGAGCGATGTCTGAAAAGCTTTTACGAAATTAATTATAAAAATTTCCCTTTCTTGTGCGTTTTTAGTTTTGAATGAGTTAAGTCAAAGCAGAAAACGCAAATGACATCGCTGAATTATAGTTTTACTCCCCTTTGCTGTTGTTGTATTCCGACGATGTCTACAACCACAACACAAAGCAATAATAATGACGGCAACAACTACAACAACAATGCCATCAAATAAAAATGCATTTGAGTGCCAATAATAAAACAAAGAAACCTTCTTATTCGATACTAGAAAAAACAAACAACAAGAAAAAAAAAACACAATTTATAGACACGCACTAAACTTGAAATAAAAAACCAATTGTCGAAGCCAACCCAGTAAAGACTTTGACAATGCGTTTAGAAAAATAGGAACTGAATATATAAACTGAACTAAAATTAACTCTGGGAAACTGGGGACCAACCTTCAGACAATGATAACTTGAGTTCATAATAATGTAAACATTAGGTGTACCAGGTAAAACTAGGCGCCCGTTGTTAATTATGTACGGGGTGGAGCGCGGTATTTTGCTTATTTAGGAATGAAATAATAAAATTATGAACCTTAGAGAATTTTATTTTATATTTTAATTACATTGAACAGTAATTGAATTTTTAAATTACATGATTTTGAATAGTGTATTTGGAAAATGTCGACCTTCGCTATCCATACACTGCTGCATACATTTTCTGAAGTTTTCATGAACTCTAACAAGCATGTCGACTGGTTTTCTGCCAATTTCAGCCTCAATATTGTTAATTAGGTCTTCCAAGGCGTTGGCACGGTTGATATACACCTTAGACTTCAGGTAACCCCAAAGGAACACTTGCAGGAACATTTCCGCGTGGGGTAACAGCGAATCGTAAACGATAAGCACGCTGCACTGCAATGATCGAGTGCGCATTTGAAAAATACCCTTCAACACAAAATGACCTCTCCTCACGTGTCCAATGCATGATGGCAACTGAAAGCCAGACGAATACAAATCTCTCATCAACCACTATAAGCCACGCAACCTCTCCACTCTCTTCGACCAACAGTGCGGCCACAGCTTGCAGTGCAAAAAAGCAAATTACCGCGCTCCACCCTGTACATTAGACTGACTCTCAAGATAAGTTTATTTTGCCCACCCCTCAAATAGAACCTTGGTTTGTTTTATGATGATTCGCAAAATATTTCATGTCTAGCATTAAGATCTCTTGAGCTGGACCATTTTTAAAAAAGTTATTTTTTTTTAATTTTTCAAAGAATTTTATGATTTAACTACCGACAATGTATACAATATTAGTGTCATATGAAAGGTTATTTCAAAGCTCGTCTAACTATATATAACATAAGTCAAAATATGTCCTGACACATCCTTTTTTCAGTGATATTCTGTAAAAATATTTAATTTTTTAAATTTTGGTATTTTTTCGATTTAAATGTCAGATTGACATATGTTAGTCTTTAGTTGATCTAAGTAAAAGCCTGTTTCAGCTTTTTTTGAAATTCGCATTAATTCGACATTTACCAAAAATGCAATACAAACAAACAAACATTCGAAAAAGGGCAAAATGATTATGAAATCTTTTCTTTGCACAAGGAGATCATTGTTGTATAGATGTCCTTGTTTTATTTTTTAATACATTTACCGAGGTGCTGTTGAACAAATTTTGAATATTTAGAATTATACCAATCTGACATTTAAATCAGAAAAACATCCGTACTAAAAACCTAAAAATGCGTGTTATTTTTGCCGAATATCACGGAAAAAGGATGTGTCAGGACATGTTTTGATATGTTTAACATACCGTTTTACGCGCCGTAAAAATCCATTACATATTGTATTACATTGTCTTTAGTTAAAGTACAAATTTAGAGTACAAAACTAAAAATAGATACCTTCTTATAAAAACGATCCAGCTCACGGGATCTTAATGCTAGACTCGAAATATTTTGGGAGTCATCATAGAGCAAACCGAGGTAAATTTTACTTACTTACTTACTTATCCGGCCTCGGCCAACCCCAGGGGTCAGGGACCTTACAAAACGACGATAACATATTTCGCCAACCAGTGCGAGCTATTGTTAAATTTCTCCAGTTGGCAATACCAAGTGTACGCAGGGATTCGTCAATCGGATCCCTCCAGCGGAGTCTTGGTCTTCCTATTTTTCGTCTTCCTTCGAGTTCGGTTTCGAAAACCCTTCATTGCATGGCCTAGCCAGCGCAATCGGGTTATCTTGATCCGCTTAACTATGTCAATATCAGGATAAAGCTCATACAGCTCATGATTCATGCGTCACCGATAATCGCCGTTGTCCACTATAGGGCCATACATTTTTCGGAGTATTTTTCTCTCGAAGACTCCTACAGATGTTTCGTCTGCTTGCGATAGGATCCAGGATTCTGCGCCATAAAGCAAGACAGGTTGAATGAGAGTCTGGTACAGCTGGACTTTTGTTACTCGAAAGAGGTCTTTATCTCTAAAGTGTTTGCTTAGCCCAAAATAACATCTATTCGCAAGCACAATTCTCCGCTTGATCTCAAGGCTGACGTTGTTGGTTTTGTGTACGGCAGATTCTAGGTATATAAATTCGTCCACTACCTCGAAGTAATAACGGATATCAAATTTGTTGAAACCATTAATTTTGTCTTGTCCTCATTTACCGTCAGACCCACTTTTGCTGAATCCTTCTCAATTCTCGAAAAAAAAACCGCAGTAACTTCTCTAATTGTGCGCCCAATGATATCTACGTCATCAGCAAACGCCAGCAGCATGTGACTTTTGCTGCTGATGGTTTTATTCATGTTGACTGCAGCTTTTCTCATAGTGATCTCCATTAAGATGTTAAAGAGATCGCACGATAGGGTGTCGCCTTGCCTGAGACCTCGCTTAGTTTCGAAAGGTTTGGTTTGGTAAGATACTTACCAACTTTCACTGCGGATTTGGTGTTCGTCAAGGTCATGAGGCGTATTGCAGGTATATCAAGCGGTACATTTTGAGGGGAGGATAAAAATACTTTTTTTCCAAACTATACAATGTGAGAGGGTCTAATGTACATAATTCATACAATCATCAGAAGAGTTCAACTTGCCCAGTGAATTTTACACAAATCTAAAATATTTTGAAAATTCGGAATTAAAAGTGTTTTCAGACTATAAATCATTGTAACTGCTACAGATAAGGTCTACATTTTTATATAACCACCGCTTGTTGTACGAGTCTTTTCATCAAATCACCAAAGTAAATGATGGACTTGTAATTTAATTTTATTGATTAACAGTATGTTTCTCTATCTCGAACGAAACCATTCGTTCCTGTTCTAGCCGTAAGATAGTTGATTTGGGTTCCACAATCTTTTAGTCATTTTAAGTCGAACGAAACCATAAGATTTTTCAAAACTTTTCAGTACAAATTTTGGTTTTTCTATTTCGTATGTCCTGTCAATTGGGACAAATATAGAGTCAGGCGAAAGCAAATTTCGAGATAGAGAAATCTAATTTGAGTCGAATGTGTGTGACTGATTTTCATTCGGTTAGCTTTTCCTTCTAAATAGACAAATAGGCTGTAAATCTACGAAAATATGGAGAAACATAGCGATATGTATTATAATTTTTTGAATTTGTATTTTATGACCGATTTTGTTAGCTTAATTACTGTATGAGAAGATCATACTACAAGCTTACAAGGTCAGTAACGTTCTTCTAATTGAAAAATGGTTGGGTTTTGTTGGAATCATATAGTTAGAGTTAGAGCTGACATTCTGATCCGCTGCCAAACTAAAAAACGTCCCTGGCATTTTCATGCATTTGGTCAAAATTCATCAAGAATCTTCCGCAGTTTGCCAACGGTTGGGATCGATCACCTTATGACATGTACACAAGAAGTCATTGGGTAACCATTCATCAGTGGGCCAGTTGCTCAAGACGTCTTTAAATATGGTGTCTTGGGTCATCAGCTTGGAGTCAATGTATCTTATCTGTTGCCCGTTATTAAATAAAACTTGAAAGAGAACATGAACATAAAACTTCAGAGAGAATACATAATTATAATCATAGATAGAGGAAATAGTAGATACTGCGCGCCCATTGTCAACTTTGTTCAATAGGTGCTGTCTTGTACTACTGTCACTTTCCCTGAAGTTTCCCATAATTCTCAATGACGTTTATTCAAAATTGTGGGAAATTTTTGTGAAAGTAATTTAAACAAGAAAAAATGTAACAAAATTTAAATGATTTTATATAACAGCATTTGTTTTTTATATAAAAAACTAATTCAAAGTCATGAGGCCGGTGTTGGTAACGGGTTTTTCAATAAGAGCGCTAAAAAAGTTTTTTTTAAATAAAACAAAACCGGTTGTAGATATCAATGAAATTCTTTATTCCTGTGAAAGTACGTTCGATGCCTGTATGTATGGAACTGGATTTATTTTGCATGGCACCACGGGCACGCTTGCAGAAGTCCCGACGCTGAACCCAATTTTCAACGGTTTTCAAGCATAAATCCACCGATACTGGTGCAATTTTAAGTTCGATATTCGTACGAAGTTCATCAATCGTCGCTGGCTTGTTGGCATAGACCGAGGCGGCCAATCGACTGGGCCATTTCGTGAGATAACACGTTCACCAAACTTGGTTTCCAATAAAATCGATTGTGGCATTCGCTGTGTGGATTGTGGCGCCGTCCTGTTGGAGCCACATGTCCTCCAAGTCCATATTATCCAATTGGGGCCAAAAATATTCGGTTATCATTGAACGGTAGCGATTCGCATTCACAGTAATGTGCCGGTCTTGATCATCACGGAAGAAGTACGACCCAATGACGTCGCCGGACCATAAACCGCACCAAACCGTAATTTTTTCGGGATGCAATGATGACTCATGGATTACGTGTGCATTGCTGTCCGATCAATAACGCATATTTTGCTTATTGACGAGGCCATTCAGCCAGAAATGAGCCTCATCGCTGAAGATGATTTTCCGATGAAAATCCGAATCATTTTCAAGTTGTTGCTCAGCCCAATTCACGAACATATGACGCTTATGGTGGTCAAGCGGCTTCAGTTCTTGCGTCAATTTGATCTTGTAAGAATGTAGGCCAAGATCTTTTCGCATAATTCGCCATAACGACGTCACAGAGATGCCCAACGCTTGAGAACGACGTGTGAGAGACACATTTGGGCCTTTTTGAACTGAAGCCTCAGCGGACGTAGCGCTCTTAAAGTTGAGGCCACTGACTCCAAATTTCGGTAGTAAATTTTAATAATTTCGACTCGTTGTTGGCTCGTATATCTTTCCATGATGAAATGGCAAACCTTACTGAAGAGAAATGTCAAAAGAGCGGGAAAAAATATGGCGTCGTTTGCTGTCCCTATCGATAAAACCGAAGATGAACATGCCGGAACGGCTTTTTAATCTAAAATCTTCCCCGCCCAGAAACTGTAGCAACTTCTGTGGTTGCAGATACCAAAACCGTTAGAGTGTCTGAGGACTATCAACAAGGAATGGTAGCTGAACCGGAGGAAGGACTAATTTATTAGGACTTAGTCGGTGGTGTCATGGCTTTGCAATTCGATGGCCATCAGATATTCCACTTTAACTAACGTGTTGTATTCTTTTTTCGAAGTGATATTTTTTATTGAAAATAATCTTTTCTTTTGATATGAAATTTTAGAATTTTAATGTCATATTTTTTGACTTTTTTTGGGAACAAAAAATATCCCATTTATTGCTTTCAACGACATCTAGAAAATTACCCATTAAACTAAAATTTTCCCAATACTTGTGCTTCATCTATTTGTTTACTTTATCTATGATTATAATGGCCTGAAAATTTCCATATTTCTTCAACAAATTTCAAATATTTTGAAATAAATTCTGAAAATGCGACAAATAAATAAAAAAAAATCTGTTTGAAGTTTTCGAAAATTTTTGAAACCCACACATATAACTCGCTGTTGACAAATGATGAAGATTTCCTTCATCGAAAATCAGCATTGGTTTTAAGCGAACCCCAGACTTGTTATTCATGAGCTTGATCGATAACATTTTTTTGAAAAATTTTAATTTGAATTTGAATTGACAAAAATATTACCAAAAAAATTGTGTGCACATGATAGTGATGCGAAGAACTTCGATTACATTTTTATTTGGTATAAACATGGACGGTAAACCAACAATAAACATCAACGATAGCTGCTATTCATGCTCATGAATAACAAGTCTGTGGTTCACTTTGGTAAGAGGCAGCAATGACATAGTGCTAACAAATCAATAGGACGGTCTTGCATAGATTGCCAGTCCCTTCACAATTTATGTCAACTAAGTCAAAACTAGTGACATGTCAAGAATATGTCTTATATAAATTGTCATCACCTACTGACACGGTGCTAAGAAAATACAGCTGACAATGTCTTGAAGACAAAAATTCCAACTGAACTGTTCAAGAGCTGCCGATGCACCATGAACAATACACTCTTTCATGCGGTTTATGGAACGGCGGCAACATTGGACCGTATTTCTTCGTTATCAATGGAACAGGGTACCGTTCGATGATCACGGACTGATGTTTGTCAAAAGTTGTGGTATCAACATCCCACACTGCACGCGATACCATAAACCGGTTGCAAAGCGAGTTTGATGAGTAAATATAAGTAATTTCACGTTGTGGTGCTGTCAATTCGCCGCCTCGTTCATGCGATTTTACCCCACTAGACTATTATGTTGTAGGGGCACGTGAAGTTTCTTGTCTTTGGGGGACAAGCCAAATACGATTGCTGTCCTGGGAGCCAACATCACACGCGTCAGTGTTTGAGATGCCGTTCGAAATGTTGGCAAAAGTGTGGCAAAATTAGACATTCAGATTTTACCACGTAAAGCGTAGCAGTAGGCAACATTTGCAGAAAATCTTCTTTAGAAAGTAAATGGCAGGCATTGATTTATCTATCTAAATAAATATTTCATTCACTTGTACAACTTTCTTCAGTTTGCCAAAACTAAATAGCAAAAAAGTTACCCATTACTTGAAACTAATTGGAGGACCTTCCAATTTCTCCACCGTATACATATTACGTTACGTATACATACTATATTGGTCTCCCAGTGAAAATGCACGATTTGAATTTTGTGGCTGACAGTTATCGGTTTCGATTGTTTGGATTACAACACGTTATCATTGTGAAACGGGATTACAAAAATGGGGAAAGTTACGCTGATACCTCTTGCAATTACTATTAATACGATTTACGAATTCCTTTTACTTTAAAGTATGGTTCTTTAACTTTAGTCGTCTGTCTATATTTTGCCAATTATAATTTAGCTGTAGGGGCGCCGTGTTAGATAAGTGTCACGCAAACAATTCCAAGTCCATTTAGGCTCTAATCCACGAAACCGACGCTGTTCTCCACGAGGTAGAGGCCCATACATTGGAAAATGCATTCGAAAGAGTTGCGTAGATCGAATATGGTACGGTAGAGCAAGTCGTGGAAGCCATTTGAACAATGCTGTGATTTTTTCATCAATTTGGTTACACCGCTTGCATATACAGTAGCCGCTCGGTTATAAATAAAATAAATGGTTTCCCATTACATCCCATGAAGGGACCGGGGAGAACTTCTCACAATCACTGAGCTGTGCGCTTTCCAGTTTTTCACTCACTGATTGGGACCTACAGTTTTACACCGATTCCGAACGGTATTTTGAGAAGCTTTTTCATGGCTATATACTCGATAGTGTCGCCGTCACTATGCGAGGTGACCGCCGCCGAAAGAATTTTTTTTTTAAGGTGGTCAGAGCAGGGATCGAACCCAGGATCTCATGTACAAGAGCCGCGCACACTAACCATTGCACCACCGGCGGCCACTCGGTTATATGAACTAATTCAAACAGACCCTCTTCACTAAATGCAGAAGTTCACATAATCGAGAGAATATAAGATAAGTAATTCAAGTGATTTTTATTACATTCAGTTTTTATTTTTAATAAGTCTTTTAATAACTAATGTACATGAAAATAGTCGGTTATATTTTTGTTACTTTTTTTGCTTTAAGGGATTTCTTTAGTGCCTTGTCCCTGCATTTTCGCAATGTTATTTTCACTCCGAGCAATAACTTTATTGAATGCTTCGATTGTCTCCGTTGTGCTAATTTCAGCTGTTGTTACGATACACCGCTCTTGATCAACATCTTCAATTTCGCTATCTATATCTTCGCTACCAATGTCTTGATTCCACGTCTGAATCTCTTCCCGTGAAAGCTGTACACCATTCGTTAATTCATTGACTAGATCTATGACTTCATTCATAGGTGCTTCAATGTCGTTTTTATATTTTTCTTTTAAAATACTGAGTAGAATGTCTTCTTCCGGGTCATTTTGTTCGTCAAAACTCAAAATATTCTTCCAACACTTTTGTATTGTGGAGGCATCAACCTTATTCCATGCCAAACTTAGGTTTATAACTGCATCTTTTATGCTCAACTTCTTCAAAATGTTTGAAGCATTTTCAACATTCGCTGACACTATTGATTCTAGCAAAGCCGATCTGTAGTATAGTTTCGTATTTCGGATGACGTTTTGATTCATTGGCTGTATTAATGGCGTAACATTTGGTGGCATGTAAACAACGAATATGTTTCCGTCCTCTGAACGCAACAACTCCGCAGGTGGATGAATTGGTGCATTGTCCAATAAAAGAATGGCTTTAGTAGGCAAGCTCTTTTGGTTTACATATATTTAGTCACCCAAAATGGAATAAGAGAGAAGTGTTATAAAACACATGTACAAAAAGCTATCCAAATTTACCTGTACAACAAATGAATCTTTAAACCACTTTTGGAAAATTGCTGCCGTCATCCATGCGTTTTTAGAATGGCTATAATCTACGGGTGGAGTAAAATTGTAGAAACGTCTTGGATTTTCTGCCTTCCCTATCACCAGTGGTTTTAGAAGCATTTGTACAGGAGCATTTGTACAGGCCAGGAATATAAGACGTGATTTTTCGGCTTTTCTTCCAGGTGCACTTTTTTTACTTCTTAAGACGTACGATTTGCCTGGAAGCAGTTTCCAAAATAGGCCAGTTTCGTTCGCATTGTAAATTTGATCATGTGTTAAATTGTGTTCTGCAATTAAAGAATGAAGTTCTTTTTTAAAAGGTTCTACAAACTCCGGATTGGCCGATAATTTTTCACCGGATATCTTTAATAAACGTAAACCGAATCGTCGCTTGAATTTCTGCAGCCACCCATCACTTGCATTAAAAGAACTTTTTTCTTTCAATTGGTCGTTAAAATATTTCGCTTTTGCTTTAAATAATTCACTTGTAATGGGTAAATTTTTAAGACTTTGTTGATTGAACCAATGATAAATCTTCGCCTCCGCCAACGGCATTTCTCCTTTTCTCAATGTTTTCCTTTTAATTTTGCCTTCACATTTTGCAGTCACTTCCTAAATCGCTTTTTTTTTTTTCTTAAAGCACAAATTGTTGACTTGGCCACTTCATATCTATGTGCCAGAGACGAAACGCTTGCGCCTCTGTCCAAGCTTCCCAAAATGTCACTTTTTTCTGATAACGCTTCATCTTCGATGCACTATGTAACAAACACTAATGATCTCAAACGACAATCACTCAAAACTCAGCACTCAAAACATTAAAAAAAAATCAACGGTTGCCGGTTCTTCACTTGTTTCGGGGAAAAACATACTTCTAATACGACAAGAATTTAAAAAAAATCAATTAGTGTTCGAACTCACGGATGATGTGTTAACACCTTTTTGTTACACGTTACTTGTTCGATTTCTATGAACACAGTAGTAAATGTTACATGGGAAAATAAAAAATAATAGTTTTTTTGTATACACCGGGCAATGCTGAACATCAAATGACTCGCTTTGTTCGGCCATAGCAACAACAACGAAACAACCAAACAGACAACATCACACATACTTTGTCCGCAGTAGCTGACGTATACGTGTGTCACATAACCACATGTTTGCCATATCAACAGCAACGAAACAGCCAAACACACAACATCACACATACTTTGTACGAAGTAGCTGACGTATTAGTGTGTCACCATAACGTCGACTGCGCAAGCTTGCAAATGAAATTTTGCGTGGCTATGCTTTATATATCCGTTCAACAACAGCAACAGTCACATGTACATACATACATTATTATGTTAATACACACGCTATAGACAGAATTTCGTTTGCCTCACCTGTGCCACACCACTCTTTCATTGCTCTCATGCTCGCTCATTTTTGTTTAACACGTCATTATTCTCTTTCGCAGTCGCAGAAAATCTGGTTTTAGCAGCAGCATAAAATCTGGTTTTAGCAGCAGCATAAAATCTGGCTTTAGCAGCAGCATAACATCTGGTTTTAGCAGCAGCGGAAAACCTGTCTGTGTGTCGTTTGCATGTGTTGACTTAGATAGATTTAGTCCCTATACGCCGCTATAGATGTTAACACATCAAAAATCAACGGTTGCAGGTTCTTCACTTATTTCGGGGAAAAACATACTTCTAATACGACAAGAATTTAAAAAAAATCAATTAGTGTTCGAACTCACGGATGATGTGTTAACACCTTTTTGCTACACGTTACTTGTTCGATTTCTGTGAACACAGTAGTAAATGTTACATGGGAAAATAAAAAATAATAGTTTTTTTGTATACACCGGGCAATGCTGAACATCAAATGACTCGCTTTGTTCGGCCATAGCAACAATAACGAAACAACCAAACAGACAACATCACACATACTTTGTCCGCAGTAGCTGACGTATACGTGTGTCACATAACCACATGTTTGCCATATCAACAGCAACGAAACAGCCAAACACACAACATCACACATACTTTGTACGAAGTAGCTGACGTATTAGTGTGTCACCATAACGTCGACTGCGCAAGCTTGCAAATGAAATTTTGCGTGGCTATGCTTTATATATCCGTTCAACAACAGCAACAGTCACATGTACATACATACATTATTATGTTAATACACACGCTATAGACAGAATTTCGTTTGCCTCACCCGTGCCACACCACTCTTTCATTGCTCTCATGCTCGCTCGTTTTTGTTTAACACGTCATTATTCTCTTTCGCAGTCGCAGAAAATCTGGTTTTAGCAGCAGCATAAAATCTGGTTTTAGCAGCAGCATAAAATCTGGCTTTAGCAGCAGCATAACATCTGGTTTTAGCAGCAGCGGAAAACCTGTCTGTGTGTTGTTTGCATGTGTTGACTTAGATAGATTTAGTCCCTATACGCCGCTATAGATGTTAACACATCAAAAATCAACGGTTGCAGGTTCTTCACTTATTTCGGGGAAAAACATACTTCTAATACGACAAGAATTTAAAAAAAATCAATTAGTGTTCGAACTCACGGATGATGTGTTAACACCTTTTTGCTACACGGTACCTGTTCGATTTCTATGAACACATTAGTAAATGTTACATTGGAAAATAAAAAATAATAGTTTTTTTCTATACACCGGGCAATGCTGAACATCAAATGACTCGCTTTGTTTGGCCATAGCAACAACAACGAAACAACCAAACAGACAACATCACACATACTTTTTACGAAGTAGCTGACGTATTAGTGTGTCATCATAACCAATGGGCTTGCAAATGAAATTTTGCGTGGCTATGCTTTATATCTCCGTTCAACAACAGCAACAGACACATGTACATACATACATTATTATGTTAATACATACGCTATAGACACAATTTCGTTTGCCTCACCCCTGCCACACCACTCTTTCATTGCTCTCTTGCTCGCTCAGTTTTGTTTAACACGTCATTATTCTCTTTCGCAGTCGCCGAAAATCTGGTTTAGCAGCAGCATAAAATCTGGTTTTAGCAGCAGCATAAAATCTGTCGTTAGCAGCAGCATAACATCTGGTTTTAGCAGCAGCAGAAGACCTGTCTGTGTGTTGTTTGCATGTGTTGACTTTAATAGATTTAGTCCCTATACGCCGCTATAGATGTTAACACATCAAAAATCAACGGTTGAAAGGTGTTCACATAATAGTGATAGGCTGTGTTCACTCTTTAGAACCTCCTGTGTTTAACTTTTGTTGTTCACTATTCTGGTAGTTTATATAACTGGATATTCATATAACCGAGCGGCTACTGTATATTCGCTTGTTTGGTATGAAGCACTTAGCGAAGATTTAGCGAAAACTTAGCGACGAGACTCATTTTCGCTAAGTTTAAAACAAAAAAATGTTGACATCTTTTAGCGTTTTTAACAATTTTTCATATTTGTGAATAAAATGACTTCTCGCTAAAAAGCCGTTTTCTTTCCAACTTAGCAAGCGATAATCGCGTGCTTGTAACCAAAACACAACTAATGTCAATGACGAGATTTATTAATAAAATCATAATTTTGAAATAACGTCTATTAGTAATTTTTCTTAATACGAAATTAAATTCAAAATTTTACATGGCTATCCCAATTATTACGAAATTATTAAGGAACTATAGTGGCCGTCGGTGGTGCAATGGTTAGTGTGCGCGCCTCTTGTACATGAGATCCTGGGTTCGAACCCTGCTCTGACCACCTTAAAAAAAATTTCTTTTGGCGGCGGTCACCTCGCATAGTGATGGCGACACTATCGAGTATATAGCCAGAAAAAGCTTCCCAAAATACCGTTCGGAATCGGTGTAAAACTGTAGGTCCCAATCAGTGAGTGAAAACTGGAAAGCGCACAGCTCAGTGATTGTGAGAAGCTCTCCCCTATGCCTTCATGGGATGTAATGGGAAACCATTTATTTTTTTTATAAACAAAATATAACTTTTGATTTTTCCAAAAATTCCAAATAGGTAATTTTGCTGAAACTACAATTGTCGGCTCCCAAAAACTTTCTTATGATCAATCTTGTATTACAATTTCGCTGTTGTATAGTGTCTTAGAGGACAATGTTTGTTCAAATTCATCGATGAAAAATCCTTAATAGATCCTTAGCGAGATTGGGCAATATTGTTTGGCAGCAATGAAGCGAGAGGTATCACAAACAGCGAACAGCAAACAACAATAATGAAAACAAGATCTCAACAAAACTGTGTATATTTGTAATAGAGAACATACAACACTTACACAGCAACAGTATACACTTGGCCAAACCAAAACACCACTCATTCATACACACACACATACACAAACACAAACAAACACACATATACATATGGATATTAGGGTGTACTGAAAGAAAACAAATGTTGGAGAAAGGGTCTCAAAAGATGCATATTGAAGAGCCAATTACGGGAACATCAAATTTTATACGAGAGTTCTTAGACGCCTATTACCGCCCATTGATGTTTCGGTTGCTAGAATATTTTGGGAAAATAATATTTTGTGGTCTATCTGCAGCTCTAGCGACGTGTCCTTATGAGCATAATCAGCAAAATTGTACTATGAACTTCTCATACTTTAACTAAAGCTAACAAAATCGGTCATACATTTTAAAATTCAGGTAAGTTCACATATTTTTAAAATTTTGATTGAAATTAGTTTTTTTCATGGCAGCATTTTGAAATGACGTGAATTCTTTACGACACAATCTAGATTTCCGGGTGGCGATGATCACTTTAGTCCGTCGACAGCATACTCACGTAGCAACCCAAGAAGGGATATTTCAATGGAACCCCCGTGCAGAGCAGGGATCGAGGCGGCACTGGGAAATATGAAGGTACTGATTATATTTTTCTTGTGCTGATAATATTCCAGCGCAATTGTTGAAATACGGTGCATCAGCGTTATCAGATGTCATTACGCCGGTCATCACAAGTGCTTGGATAGACAATAAAAGCCGTACTAAGTGGAAAGAGGGAGTGGTTATTACTATCTCGAAAAAAATGGGATCTAACGCTCTGCAGTAACTGGAGAGGTATTAAATTCCTCAAGGCAATAGGAAAAATCATGTCGACACTTATGCTTTAGCTGGTTGTCACCGGTGGTAGAGCACATTGGGCGGAAGAAGCAGGCGGGTTTAAGGCCTAGTCGTTCATCAAAACACACTCCGTATGCTCAACTACACTAGCCTCTGTATCTACTTTTCGTAGACTGTGGATTTTGACAAGCGTCCACCTTGACCAAAAAGGGTATACTGGACAATATATGGTCCAGGATCCGTGAACTGTACAGATGTGCAACGTAAACATTCCGTTTTAATGGAAAAGAAAGCAAACCTTTCACTAATTCTGCGCGAATTAGTCAAAGATGTGACTTGTAACACACGTTATTTCTTATACTTATGGACGAGGTAATGGAGGCAACTAATACAGAATCACCCTTCGGAATTCAGTGGAGTATGTTTGAACATCTACATGATATAGACTACGCAGATGACATATGCATGTCTTGTGGCCCACACATTTTATGACTCGAGGTCAAGTTAAACAGACTCTGCGAAAATGCAAAAATATTTGGATTGGGAATGAATATGAAGAAGACAAAGCTAATGCGTATTCGAACAGGTCAGAATACTCCACTAACAGTTTATGGTTGGTTAATTTAAGACGTGGATTCACTCAACTATTTAGGATGCAAGATTACCAAGGTTACCAAGGATGGTGGCTCCTTATATATATGTATATAGGTGATCGTATATATAACGTGCGTGTTGTATTTCTAATCCTGCACGAAATCTGGCGCTATAAAAAATATCAGAGAAGGCTAAATTTTGAATATTCAATTGCACTGTAATGTTTCTACTGTTGTACGGTTGCACTACTTGGAGCTCGACGAAGCTGACAATGAAGAATGTTCAAACGTTGGTCAATCATTGACTGAGACAAATACTCCTTATCTACTGGCCTTAAAAAATTCCTAATGAAGTACTTTGGCAACGTACACGTAACAGTCAAATTGAATTAGATACATGTAGAGGAAAATGGACTTGAATCGGCAATATACTTAGGCGCTCAACATCAGTCATTGACAGAGCCGAACTTGAATGGAATTCGCAGGGGTATCAAAGGCCTGGAAGGCGACCAAGTAAATACTTGGAAGCGGTACCGGAAAAAGGAATGTAAGCAAACTCGACTGCCATTGAGCCACATTAAATCACTTGCCAGAGACAGAAATCGATGGAGAAATGTTGTTGACGCCCTAGGTTCTTCATGAACCTTTTACTTAATCTTGGTATTTGAATATTGTTTTTTATTGATATTTTGTTTAAAAATATAAAGGACATACTATATACGGTTACTCCTCAATTTTTCAATTAAATATTCAATTTACAAAATTTTGTATTTTACATGCAAATAAATATAATTAAATGGTAATTCGCGAACTACAATGAGAAATACGTGAAAAATGGAAAAAAATATGCTTTATCAAGACTTCAAAATGCTGCCGTATAATAAAATGCGGTGTCAAAATTTTGAAAATATATTTTTCTAATTCTGTCCACCATCACACGTCGTTTGAGTTCCATATGGAAAAAAATAGAAATTGTCTTTTGTGAAAAATACACTAGGAATCGAAACTTTAACGGTATAAAAATATTTGAGTTCCCTTAATCGGCTCTTCAAAATGCAACCTTTTCAAAAATGCAACCTTTTCAAAAAAACGACATTTTCAGGACACCCTAATATACATATCCACACCGTTTGATGAATTATAACTTGTGGATGATTGTGTGTGTGTGTGTGTGCGAGTGAGATTGTTTTCGTTTCATTGGTTTGTTTGAATGTTTGTAAGAGAGAAGGAGCTTTGTTCCTTCAATACAAAAACACACACACACACACACACAATCAACCAACAAACCAATGTGAATGAACAAACAACAACAGCGCCAACACCCGACCGATAACCGCCAACAACAGCAGCCGCTATAACAACGACAACAAATGTGACAGCTCGACATGCACAATCGATTATATTGAATTGTTCGTTCACAATTGTTTTCTTTCATTTCGTTTGCCAGCACCAACCACAACAACAACTGCGACAACAACATTAACAACAGCAACGATGATGACGACGACGACGACTACGACGACAACGACAACAGTAGCAGAAACAGCAACAAAAATGAATTACGATTGTGATTGAAACCACAAAGACCTCTTCAGAGGAACAATTGTAAAACGTCAATATGTAAGATAGCAGATGTACAAATTCACATAGTTACATACATATAGTATTCCCACAGTGGGGGCGTTACTGTAAACAAAATTTAAAAAATTCACCGCAAGCAAAAATTCACCTCACAATGCGAGCATACAAGAGGAAAAAAAGAACATGATGGGAAAAAAAAGCCGTCTGTTTTTGTATTGGAATTATGAAGCTTTCAGTGTGTTGGTAATTAGAGATCATCGATCGATACTAATTCGCACATGTGAATTGCAGAATTGAGTTTGTATATATTACGATTGATGGTCAACCGATGGTATCAATTCAGGCACAGTAGTTAGGCATCTGATGATGAACTTGTCACGGAGTTCGAAACTAGTCCTGCCAGTGAGTGTGATTAACTAAATGGTCTATTATTCCAACAAAACCCAACCATTTTTGATGTGTTAACATCTATAGCGGCGTATGTGGACTAAATCTATCAAAGTCAGATTTTATGCTGCTGCTAAAACCAGACTTTATGCTGCTGCTAAAACCAGATTTTCTGTGACTGCGAAAGAGAATACTGACGTGTTAAACAAAAATGAGCGAGCAAGAGAGCAATGAAAGAGTGGTGTGGCAGGGGTGAGGCAAACGAAATTGTGTCTATAGCGTATGTATTAACATAATAATGTATGTATGTACATGTGTCTGTGGCATGTTGTTGAACGGAGATATAAAGCATACCCACGCAAAATTTCATTTGCAAGCCCATGGGCTTGCGCAGTCGACGTTATGGTGACACACTAATACGTCAGTCACTTTATACAAAGTATGTGTGATGTTGTGTGTTTGGCTGTTTCGTTGCTGTTGATATGGCAAACATGTGGTTATGTGACAATCGTATACGTCAACTACTTCGGGTAAAGTATGTGTGATGTTGTGTGTTTGGTTGTTTCGTTGTTGTTGCTATGGCCAAACAAAGCGAGTAATTTGATGTTCAGCATTGCCCGGTGTATACAAAAAAACTATTATTTTTGATGTGTAAACATCTATACGCTGGGAGTAAAAATCTTTTTCACAATACAATCACAAATTTAGAGTAAGATGTGCGATGTAATCGTTAACCAATCGTAAAGCGTTATCAAATCGGTGTGAGCTATGTATGAGTGTATTAGTGTAATCATACGCTGCATACAATATACTCAACACCATCTAGTGTGCAATAGCAGCTACTAATTTTCACTAATTGTCATACATTATGTTATCGTAGGCAAATGAAAACAAATAAATAAAATGAATCCAAAAACATTTAATTTTAATAACTTTTAAAAAGAGTTTTTGCACTTTTAATAAAAAATTTACTAAAACAAAGCAAAATAAGGAAAACTGAAAACTAAACTTGTCAAACTATAAGTCTTCTTCGTCTTTGAGATAGTCATTCATACTTAACAGCTGCAAATAAGCACCGTCTAGTGTGCAATAGTAGCTACTAATTTTCGAAAACCATTGCTGTAAAATAACATTACATTTCAGTAAACAGCTGATTAATAACTTGTCAACCGCAACAAATACAAAATAATAAAATATTTTACAAAACACCAAAAAAAAATTATAACTCAGAACATAAAACAACACAAAGTGTATCAAAGCTGAATGGAGGTAATGTTAATTCTAATAAAATTTCTATTAGATTCCAATATAAATTAAGGTTATAACATATCTTCATTACGTACTGTTGCCTTACACTGAAGCTGGTGCACGACAATTGGGTAACAATCTCCATCTCATGCCAATTATTATGGGTGGAGATTTTAATACAAATTTTGCAAACCCACAGTCGCAAGCTTTATCAAAATTTTTATTTGACGTTTTCCACTTGCATATGATCAATTCTGCACAAACCCCCACAACTAACAATTCCACTACTATAGATGCAGTTTTCCATAGATTTTTAAATACAATCGAGTCAAAAATTTAAATATGTATCTTATTTTAGTTACCATATGCCAATGTAAATAACTATTTGTACTTAAGGCATTTACCATAGATGGGCACTTTGCAGTACTACTAAAATTTCAGTAAAAATAATTCTTTAACTAGTAAATTTTTACTGATTACTAAAATTTTTTTCAGCAATTTTTATAAAGTGCCTACATGATTATGATAAGGTGCATTGAATTTTCAGTAATCAGTAATGCCCGATTACTGATTATTATGAATACGGCCCTATGATTTGACTGGTAATGCAAATTAAATTTCATTATCAGTAAAAATTTACTGAATTTTTTCAGTAATCAGTAAATTTACTGCTTACTGTAATTTTTAATGCAGTACATATATGGGTGATTGTTCGGAAATTGTTATTTTTCAGATAGGAATTTTTCCAAACCTCGATATGTCTGCAGTACCATTTTTTTTTACGTTTCTGAATGTTATCATGGTCCAAAAGTATGATCTGAAGATCACTATACTACAACACCAAAGCAATCGAAGTTATGGAGCATTGATGGTATTCCGATGCCACGGTAGTGACTGCCTGAACGAAACTTGACAAATCAAAGTGTTGATATGATAAACAATTTTATATATATGCATATATCAATTGAATAAAACGCACTATTTTAATGTTTGAACTAATTTATTTAGTTAACTTCGCCAATAGACTAATACCTTTCACGACCTACACACGACTGACGATTGCCACAAGATATGTCAACTACTTCACTCTCGTTTTGCCAGGTCTTCGCAAACGCCTACTGTGTTGCCAGGTCTTCGCAAAAGCCTACTGTGTTGTCAGGTCTTTGCAACAGCCTACTCCACATTAATCATTCAGTGTCAAGAAACCATTATTTATTAATTTTAGACAGTATTCGAAACTATATGACACGGTTGTGACAGCCACGGTTGTGACTTTCAGTGTTTAACCTAACCGTGCTCCAGACCGGTTTGGAATTCGACAAGTTCCAAAGACAATGAAGTTCAGGCAATGAAATATTACTTTCATAACCGGGAATCAAGCCTAAATATCGTATGGCATATGTGAATCATAAGAGAACGGTTGTGACGTATTATTTTGTGACTTAGCTTTTCAATTTTTCGAATTGAATTGCCCTTCGTATACATGTGCGCGTTTTGACTTCTGCCGGTGTAAATACTGCCACTACCCCCTCCACTCCAAAGTGCCAGCAAGTGGGTCATATTGAATCCCCGGAGATGGCGCCACCACAGTCGAATTCAAATTGTACAAAATTCTGACAAAACTGTTGGACAGACTTCGTGGACCGTTCAATAACCATGGCGTGCATATTCCTCCAATTTTTTTACGTAGAATTGTAAATCTAAATGTCCCTTAGAACATATATGCAGGTAACTTCTTTCAAGCCACGTCCTTGACGGATATTACTGCTGAAGTCCTGAATTCGATACGGAGGACAGGCCATGGTTGTGACATTTTGAACAGTTTTTTCTCCCTAAAACCGGCTTACACGGTCCAGAATGGAATGTGTTTCATGCAAATAATAGAGTACCATCGTAGCTTCGGGAACATGTCGCAATTTAATCACCATTCGACCATTTTAGGGTGGGAAAATTCAAAGGACGAGAAAATGACAATTTCCGAACAATCACCCATATACTGCAGTGTGCCCATTTACTAACCAAATAAGTTAAATAAAACAAACAAAAACCAGCAAATTCCTATGTTTTGATAAAATATACTAAAAGCATAAGTACTTCCAACTTCATTACTAGATGTTTACACATCTCCCCTGTGATCGGACTCACATTAATTTTTTTTATTTTCCAATGTAACATTTACTAATGTGTTCATAGAAATCGAACAGGTACCGTGTAGCAAAAAGGTGTTAACACATCATCCGTGAGTTGATTTGTTCAATTAGAAAAACTTACAAACAAATAGTAAAAGTGTACGAAAACTGTACGAAACAAGTACGAAAACTGTACACAAAAATACAAAAAGTATATGCAAACGCACAAAAAGGGTATAAAGTATGGTTTCCCATTACATCCCACGAAGGAACTGCGGAGAACGTCTCAGAAGCAGTGAGATATACCTTTTCCTCGTTCCTTTGTCATGGGTAAATAGTCGATAGTGTCGCCGTAACTCGATGTTTCGGCATAGCACCCAGTACTGGATTCATAACGGTGTAAAATGTACCGTTATTAGAAAGGGAATTTTTTCGTATTTTTAATTGCGTACTTACTTTTTTTAAAGTTGTTGAAAAAAATAGTTGGTCTTCGGTCCATCCTAATAACGGTCTATTCGTTGCTTGAAATCGAAGCCCGTGATGTCGACGCCAATTCCAACAATACTACTTGCACTACTTGCCCCAGTCTATGAAGCAATCTCATTGCTGCTAGAAATATTCGGTGAACAGCGCATTTTAGGCTTCAGATCGGTGAATTGGCCGCCCTGATCAGGTGATGGCATAAACGGGATGTAATATAATAAACGGGATTATGTTACTGTTAAGAAATGCGTTAACATTTAAATAAATAAAATAAAAATAATTTAAATTAAATTAAAAATAAAATAAATTTATTTTACGATTCATGAATCTTTATTAATATATAATTTTATATTGATAAATAAAATGTTTTTTTATACGATAAATTTTTTTTCATTTAAAAAAAAGGACTAACAATTTTGAAAATTACAGTAAGAAAAATTTTCCTCGTCCATATTTGAAGTCGGGGACTTCGGAGTAATTTGAAATTAGTTTGTTTTGAAATCTTTTCACATATTTTGTCAATACCATGCACATGATTATGCCACCTTTGTGACCAATCCGTCGGTAAACAATTAGATACATGAGACTAATGTGAAGAAAAATCGACAAAAAACCTTTAAAATTATTCCAATTAGTGACCCATCTGAACAGAGGTCAGTAACCTAAAAATAAGCGTAGAATGATAAAGTTCACAAACTTCGTGACGATGTTAATTGAAATCATGCCTGTGACTGTTGAATATTTTAAATTAAAAAAAAATATCATCCAAGCTAAATTATACTTTACTACACCATTTCCAATTGAAATTTAAAATATATCAATTTTATTTTGAAAAAAGTCAATTGAAATTTGAAAATTATATTTGAAATTTGAAATACATCAACTGAGATTTAAAAAACGTCAATTGAAATTTGAAAGACATCGATTGAAATTTGAAAGACACCAATTGAAATTTAAAAATTGTATTTGAAATTTGAAAAACATCAATTGAAATTTGAAAGACACCAATTGAAATTTATAATTCGTCACTTGAAATTTAAAAATTGTTATCCGATTGTATGTATTAGATTTTTAAATTTCAATTGGTGTATTTTAAATTTGAATTGTTGTGTTTTAAATTTCAACTGATGTCTTTAAAATTTCAAAAATATAATTATAATATTTACGAAAATTAAAAAATACAAAAATTCAGATACACATTTACAAGATAGGCTCTCTCGTTGTTCCTCTTGTATTCTCTTGCTCGCAAGAGAGCATAAAGAGTGCAACAAACACAACTGTATTTGTGTCACAAACACACATATATTTGGGTCGCAAACACATATATTCATCATAATCATTGTGTCTCAAACATGTAATATTGAATAGCAAACACAATGTGTTTGGACACAAATATATTATATTTGCGACAAGCTCCAAACGCACTTTATATTTGCATCCAAACAACAAAAAATACAGATTTTTCAGCGTGTATAAACAAAATTTGGCCGCCATATTAGAGTCACATATTAAATTAAAATTAAATATTTTAAATTTCAATTGATGTATTTCAAATTTCAAAAATATTATTTTCAAATTTCGAATGATATTTTTCAAAATAAAATCGATATTTTTCAAATTTCAATTGGAAATGGTGTAGTATAATTGGAAATGGATAAGTATAATTTATAATCTTATAATTTCTAAAGACAAAATCGTCATGAAGCGAGACTACTCTGTGAAAAGCGTGATTGAAATTCAAGGCCGGATCAGACATCGAATAATCCCGCCAAAACCGCGGGATTGTTGGTCAGGTTAGGTATGATATCACTTTTCCCATTGTCGCACCATATCACGCACCAATTGTGCTACAATATTAAATTTTTTTAATCAATGTATTTAATTTATTTTCTTGCCATTGTGTAGAAAATGCAATTCTCTTATATAAAAATAATTGGTATTGAAGATGATAGACCGTAAATGACATCCATGGTCTTCCACGCATATGCGATATTTGATCACAAAATTACTTATATTTATTGCGGCCTGAAGGCTTGATGTAGGGATCGCCTCAATTATTGTTTTAATGAACTACTTCAATTCAATCAAATCCCTCGGTTTTGTTTTATACACCTCTTGCTTGATATGGCTTCATAAAAAAGTCTGGTGCAGTCAAGTCAGTTGACCTTGGGGGTCAGCGGAAGTGGAGTTTCTGGATATTAATTTGTTTGGGAATTTTCGTTGGAGATCCGCCATAACCGGTCTGGCTATGTATGCAATTGCTCCATTTACCTGGAACCAAATACTGTAGAAAGGGATATATCTACGGTGCATTTGTGGGTACGTCTTTAAATCACGGTCCCCATTGACAGTTACTGTTACACCGGTTTCTTCAAAGATGTCTGGTCCCACAATACACCTTGATGCAGTTCCATCTCACGGAGTAATTCTTGATTATATTGACTTTATATATGCAAATTTTGCTTGTTTACATTGCCGTTTATTTCAAAATGGGTCTCATCCTGCAAAAAGAAGCATGTTATCAACTTCTTTGGCTATTGCAATAACTTTTTGGCAAAATTCCAGGTGAATTGGCAAATCTAGAGGGTTTTACTTGCTTGTAATTTGGACATTGTACCGAAGTAAGTTTAAGTCATTATGAATTATCCGTTGTAACGACCGTCTGCTAACTCCAATTTGCGCCTCTAAGTTTCGAGTATAATCGCTTGGATTTACCTAAATTGTCGATGCTACAACCGCGATTGTGTCTGGAACCCGAACATAGGGATCTCGATGTTACGGTCTTTGTGCGATGCTTCCAGATTCGGCAAATTTTTTTTTTTTTTTTTTTTTTGCAAAGACCAAAGGGGATGTCTCCTATAAATGCAATACATTTACATTGCACTGGACTTAGGAAAATGGGATAGGAGTAGGGGAAAGAGAGAGAAGTACTTGGTAATATTTGACTTAAACTTGCTGATGCTGTAAGAAGTGGGGAATAAACTTGCCGGAAGCTTATTCCACATACGGAATGTTCGGCTGAAGAACGAATTGTTTCTGTAATGCGCAGTTCGATCCAACGGCCAGGAAACAGAAAAGGGATAAGTTCCACTTGAAAACCGCGTCGTACGGTTAAATACCCTAACTTCTGGAATGAGGCCATGTAAATCGGCGGTACACTTTCCATAGAAATACCTATAAAACACCGAGACACAGCTACCATTTCGTCGATGCTCCAAGGAGATAATTTGCAAATACTATTTATTCGCTGTTAAAATTTCTCAAAGTCAAGGGCAAATAATAAAGATCATCTTGAGATGATTTAAAACCAAAAAAAAAATTCCCTTCCGAGCCCGTCAAAACTGCCAAAATCGTTTTTTTAGCGAAGATTTTTGGATTGTGGCTCGAGTACTATAAATTTGCGCTAAAAAGTATGCAATAATTTGTATTTTATAAAAATTTGAATTTGCTGTTAATAGGTTTTTTTGAGTATACATTATACAGGGTCACGATAAAAATTTCTCAAAGTCGAGGGCAAATATTACAGATCACCCAGAGACAATTTAAAATAAAAAAAAAATTACCTTCTCAAGCACGTGAAAAACTGCCAAAATAATTTTTTTATCGTAGTTTTTTCGTTTGTAGCCCGATCGTAACATACTAGCCATGGGTTTATAGGTCTCGACGTGAACAAGTTTGCGCTAAAAGTATGAAATAATTTTTATTTAATAAATTTTGCGATAGCGCTATAAAGTATGCAATAATTTACGGTAATAATGCAAACAACACGAACAAATATTTGTTTCAATGATGTAAATATATCCTATCATACGTAACTTTTATTTTTTTCAATAAAGCTATTTATATCCGAAGCCAAAATCTATAGGACAAATGTAGTACACGTCGAGACGTCAACCTATGTTAAAAAGCGATTTTGGCTGTTTTCCACGGGCTCGGAACGGAACAATTTTTTTTCTATACTTTTTAATTCAAAAATTAAATAGTCCGAGCGTTTGGTCGTGTTTATTAATTAATTATATTTTTTCGATATTTCGCTTAGATAGCATCTCAGGAAGATATATTATTAATTAGAAATGAAAAACAATTGATAAACAAAATTGTTTCATGTCATTTGAAAAAACAACAATAACAAAAAGTCAAAAAATTAAACAATTGAAGAAATTTTCTTGTCATCTGAAAAATGTTCTAAGTTACAGCCAGAAAATGTTTGGTGTAGAAATAGTAATTTCTCTAATTTACAGCCAGAAAAATAATTTGGTTGATAAAAATATGTACATAAGGGTAAATTTAACAAGTTACATCCGAATATATTAAAAATGTTACCTAGTGACAAATTCTATGATACATCAAACAATTTTCGGTGAAATATTCTGCATTTTACTAATTAAATATCTATAATTCTGTGCTACATTATCCGTATCTGCTTTAAAGTTTATTCTCTTCGCTATTGGAGTCTTTATTATCTGTAACATTTCTAATATAAAACGACGTTTAATTAATTAATAAACACGACCAACCGCTCGGACAATTTAATTTTTGAATACAATACGAAAGGTCGGAAAAATCATCACTTATACTTTTTAATATTACATCTTTACTCGACTTTGAGATTTTTTTTTATATGGAGGCCGACCCGGTCTAGTATACATTTTCCTATTTATTGGAGATTTTTTTCAATCTTCCTCAATACCTAAACATTATCTCACTTCACGTGTTGATCAAGGCATAAGTTTCACATCTGAATCTACAGTTTATACTCGTCGATCAAAGCAAAGGCTTTGAGTAGGACAAGTACACTCAGAAAACAAGCAACGAATTACATTAGCAACAAGCAAACGTTACTTATCAGTAGCCAAAATATCCTTGTGGAGTGTTGATGAAATACAGATCAAAATGTTTTCTAACATAACGCAAATATCCTTACTGAAATAACAAACATTTTAGCATTTCCTTTTTCAACAGTATTTTCTGCAGTTTTAAATAAAAATATTTTTTTTGAGTGTATCTTTAATTTGAACTTTCCACATCAACATTGTGCAGGAGCAACCCAATTATTGGAATACCTGTAAATAAGACAGATAAAATTTGGAGCTAAATTTTCTCCGCTGTTGTATTTTCTGCCACTGTGTTTAAATACTTGCAACAATGGAAACCTGTATATCGTGTAAGTGCACACATACTACATACGATACACACATACATAGTTTCCTACTGACATCCATACATCCATCCATCCATACAAACTATTTCTTTACTGCAGCAACATGAAATTTAAAACCTGAGTCGACCGGAAACCTAAACGCTAAAAGTTTCCAAATTGAAAAACTATGAAATGAAATTATTTCGCAGAAAATCAATGAATTTCCTTCCCTAAGTGAAACGTTATTTGTCTTTTGCATTAAACTTTCAATGACTATGGCACGAACTTGAATTGAATTGAATTGGATTGAATTGAATAGCATGGACGAGAATTGAACTCTATTGAAGAAAATTGAAGGGAATTAAATGAAATAATATAACACCTGTGTATGTGTATGTACGTCTATATCCAGTCATACACTGGAAATTGTTATTTGTTAAAAGTGGTTTCCTTCAATTTTCCTTTATAAAAGTTAAATACAAATCGGTATAACAAATCAATTGTTTGAATGTATATATTAATGTTTGACGTTAGAAAGTCAGAAAGGATATGCAGGACAATTGCTATGATATGTAGTAATTTATAGAGGATAATGCAGGATACGGTGTGTTTAAAAAATATAATTTATATTTAGTCTTTCATTAATGCTACTGGCATTTTTAGTTTTGGGGAGATAAAGACATAACGGGCTGCCCCCTGCAAGGACGATAATGGGAATCTGGTGACTGAGAAGCAGTGTGTGCTCAAAATGTGGAGAGACCACTTTTCAGAACTACCCCACTCAGATTCTTCCACTGAAGATCAGGAGGTAATGACAGTGGCAGATAGTGTAGATTGTACCCCACCCCCCCCCCCCAACCAAGACGAGAGTAGAAAGGCGATCTCCCGCCTTAAGAATAATAAAGCCGCAGGTGCGGATGGCCTACCCGCTGAATTACTTAAGGCAGGTGGCTAGCTAGCCCACATGCATCAACTTATATGCGGTATATGGCTGGGGGAATCTATGCCCGACGATTGGAGTCTCAGAGTATTATGTTGTGTATTCAAAAAGGCTGATTCGTGTGTCTGTTCCAACTATCGCGCTATCAGTCTTTTATCCATCGCGTATAAGGTCTTGTCGCGCGTATTATGTGAAAGACTTAAACCAATTATGGAAAACCTGATTGGATCTTATCAGTTTGGTTTTAGACCAGGCAAGTCCACGACTGACCAAATATTCACGCTACGCCAAATCTTGGAAAAGACGACCCACAAAAAGCAAATCGGTACATACCAACTTTTTGGCGATTAGAAAGCTGCTTTAGATAGCCACATACCGGGAAAACTGTACGAAGCTATGTCTGAACTTGGTATTCCGGCAAAGCTGATCCGCCACTGTAGAATAACGCTGACCAGCACCAAATCAGCAGTGAAAGTGGGGAAAGACCTCACTAAACCATTCTGCACCAAGCGAGGACTTCGACAAGAGGACACATTTTCATGCAATCTCTTCAACATCTTAATGGAGATAATAATGAGAAAGGCTGCAGAAAATACGAACAAGACCATTAACACGAAAGGCCATATGTTGCTGGCGTATGCTGATGACATGGACATCAATGGGTGGAATTTCCGAGAGGTTACTGCAGTATTTTCAAGAATCGAAAAAGCATCAGCGAAGGTGGGTCTTGCTGTTAATGAGGGCAAGACAAAATTGATGGTGTCAACGACTAGAGAAACCTCTCGACTTGGTCCGCACTTGAACGTTGACTACCGATTTAATTTTGAAGCGGTCGATAAATTTGTCTACCTTGGATCCGCTGTGAACAAGGACAACAACGTCAGCCTGGAGATAGATAGGAGAATTGTGCTTGCAAAAATAGATGCTATTTTGGGCTCAGCAAGCAGTTTAGGAACAAAGCCCTCTCTCGACGGACCAAAGTCCAGCTATATCAGACTCTCATTTTACCTGTCCTGAGATATGACTCCGAAACTTGGGTCATATCGCAAGCGGATGAAAAACACCTAGGAGTTTTCGAGAGAAAAATTCTTCGTAAAATATATGGTCCTCTTAGGGAAAATAGCGGGTACCGACGTCGCTGGAACCAAGAGCTATATGATTTATATTCTGACGTGGACATAGCTAGGCGAATCAAAGTATGCCTATTGTGTTGGCTAGGCCATGTTATCAGAATGGATGAAGATGAGCCAGCGCGAAAGGTTTTCGATAGAGTACGCGATGAAAGTAGAAAAAGAGGACGACCAAGACTCCGCTGAAAAGACCAGGCAGAAGAATCCCTCCGTATCCTTGGTGTTACCAACTGATGAGAAAAGGCGAAGGATAGGGCCAGTTGGAAGAATATGTCGAAATTTGTTTGTAGTTGGAACCTAACAAAACCGTTGATTGAGCAAGAAATCTGTTGTTATGTGGGTGGATTCTTCACTTTCATTATTTGTCAGACTGTGATCGAGATCAGTGCTTCTGTTGTATATAAAATTAAACAGATCATCTTAACGTGGTTTGGCTACGTGATTTATTTTCTTTCACTTCTGGTATTCTGCAATTTTAATTTCCTTACAATATTCATCCCGTTTTTACTGCTTAGACTAGGAAGCAGTGGCTGACACTTTTGACTTAGTCCAATGAAAATGACTGTGATACCACGGGACGTCAAAATCCATTACAATCGTTGAACCTGTAAATTCACCTGGAGTTAGGGTTGCCACATGACCTGGACTCGCCTGGATTGTCCAGTTTTTTTTTTATCTTGTCCAGAGTCCAGGAAAAATTACTTATGTCCAGGAAATATTTAGAACAATGCTATTTATAACAATGCTATGTAAATACGATAGTTGAGCCGCCTACGAATGTATTAAGCAGCCGGCGCCGATTATTATCCATCGACTTCAAACTCTTCACTCAGTGTTGATTTGCTTTACTTAACCCAAAATAAACACTGCGTACAGCTGTTGAAGGTGTGTGAATATATTTGCAAATAAATTGTAAGTTTATATTGTTTTTATTTTGGCATTACAGAAATTATAAGATTTCTGTATTTAAGAACGACAATCATATTTGCTTATTGTGAACCTAAGGATGAAAACCACCTCTGAGGCTGGAACTTCAAAAAAAAGATTAGTTTGCTTTAGCGACAGATGGTGTGATTTAGCAGAATACTCCAAATGGATTCAAAGAAAAGATGAATTTACAGCGTTTTGCAAATTTTGTCAAATTGATATTACTATCAAATATGAAGGAAGCCGAGCCTTGAATAGACATATGCAAACAAAACGGCATATGAAAGTCGATTCATCTCAAAAATTATCAAGAAGTATTGCTAACTTCGTTGTGCCAGTAGAGTCTAAAGAAGGTGAAAGTATTTCCCGAGCTGAACTCGTAAGTGTTTTTCACAATGTTGTGCATGGGCTTAGCTACAGTAGTTTGGACTGCCAAATGAAACTAAGTGCTGGTATATACTGCGATAGCGCAATTGCTAAAAAGATGTCTTGTGGACGTACCAAAGCGGCTGCCATAACGCGAAACGTTTTGGCCCCATACTCCCAAGAAAAAGTTGCTAACGCCTTGAAAGAAAGTTTTTTCTTCTCCGTAGGCAGTGATGCTTCAAATATAGGAAACATCAAAACCTATCCATATGCCGTTCAGTATTTTGACGCCGAAACCGGAATATGCAAGAAAATTTTAGATTTTTATGAAGATCCGAATGAAGCTTCCAAAGATATATTTCACAATATAATTAAAATAACTAACGAAAATGGACTACACATTGATCAACTAGCAGCTTACAGTGCAGATAATGCATCAGTGAATTACGGCGCTCATAATTCTGTGTACCAAAAACTGAAAGAAGTGAATCAAAAAATCATAAAAGCAAATTGCAATTGCCATATAATAAATAATTGTATTAAATATGCTTTAAATGCTTTGTGCGTTGATATAGAAGATATCGTTATCAAAACATTCAATGAGTTCAGTTCTTCAGCATTGTCGAATGAAAAATTTAAAAAATGCTTCGAGTTTGCTTGCATTGACTACAAAAATCTACTTCGACATGTTCCCACGAGATGGCTTTCGCTCTTGCCGGCTTTAGACCGATTGTTGCATTCCTGGCCTGCTGCGAAACGGTACTTTTTGCAAAAAGGAGAAAAAAACTGTCGGAAAGCTATCTGGAAATTTGTGTCACATGGAGTTACAGGTAATGAACTTATCAATGAGGACGAAGAATGTTTTTCAGAGGGTTTGCCGGAGGCCTATTTATATTTTATACATAATATTATGCAAGAGTTTAACTCCGCCATATTATCTCTTGAAAGTGATTCATGTAATATCTTAGAAATACATTCCATTATGAGTAAACTTATGAATAGTCTTCAAACGCGTTTAAAAGATTGCTTTTATGGCAGCAAGGTCAGTGCTCTTTTTAAAGCCATCACTCATGATGAAATTCAAATTTTTAAACAAGAAGCTGATCAGTTCCTACAAATGGCTGTTACGTATTTGGACCAACGTTATGACTTCGGTGAGGAATCACTTTATAAGAGATTTTCTTTTTTAAATTTGAAGCAATCCCTTTTATCGTGGGACAATTTGTCGGAGCTTCCACAAATATTACAAATATCAAATTCCATTAACAAAGATATTCTATATATAGATTACTGCTGCCTTCGTGAAGTGTATGACCAATTGCCGAAAGATATTTCATCCGACCAAATATGGTCTTATTTTTTTAAAAAATGTGATAAAAACAATATAATTAATATGTATAAGCTGATCTCATTTGTTTTGTCTATACCTATTAGTAACGCATTTTTTGAAAGAACGTTTAGTATTCTTAATAATTTATATTCTAAGGAAAGGAATAGAATGTCGTTCGATCTTATAAAAGGTGAACTGTTAATTAGATTAAATTTTGATGAAAATTGTAAAGATTTTTTAAACTATTTGATGACAATTAAAGGTAAAGAACTTTTAAGTTCTGTATCAAAAAGCTCAAAATACCTGTGGAAAAAGTAATACCAAATATTTTTTTTTTCAATTATCCTAAAGACTGAATTTTAAAGATTTTGTTTTGTTATCTTAACTTTTATAATATAATAATCTGAGTATTTAATACATAGATTTCTTTAAATATGAAACATGTATATACATACATACGTATAAAGACTGAATTAAATGTTACTTTTGTTTTGTTTCTCATTAAATGTTTTTTAATAAAATATAAACATTAATATTACTACTGATGTCTTACTTTTTTATTCGTCCAGGAATTTTTTTAAAATCCAGGCAATTTTTGGTGGGTGTCCAGTAATTTTACTTTTGGTGTGTGGCAACCCTACCTGGAGTGGTTAAGGGGCGTTTGTACACATTTGATTGTTGGCCAAAAATAATATATTTACAGATTTAATTTTACCATTATTATAATTGGGGGTTTCCAATTAAAAATATGTTTGGTAATTAACCAACGGCAACCCCGTTGTCTCTTTTGCACTTCTGTAAAGAGTGTATGTCGTCTCTACAACGACACATACATTATTGATTGCATCCCTTTGGGAATTGCCTTCCAATAGTTCTGCATGCATGTTTAACAATTTCTTTTGGTGAAACCAATTCACAAGGTGGTCTATATGCCTTCTAGGAGACCTATAAAGGCAGTCAGATGCCCCACCCTTCAAATGTTATCAATTCATTTCAAATTAACATATGGTGTCATAGAAGCACATTTCCTTTCCCTCTTTCTGAAGAGAAAACAGTCACGTCGAAGGCCTTCTGGTAAGCCTGCTAATGATAGGCTTCCTACAAGGACTCTAAAGGAGCCCTACTATACGCTGAAAATCTGTCTTCTCTTGTTGATTGGATGCAAATATAATGTGTTTGTAACTTGTCGCAAATGTAGAATAATTGTGTGCAAAAACATTGTGTTTGCTATTCAATGTTATATATGGTTCGTGGAATATGTTGCTGGGCCGATTTTTATCAGCATGTACTCCGATATTCCAGGATGTGGTTGAAGAAAAGATGTACATATCTAAGTCACCGGTAAAGTAATTAAGACTCCGCAAAAAGGTATTAAGGTCAGTTAGCTTAACACCTGGAATGTCTGCTAGATCCAAATATTGTCTCATACTCACAAAAAAGGCCGGGCAAAAGTGTAGGATATGTTCAACGCTTTCATCCTCCCTTTCATCCTCGCAACTGTTGCAGTATTCGTAAGCAGAGACTCCCAGTTTAGACGTATGTCTGTCTATCCTGTCCAGAAGTGGATATCAAGTTTTTGGAACGGTTTAGATCGAACTTAACCTGTGTGGTGATACCACAGTGTGTGCCGCCGCACCATCAATTTTTCGACTTTCTGAAAGCAATTGCCAGATCTTCAACATATGCTTCGACTTTGCAACCCAGTCTTTCAAGCTCCAACAAAATACTCTTCACGTGCTGGAAAAATTGTCTATTTTGGTTGTATGGCTGAAAAAATGGCGTGTTTGTAGCTTGTCGCAAATATAGTCTACTTGTGTCCAAACACACTGTGGTTGTTATGCAACATTATATGTTGGAGACCCAGTGATTAAGAGGTTACAATATATGTTTTTGTGGCGCAAATATGGGTTTGTTTTTTGGAAACTCCTGACAACAAAAACGTGACAGGCAACAAAGGAATTAAAAAGCAGCAGATCTTCAATTCATGAAAACCTTGTTCCAAACATATACATGGTTCCTGCATAATATTTGTTTTTTCAGGGAATTGATGGTAAGACCCTCCATTGAGGGATAACTCTATTCACATTGTTAGTTAAGGTGATGTGACCCAAGAAGATCGAGTAAGTGATCCTTCGTCAAGAGCGTACTCTCTCAGATGTATAGATGCACAAGAGTTTGTAGTGCCTTTGCTATATGGTGCTCGCACATTTCTTAAGTACCATGGTTCGAGCTACACGATTTGATCAGAATGCTAATACAAATATTAAATACAATGCCCATTATTGTTGGTGCAATTGCCAGTTCCTTCATATTTCCAGCCATATCCTTTCTGACTAATATTGATGCGTACATATCGCACCCTAAATACAAAAGAGTCATAATTCAAAATTTTCAGATTTTAATTTTTTGCTTAAAAACAATAACCAAAGACCATTTCTATCCGCTGTAAAAATCTGACGTCGTTTACTCTTTCTTTTCGTCAAAAATTTGCCGTTTGAATATGTCTATTTTTGAGTATTTTCATACATATTTCAGTTTTTGGCTCTACTGAAACTTTGAAAATTTTGAGTTATGACTCTTTTGTAGATAGGGTGCGATATATTCAGTACGGAATATAATATTCATGTATGTCTATATGAAATTTCCAACTGGGAAGGTATGGACTCAAAACGTACCTGATGATTCCTCACGTGGTCTCCAGTTTTAAACCGTTACCTCCTATTGAACGAAGACCATCTTTTGACCCACTTTGATGGTCAAGTGGTGATGGTTTAAGGGTCAAATTGGATCAGTTAGAGAATTGACGCGTTGTACATAATTGTTGCCCCTACCCTCTTCTATAAATCACCCATGGATACATAACCTCCATCTCTTATCTGAATATTATAGGTGTCAATACCCCTAGGGCTAACATACTTGCCTGTGGTCATCAAGGGTTAAAAGATCATGATAAATGGTGAATCCTGTATCTATACATACACACAGAGAGGAGATTCGTTGTCACAGCTACATTTACAGCCAACTAAATTTTGGCGGTTCCTTGGACTATCGCATTATGAAGTTGTGATTTCCACTAATTGTGGTTCGTGTCACCAAATGTTGGGCATATCAATTGATTCGTAATTCAGTTTTGGTTGCAAGAACTGAAATATTTAGTTGAAGCCACAGCAACAATAAAAAAATGTGAACTGTCAATCGAGTTTTAGTTATAGCAATCAAATTATCTTGTAGTGGTGAATATTCTATTAGTTGGGTGAACGAAAAAAGAAAAAACTAATTCGGTTAATTACTTGAATTTGATGGCTGCCACAACCATTTGGTGATGCTTTAACCCATTATGAATTTTATAGAAAAAAAAAAGTAAAAACTATAATTTTTTTATTAAAATTGTGTATTTTATATTTAAATATAAACAAAATTATTATTTTTTATAACCAGGGTTCGTATTTCGTGCCCATTTTTGACCGAAAATATAACAAAAAAAATCTATAGCTCGAAAACTGAGCGTCCAATAAAAAAAAAATAACAAATTTTTACGGGTTTCTCACAAAGTGTTCCAATTCGCATGAAATAATTTTTTTTTCAATCGGAACGGTGCGTCCAATCGCAAAAATAATAAATTGTTTACTTCCGTAGGAGGTTGTAACCAATGGATGTCTGTTAAACAAATCGCTAAAACAAAATTTTTTTGAATAGAAAATCGCTAAATCGCCATTTTGTATATATGTATTTTGCAAACGGAGCGTTCAATCGTAATGTTACTAATTGGACCTTACGAATTGGACCACAAATTGGACCACTTTATGAAAAATCTTTAGAAACTGGAAAACCAAATTTTATTTTCGATTGGACGCTCCGTTTACGAGATATTGGCATAGGGGCGTTTTAGCGATTTTTGATTCCAGAAATTTTAGTTTTAACGATTTTTTTTAAAATAACAGTGATGCCATATTGAAGAGTCCGGAGGTAACAGATTTATTATTTTTGAGATTGGACGCACCGTTTCCGAGATATAGCCTTTTTTATTTTAGTGATTTTTTTATTTTGAAGTTTTTTTAAAAAAATTATTTCATGCGAATTGAAACACTAGTTGAGAAATCCGTAGAAATTTGTTATTTTTTTGATTGGACGCTTTGTTTTCCAGATAAAGACAGTTTTTCTAAATTTTTCATATTTTCGATCAAAAATGGGGATGGGTTACCCTGGGTATCATATGTATGCTTAAGTTAATTTGTGTCATCCACAAAAATTGCTCCTCCAGACAAGTGCCCACAATTGTTTGCATGTGTTTGTGAAGGCGTCAATAGTGGCGTCAGTTTCAACGATTGTGTTTAAAGGTCTCACTTCACCTCAATTTATGATAATATGTATTCTTCGCTGGCTGATATCCATTTACTTTATTGTTTTTTTCACAACTTTGTTTATCACTTTCTGTTTAAAATAATAGTTTTTCTATAAAGTCCCCGTGTAACATTCAAATATGTGTCGTTTCTCTTTAATAGCAAAGCTTCTTGTGAAAAATCGAATAAATATTTTTGTAGCAAGTGTTTTTGCAACAGAAACTAAATTATGATTGCAGTGACTAATATTTGAACACGAATTCTACTATTATACTTTTTATTAGTTGCATCTTCCATTTCAGATGAATGAGGTTTTTGAAATACTCAAATTGGTTAATACAACTGAAGTTCGGTAGTAGCAACTTATATTTAGTAAGACCTATTTTTAATCCATCATTATCACCGGCAAATAATTCTGATGTATGACAATTATGAATCCTAATCAAAATATAGACTTTAGCATGGAATTTCCAATGCCTGAATTGATTTCCAACTAATCTTTTCCCTGTGTGTAGTATGAAACCGGACCTAACCAGCAGTCAACTGTACGTAGCTTTAAAGCGGAACTAAATCCCACAAAAGCTGAACGTGGTGGGAGGACTTCGAAGCAAATAGTCGCCAGTTTCCTTTGGAATAGTTCGCCACAGTGGCAGAAGTTTTTAGGGTAAGAGGATATAATAACCGCAGAAGACGGATTAATCTCCACTACTACAATGCGTGCTCTCACAGATTAGCTAAAACTTGTAGTTATTTGTGCTCTCAAAGCTTCGAATTGGCCAGTTATCCAATTTACAACCCTGATTTAGCACCCACTGTCTTCTTTTGATTCCCCCACATCAAATGCTAATTGCGATGTCAACGTTTGGTGAGACCTTAAAATCGATTAATGCTCTAAAAGCCGTTTCGAGATTTCACGAGAATTTTTCCAGGCCACTTGCGAATCTAGAACCGCTAGACTCAACTTCAAACTACCTCTAATGCGGCAGTGACAACATCTAATGCGGTTGTGACAAACTATAAATTCGGTTATGGCTTATTCGGTTATTGTTTCTATGAGTGTGGAGAAAAAAAAACCGTTTCCCATTACATCCCCCCGTTAATGGCTTGGAGAGAGCTTCTCACAACCAGTGAGCTGTGCGCTTTCTAATGTTGCACTCACTGATTGCGACCTACAATTTTACACCGGTTCTAAACGGCATTTTGAGAAGCTTGTTCATGGCTAAGTAGTCGATAATGTCGTCTTCACTAAGCGAGGTAACCGCCGTCAGAGAAATTTAAGATGGTCAGAGCGGAGATCGAACCCTCGTTCTCATGCACAAGAGTCGCTCACACTAGCCATTGCACCACCGACAGCCAAGTGTATCTAGCCCTATTTCAAACTATTTCAAATTTACCAATATTTTCAGCCTATCGCTTTTCTACAAGGGGAAAACATCTGAGAGTCGTTCCCTTTCGCAAAGGATTCTTAATTTTTCTGCTATCAATTCTTGGCAGGATGGTAATCCAAAACTTCCTCCTGACAAGCAAATTGAACGCCGTATTGAGATATTGCTGGAATTTTCCCCCCTAGTCTGTGAATTACTGACATGTAATAAGGTGTAAACTGTCCAACTGTTGTCGTCTTTTCTTGCAAAATCAACAGTTTGGTTGATGAATTTGACAACAAACAAAAAGGACATCCCCAAAAATTTGTCTCAATATTGTTTTTCCGGTTTGTTGATGAGCAAATTGTTTATATGCTCTACGACCATCTACCTATACAAATGTTATAGAATACATGTGTGTGTGTATGAATATTTGTGGAGGGAAAAATCTACAACCTTTCATTGCGTTTTGTTTTTTCTTATATTGTGTTGTTGTTGTTGTTGTTGCCACTACCACTTGCTGTCTCTTTACAAATTCAAGGACAATGTATATTAAATGTTAAATGTCGTAATTTTTATTGATTGTTTTAGCGTGTGTATGAGTTTCTATGTGTGACACACACATGCATGCTGTCACTATCAGCCTACTGTGAATGTAGTTGGGGCTTGCATGATAATTTTATGCAGGATATCCTTTTTATTAAGGTTTTTTGCCTTCCGTTTTCTCCCTCTCCTACCTCAGCAATTGCCGTGCGTTTACAGGTTATTTAGTTTAATTGAATATATTAAATTGCTTCGTCCTGTGTTTTGCTCTTTCAGTCATAAACGTTTTATAAACAATACAATTAAATAAAAGCGAAGTGACACGACGCGACGCGACGTCAACGCCAATCGCGTTATTAAAAAGGGAGGCGGTTGGAAAAAATAAAAAAATGCCAATTGATGTTAAATACCACCTTTAGGTGCAAAAAGATGTATTTCCTTTTTATCAAAGCGCAAAAAACGCCAATTGTTTTTAAAGTTGTTGCTGTTTATGCCATTATAGTCCTCAAGCATTCCATTGGGGCACACAGTATTTTACTCCTGCGTCTCTTGTTGATATTGTAAGGATGTGCTTACGCCAGCAATTGTTGACAAAAGCTATTATGTAGTATATGACATACGCACTGTCAGAGTGCAATCTCTGTACAGTGGGCTATTTCGCCAGTAAACCATTTCGCAGGGTATGACGGCAGATTATAGACCCCCAGCCTGAGTCAATAAAGAAGTTGTTATTGCCGGAGAACTAGAGACACAATTGAAAATGGCAGAAATATTAACCACGAGATATCGCGAAAGTATTTTGCAACCTGAGGAGAAAATAATACGGATTAGAAAAAGGATCAACTAAACGAATCCTGAATATAAATCGGATCTACCTGGAAATTCAATTTAAACACTTACCAATGCTTTATGGTAAGATATGTGATGATAACGCGTATGACGAAGCAGCCGGGTAAATGTTCACTAATATCCGATATATTTACTGTGAAGGTCAGGAGAAAGTAGCTATTAAAGAATGTGAGATTCCAGATTATATCATCATAAGGGATCATATCGCACTCTAACTTCAAAAGAGTCATAACTGAAAATTTTTCCATTTTCAGTTTTTGATTAAAATCGATAACAAAGAAACATTTTTATCCGCTGTAAAAATATGTCGTCATTATATCTTCCCTTTCGTCACAAAAACTCCTCATGAATATGCTCAGTATTGAGAAGTTGCATATAGTATATATATATTTAGATTCCGGTCAATATTACGAAGTTCTCAAAGCAAAAGAGCAGGATGACGAAGAGGAAGCCACCGAAATTCCAGTCGTCTAGCACAATATCATAGGCAGCAGTCCAGATTGTCTTCCCTGTCTCCGAAAAAGATAATGAGGTTCCCAGATTTCAGGAATCAAAAGCAGAAGAGGCTCTAACCCATGGTGGTTATATAATAGTCAAACGACAAGATTGTCGTCTCCCTTCCGTACATTATCACGCCTATGAAAGACAACGAGATTCCAGCCGCGGGACCTTGGGAATCACAGGAAGAGAATCATACGACCGAATTGTCTTCTCCCTTCCGGTCAATACCCCGAAAACGGAAGACTGAAAGATTCCAGCTGCCTGGTAGAATAGTAGTGTTCAGATTACCTTACCTCATTCGGAAAATATTATGGAGATTCAAGAGCTGAGGAATCTGTAGCCGCCTAGTACAATATTATCGTCACGCGTCCAGAGAGTCATCCCTCTTTCGAAAATGATAATGATTCTCCCAGATTTTAGGAATCAGAAACAAAATTGGCTTTAAGCCATGGGAATCATATAATAATCAGACGACCAGATTGACTTCCCCTTCCGAGAAACTTCTCAAAGCCAAAGTGCAGGAGGACAAAGAGAAAGAGGACGAGGACGAGATTCAGACAAAAATAGTAGGAGAGCGAAATGGAAGAATACAAGATTCCAGCCGCCTAGTACAATATAATCGTCACGCGTCTAGAGTGTCTTCCCTCTCTCGAAAAAGATAACAAGGTTCTCAAGTTTCAATAATCAGAAACCAAAGAGGTTCTAGACCATGGGGATCGTATAATAATCAGACGACCAAATTGACTTCCCCCTTCCGAGAAACTTCTCAAAGCCAAAGACCAGGAATACAAAGAGGAATTGGACGATATTCAAACACAAAGATTAGGAGGACGAAGAGGGTGAATACAAGATTTCAGTCACCTAGTACAATATTATCGGCAGGCGTCCAGATGGTCTTCCCTCTTCCGAAAAAGATAATGAGGTTCCCAGAGTTCAGCAAAAGCGGCTCTGGGCCAAGGAGATCATATAGTAATTAAACGACGAGATTGGCTTCCCCCTTCCGAACAATTTAACGGGTTTATCATAGCCTAAGGCCATCGGAGGTGCAACAATTTGTGTGTCCGACTGTTGTGAGAGAGAACGTGGGTTCAATCCCTGCACTTCTTTCGACGACGGTCACCTCACTTAGTGACGGCGACATAATAAGCCATGAAACACATTCTCAAAATACCCGTTCAGAACCGGAGTAAAACTGTAGGCCCCCATCAATGAGTGAAAACTGAAAAGCGCATAGATCAGTGACTGTGAGAAGATCCCCCCTATCCCTTCATGGGATGTAATGGGAAAATATTTATTTATTTATTTAAGAGCAGGAGGAGAAATAGGAAGACGACGAGATTCCAGCAGCTATGAATAATATGTCCAGATTTTTGTTGTCTCCTCCGAAAAATATAAAAATGTTCCCAGTGCTAAGGAATCACAAGGAAGAGAAAATGTTCATTGGCCATGGCATCATACCATAAACAGGCAGCCGGATTGTCTTCCCTCTTTTGGACAATTTACTGAGTTTATCAAAGCCAAAGCGCAGGAGGACAAAAATGCAGGAAAAAGAGATTCTAACCGCCTGGTACAATATTATCGTATTTGGCTCCGATTGTGTTCCCTCTGTCGTAAATTAATTAAAGGTTTCAGAACTGAGGAAAAAGGACCGGAAGACTCTTGGGATTTAATAATAATTATACAACCTGAAGGTCTTCTCCCCGCACGACAATATAAAGAGTTTCTCAAAGCCAAAGAGCAGAAAAACATATACAAATATGTGACATGAACGGTGATGATGAAGCATCCGAGGAAGTGAACAGGCTGACAAACATGGCCTCAAACACATGCTGCAGGAACTATGTATAGGTTTGGAACACATTCCAAATATTCATATTTTTGTAAGTCCTATACTTACTTATTTTTAAATGCAAACATTAACATGTTTACTTGCAAAAATACATAATTTTATCTGGAACCATGTCCATGTTTCATCACTAACATCCATATTTTTCCGTCGAAGCATTTGTGTGGTTAGTCCCAAAGATCCTAAATGAACGATTAATGATTGAATGCATGCAACTAAAATATAATAGATTCAGGAATAATTATGACAAACTGATAGAAAAAATATTACAAAAATACAGTTGTGCACTTGCAACAGCATTAACTTAAACTGAGAACAATCTCTCCTTGTACTTCTTTTATTATTTTGCTCTCGACAAAACATATCGACAAAAACGAAGTAAACAGTGTACCAAAGTCAGCTGTAGTTGTATCACAAACAAAGCTATATTTGGATCTCAGACACATGCAATATAACATATTGATCATTGTGTCCCAAACATGTAATATTTAATAGCAAACCCAATGAGTTTGGATACAAATATACTATATTTGTGACAAGTTTCAAACAGACGCTATACTTGCATCCAAACAAGAAAAAAATTCAGGTTTTCAGACTATACTTATAATGAAGTGCGACAGGAAATATCTAATACACAGAGCAAAATTGCAGATAATTGGGACTATATCGCAATTTTCTACCCTCTCGGGAAAAATAAAATGAGGTTTCCAGAGCTGAAGAATCCGAAGAAAAAAAGTCTCAAGGTCCATGAGATCATATACAAATAACAAGACCAGACTGACTTCCTCCGTCTGCACAATATAATAAGGTTCTCAATTCCAAAGACGAAGTGGGCAAGAAGAAAATATTCTAGTTGTTGGGTATAGTATTTGCAACAGGCGTCCAGATTGTTTCGTCTCCCAAAAAATATTATGATGTGACCAGAGCTGAGGAATCAGAAGGACAATGGACCTCGACGTCCATGGGATGATATAACAAAAAATTTATCACATTATCTACCCCCTTCGGCACAATACATATAACTGGTACTCAAAGCCAATGAGTAGGAAGCAGCATACAAATATTATGGAGCTTCATTCGAAAGTGAATCTGAGGAAGTTCCCAAAACCGGGCAGCAGAAAAAGGTTCCCATTGCAGGGAAACTTGAAGAGACTTCGTGAGAGTAAGGTCGTAGCTCTAGATATTTCCAAGGTTTTCGATAGAGTCTGGAGCATGGAATGATTGCTTTTATAGTTAGCGCTTTTGGGTGCGATAGTAATTTTACTCGACGGTTTTCCACAGATGGGATTTCTTCAAACAAGTATGGTCTCGTTGCAGAGGTACCACAAGGATCTATTCATTTATCTTCTCTTTAGCTTCCATTGGAGTGTATCTCTAACATAATTAGCGGCGGATTTAACGACTTCTTTATGACTTCTGGACCGGGTTGGAAAAGAGCGATGATTACGATTGATAATGCTTTAGCAGCAGGCTGTATTACCTCTCTCAAATACTGCCTGAATGGGAGTTATGTACCGTGGGTTTATTTATATTTTATTAGGGTGTATTCTCCTGGAATATGTGATATTATTTAAGAGGTCGGCATTTTCAGACGGGCCACGAGAAAAATCGCCCACAGTTCAAATCTGGAAAAATTAGTTCTTCAGATGGGCTATTCATATATGGAATACTTTTTTTCTTTCGTTTTTCCTACTACGTTCGAAATCGGTAAGTTCCCGATTTTCCCTACACCCACCCCATACATTTATAGAAAGCTCCCCTGAGATTGGGTCTATTATTAAGCAAACACTCGGAAAACAGGCCATATTAGTTTTGACCCCAAGATAATCTTCTATCAGGTCTACTAGAAGATTTTACTATCCGTTGAGCTAACGGTCGGTGGTGCAATGGTAGTGTGCACGACTCTTATACATGGTACCAGAGGTTCGATCCCTGCCCTGACCGCTTCAATTTACATTCAACGGCGGCCACCTCGCTTAGTTGCGGCGAGACTATCTAATATTTAGGCATGAAAAAGCTTTTCAAAATTCCGTTCGAAATAGGTGCAAAACTGGAAAGTTTTATATCTCTGTTTATATATCTGGATCTGTAAGGATAACATATTATTCTAAGAATTGTTTAACCATTTGTGTCAACTCGTAATCAGTTCAAGAACACCGTGAATAAACCATGTGTCTTTTGTTTTTTATTTCCACGTAGAAAAATTGATTTTAAATTATATTGCTTTATATTTATTTTTTTTGTATTCTGTTCTCTATCTGTTTGTCGATTTTTAGTTTTTCGGCAAATTCAATTTTTAGACTCTACTTGTGCCACTACTTGTTACTAATTAATATCAATCATACGACATATGTGTCATGGTTCATGTACGGCGGTCGCTCTTTGGAGCTGCCACTGTCATCGGTGTTTGTCACTGTTTGTCATTCATTTCGCATACATAATGTTACGTTATTGTAGTTGCTACTTTATGGTTAATGCATTCACAATGTCCTTCCTCGCCTGCCTGGACGATGTTTGCCTTTTTTGTTTGCATACAAATTGGCAACAATGAATATTTCAATACAAAATATATTTTCGATTTTAATTTATAATCTTAATAAGACCATAATGAATTCAAAATGCTGACTGAGTTGAGCTGGTTGTAGTGGCTGCTATTACGCAAAATACTCTGATATCACACAGCGATGAAAGGAGCAAAGGATGTGTGCGTTTACGAGTGAGTGTGTGTGTGTCGGTTTATGGGGAAAACGCCTGTTTATTTCATATTCCGCGAACATTTTTCTTGTTTACATTTTCAACATTCAGGGGAAACAATGTGAACTGCATAAATTACAATGCAAAATATGAAAAGAGAGAGAGAACAAAATGAGAATTTTAATAACAACTGGCGAAACAAAAAATTTGCTTTATAATGTAAATCCTTTAAATTTATTGATACTTCGAAGTGGATTAACTGATAAACGTAAACTAAAGTTATAAAATATTTTAGCTGAGAGCTGGTGGAAATTATAGGATACAAGGATAAATTGTTGTACTGTGTGAAAAAGTAGTTTAACTACAATAGAGAATAGGCGAAAAGTATAATAATGTTTACAGTATAATCGGTACTTAAACTCAAGGTGAGGGTGTGCGATTGAATTTTAGGTAAAAGTTTTAAATATAAGTTTATTTTTGTTCGTGAACATGTTTTATTTGAAACCAGAACCAAAACGCCACAACTATTAATCAATATTAATTATAAAATCATACAAGTACTTTATACATGTACAAGAATGTTAAAAAAACGACATTTTCGTATGAAAACGGGTTTCGATTTATTCGAAAAATCAATTTTTCAGAAAGCCGCTTTTCGGTGTCACAAAATGTAAAAATGTGAAACCGGTTAATTGAAAACTTAATACAAAATCAGCATTTTCTAACAATAACATTTATTGTATTGTTTTCTTTGCCCGTAAAAAGTAACAATATTATTCAGAAAACATAAACCAATTTTCAGATATTTAAATCATTAAAATTTTCTGTAAAAATCACATAATTTAATATGTTTCTTATGAAGATAAAAACATTGCACTAAATTAGAGTAGATTCGACTTTGTTCGAATTGAACTGGTTTGAATTGAATTGAATTCAATTGAATTGAATTCAATTGAACTGAATTGAATTGAATTGAATTGAATTGAATTGAATTGAATTGAATTGAATTGAATTGAATTGAATTGAATTGAATTGAATTGAATTGAATTGAATTGAATGGAACGGAATGGAATGGAGTGGATCGGAATGGAATGGCATTGAATTGAATTGTATTGAATTAAATTGAATTGAGTTGAATTGAATTGAATTGAATTGAATTGAGTTGAATTGAATTGAATTGAATTGAATTGAATTGAATTGAATTGAATTGAATTGAATTGAATTGAATTGAATTGAATTGAATTGAATTGAATTGAATTGAATTGAATTGAATTGAATTGAATTGAATTGAATTGAATGGAACGGAATGGAATGGAGTGGATCGGAATGGAATAGCATTGAATTGAATTGTATTGAATTGAATTGAATTGAGTTGAATTGAATTGCATTGAATTGAGTTGAATTGAATTGAATTGAATTGAATTGAATTAAATTGAATTGAATTGAATTGAATTGAATTGAATTGAATTGAATTGAATTGAATTGAATTGAATTGAATTGAATTGAATTGAATTGAATTGAATTGAATGGAACGGAATGGAATGGAGTGGATCGGAATGGAATAGCATTGAATTGAATTGTATTGAATTGAATTGAATTGAGTTGAATTGAATTGCATTGAATTGAGTTGAATTGAATTGAATTGAATTGAATTGAATTGAATTGAATTGAATTAAATTGAATTGAATTGAATTGAATTGAATTGAATTGAATTGAATTGAATTGAATTGAACTGAACTGAACTGAATTGAATTAAATTAAATTGAATTGAATTGAATTGAATTGAACTGAATTGAATTGAATTGAATTGAATTGAATTGAATTGAATTGAGTTGAATTGAATTGAACTGAATTGAATTGAGTTGAATTGAATTGAACTGAATTGAATTGAATTGAATTGAACTGAATTGAATTGAATTGATTTGAATTGAATTGAATTGAATTGAATTGAATTGAATTGAATTGATTTGAATTGAATTGAATTGAATTGAATTGAACTGCATTGGATTGAACTGAGCTGATCTAACCTGACATGAACTTGCAAGTATTGTTTTTATGAATTGAAGATCTGCTGCTTTTTGTTTCTTTGCTGTTATTCACGTGTTTATTACATAAGGTTTTTAACAAACATGTCCGTATTTGGTTTACAAAAACATATATTATAACCTATTAGTAATTATCTCTCGAACATATAATATTGAAAAGCAATTACAATGTGTTTGGACACAAGAATACAATATTTGCGGCAAGCTACATTTGTTTCGGTGGCAGTCACCTCGTTAAAATACCATTCGGAAACGGTGTAAAACTGTAGCTTCTAATCACTGAGTGGAAAACTGGAAAGCGCACAGCTCACTGGTTGTGAGAAGATTCCCCCAATTCCTTCCTGGGATATAATGGGAAGACACTTTTTTTGTTTTAACCCGGTTTTATGGATAGAAACCGATCATAATTCTCTTGTAACTCTCTTAAAATTTGACACTAGTTTCTAAAAACCGGGTTGAAAGGTCTAACAACGGATTATCGTATCTACTCTTCAAACCTGTTAGAGTACATGAGTTTTGCTTCATATCCATATTTTTATATATTAATGATCTAGCAACCATATTAGGCACTTTTTCTCGAGTTAGCCCACTTTGACCAAGCATTGTTTAGAAAATCTAGCATGTTACACCTTCTTGGAAGCGTACAGACTTCACTTGAATGTCCCGTGAAGTTCAAATGGTCTCCTAGTTTATTTAAATGTATTTTTTGTTAAAAAAACGAGCAACAACTTCAAATTTCACTTTTGTTTTAAACTGACTCCTTTTCAAACTCTGTTTTGGAATCTTCAAAGTTAATGTAATTTTTTAAAACTTTTACTCTTTAGTAAGTTGGTTGGGCTTAATCAATTGCAAGGTAATGCCTGGGAATTCAATAAAAATTGATACTGTTCTAGAACCCGACGCCCGAACTTCAATTTATAAATTTTCGCAATTGGGGGATGTGACAACCCTATTAACAAGAAGGACTTCGATCGTCACCAAATTAACCAAGAATACTTTTTATGAATTTTTGAATCATTTCTCGTAACGAACGGCCATGTAAATATAGTGTTACACAAGTCTATATACATCTTTCAAGTTAAATTAACATTTTCAAATAGGATTTGTAACGAAACACAACAAGTGAGCAATTCTCCCTCACTATACTTGTAATCCTCAATACTGTATTTACATTGCTACAAGGCTTTTATTATAATCCTTTTCGTCTCTCTCTCTCTCTCGCTATCTCTCTTTCTCTCGTTTGCATAAATCACCTTCCCAATCATCAAGTGCTAATGTAATTTGCATACAATTCAATTTATTCATTATTATAGAGGTAATAAAAAATCAATTTAACATTTCAATTTAAAGCATTTACAAATTGCTATCATTAGTATCTATTAAAATACATAAATATATTTGAAATTTTTCCATTCATTTATCATTTTCATGCAACCAACAATTTGAAGTTAAATCAACGCTTTTAAATCAAATCTAACAATTATTTATGTTTGACGTTTTTATTTCTGCAATATCTGCAGTTTTATGAAAATTAATGATTATTTACAATGTGGAAATGCATAAAATGCGTGATAAAACAAAAAAAAAAAACAAATAAAATCCACCAACCACAATAACAGCAAGTGAATAGATAGAGGGCTAGTGACTGTGAAAAGTCAATGAAAAAAAAGATATTTATATATGTATATTATTAATACAATAACATTATCTATGCAATAGGTCGTAAACAAAATGTCCGCATAATCGCGTTAAAAGCAATAAATCTTTAGTCCTTTTTACGCTCTGTAAACGGGTTTTAAATCAACAAATATTTCGAATAAATACATACAATAACAGAAGATCTATTGATTGATTGATTTTTGGACTCTATGAGCATCAGCTGCTGCTTTCCCAGCACGTCAAACGGCGCACAGTGTTTAGTAACATCATTAATTGTATATTAAATTAAATATTAAAGTTAATGGAATAAACACACAAGTTATTGATTTTAATGCAAACTGACTTTATAGTTATGATATATATTTTGGATATTAAACCATTCATCATGTAGAATTAAATTGAGAAATATTGTGTGGCTTTTCAAAATTTACTTTTTATTGGGTTCAAAACTACAATATATAATGCACAGGCTCCACCTAGAAAAATTGTCTTTAAACCAAATCAAAAGTACCCAATATAGTTGATAATAATGGGTTGTAATAAAGTAGTTAAAAAAAAATTGTTTAAAATTGTTTCATTTAGCCCCATCCCGCAACGTGCGATAAGGAACTTCGTTCCAATAAATCAACTTTTTTTTTAAACTATTATGCTACAACCGAATATTATCAAAATATGGCGTACTTTTGCTTTGGTTTGTGTCTAAACTAACTTATGTTGGCAAATTTCTTCTTTAATGGAAAGTTTTCTAGGTGGAGCTTGTAACCAATATTTAGTATATATTGTAGTTTTGAACCCAATAAAAAGTAAATTTAGAAAACCCAAAGCGCAAGGCTGGTACCAAAATATTGCATTTATTACAATTACGCCAAATGTAGAGAGAACATTGGAGAAATACAAGTACAATTTCCATATGAAGATACTAAAACTTCTGATACGACACAAACATGCACAAATTTGATTGAATAAAGTGTCGATGCAAACATGTACACGTAAGCTGGAGAGAACATTAGACGATGCAGACATGTTACTACTGATCCAGAGTGAGAAGTCTCTTTACTTACTTACTTACCTATCCGGTCTCGGACAACCCCGGGTGGTCAGGGACCTTACAAAACGAAGATAACATATTTCGCCAACCAGTTCGATCTTTTGCTTTATTTCTCCAGTTGGCAATACCAAGTGTACGCAGGGATTCGTGAACCTGATCCCTCCAGCGGAGTCTTGGTCTTCCTATTTTTCGTCTTCCTTCGAGTTCGGTTTCGAAAACCCTTCGCGCTGGTTCATCTTCATCCATTCTGCTGACATGGCCTAGCCAGCGCAATCGCGTTATCTTGATCCGCTTAACTATGTCAATGTCAGGATAAAGCTCATACAGCTCATGATTCATGCGTCGCCGATACTCGCCGTTGTGCACTATAGGGCCATAAATTTTTCGGAGTATTTTTCTCTCGAAGACACCCACAGATGTTTCGTCTGCTTGCGATAGGACCCAGAATTCTGCGCCATAAAGCAAGACAGGTTGAATGAGAGTCTGCTACAGCTGGACTTTTGTTACTCGAGAGAGGGCTTTATCTCTAAAGTGCTTGCTTAGCCCAAAATAACATCTATTCGCAAGCACAATTCTCCGCTTGATCTCAAGGCAGACGTTGTTTTTTTTCTTCACGGCAAATCCGAGGTGTATAAATTCGTCCACTACCTCGAAATTATAACGGTTATCAATGTTCACGCTTTGGTCTAATCGCGTGTAGGCCCTGTTCGTTGAAACCATTAATTTTGTCTTATCCTCAGTTACCATCAGACCCATTTTTCCTGACTCCTCAATTCTTGATAACACCGCAGTAACCTCTCTAACTGTGCGTCCAATGATATCTATATCATCAGCACACGAGAGCAGCATATGACTTTTGCTGCTGATGGTTTTATTCATGTTGACAGCAGCTTTTCTCAGAATAATCTCTATTAAGATTTTAAAGAGATCGCACGATAGGTTGTCACCATGTCTGAGGCCTCGCTTAGTTTCAAAAGGTTCGGTAAGATCCTTACCAACTTTCACTGCGGATTTGGTGTTCGTCAAGGTCATCCTGCAAAGGCGTATGAGTTTTGCAGGAATACCAAGCTCAGACATTGCTTCATAGAGTTTCTCCCGTATCGGACTATCGAAGGCTGCTTTATAATCGATAAATAGATGATAGGTGTCGATTTGTTTATCGTGTGTCTTCTCCAGGATTTGGCGTAGCGTGAAAATCTGGTCAGTTGTCGATTTTCCAGGCCTAAAGCCACACTGGTATGGTCCAATCAGGTCAGCGATAATCGGTTTAAGTCTTTCGCACATTATACTTGATAGAACCTTATATGCTATGGATAAAAGGCATATTCCACGGTAGTTGGCACAGATACTCGGGTCATCTTTTCCAAATATGGGACATAGTACACTGAGACTCCAATCGCCGGGCATGCATTCAGCTAATCAAATTTTGCTAACGAGCTGATGCATGCACCTTATCGGCTCATCGCCGCCAGCCTTAAACAGCTCCGCCGGCAATCCGTCGGCTTCTGCGGCTTTGTTGTTCATAAGCCGGGCAATAGCTGTTCTGACCTCGTCTTGGTTAGGAGGGGGCAATCGACGTCGTCGTCCGTATTGTGATCGATTGTCCCATCGTCATCGGATATCTCAGGTACTAGTAGCGCGGAGAAATGCTCTTTCCATATTCCCAACATGCTCTGCACATCTGCGACGAGATTTCCGTCCTTGTCTTTACAGAAGGGGGCCCTGAACCATGTCCATTAGTTCCGTTTTTAACTTTTTGGTAGAATTTTCGGGCTTCGTTCTTCCTTCTGTATGTCTCAATTTTCTCACTCTCGCGCTTTCTCCACTGCCGTTTCTTACGCCTAAAGAGACCGTTTACCTCCTTTCTCTTCTCCCTATACCGCTCAGTTGCAGCTCGCGTTGCAATTGACTAAAGCATTACCATACGTGCAGCGTTCCTTTCGTCATTTGCTATGCGACACTCTTCATCGTACCACGGTTTATTGCGAAGCGGTTTTTCGAAACCAAGTACGGTTGTTGCAGCAGTTTTTATAGAGTCGGAAATGGGTTTCCACTGCGCATCAGGATCGTTATCGGGAGGGGGTGGGTTCTGTGCCAAAAGTTGCGAGAGCGTCCTTGAGTAGGCTGTGGCTAGCTCTGGTAATTGCAGCTTTCCGATGTCCAGCTTCCTCTGCGTCTGGTTTCGTACGATTTTTGCTGCTACCAGGTAGTGATCAGAATCGATGTTAGCTCCTCTGATCACTCGTACGTCCATTACACTGGATGAGTGCCTTCCATCAATTACCACGTGATCAATTTGGTCCTCAGTTCTTTGATCAGGGGATACCCAAGTAGCCTCGTGGATGTCTTTATGCTGGAATCTTGTACCACTAATGACCATGTTTTTTGCCGCGGCAAAGTCAATCAGGCCCATACCGTTGTCGGAACTGTCAGCATGTAGACTGAAATTGCCAATAGTTGGATTAAACACATTCTCCCTTCCTACTTTGGCATTAAAATCTCCTGGTACAATCTTAATGTCATGGCCAGGGTAGCGGTCATACGTTTCCTCTAGGAGCTCATAGAATATGTCTTTGGCATCATCATCTTTCTCTTCTGTCGGGGCATGGGAAATATAAAAATTGTAGCTATTCGTTCACTCACAGGATTGAACCTAGAGACTAGATGTCGCAGTCTTTTGCCAACTACAAATCCGCAACCAAATTCATGTTTTTCCTCATGGCAACTGTAGTGTATGTCGCAGTTTTCTTTTCGTGTGCAGCCATGTCCTGTCCATCGCATTTCCTGTATAGCGGTAATGTCAGCCTTATAACTTTCGAGGACATCTGCCAGTTGTATACTTGCACCGGATCTATATAGAGTTCTTACATTCCAAGTGCATATCCGTAAATCGTGGTCCTTATAACGTTTGCGGGGGTCGTCAACAAATAGGGGTTGTTTATGTTTTCTGTTTCGTTTTTCAAGTCTCTTTACACACATTTTATGACCGACAACGAAAACAGACACATTAAGAAACTACGCACATTAAGAGAGAAACAAGAGAAGTCATTGAATATAGAGCATAATATAGATTGGTTTGTGAATACGATGAGCAAGGATATTCCATCAGGCAATGGTTACTGTCTCTCAGACCCAAGTATGACAATGAAAACATTCCCTTTATTCTAATGCATCGCCGAAGGGGAAGAGTGCAAACAGACAATTGGTAACAAAGAAGACCAGGAGATTTCAAGAACGAAGTTCGTTGGTTTGATCGATGACGTTGGTTTGGTGGACAAGGGAGATAACATTATTTTAGGCACAGTGGGTCGCACGACACAATTTTTGGGGGAAATCAGTGACATTCTCATCATGAGTGCTTAGAAAGGGGGAAAGACAGTTGCGTTATCAAAGGACGAATATAAAATGAAGATCGGAAAGATTCTAGGCAATATATTCACATATAGACGACTCAGGAGAGATCCGACGTCAAGTCTACAGAAGAAGAACCACAAACTAGTGCAAACATTATTCAACGAAAAGTTAATTGACGCGGCCACGAGGAAGAACTTGAACACGGAAATCTCTACAGCCCCAGAATCTATGGTTTGCCGAAAATGCATAAAAAGGAGAATCCCTTAAGACCTTTCTCCTCATCCATAAATGCTCCTGGTTATACACTTTGCAAATTTTTGGTTGAAATAGTCAAAAATGTGACGAGAACCTCTGAATATAATGTTAAGGACGCAATTGATTTCAAGTCCAGGACAGAAATCTTAAAAATAGACCAAGACGAAATATTGGTATCGTTTGATGTGGTCAATCTTTTTCCAATTATACCCATAAATTTGGCATTAAGAACCATAGAAGAAAAATGGAGTAAAATTGCGAATTATACGATTATACCACAGGATATTTTTATGGAATTACTGTCATTTTGTATCAAGGATACATGTTATTTTAAATATGCTGACAGATTTTATGACCAGAGAAAGGGCAATGCCTATGGGTTCTCCAGGATCACCGATAATGGCGGATATTATAATGGAAAGATTACTTGACACGACGCTCAATACATTAACGAGGAGACCGAAAATTATAACTAAGTATGTGGACATGGTAGTTAGTAGCACACGATTCCAGCATAAGGACATTCATAAGCCGACCTGGATATCTCCTGATCAACGGACGAAGAACCAGATTGATTACTTGGTAATAGATGGCAGGCACTCTTCTAGTGTAATGGATGCACGTGTGATTCGAGGTGCCAATATCGATTCGGATCATTACCTGGTGGTTTCGAAAGTTCGCACGAGAACACATGAACACCGAACACATGAAAAGCTGGATATTAACAAGCTACAAACATCGGAGATATCAATGTCCTATCGTCAGAAACTCTCTCTCCTGCTAGAGCAGGACCCAGATGCGCAGTGGAAGCACATCTCCCATTCTTTGGAAATCGCTGCAATGACGGAACTTGGCTATCAAAAACCGCAGAAGGATAAGCCATGGTACGACAAAGAATGTCGCATTGCAACTGATGAAAAAGACGCTGCACGTATGGTAACGAAACAGTCAGTTACAACGCGTGCTGCGATGGAGCTGTACAAGAAGCTGAGAAGGGAGGAAAACCAATTATTTAAACGAAAAAAAATGGCAGTGGGAGCAGAGAGAGAGTGAAAGAACCGAAATGTGCAGGATGAATGGTGAAACCCGAAAGTTTTTCCACAGGGTAAGAAGATCGACCAACGGGCCTAATAATGGGCTGCCCCCCTGCAAGGACGAGATTGGGAATCTGGTGACTGATAAGCAGTGTGTGCGCAAAATGTGGAGAGACCATTTTTCAGCACTACCCCACTCAGATTCTTCACTGAAGATCAGGAGGTAATGATAGTGGAAGAAAGTATAGATTAGTAACCCCCCCCCCCAACCACGACGTGATTCTCGCTTGAAGAATAGTAAAGCCGCTGGTGCGGATGGCCTACCCGCTGAACTTTTTAAGGCAGGTGGCGAAGGACTGATAGCCCACATGCATCAACTGATATGCGGTATATGGCTGGGGGAATCTATGCCCGACGATTGGAGTTTCAGTGTATTATGTCCTGTATTCAAAAAGGGTGATCCGTGTGTCTGTTCCAACTGTCGTTTTATCCATTGCGTATAAGGTCTTGTCGGGCGTATTATGTGAAAAACTAAAGCCATTTATTGAAAACCTGATTGGACCTTATCAGCGTGGTTTTAGACCAGGCAAGTCCGCAACTGACCACATATTCACGCTACGCCAAATCCTGGAAAAGACCCACGAAAAGCAAATCGATACATACCACCTTTTTTCGATTAGAAAGCTGCTTTCGATAGCCCCATACGGGGAAAACTGTACGAAGCTATGGCTGAACTTGGTATTCCGGCAAAACTTATCCGCCTCTGTAGAATGACGCTGACCAACACTAAATCAGCAGTGAAAATGGGGAAAGACCTCACTGAACCATTCTGTACCAAGCGAGGACTTAGACAAGGCGACACACTTTCGTGCAATATCTTCAACATCTTAATGGAGATAATAATGAGAATGGCTGCAGTAAATACGAACAAGACCATTAACACGAAAAGCCATATGTTGCTGGCGTATGCTGACGACATTGACATCATTGGGCGAAATTTGCGAGAGGTTACTGCAGTATTTTCAAGAATCGAAAAAGAATCAGCGAAGGTGGGTCTTGCTGTTAATGAGGGCAAGACAAAATTGATGGTGTCAACGAGTAGAGAAACCTCTCGACTGGGTCCGCACGTTTACGTTGACAACCGATTTAATTTTGCAGTGATAGTGAATTTGTCTACCTTGGATCCGCCGTGAACAAGGACAACAACGTCAGCCTGGAGATAGATAGGAGAATTGTGCTTGCAAACAGATGTTATTTTGGGCTCAGCAAGCAGTTTAGGAACAAAGCCGTCTCTCGACGGACAAAAGTCCAGCTATATCAGACTCTCATTTTACCTATCCTGAGATATGACTCCGAAACTTGGGTCATATCGCAAGCGGATGAAAAACACCTGGGGGTTTTCGAGAGAAAAACTCTCCGTAAAATATATGGTCCTATTAGGGAAAACGGCGAGTACCGACGTCGCTGGAACCAAGAGCTATATGATTTATATTCTGAGGTGGACATAGCTAGCCGAATCAAAGTAGGCCAATTGCGTTGAGCCAGCACTAAAGGTTTTCGATAGTGTACCCGATGGAAGCAGGAAAAGAGGACGACCAAGACTCCACTGGAAAGACCAGGCAGAAGAATCCCTCCGTATCCTTGGTGTTACCAACTGGCGAGAAAAGGCGAAGGATAGAGCCAGTTGGAAGAATATGTTGAAATTTGTTTAATTTGTTTGTTTAATTAATATGTGTAAGACGTCTGACCTCATGAGGTTGTAAAATAGTCAATAAAAGTAAAAAAAGTAATTTGGACGATATATTTGTAATCATTCGGAGGTGGAGGACACGATGGAGGCGCTCAATTCTTTCAATCGACAACTACAATTTACAGTGGAAGAGGAATGGGACCAACTATTACCATACCTTGATTACATGGTTATAAGACAAGATGGAAATTTATAAGTGGACTGGTATCAAAAGTCTACAGCGTCAGGACGACTAATAAATTATTATTCTATGCATCATAGAGCGACAATAATTAATACGGCCAAGAATGTCGGTAACAAAGTGCTGAAAATAAGCGACGTGGAATTTCATGGGAAAAAGAAGGATAAAGTACAAACACGATTGATGACGTATTGTATCTATCTAACTATAAAAATTCCACCCATATTTAAATAAAACTTACATAAAATATGTAAAAAGTATGGAATAATCAAGATATAACGCTGGAGAGAAATGCGTTTGAATGACTCGTGTTGAATTTTTAGTTCTCTTGTACGAGGGTTGCCAAATTGCGCAAACCTTCCGCTCTTTGCGTTTGCGCATAGGAGTCTTACTGTTTATAACCGACCCAGTTTCTTCAAATTTTTTGGCCACTCTTAGATTGGTTGACACATTAGGTGAATTTTCTCGACTGCAAATTCTTCGACGTTTGCGAGCGATCTCAGCATAACTTTCCACATTTTTGTAGTTAGTTTTCACAAGTATAATGCGTTGTTCTTTCGTAAAGCGCTCCATTTTTAATAACTGGAATAAAAATATTTGACAGCTGCCAAATTTCAGAGTTGCCACTTGCACAAAAAATGGCACTAAGCTTAAAAAGTGCAATCTTACTGAGACCAAAGAGGATGAAAAGGTAGAGAAGAAAATGTACTCACGGAGTGGAATGCCAACAAAGAAATCGAGTGAAGCGCCCCGTTTCTCTGGTCTCTCTCTCTCTCTCTCTCTCTTACTATCTTCGTTGAATATTGCAATACACGAGCAGTCTTTTGATGATGTTATTGCCTGTAACTATAGAAATTCCAACCATGTTTAAATAAAATTACAGAAAGTATGTAAAAAGTATGAATTAATCGAGTTAGGACGTGAAAGAGAAATGGATTTGAGTGAATCGAGTTGTTTGTTGGTTCTGTTCTACGAGGTTTGCCAAATTGCGCCCTTTTTTCTTCCCTACAAGTATTCATCCTCTTTATACTTGATACCTAAAAGTAAGAATTTTGTTTGGTATCGATACATTTTTTGTGGCCATGACATGACAATGTGGGTTCGATTCCTGTTCTGACCACCTTATATTTCTTTTGACGACGGTCACCTCCCTTAGTGATGGCGACACTATTGCGTATTTAGCCTCGAATAATTTTTTTAAAATACCGTTCAGAACCGGTGTAAAACTGTAGGTCCCAATGAGTAAATATAAAACTGGAAAGCGCACAGCTCACTGACTGTTAGAAGGTCTCCCCAAACCCTTCATGGGATGGAATGGGAAACCATTTTAATTTATCGAAACATTTTCTAAGAATAACCCAATAGCTTTTCTGAATATTTATTGACCCAATGAAAATATGAATTCATATGTATCTGTTTTTTACGCATCAAATGGAAGGGCGTATTATGGTATCGATACTTAGGCCAATGCTTCTTAATGGGTACAAATATTGATACTTTTCGGATACCGCATAATTCTATTCAAGAGTTTCGCCCTCTAATGATGGCAGCAGCCATGGTCACGCTGTTTGGTTGTTAAGATTTATTTTAATAGAACTTGATACTTGCACTTCAAGGAAAAACTTTAGGTCTTCATGCTAAATTTTTTCCAAAAAAAAAAACATTTGGTATAATGAATCTGTAAGCGGTTATTAAAAAATGTCTTATTGATTGTGTCTGGAGGAGCACAAAACCACTGATGAATCATTCATTTCATTTCTAAATAAACCATCTAATTGACTACTTGATCGTTATCTATATGTCCTTTCAATCTCCCACACACATATATATCAAAACCAATTGAGGAATTATAAGGATTTAATAGGAGTTTGTTTTATCGCTTTAATGATTTATAAGAAACTCGACTCGGTAAGCAAACTTAATTAATGGCTACCATTCTTTATTTACCCAGATAACTCATTTTTTCTGCTCCTCCCCTTTTCATCTTTGGAATTCTATGAAAGTGACAGGAATATATGAATTCATAATAAATCATATTTTTTCAGCTTCAATTCGTATGACTTTATTTTAATTAAAATCTATAAAAAAATAAGATTCGTAGGGGATGAAATTCCATTAAATTTTATATTTAGGAAAATGAAAGGATACATGCTAGATGGATGTATGGCAGGACGGTTGTCAAGCAAATATATATCACCAGGATATAGTGGACATTTCTGTGCCATTACAAACTAAATAAATTTGATGGAGCGAAAGTGCTGCATGATAACCGTACTAACGTACGTAGTAAAGGAGATATAAGGCATGATATGGTAGTTGGTATTTATGGACTTGGTTATTGGTTGTAACTAACCTTCTTTGGGTCAAGTTGTTTTGGCCTCTATTTCAACTCTTTAGCTTGTTGGTGTTCCACAAAACCTATAAAAAGGGAAGAAGACAAGAGAACAAACTAATTCAGTTGTAAATTGTATCTGCTCTTACATCCAAGCACCACAAACAAATGACCCACAAAAATTGCATGTTATACTAGACAGGAAAAGGATGTTGCAACAACTGCTCTGTGTGTGCGAGAGAGTGTGTGTACAGATGATGTTGCTGGCACTGCTGCATAAAATAGAATTGCCTTCGATCCTTTCATGTTCTGGTATCTTACAGAATGTTAAAAGGGATGCTTGTCAAGTCTGGCAATGTAAGAGAGTTTGTGTTAGTGTTAATTTATGAGCAAATATGAATACAACTACATACGTATTGCAGTGGTAGGAAACACCTCTGTGTGTACCCTAAAATGGTTATTTTCAGAGCTATGACTCCTGTCGTGCCAGATATTGTAGGACACTAAATATAGAAAAAGCTGTTGCTGCCACAGCTACAACTGCTACTGTGGAGCAAATGAATTGTACACGTTGTACTGTATGGGATGGGGGGGTGCATACTCTTCCTCCTCAACCCCAGAATGGTACTTGTACTCGTTTTTCTTGCAACGTGTAAAACAAAAGGAAACACAATTTGTTATTTTTAGTTAACCAGGGTATATTCGTCTACGTTGGCCTTTATTGCACTCTCATTTATTACATACCATGTACTACATACGGTACAAAAAGAGTACATAGAATTATAAAAAAGTGTACATAAAAGTACCAAAGACTGTACACTTAAGTTAAAAAAGTGTACATAAAAGGACCAAACTGAACACTTATGTTAAAAAAGTGTAAATAAATGTACAAAAACTATAAATTAACTACAATATGAAGCTGACAAACTGTACCCAATAGTACAAAAACTGTATACTTAACTAGAAAAAATTTACATAAAAGTACAAAAATACTCTACACTTAAGTTGAAAAAGTGTACATAAAAGCAATAAACTATACAATCATGTTGAAAATGGTACATAACAGTACAAAAACTGTACAATTATGGTGACAAAATTGTACACAATAGTACAAAAGAGCTGTACACATAATTTGAAAAAGTGTAGACAAAAGTACAAAAACTATACACTTAAGTAGAAAACTATTCTATAAAAAGAGTACATATAAGTACAGTAAGTGTACACTTAAGTTGAAAATGTACACAAAAGTACAGAAACAATATAATTATATTAGCCACGAGCTGTAAAATCTGTATCCCGACATCGACGTAGTTAGGCGTATCAAAATTACGCGTTTACGGTAGCTGGGCCATATCAGTAGAATGGAACATAATGAATCAGTGCGAAAGGTATTCGAATACGTACTCGACGGACATCGAAAAATAGGACGACCAAGACTTCGCTGGAAGGACCAGGTAGACTTTTGTCTTCAAGAGCTTGGTGCTACCACTAAAAGCTGGAGATCGAGACGTTTGGAAGAACATGTTATTCTCATTTTCTGGGCCCTTGATCCTTCTGGGTTCCTTCAGGCCACCTAAGTAAGAAATAAATGTAAAAAGGCACAAAAATGTAGAGTATATAAAAGTGTACTTACATACTTAGGACACAACGCACCACCTAGCAGCACAACGGTGAAGCTAACACATTTTTCCAGCCATCTCGAGTTCTTTTCCTGAAGGTATTCTTTAACATGGTCTTTCAAGCGAAGTCTTGCTCGTCCTATTCTTCGATGTTCCCCCAGTGTGTTTCAAATACCGTTCGCACTAGTTCGATTTGATACATTCTACAGGCTTAAGTACGTCGGCGCAATAATTTCTGTGTGAGACTCTTGTACTTCACAATATGGGCTCGATTCTTGAGTCCACCGTGCAATTTCAGTCGACGACGGTCACCTCGCCTAATGAAGATGACCCTCTCGAGTAGTTAACAATGTTACAGCTTCTCAAACACCGTTCAAAACCTTTGTTAAAATTGAGGTCTCACTCAGTGCAGCCAGGGAACGAATTGTTTGAAAAGAGTTTGTAGCAAATGTAAATTCGGGTGTTGCCACCGAATTGAGGTTACTTACTTATTTATATGGTCTTGAACAAACCCGGGAAGTCAGGGGCCTTACAAAACGAAGATAACATTTTTCGTCAACCAGTTCGATCTTTTGCCTTATCCCTTCAGTTGGCAATACCAAGAGTACACAGGGATTCATCAACCTGATCCCTCCAGCGGAGTCTTGGTTTACCTATTTTTCGTCTTCCTTCGAGTTCGGTTTCGAAAACTCTTCGTGCTGGTTCGTCTTCATCCATTCTACTGTTCTTTTGCTCTCATTTACTGTCAAACCCACTTTTGCTGACGGCTTCTCAGTTCTCGAAAACATCGCAGTAACTTCTCTCATTGTGCGCCCAATGATATCTACATCATCAGCATACGCAAGCAGCATGTGGCTTTTGCTGCTGATGGTTTTATTATTTTAACTGCAGCTTTTCTCATATTGATTTCCATTAAGATGTTAAAGAGATCGCCCGATAGGGTGTCGCCTTGTCTGAGGCCTCGCTTACTTTCTAAAGGTTCTTTAAGATCTTTACCAACTTTTACTGCAGATTAGGTGTATGCCAATATCATCCTGCAAAGACGTATGAGTTTTGCAGCAATACCAAGCTAGGACGTTGCCTCGTATATTTTCCCCCGTATCGGGCTATCGAAGGCCACCTTATAATCGACAAATTGATGATACGTGTCGATCTGTGTTTTGTATGTCTTCTCCAGGAGTTGGCATAGCGTGAAAATCTGGTCAGTTGTCTATTTTTCAGGCCCAAAAGCCACACTGGTATAGTTCAATTAGGGCAGCGATAATTGGGTTTAGTCTTTCGTACATTATACTTGATAGAACTTTATATGCTTTGGAAAAAAGCCGGTAGTTGGCACATACACTCTGGTTACCTTTTTTAAATATGGGGTATAGGTCACTGAGACTCCAATCGCCAGGCATGCAGTCATCTAATCAAATTTTGCTAATGAGCTGATGCATGCACCTTATCAGCTATTCGCCGCCAGGCGTAAACAGCTTTGCCAGCAACCCATCCGCTCCTGAGACTTTGTCGTTCTTAAGCCGGTTAATAACTGTATTGATCTCGTTTTAGTTAGAAGGGGGCAATTGACGTTGTCGTCCAAATTGTTCTCGATCGTCGTCAATGGATATCTCAGGTACCAGTAGGGCGGAGAAATGATCTCTCGATATTCCCAACATGCTCTGCACATCTGCGAACTAATTCCATATTTATCTGTATATATTTGTATATTTATAGTCTTGGGACTACCATAATTTTTGTAATTACGATGTAGAAGAGATCGCGGGACAAAACGTATAGAGGTCAAATGGTATAGAAGGTATATAGAATCGTGAATAAGCAGAGGTTCGATTTAGTTTGTCTGAGGCCCTATTGGGTCAATCAAATGAAAATCCCAAATACTTAAGGGTGGACGATGTAAGATATGGAATTCAAAATAAAATTGGTTTCCCATTACATCCCATGAGCTGCGCGAGTACACTAGTCTTACATGTCGAAAATTAAAACATGTCAGACTCTAACTACAAAAATTGCATATCTCAAAATTTCCAGATTCTCTTTTTGGCATATAACCAGTTACCAATGACCACTTCTATCCACTGTAAAAATCTGCCGTAATTTTCTCCTTCCAAATCTCAAAAAAAAAAATCCAGTATGAATATTTCTATAACTGAGGATTTTGCATACATATTTTGCGTGTCCTGAGAATTTTGAGTTGTTATCCTTTATCGTAAAATTAGAACAACGTAATCGAATTTTTGCTACGACTCACTGATTGTGAGGAGCTCTCTCCAATTCCTTAATGGGATGTCATGCGCACCATTTTTTTAACTTCTGAAATCTACAGCCCTTGCAGGACCCTGGGGGGGTTATGCTATATTTAGACGTTGTGTCCTTAAGAATTTTTAACAGCGGCTTCAGGTCTGGCGATATTTCTCGAAAAGAATCGGTCCGAAGGCAATTGTGTGAATGAATAGGACAAACGAAGGGTACAAGGTAGTTTGGTGTCGGTGACTAGACATATTACAGGACTCTTCGGCTGGTGTCAGTGAGGGTACGTTGGCTTCAGACTGTCACGATAGGTCAAACTAGAAAGAGGAGAGAAACCCCGACGGCGACAACTGCAATTAACTACAAAGTGAGCAAGATGGTCAGTGACCTACAACGCTAAGGCGCTGATAAGATGAGTCACAAACTTCGAAACGATCGTCCGCCAACATGAGTTCAAATCCTGGTGCCGACTGTTTACATTTTTTCTAATTGCAGAAAATAAAACCCTGATCTGTGTAGCTCATAGGAAATAGAAAAATATTCTTCTAATACAACAGTTTTCTTCTGAAAGAAATTTTGGAGTGCATGGATAATTACAGTGTAGGCTAATTGTACGGAAAGATAACGAGGACTGAAACTAAAAGACAAAAGACAGGTTCGCAAAATTTCTGATCGGCATCCTTCTGTCAATCAGTTGATATTTCATGTGTGTTTTTATTTTGGTTGCAGTTTTTTAGTAATTAACAGTGTTGCATCAAAATGTACACCAGTTTAAAATGAGGTTAAAAACTAAACTTCAGATTATATAGATTAAAATTTTATGAGTAATCATCTGGATTAGCGTGAGTTAACGGAGTTAATCTTCGAAATGCGTTAAACTTGGTCGGTGTAAATGCCGTATAACTCCATATATAACTAGTAATAATGATTACGTAATTATGGAAACAAGTAACTATATAATTATGTTAACAAGTTCACGCCTACGAGGATGGAAGGCGTAAACTTGTCTCCATCCACAGCACTTTGGATCATAATTACTAGTTATATATGGAGTTATACGGCATTCACACCGACCAAGTTTAACAGCACGCTGTCTAGCACGCTTAGGCTAAAGAAGCCCATTGTGATATCTGCAGTTTCCTCTATAGCAACTACTGACTAGTCGTCTAGCCAATTTGCCCTTTCAATAAATTTGTCTATGAGACCTACAGGAATATCCTGTAGGGCTACGGTGCTACCTAAATGTGTACCGAATATCCTACTTCTCAGTCCAGCCAGAGCAGGCAATCCAAGAGAAGGTGTTTCGTTGTTTCCTCGTCCTCTTCCGTGCAGCATCTACAGAGAGTGGAGTTTCTATGTCCCAATCTTAGGGCGTGTTTTTCTACAAGGCAATGTCCCATAAGTGTTCCTATCATTGTGGATAACCTGCCTCTCGGCAAGTTAAGTAGTTGCCTAGTCTTATTCCTGTCCACCTGTGGCCAGAGGACCCTGGCTTGTTTGCAAGTTGAAGTAAGTCTCCACTTGTCTTTGAACATATTATTGGCCTACTGCCTGATCTGCAAACGAAAGGTAGAGATTGGCATACTACCACCTTATTTTGCCGGAAGAACCGGTGCCGTAGTGCCCTGCCTAGCTAACGCATCCGCTACGCAATTACCTGGAATGTCGCTGTGTCCCGGTACCCAGATGAGCCTGATGTCAAAATACTCTGCCATCACCCTAAGTGATGAGTGGCATTCTTTCACCGTCACGGACGTAGAGATTTTATGGCAGCCTGGCTCTCTGTGTAGATTCATATTCTCCGGAGGGTTATGAAACTACTTTTCAGAAGTTCAGCAACCTCCAGTATGGCGGTAATTTCCGCCTGAAATACACTACAGTGATCAGGCAGCTTGAAGGAGATATTTACATTTAGGTCCGGTGAATGGACCCCATAGCCTACTGGCTCGTCCAACTTTGATCCATCCGTGAAAAATCTGATACTACTACTTCCAGTGACTTTTCCCAGATATTCCTGTTCGGAATAGAAGTCCTTAGATTTGTCGCTGGTAGAAGGTAGGGGATACAGTAGTACGTTTTTACGAGAATAGAGTTGATCCGGTGTAGTAATTCAGCGAGTACGGAATGCCCCGATATCAGAACGCCACAATCTATGATTCTCACCAGGGATATAGCGGCTGCCGATTCGGCAATAATATTAGGAGTACAGATGTTCAGGATAGCACTTAGTGCAGTACCTGACATCGTGCCCATTTCACCACTAACGCTAATCACTGCTGATCTTTAAATTTTTATCAAGGAATTCAGAATATATTTCTTTTGGAGGGACCCCCACCAAAACTAAGGTGGCATAGAAAAGTATTGGTCTGACTATTACCGTATAAATCCACATGGTGATCTTAGGAGACAGTCCCCAGCACTTTCCTATCGCCCCTTTACAGCAGTAAAGAGCAACAGACGCCTTTTTTACCCTCTCCTCCACATTCCGTTTCCAAGACAGTTTTCTACCGAGAATTATTCCCAGATTCTTGTCGTTTTCCGTCAACTGTAATTGCACCCCATTAACTGACGGCAGTTCAAATGAGGATATTTTATGTTTCCGAGAGAACAAGATAAGCTCGGTTTTCAATGAGTTAAGCGATAGTTCGTTGTTAGCGGTCCAGTCGTTCAGTTAGATATTTATGAATTGGCAGATTATTAGCTAAAGATCACAAATTTAAGAAATGGGTCGCTTTGTTGGGAAAGACTTATATTAAAACCATTCTTCCAAAGTTCTGAACTCCAAAGATGAGCATTTTTACCGTAGAATCACATTTTCCGATGAAGCACATTTTAACCTCAGGAGCTACGTTAACAAACAAACTAGTTGCATTTAGGGCTCGGTAAAGCCACAGGTCATCCATTAAGTCCTTAAACATGAAATCGACGCTGTCGTTCACGGGATAGAGGCCCAAAGAATCGCAAATTTTCTGAAGAAGTGGGTAGATCGAATGAGGTATGGTCAAGGAAGTCGTGGCAGCCATTTAAACGATGTTGTGTTTCATTGTTAATTGTCAATGTCGAGACTTTGCAATAAAATGGTAATTTTGAAAAAATGTCTCTTACAATTGTTTTTAAAGGGAAATTAAATGTACATGGCCACAAATATTTCCACTATTATTGCTATTTAGACGCGTTGGCATTGGATTCTAAAATATTTTGCTGGGTTCTGTCTGGTAACAATATCAAAACCTGCACCCTTATGTATTTTCAAACCCACTAATAATCCTTGTTTATTAATAGAGATCCTTACTCGGAAACTTCAATATTTTGCATAATTTTAACCGTTGCGGCATTGAATTTTGACAGTTGGTGGTGAAAGTGTATTAAGGGACTTGTCACATTGTTTATGTGTGTGAGTGTAGGATTGTGTTTCGTCCTGTTTCCTTCAAGAATATGTAACAGTTTGTATTGGTAATTAAGTGAAAGTTTTGACAAGTTTGTTTTCTTCTCATTTAAGCAGCATTTGTGAGCGTTATAAGTGGCCTTAAAGAAAAACAAAGAAGACAAGTGGTTAAGATGTTTGTTGGCTTTTGGTTAGACATGTCATGGATTTCACTTCTGTGTAACTGTAACACATGGATTCAAATTGTGTGTTCGTGTGTGTGTGTGTGTATGTGTGAATTCCAGTCAATGTGTGTGTTCATATGCTGGTGTTGTAATTAATACAAAAAACTAAATGGTTAACCAAAGACAAATGTGTGTATTATATTTCATGGGAAACTTAAAAAAAACAACAACCAATACATGTCCTCGTGTCTGCTTGTTCTTTGCGATTAGCAGATCCACACATGTATACAATAATTGTTCATGATGTATGTAAATATGCATGTGTATTTGTGTGATATATGTATTACAGAGAAATATTTACACTTCCATACACATACATACGTGTACGTGTAATGAACATTATTGCGAAACGTGTCTAACTGATTGAGCAACTAACTGCAAATCGCTACGTTATGATTGAGTTTTTCGTCTTAATTTTTTTTCACGGATTCCCTTTAGGATTTGGAGTTCGTGAAGATGATATCAAAATGAATATGGTGCCAGTGCTGTAGCTGGTGCTGGTGCTGGTGCTGGTGCTGGTGCTGGTGCTGGCGGTTCGTTAATAAGGCACAGTGGATCTAACAAGTGTAATTTTAGAAAATTTTCAAGAATAATTTTGATTAACCAAAGTGTTAAGATATTACGGAGCTAAGATTTCGTACAAGAAGTATAAGTCAACACAGTTTCTTAATGGATAAGTTTGACCACTCGAAGTTCTGGTAGGGCTCAAGCCAACTCTACAATTTTAATTATTTTTAAAGCAATGAAATTTGTATCAGTAACCTTTCCTGTGACGTACGTGACGCGTTGCCAGAAATTGCTAGGGAGTAGAACATCCTGGTACACCAACGTACAACAAATTTAGACAAAGTCTATCAGCCTTATTCCTTTATCGCAAGTGGTAAGACACTTTCCTTTCCCAACTTGGCATTAAAATCTACTAGAATAATCGTAATGTCCTTTTTTACTTTTATTGACTATTTTACAACCTCATAAGGTCAGACGTCATACACATATTAATTAAACAAACAAATGTCAACATATTCTTCCAACTGGCTCAGTTGGTAAAACCAAGGATACCGAGGGATTCTTCTGCCTGGTCTTTCCAGCGGGGTCTTGGTCGTCTTCTTCGCCTGCTTTCATCGGGTACACTATCGAAACCCATTCTGATAACATGGCCTAGCCACCGGAGTTGGCCTACTTTGATTCGCCTATCTAAGTATGTCCACGGCAGAATATAAATTATATAGCTCTTGGTTCCAGCGACTCGTCGTTTTCCCTAACAGGACCACATATTTTACGGAGAATTTTTCTCTCGTATACACCCAGGTGTTTTTCAGCCGCTTGAGATATGTCAAGACAGGAAAAATGAGAAACCGATATAGCTGGACTTTTGTCCGTTGAGAGAGGGCTTTGTTCCCAAACTGCTTGCCGAGCCCAAAATAGCATCTATTTGAAAGCACAATTCTACTATCTATGTCCAGGCTGACGTTGTTGTCCTTGTTCACGGCGGATCCAAGGTAGACAAATTCATCTACCACTTCAAAATTAAATCGGTTGTCAACGTTCACGTGCGGACCTAGTCGAGAGGTTTCCCTAGTCGTTGACGCCATCAACCAAGACCCACCTTCGCAGATTCTTTTTTGATTCTTGAAAATACTGCAGTAACCTCTCGCAAATTTCGCCCAATGATGTCTATGTCGTCAGTATACGCCAGCAACGCATGGATTTTCGTGTCAATGGTCTTGTTCGTATTTACTGCAGCATTTCTCATTATTATCTCCATTAAGATGTTGAAGATATTGCACGAAAGTGTGTCGCCTTGTCTAAGTCCTCGCTTGGTACAGAATGGTTCAGTGAGGTCTTTCCCCATTTTCACTGCTGATTTGGTGTTGGTCAGCGTCATTCTACAGAGGCGGATCAGTTTTGCCGGAAAACCAAGTTCAGTCATAGCTTCGTACAGTTTTCCCCTTATGGGGCTATCGAAAGCAGCTTTGTAATCGACAAAAAGGTGGTATGTATCGATTTGCTTTCGTGGATCTTTTCCAGGATTTGGCGTACCGTGAATATTTGGTCAGTCGTGGACTTGGCTGGTCTAAAACCACACTGATAAGGTCCAATCAGGTTTTCAATAATTGGCTTTAGTCTTTCACATAATACGCGCGACAAGACCTTATACGCGATGGATAAAATACTGATAGCGCGATAGTTGGAACAGACACACGGATCACCCTTTTCTGCAATTATCTTCCACTATCATTAACTCCTGATCTTCAGTGGAAGAATCTGATTGGAGTAGTGCTGAAAAGTGGTCTCTCCACATTTTGAGCAGCACACACTGCTTATCAGTCACCATAATCCCAATCTCGTCCTTGCAGGAGGGCAGCTTATTATTCGAATGGTCTTCTTACCCTCTGGAAAAATTTTTCGGATTCATTGATCATCCTGCAAAATTCGGTCTCTTGACTCTACCTCTATTCCCACTGCCATTTTTTTCGCCTAAATAGTTGGGTTTCGTCCCTTCTCAGCCGCATGTACTGCTCACTCGCAGCACGCGTTGTGACTGAGTATTGCGTTGCCATACGTGCAGCGTCTTTTTGATCAGTTGCAATGCAACATTCTTCGTCGTTCCATGGCTTATCCTTCTGCGGTTTTTGATAGCCAAGTACAGTCCTTGCAGCGGTTTCCAATGAATGGGAGATGTGCATCCACTGCGCATCTGGGTCTTCGGGAGGGGGGGTATTCTGCGGTAGCAGGAGAGAGAGCTTCTGTCGATAGGACATTGATATCTCCGGTATGTGTAGCTTGTCAATATCTAGCTTTTCCTGTGTTCGGTTTCGTACGTTTTTCGCCCTGCTCAGTTTTGTACGAACTTTCGCAGCCACCATGTAATGATCCCAGTCGATATTGGCCCCTCGAATCACACGTACATCCATTACACTAGAAGAGTGCCTGCCATCTATTACCAAGTGATCAATCTGGTTCTTGGTCCGTTGATCAGGAGATATCCAGGTCGCCTTATGAATGTCCTTATGCTGGAGTCGTGTGCTACTAACTACCATGTTCTTTGCAGCGGCGAAGTCTATCAGTCTTATTCCATTATCGGAGATGGTATCATGTAGACTGTGATTACCGATGGTTGGTGAAAACACACTTTTCTTTCCTAATTTGGCATTAAAATCGCCCAGAATAATCTTAATGTCGCGGTCAGGGCAGCGTTCATATACTTCCTCCAGATGCGCATAAAATAATTCTTTGACCTCATCGTCTTAATCCTCTGTCGGAGTGTGCACACAAACTAACGAGATGTTGAAATATATTTCTTTTGATGCGAATTGTTGCTATGCGTTCACTCTCTGGCTTGAACCTTGAAACTAGGAGTCGCATTCTCTTGCCAACTATAAATCCGCACACAAATTCTTGCTTTCGCTCATGGAAGTTGTAGTAAATATCACAGTTTTTCCATGCTGGTGCAACCATATTCTGTCCATCGCATTTCTTGAAAAGCTTTGATGTCCTCTTTTTATTTTTCGAGGACATCTGTCAGTTGGATAATGGCACCCGTCCTGTATAGCGTTCTGACGTTCCGGGTACATGTCCTTAAATCGTGGTCCTTATAACATGTTCGAGGGTCGTCAACAGTTAGGGGGTTTCTTCGTTTATTGTAATTTTTGTGTATTTTCATTGTGTATATAATGGTGGCGGGTGGCAAACCCAGCTCACCATGGTTTGCATTTTAACTAGTAAAAAAAATGGTTCTCCATTACCTTCTATGAAGGAATTGGAGAGAGATTCTCACAACCCGTGAGCTGTGCGCTTTTCAGCTTTATACTCACTGATTAGGACCTACCTATTTTACACCGATTCCGAATGGTATATTAAGAAGCTTTTTCATTGGTAAATACTCGACAGTGTCCGAGGTGACCGCCGCCGTAAGAAATTCAAGGTGATAGGGATCGAACCCCAGATCTCATGTACAAGTGGCGCCCACACTATCCATTGCATCACCTGGCCTACTGCCAGGGTGATTAATTTTCAGCCGCCCATTATGGATCGGATGCTGACCAGAGTGCAGTGAGTCGAAACTGCATATTGGATTCTTCAGTTTTAATCCACCGTTGGCCAGGGGTTTTTGCTCATTCGCCTTCAAAGGACAGAAGAACATGTCCACTAAATCGAAGAGCTTTAGTGATAGGGTCACATAATTAGTCTGAGACGTATAAGTGATCGCATAACCAATGAGGCTGCTTATTCGTTTCGCCTTCTCATTCTAGCTAGCTAACGGAGGTTTTCGATAAATCCATAGTGAGCATCTTGTACTGCCTAATGAAGGAATTATTTCTGTCCACTCCCAAGTGATTGACTCTCAGAAATTTTCCACCTCCGCGAACAGTCCCATGTACATTTCCAAATACATTCTACTAAAGTAATATATATTTTTCCACAGCACGCTTACAATCATTTAAGCTTTTACTATCATCAGTCCGATTGACGACTGAAGACATGAAACTAAAACGCAACAAATGTAAGAAATACTCACATCGTCTGCAATTTGCACACGCATTTAGGAATTTTAATAAATCACTGACTGAAAAATAATGCAAAAATGCAGTTACACATTTATAGCTTTAATAATCTATCTTTGTACTTATTTTATTCTCTTGCACTCAATAGAGTAAATAGTGCAACAAACACAGCTGTATTTGTATCCCAAACACAGCTATGTTTAGGACACAAACACATATGCTATAACATATTAATTATTGTGTCTACAACATGTCATTTCCGACAATCTCCAAACACACGTTATATTTGCATCCAAACAACAACAAAAATACTGATTTTTCAACGTGTGTAGTTCCTACCTGTCACTTGCCTCAATTTAAAATAAATATGAAACCCCCTAATTAGGGAGATACATATTTTACAGTGAAGTAAAATAAAAGAGATATTTACAAAACATATAAAAATATTGAGATCAAGCGGAGAATTGTGCTTGCGAATAGATGTTATTTTGGGCTAAGCAAGCACTTTAGAGATAAAGCCCTCTCTCGAGTAACAAAAGTCCAGCTGTACCAGACTCTCACTCAACCTGTCTTGCTTTATGGCGCAGAATCCTGGGTCCTATCGCAAGCAGACGAAACATCTGTAGGAGTCTTCGAGAGGAAAATACTCCGTAAAATGTATGGCCCTATAGTGCACAACGGCGAAGCATGAATCATGAGCTGTATGAGCTTTATCCTGACATTGACATAGTTAAGCGGATCAAGATAACGCGATTGCGCTGGCTAGGCCATGCCATGAAGGGTTTTAGAAACCGAACTCGAAGGAAGACGAAAAATAGGAAGACCAAGACTCCGCTGGAGGGATCAGGTTGACTAATCCCTGCGTACACTTGGTATTGCCAACTGGAGAGATAAAGCAAAAGATCGAACTGGTTGGCGAAATATGTTATCTTTGTTTTGTACGGTCCCTGACCCCCCGGGTTTGTCCGAGACCGGGTAAGTAAGTAAGTATAAAAATATACATGAGGTGTCAGGGGACACCCGGTTGGAACGAAGTTCCTTTCGCTATACCAGTTAGTTCCAAAATTGAAAAATACAATAATTTAAATGGTTCTTTAAGAAAATATACTTTTTGTAAAATGATTACCTTTTTTTAGAAAGTTTTTTTAAAGTATATTTTTAAGTCCTTTTAGTAAGAATATGTATTATATTTTCCCGAAAAGGTAATTTTTTAAAGAGAGGTACTTCTTTTAGTAAAAGCTAATGTTTTTTTAAGAAAGGTACTATTTGTAAGCAAAAGTACTTTCTGTAAGAAAAAGCCATAAGAGAATGAATTTTATTTTTACAAAGAAGTACTTGTTTTAAGCACAGGTAGTTTTTAAAGAAGTGATACTCTTTTTAGGAAAAGGATATTTTTTAAGAAACTGTACCTACGTATTTTCTGCAAGGCTACTTATCTCAAGAAAGAACTGAAAAGGGATTATTTTACTTTTATGAAAAGATACTTTTAAGAAAAGGAATTTTTGTAAGAAAATGTATTTTTTTAAGAGAATGTATTTTTTTGTAGAAAAGGTTTTTTTAAGAAATGGGAATATTTTTAGAATTGTTCCCTTTTTGAACAATAGGTACATTTTTAAGGGTAGGTACTTATCTCAAGAAAAGTTATTTTGTTTCACAAAAAATGTACTCTTTATAGAAAAGGTACTTTTTTAAGAAAAGGTAATTTGTTGAAAGAAAGTGTACTTTTTTTAAAAAAGGTACTTATTTAAAAAAAACTTTTTTAAGAAAAGGTACTGTTTGTATGAAAATTTACTTTTTTTAAGCAAAGGTACTTCTTTAAGATAAGGTATTTTTTTCAGGAAAAGGCGCTTTGTTTAAGAATAAGATTAGGTATTTTTTTTTTGATAAAATTTACTTTTTTTAAGAAGATGCACTTATTTAAGAAAATTTTCTTTTTTTGAAATTTCTTTCACTTTGGCTTTTCTAAATTTACATTTTATTGGGTTCAAAACTACAATATATACGAAATATTGGTTACACGCTCCATCTAGAAAACTTCCCATTAAACAAGAAATTTCCCACAACATGTTAGTCTAGACACAAACCAAAGTAAAATTACCCAATATAGTTGATATCACAGATAAAGTAAATAAATAGATGAAGCACAAGTGTTGAGAAAATTTTAGTGTAATGGGTAATTTTCTAGATGTCGTTGAAAGCAATAAGTGGGATTTTTTTTGTTCCCAAGAAAAAGTCAAAAAATATGACAATAAAAATCTAAAATCTCATATCAAAAGACAAAATAATTTTCAACAAAACTATCAACAATCAAGTAGAATATCTGATGGCCATCGAATTGCAAAGCCATGCCACCACCGTCTATGTCCTAATACATTGGTTGTTCCTCCGGTTCAGCTACCGTTCCTTGTTGAGAGTCCTCAAACACTCTAACGGTTTTCATCTGCGACCAAAGAAGTTGCTACAGTTTTTGGGCTGGGAAGTTTTTAGGTTAAAAAGGCGCTCCGGGATGTTCATCTTTGGGCGGTGCTTGGATATGCTGCGTTTAAGTAGTGAGCATATTGGACTGCCTAATGAAGGAATAATTTCTGCCCACTCCCAACTGAATGACTATCAGTAATTTTCCACCTCCACGAACAGCCCCATGTACCTTTCCAAATACATTTTACTAATAACGGGTTTTTCAATAAGAGCGCTACAAAAGTTTTTTTTAATAAAACAAACCCCGTTTTGGATACCAATGAAATTGTTTATTCCTGTGAAAGTACGTTCGATGCCATTATGTATGGAACTCGATTTCTTTTGCACGGCCACCACGGGCACACTTGCAGAAGGCCAGACGCTGAACCCAATTCTCAGGGGTTTTCAAGCATAAATCGGCCGATACTGCTGCAATTTCACGTTCGTTATTCGAACGAAGTTCATCAAACATCGCTGTCTTGTTGGCATAGACCATAGACTTGACGTAGCCCCACAGGAAATAATCTAACGGCGTCAAATCGCACGACCGAGGCGGCCAATCGACTGGGCCATTTCGTGAGATAACACGTTCACCAAACTTGGTTTCCAATAAACTGATTGTGGCATTCGCTGTGTGGCTTGTGGCGCCGTCCTGTTGGAACCACATGTCCTCCAAGTCCATATTATCCAATTGGGGCCAAAAATATTCGGTTATCATTGAACGGTAGCGATTCGCATTCACAGTAATGTGCCGGTCTTGATCATCATGGAAGAAGTACGGCCCAATGACGCCGCCGGCCCATAAACCGCACCAAACCGTAATTTTTTCGGGATGCAATGATGACTCATGGATTACGTGTGGATTGCTGTATGACCAATAACGCATATTTTGCTTATTGACGAAGCCATTCAGCCAGAAATGAGCCTCATTGCTGATTGTTGAGGCCTCTTAATGTTGGCCTCTTAAAGTTGAGGCCACTGACTCCAAATTTCGGTAGTAAATTTTAATAATTTCGAATCGTTGTTGGCTCGTATATCTTTCCATGATGAAATGGCAAACCATACTGAAGAGAAATTTCAAAAGAGCGGGAAAAAATATGGCGTCGTTTGCTGTCCCTATCGATTTACTTTTGTAGCGTCTCTGTTAAAAACCCCTTTACATAGTTTTCCATGAACGATTGACGACTTAATACATGAAACTAAAACGCAACAGATGTAAGAAATACACACTTCGTCTACACATATGCGGGAATTTTAGTGAATCACTGACAGAAAAATAATGCAAAAATACAGTTTGTTTGTGAATAATCTGTCTTTGCAAACACAGCTGTATTTGTATCCTAAACACAGCTATATTTGGGACACAAACACATATGTTATAACATATTAATTATTGTGTCTCCAACATGTAATATTGAATAGCAAACACGATGTGTTTGGACACAAGTGTACTATATTTCCGACAAGCTCCAAACACACTTTACATTTGCATCCAAAACCCCCGTCCCCGTTTCCTATTACATCCCATGAAGTGATTGGGGAGAGCTTCTCACAACCAATGGCCTGTGCATTTTCCAATTCTGAGTGAGACCTACTGGTTTACACCCGTTCCGAAAGGTATTTTTAGATGTTTTTCATGGCTAAGTACTCGACAGTGTCGCCATCACTAAGCTACGATTTTTCAGCGAGTGTCGTTCCCATCTGCCACTTGCCTCAACTTAAAATAAAGATGAAACCCCCTATTTTGAGACATATATATTTTTCAATGACCAAAAATAATAGAAAAATTTCCAAAAAACACAAAAAATAATATTTCCAAAAACCCCACTGTGCCTTATTCTTCATTTAACTTCATTTGCCCCTGGTATTCTACCATATGGTGGTTGTAATGTTTATACATTTTTATTCCTTTTATTCAATTACGGCGAGCATAATGCCTGTGGTGGGAAAAACAGGACATTAAGCAGCTGTCTATCTCGGCAAAAGGAAATATCTTACATTAATGCTTTTGTTTTCTTCATTATCATTATCGCCAGGACATGAGAAAACGTAACTATTTCACAATTTCAAAACGCGATGAGAATCTCAATGTCTCAACATTACGAGAATATTAAATAGCTGCTGCTCGAAGTCGCCTAAACTTTGTCGTTCCTTATCTGTGAATGTTAAAGTCGATTACATGTAAAACTTATAAGAATTCAATATATAATACAAAAAAAAATCTCATAAACTTAGAAGATAAGTCGGATAGGAGGATTCGCCTTCAAGACGTGAATATCAAACATCGTAGCGCATTGCTGTTTATTTGCTCCCTTCGTCTTGGTGTAACTACTGGCATGATAAGGATACCAAATGGTTTCCTGTGTCGCTGTTGATATTAAATTGTACGCCATCTTTCAAGGTTTTCCCATGTGTTGTATTCAATTTTATAGTCGGTTTAATAACTGATTTCAATGTTGTTGTTCTTTTTGGATTTTTGTTGTTCTATTCCATTCTTTTTTTTTATTAAATTTGTCAACATTTGTTTATTTGATTTTCTGTTTTGTCACTTGTGATATTTGCATACTCACATCTGTTTGATGAAAATGAAATACTGATGTGTAAAATTGAAATCCGAAACCGATACTGGTTCCATTTATTTGTTTAATATTCATATATGGAAGCCAACAAAACACACAAAAAACAACACAACAACAAAAACCCCAAATGTTTGAATAGACTTTGCTCTGATATATTTGAATTGTTTTATGAAATATAATAGTTGGTATTTGATTTAATTATACATCAACACCGCGCCCGCTTCAGTGTAAACGATCCACGTATTCTACGATGTGAAAAGGTATTGGATTTGATTTCAAAATTTATTTTTCCACAGTCATGAATTGAAATGCCGTGTATAATTTAATTAACACTCATGAGGATTGAGGATTAAGGATACAGGTGTAAATAAGTCATGATGCAAAATTGAGCCGATATATAGGTCAGGAATATTTAAGGGCATTTTAGGAAGAAGATTAGATTCTAGTAGATTAGATTCGATAACGAGAAGAGGAGAGAGGAACCGCGTTTCTTTAAGAAGAAAAAACGGTTATGAAGAAAGAGAGAGAGAGACTAAATAGAATCATACAGAAAGAAGAATGAGATCCGTAAATTTTAGCAAAAACTACAAAGCCAAACCAGCGGCAATGAATCAGAGCCCCCTTTCGTAGAGATAACGACGGGAGTACTGTGACAGTTGTCCAGAGTATGTTGGGAATATGGAGAGGTCAATTCTCTGCTTTACTTGTCCCAGGAGACTTCAATATATTTGATGGTGTTGAGGACATACAGGACGATGACGTCGACTATCCTCTCTCCTTGACTAAGCGAAGTTAAAATTCCAATTTCCTTGCTTGAGAAAAATAAAGCTACTGGTGCTGATCGACTACCGGCTGATCTGTTTAAGGCTGGTGTCTATGAGTTGAAAAGGTGCATGCATAATCTCAGATACAAAATGTGACTACAAGAATGCATACCCGACGATTAAAGGCGTAGTAGACTGAGTCCTGTTTTCGGAAATTCGACCCTAGTATATGTACGACCTATCGTGGAATAAGCCGTTTATCCATCGCAACCAAAGTCGTCTTGAGCGCAATGTGCGAACGACTAAAGGCTTTTGTTGCGGACCTCATCGAACCTTATCAGTGTGTCTTTAGGCCTGGGAAGTTAACTAAAATAAGTAAAGGGTTTCCTACCACATTCCGTGGAGGAATTGGGGAGAGCTTCTCACAAGTGAGTATAAAACTGGAACGCGCACAGCTCACTGGTTGTGAGAAGCTCTCCCTTATCCCTTCATGGGATGTAACGGGAAGCCATTTATTTTATTAATTCTCACAACCAATGAGCTATGGTCACTGATTGGGACCTACAGCTTTTACATCGAGCGGTATTTTGAGAAGCTTTTTCATTGGTAAATACTCCAGTGTACCGACGTCACTATGCGAGGTGACTGCCGCCGAAAGAAATTTAAGATGGTCGAAGCAGGGATCGTACCCAGGATCTCATGTACAAGAAGAGCGCACACTACCCACTGCAGCACCGGCGGCCAACTATTGATCAGATATTCACATTATCACAAATCCTGGAGAAGCCTACTAAAAAAACTACCGACACCTACCACCTCTTTGTAAATTATTACGCTGCATTCGATAACACGATATGGGAAAACTGTACCAATCTATGTCGGAGCTTGGTATTCCTGCTAAGCTGGCACGCCTTTGTATGATGACACGGGCCGACGCGAAATTCTCAGTAAAGATCTCGTCCAACCAATTAAAATGAGGCGAGGCCTCAGTCAGGGCGACCCCCTATCATGCGATCTCTTCAACATATTAATTGAGTTCCTCGTGAGAAAAGCTGCCGTCAACACGAATAAAACTGTCAGCAGCAAAAGTCTAATGCTGCTCGCGTATGCTGATGATTTAGACATCATTGGGCGAAATTTTCGAAAAGTTACTGCAGTTTTTTCGAGAATTGAAAGGAATCAGCAAAAGTTTGTTTAGCAGTAAACAAGGACAAGAACAAATTATTGGCTTCGACAAGCAGAAGATGCACCGTTTCGATGAAAGGGTGAAAAAAATGGTTTCCCGTTACATCCCATGAAGGGATTGGGCAGTGCTTCTCACCACCAGTGAGCTGTGAGCTTTCTAATTTTACACTCACTGATTGGGACCTACGGTTTTAAGCCGATTCTGAGCGGTATTTTGAGAAGGTTTTTCATGTGTAATTATTCGATGGTGTCGCTGTCACAACGCGAGGTGACCGCCGTCGAAAGAAATGTAAGCTGGTCTAAGCAGGGATCGAATCCACGTTCTCATGTACAAGAGCCACGCATACTTACTATTGCACCAGCGACGAATGAAAAGGTGTACGTTGATAACCGTTATAATTTCGAGGTAGCGGACGAATTTATTTACCTGGGATCTGCCGCGAACTGAAGCAATAATATAAGCCTAGAAATCAAACGGAGAATTGTGCTTGCAAAACAGGTGTAATTTCGGGCTAAGCACGTACTTCAGAGATAAGATCCTCTCTCGAGAAACGAAGATCCAACTATATCAGACTCTTGCTTTATGGCGGAAAATCTTGGGTTACATCGCAAGGTAATGAAACATCACTGAGCGACTTCGAGGGAAAAATTTCCGAGAAATATATGGTCCTCTATAAAAAACGGCGAGTATCGACGACGGATGAACCACGGGCTGTATAATCTGTATCCCGACATCGATGTAGTTATGGGTATCAGAATAGCGCTTTTACGCTGGCTTCGGCAAGTCAGTAAAATGGACCAGAACGAAACAGGGAGAAAGGTATTCGAAGACGTACTCGATGAACATCGAAAAATGACTTCGTCCTATTTCAAGACCATTGCGTCTTATTGTTTTAAAGACCAAGTGGAATATTACTTGTGAGAGCTTGGTGTTACCAACTGGAGGAGAAAAGCTGTAGGTCAAGCCGTTTAAAAAAAATGTTATACTCATTTTTTAAGGCCCTTGACCCCTATGAGATGTTTGAGCCCACATAGGTAAATAAGCCAAAAACCATTTCTATCCGCTGAACGAGAATTCCTGTTTATAATTCCGGCCTAATAATGCAAAAATAAATATTAATGATCGAAATTGGTTTCAATATTTTCCAAAATATTCTCCGTGAAAGTGTCAATATACGTTCGCATGCATTTGAATGAGTTTTCGTATTACTTTTGACACTCCGAAGGATGTAGCTCCAAAATATGCGCTTTGAATGCAACAACTGCTTCTTCAGGCATCGAAAATCATTGACCATGCATTTTGTTTTTAATGGGAGGAAATAAAACAAATGCAGTGGGTGCCAGATCGGTAGATGACCCATCAAGTCAATGTTTTGCTGGTCAAATACAAGTTTGATTTATTTGATATGTGAGAGCTAGTACTGACGTGATGGAGGATAATTTGATTTATTTGATATGTGAGAGCTAGTACTGACGTGATGGAGGATAATTTTTTTTGGAAGTTCGATTTCCATAGGTCAATAAAAACTTATTGAGGTTGTTCGAATTGACCGTCCTCCGGTGATCTAACAGAAGATCTGTTGCCACATGACCAGTTATGCCGAAGAATCAGTCCACCATTTGCTTTGAAGGGGTTTGTGCGCGAATAAATTTTCTTGGATTTGGCTCGTCTTAGAAGACCCATACAGTCGACTCCTGTTTAGTCTCAGCTTCATATGCACAACTCCATCGCCTGTCGTCATCTGACAGGTGTATTTTAAAGCAAATACAACATTGTGGTAGGTCGCCCGGCTTCAGCTCCTACACCAGCTGCATTTTACATGGCTTTAGACCGAGGTCCTTACGTAAAATATTCCAGGTGGTCGAATAACACAAATACATTTCGTGATCCTCAATAATACTGGCGGATACAGCAGCAATATTCTCCTCGCTACGCACTCTATGGATAGCGGTTGGTGGATTGACGTTCACTATTCTGAAGCTAGGGCGAAATTTGGTCACAATGGTTTTAATTTGCTTTCAAGGGATTGGTGCGCGAATAAATTTTGTTGGCTTTGGCTCGTCTTGGAAGAACCATACAATCGATTGTTGTTTAATCTCAGATTCGTATCCCCAAGTCCATGATTCTTCACCTGTTGTCATCTTATAGGTGTCTTTTAAAGCATCTGCATTGAAGTCTGTCAAAATTTCCTTGCACCTAACAATACGGGCCTTTTTTTGAGCGATTGACTAATTATGCGGTGTCAACCGTGAGCAAATTTTCTCTACGGTCCCAATGTTCATGCAGTGTTGAATGTTTGGGAGTGGTCGTACTGCCGAAGATTTCCTCTATCCTACGGTATGGCACATGACAATTTTTCAATATCATTTCATGCACAGACAGCATCGATGTTTTCAGACACATGATCAATATCTTCTGGCACATCAACCGATCTTGGCCGTCTTGCTCGAAATGAAGCGAAGGTCGGACCCAATTAAATTAATTTTACCAGTTTTTCACAGTATTATAGAATGCTGCATCATCGGCATATAAAGATTTAAGTTCATCACTGCTCTCTGTTCTTGACAATTCTTGAGAGACTGAGATTAATTTTTTGAGATAATTTTTTTTAATGGTCGCACTTCAACACGTTCTGAATGCCGTTCAACTAAAATCGGCAACACTTCCCAATGGTGTTGCCATATTGCACCTGGCAGCACTAAGCATTGCCCAAAGTCAATCAAGAAGTAGACGACCAGAAGATGTGGGCAATTTAGCAACCCTGGTAAAAGAGAACCAAAAAGTGTCAACAATTCACTCAAACGCATTTCTCTCTCGCGTTATATCTTGATTGTTGCATACTTTTTGTGTAGTTTATGTAATTTTACTTCTACATGGTTGGAATTTGTATAGTCATATACAATAATGCTATCAAAAAGCTGCTTGCTGAAATACTCAATGAAGAGAGTAAGAGAGAGAGAGAGAGAAGAGACAGGCTAGGGTTTCACTCGTTTTGTTTGCTGCCATTTGAGTGAAGATAAATATTGTCTGTCTACTTGTACATCGTGTCTGCATTGCCTAGGCCAGAAAAATAGATAGCAACCCTCATATTGGGCAACTGCCCTAAATTAAAGTAATACAAATTAAAAACATATTTCCTTTTTCAACTCATTATACATTAGGAATGACTGGTTGTATTCAACCGTAAAAAAGCTTATTCCAACTCATTGCCATCTATATTCACCACACTAGTATTTTCGTTTGGGATAATGTTCACAAATGCGTTTGAACTTGCTTTCAATTAAGGTGAATTACTTCAACTTGCAAACAAGCCAGGGTCCTCTGGCCACAGGTGAACAACTACTTAACTTGCCGACAGGCAGATTATCTACTCTGATAGGAACACTTACGGGACATTGTCTTGTAGGAAAACACGCCCTAAGATTGGGACATAGAAACTCCAATCTCTGTAGATGCTGCATAGAAGAGGACAAATGAAACGACGAAACACCTTCTCTTGGAATGCCCTGCTCTAGCAGGACTGAGAAGTAGGATATTCAGAACACATCTAGTTAGCACCGTAGCCCTACAGGATATTCCTGTATGTCTTATAGACAAATTTATTGAAGGGGCAAATTGGCTGGACGACTAGTCAATAGTTGCTATGGAGGAAACTGCAGGTATCACAATGAGCTTCTTTAGCCTAGGTGTGCTAGACAGCGTGCTGTCTTGCAGCCTTTTTTCAATCAACCAACCAACCAAGGTGAATTCAATTTCATCGTGTAATCGATCAAACTGTGAGGAAATAGAAAATTATGAACCAATAATTTATTATATAGCGGGGGATCTTTATTCAATATAGTTTTTGAAAATTGAAAGAAGAACACAGAAATTTTGTGCAAGTGAATGAAATATTTATTTGCATCGTTAAATCGATGCCTGCCATTTTCTTTTTAAAGATTATTTCATGCAAATGTTGTCTACGGCTGCACTTCACGTGGTTCATTCCGAAAGTCGAAGTATGACACACTTGCCCCAAAATTGTTGTCTTACAAGGCAGCAATCATGTTTGGCTTATCCGTGAAGTTAAGAGACTTCACTTGCTCTACATAAAATAGTCCAGGGGGGTCAAAACGCACGAACGAGGCGGCCCGTGCCACAACGTGGGAGTAATTGCTCACCAAGCCCGCCTCTCAATTGGGGCATGGCATCGCGTGCAGTAGTGTGGCATGTGGCACAGTAGTGTAGAATCCACATGTCAACCAGGTCTAATTATTCCATTTTGGGCAATCCGTACCTTACTCCATTGACGGCAACGTTGCGGCCATCGTCGTCTTTGAAGAAGTACGTTCCAATGATGCCGGCTGCCCATAAACCGCTTCAAACAGTGCATTTTTCAGGGCGCATTGGCAGCTCTTGAACAGCCTCTTGCTGTTCTTCGGACCAAATTCGGCAAATCTGTTTATTTTGGGTACCCATTGAGTCAAAAATGAGCCTAGTTGTTGAAGACAACTTTTCGATGAAAAAATGTGGTCTTCTTCCAGCTTCTCTAAGGCCCATTCACCGAAACTACGACGTTATGGTATGTCGCTCGGCTACAGCTTCTGGACCAGCTGAATTTTGTATGGCTTTATGCCGATGACCTTACGTAAAATCTCCCAGGTGGCGGAATAACACAAACGGTGGATGGATTTAATGCGATCTTCGTTAATGCTGGCGGATACAGCAGCAATATTTTCCTCAATACGCACTCTACGGATACGGGTTGGTGGATTGATGTCCAATAGGGTGATATGCTGCGAAGTTTGATCACAATCGCTTGAATTACCCGCTCGGTGGGTCAATTATGATGCCCATAAAACTGACGTAACTTGCGAAACACAGTTATGACATTTTTGACTTTGACATATGTCAAGACTCACGAGTGAACTGGCAGAAACTTATCACTGAAACCCCAAGTAGCAAACAAACACTAGGCTTAATTTTTAAAACAAAACAGAAGTAATAAATAATATCTGATTATGATTGTATTTTGTTATTCGGCCTTTGTTTTATCAATAATTAATCCCAGTTTTCTTCTAGCTTGAGGTTAATTTTGATATATTTGTTTTTAATATTTCGCTACTCCATTTTTGTAACTTGATGATGCTTCCCAATGGAGTAGCGAGCTATGGAAAATAAAAAAAATGCCTCAAGCTCGAAAAAAATTTGGATTATTTTTTAAAATCTGATAATATTAGTCTCTACAAGGTTTTACAAACAAATGTAATTCACAAACGAGCACACCAGTTCTAGTACATATCAAGTTTTTTTGGAGCAGAGGTGCGTATGAGTAATGACATTTGTAAAGCTTACCACACCAAAACCCCCAGACGTATAAGTAATATTGTTTAGTTCGTGTTAATATCGGAGGTATGCTTTCACATGTCACAATCTCTACAAATGAAATTTGTGACTAATGATTTTCTAAAACTATTTATTATTAATACTACTTAAATATTCTAAAATGACCTTATTAACAAAATTTATCTATTTCCACAAATGCGATTAATAACCTACACCAAATATCCCATTAGTATCTCAGTTTAGTGAAAATCTCAATTAAATTTGAAAATTGATTTCAACCAAATCATTTGTAAACGACCACAACTCATTTGACAGCGGTTAGAACTTTAGTATTATTGCAACGACAGCGCACGACAAATTATCCTAATGGTTCATGGTCATGGTGGCCGATGAAACCCTAATCTATCTAAACGAGTAGTATAGCAAACCCGAAATTAAACCTACAAATTACTAACATAGAATTTCACAACCGTTAAATGGGGAATGTAGAGGATATATTTCGGAAATTTAGTTGTTTTCCATGCAGGACTAAACAGGATCTATTTACACAACTGACACCTGATTAATTTCTATACTCTATTAACTAACAATGCCCAAGTAAACCTTCTTGACGCCTGTTGTTGTTTCTTGGGAGAAAGCAAAAAACAAAACCAAACCCGAAAGTGGTTATTGAAGACTAAAGGACCAATTCAACGCCAACACATCAAGGATACTTAGACATTCTTAACCAACCTCTTCACAAGAAGTTGTTACCCTTCAATTAAGGCCATAGAATAAAGAAAACAAACGGTGGTGGTAATAAGTGGACGAGTGGTAGAAAAGAGGAGGGGGAGGGTGTGGGTTAGGGATGAAGAGCGAAGGACGAAGTACTGAGGCGGGGGTAATGTGTTAAGGAAATAGACAATGAAAACTAAGGATTATTAATGGAAACTCTTGATGAAAATTTCCTTTTGCACAATACACGAAAGTAGTGAAAGTAAACAAAATACTACATAGTAGATTATTTGAACAAATAACTATAGGGAATCCATGAGTTTCTGGGAATCCTCTGCCCAGGAATAGTGTTGAGTTGTAAGGAAACAAAAAAATCTAAATAAATGACTAACTACTAAAAGGATAATTCATTTCAAACGGTCTAAGTAGAAGGGGATGATAATTGTGTAAATATTTTGTGTATTTAAAGGATTTCCCAATCAAATATTAGGATTTGAGTATCAGGAAATTGGACATTATGTCAAAGACAGTATTTAACAAAACTAAGATTTTGTACGTTGGTGGTGTAGGAATCCTTTACCACATGGTTACATCATGTAGATGCGGTCAAATTCCAATTCAATTCATCTGTAAGTGTAAAACAGCTCACTCTTTTTGAGAATCGATCTCTAATTCCTTCATGGGATGTAACGGGAAACCATTTATTTATTTTAGTCAAATTCTAAAAATTCAGACCGCTTTGTAGCTATACTGCTTTTACAAAGTTTTAATTTTAATTTTCGGAGGACACTCAAAGGATCTCTTTTAGTTTTAAAGGTGCATATCGTCCACTGTTTAGAAAATACCAAAAGGTGAATTAAAATTGACAGTTAGTGGGTCAAACTTTTCTGTGGGTATATTGAGCAAGTATTTTGTCAAAGAGCTGTATAAGACAAATCCTTTCTATCGTTAATTTGGTTATGTTCTTTTGTTCATCTTTGTAAATATACAGCTAGTGTTTCAAAATGTACTGCAAATACATTGCAGGAGTAATACCGTTACTAATTGTCAAAAATTAGAACTTTTTACCATTAATATTTTTTCGTCCTCCTTTTCGTCCTTTTTCAATAAATTTTCAAAAATTCCTCAAAATTACCCAATTTTCATTTTATATAATCTACAACAGTATTTGGCCAAAGATTTTGTCGAGAAGTCTTACATTTTTGTATGTCCTTTTTTGGTCCTTTTCTAGGGAAGTGTTACAAAATTTCTCCTTTTGTGTAGGGCTAGACTATAGGAATCTAGCTTGGTTTAGTTTTGTGACATTATAAAATAAAGGCTTAAAAAACGTATATAAATTAAAGACACCTGGTAAAATTGCTTGCAAAATGCCCTTGTACAACATTTACAGTCAAAAATAGGATATTTTGATGTATTTTCTAATTTTTTTTTGTTTAAAAGGTCTGAAGGGACAATTTTCAAATGAAGGTTTCTTGGCGATGACAACCCGACATGAAATCTCTTTTTTTGTTCCCTATCTATCCATTTTGGTACCGATTCTATGACAAAGTCTTTAACTAAAAATGACTAAAACTGCAAATACAAATTGAAGATTAAAGATTATAGTCTTTGACGACTCATTCCAAAATCATTTGTCAAAAAATGCACAAAATATTTTTACCTACTAGCTGTCCATTTTAGTACACTTTTCTGCCAATTCTGAAACAGAGGATGAAAAGGACCCTTTTTGATATTTGAAATATATTATTCGAATGATTTATAAAAAGAATCCAAGAAGAATAAAAAGAAATCCAAGTATTTTGTCAAGGGACTGTTTAAGCCAAACCCCCCTATCTTTAATTTGTTTATGTCCTTTTATTCCTCTTTTTAAATACGTATAATACGATAGTGAAATCTTTACTGAAAACTACAGCTAGTGTTTCAAAATGTACTGCAAATTTAATGAAGAATTGATTCCGCTACTGATTGTCAAAAAGGAAAACTTTTTACAATTAATATTTTTTGGCCTTTTTGTCCTTTTTCAATAAAATTAAAAAAATTCCTCAAAATTGTCTAATTTCCATTTCATATGTTTTAAAAATGCATTTCGCCAGAAACGTTGTTAGGGAGTCTTTCATTTTAATAGTTCCCTTTTTGGTCTCTTTTTGGAGATCCGTTACAAAATTGGGTCTAAAATTTAGGTTATGAGCGGATAGTTCAAGCTAATGAAATTACGGAAATTACTGTACGTTTTTTTGTTTTAATTTTAAATATAATGGCAAATATTTGAATATCAGGATTAATCAATTGAATCGCTGATTGGACGAACCACATGAGCTCATTTTTTTTAAAATTATTTTTACGCTGGTTTCGCATTCTAAAGGGGTACGGAAGGTGTGTGGAAATGACTTGAGCCTGCTTCTCAACGCCCAGTAAATAATAACTGAAATTAGTGTAGAAACCTCATGAGTCTCATATGGTTTCTGCAATTAGCGATTCAATTATATTGTTACACTGATGTTGTTCCTACCATCAATGGCAACACTGATTAACAATTGAATCATATAATTTCTACAGCAAAAAAGTGCACTCCTTTCTATTGAAACATTTTAGAGGGATGTATAAAGGATTTTACTACATTTAAACAAACCAGGACCATTTTGATCATATTACTGTTGAAATATATCGACAATATAGTAATGCGTATACGTAATATTAATTTGGTATTATGTAAATATATATAACTCATACGCCAGGAAAACCCAATTTTAAAATTGACGTCACAGACTAAAGGGGACATTATCGGAATGAATAATAAAAATGGCCAACTGTTTTTCGTCAACAAATGTAGATTATTGTGGCAAAACCCATCATCTGAGTTGCTTTGGTTATAAATTTTGTTTAAAGTGAAAATTCATTAGGCTTTGAACTGATTAAGTTTACCCGCACTCAAAATTTATGCTTCAATTAATTGTAGAAAACCGTACAGTTACTGGCGTAAGATTTTGGAACCCGGCGATGAACCCGATTCTTTCAAAATTTATCATAAGCGACGGGGCTCTCTCTAGTGGCAACAGCCACGTCAATAATCCAAATTCTCGCATCTGGGGGACGAAAAAGAGTGCATTATTCACGGAGCACCATTACACCCTCTCAAAGTCGCCGTGAGCTGTGCCGTTACTTCAGAATTGGTGATTGTAACTTATTTTTTCGTAGGAGCCGAAGGTAACGCTGTTACGTTAAACGGCGACCGCTAAGGGCTATGTATCCTGAATATTTCTCGCCGGAAATTGACGATCTAGATTTATAGGGAATGTGGTTCCAAAATTATCAGGTCATTCGTCATACTAAATGCGACATAATGCGTATTTTGGAGGATGCATATCTAGCTCGTGAAATCTCTCGGCTTGGCTAGCCAGTCAACTGTCGCAAACTTCTTACAATGGGGATATTTGAAGTATTTGGTGTAAGCGAGCAAGCCCCGTACCCTGGAGGTGATAAATAACAACATACGAGCCGAAATTGACAACGTGACACCACAAATGCTTGGTACAATTATGCAAAATTTATCGCCAAAGAGTCAAAATTTATATCAACGTCGACAGCATTCATAATTTTTCCCACTTAATTGTAATAATTTTCCCACTTAAAAAAAGAAAGAATTTATAAGAGCTCTTTTCACTTTAAACAAAAGTTATAGCGAAAGATAATCTGATAATGGTTTTCCCCATTCTTTATAACGGGTTTTTCAATAAGAGCGCTACAAAAGTTTTTTTTAAATAAATCAAAACCGGTTTTAGATACCAACGAAATTCTTTATTCCTGTGAAAGTACGTTCGATGCCATTATGTATGGAACTCGATTTCTTTTGCATGGCCACCACGGGCTCGCTTGCAGAAGTCCAGACGCTGAACCCAATTTTCGGCGGTTTGCAAGCATAAATCGGCCGATACTGCTGCAATTTCACGTTTGATATTCGTACGAAGTTCATCAATCGTCGCTGGCTTGTTGGCAAAGACCATAGACGTGACGTAGCCTCACAGGAAATAATCTAACGGCGTCAAATCGCACGACCGAGGCGGCCAATCGACTGGGCCATTTCGTGAAATAACACGTTCACCAAACTTGTTTTCTTATAAATTGATAGTAGCATTCGCTGTGTGGCTCGTGGCGCCGTCCTGTTGGAACCACATGTCCTCCAAGTCCATATTATCCAATTGGGGCCAAAAATATTCGGTTATCATTGAACGGTAGCGATTTGCATTCACAGTAATGTGCCGGTCTTGATCATCACGGAAGAAGTACGGCCCAATGACGCCGCCGGCTCATAAACCGCACCAAACCGTAATTTTTTCGGGATGCAATGATGACTCATGGATTACGTGTGGATTGCTGTCTGACCAATGACGCACATTTTGCTTATTGACGAAGCCATTCAGCCAGAAATGAGCCTCATCGCTGAAGATGATTCCCGATGATTTTCCGCTCTTAAAGTTGAGACCACTGACTCCAAATTTCGGTAGTAAATTTTAATATTTTAGACTCGTTGTTGGCTCGTATATCTTTCCATGATGAAATGGCAAAGCTTACTGAAGAGAAATGTCAAAAGAGTGGGAAACAATATGGCGTCGTTTGCTGTCCCTATCGATTTACTTTTGTAGCGTCTCTGTTGAAAAACCCTATATTTGTGTAAACAAATTATATGAATATGACAATACAAAGTTTGAATTTAAAAATCAAAAATCATTTGTTTGCCTAATATTACAAACGATGATGATAAAAAGAATTCACAGAACGTAAACATTCCGATTTTGTTTCCTTTACCCTGTAACGCCAATTTTGCATTTCGTATAACCCGACGTATGAGTAACATTTTACTTTATTTACTCTAAAATTTACTTTACTCTCTAAATTAACTTTACACTCTAAATTAATATTACGTATACGCATTATTAAATTGTCAGTAAATTACAGCCGTAATATAATCATAATCAACCCGGTTGATTTAAATGTTGAAAATATACATCCCTCAAACTGTTACACCAGAAGAGAATGCAAGTCCGTTCTTCCAATGTAAACCATTGCAAAAACCTCATTTATTTCTATAATTGAGTTGGGTTAAATTATCCGTACATAACCTAACCTTTTGAGCTAATTTTCCCATTTTGTTGCATATAAAGAGGTCACATTTTACTATTTCTATGTCACAGCCGAAAAAACCCCAGCAGCAGCAGCGGCAACCACAACATTAGTAAACTGTTAACAGTTTTACTTGTGACCGCAAATACACACAAATGTTAAAGTTGTCTCATTGAAATTCAAAATCGGTTTTGTTTTCCATATAATTGTGTTATTCGTTTCAAGTTAAAAATACCATAAATATTTATATAATCGAACCAAAACATTCGTTATATGTAGGAAGTTGGTTGGTTGGTTTCTTGGTTATATACTGAGGCGGGTCACTGGGAGAACAGCAATTTCCTAAGTAATTTAAACAGTGTGTGACCTTTAGCATTTCATCTTGGGGTGGTAAACAATTTTACATTCCTTCATTGTATCCCTTTATCATAGTTAAGAAGGTCTAAGGAATCTCATGATACGTAATATTTCTTTATTACGCTCCGTGACTGGTTTTTGAGTTCTTAAGTTTTCAAGATAAATTAGAAATGCCTTTGAGGTTTAAAGACTGTTCAATGTGTGTGTGTGTGTGTGTGTGTGTCTGCGTATGTAGGTATACATATAAATATAAATACATGTGTGTGTAGTGTATAAGTTAAAAATATTTCCTACCAACAGAAGGAGCAAAAGTTTAGCCATACGTACACATTTTGTCCCAGTTCGATTTCTTGGGTTTGGGGTAAATGTCATTATATTTATATAATTGGTGTAAAAGCAAAAAATTCTTAACATATACGAAAGTGTTACCATCAACATGTTGATTAAAATACATACATTTTACCAAGTAACACATGCAGAAGTTGGTCCTTCAATTGAGTATAATTTAGCTAAATGTTTTTATAACACATTTTAACATGGCCTAACACTGGCAGTGACGTCGGTGATTTATGTTCATATGTTTCGTATAAAATTTTTGCGGTCACCAGTTTTAACATTTACCTGTTTGTATCCTTTCTTAAATTAGTACCTTTAAGATGCCCTATAGAATTCATACACTAATGTTTATATTGTATGCACATCCGCAGAAAATTTAAAAATTAATTTAATCAAACGTATGAGTAATATATATTTATTATTTCAAAATCAATATTATGTATACGCACGAAACAAAATATTCGAGACCGTTTCTAATCGTCCTGAAATCAAATATATTTAACCCGTAACGCCCATCACAAAGGAAGTATTTTCTGTCCTTATATTTCTTATTCCAAAATTAATATTACGTATACGCTGTAAACAATTGTAAAATATTTTCAGACCCTTTACGAACTGAAAGCCTCCCGACATAGTTTTTCAAATATTTCTATTACCTATAAAATGTTTCTTATAAAATAATATAATGTACGAAGTTTTTACATTCAAATTTGTAATAAAATATATTGTTTCTGAAAGTTTGATGAAATATATTGTTTCTGAAAGTTTGATGTACGTCTTTCCTCTAAAATTCTGAAAGTATCAGAGAATACCTGTTCACTGGCGGCTGACGAGGGGGCCACATTTGGTTTTTCTTTATATAATTTATATAAGATTAAGAGTAGGCAACCTGACGTAATATTGGAATACTGATTTTTGTCGTGTGTTGTTGCAGTTTTCGAAATATTGAATTTCTTAATTGTCAAATATAGTTTTGCACATTAACTTGATGTAGTATAGCTTAAGTTTGGTTTATAAAATCACGTACAGTTCCAATTGTTGTCAAAATGTTCCCGTGCTTTTCGGCGGTCATTCAACCTAACTCCTGTACTACGTATTTTTCTACATATTTTTTCCTGAAGTCCTGAATGGACCTATATGCATCTCTGAATGACTCCATATAACTCTCGTACATATGTGGTCGTCGGTGGTGCAATAGTTGTATCCGCCGCCCTTATACATGAGGACGTGGGTTTAATCCCCGCTCTGGCCACCTTACATTTCTTTCGACAGCGTCCACCTCGCTTAGTGACGTCGACTATATCGAGTAGAAGGAAAACTCTTCTCTAAATACCATCCGGAATCGGTGTAAAATGGTGGGTCACAATCAGTGAGAATAAAACAAGGACTTGCTGTGAGAAGTTCTCCCCAATGCCTTTATAGGATATAATAGGAAAAATTCTTTTTTTACATATGAACGTATGAGTGACATTTATTTTACTAAACCAAAACTTCACTCTAATAAATGGCGTCTCAGTAAGATTGTGACTTTTTAAATTTACACTATTCTTTTTGTGCCAGGGGCAAGCAACTCTGAAATTTGGCAGCTGTCACATATGTTTATGCCGATTATTAAAAATAGAGCGTTTTATAAAAGATAAATAATTTGGAAAATTATGCTGAGACCGCTCGCACACTTCCAAGAATTTTCAGTCGAGAAAGTGCACATAAAGTGTAGACAATTCGAAGAGTGGTCACAAGAGTTTAAGAAATTGGGTCGTTTATTAACAGTTAGACTCGTGTACGTCAACGTACCGGTCTCTGAAAATCCGAAAACATCAATTTGGCATCGTTCTCAACAACTTCAAATTTCACACAGCACTACGCAACCTTTTGACAAATGACATCCACCTTCATGCGTACAAAATTCAGCTTAGTCAGGAGCTGAACCAAGCAGACCATGGAAAGCACCAGCAGTTCGTTCAATGGGTAATGGAGAAAAATGAAGTCAATACAAATTTTCAAAACCAAGGGCATATTCTGCCATGAAGCGCATTGCCATCTGAATAGGTTCGTGAATACATAAAATGGTCGAATTTGGGGCTCAGAAAATCCTCATGCAATCCACGAGAAACAAATGCACACACAACCAGCAACTGACTGGTGCGGATTTTGGTCAGGCGGCATGATTGGGCCTTAATTTTTTGAAGATGAGGTCGACATTGCAGTGACTCTGAACGGCAATCGTTACAGGAACATGCTAACGGAGTTCTTGTGGACTTAACTGGACGGCATGGATCTGGACGACACGTGGTTTTAGCAAGACGGCGTCACCTGCCACACCGCGCATTAAACAATCGATTTATTGCAGCAAAGATTCCCAAAACAAATTATCTCAAGAAATTCTGATGTCAGCTGGACACCTCTTTTTTAGTTTGAGGTTTTGTGAAATCCTGGGTTTATGCGAATTAACGAGAAACAATTCCAGAGTTCAAATACGAGATCCAACGCGTCATCGGTGAGATACAGCCACATCTATGTGAAAAACTCATGGAAAATTTCATGAAAAGAGTAATGGCCTGTCATCAGAGCCGTGTGCGCCATTTGACGGATATTTTTTCCATAATTTATCGGAACCTACCTTCTTGATAATCCGATTAAAAATCACTACGATTTCAAAAAATACGTGTCTTTATTTTAAATTCAAAAAGTGCATTCTTACTGAGACACCCTTTACTAATATCTAAGAATTCAAAATGACAACGTATTCACATTTTTCTTGTTCTGAACGCCGCGGGAAGAGGGGATACAAACTAAAGTATCGCAACCAGCTATTAAAACGTTCAAATGCCATTTAAAGGCAAATAAAGAATCGAAAAATTGTTTTTATTATTTGAAAATTTTGTGCAATGCTCCTTGTGCGCAGCTCTTGTACATGAGATCGTGGCTTCTATCCCTGCTCTGACCATTTCTTTCGGTGGTGATCAGCTCGCATAGTGACGGCGACACTACAAACCATGAAAAAGCTACACAAAATACCATTGGGAATCGGTGTTAAAACTATAGGTATATCCCAATCAGTGAGCATAAAACTAGAAAACGCACGGCTCACTAGTAGTGAAAAGCTCTCCCTAATTCCTTCATAGTATGTAAAGGGTAACTATTTGTTTATTTGTTTTATTTGAAAACCTTAATTGCTTTCACAGAATTACTGGCTGTATAACTGATTTTATATAACATTAATACGTTTTCTACAATCGCAAATAACTATAAGAACAATTATAACATATAAAGTATGAGTAATACTAATTAACATAATGTTAATTAACATAATGTAATATTACGTATACGCCTTGCAATATATTGTAATACAGTATATACAGTACTATCGAATAGTCTCCAGCAAATCCGTAACAGGGTTATTTGGAAACCTTGTTATTATTGAATTTATTATTATTGAAATTGAAGTTCAGCTATTGAAACAAATACCCCAGTTTTATTTGTCCAAAATGGCATCAAATCATCGAATACAAGTACCAGAAAAGTTGGTCACAGTGGAACTATTGCCAAATTTATAAATTTCTCAATAAATCATGCAGTTTTACGTGCATTCCCATATTTTTCTAGGCTCGTACTGAAATGTTAATATTTCTATATTAATTTTATACCCTGACGGATGAGTAACATGTTCCGGTTTACTTAAGTCTAGAGAAATCCTTAATTTATCCCTGTAAAATGTTTTACCAGACGGTTGTGGAATTCGTTGCTCAATAAAATTTTCTATAAACAGAATGGATTTCGTTCGTTATTCCTGTATTTAGCATTATATTTAAAATGTCGTTGGTGCACTGGGTAGTGTGCGCACCTCTTGTACATGAGATCGCGGGTTTGATCCCTGCTCAGACCTCTTTAAATTTCTTTCGGCGGCGGTCGCCTCGCATTGTGATCACGACACTATCGAGTATTTAGGAAAAAGCTACTGAAAATACCATTCGGAATCGGTATAAAACTGTATGTCCAAATCAGTGAGTACGAAAACTCGAAACCGCACATCTCATTGACTATGAGAAGCTCTCCTCAATCCCTTCATGGGATGTTATGGGACACAATTTTGTTTTCTTTATTGTGCTTAAAATTTAACCACAATGTTAAACTACCGTACATAACCTAACCTTTTGAACCAGTTCAAATTTTCTATTTCTGTCTCATTTTTCTATTTCTGTCAGTTAGCAGCAGCAGCCATAATATTTGTTAACAGTTTTACTTTTGAATTGGTGGTTGTGCAATTGATTAGAGAAATCGTTGGTTCTTTTTTCTAAACTCGGCATAAGATACGTGACCATTTATAACCCCCTAAAGTATGAGTGATATGTATTAATATACGACGAAATTAATATTACGTATACGCTTCTACATATATTGTGCATTTAGTCACAGTTATAGCGTAGTTCCTCTGGCAATTATTCCAAATACCTAAACTGGTTTTTAAACAATAATATACAGCTCAGCTGTTAAAAAAATTCATGTCACTTTTAGGTGTCCAAATGTATTGGATCAGCAAATGCAACTGCTAGAAAAATTGGTTAGAATAATACCTTTATACAATTTACGGATATGTCATCAAATCAACTAATTTTAGCAATTTGCCCTCAATTTCCCCCGTTTTTACTAAAGGGAGAGTCTTTTTTATGTATCCTACAATTTTACGTATTAGTAACATTTAGTTACTTTGTACAATATTAATATCACACATACGCATTATTATTTTTCGTTGTATTACAGCAGTAACGTGATAGAAATTATACCGGTTTCCTTAAATATAGAGAAATCCTGTACACCTTTACAATGTTTGACCGAAAAAGAGAGTACTCGTTTTCTACACAACATTTCTTCGCCTGAATCTTGATTTTCCGTATACGCCAAATTGTCGTTTAGAGAAACTTAAAATCTGAGGCTTTAAATCTTATAACCATCGGGCTTATACGGGTAAAGTAATACTCTATATCTCTGAAACCAATGAAGATAGCGGAAACAGGATCAGTGTGCCGTAAAATTTTAGTGTTTCTCGTTTCAAATCCGTTTCTAACTCTAAAACGTCAAAATGGCGTATACCGCAAATCAAGGTTCAGTCGACGATCTGCTGACAATAAAATGGATTAAGTTCGTTATTCCTATATTCACCATTGTATTTAAAATATAATCAAAAAATATTTGCCAAACCACATTTATTTCTATAATTGAGCTGGGTTAAATTACCCCTAAATACCAAATCCGTTTCTAACTCTAAAACGTCAAAATGGCGTATACCGCAAATCAAGGTTCAGTCGACGATCTGCTGACAATAAAATGGATTAAGTTCGTCATTCCTATATTCACCATTGTATTTAAAATATAATCAAAAAATATTTGCCAAACCACATTTATTTCTATAATTGAGCTGGGTTAAATTACCCCTAAATAATCTTTCGTCTTGAGCCAATTTTGTCATTTTGTTGCATGCGAAGAGGAGACATTATATTTATACTGTATCACAACTATTATAATCGAGCAGCAACAGCCACAATATTTGTTAACAGTTAACAAATTTACCCATTAATTATGGGTTGTGCAACTGATTTGAGAAATCGATGGCTATTTTTTCTAAACTCTGAATAAGATACGTAGACATGTAGAACCCCCTAACGTATAAGTAATACTTATTAATATAAGTCAAAGTTAATATTACGTATACGATTTGCAGGATATTGCAACTGTATTCACATTTATCTCAAAGATTCTCTAGCAAATCTTGCAAAAATCCATAACACGGTTTCCAAATAATACAATTTATTATTAAAACTTCACTTCAGCTATTAAAAGATAAACATCAGTTTTAGGTGTCCAAAATGGCATTCCCACAATTGTTCAGGCGATTTTTAAAACTTTAATATTTTTCAATTTTGTTTTTAGCCTGGCGTATGAGCAACATGTAATTACTTTATGCAACATTTTCGATGAATTAGTAATTATGCCAGTTTGCTTAAGTGTGCAGAACTCCTTCAAAATGATTAACTAGAAGTTTGTGGAATTTGTTTAAAAGAAATGATTTCCCATTACAGCCCATGAAGGATTCGGGAGGAGCTTCTCACAACCAATGAGCTGTGCGCTTTCTAGTTTTATACTTACTGATTGGGACCTAGAGTTTTACACCGGTTCCGAACGGTATTTTTGAGAAGTATTTCATGGCTAAATACTCGATAGTATGCGAGGTGACCGCCGTCGAAAAAAATTTTAAGGTGGTCACAGCAGAGATCGAACCCAGGATCTCAAGTACAAGAAACTCGCACACTACCCATTGCACCACCGACGGCTACTTTGTTACTCCACTATAAAAAAAAAATGGTTTCTCATTACATTCCATAATGGGATTGCGGATAGCTGCTCACAATCAGTGAATTGTGCGCTTTCTAGTTGTACACTTACTGATTGATTGGGACTAAATGCTTCATAGACAAAATGGATTAAGACTGGAATTCCTATATTTAACATTGTATTTAAAATTAAAATTAAAAATATTTACGAAAACATACTAATTTCCATAATCGTATTGCGATTAACTACCCGTACATAACTTAACCTTTTGAAGCAGTTCACATTTTTCTATTTCTGTATCACAATCGATACAACCCAGCAACAACTTCCATAATAATTCTTAACTGGTTACAAATTTACTTTCGAATTGCAGGTTGTGAAAAATCGATGGTTATTTTTTCTAAACTCTGAATAATATATGTATGTAGAAATGTATAACCCCCTAACGTATAAGTAATACTTATTAACATAAGTCAAAGATAATATTACGTATACGCTTTGCAGGATATTGCAACTATATCCACATTTATCTCAAAAGTTTCTCTACCAAATCTTGATAAAAACCAAGACAAGATTTCCAAATAATACAATTTATTATTAAATTTGTACTTCAGCTATTGAAATATAAAGACCAGTTTAGGTGACCAAAATGACAGCAGTCCAGTTAGTCCAAGTAAGTCACAGTGAGACTCTTTTCAAATTTATAGATTAATCAATAAATTATTAAATGTTAGGGTTAATTCCACAATTGACTTTAATATTTGCTTATTTATTTTCCAACCTGGTGTATGAGTAACATGTAATTACTTTATGCAACATTTTCGGTGAATTAATAATTACACCGCTTTGCTTAAGTGTAAAGAAATCCTTTAAAATATTTCCCTAAAAGTTTGCCGAATTTTTGGCTCCACTAAATGTTCTATGAATATCATCTACTTAATCCAGTGTTTTATTCCTATATTTAGCATGGTATTTAAACAAAAAATATTTACGAAAACATACATATTTCCATAATCGGATTGAGTTAAACGATCCGTACATAACCTAAGCTTTTGATTCAATTCACATTTTTCTATTTCTGTAATACTACGGATACAACCAAGCAGCAGCAACGACCCTAAAATTTGTTAACTGTTAACAGTTTTGTTTTCGAATTGATGGTTGTGCAATTGATTTGAAAAATCGTTGGCTTTTTTCGAAATCATGTTAAAGTTACGAGAAGGTATAAACGTTTGCACAGCTGATTTCATTTTTATTTTCATTCAACATGACATTAATCATTTAAGTTGTCAAACCCACATGTACTTTGTTTTTGTACTTTTTGTATAACTGCGTTGTTGGCAGACTTACGTGTATAGACTTACATCGTATGCGATTGAAAGAAGAAAATCATGCCTGCTGTTGCTGCCTACAACAGCAACAACAATTTCTCCTACTACTACTTGGTTATCCTACAATGTTCTAAACTTGGAATAAGATAGGTAAATATGTATAAACCCCTAAAAAAACCGAGTGATATATATTAATATATAACCAAATTAATATTACGTATACGCTCGAACACTTACATATGTAAGCTGTATCCATGGTAGTCCCAAATTGTCTTTAGCAAATCTTGCAAACAACGAAACAAGGTTTCTAAATAATAACATTAAGTATTAAAATTTCAATTAAGTTGTTAAAACATAAAGACAACTTTTAGGTGTTCAAAAGAGTATTAGATCTGAAACCACAAATGCCAGAAATGTTAATCACTTGAAATTTTCAAATATACAGATTGGTCATCAAATCAATCAATTCTCGGAACATGACCATGATTTTTAAGAAGGGATAATATTTATTTATTTATTTTATAACGTGGCGTATAAGTAGCATTTGTTTCACTTATAAAAAATAAATGTTACTTATACGCATTATCACATTTTTTTTATAAATTACAGCAGTAACATGATACAATTTATCCCGAACTATTTTAATGTACACAAAGAAGCCTTTACACATCCCTCAAAGATGTTTTGCTAGAAGGGAGTGTTATTCTTGGTCCCACAGATTTTACTAGCAAAATTGTTCATTAAGTCGTTTATTCCTATATTTAGCATTGTATTTCAAATTGAAATATATTGAAATTGAAACAAGAAATATTTACAATCATTCATTTAATTCTATAATTGAGTTAGGTTATATACCCTAACCATTTGACCTACACAAACAGATCACATTTTTCCATTTCTGTATCATTGCAACAGTTTAATTTGGAACTGCTGGTTGTACAACTGATTTTAGACATCGTTGTTTCTTTTTTTATAATCCCGAAAATAGATATGTAAACATGTATAAGGCATAACGTATGAATAATATTTATTTATGTAAGAAGAAATTGGTATTACGTATACTGTTTCCACAAAACATGCTTTCTCATTACATCCAATACATACATCCATTACATTACAATACTAGTGAGTTGTGCGCTTTCTAGTTTTTCACTCACTGATTGGAATCTACAGTTTTACATCGGTCCCGAATGGTATTTTGAGAAGCCTTTTCATTGGCATGGACTCGATAGTGTCGCCATCACTAAGCGACGTGATAGTCATCGAAAGATGTATAAGGTGGTCAGACCAGGGATTGAACCCACGTTCCCATATACAAGAGCCAACCAGACTAATCAATAAACCACAGACGGCCACACCATTTCCATAGCAATCTCAAACTTTGTCTAGAAGTGTTGCAACCACCGAAGCAACGACTCCAAATAATAAATTTTTGTATTCAAATTGCAGATCAGTTGTAAAAATATTTAAAAAAAATGGTTTCCTGTTACATCCCATGAAGGGATTAGGTAGAGCTTCTCACAACCAGTGAGCTGTGCTCGTTATAGTTTTACACTCACTGATTGGGGCCTAAAGTTTTACACCGGTTCCGAATGATATTTTGAGAAGCTTTTTGTTTTACTAAGAAAAACATTAAGCCCACAATTAAGTGTCCAAAAGTGAGTCACATCTCCAAAAACAATGGTCCCGTTTTACAATTTTTTACGACAATTACGACTGTAAAAAAATTTCCATATTATTTCTGAGAGAATAATACTTATTTCTTGGCCGTCGGTGGTGGAATTGTAGTGTGAGCGGCTCTTGTGGATGATAACGTGGGTTCGATCCCTACTCCGACCACCTTACATTTCCTTGGACGGTGGCCATCTCGCTAAGTGACGACGACGATCGAGTATGCAAAAGCTTCCCAAAAAAGCTTCCCAAAATACAGTTCGAAGTAGGCGTAAAACTGTGGGTCCCAATCAATGAGTATAAAACTAGAACGCGCACAGCTCACTGATTATTTGTCTAGTACCCTGGCGAATGAACAATATTTATTTACTTTATACAGAATTAGTATTACGAGCCCGGTCTCAGAACTAGCCGACCTGATGCCTAGGTGGTGCCAGTTGTTTGAAAAAGAAATATTTTGGTGAAAATTGACAGCCTTATAAAACATATGGTTTAAGTTTCAAGACGCCACGATGTTTACAATTTTTATTTGAGCCATCAAAAGTAAACGATCTCAGTGACTTTTTAAACATGGGCCAAATTGGTCACCGTTTTTTAGTTCAATATTTCTATTTGAAAGGTCACAGTCAAAGCAATATTAAAGCCGAGCTAGATTCTACTCTGCGGGAGCCTGCTCCTTCATTTGGGACTATAAAATATTGGGTAGCAGAGTATAAACGAGATCGTTCGAGTTGCCAATACGAACATCGTAGTGGTCGAGCTATTGAGGTGTTCATGGCAGACACGGTTAAGAAAATCCACAAAATGGTATTGGATTTCCATTTGAAAGGTCACAGTCCAAGCAATATTAAAGCCGAGCTAGATTCTATATTGGGGGAGTCTACTTCTTCGTTTAAGACTGTAAAATATTGGGTAGTAGAGTTTAAACGAGACCATACGAGATGCCAAGACGAACACTGTAGTGGTCGACCAATTGAGGTGGCCACACCAGACACGGTTAAGAAAATCGACAAAATAGTATTGGATACTCGTCGGCTCAAGCTGTCTGAGCTAGCTGATATGATAGGCATTTCAAAATGTAATATATCTGTGGTCACAAACAATAACAACCTAACTCGAGTTAGGACAAAATTGAATAAATAAGCAACTCTTTTGTTAAGAAGTAAGTAAAAGAATTCGTTTCCTTGTTACCTGTAACAAAGTTATCACAAAACCTCCGACTCCTGATTACCAGTAAAGATATTAAACTTTAAACTGCTCTCCCTGAAAAACGTTAGAATCGACTTAGGCTGTTATTGTTTGTGACCACAGATATATCGTATATTGACCGAAGATTTAAAATTTGAAGATGAGAAAGCTGTGCGCAAGATGGGTGTCGCGTTTGCTTTCAATAGAGCAAAAACAGCGTCGTGAAGATGTTCCAGTAGAGTATTTGGCGATGTTTCACCGCAATAAAGCCGAACTTTTGCGTTAATTTAGAGCCACGGATGAGACATGGGTCAACCATTTCACACCTGAGACAAGGGAACAGTCAAAGCAGTGGACGGGAATGGGAGAATTATGTCCAAAGAAGGCGAAGACGGTTCTGTCTGCAGGCAACGTCACGGCGTCTGCTTTTTGGGATGCGCATGGTACAATTTTATGCTAATTTATTGCAGCGTTTATGTGATGAAATTGTGGAAAAAATGCCGCATTTGGCGAGAAACAAAGTGTTGTTTCATCAAGACAATGCACAAATTCACACATCTACTATTGCGAGGACCAAAATTAATGAATTAAAGTTCAAAGTGCTTCATCACGCAACTTATTCGCCAGATTTAGCTCCTGCGTACTATTTTCTATTTCCAAACTTGAAAAAATGGCTCGGTGGTAAAAGAGCTGCCAAAAATTAAGTGGTGGCGTTCGGAGTTTATGGCTATTTTAATGCGTTTGACAGGCCTTACTTTAAACAGGGTATCGAAGCTATTGGATATCGCTGGAGTAAGTATAAAAGTGTATTTTCCCAACTTCTTTGTGTCTTCTTTGTTGGGTCGGTGTTTTTAGATTAGGGACCGTTATCGTACCTGTATGCATTTTAGTTGTTTACAATTTAATAACACTCTTCAGTATCCAAAATGTGTATGAGATCTGGAAACCACAGATTAGTCATCAAATCAAATAATTTTAGGGGCATGACCAAAAATTTTACAAGATTCTTGAAAAAATAATTACGTGTATCTATCTAACACTGTCATATTGCATAGCGACGGCGACACTATCGAGTATTTAGCCAAGGAAAAGTTTCTCAAAATACCCTTCGGAAACGGTGTGGAAACTGTAGGTCCCAATCATTGAGTGAAAAATTAAAAAGCGCACAGCTCACTGCGAGGAGCTTTGCCCAATCCCTTCATGGGATGTAATGGGAAACGGTTTTTGTATCTATCTAACATTTCTGCATTTATTTTATAGTCTGGCGTATGAGTAATATTTATTTACTTTGTACCAAAATTAATATTAAGTATACGCATTAATATATTCTCGGCAAATTACAGCAGTATTGATTGTTAAAATGTTGGGTTGCACTTGAAAGCAGTGCAACTCTTTGCCCCACAAAATTTATTAAGAATATACCTGGTTTCGTTCGATATTCCCATATCTACCAAATCATTTAAAATTAAATTAAAAAATACTTGCCAAAATCCATTTAATTCCATAAAATTAAAAATTGCATTTTAGTTGCTCAAAATAAAATATCACTTTTCAGTGTCCAAATATGTGAAATCTGAAAATCCAAGTGGCACAGATTAGTCGTCAAATAAAATAATTTTAGCGACATGACCAAAATTTCCCCAATTCGTTTTGAAAGGATAACATATCGTCGACTCGTTATTGTTTTGTCGTAAACGCCAATTGCTTGAAACGGAGATACCAATATTCGCAACTATACCACTAATACCAACTAGCAATTTTTAGGGATATACAAACAAATTGGAGTAAACATCACAGTCATAGTAAAATATATCAAAAAATCGGACAACAGATTCGGAAAGAGAACGCACAAAAACCAATAGATACAATAAATAAAATACACAAATGGCGTATTTTAATAAATGGTACATTTATTTTAGTAACTGGCGTATGAGTTACATTAATTTACTTTGTACTAAATTAATATTACGTATACGCATTATTAAATTTTCGTTAAATTAACGTAGTACCATAACATTGCTTGTTTAAAGGTCGAGTAATCCGGTATATACATAAGTATATTCCTCTAGAATGTTTCACTATAAAGAAGTGAAACTCTTTGGCCCACAAAATTTGTGAACAATATCCTTGGTGTAGCTCATTATTCCCATATCTACTACCATTGTGACAAAACCAAATAATAGTTGCTAAAATCCATTCAATTCCATAATTTAGTTGAGCCAATTTCTGCATTTTGTTGCATACAAAATGAGGCCACAATTTTCTATTTCTTTATTACAAGTGATACAAACCAGAAGCAGCAGTCACAATATTTGTAAACTATGAGCACTTATACCTTTGACTGGCAGATTGTGCAACTGATTTGAGAAATCGTTGGTTAGTTTTCTAAATTCAAAGTATTATATGTGAGCATTCTTAACCCTCTGACGTATGAATCATATGCCCTAGTATATGAAATAATTAATATTACGTATAGACTAGAATACATACAGATGGAAACTGTATCCATGCTAATCTCAAATTTTACCTTGGAAAATCTTGCAAACGTCAAAACAAGAGTTCTAAATAATAATATTTAGTATTATAATTGCAGTTATTACTGAAGGGAATGCTCTATTTATTTTATAAGTACAATCTTGCGTATGAATAACATTAATTTATTTTACACAAAACTATTGTTGCGTATACTCGTTATTAAATATTTAATTAATTACGGCAGTAATGTGATGAAGCAAGTCTTGTGATCAAATTGGCTGGTGATAATTAAATGTAGAGAAACCCTCTATACATCCCTTTAAAATGTCGTATAAATGTATTTTAGGAATATAATTGATTACGTCCATTATATCCCTATTTAACATTGATTGAGAACCAAAACAAAAAAATATTAGCAAAAGTCAATTTAATTCCATAACTGAGTTGGGTTAAACCATCCGTGCGTAACCTAAGCCTTTGAGCCAATTTCTTCATTTTGTTTCATACAAACAGGCCACATTTTCCTTTTCTGTATAACAATCAATACAAACCAGTAAAATGTTACACAACATTTGTAAACTGTTAACAGTTTTGCTTTGGAATTGCTGATTGTACAACTGATTTTAAAATTTGTTAGGAATTTATTTCAAACTTAAAATAAGATACGTATATTAAACATATTATATATATTACCCCTGACGTATGTGTAATATGTATTAGTATACAATGAAATAAATATTTTTTCTTTATACATTATTGCACATATTGTAACTCTAGCCACAGCAATCTCAAATTTCCTCTAGCAAATCTTGCAAATGCCCAAGACAACGTTTCTAAATAATACAATTTTTGGTTAAGAAATTTTGGCAAAAGAACATCAGATCTGAATACCAAAATGCAAGAAAAGTTTGCCACAATTTGAAGGAAGGTTGCCACTACTATGTCAATTGCTTGTTTAAAAACGTATTTCAAATCCAAATCAATATTACGTATACGCCGTCAATGGTGTAATGATTAGTGTTTGCAGCTCTTACACATGAGACCGTGTCTTCGATACCTGCTTAGTAACAACGACTCAATCCAGTACTTAGCCATGAAAAAGCTTCTCTAAAACCGGACAAAAGCGGAATCGATGTGAAACAATTGGTTCCAATGAGTGGGTGTTAAACGAAAAGTTCACATCTCACTGATTGTGAGAAATTCTCCCCAGGTCAGTCTTGGGATGTAATGAAGGACTATATGTTTTTTATTCATTGTTACTATGTCTGGTGACAGCCAACCTACAGTTAACACAAACCGGCAGTCGTAACTGTTAGTTAGTATTTATTGTAGGATAACCGGAGATGGTGATAATGGGAGTAAAAATCTATGGCCGTAAATCATGATTCCCTTCTCATAGCGTCGTCAGCAAATCGGCTGATTTTAAAAATACCGCCATAACTTTCTAAATTTGTGTGCCCTGTTTAAAATAATTATTTTCATATCGAATTATTTCTGTTTAGGCACAGGAGAGACTTGGGTTCACAAAAATTTTACCGAAAGTACTTTGATTAATTAGGCAGATGTTGTTATAATTGTGTTTTAATTTTAGAGCAACAGATATACGACCTTAAGCTGGGATCACACGATTTGTACATTTGGCTAAAAATTTGTCATATTCATAGACAAATCGTGTGATCTCTAAATTGCTCTTGTCATTTATCAGAAATGCCAAATATTTGGCTTCTCGTGACAAATCAAAAACAACCATAAATGCCAAATCGTGTGAACGCAATGCTGTCACAGAAGCCAAATCAAATTTATGAAAATGGCCAGATTTCTGATTTGCCACTTGAAGACAAATGCAAGTGCCAAATAAACAAATATTGTTGGCAAGTGTAAGTGTTGCCAATATGTTGATTTTTTCGTACTTGTTATGGTTTCAATTTCTTTGCCATTTTGATTAATAATTTGGCATAACTACACTTTAGTTGCTCCTCACCGATTTCATAGAAGTTTTTAAACGATTAAAAATGACCGACATTTTTTTGGCGGTCGGTCCAACTTTTTGATATATAGGCCTTCAAATCTTGAGTATATAATCTCTATATCTCAGGTATGTATGGTCCGATCTTGGTCAAGTGAGTATCATTAGAAAGCTCATACAAAATTCTATAAATTTCATTATATAAATTTTTTTATATTTATTAACCCATTGGCGGAAAATTAACAAATATAATTTTTTAACCTCACTTTTTTGATAGACAAATATTTTTATCAAAAAATGGACGTCGTAAAGTTACAACACTTCAAGCTTTTTTTAAGGTATAATACTCTGCAGTAACCCTTTAAACACCAGAGATCTGGGACAAGAGATATCAAAGTTATAAAACTGAAAAAAATTTAGCATGTCACAGTGATCAGTAACATACTAACATTGGGCATTGAAAATAGGGGATCCCGGACTTGAGACTCCCTTGTTATTAATTTACTTTGTAAACAAACCGAAAAACCCCTTCCGGCCCGAATTTCGCTATCAAACTTTCTCTCTGGGCATTTTAGGCTTTTTGAACGTGAATATCTACGGTCTTTGAAAGGCTAATAAGGAGTACTATACCTTAAAAAAAGGCTTGAAGTGTTGTCTGCTCATTAAATCAAGAAAAAAACTAACTTTACGACGTCCATCAAAAAAGTGAGGTTAAAAATCCTTTTTGTTAATTTTCCGCCAATGGGTTAATAAAAATGAAAAAATGTACATAATGTAATTTATAGAATTTTGTATGAGCTTTCTAATGATACTCACTTGACCCAGATCGGACCATAAATACTTGAGATACAGCCGATTATATACTCAAGTTCTGATGGCCTATATATCAAAAAGTTGGACCGACCGCCAAAAAAAAATGTCGGTAATTTTTAATCGTTTAAAAAGTTCTATCGATAGTGAAACTTGGGTGTAAATCGGTGAGGAGCAAAATTTCAATCAAAATGGCAAAGAAATTGAAACCATAACAAGTACGAAAAAATCAACATATTGGCAACACTGTCTCCTCTCGCGTCTCAGCAGGTGTTTTGACAAGTAAAAGCAAAACATTGATTCAGTTGATTTTACCATTTTACTTAATGTCTACGTGTAACTTTATTTTTGACACTTTTTTCGCGTTTTAAATAATAGTAAATGTATATATGTAATTGCAGCGATTTTCTTTTGCCTTTGCGTTACCATCATTTTCGTTTATTTCACTTTAAATTTTACAATAAAGATGATAAATTATGGCTGACAGCTGATCAGCTGTTTTAGTGTTTATGACCAAATGGTTAAATCGTGTGAATGAACTGGCAAATATTTGTCACTTTACTGCTGTGTACAAATGTGTGACAAATCATTTTGAAGTTTAATAGCCAAATCGTCTGATCGCAAAACAAATCATTTGCACATCGATACCCAAATGCACAAATGTGTACAAATCTAAATTTGTCATTTTTTGTACAAATGTACTAATCGTGTGATCCCACCTTTAGATATACGACCATATTTCAATGCATTATTGAACTTCATAAGACATTTTAGGCTCTACACCAAAATAGCTAAAATATGACGACACTTTAGATATATCGCATAGAATTGGTCCTTGATTATTGTTTTGGCACGAAAGTTCCTTATCGCACTTTGCGCGATGGGGGTTAAATGAAAAAAAAATTAAACAACTTTGTATAACAATATTATGCTACAACCCAGTATTATCAACTATATTGGGTACTTTTTCTTTGCTATGTGTCCAGACTAACATATGTTGGGAAATTTCTTGTTTACTGGGAAGTTTTCTAGGTGGAGCCTGTAACCCATATTTAGTATATATTGTAGTTTGAACCCAATAAAAAGTAAACTTAGAACAGCAAAAGTGAAAGAAGTTTAAAAAAATAACATTTTCTTAAGTAACTGCCTTTCATAAAAAAAGTAAATTTTCTCAAAAAAATACCTATTCCTATTCTTAAACAAAGTACCTTTTCATAAACAAATACCTTATATTAAAGAAGTACCTTTGCTTAAAAAAAAATAATTTTCATAAAAAAGTACCTTTACTTAGAAAATTAATTTCATTTTTTAAATAAGTACATTTTCTTAAAAAATAACATTTTCTTACAACAAATTGCCTTTTCTTAAAAAAACTATATTTTCTTTAAAGATTACCTTTTTTGTGAAACAAAATAACCTTTCTTGAGATAAGTACCTACTCTTCAAAATGTACCTATTCTTGAAAAAAGGGCAATTCTAAAAAAAATTACCATTTGCTAAAATAAAATTTTCTTCAAACAAATTCCTTTTCTTAAAAAAAACCTTGCCTTTTCTTAAAAAAAACTATATTTTCTTTAAAGAGTACCTTTTTTGTGAAACAAAATAACATTTCTTGAGATAAGTACCTACTCTTCAAAATGTACCTATTCTTGAAAAAAGGACCAATTCTAAAAAAAATTACCATTTGCTAAAATAAAATTTTCTTCAAACAAATTCCTTTTCTTAAAAAAAACCTTTTCTCACAAAAATTCTTTTTCTTTAAAGGACCTTTTCTTAAAAATCAAATAATAGCTTTTCTTTTCTTGGGATATGTAGCCTTTCTGAAAACAAGTACATTTTCTCAAAAAAATTTGCATTTTCCTAAAAAGAGTACTTCTTCTTTTAAAAGTACCGGCGACACTATCGAGTATTTAGCCATGAAAAAGCTTCGCAAAATACCGTTCGCAGCCGGTGTAAAACTGCAGGTCCCTATCAGTGAGTGTGAAACTAGAACGGGTACAGCTAACTGGTTGTGAGAAGCTCTCCCTAATCTCTACATGGGATGTAACGGGAAACCATTTATTTTTATTTATTTTTCGGGAAAATACAATACATATTCTTACAAAAAGGACCTAAAAATATACTTTTCTTTTTTAAAAAAAAATACATTCCATAAAAAACAATTTCTTAAAAAAAATTTATGAGTTGACAAAAAGTATCTTTTCTTAAAGATAAATTTAAGTTATCGTATTTTTCAGCGGGCGCCTTAGGAGTGTTGGAAGTAACTAGTACATAATATATATCGAAAGGAACTACGTTCCAACCGGGTCAAGGGAACCTCATATATTTTTTTATTCAAAACAAAATATTAGATCTGAAAATTTTGAATTATAACCAGATTTTGTATTTATCGTCCCCCGCCCACAGGGTATGAGGAACATAATGGGTAGCTACGCACAGCGATCACGATTCACGATTACCCACTACACATGGGGAATGGTAGGCGGTCTTTACCCATTACACACGCGTAAGGGTCACGGGATACCCAGGTTAACCCATCTCCATTTTTGATCCAAAATACAAAATATGTCAATATCTCGAAAACAGATTGTGGGTAGTTTTTAAAGATTTTTCATAAAGTAGTCAAAAACAACAAACCAAAATCGGTAACTAAAAAATGGTTATAACTCGGAAATGGTGCGACCAGTTTTATTATTATTTTTGTTTTTTTTATTTTATTATCATTGAACCAATGGACGGACGTCTTCAATACGGAATAATTTTTTATTAAATCGATAAAACTAAAATATTTCAAATAAAAAATCGCAAAAACAGCTAAATATCTATATTTCGGAAACTGAGCGTGTAATCGAAAAAACAACTATGTTTTCCGGATTTGTAAGGGTTATTTATAAAGTGGTCCAATTCGTAAGGAAGAATTTTTTACGAAATACGATCCCTGAGTAAGATATATTTGTTTTCATTAACAATAACAAATTTTGAGATTACTCTGAATACAGTTACACTATATGTTACAGCGTATACGTAATATTCAATTGGGTTTATTTTAATAAATATTACTCATACGTTAGAGATTATACTTTTCCACAAAGTAAAAGGATTAGGAAAAATAACAAATATTTTGTAAGAAGACATATGAAAGGGAATGTTGAATTCATATTCCAAAGAGTATACAACTACAGCCGATACAATTTTAATCCTTCCGGTCTGCAAAAAAGACAAATTTGAGAAGAATTGCTGAGACTAGGTGTAAGTGACTAAAAATTAAAAAAGGGAAATCAAATTTGACGCCAAGTTATTTAGTTTATCGACAATGTATGGATTTCGAACTGACGTCAACCTCATCGCCCTGATTGTGGTTATACACTTACAGCCTTATTCATAAGAAGTTGAGAGAGATTTGAGACACGTTTTTGGAATCGTTTCTCAAACTTCTCGTAGCCTTATGTACGGCTTCTTCGGTTCACAGGTTAGCTAGAATTTTGCAGAACTCATTGCTTTTCCGATACAGAATTCACAATCGACATGAATTTTATGTCCATAAACTTCAGTTTGAATTAATTCTGCATAATTTATTCTTAAATTCTTAACCAAACCCCTTTAAACCCTATCACATGAATTGACAATTTGTTAAAATATGAATGCCAGAAGCCAGCACGACATTCGCGTCTAATGGTTAATAATATTCTAATGTGCTAATAAAATAAAAATACAGAAAAACAATTTGGCTGCTGTAAATGACAAGGAATACATATAAAATTAAACTCCTACGCCTGAGTCCTTAAACCTCCTAAAGGATAAATCCCTGACATTGGTTAGACCGCCACACAATTTGTGATAACAAATTTCTATTTTTATTTCTTATCTTTGCCAAAGAGGTTCGCTCTTGCCTTTTTATGACATTTATGGCGTTTCAAGTATGAAATAATGAAAGTCACTGCCAGAGAAGATAATAATGATAATGATGGAAATGATGATCATTATCATCAGCATGTGTCGTAAAGGTCTATAGTTCCTGGTATCACAACACATGCTTACCCTTCTTCTATTGTGTTGTCTGTAAAGGATAAAACAAATTCGTTTTCAACGAAAGAGTAAAATTTATTGAAGTGTTTCGAGTGTTTTGTTGTTGTGCCTTATCATGTCATTAACTATTGCATGAGAAGTGGTAGTCGTAGTGGTAGAAGTAGTAGTAGTGCTGGTGGTAGTATGGGTGGAGATTGGCTGGTGTCCTTTGAGAGGATTTGTGTATATTTTCCGAAAGTTTTTACACAAGCATATGTACGCAAGGGTGCTCTTTAACAATTTGTTTTAAAAACATTTCTGAGACTGGGAATTGGATATAACTCGGTCAAGCCTTCAACTTTTGTTAAATCACCTTGACTTTGAAATTTCGAAATAGAAATATATGGGGACACCCTAGTACTGTGTTTGTTTTTTTCACATTATTTAAATTAGTAAAAGTTTTAGTTGATTTTCGTTGTATTTGTAAGAAGTAATAGATATCTTGGCATATAAACACAAAGGGAAATGGAATAACAGTAGCTGGTAATAAAATTATATGTTGGCAGATTTTCATATGTAGTATGTAATTTTCATTTTCCAGGACATTAGCAAATATTAAACCAACAAATTAAGTAGGACTCATTACAAAGAGCCATAACATGAATCAGCACTTATGACTACAAGATGTTTTTAACAGCAGTTAAGGCTGAACGTCGATATGGAGTCTATAGAGTCGAATTCTTGAATGATGGTCAAGCGGCGATGTAGATGACCTCGCCACAAACACTGATATCGCTAAAGTGTATGGATTTCAAAGTCAGATAAACTAATTATCCAATTCTCACATTCTAAGGAATATATGAACTATCGTGCACTGCAACACTGCGACATCCTGCCAACAAAACGACATACGAACTTGTTGACGTACCAACTTACGAAAAGTATTTTCAACCAATATAGACCTAAACTTAAAAATATGAAAGAATAACTTGGAACACATTAGACTAGGTCAGAACAGCTATAGTCCTGAGGGGACACCCAGAGCGTCAATCGGGATAAGAATTGGCAAAGCAGGAAACCCCGTTTATAGAGTATGAGAGTTGGACACACATATACAGAGGTCGTATTTTTCCAGTCCTGTGTCACATCCGATACAAACCAGCAGCAGGAACCACAATATTTATAAATTAGTAACAGTTATACTTTTGAATTCCTGCTTGTGGAACTGATTTGAGTCATGAGTGTTTCGGAATGAGTTCATACTACAAGCTTACCAAGAAAAAGCGTTGTTTTTTCTACACACGAAATAAGATATATGAAGACCGTTAACCCCCTTTGCGTATGAGTTTCTTTCTGGTTTCCCATTACATCCCATGAAGGGACTGGGGAGAACTTCTCACAATCACTGAGCTGTGCGCTTTCCAGTTTTCACTCACTGATGGGGACCTACAGTTTTACACCGATTCCGAACGGTAATTTGAGAAGATTTTTCATGGCTAGATACTCGATAGTGTCGCCGTCACTATGCGAGGTGACCGCCGCCGAAAGAATTTTTTTTTTTTTTTTTTTTTTTTTTTTTGAAGGTGGTCAGAGCCGGGTTCGAACCCAGGATCTCATGTACAAGAGCCGCGCACACTAACCATTGCACCACCGACGGCCATATTGCGTATGAGTAATATTTATTAATATTTGTTAAAATTAATATTATGTATACGCTTTTGTACATAATGCCACTGTAATCTCAAATTTCCTCCAGCAAGTCTTGCAAACGCTGAAACAACGTTTCTAAATAATAATATTTATTATCCAAAATTCAGTTGAGTTACTAAAACATGAAAACGACTTCGAAGTGTTCGAAAGATCTGAAAGATCTGAATAGCAAAAGAAGGAAGGTGCCACAGCGGTGGCAATTGCTTAACTAAAAACGTATAAACGTATAAAACCAAATTAAAATTACGTATACGCCATAGGTAACGTACATGCAACAGTCATACTGAATTGGATACACGTAGAAGAAGCTGGACTTGCATTGGCCCAACATCAGATATAGCTAGAGCGGCACTTGAATGGAACCCTCAGGGATGTCGAAGGCCAGGAAAGTCACAAAATACATGAAAGCGATGCCTGGAGAAGGAATAGAAACAAACAAATTCATCTATAATAGAACCAAATTAAATCACCTAGCCATAGACAGAAATCTATGGAGAGATTTCGTTGACGCCCTATGTTCTTCGTGAACATTTTATTCAAACTTTGTATTGTAATACTGTTTTATGTTTTTATATTCTGTTTAAATAAATAAAGGACGTCAAACACATTAGATTTGGTAAATTTGGTGCTTTATTACTGAAAATATTATATAAAGTCAGTTTATTATTCAATACTGTAATTAATTAAAATAAAATCGGCTGCTCTAACTTGCCCGTTTACATGCGAAAATAATAAAACTGCAGCAACCTCGAAACAAAAACATACTACAGGATGTGCAAACAGAATGCCCCCAACAAAAATTTTGTTTTTGGGTATTTTGTGTTATACGTAACCTCATTTAGAGATGAGCAGCAGTTGTTCTTCATTTCAAGCCTAAAGATCTCAAAATATTTTAGCAGCCGGGCTATGGTCGTGCATGGTGATAGCCGAGACGGTGTCGAGGTGTTGTACCACCCAAATTGCAGATTTCCTTGACTTCTGGAGGAAAAAAAAACCATAGTAATATGGACGGTGGTGGTGCAATGGTTATTGTGGACGGCTCTTTGTAAATCAGAGCGTTGGTTCGATACCTATTTTGACCATCCTGTATTAATTTCGGCGACGGCCACCTTGCCGAGTGATGGCGACAAAATCGAGAAATTAGCCATCAAAAACGCGCACAGCCCACTAATTGTTAGATACTCCCCCCCCCCCAATTTCTTCATGGAATGTATTGTGAATCTATTAATTTTTCTTTGTATTTTATACGCTACATGAATTTCCCATTTAGGGTCATTGTCACTATATCTGGTTAGAGGAAAACTAAAAAAAAATGGCTCTCATTATATACTATGACGGGATTTGGGAGAGCTTCTCGTAACTAATGAGCTGTGTGCTTTCTGGCTTTGTACTCACTGAGTGGAATCTAGAGTTTTACACCGGTTCCGAACGGTATCATTGAGAAGCGTTTTCAAAACTTCAAACACGATAGTGTCACTAAGGTGACCGCTGTCGAAAGAAATGTACGATGGTTAGAGCAGGGACTGAGCCCACGTTGTCATATACAAGAGCCGCACACACTACTACCATTGCACCACCGATAGCCTGAGCCAACCTACAGCCCAATAAATTTAAATTGAATACAAACTGGCATCCTTAACTGTTAGTTAGCTCTGTACTAATGGAATAGTACCGTTTTGAATATCCAGCTTTCGTGAGATTTAAGCAGGACTTTTTCGTTGGGAAAATACCCAGTGTGGATAGTATCAGGTTATCGAGTTCAAGAACCCAGTGGCAATTTGTACGCAGTCAAAATTCAGTCGAAAAAGGACTATTCCCTGGACTAAACCCACAGTAAAATTCGGTAACACCAACCGAATTTGGAGGTTGCCACAATCGAACTTTGAGGTTGTCACCACCGAATTTAGAGGCTGCTACAAACCACTCTACAGAGAATTACTCCGAACCGAATGAACTCCAAAGTTTTATTGCTGCAAACAACGTATAGCCAAATGCAGTTGTTGTGTTCGAATTGATACCAAATTCGATAGTGTTACGTGTTGTTTTACAATTTCAACCAATATGCAATAGACCTCGGCGGCATGATAGGTTTTCATCGACTAGCTCGGGTCGGAAGGCGTGGTTCTTGGTCTATTTCATATGAAGCATGCAATCAAAGAAAGAATCTTCATGCCATATACATTTACCTTTAAAATTCTTTGAAAACAAAAAAAAAGAAGCAAGCGGCTAAAGGAAAAATAAAGCAATTTCATTCTTGAATACTTACATTATGGCTGTATGTTATGCCATAATGAGTGTATACCCTCCTCTTTTATCCTCGGTAATCGAATCACCCAGTATTATTAACCGATTACCCCTAATAAAAAAGATCATTGATTAGTCATTCTGGCATTTCATCTTGGATTGCATTCCTCTTATATTTAAAGTTTAGCAATTCATATTAATTTTAACAAGAGAAATACATCTTATATCTAAAAAAAAAGAAAATCTTAAAACCAGGTTAATTCTTATGGCATAAAAAAACAATTTCTACTCTCATTACTTATCTCATATTAATCCCGTTTCTCTTTATGCAGTTTCGGTAGAACGTTTAGGAATTTTGAAAATGAAATTATGATAATGATCAGTATGAAGCAAACTTATTTAAAAAACATCAGGGTAAGAATGTGAAACTTGTGATATGTGTGATGAACGAAAACAAAAGACAAAACGAACTGAAATATCATTGAGCAATGTTGTTGTAGTGACGGAATCAAGAGCATAGATGATTCAATAGTTAGTAAATTCTGATTTTTTTCTTCTTCTTATAATACTTCTCTTAGAGAGTTATTTGTCTTTTAAATGATGCAAGTAAGGGTTATGAAGCTTTAACCCAGAGGGGAGAAAAAAAAACTTCACAAATGTACATACGCGAAATGATACCTGTTGAACCGGTGATGATAGACCACGTCATCCGTGCAGTCGGCTAGACTGAATGTTATTCCAATTCTCCGTCGTGTTCTTAAATACTTCGTCACTTTGAGTTGGAATTATGAGTTTCTGGAAATTTATTCCCCTGTGGCAGCTGAGAACAGTGGGGAAGTTTCAACGAAATTATGCAATGTTAAACTTCTTGTCTTCAACTTAATTTCCCACGGATTTTAATTCACAACTGGGAGACTAAGAGCACCTTTGTCTGATGGTAATCGTTAAACTTAATTAAAATTAGATGTTCGGCGACTAATTCTGGTGGCAATTGAACAGACTAAATTTCTATTATAAAAAAATCAATGAGTGTTCGAACTCACGGATGCTGTGTTCAAACGTTTTTGCTACACGGTACCTGTTCGATTTCTATGAACACAGTAGTAAATATTACATTGGAAAATAAAAAATAATAGTTTATTGAATTAAATTACTTGTTTTGTATACACCGGACAATGCTGAACATCAAATGACTCGCTTTGTTTGGCCATAGCAACAACAACGAAACAGCCAAACACACAACATCACACATACTTTTTACGAAGTAGCTGACGTATTAGTGTGTCATCATAACCAATGGGCTTGCAAATGAAATTTTGCGTGGCTATGCTTTATATCTCCGTTCAACAACAGCAACAGACACATGTACATACATACATTATTATGTTAATACATACGCTATAGACACAATTTCGTTTGCCTCACCCCTGCCACACCACTCTTTCATTGCCCTCATGCTCGCTCATTTTTGTTTAACACGTCATTATTCTCTTTCGCAGTCGCAGAAAATCTGGTTTTAGCAGCAGCATAAAATCTGGTTTTAGCAGCAGCATAAAATCTGACTTTGATAGATTTAGTCCCTATACGCCGCTATAGATGTTAACACATCAAAAATAAATCACTTAGCTCTCCGCTTAATTTATATATATTGAATAATATATTACCGTACTTTTTGCTTTTTTTTCTTCCTTTTTTCCCTAAGAATGTGGTTGGTGTTGTTGAGTGTAAGAGAATTTTTAGCAAGAGTGGTATTTACTCCATGAGGTTTGATATCAGAAAGAACTAATTTTAGAAGACGAGAATCGGAAATCAGGTTTGACAGATATGGTTTGGCGTTTGGTGTATTGACATCTCACAGTGTATCGTCATGTAAATATCACTAGTGTTTCATTTCGTGCTAGATTACAGTTTGGATTCCACTGCAATTGTCAATATAGTTTCCAGTATAATTAGAGCAGTTTGAATAGAGAAATTGTACGCAGTATTTTGGCAGACACTGTTGACTAAGGAAAATTCCAAGAAAATATTACCCTATCAAACAGATACCTACTGGGAAAATTACACAGATAATTTCCATCTCAAATTGTAACAAAAGAAACAAGATATCTAACAATAGTTGCAACCGAATTATTGTCAAATATGGCTGTTACAACTGAACTATTGACAAGTTCGGTTGTTACAACCGAAATAATGTAAAATTTGTATATTGCAAGGGACCTAATGACAAGTTCGGTTGTTGCAACCGAATTAATGTCAAATTTCTTTGTTGTAACTGAACTAATGACAAATTCGGTTGCTGCAACCGAATTGATGCCACATTCGTTTGTTTCAACCGAAATTATAGACAAGTTACTCAATGGAAATTCATTTATCCTAACCAAAACAATGTAGAAACGAGGTTGTTTCAACACTTCTTGGGATTAAGTTCAGTAGCTACGATCTCAATTCAGTTGTGTCTCCGTATCGTGCTATTGAAGCCAGCCGTATTATCGACAAATATATGGTAGGTATCGATTTGGCATTCATCGGATTTCTCCAGGAATTCACGCAATTTCAGAGATCTGATCAGTTGTGGATCGACATTTGGCTTGATGCAATGGATTAAGAGCTTATTCCATGATACATAGTTGACACATATTCTCGGGTCAGCCTTTTCAAACATATAGGATTTAGTACGCTGAGAAACATTTTACATATTACCTGGTACATACAACTAGTCCACTCATCTCAGCCAGCCTTGAACAGCTATGCAGGTAGTCCATCAGCATCAGCGGCTTTGTTGTTGTTAACGACATAAATTTGCCTCGACTAGGTATCAAAGAATGGGGACGATGAGCATCGCCGGTGAACTGAATGTAATGTTATACTTGTTGCCGGTAGATATTACAGGTATACATATTGCTTCCATGTCTGCCACTCGCACAATGGGGCATGGTCGGAGTCGGTCATAGAACAGCGCTGAAAGGTACTACCAACATTCCCGCATTTGTGCACTACTCGAAAGCCGGTAAACTATCCAACCGGAAATGCCACACTCGCATACCGGAAATTGATTCCTGGATTCCTGGTAAAGAGAGATAGGTGAATTTCTACACGGCTGGTTCAAAAATTAATTACAAGTTAGGCTACGGGGTCTACTGTCGGGAACTAGGTTTGTCCCTTTCTCGAAGATTAGCTGATCATTGCAGCATGCATCAGTCTGCAATTTTGGCTATTAGAGAAGAGACCGGCTCGCAGAGGGATAATAGTTCAGCATTCTTCGAGGTGAATGCCTTCGCTGATAGATAGACGGTCATCAAGTCACTGCAATCAGAATTCCTGTACTAAACATCAGCCCTAAACTGTTTCAGATCGCTTAACCCAGTAATACGATATTCACGTCATGTAGGTGCCAGGAAACGCGGACATGCCGCGGAACAGAGGAATGGATAAGCTGGCCAGATTAGGGACGAAATTGCAGGTTTCATAGGAATTGCAAAACGTATCCATAGAATTCTAAATTTTGATTAAAAAAATTGATTTCCTGTTACATCCCATGAAGGGATTAGGGAGAGCTTCTCACAAACCAGTGAGATTTTAAAAAAAGGACTAAAGGGACATATGAAAATTCAAGATGTAGGATTTTCGTTTGCGAAATCCTCTAATAAAATCTATTCCACAAGAAATTGGCAGAATATTTTTATACTTTGCCGGTTATTTTGGTGCAGTTTTCTTGAACTTATTTCAAAAAAGGACAAAAAGGCCTACTGGGAATAAAGATAGAGAATTTTTGGCTATAATGACTCATAATGACATTTAATGAGGAATAAATCCGTGGAGAATTGTAAATCTGTAGCTGGTCATTTAAGTGTCAATTTTTGGTACTTTTTGAGCAAATGATCAAAAGGACCATTTAAACTTTGAAATAGAGCATTTGAATATTCTACGAAAATAATCCCTAACAAATATCACTGAAGACATGTTATCACAAGAATTCGTTCAATTCAATATTCACACTCGATATCGAAATTTATCTTGGACAGTATCGGAGAAAAAAATTCAAACTTGCCACGCCCATAAAAAAGTGCAGCTACACAGCGGCTAAAAATTTTTGATGTTTGACTATACTCACCTAGTATGATCATTTGGCGCAGGAATCGTCCACCCCCAAAATATGTGGTGCATAGTGTAATCAGCTGTTAAGTTAATCGAAATCTCCGATTAGGAGAATCGCTGCATTGAGAATGCAGTATAACCAACTTGACAGTTTTATTTGATTTTTTAAATGTTTTCTGTTTTTCTTTTCGTATCACAAATTTTCAATTGTAAGTGTTTTCCTCAGCCATTGCCAGCTTATAACTTTGGCTTACATAAATTTTTTTGTAGCAAACATGTCAATATTTGTTGTTGTTGTTGTTGTTGCTGTTGTTGTTGTTATTGTAACATTTTCTTCCTTCTGCCAACAATAAACGATTTATAGTCTTATATAAATTTAAGAATTTGCAATGAGGCAACATAAATATTTACATTTCAGGCATTCCACACCGGATCCTGCCAGTATTTGCGTATGTGCCTGTGTGTATTTACGCGTGTATTTGTTTTTTATTGTTAAAGCAAAACGTATTTTCTTGCTTTCTCAAGAACGAAACAAGAAAACACAAATCAAATCTGAGTATTTCAATTTGTCCAGAAGTTCTCAACAAAAACGTTATAACAAAATCCTGGCTACAACAACATTTCAAAACGCCTACCTCCCCCTACCTGCGTCTGTAATAAGATTGTAAAATTTTGTAAGGCAGCGCGAACAAAAAATAATAATAACTTAAATAAACAAGAGCAACACAACAATGTTTTGTTTATCCTTATTATATTCGTTGATTTAATGCCAACGGGGTCTTTTTGTTCGGTTCGTGTTGCTGTCTTCGTGTGTGTTGGTGTGAAAAGGACCAAACATAAAATTGAAATCACAAAAAAGGGCAAACTATTCACCTTAAAATTGTCTCTAGAGTCTTAAAGATACACGAAAGGACTAAGGGCATACATTGCGTTTGGCAGCCCCTTTTCAAGGAGACGATGGGAAGATAGTCTGGCATATGCCAGTATGGTTAGAGAGATGCGCATGGACTTTTATTTATTACTTTTTAATTTGTTTGCTAAAGGAAGACAAAATGGGTTATAGTTTAACCAATGGCTGGATAGGGACTTGGTCTACTATAATGATTATTAACGAAACATTGGCGCCTATAATAATAAGGAATTAGATGAGAGAACTTTTCACTGCTGCCATCGTCTGACGAAACTGCGATGGCTGATGAAATTTATGGATTCTGGTAGTGAATGAGATTTGAGACAAGGCTACAGTGAATCGTTCGATCTCTGTCACATCGGAGTGGAGTTAATATTATTCAAAGAGGATTTTAATAATCTAAATTTTTAATAAAATTTTAAACAAAAAGAATTAAAATAGTGGTTTGTTTTGAGATCTGTTTAGATATTTTGCCTACAACATGCATCTGATCTGATTAGTGCCACATTTGCACCGATGTCAGTAATGTATATCCCAGCCTCCGATGAAGAAGTTCGAAACGATCTTCTGCCGATGTGAATTCAAATTCTACTGGTGAATGTAGAATATTTGAACTCATAATTCTGAATTCCTATTCCGACTCCAATGCCGACTGCTACATAGCCATGATTATGGATATTTTATGGTCTGAAATGAGATATATGTATGAACTTGGATAATCTTTGGCTTCAGCAGGATGGCGCACCATTTCACACAGCTCATCAAATAATCAATATATTGCGCACTACGTTGCGTAATCTTGCTATAGGTCGTCTTGGCGGTTTCAATTGGCCGCCTCGGAGCTGCGATTTGATTCATTTATACTTTTTCTTAAGGGGTGCTGACGGATATTTTGCGAATAATCGAGAAATTATCATCACCCTATGGCTAATATCTGCCGAGCCATTCCTGAGATAGAACTAGAAACCGTCAACAAGGTCTTGCAAAACATAACAAATAGGATGAGCTATGAGAAGCTCTCCCCAATCTGTTCATGGGATGTCATGGGAAACCATTTATTTTTTAGGATGAGCTACCGCTTGGCCATCCTCAGCAGCCACATGAATGAAATCGTATTCCTCAAATAATGGCAATATTTTTGATTTCTAATGAAGCCATAATAAACCAAAAGCATTAAGTCTAGTTCATTTAATTTAAAATTTAAAAAGTATACTTATATTAGGACCACCCGTTATACAAAAATAAATCAAATACAAACACCATCCATCATACGCTCTGTTGGTGCTCCCTTGAAAATCAAAGTGATGGTTAAATAGGAATTCGCACACACACGTACACTATTTTTATGACTTGGAAATGATGTTCGCAAATAATTTCTATGGTATAATGGTACACTGGACACTGTTCGATGGACAGACACTCCTCTACACTGAAGGCCTTATTTCCAGTAAAGCACTTGCAAAGTTCTATGAAATATTATTTATTACCCCATTCCGTATTCAGCTGTGTCTGTAGTTGTCACTGCAAAATTTATTCAATGTTTAATAACGTGAAAACAATTCAAATATCCTTATCTCCTCTTCTTTATGCTGTGATGTGTAAGCAATATTTATTAATTTATGAACATAAATCATACGCTCTGTGAAATCTCTCGAACCTCTTTACGTCAATCAATCAAAAAAATATTAAGGTTTGCACGCTGTATCATCAAATAACCTTCAAATGTATAAAAGAGTTTTCAAGTTGTGTACAATATTTTACCCCACTACAATATCTGGCCGAACTACGTGTCTCAAAATAAGAAAACTTTTTTGTGTGCTCTACCGTGTTCCAGTTTCATGGCCATTTGCAATACTGTATTTTATTTTAAACTTTATACGTTATTCAAACTTTTATTATTCCTCTGGAATACTTAATTCTTATCGTATTGATGTGCCGTGACGTCTACGTAATATTAATTAATTGATGACATATAAATCATACGCTCTAGTGGGCTTTATTTTGTTACGCCAGTAACAAGGACAAAGTAATATTATGTGAAGAGAATTAAATGTCAGTTTTGGAGATGGTGTAAAACAAATTTTAGGAGATATGTTATACATGTGTTATAAACATAGATGATAGTAATCTAATACTATGTAAAATGTGGAATTGGTCCACACCTGGTATAGTATAAAAAAGTTAAAATTATGGGGGACATACAATACCTTCGACTTATAATACCTTCTTGGATTGTCTCCATTCTAGCAAAGAACCAATAATTTTGTTGTGCTCTCTACACCAGTATGAAAGCCTTCCATTAAAAATAGAGCCTGTAGTTGCGGTATAACTGATGAACGCAAAGATTAAAAACTGTTCTGTTCTGGTAATGTCGATCCATCAAGCGGTCCTAAAATCCGTGCTTTACAAACTTCATTGGGATTCCAAAAAACAGATGATAAATCGGATAAAGAGTTATTATAAAATTGGTGGGTTACTAAAAGAAAATCAATTAGTTATAATCTAGGCAAATATTTGGAAAAGGAACTGCCCACTAATGGCTTACAAACTGAGTGCGGGGATTGGATACACGTTGCTAATCATCGCACTACCGACGATTACTAATAGGAATATAGCAGATACATAGTCTTCCCAAAGATAGGGATATCGCTCTTTTAATGCTGCTGCTACCAAATGGATCTGTTATATTTCGTCATAGCTTCAATGTTTACATACTTAAGGTTAGCCTAACCTCCAGTTCGTTAGATTTTCGCACTGGATAGTATTTTTCTTGAGCTACATGCATTAGGTTGGGAAGGCGGAAGTCACCCGCTCGTTTCCACCACACCATCTGTGGATAAAATAACGGTGCCAGCTGTGGATTTAACGGCACCGATAGTGCCCTCCATCGGGAGGGAAATATCAACCACACGAAGTAATCGACAGCTGACCATCATCTGATAGTAAAACTGAGGGTCACGGTTCTGACTACTAACATCAGCTACTAGCACGGAATATATAAAAGGTGGATCAACTTAATGTCCTGTTCCGAAGAAAATTAAAAAATAAGGTACTAAGAAAATTTGTAATGAGGTAAATGGGCTGGCCGTGGACATTTAATTTGTCAAAAACAAATTCTAACTTAAAATTGTCCTTGGACGCTAGAGAGAAGATGAACCTGGAAAGAACTGATATTTGCATAATTACTATGGGTAATAAATGAATTTAAAGCTAAAAAAAAAGGAATCGAGGCGATTTTATCTTCAGACATTGAAGAGCCAACATAGAAGTAGTAGTGTATTAGACACTCTACCTGGGGGTTTAGTTCCGACGTAGACATTGTAGTAATCCCTAGCTAGTCTTCCTCCACCAACTGCCTTTTCCGTTGATAAAGCCAGAGATTCCCTGCCTGTGGGGCCTCGACCTTGCTGCCTATCTCTCCCGCCGGTTCAAGCCAGATATTCCCTGTTTGTGGGAACTTGAATTTGGTACCTGCCTGTTCCCTGGTTGCCTTTTGTTTCTCCTTGTGCCTTGGGGAAACAAAACACCACCTGGCTGTGGTGGTCCCGAACTTTTTGGCTACCTCTCCCGCTGGTTCAAGGCAAAGATTCCCTACATGTGGGGTCCCGACCTTGGTGCCTCCCCCTACCGTTGGGTACAGCCATAGACTCCCTGCCTGGGGGTATTGTACATAGTACCCGCCTGTTCTCTGGATGCCTTTTCTTTCCCCTGGGGCAAGCCATGGATTCACTGCCTGTGGTACTCCCGAACTTTTTGCCTACCTCTCCCGCTGGTTCAAGCCAGAGATTACCTGCTTGTGGGATCGTGAACTTAGTGTCTGCCTTGTCCCTGTTTGCTTTTTTTCTCCAGGTTGAAGCCAGATATTCCCTGCCTGTGGGGTCTGGACCTTGTTGCCTACCTCTCCTGATGGTTCAAGCCAAAGATTCTCTACCTGTTGGGTCCCGACCTTAGTGACCCCCCCCCCCTTGGGAGCAGCCATACACTCTCTGCCTGGGGGGTACCAAGCCGTCTGTTCTCTGGTTGCCTTTTGTTTCCCCTGGTGCAAGCCATAGATTCCCTGCCCGTGGTAGTCCTGAACTTGTTGCCTACCTCTCCCGCTGGTTTAAGCCAGAGATTACCTGCATGTGGGATCTTGAATTTGGTGCCTGCCTTGTCCCTGTTTGCTTTTGTTCTCCAGGTTAAAGCCAGATATTGCCTGCCTGTGGGGGTCTCGACCTAGTTGCCCACCTCTCCCGCTGGTTCGAGACAAAGATTCCCTGCCTGTCGGGTCCCGACCTTGGTGCCTCCCACTACCGTTGGGTACAACCATAGACTCTCTGCCTGGGGGGTATTGAACGTGGTACCCGCCTATTCTCTGGTAGACTTTTATTTCCCCTGGTGCAAGCCACAGATTCTCTGCCTGTGTGGTCTCGACTTTGTTTTCTATCTCTCCCGCTCAACACTCTCCCGTCCGAACACTCCAAAACACAAATCTTAACACAAGTGGTAGATAATAAGAAAAAACTAACTGCCTTCTAAGGGTTAATAATGAATTTTGTCATTTTGCTGTTTCCATTAAAAATAGTCCACATAATATAATGAATTATGTCGTATTTCATCTTTTATCCCGCACTTGGGCTAAGATTTGTGTTTTGGAGTGTTCGGACACGTATAGTGAAATTTTATGGCGATCATTTTTGTAGAACATTTTGAACACGCCCCACGTCATTTTCGAGCAGTTTTTTGCGAGTTTTCAAAAAACGGTAAAAATTATGGATACATGTGACAGTTAGAGGGTTAATTTGTTCCAAAAAAATGTTTATCTGAATCTTTTCTATAAAAGATCTGAACATAGTTTGTACCTCAAAAGTAAGGAACACACAATATTGCATCCCGATATGTTGCAGGAAAATTTCCGAGGGCCGGAAACTTTGACCCGCCCTAAAAAAATTCTGATCAGATCTGGCAAAACGCCGATACACGTATATTTTTTTTTAGACCATTCTACCAGAATCCGTTGACAGAACACCATAATTTTTTTTGGTGTCGCAGAGTGTTATGAGTGGGTTTTTTGAGAAGCTTTTTTTGGGTAATTACTTGACAGTACCGCCGTCCCTAAGCGAGGTAAATGTCGTCGTAAGAAACGTAAGGTGGTAAGTGCAGGGATTCTCATATATGCATTGGAAAATAATTTACTGCATACAAATATGTAGCTGAGTACTCTTACAACGAAGTTGGGTAATAATTAATATTACTCATACGCAACCCTAAGAATAATTTAAATGTGATAATGAATGGAATTTCTGTCCCATCTCTCGTGCATTGCTTTTATTTATGTGTTGGAAATAGTTTCTAAATATAGTGAGTTAAACCTACTATATTGCTTGAGACAGAAGATTACACTGTTATGCAACTTCTGTAATGTAACTGTAAATTTGAATCAAAAACTGGGATAGATTTGTAGTCATAAACTGCAAAAGTATTAAAGTACGCAATTCGGAACTCAGATTTTAACTGTCATACTAACGGTTCGAATAGGATTAATTTGGTTGAGGCTATCAAATAGTCACAGCACGACGTTATCCAGCCCCAGTAAGAAATACTCTCATCAGTAGAATATTTTTATTGAACAATAATCCATCCAAATTCATTTAAATATTTCATAAGTAAATTTAAATTATTCTTAGCGTCGTGAAGTAATGAAAAAATTTGAAGTTTGTTTTACAATATCAATGAGTTAAATTACTCTCTCGGCCACTTCACTTCATTAAATTATATTCCTCATTATAACCTATTTAATTTATTTAACAGTTTGGTGACCCTCAACACAAGGAGTGCTTGCATCAAAAAAAAATTAAAATAAAAATCCATTAAACTCACATCCGGTGGTTAATGCCACAGGACTTTAACATTACTCGCACGATAAACCACCTTACCAGCGTTATTACACACATTAACATTTCATTATAATCTTCTGAACTTTGTAACTTATTCCCCTAATACTCGCGCATATTTTATAAGCTTTGGTAGGATTTCCTTCGTTGGATCGTTCGTTATTTTTTATTATTGTAATTAATAAAAAGCCCCCTATTAGAATGGTACAACAATACAAAAAAAAGCCGAAGAATCGTTATCAGTAAAAATTATTGGCAGCAATAAAAACACTTCTTGCGCGCTATAACAACCGACATGTGAACCGCCCCCCCCCCCCTTCTATACGCTCGAGTACTTACAACTTACACACAGATACACAGATTTCAGCCTCGTTTTATTTAATTAGAATAACTTTTTTTCGCCCTCTTGAAACAAATTGCCTCGGATGGTTGTTAATTTCACTTACACAGAAGAATACATGCAAACACACGCATACGGTTACAGTTGTATAATTCACACACTCACGCACACACACACGTGCAACATTATTTCTATGCCTAAACACACAAACTCAATGTACTGCTTACATATGTATAAGTATATGCAATGCAATGTATGTTGGTGGTACTTGTATTAGTGTAATTCTACTTTATTATTACAAACCATCTTAAGTTTGGTGTTTTATTTTCCACATCACACATACACAGAAATACATATAGGTAATATACATACTTATACATATGTATCCCTACATTCTAACACACTCCCAGCTTTCCTCACACTATCGCATGCACCATCTCTGGTACAGTTACAGTGGGAAAGAAAGCTACAATTTTGGAAAAGAAGGATCAAAAAACGTGGAAATTAAAATCGAAAAAATCAACTTCAATCCAAGCTGATTCCCTTAACCCTTTGACGACCATAGGCCAGTATATTTGCCCCCAGAGTTCGTGTCACCTATAGTGGTTCAGGTAGGAGATAGAACAAATGTGACTATGGGTGATGTCTAAAGAGGATTAGGCCAACAATTGAGTAGTACCCGCCTGTACTCTGGTTCAATTTTGGTTCCCCTATTACCAGCCATCGATTCCATGCCTGTAGGATATGGAATTTGGTGTCTACCTATTTCCCTGATTTAAGTGAGAGTTTCCCTGCCTGTGGGGTCTCTACAATAGTCCCTGAACTTGGGACTAACTCTGACAGATCCCAGTTGACCCCTAACTGATCCCAATTGACCCCTATGAGCCGTCAAAGTGGGTGAAAACGTGGTCTTGGATAAATGTAATGCAATGAGTTGAAAAAATGGTAAGAGAAACGTAAGGTATCCTATGTTTCGAGTCCATACCTAACATTTTCAAACACGTAAGGTCCAATATCAACGTTATTTTATTGATAGAACAAATGTTTGGCCCTTAAGCTAAAATAGAATAAAATGAACCAAAAAAACGTAGGTTCCAGTTTCTGTGACGTAGCTATTACATTACCGTAGATCACGAAAATAACGAAAAAAACTAAATTTCCGAAAATATATGGTCGTCTAAAGGTTAAAGAGGAATGACTTAGTGGTCAGACGCAGAAAAACCTAGACAGCAGAAAGCAGAAATTACCAGAAGTAGCAACAGCCTACTCAAGGAAGCTCTCACAACTTTTGACACAGAAACTGCCGATGGAGATCCTCAAGCGCAGTGGAACCCAATTGCCGACCCTAAATAAACTGCCGCAACAATCATATTTGATTTCGAACAACCGCTTCGTATCAAACCATGGTACGATGACGAGTTTCGCACAGCAACTGACGAAAAGACCGCTGCACGGATGGCAATGCCTCAATCAATTGTAACGAGCGCTGCGACTGAGCGGTATAGGGAAAAATGTAAGGAGGTAACGCGTCTCTTTATACATAGGAACCGGCAGTGGAGAAAGTGCGAGAGTGAGACATAGGGAAGGAAGAACGAAGGCCGAAAATTCTACCAAAAAAATCAAAAATATATGGTCGTCTTAGGGTTAAAGTATAATGAGTTAGTGACCCCTCTATATATGTTAAACTTTGCTCCAACTTTTATAAGACTTAACTTAAGCAAGGTAATTTAATCAAAAGCTGAATCAAAAAATATCCTGATAGTACCACACTGATCTTCATATAATGTCGATGGTAATTACTTGTAGATATTGACATTGACATTTTCATTTTGCAGTTGCCTTTCTCACCACTGTGCCACTTTAAAATCCTCATTTCAAATCACTGCCTTGTCCCCCTTTTCAATCTTTAATCCCACATGTAAGCCTTTCAAGGATTTTTGTAACGATTTACACTCAAACTACAACCAGGGCTCCTCTCATCTCGAAAAATCCAAAAACCCCCAAGGAAAGAAATGAGAAAACTTCATGATATCTTCTGGATGGAATTGAAAATGAGGTGCCAGCGACAACACCACCACCCAAACCACCACCGCCACCACCCAAACCACCACCAGTAGCAGCAACAGACTGAGTTTGAGAGCAAAAAACTAAGTCAGCTAAAATTAGCTTTTACGCTAGCAGGGATATTATTATTCTTTTCTTCGTCCTGCTGGTCAATTTTATTTTCTTTGTCTTTTTCTTTTTATGCTCATCGCTTGCCTTATTGTCCACGAAAAAGGAACAAGAAAATTGAAAATAAAGAAAATTGATAACAAAAAATCTGATGTGCGTAGTAAGGCGAAAAATCCCTAAACATCATGTTAAAATGTAGCAGGACTCTTAAGATATATAAGTAGACACTTCTCGCTTTTTTATGTAGATAATGTGTTGTTGGTGGTTTTGAGTTAAATGCGACTAATGGTGGACGGACAACTGTTCCCTGTGCTGCAACGTTGTTGCTGGATTTTATGTTATTGCAGGATAATCGTTGTGGATGATATCCTTTTTTTATACTTTCTTTGTAGCAAATTGTGTAGTTTTTGTTTGTGATTAGCTTTAACTTTTCCCTAATGTTCATGAGATCCTTTTGGTATTTAGCTTTTCACCAAATTGGAGAGTACAATGTATATAGATTACACAGTGCAACAACTTTTGAATTAATGATTCCTTTGCAGAATGAAAACCTTTGGAGGATGGAAAAAACCTAATAAAATCCGTAAAATTTTAGATACAACAAAAAGTTTTAATGCAATTTTCAAAAATGTGTTGCCTCTTTTTATTAAAAATTGCATTAAAACTTTTTTTGTATCTTTATTAAATTTTTTCCTTCTCCTGTCAAGTAACAAAAAATCGAGTTAGGGCCTTTTATATTAAGCCATCGATATTCAGAAGGACAGACCTCTCTTAGGTCTCACTACTTTCTTAAGGTGTGATGCAATTTTTATTTTGAACCGAAATTGTATTTGAAAAATGTTCAAAAACTCCGTTTGTCAATAGCGTTGCATGTTTTTGAGTTATAGTGTTTCCAGAACAATTGAATGAGACTGTTTTTGTAAAACATTTCGGAATATGGAGAGTTCATTTCCGCGGGCTACTGCTATCAGAGGTACCCAATGACGATGATCACAATTTGGACGACGACGTCGATTGTTCCCCTCATAACCAAGACGAGGCCAGAACAGCTATTGCCCGGTTTAAAAAAAACCAAGCCGCAGGAGCCGATAGATTACCAGCGGAACTGTTTTGTCATTATAAAAATTTGGTTAGATTAATAATGGTCGTCGGTGGTGCAATGGTTAGTGTGCGCGGCTATTGTACATAAGATCCTGGGTTCGATTTCTGCTCGGACACCTAAAATTTTTTTTCGGCGGCGGTAACCTCGCATAGTGACGACGACACCACCGAGTATTTAGCCATGAAAAAGATTCTCAAAATACCGTTCGGAACCGGTGTAACAACTGTAGGTCCCAATCAGTGAGTGAAGCGTGGAAAGCGCACAGTTCAGTGATTGTGTGCAGCTCTCCCTTGTCCCTTCATGGGATGTGATGGGAAATAATTTTTTTTAATAAATACACGGCGATTGGAGTCTGAGTGTACTAAGCCTCATATTTAAAAAAGGTGACCAGAGTCTCTGTGCCAACTACGGTGGAATAAGCTTTTTATCCATAGCATATAAGGTTCTATCAAATATAATATGCGAAAGACTAGAATCAATTATCGCTGACCTGATTGGACCATACCAGTGTGGCTTTAGGTCAGGAAAGTCGACAACCGACCAGATTTTCACGCTATGCCAATCTGATCCTGGAGAAGACCCACGAAAACCAAATCGACACCTACCATCTATTTGTCGATTACAAGGGGGCCTTCGATAGCCCGATAAGGGAGAAACTCTATGGAACAATGTCTGAGCTTGGTATTCCTGCAAAACTCATACGCCTTTGCAGGACGACCTTGACGAACACCAAAAACGCAGTGAAAGTTGGACGCACAGTTGTAGAAGTAACTGCGGTGTTTTCGACAATTGAGAAGGAGTCAGGAAAGTGTGTCTGACAGTAAACGAGGACAGAGCAAAATTAATGGTTTCAACGAGCAGGGCCTCCACGCGATTAGACCAAAGCGTTGACGTTGATAACCGTTATAATTTCGAGGTGGTGGACGAATTTACACACCTCGTATCAAAACAAAAACAAAACAAACAAAAACAACAACGTCAGCCTTGAGATCAAGCGGAGAATTGTGCTGGCGAACAGATTATATTTTGTGCTACGCAAGCACTTTAGAAATAAAGCCCTCTCTCGAGTAACAATAGTCCAACTATAGGAGACTCTCATGCAACATGTCTTGCTTTATGGCACAGAATCCTGGGTCTTATCGTAAGCAGATGAAACATCTGTGGCCGTCTTCAAGAGAGAAATACTCCGGAAGATTTATGGCCCTATAGTGCACAACGGCAAGTATCAGCGACGCATGAATCATGAGCTGTATGAGCTTTATCCTGACATTGACATAGTTCAGCGGATAAAAATAACACGATTGCGCTGGCTAGGCCATGTCAGTAGAATAGATGAAGACGAACCAGCACGAAGGGTTTTCGAAACCGAACTCGAAGGAAGACGAAAAATAGGAAGACCAATACTCCGCTGGACGGATTAGGTTGACGAAGCTCTGCGAACACTTGGTAACACGAACTGCAGAGTTAAAGTGAAAGATCGAACTGGTTGGCGAAATATGTTATCTTCATTTTGCAAGTACCCTAACCCCCGGGGTTGTTGGAAACCGGATGAGTAAGTAAGTAAGTATTCTAAAATCAACAGGAAACCATTTTCTAGAATATTTAAACCTACAAACTGCCTGCAAAACACTCCTTTGAATCAGCACCATCAGGACCGGTAAAAGTTGTAGATATCAATTTCATGCCTTTCACAACGTCTATGATATTTTCTCTGGGCAACAGTTTCGTGAAATATTTGAATGTGCCGTTTTAAGGTACTGTTTAGACATTTCTCGAAATAAGAATGAAAAGGACAAGTTAGGAATCGATCTTAAATGTTCCACTAAGAAACTTTCGTTCAATTTCGTTGAAGACGTCATATCTGAAGAATGCGCTACGCTATTGACAAACATAGTTTTTTGCACATTTTTCAAACAGTACTTCGGTTACAAAAAAAATTTCATCACGTAACATAGGGTGACCTTCGTATATCCTTCCGGTATTTTAATATACTCACCTATGGCTTTCATTCCCTGAGAAAGTCGTTCACTCCCCAGGCAATTACCTTCATTTTGTTGCACCGTGTTATTTTTCATTTAGACGGGAAAGGGGTTATATTTTCTAATGATTTAATATACCATGAAAGAGAGAAGGCTATTTGTTCTGTCTACATTGTTTAATATTTTTGTTTTTGATTTAAATTTTCGATTAACTGTTGTGCCGGCCATACACGTTACAACCAGTTGGTACAACCTAGAGCAAACATTTGATTTTCATACTACCTGTAACTTAACTCATGTTGGACGGTACAAATGTTGTGCAACCAGGTGTAACGTGTATGGGCAGCATTAGAATTAATAAATATTGAAAAAGTTTAAAAATAAATATCTAGGAAAAATATCTAGGAAAAATATAAAATCGTAATGGACTCGTTTTATCGATTAGATAATAGAGTTTTGAATAGTTCAGAGTGTAGACTTAATGGCGTATCGAAGAAACAATTTTCTTAAATTGAACTTTAGAAATTTTTGAAAAAGGAACCGGCTTGAAACATCACATGTTGGGTATATTTGAGGAATTGTTGGGTGAAATACAAAATTGAAAACACTTGATTGTAGCACAACACATAGTAGGTAGAATCAGTGACTTGTTTGGCATAACTTATATTGAACACCTAATAGTCTAATAAAGGGTGGGCAATGTAAACTTTGGAATTTGAATCCCGATATTTCGAAGCAGATGATTAATTTGACATTTATGAAGTAACAGGTTAGAAAGGTTAAAAACTTACAAAATGGGTCGAAAATTGGGAAATATTAAAAAATTTCTCCCAAACTTTCTGAGTCTTCAATTTAAGCTGTAAGGAACCTTCAAAATAAATAGATTGCATTAACGCTGTTTGTAGATAAATTTGTGAAGCGACTTCATCAATCCGGGGTCTTATTGACCAAAAGAACTCGTGGACGTGCACATCCATTGCGTTCAGTGGAAAATATTTCCGCTGTAGCTGAAAATGTGCTCGGACAGGCATCAACATCAACTCGCCACCGTTCGCAGCAATTGAACATTTCTACTTTGCTCAGAATTTTGCATAAAGACCTCGGTCTGAAAGCTTACAAAATCCAATTAGTCCAAGAACTGAGGACCCTTCACCAACCGATGCAAGATCGCAAGATTTGCATTTTTAGCGAAAAATCATAATTTCCGATTAAGCTCATTTTCATCCCGTGCGCTACGTTAACGCACCATATTGTCGCATTTGGGGCTCGTAAAATCGACGCGAAATCGAGGAGAACCCAATGCATTCACAGCTCTTTGTGCGGTTTTTGGCATGGCGGCATCGTAGGATCATTTTCCTCCGAAAGACTTTCGTCCGCCGTTACCGTCAAGGGCGAGTGCTGCCGTGCCATGCTCACACAAGTATCTTTTTTCACGGCAGCATTTCTATATCTCGATCAAGATATTTGTCGGATTTTTCACGTATTTCTAACTGTAGTTCGCGAATTAGCTTTTCCTTACATTTATTCTATATATATGTGACTTTAGTTCCATGTTAAATACAAAATTAAATTGGGAAGAAAGGTAAGAAGGTTCGAAATTTCAAACTGATTCCGTTAAAACAAAACTGTATCAACATTTTGAAAATATAGTTTTCTGTTTATGTTCGGCATGACAAGCCGTTTGAGCTCCATATTGCCCAACAAAATTTCCCAAATGCACTAGAAGTCGAAACTTCAAAGGCCGGTACGGACTATAACTACCCTCGTATAAAACACGCTACCCTTATCAGCTCATCAATACGCATCTTTTGAGACCCCCCGTCCAAACAAAATTTTTCAGTGCACCCAAAGATGAAAGATAAAACTTAGATGGTGAAATATATGTGGTGGATTTGAAAGTCAAGGGAAATTTTCTAGATGGCGCTGCAATGGTGGAAATGGGCAAACAAAAACTATTTAACCATGCCTTTTTGCCTTTTGTATTGTCAAACATAACAAAAGCAATATGGCTTTTTATTGCCTATATTTTATTTTCAAAGCCAAATAGCAGAATTGAAACAAAAATTAATTTTGAGTGCTTTTTCGTAGTATCCGAGTGGTAAATGGTCGCACGGAAACTGCTTTTGCCACCTGGTGAAAATGGTGAATAAGCGAATTCACCATCTATGGTATTACTAAAATTTTTGGTGCACCCTAATATACAATGTACAGTACAGTGTACATAAAAAATATTTGAAAACCAAAACTGCCAGATATCATGAAATGCTTTGAAAATTAATACAGTTGTCAATGGTATTCAAATGTTTTTGAATTTGCATTTAAAGCCCGGTATTCAGTTTTCATGAAATTTTCGTTGCCATAAAAAGTACGTGTATAAAAAATAACGAAAATTTCGTGAACAGCAAATTTCGCTCTCTTTTCATTTGATTGGTACTCAGCTCTCTGCGAAAATTTCACAAGCAATATCAATTACAGGGTTGTTTCTCCAAAGTTATTTTGTACGAAAACAATTGTTTGATAATTGTTTGGGACCGGAATTTTGACATTTCGATAATTTTAGCAATGTTACTACATGCGTGAAAAATAAAATGAAGTTCATAGAGGAATTATAAACGAAATATTTGAAAGGTAGATCAAGTATAGATGGTATCTCTCCGCAACATAATTTTCCGTTTAGAGATAAAGGCAAGAGTACGATATCCGTGGCCCCTCATTTCGATAACTTTTTTTTAGAATATCACAAAATAAGCCGGAAAATTTAAATAAACGTTATCGATAACTCGCTTAGTTATCGATATATTGAGGGATAAATTTTTAACGAATCGATAACTTTTTTTCAACGTCTTACTCCAAAAGATAACTTTTTCTGTAGAACTTTGAAAATTTTTCGAAAAATTTAAATAAAATTTATCGATATCTGTTGTAGTTATCGATATATTGCCAAGAGTACAATTTCCGTGGTCCTCACTTCGATATATTTTGTTTTTATAACATTCGAAAGAAAGCCGACAAAATTAAATAAAAGTTATCGATAACTCGCTTAGTTATCGACATATTGAGGGTTAAAGATTTAACAAATCGATAACTTTTTTTCAAAGTTTTGTCAAAAAGATAATTTTATTCTGTAGAACTTTTAAAATTATTCGGAAAATTGAAATAATTTGTTTCTATCGATAGCTGTAGTAATTATCGAGATATTGCCAAGAGTTCAATTTCCGTGGCCCTCATTTCTATAAATTTTATTTTTATACCCTTCGAAAGAAAGCCGAAAACAGTGAATAAAAGTTATCGATAACTCGCTTAGTTATCGAAATATTGAGGGTTAAAGTTTTAAAAAATCGATAACTTTGTTTCACCGCTTTGTCAAAAAGATAATTTTATTCTGTAGAACTTTCAAAATTATGCGGAAAATTTAAATATAATTTATCGATAACTGTAGTAGTTAGTAACTTTGTGATTTGGCAAGAAATACAGAAATTGAAAAATTTTGAAATTGAACGCAGGGATCTTTGAATTATATGTCAAGTTTATGCAGATGCAGATTATTATTTATTTTAATTATTAATAAATAATCAATATTCTTCGAGCTTGAGGTTAGATTTGCTGTTCTTATTTTTATTTTCCTCGATATTTCGCTTCTCCATTGTGTAGCATCATCAGGAGATATACACATTATTTAGCAATTTATATTATATATATAATTATCGAGGAAAATAAAAACAAGAACAGCAAATCTGACCTCAAGCTCGAAGAATATTGATTATTTATTAATAAAGAAAATGTCGAACAACAGAATAAAAATATTTTAATTACTATTTTAAAAAATAGTAATTAGTACTAGAAAGCGCCGCAGGCGAAAAATTATTATTATTCTTAAAAATATTTAAAATAAATGAATAAATATATGGTTTCCCGTTACATCCCACGCGTTCTAGTTTTACATTCACTGAGTGGGACCTACAGTTTTACACCGATTCCGAACTGTATTTTGAGAAGCTTTTTCATGGCTAAGTACTCGATAGTGTCGCCGTCACTAGGCGAGGTGACCGCCGTCGAAAGAAATTTTAGGAGGTCAGAGTAGGGGTCGAACCCACGTCCTCATGCAAAAGAGCCGCGCACACTACCATTGCACTACCACCAAAATTATTAAATGAAAATAATTTTTCATTTTTTGTCCTTTTGTTCATTGGATTGGTAAAAAAAAATACAAGTAAAATTGTTGAAAGTAGTACATACGAGTATAAAACGTTACAGCTACAGATATCTCGATATCTAAAGAAGTTATCGATAACTTTTATTTAAAATTTGGGCTTATTTTGAGGAGTTGTACCGCTCTGGTTGAGTAAATTGGTAAAAAAAAGGTTTTATTTTTTTAAAACTTTAAACCACTATATCTGGATAATTAAACGAGTCATCGAAAAATTTTATTTAAGTTTTTCGCCTTATTTTTGGGCCTGATATCGAAAAACATTGTCGGATCAAGGGGCCACGGATATCATACTCTCCCCGAGATAAATAACAAAATTTCTTACGAAAATTTCACAAGAACTGTATACGGGGCTTATAGAGGTAAAATTGAAATGAAACTGCAAATAATAATTCTCGTATACGAGTAAATAATTTGCCACATCTGTGATTATAACAAAATATTTCTATTACTGTTAAATACTCCCCATGTTATACGAGCATTCGAAAGAGCTGGTGGTTCGCCGATTCTTTTATTTTCTATCATTCAAAATGTCCCTTTGCGACTGGCAGTTGTAACTGACCTGTAGCAGTGTCACACAAGCAGCAGCAGTTAAAAACAATTTGATTGACCTTTAGTTTGCTAATGATATTTACAAGGATTCATTGTGAATGGAGAAGTCAGATAATACAATCCTAAATCACATGACAATTCCATTTGATTTAATAGTTTTAACAAAATATTGCCAATTTATGATGTAAATATTATTATTTTGATTAATATCCAATTCAAGCAATATGCCAATTTCAAAACTTTCTCAAATTTATTTTAGCTCATGCATTATTATCATATGAAATTTGACAATCCTTTCAATAATATTTAGGACACCACATTTTTGGTGCATGTATGTGTATGAAAGTTAGTGATAAAACTATAAGGCACATAATATTCCTAATGTTCATTTTTATAGAAATTGCATAGGATTTGTCAAATATCAAATTATACAAATTTATATGAGTTATGAATGCATTTTTGCAAAATGTCATTTACATTTTTGATAGTAATTATTATTATCAAGTCAACAATGTGTATTGGATGGGGTTGATAGGTTTGGGCAACATTTGGCCCTAATGCTACACAACACCATCATCGTCATTATTATCATCATCATCATCGTCATCATCATGATCATTATTGTCATCATCAGTCAAAGCTCGAGGCAGTAGTCATCCAACCGGAAGGCAAAATAATACTTAATTTCACACAACAAAAGCTTATGTACATATGTATGTATGTATATGTAAATATTCTCCATTATTGATATACAAATAATAAATAACTAGTCATTACTATTCATATTCAATTTGGTGCTGCACCCAGTTTGGAGGAGGGAGGTGCAGTCAGAATTATTCCATGAATTGAACCCAAAACTCATCGTGATAATTTTTAACACACACGTATATATACATACATTTTTCATTATTATGTAAATTATTTGCTTAAACCAAAGTGGTTTTCCCTTGATTTTTTTTTTGTATTTTTTTGTATTCCTCTGTTTGCTTTTGGTTTCAGGCGATATCATTAGGCAATCAGGGCTGCTGCTTTAGAGGAAGACAAAAACAAAAAATCATAAAAATTAAAATGAATTGAAATGAATTGAATTTGCATTGTAATCAAAGGACAACTGAGTATATTTATTGAGAATGAATTTGCGAAATTGGCTAATGAATTAATCATGTCATATGCAGGGAAGTTACATTAAAAAAGTCGAAATCGAGACATGGTAGCGAATGAAATGTCAAAAAAACCACACCAGTGCCTGCTTATGTGCACACAGAAACACTGATTTCTTGCTACAACTGAATTTGCAATCAACCAAGTTTTGGCTGCTCCAAGAACCTCGCAAATTCTTGTTTAGATTAACGAAAACCCCATCCCCCCCCCCCCACCCACAATTACTATTGATTTTTCATTAGAAAGCTGGAATTCCGGTACTGAGACTTGAAGCTGTCAATTGCTATAACATTTGAAATATAATCATCCGGTTGCAGTCACTGAAAAATTCCTAAACGGAACTCAATTATTTGTTGCTGTCACTAAATATGTGTTTGTGTGCTTAAATTCCCATACAATTTTACTTTCCCCGAAATTTGATTAAATTGAAAATATTTGTTTCCTTGAACAGTATTTGAGCCAAACCCATTAAAAAAAAATAAATGGTTTCCCATTACATTCCTTGAAGGGACCGGGGAGAACTTCTCACAATCACTGTCCTGTGCGCTTTCCAGTTTTCACTCACTGATTGGGACTTACAGTTTTACACCGATTCCGAACGGTATTTGCGAAGCTGTTTCATGGCTAAGTACTCGATAGTGTCGCCGTCACTATGCGAGGTGACCGCCACCGAAATAAATTTTTTTGAAGGTGGTCAGAGCAGGGTTCGAACCCAGGATCTCCTGTACAAGAGGCGCGCACACTAACCATTGCACCACCGACGGCCACATTATTGAAGTGAAACTCCAAACACATTATTGAAGTGAAACTCCTTATGGGAGGGCACTGAAATCCGAATAAGCAGCCTCTTATCAAAGATGATAGAAATACCACAGATGATGTATTCGATTGTTCTCTGTTTCGTTTTTGAATATTTTGTATGCATCAGCTCATTAATAAAATTTGGTTAGATGAATGCATGCCCGGAGATTGGAGTCTCAGTGTACTATGTCCCATAATTAAAAAAGGTGACCCGAGTCTCTGTGCCAACTACCGTGGAGTAGACCTTTTATCCATAGCATATAAAGTTATATCAAACATAATGTGCGAAAAACTAAAACCGATTATCGCTGACCTGATTGCACCATGCCAGTGTGGCTTTAGGCCTGGAAAATCGACAACTGACCAGATTTTCACGCTACGCCAAATCCTGGAGAAGACCCACGAAAAACAAATCGACACCTATAATCTGTCCATTAAAAGGCGGCATTCGATAGCTCGATACGGGGGAAACTCTACGAAGCAATGTCTGAGCATGGTATTCCTGCAAAACTCATACGCCTTTGCAGGATGATCCTGACGACCACCAAATACGCAATGAAAGTTGGTAAGGATCTTACCGAACCTTTTGAAACTAAGCGAGGCCTCAGACATGGTGACACCCTATCGTGCGATCTCTTTAAAATCTTAATAGAGATTATTCTGAGAAAAGCTGCTGTCAACATGAATAAAACCATCAGCAGCAAAAGTCATATGCTGCACGCGTATGCTGATGATATAGATATCATTGGACGCACAGTTAGAGAAGTTACTGCGGTGTTATCGAGAATTGAGAGGGAGTCAGAAAAATGGGTCTGACGGTAAATGAGGACAAGACAAAATTAAATGGTTTCAACGAACAGGGCCTCCACGCGATTAGACCAAAGCGTGAACGTTGATAACCGTTATAATTTCGAGGTAGCGGACGAATTTATATACCTCGGATCTGCCGTGAACAAAAACAACAACGTCAGCCTTGAGATCAGTGAAGAATTTTGCTTGCGAATAGATGTTATTTTGGGCTAAGCAAGCACTTTGGAGGTAAAACCCTCTCTCGAGTAACAAAAGTTCAATTATACCAGACTCTCATACAACCTGTCTTGCTTTATGGCGCAGATCCTGGGTATTATCGCAAGCAGATGAAACATCTGTAGGAGTCTTCGAGAGAAAAATACCCCGAAAATTTATGGCCCTATAGTGCACAACGGCGAGTATCGGGACCATGAACCATGAGCTGTATGAGCTATATCCCGACATTGACATAGTTCAGCGGATAAAAATAACACGATTGCGCTGGCTAGGCCATGTCAGTAGAATGGAATAAGACGAACCAGCACGAAGGGTTTTCGAAACCGAACTCGAAGGGAAGACGAAAATTGGAAGACCAAGACTCCGCTGGAAGGATCAGGTTGACGAATCCCTGCGTACACTTGGTATTGCCAACTGGAGAGATAAGGTAAAAGATCGAACTGGTTGGCGAAATATGTTGTCTTCGTTTTGTAACGTCCCTTACCCCTCGGGGTTGTTCGTGACCGGAAAGTAAGTAAGTAAGATGTATTCGATTATTCACATTTTCACTAGATGGCAAAGGTTGTTTCAGTGCGACCATTTTTCACTCGGATACGATGAAAAAACAACCCAAAACTCATTTTAATTTCGATTCTTTTGTTTGAATTTGAAATAAAATACAGATCATAGAATAGGGACATTGATTTTGTTATTTTATTGGAAATATAAAAGGCGGAAAGGCATAGTTAAATAGTTTTTTCAATAGTTTTTGTTTTCAGGGAAATTTGCCAATATCCAACAATTCTGCGCCATTTAAAAAATTGTCCTTGACTTTCAACTCCACCTCTTATATCTCACCATTAGGGTGTCCCATCAATAACATTTTTTTCGCTCAAGCTTATAGGGTAAAGTATTTTTGAGATTGTTTTTCAGATTTTTCGGAAGAGGTTTAGAGGCCGCGCTAGTCGAATTTCCCCCAAAAATCGGGTATCCCGGACGTTTTTTAAATTTTACTTAAAACTCGGTTAATGAATACGATTTTCCTAGTTTGTAAGTCAATACTTTTAAAGCAAAACGTCCAAGCTTTCATTTTATATGCATAAGCCACCAGTTTTGGCAATGATATTGCTGAATAAGGTACCAAGTATTAAAATTTTTATAAATTTTGTATAAATTTTATAAATAATGCTTTATATCTTTAAAAGTCCTATGAAAATTTAAAATACTAATGATGCACTTTAAAAGACGCATAAATTTGAAGCAATTTTGTAGAAAATAATTTTGAATTTGCAGTTACTGTTGCAGAGTTGTACCATTTTAAAACTCTTTACTAGGGTACCCATTTAATCGGGTTGTTTTTTGATTAATCGGTTAATCGTAAATTTTAATCTGACAATTAACCGAACAAACGCAATCAAATTATTCAATTAATCGATTATTCGAATAAAATAAAACAAAAAATAGAAAACAGTGTTCAAACATTATACTAGGCACATTTATTAAAACAAAACAAAACGTAACAAAAGCAATTTCATTATAAAATATAAAATATATGTAGGTACAATTCACAAATCGTAGTTGCAGCAACATGGAAATTAGTGATTTTTGGTACCAAGCCAAAATTAAAAAAAAATCACAAAGTTTGGACCCAAAACTTTCCGGTACCTCCCATACAAAGGGTAGGGTCGCTCTGAAACTATATCACACTATAACACCCTATTGGATTGATTAATTTTCACAACAGAATCGGACCAGGTTTTTGATACCCCCATACAAAGTGTCCAATTTATTGTACCAATTTTGCGACAATTTTTTTTATATGTCTATGAACCAAAGCACTGTGCGACGCCTTCTCTCAACAAACTATCAAATCTGTTTGAAGTGTGTGAAAAGTTATGAAATTTGTTCGCACATCGTTGTCATATGATCGTGCCACATTGTAGGAGTGTTTCAAGATGGACTGCTCGTACTTATATATTTATTAATCGATTAATCGCTATGATTTGTTCGAGTTAATCGCTAATCGAAAAATTGAATTATAAAAATGTGCGGTTAATTTTATAGCACGATTAATCGATTAACCGAATAACGATTAACTGAATGGTTACCCTACTCTTTACCCATTGTATGAGCCTAATAATATTACTCGTATAACCAGTTTGGCATTTTTCATCGGATTGGCTCTAAACATTGTATTATTGAAAAATCTACATGCGCTAAGTAACGGCAAAGAACTGCACGCAGCAAAAAATGGCCCGGGTAACAGATTGCAGGAACCATATATATGATTGCTTGTAAACACGTCGTTTGACCCCATATTGACCCGAAATTTTTTGGGACGATGTTCCTTATCGCATGTTGCGGGATGGGGGCTAAATGAATAAAAATAAACAACTTTTTTCACACAATTATGCTACATACGACCCAGTGTTATCAACTATATTGGGTACTTTTGCTTTGGTTTGTGTCTAGAAATAACGTATGTTGGGAAATTTCTGTTTAATGGGAAGTTTTCTAGGTGCAGCCAGTAACCAATATTTAGTATATATTTGTAGTTTTTGAACCCAATAAAAAGTAGATTTAGAAAAGTCAAAGTGAAAGAATCTTAAAAAAATAACATTTTCTTAAATAAGTGCCTTTTCTTAAAAAAGTTAATTTTCTCAAAAAAGTACCTATTCATATTCTTAAACAAAGTACATTTTCTTCAAAAAAAAATCCAATGAGTGTTCGAACTCACGGGCGATGTGTTAACACCTTTTTGCTACACGGTACCTGTTCGATTTCTAGGAACACATTCGTAAATGTTACATTGGAAAATAAAAAACAGCGTTCAATCATATGATGACGTTACAGTTAAATAATATTAATACTTAAAATTATTTAGAGACCCAATGCAAGCACATGTGTCATTATTTTCTTGCTCAATACTTTTTGTTTTATTCCCACAAAAGTCCAAAGAATGCAAAGCAACAGACACTTGTACTACATACATACATTGTTATATTCGTACGATATAACCGAAGATCAGCATAAAATACTTTTTTAATATTACTCCAAATTAATACTCCAAATTAAAACACTTCAATCTTCGGCTCGCCGATATCGGATCGCCTTAATTTTTGGCCTAAACTCTCCGTCGAAACCCGCACTAGCTTTTTAATCCAAAAATTAATAAAATCGGCTATGAATTTCCGGAGAAAATCGCGTGGGAAAATTTATATGAAAATCGCCCAATAATCACCTTTCAATACCGACTGCCAAGCAACGAACAAACAAACGATGATTTACTCTTACAAACCTAACACTTGCGTATGTATTAAATTTATAGTTTACTGCCCTAGAGGCGCGCGTATAGATGTTAACACATCAAAAAAAATACCTTATCTTAAAGAAGTACCTTTGCTTAAAAAAAGTAAACTTTCTTACAAAAAGTACCTTTCTTAAAAAAGTATTTTGACGAAGAATACGTCTTACCTTACGGTATGAGGAGTCATGTCAGGTTTTTATTGTTGTAATCTTTTTAAAATTTTTTTTGTAGGTAAATGAAGATGTTATCTTTCGTTTGATATACATTTCATATTGGTTGATATATTTCTAGTATTTTAATTTCTCAAATGAAAATTGTTTAAACACATACACTCAAACATATGTGTGGTGTTTGGTCGAGTGTTTTTGGTTGCTCAACATTGCTTAGGAACATGTATCTAGTAAAAAGTGAAACGAACAGCAAGCTAATGTTGCTTGGCAACATGTATCTAGTAAAAAGTGAAACAAACAGTAAGCTAACGTAATAAAGCTTTTTTGCGAAAGCTTCAATAAAGCTGTTGTAACATTAATTTTGAATTGTAAAGCGTAAAGCTTTCACACAACGCTCGAATGCTAATGCGAAGACTCGATAAGGTAAACCTTTTTTAATATTAGGGCGGCCCTCTCAAAATTCGCAGAACTTATTTCAATAAAAATATTAATTAAAATACATAAATTAAATTAAGTTTAAAAAAATTGAACATAATATTTTTTTTTTTAACGGACTTGAATCAAATGCCGTTGGTAAATATAAAAATTACAGCAGACAGTTGTCCGTGGCCGAAGGCCTCGGACAACTGTCTGCTGTAATTTTTTTTTTTTGAATAAGTACCTTTTCTTAAAAAAGTACAATTTCTTACTGCAATTTGTTGGCTTTTCTTAAAAACTACCTTTTCTTTAAACAGTACATTTTTGGTGAAACAAAATAAATTTTCTTTGGATAAGTAACGTCTCTTAAAAATGTACCTATTCTTGAAAAAAGAACCAATTCTAAAAAAAAAAATTTCATTCTTAAAATAAACTTTTCTTCAAAAAAATACCTGCTCTGAAAAAGAATATCTTTTCATACCAAAATACGTTTTCTTAAAAGTACCTTTTTTAAAAATAAAATAATTATTTTCTTTCCTTTTCTTTTCTTGAGATAAATAGCCCTTCTGAAAATAAGTACATTTTCTTAAAAAATTACCTTTTTCTAATAAGGGTATCTACCACGTCTTTAAAAAGTATCTGTTCTTAAAAAAGGTACTTTTTTGTAAAAAAAAATCATACTATTATGGCTTTTTCTTCCAGAAAGTACTTCTTCTTAAAAATAGTACCTTATCTTAAAAAAAGCATTAGCTTTTAATAAAAGTAGTACCTCTCATTAAAAAATCACCTTTTCGAGAAAATATAATACATATTCTAACAAAAAGGTCCTAAAAATATACCTTTTTTAAAAAAAAAAATGCATTTTGTAAAAAAAAAATTACTTTATCATTTTACAAAAAAGTATGTATCTTTTCTTAAAGATCCATTTAAATTATTGTATTTTTTAACGGGAGCCTTAAGCGTATTGGAACTAACTAGTACAGGAGCTAAAAGTACAAAGAATGTATACAAAAGTACAAAATTATGCACGAAAGTACAAAAAGTGTAAAAAAAATTGATAAACATCCCATTACATTCCATGAAGCGATTGCGGAGAGCTAGTTTAACCCTGAGTTATTGGGACCTACAGTTTTGTGAGAAGCTCTTTCATGGCTAAATATGTACTGGATAGTATTGTCCGTCTCTGAGCAAGGTGACCGGCTGACGAAAGAAATGTAAGATGGACAGCGCAGAGATCGAATCCACGGTCTTATGTACAAGAACCGCACACACTAACCATTATGCCACCGACGGCCCGAATTCTATTGTGTTTTTCCAGCAGAAGTCAAGGTGGTCCCACAAGGTGCAATTTGAGTGGCACAAAGCAAAGCAAAGCCACCGCCTCGGTTATTAATATACATTCTCATAACCCTGCAGTAAAAACATTTCGCAATCTGTTTGCCTGAAATTAAGAACTTCTGCTCATCTCCAAATGAGGTTAGGGCTAAAACAAACTACACAAAAACGAAATATCTGCTGTTCGCTCTCCCTGTTGCACTGCCTGCAATATGTTGAGAAAACCTAGATTTGGCAGCAATAAAAAAATTGGAAAAAGGATGAACCTAATATATATACATACCTGGATGGAGACTATGTGAGACTTAATCCGTTTTTTGCCGAAAAAATATATTATATTCAAAAAGGCTCGGAGTTATAAAACTGTCCTCATACTACCACCAACTTTTATCACTGAAACTCAAAATTTAAAATTTTTTTTGGTCTCAACCCATCACTTGTGATTTACAAATTTCGGAATTACGTTTACCTTAATACTTTTTTATTTATTTATTTATTATAAACTAAACATTATAGCTACAGCAACGTGGCCTTAATCTAATTGGATGATATATAATTGTAAAATTATATACAAACTTATCGTAATTTAGATTGCATTGTATATTTCAATACGTCTTATATAATTTATTATTAGTTTAATGGAATGATGTGATGGAGACGATAACAGGATAATGGGATTAATTTCTGAAAAACATTGACTTCTTTGACGATCGATCATTGAACACTCAGACATGAAGTGTGATATGTTAAGGGGGGAACTGCCGTCACAGACACAAATAGGTGGATTATATTTAGATATGATATAAACGTGCGTAAGTATAGTGTTACCCACACGTAGTCTTAAGAAGTCTTATTAAATCTATTCGATTTATAACAGACGTGTTTGATAACCAGGTAAAAATGTTGTTTGACGTTGGGTTGATTGATGTGTATCAGTTGTTGGTTAGGCTCAACATTAGGGTAATAACTTTTTGAATTTTTTGCAAATACCAAATCTCCCCAGACAAAATCGTGTAGGGCATGGACAAATATTAAGAACTGCGTTTTTAGTTTTTCGCTATCGTTTAAAAAGGTTACGCACCAAACGCGTTAAAGTTTTGAATCAAACGCGGAATAAAAATAGTACAAGATATATATCCGCTTTGTAAAACTTCGCGTACTTTGAACCTAAAGTTTATATCTTACAATACCTACTTTTAATCATTTATTGTTATTATTTGTTTACATACTTACATATGTATAAACCATATTTTAAAAAAATTGTTATTAAACAAAATTTTAAAAAAATATATTAAAGGCGTTTTAGAAATCGCTGCCGGTGCGTAAGGTTTTTTTTTACCAAATTGAACTGAAATGGTTTTTTTTATCATTAATACAATATTTGTTATTAGAAAAGCCCTGGCGAGAATGTTGTCTAAAAAAAGTTATCACCCTACTCAACATATTTAATTTGAATCTGTCAGATTGATCTTTGATTGACTTCCTTATATCACTGAAATTTTTATCGATTGTCTTGACTAATGGGAGTTTATGAGCTTGTTTGGCTGCAAGTTCTGCGAATTCGTTACTTTCTATTAAATAATGTCCTGTTGGAGTCCAAAATATTTTGGCGTAGAATACGTCTTACCTTACGGTATACGGAGTCATGTCAGATTGTTATTGTTGTAATCTTTATTTCATTGATTATAAGGAAACGGCGAGATAACTTTTTTTAAAATTTTTTTTGTAGGTAAATGAAGATGTTATCTTTCGTTTGATATACATTTCGTATTGATTGATATCTTCCTAATGTTTAAATTTCTCAAATGAAAATTGTTTAAACACATACACTCAAACATATGTGTGGTGTTTGGTTGAGTGTTTGAGTTTGTAGCGTGAACACAAACTATGCTGCTGTTTCAGTGTGGACACAAACCTTCGGCTGTTGTTTTGATTGATGAAATATTGAAATTTCGTATATTTACTTATGTATTTAAGTGAAACAAAATGTTAAATGTGAATTTGAATTTAACATGGATATATAATTAAAAAAAATATATGAAAAAAATAATTCATACATTTTTATGTTAAATGAAAGTGCTGCCACGTAAGCAAAATAACAATGCTGCTTGATGCTGTTTGACAGCAGCTGACAGTTGACGTTTAGTAAATTAAAATAAAATGCTGTTATCATTTATTGTTATATATGTTTTCTGTCTTATCGGATGGCGTATTCTGCATTAATTCTCTGACACAGCCTGCAGGGACAGTCCGTGGCCGAAGGCCTCGCACAACTGTCTGCTGTATTTTTAGGGTATTTTTTGATTAGAGTGTCTCTAATATATGATGCATAGAAATAGTTAATATTAATATTCTTTATTGCGTGGATTGCTGACAGAGAATCGGTGCATATAGCAAAATTTTCTGAATTTTTACAGAATTTCAAACCTTTGTATAATGATATTATCTCTGCTGAGAAAACTGAACTAAAATCTGGAAGTATAGATGAAAACATGACTTTGCCGACCGAGGTTATAGCAAATGATTGGATCCATGGATCCATCCGTATATATAAAAGTTCTGTCGCTATATTCATAAACCATTTCATAAAACATTGAACGGTATTGAACGGAAGTACCCACCCTTCTTAAAATTTGAAAGATTTAAATCAATAGAATTTGTATTTAGTAGTCACGGAGGGTTAAACAACGAATTAAGTTTAAGAACTTTTTTTTTTTACGACCGATCCCATCGCCGCCACTCACACCCGCCCCAACCGACCGAGGGGGCCTAATCAACTACGAAGAATTCAACGTAAAAAATTTCGATTCGGGTAAACTTATAAATTGTAATGAGGAAAATATTAGGCAAATGTTTGGTTTATATGTTCCTTTATCACTAACAAGTCACATCACATTTAATAACACTTTATATAAAAAATATATGGTCGTTCAAGTAGGTTTTTATGAAGACGATTTACCTAAATTTGCTGTTATTATACACGTATGCAAAGCACCGCAATACACTTTATGTCTTCAAAGTATAAAAAATCATGGTTTTGATCATCATTTCTATGCCTATAGGGTAGAAATCGAAGATTTATTTTTCGCTATGTCTATTCAATCTCTGATTACAGGTTACACTTCTTACGTATTTAAAAATAATGAAAACAAAAGTTTCATTAACTGGATATAAATATAATTTTCTTATAAATATTATATAGTTTTATATATAAGTATATATTACTGAATGTATATGAGTCATAATAAAAAATATATATCGCCCCTGAGAATCTTATATATTGTAATCGAATTAAGCATAGTCCGTCTACTAGCCAGAGTAGGTAATTTAATTAAAGACAATCTACTGACATATGGAGGAAGATGGACGCTAGGATCCCATCTCAGGTTCCTAAGACAAAAAATAAGGAACTGTTTCTGTACCGATTCTATCATATTCACATAAAAGTCATATTGTGGATCCCATACATACCACTGATCCATATTCTAATATGGGCCTAACAAGGGATGTAAAAGATTTTTCGTGATATATGGATCAGAAAATTCCTTCGCCCAGCGCTTAATGAACGAAAGTACGCCATAAGCCTTATTAACAGTAGCAATAATGTGACTATTGAAAGACAATTTCCTATCAAGTAAAAAACCTAAATCCAAGAATGAATTGACCAATTCTAATGTAGAACCACTTATAGAATACCGGGAGGTAATCATACGTGATCTGTAAAACGCCATATGCTTACATTTACCCAAGTTTAACTCCATAAGGTTAAGATTGCACCAACTCGCAAACCGATCCAGATCATTTTGTAGTAGAATATAGTCTGAAGTATTTTTATATGACATAAATATTTTCACATCGTCCGCGTACATAAGCACATTAGACTCAGCTATCGAATTAGGCAAATCGTTGATAAACAAGAGAAATAAAATAGGTCCCAGGTGACTTCCCTGAGGAACGCCGGAAGACACTTGGATAGGTCTAGATAACGAATCCCCAAAAATTACCATCTGTTCGCGACCCGTAAGGTAAGATGAAATCCATTCAATAATATTACTATTAAACCCGATAGCGCTTAATTTACCCAGTAGGAGGCGATGGTTAACCTTATGGAAAGCTTTACTAAAATCTGTGTAAATAACATCTGTTTGCATTCCTGAAATAAAACCATCAATTACGTGAGAAGAAAATTGAAGTAAGTTTGTAACTGTAGATAGACCTTTGCGAAAACCATGTTGTCTACAGTCAATAATAGAGGAAACTTTGTAAGATATAATGTCAGTGACCAGTTTCTTAAGAAGTTTTGGAATCGCACTCAGTTTCGCAATACCTCTATAAGTTGATACATTTGTAATGCTACACGACTTATGAAGAGGGACAATATACCACCTTTCCAGACCGCTGGAAAGTAGCTAAATTTCAAAAATGCATTGAATAGTATAGTCAATGGTGTAGCTAATGTCGTAGAACAGTATTTTAGCACAGAATTAGGGATGAAAGTTTCTCCTGGACCCACGTATCACTCGTAGAAGTAATCTCGAACGGATCCAATGACCGAATATCATAAGGATAGTCACAGGTAATCGAGACTGAGTTATAAATAAATAAATGGTTTCCCATTACATCCCATGAAGGGATATGGAAGAGCTTCTCACAATCACTGAGATGTGGGCTTTCCTGTTTTCACTCACTGATTGGGACCTACAGTTTTACACCGATTCCGCAGGTATTTTGAGAATCATTTTCATGGCTATATACTCGATAGTGTCGCCGTCACTATGCGAGGTGACCGCCGCCGAAAGAAATTTTAAGGTGGTCAGAGTAGGGTTCGAACCCAGGATCTCATGTACAAGAGGCACGCACATTAACCATTGCACCACCGACGGCCACACTGAATTAACCGAGTAACCAGATGAGAAAACGTCAGCAAAACAATTGGCAATAGATTCAGAGTATATGTATTCGACATCATTCATCACAATTCGAGAAGGTCTTGATACGGATTTACGCTTAGTGTCAAGAAAGTTGAAAAAACTTTTAGAATTGTTCCTAAAATTCTTACCAACCTTGGACAAGTAAGATTGATAACACTTGCGAGATTCTGCCTCGTAACGACATCTGGCAATAGTGTACTTACTATAATCAAAATATGTACCTGATACCCTAAACTTTTTATGTAATCTACTCCTGGCATTTTTTAACTGCTTCAAATATTTAGAATACCTAGGAGGTGAGCAATTCTCATCTACTGCAGATATCCTTGGCACAGATTTACGTATACATCGCCACATTACATCATAAAAATTGATTAAGCTCCCATCAAAGCTCTGGCGATCCTCACTATCTAATATTGACCTCCAATCGACAGATTCAAAAAGAAGGAAGGTCGAAATCTTCCTCTTTAATTTGAGGAAGTTTCCTATTTTCCATATCCATATTCCATATCCTATTTTCGATATAATCAATGCTTTAACTACATTAAGAAGAGTGATCGCGTGGGTATTAAATTTTGGATACGACAAGTATTTTATGACTCAATTTGAAGATTCCATCTAAGGCTTTTGCTGAAAGTTATTCCAAGAATTTTCAAACTATCTATTTGTGAGAGTTGTATGTTGGCTGCAATCACGTTACATGTACAATGATGTTTTCTACATATCTATATGCAAGTACTTAAATTTTTTCCTCGAAAGAACAGCACCTGATCCTTCGCACCATTGTAATATGTCTTCAATGAGGCTATTGATATTAATGGTTGGATTTCTATTCTTATTTGAGTTTATTAGTACATTGAAATCATTTGCATATGCGCAGAAACTGATATTTTTATGCAACGTTATAATATCACTTAGTCGGTTGTAAGCAACTAGAAATAAAATGACGGATAATGAAGATCCTTGAGGAATACCATTGTGCAGATCAAATGTTTGAGAATGTGTATTCCCTAAACTGACCATGAATTTTCTGTTTGTCATAAAGTTAATAATATAGTTTATGATATTTGGTCCTAATTTCCATGAAATTAGTTGATCAATTACAGTATGGATACCTATTTTGTCATAAGCTTTTTCAAAGTCAAGCGATATTACTGTGAGATGATTATTTGTAGCTAAACTATCAGCGCCTAAATGTTCGACATATAAAAGGGCATCTGCTGTCGATTTCCCCTTTACTAACCCTATTTGGTTATCATGAAGTAGTTTATTGGATGAGATGAACCACCAAAGTCTATTAACAATAATTCTGTCCAAAATACAAGAATTTAATGATATTGGTCTGATGATGTATTGATCTGATCGCTATTTTGTTTCAAAATTGGAATTACTAGACTTGACTTGTATTGCTGGGGAATGTTAGTCTTAAGGATGTTATTGAAAAGGTTTACTATTCTAGTTTCGACGGTTATCGGGAAATTTCTTATCATTTTATACGATATTCTATCTAATCCGGGTGTCTTGTCTATTAATTTGTTCAGAGTTGATAGGAATTCGATATTGTTGATATTATTTTCAATCTATTTTGTCTTATCATTAGGTTTAATATTTTTTAAGCGTTCCCTAAGTGTTCGCTTGTTATCTTTATATTTGATTGGAAACTTATGATCTGAAAATACTTTTTTACAATTTGTACATTTATTTGGTATTGAGCCTGATGTTTTCGTCAAAAATACAAAACGCTGTGGCCATTTATAACAATAGAGTGCATGGAATTTGCATAGCCTTACCTAATTTCAAACGAATATTTTGCGCGTGAATACAATAGTTGAGAACTTAGGTCCGAGCCTATTACCCTCAAATTTTCGTTTGTTATAGCGCTAGTAACAATGCTTAGTAATGGCAATGTAATTCAATATTATATTCTGTATTCAATTCCTAAATAATGTTGAACTTTAAGTCATATTAAACAAATCCCAAACTGGAATTAAAAATCCTGCTTTTCAATGACAGAGCTGAACATTTTCAATATTCAAAAACCCCCAAATCTTAATGACTACATCTACAAACTTAGATTTACAAATGAATTACAAATTAATATCATTCTCTATCTCTACTTTGCCGGATGTGATGAATAAAAACTACACCGTTTCGAAAATAATCCTCCAATTCCCACATCCTCCTCCGCTAAACATGATTAATTTTTACAAAAAACAAAAATTCATATTCATGCGCTCAATTCATGCTTAGAAACTAAAATGTTTACTTGTTAGCTGTTTGCATTACAGCATCCTAGTCTTGTTGCATGCCACTCATGAAGACAATCAACTTGTTCAACAAGATACAGCAGATTTTCTAGCTGTTCTGTGGGATGTTTTTCACCATATTTTCCATTTTTTGTTTCTTTTGCTGTTTTACCTTTAATCTCCATATAAATAGGTAACGAAATAGCTTAGAAATAAACTGCATTTTACACACACCCACACAAACGCGCACGCACACACACGAAAACATGGAAAATGCGAAAAACATTACCAACTAAAAATGGCAAAAAAAACAAGGTAACAAATGCCAGTAATCATGGTCATGTATGTGTCAGTCTATGGTTACAGGCATTAGTAATCTATGTTTTGTATGTATGCACTCGCTTGCACGCACACACACACACACACACATGCATAAACAAGAGAATTATGCAAATTGTAGCATAGTCACTAATACACTCACTGAACGACCATAGTTTGGTGAGAAAGGGGCCCAGGTGAGGGATCGGCTGTAATGTGCAGTTAAAAGGACGAAAATTTGTAATGTTTACATTTACATTTTCACATGCACTCATATCGTATACACACACATACATACATATATTCGTGCAAATACTTATACAATGCAAATACTATGGAAAGTTAAGCAAATATTATATATGTGTCTGTGTATGTGAGGGAGAGATTATGGAGGATGGTTGGAATGTGGTTACATCCCTGTACAACACAGTGGTATGAAGAAGCTTGTAATGACGAGTTTTCCTCTTTGATGCTAGGATACGCTCAGGGGTTTCCAGAGTCCGTTACATAAAACTTAGATCGAGAAGGAGAACGAACAGTTGTTCAGTTGACTATTATTTCAATTTGCATTTGACTATAATCTTTTCACAATGATACGTTTTAATGCGCACTATATAATATTTCACTGGAAGAACTGTGGCCGTCGGTGGTGCAGTGGTTAGTTTTCGCGCCTCCTGTACATGACATCCTGGGTTCGATACCTGCTCTGACCACCTTAAATTTCTTTCGGCGGCGATCACCTCCAATAGTGACGGCGACACTATCGAGTATCTAGCCATGAAAAAACTTATTAAAATTCCGTTAGGAACCGCTGTAAAACTATAGGCCCCAACCAGTAAGTATAAATCTAGACAGCGCACAGCTCACAGGTTGTGAGAAGCTGTCGCCAATTCATTAATGGGATGTACTGGGAAACCATTTGTTTTTAAATTTCGCAGTCTATAACCCTTGCAGGCCTCTCGAAGGGTTACGCTGTAGTTAAACGTTGTGTACGGCAATTGCGTGGATGAACAAGACAGACGAAGGGTACAAGCAAGATGATTTCTTAAAAATATTACCGGACTTTTCGGATGGTGTCCATGAGGGTACGTTGGCTTCATCTGTAAAACGGTGGTATACCGGGATCAGACGGGGTAGCCCTGACTGCCACTGCCTAAAACAGACTTCTTCTGAAAAGAGATTTCAAAGTGCAGGGATAATTGCAAGGCACGGTATCGTCTGGCTAACGAGTATACCGGACTTATCGCTCTCTAGGCACTAATTCGCATTCCCACAGACAAGGTGTCCCCTAACGAGTATACAAAGAAGATAACCAACTGCAAGAATAACGAGGACTAAAACTACAGGGCAAAGTATCGTCGGGATACCAAATCTAATTCCTACGGGTGTCCTCGATTGAGTATACAGGACTTATCGCTGTTTAGGGTGTACAGGACTTATCGCAGGTAGGCTGTCCCTGAACGAGTATAAAAACAGGATAAGGGCTAAACTACTTGTTTAAACTTTTAGTTTGCTGTTCATAATCTAACAAAGTCAAAATATCATAAATAATCAGAAGTTTAAATCAGTTGTTCTAACGAGTTTACCTTACTTATTCTACCATGTGCGTACCTTTTCTCTGGTCCAGTAATGTCTGTGTGTATGTATGGTTGGCTGAACGACACATGTACTACCGCTCAGTGGCTTGTGTGACCCAGCTGTTCTCGCTCAGTTGTTGGCTGCTGTCACTATCAGCTGATCGTGGTGAATTTACAGGAGGTGCATAAAAGAGGCATTTAACAAAACGTAGTTTTATATCTAAATCAAAGTAATATCGCACTTATACCGCAGTTTATTGACGCCAGGTTAGCGATAACCTTGTTCTCTAATCTTTGCCATTTACACATACCAATTTGAGATTAAATTGGAATTTCGGGTGGCAACTCCGTTCTTAGACCAACTACGCGCCGAGACAAAATTATTAAAGACAGCGGCACAACAGAAACATTTAATTGGCGGCTATAGATTTTGCCAGTTTTGTGAACAAAATTAGAACAAACATTTTTACTGTCTAATTTCGTACATCGTTTCTGTCAATCAGTTGATTTTTTAATGTATGCTTTTATCAAGGTTGCATTTTTTAGCATTTATCAGTGTTGCATCAAAAAGTACACGCGTTTAAAATGAGGTTAAATATTAAACTTCAGATTTTACAGATTAAAATTGTATGAGTAATTTTCTCAGTTAGCGTGGGTTAACGGAGTTAATCACCGAAATGCCGTATAACTCCATAAAATAAATGGTTTCCCGTTACATCCCATGATGGCATTAGGAAGAGCTTCTTACTACCAGTGAGATGGTATTTTTACACACACTGATTGGGACATGCAGTTTTACACCGGTTCACTGTGCACATTTCAGAGGATGCAACAATCAAAACCAGTATAGTTTTTGTAGTAGATTGATAGACAACAGGTCTATATTTAAAAATTTGTCGACATCTACAGAATGTGGTACTTCGGAAGTTCCCCACTTCATCCATGCGTGACAACCCTTTCGCATGGTTTACATTTTTCTTGGCAATTTTATTTTATTTCTTTGTTGCTTCGAGACTGTTAAAATGTTTTTTAAAACCAGACCAACCGGTAAAAATGGACTGAATTATGCACCCATTGTGCAACCCATAATAATTTATATCATCAACATTATTATTCTCCTCCTAATCCTACTCCTACCGAGTCCTAGTTATCGTAGTAATTTCTTTCCAGTATAAATCACCTCTCTACTGCACCTCCAAACCACTGTACACATGCAAATGGATACAATAGAACAAAAAAAAGCAACCTGAATGTGTCAGTAACCCATAGACATTCCGACAGTCAGGCACGCACGCACTCCCACTGTCACTGCGATATCGAGGGAAATTGTGACGGGTGCAAGTGCAGAAGATTTTTACCGGCTAAAGGAGAAGGACTAAATACACAAATACCCTGGCTATATAATATGTACAGTAACACTCGTGTGATGTGATGTTATCAACTTGAGATGTGACTTGGAATGTAACTTTTGAACAACAGCAACAACAAAAAACAACTTGAAGCAACAAGGAAAGCAAAATAAATTGAAAAGAAAAGAAAAACTTAAAACAAAATAAAGCTATGGAAAAAGAAAAACCTGTACCTGCAGTCGTACGACACAATCTATGAAGATACGTGGCCATGCAAGTTACTGAATTCACGTATACTGGGGCAAGAAAACTAAAAGTGGAATGAAAACAATTCTCTTCAGTTTCTTCATCATTTTTATCTTTGATACAAGTAATAGTCGCAAAAAAATATCTTGGAAAAATTGTGAATAAAAGTTATGCCACTTTATCACACGCTCTCACACAGTGCGAAAACTTTTCCAGGATATGATTACACAAATAGACAATAACACACACACACACACACACTCATAACTTGTACTCATGGTTAACAGGCGTTTTTCTTCATTTCTGCATTCATTTGGTTTTGTCCTTTATGTGTTTTGTTTTTTGTTTTTTTTTTTTTTTTGTTGGGTAATATAAATTGGTATTAATTGCACTCGCTGCTCCTTGTACAAATATAATACTGTTTACGAATATACTTATACATACATCCTTGTGACAGTCATGATTTTTTATATTCTTACAAAGATTCCCCAACATTAACTCGATGATGTATCACCCTTGTCAGAATATGTTGTGGGCTATGAAACCAAACCACAAACCAGCCCAGCACTTTTTTGTTTGTCATTCCTATTAATTTTGCCGGATTTAAGGGGTTTTTTTATTTTGTTATTTTCCTTCGAAATGCTATAACATTGCAGACATCAGCAAATGACTTAGAAAGTGTCATGTAAATTACCGGCAAACATAGGATATGCAATAAAAAGGTCAATCGAAGTTTGTAGATATGAGTGTGGTTGGGTTTGGCATGAATTATCCTTTGTCCTTTGTCATAGGAAGTTTGGGTAATAGATACATCCTGAAATCATGCAGCAAAAATTGTTCGTTTATTGCTGGCAATTAGGAAATTATTTGTATATTGTAGATAAAGAAAAGGATTCCAATTTAATACTTGAAAGCAATCATTGGATCAGGGGCAGTAGCTTACAGTCAGTGGGAAGAAAGATTGTTACTTGAAAGATAATACGCGTTCGTATGGTACGCAAGCCGGAGGTCTTATGTACATTAGTCGGGCACATTTCTATCAGCCACATCCATACAGCAAACATTTATAACGGATGGACTATTTAAACTTTCCTAATGCATTTTGGTAATAATAAAAAAAACAAAAACAAATTATTTGCTGGGAAATGATTTTTCGTTTATTTTGAACCGTGCAAACTTGTGTTGATCACTTGTGGAATATTAAATCGGGTAAAAGATCGCCGCCAGTGCGAATTTCGTAACATGCTCGATTTTCCGCATTTTCATTCACATTTCGTAGTGTTTCGGTCGATTCATGTCGACTATTGTCTTTCAATGCCTCTAGGGTCCGACGCATGTTAACATAAACTTTGGACTTCAAATATCCCCCACACCAAAAAGTCTGGAGCGGTAAAGTCGGGAGATGCGAAAGGTTTCAATGCACCACCCTTTATCATACATGGGACTTTTCAGATTGTATCATTTCGATTTTGCAGTGAATTTGTTTGAAGTGGCATCGTCTTTATCGAACAAGGGACAATATAATTAAATGGTATTCACACGTTGAAAACCCCGGTCTCTGTAACATATTCTCCCAATCATATACTGCAGGAACCATGTATATGTTTGGAACACACTTCAAACATTTATATGTTTGCAAGTCCCAAACTCAGGTGTATTTAAATGCAAACATTAACATGTTTACTGACAAATATGTATGCTTTTACGTGGAAACATCTGCGTGCTTCATCCCAAACATCCATATACTTACGTGGAAGCATTCGCTTGTTTCCGTGGAAGCATTCGCTTCATCCCAAATATCCATATACTTACGTGGAAGCATTCACTTGTTTCCCCCAAACCCCAATATACTTACGTGGAAACATATGCGCATTTTCTCCCAAACATAATAATATTTCGAAACGAATTATTTTTTTCTTCTTTTTTATTATAATTAATTCAGGGTTCGCATTTCGTGGGTATTGAGTTCCCTGGATTACCCAGGGTAACCCATTATTATTGCCGTGGGGAATGGGTAGCGATCGTTTACCCATTACCCACAGGGTATGGGGAAAATAATGGGTAGCTACCCACGAAAATGAGGAATCACCCATCACGATTACCCATTACCCTTGGGAAATGGGGAATATAATGAGTAGTTACCCCCGAAAGGGGGAATTACCCATCACGATTACCCATTACCCTCAGGGCAATGCGGAAAATAATGAGTAGATACCCACGACAATGGGGAATTACTCATCACGATTGCTCATTACCCTCAGGGAAATGGGGAAAATAATGGGTAGCTACCCACGACGATGGGTAATCCCCAGTTTTGATCGAAAATAACAAAAAATTAGGAAAAATCTCTATGTCTCGGAAACGGAGCGTCCAATCGATAAAATAACCAAGTTTTAACGGTTTCTAAGTGGTTTTAATAAAGTTTTCCAATTCGAATGGAAGAATTTTTTTTCGAAAAATCGCCAACATAAGAAAATTGCTAAAATAAAAAAGTGGCTATAACTCGAACACAGTGCGTGCAATCGAAAAAATAATACAAATTTTAGCTCCAAAGGAGGCTTTAACCAATGGGTGTCTCCAATATGGCATCACTTTTTTTTTAAAAAAAATCGCCAAAAATACAATTTTTCAAACACAAAACGCCCTCATGTCATACAGTGGTCCAATTCGAATGGAAGAATTTTTTTTTCGAAAAATCGCCAAAATAAGAAAATCGCTAAAATGAATAAGGTGCTATAACTCGAAAAGCGTCCAATCGAAAAAATAATAAAAATTTTACCTCTTAAAGAGGCTTTAACCAATAGGTGTCTTTCGAGTTATAGCCCCTTTTTTATTTTAGCAAATTTCTTATTTTGGCAATTTTTGGAAAAAAAATTCTTCCATACGAATTGGACCACTTTATGAAAACCCCTTAGAAACCAGCAAAAATTGGTTATTTTTTCGATTGGACGCTCCGTTTCCGAGATATAGAGATTTTACTAATTTTTTGATATTTTCGATCAAAAATGGGGATGGGAAATGAGAATCTGCTGCGCTTTTGCTTCTCCTTCCTTTGTTGTCTCTCACGTTTTTGTTTTCAGAAGGTTTCAACTATGCATTGTGTACTTGTGTATATGTACTTATGTACAAATCTAGTTCATGCAAGACAAGCGTGTATTAATTACTTGTGTTATTTTCATTATATTTATTATATTTCGGGCAGAAAAAGGGCTTCGCATTGTTGCCCTTTCCAGTTTCATTCCTCAAAATCATATCTCACGTTGATATCACATATAAATATAAGCGAAACACATACACAAAAACCAAAACAACTTCACAAACTATTTAACCGTCCGAGCTTTTGTTTATTGGTTTTTTACTGATCAAGCGCTTTTGATATCCTCTGTTCGATGAAGCATTGACGACTGAATACATGAAATTAAAACGAAAAGACATCAGCCAAAAGTAGAAACACTGACTTCATCTGCAATTTACACGCACATTCGGGAATATTTATGAATCACTCACTGAGAGAATAATGCAAAAATACAGATACACACTTTGAAGACAGACTCTCTCATTGCCCCTGATTTATTCTCTTACACGGCTATATTTGTATCACAAACACAGCTATATTTGGGTCCCAAACACATATATTATAAAATATTAATCATTGTGTCTCAAACATATAATATTGTATAGCAAACACAATGCGTTTGGGCGCAAGTATATTATATTTGTCTTGAAGGCCCACTTTGAGGGGCGGGCGCACCCCCTGAAACACAACTTATCGCTATGAAATTTTTTTGTATTTTGTTTTACATAAAACTGAACCAATTTTGGTGGAGAGAATATAAGAAATCATCAAAAATTGTCCACACAACTAACGGCCACGCTAGGTTTCATATCACACTCTAATTAAAAAATTGTAACAACTTACAATTTTGAGACTTACATTTTTCGATTCGAAATTGTTACCAAATACCATTTGTATAGACTGTAAAAAATCGGGAATATTTTCTCTTTCTATTCATCAAAAAAAAATCCCATACGATTGTGTGCATTATTAAGACCTTTCATGCATTTTTTAACTTTACAAATCCAGTTTTTTCTCACTTCTGAAAATTTTTAAATTTTTAAATGCTAAACGTATGTAGTTAGGGTGCAATATAATGAACTAAATCCGTCGGTGGTGCAATGAAAATTCTGAACGATTGAATATTTCTTAAGAAATCTTTATATTTCCTGCAGTTATCCTGCAAAATGTTAAAATCCTTAAAACAATTTTTCTAAATGTGGAACATTTTGCAAATCATTTGCCGTAACGAAATGTTTCTAATACGCATATTCATTACTGCCACACTTTCATGGATATCCCATTAATTGTTCTCCCTCTGTACGGGAGGGGGTCCTTGCAAGACCCCCCCTATAGAAGGATCTTGTATTGTGATACATCTTAATCCATTGACGAAGGTACAAAATCCACTCAATCATAGGAAAAAATTACAAAAATATGCAAATTAATGTAAAAAATATAAACTGTCACAGGAGCTCTGACGAGAAGTGAGAAAGCAAAAAGAAAAGGAAACAACAACACACACATTAATATTTCTATCAACCACAACAACAAATAAGTTTGTTTGGGGAAAATTCTGATCCAGCATTGGTGCCATGAAATCCTTAACCTAAACCCAATACATTTACACAACATTACACACGTGTGCGAGTGCGAATATATCTAGTACCCATTTATCTATGTCTGTATATAAACACCTCCTTAAGATGCTTTGAATGCATTTTGTTTGTGTTTATCGAGAAGAGATTTTGCTGAGCTTGTGTGCGAGACTAGAAAGTAAATATGTCATTCCTTCTGTGCAAACATATACAGGATAACAAATATGGGAGAATACGGAAAAAGGTAAATTTGTTTGAAAAGGCAACAAAAAATACGGAAAGGAAGCAAGTCAAGTACAGATTTTGCAATGGATATATTGCTATTGGATTTTTCAGCACCAAAAGGTAAATTTGCTCATGGATTCCCTAAAGCTAAATAAGGTCTTGTTGTCGTTTAAGCGAAAAAGATGTTAATGTTATTATTTGTTAGATAAAAGATTTTAATTATATCGTCAAGTAATCATTTGATATGATTAAAAATTCCACAGAAAAAGTTGTTAAATATTATGGGGTTTTTGAAGCCTTAAATGTGGAAAAATTAATACAGGATTTAATACACAGCGGTTGCGACACTCTATGATTGATGAAGTGAAAACCAACATTAAACAGACACATGTTTCAGTCTCACACTTTGGGATTTGCCTGCTTTATTCTGCCAAGTAATGGAAGGCGCAGCAAGGGTCCTTTATATTTATTCTGTTCATACATTCATACTACAATGACTAAGTATTGTAAATTTTAATATTAAAATATGGATTTTATGGCTTGAAATAAAAAACTAGTGAATGTTTTAAAAATTTGTTATCCTGATTTCACACACATTTGAAGTTTTGAAGAATTATGAATCATGATTCACAGATCTTCTTCTTTCCACTTAGAAATATATTTCTGACCCTATAAAGCTTTTAGTATGAACCCATCGCACATTAACATGTAAACTAAAAAACCCGGTCATAAAATAAATTCAAAATTAACTGGCATTAACCCGATCATTAAAACTATTCCCATAGGAAAAATGCAATGTTGTTGAAAAATATTAGCCTCAAAGCAAACGTACAGCTTGCACAGCTTGTAGAATGAACTACATTAACACGTAGATGCCCTTAAGTTAATTACGCGTAAAAGTATTGCCAGACCCACCACATACCAACGCACCAGGAATGTTTAGGTGAGAACTATCTGAGGCATCTCACCACTACCATAATTATTAAGTCATTCTCGAATTTTCGAGAACAGTTCAGAACAGACAGCGTTACCATGAAATGATTCTGAAAACGACTAATAATGCAAATACCCAAATATAATTGAAATGTCCTAGGCGGTATATTAGATTATTCACCACTATCACCAAACGGCAAAGGCTGATTCCGTACGCCCATTTTTCACTCGGATATGATGAAAACGCACTCAAAAACCATTTATACATCGATTCTGTTGTTGGAATTAGAAAGTAAAATATAGATAATAGAATTGTAGATAATTCTTTTTTACCAAATTACAAAAGCCAAAAAATCATGGGTAGATAGTTGTTCTAATAGTTTTTTGCCAATATCCACAATATCAGTACCATCAAGAAAATGTATATTATCTATATTTTATTTTCAAATTCAAACAACGGAATCGAAATAAAAATAATCGTTGAGTACTTTTTCGTCGCGTCCGACTGAAAAATGGTCGCATATGCCCTCTTATTAAAATGGTGAATAAGCGATTGAATCATCCATATTACTTCTACCATCCTTGACTCAACTCAGTTTCGAGTCACATCAGTTATTTAGCCGTAGTTTAGCCGTTTCGAGAACCATTTCGTAGTAACGCTGTCTCTTCTCAATTGTTCTCGAAAATTCGAGAATGACTTAATAATTATGGTAGTGGTGAGATACCATAGTGTTGGAATACCTCGATCGTTGCAAACTGTTCTTGCGATATCATCCAACATTCGTTGTGAGTTGGTACGTGGTTGCTAAAGCATACTTTTAGGCATAGTTAACTTAACGGAATCCAAAGATAATATAAAACCCTTGGTGGCAAAATATAAGAGGTTTATTTGTAAGTCATGGGAAATTTCGCCAAAAATTTAAATATTATTTAACTACGATTTTTTTGCTTTTTATATTGTCAAACCATAACAAAAGCAGTGTAGTGTGCCTTTCTATTACCTATATTTTATTTTCTAACCCAAATTTTGTCGCATCCGAGTGAAAAATGGTCGTACGGAAACAGCATGTGCCTTCTGTTCAAAATGGTGAATAAGCGAATGAATCATCTATGGTATTTCTATCATCTTTGGTCAGTCTCGAATTTTCGAGAACAATTGAGAACAGACAGCGTTCCAAAGAAATGGTTCTGGACCCGTCTAAACTCATATAAATAACTGAGTTAAATCTAATTACAAACGGGTAAAGGTACAAATAGTTGCTAACAGTGTTATTGAGTTACGACTACACTCTGTTCCTCGATCTCGAACGAAATATTTCCTTCGTGACTTAGTCTATTCAAAGTTGATTTAGGTTCCACAATCTTGTTAATCCCAATCGAATGAAAAGATAAAATTATTCTAAGCTTTTCAGTACAAATTTTGGATCCTTTATTTCGAATGTCCTGAAGTTTGGAAACCAACATAGAGTCAGCCGAATGAAAATGTTGACTTAGAGGAACCCAATTTCAGTCGAATGCGAGTGACAGACTTTCGTTTGCTTAACTTTCGTTGGAGATAGAGGAACAGAAAATCATTGTAGCGAGATAGTCTGTACTGTATGAGTAATATGAAGAACACTGTTGTACTTATCGTAATTTTAAAAAGAACCTTGTTTTTTTAAGGGGGATTAAAATAGCACAGTGCAATACGAAAAAATATAACCATATACGGACACCACTACGTGATAAAAGACCAAAAAAAAAGAGACTCTTGTCTCCCAGTTTTGCCCAAAGTCATGCACTTTTGTTATGGGCCCCCAAAGATTTGCCGCCTCGGCGTCATTTTTGCAAAAAAGTTATCATTTTGTCAGGCTCATATCTTGCAAACCGTTCCGTGTAGAAAGTTGTTCTAGAAAGTTGTTTATTGAGATCTTAGGTACATTTTTGTTCTTGGTTGTTTCCTTGAATTTTGCTACCTATGGACATGAACTGGGCAAAAAAGGTTAAAAAAAATCGAATTTTTTAAAGTTTTTTGCAATTTTTACCTTGAAGATGAAGTGTTTTGATTTTCACACTGTTTGTTCTTTATGACAAGAGCTACTACTTTCCCTCAGAGAGTAAATCAAAATTCCGAACGGTTTACAAGATATGAGCCTGACAAAATTATCACTTGTTTGCAAAAATGACACCGATGCCCCAAATATTTGGGGGCCCATAAAAAAAGTGCATGACTGGGCAAAACGCAGTGGTGCCCGTATATGGCTATATTTCCATGACTTAAAAAATTACACACAGTGTAACAACATAGAAAGTAAAATTCCTGTTCTCCCATACATTCAATACCTGTCAATATATCGTTTCGTATGTCTCGTCTATTAGCTCGGGAACCATCTGCCCACATTTGTCTATGTGGGAGAATTGTGTGGCAATTTGCCTTTACCATTTCCTATAAAATGCGTGCGGTTAACTATAGCAATAGTGTGAAAGCTGTTTGATGGTGGAAAGTCCTCTGGTATTCTTGATTCAATTTTCATATCGCCTCTAGTTGCTTCTCCACCCAAGCAGCCTCGTATTTAATTTTTGTCTCGATGGGTTTTAGTAAAATACAAACGTTTCAAATAATCTATTTCAAGGATTAAATCCTGAATGTGTTAACTAATTTACATATATCGATTTTTGCTAATATTTGAATATTTTATACTGCCAAATATTTTATTCATCTCATTAACCCCCAGCAGATAATTGTACCGGAAACAATAAAGGGTTAGAGGAAGGATTATGTTATGGTTAGCATTTATGCAAATTTTTTCGTCTATAACTGTCGTGTAAATGTTATGTTATCTATTTCTGACTTTGCATATGTTTGAGTGTCCTGTACTGTTTACACAACGGACATGCTGACATTTTTATGTAAAATCCAAAATATGAGGGTAAAAGTGTTGGACTTTAATGAGAACAGCCCTATGATAGTGATGATGATAGTGGCTGTGATTATGACGGGTGGTTATGTCTCTGATGATGGTGATGATGATGATGATGATGATGGCAATGATGATGGTGATGGAGCTGATGTTGATGATGACGAGATGAGTCTCAACCTACATTACATGAATGTCTTTACATTAGTGTACAACTGATATGAGCTGGAGGAATACTGAAAACCACTGGATCTGGTTTTATGCATTACAAACGTCAAATGTCATTTGCCTCTAATGTGTTGACTTAAAACGTGCCTTAGCTTTATAATTACATGCCGGGATGGGCACATTAAGGTCATACAAACATTGTTATGTATATGTGAATATAACAAAGGGCAAAGTATTCTCCTTATAATCCAAAACAGTGCTTATGTAAATTTACCGTCTTTCTGTCTGGCATTCAAGACGAGAATTGTTCTGTTAACTGAAACATCAGCAAATCAAAAATTATTAAGCTCTTTGAATTACAAACTAAACTGAGAATTAAACAATTTTTGCAGATGTACAGAATAATTTAGATAATTTTCAGGAATTTGATTTCAAAATCCACCATTTTATATGAATGAAATTTGATTCTGCCCTAACAAACTGATTTCTGTAAACCACTGTAGCCGACATGCTAGCAACTTTCCTTCAATTCTAATTTTTCAAAAGCAGGAAAAATTAAATATTTTATACATAAATCTATTCGCTTGCATTGTTTATGTGATTTGAGCATAATAATAATTTTCTTGCCATAAACTAATTAAAAGTTTAACGAAAGAGATTTCATAATTACCGCTCTTGAGGGTTTCCAGGACGCCACAAAAATAAACAAAAAAGACAGCACGAGAGGGCGAAATCAAAAGAACGTAACTTTAAGTACCATTCATTTCCCCCCCCAACCCCCTCCGAACGAGTATCCTTTTTCGCTTTAAACCAAACACTTATACTTCATCTTATCTCTTGCTCTCGTTTTTTGTTTGTTTTGTTTTTGAGCGGATTCGGTAAGCGGGAACTTATCTGTTTAATTACGCCCGTTACACTTAATGGAAATCATATGCTACTGCTGTTTTGTAATCATCATTTCGAACTTCTGGAAAGACAAGAAACAGAAAACACACACACACATCTCGAAAAACGCCTTCGTCCTCCTTTCTTTTATGCTCTACACAATTTTTCCTTTTCAAACGCAAAGTTAATTATGATGTTCTAATGAGCTCTATCTCTCTCTCACGCTAATCGACAGTGTAGCGAAAGAAAATCTAAGGATATTTTTTATAGCCTTTATAAGTTTATCATTAAAATGTTATTATACATGTACAGGAATGTACTTAACACTCCATTCAATACCAATGCATTAGCGGGCGTTTCCTTTTAACTTTAGAGTGGTGTCGGATATCACAAGGATGTTGTCTTTCGGTTTGTTACTGTGTCACAGTTTTAAAATGTGCGATTTTTTTTATGATCTCCCGGGCGAGTGGCAAATGTCATAAATGCCATAAATGCCATGTGTTCATCACGTCCTATTCCCATGTAAAGTATGCATTAGTGACTATAAATGTAAAGGACTTTCTAGGATGTCATAGGAGTTGCAATGTCTGTCCGTTTGTTTGGTGCTCTCCGGCAAACAAAAAAAAAACACCAAAGCTTTCACTGTAATCAAGAAAATGGTAAATAGTACGTGTTTATGGCGAAAATTGAGTTGAAAATATTATGGGATAAAATGTTTCTAAAGAAAAAGTTAACAACACAATTAGTAAAAAGGATCAAGAGAGTTTTGAAAATTCTTAAATATTGCGATTATTTGAAATATTTATAAGCTCTCTAATAACAATTGACAATTGTTATTCTGGTAAGTTCTTTCCTATGATCCACTTTCACGGAAATTGTATTGTAATCGACAGATTAAAAATTGATATTTTAAAACACACGCTGGAAAATAACGGCCCAGCAACATATTGCTGGAAACACGTACATGTTTCCAAAAATACAGCAGACAGTTGTCCGAGGCCTTCGGCCACGGATTGTCCTGCAGGCTGTGTCAGAGACACGGCCATTAAGTTTAACGTAGAATACGCCATCCGGTAAGACAGAAAACATATATAACAATAAATTCATTTGCTTATATTATTTATCATTTATTGTTATATATGTTTTCTGTCTTATCGGATGGCGTATTCTACGTTAAACTTAATGGCCGTGTCTCTGACACAGCCTGCAGGGACAGTCCGTGGCCGAAGGCCTCGGACAACTGTCTGCTGTAATTTTTATATTTACCAACGGCATTTGATTCAAGTCCGTTTAAAAAAAAAAATATTATGTTCAATTTTTTTTAAACTTAATTTAATTTATGTATTTTAATTAATATTTTTATTGAAATAAGTTCTGCGAATGTTGAGAGGGCCGCCCTAATATTAAAAAAGGTTTACCTTATCGAGTCTTCGCATTAGCATTCGAGCGTTGTGTGAAAGCTGTGCGCTTTACAATTCAAAATTAATGTTACAACAGCTTTATTGAAGCTTTCGCAAAAAAGCTTTATTACGTTAGCTTACTGTTTGTTTCATTTTTTACTAGATACATGTTGCCAAGCAACATTAGCTTGCTGTTCGTTTCACTTTTTACTAGATACATGTTCCTAAGCAATGTTGAGCAACCAAAAACACTCAACCAAACACCACACATATGTTTGAGTGTATGTGTTTAAACAATTTTCATTTGAGAAATTAAAATACTAGAAATATATCAACCAATATGAAAGTATATCAAACGAAAGATAACATCTTCAATCACCTACAAAAAAAATTTTAAAAAAATGCATCTAGCCGTTTCCTCAAATTCAATGAAATAAAGATTACAACAATAAAAACCTGACATGACTCCTCATACCGTAAGGTAAGACATATTCTACGTCAAAAATTGTTTTCGTGAAAAGACGATCTGCTTGTTTTTGTTTCCTTATTGTCTGTCAGGTTTTTATTTTCAGCAATTTGCAACAACTAAAATCACAATTTGGGTCACAAATACAAATATTATTACCTATTAATCACTGTGTCCCAAATATGTTATATTGAATAACAAACACAATGTGTTTGGACACAAATACACTATATTTGCGACAAGCTACAAACATGTTATATTTGTATCCAACCAAAAAAAAAAACAAATTTTTCAGAGTGCAGACATGGCAAATGAACGCGATCTTTTGCATAGAAAATCCCACTCACTGCTCAAATTACATCTCATGGGATTCGAGTCATACACCAGGGCGGTCCCAAAACTAAACGACCTAAAAAGAAGACGTAAAAAGTTGTGATATTGTGAATTTTCTTTATTTTGCAACATAATCTCTTTTAACTCATTACACTCTTTCCAGCGATATTCAAGAGTTGCGATATCCTGTTTATAGTAAGAACCGTTAAACTCCATAAAATAGCAATGAACGGCAGACTCCACCTCTTTTCATTGCTGCCAAATTTTCGACCACCGAGCCTGTTTTTTAAGTTTGGAAATACACGCCAAAAAATATCGGCCTCTTTAACATACATCAAACATTCATATGTTTGCAAGTCACAAACTTACTTGTATTTAAATGTAAACAGTATCAAATTTACATGCAAACATATAAACTTTCATGTGGAAACATGCGCTTTTCATCCCAAACATTCATATACTTATGTGGAAGCTGTCGCCTGTTTCCCCCAAACCTACATATCGTTAGCAGAAATGCAAAACCACGTAACTACAATTTTAGTTTCTATTTTGAAGAGAAGAAACAATCCTCGTAATAGGGTGAGGAATCAATATTTCAAATTTTGAAACCTTTGCTAAAGTAAAGTCTTACCTACAGTAAGATTCGAAAATATACTGGTAAACTGAATTTTTTGTATTTTTTTTAAGTTTTTTCTTCAACCTCTTTGAACAAAATGAAAATTGTAGTTATGTGGAAACATATGCGTATTTCCTCCCAAACATAATAATATTTAGAAACGAATTATTCTTTTATTTCAACATATATGTATTCAAACAACTAAAAGATTTCAAAGGCCCCATTTTACATTTACTTGCACTGAATGCATTATTTGTTTTTTTTTCATGAAATGGGCATCTGCTGTTCTTTTGCTTCTCCTTCTTTGTTGTGTCTCACGTTTTTGTTATCAGAAGGTTTCAGCTATGCATTGGTTATCACTATGCGTTGGTACACAAACAATATACAACTCTAGTTCATGCAAGACAAGGGTGGATTAATTACTTATGTTTTTTTATTGTACTTATTTTACAAATGGTCCGCCGTTCCGATTTTCTCAGTAAAGGCTCGGACAGACAAAGAGCTTCACGTTGTTGCCCAAATACTGACACAACTTTACGACGCTGTTTTTGCTCTATTGAAAGCAAGCGCGGAACCCATCTTGCGCACAACTTTACCATCTTCAGATCTTCGGTCAATATACGATGTATAGCACTTTTTGAAATGCCTATGTAGCCCATCCGCACTATCGGCTTTACCATTCCCAAGCCGGGTGATCCCCATTTCAATCTCGCCTTGGTTGGGGTGGGGAGGTACAATCTACACTATCTTCCACTATCATTAGCTCGTGATCTTTAGTGGAAGAATCTGGGTGGAGTAGTGCTGAAAAGTGGTCTCTCCACATCAGTCACCAGATTCCCATTCTCGTCCTTGCAGGAGGGCAGCCCATTATTAGGCCCTCTATTCATCCTGCATAATACGGTTATTTCATTATTGAAAAAAACCGTTCCAAAATCGAAAATCGGTTAGAACTAACAGAGTTATAAATCCAATTGAATGAGAAGTCAAAAATAACGTGTTTTCAATAGAGAAATTAGACTTTGAGGGTATACAAAATTGAACAAAAATTTCAGATATACACCACGCTGCAAAATCTGCAGTTTTTTGTTGTTTGGATGCAAATATAACATGTGTTTGGAGCTTGTGGCAAATATAATGTATTTTTGTCCAAACACATTGTGTTTGCTATTCAATATTACATGTTTGAGACACAATGATTAATATTTTATAACATATGTGTTTGCGACCCAAATATATTTGTGTTTGTTATATAAATACAACGGTGTTTGTTGCACTGTTTACGCTCTCTCGAGAGCAAGAGAATGAAATAGGGTCAACGAGAGAATCTATGTTGTAAGTGTGTATCTGTATTTTTGCATTACCCTCTCAGTCAGTGATTCATAAATATTCCTGAATGCGCGTGCAAATTGCAGATGATGTTAGTGTTTCTTATTTTGGCTGATGCATTGCGTTTTAGTTTCATGTATTCAGTCGTCAATGCTTCATCGAACAGAGGATATCAAAAGGGCTTGATCAGCGAAACAGAATAAACGAAGGCTCGGACGCTTAAATGGTTTCCCAATGTGCACAAAAACGGATGCGGATCCGTTACGGACCTGTTCCGGATCCGTAATAGACTTAATAAAGGAATCAGTGCAATCACGAATTTACGGATCCGTTGCGGACCCGTTTCGTCTGCGTAAAATTTTTAAAAAAGGATTCAGTGTAATCGCGAGTTTACGGATCCGTTGCGGACCCGTTTCGGATCCGTAAAAATTTTAAAACGGAATCAGTGTAATGGCGAATTTACGGATCCGTAAAAAAGTTAGAAAAGGAATCAGTGTAAACGCGAATTGAATAATCCATTTCAATCCCGATTTGTCTACGTAAAAAAGTAAGAACGAGTCGTAATGAGTCCATAACGGATCCGAAAAACGGACATAAAATCAGATTTTTTCGAGAGGAATTTCTCTCGCTTGCGGATTCGAAACTGATCCGTAACGGATTCCGCTACGGTGACGTTTTATTGAAATACACGGGTCCGCAACGGATCCTAATATGATGTCCGTAACGGATCCGAAAAACGGACATAAAATCCGTTTTTGAATGCGGTTTTTTCAGAGAAGTTTCTCCCGCTTGCGGATCCGAAACTGATCCGTAACGGAATCCGCTACGGATACGTTTTATTAAAATACACGGGTCTGCAACGGATCCTAATATGATGTCCGTAACGGACCGAAAAACGGACATAAAATCCGTTTTTGGATCCGTTTTTTTGGGAGGAATTTCTCCCGCTTTCGGATGCGAAACGGATCCGTAACTGATTCCGTTACAGATAGAACGTACGAAGAAGTGGATCCGTTTGGCACACTGGGTTGTGATATTACTTTGGTTTTTGTGTATATGTTTCGTATATAAGTATGGCTGCTACCACAGTGAGAAACAATTTTGAGGAAAGAAACTGTAAAGGACAATATCGTGAAGGCCTTTGTCTGTCCGAGCCTTTACGGAGAAAATCGGAACGGCGCACCATTTATAATAAAAAACACAAGTAATTAATCCACTCTTGGCTTGCATGAACTCGATTTGTATATAATTATATTGCTGTCTACCAAAGTATAGGGATAACCGGGCATAGCTGAAACCTTCTGAAAACAAAAACGTGAGAGACAACAAAGAAATGAGAAGCAAAAAACAGGAGATTATCATTTCATAAAAAAAAACAAATAACCCATTCAACGCAAGTAAATGTAAAAATACCTTTTTTAAATCTTTTAATTTTTTGTATCAATTATTTATAAATGTGGGTTTATATTGATAAAATTATTTAAAATATATAATAGATATAATTTTTCAACAGAGACGCTACAAAAGTAAATCGATAGGGACAGCAAACGACGCCATATTTTTCCCGCTCTTTTGACATTTCTCTTCAGTAATGTTTGCCATTTCATCATGGAAAGATATACGAGCCAACAACGAGTCGAAATTATTAAAATTTACTACCGAAATTTGGAGTCAGTGGCCTCAACTTTAAGAGCGCTATCTTCAGCGATGAGGCTCATTTCTGGCTGAATGGCTTCGACAATAAGCAAAATATGCGTTATTGGTCAGACAGCAATCCACACGTAATCCATGAGTTATCATTGCATCCCGAAAAAATTACGGTTTGGTGCGGTTTATGGGCCGGCGGCGTCATTGGGCCGTACTTCTTCCGTGATGATCAAGACCGGCACATTACTGTGAATGCGAATCGCTACCGTTCAATGATAACCGAATATTTTTGGCCCCAATTGGATAATATGGACTTGGAGGACATGTGGTTCCAACAGGACGGCGCCACAAGCCACACAGCGAATGCCACAATCAATTTATTGGAAACCAAGTTTGCCGAACGTGTTATCTCACGAAATGGTCCAGTCGATTGGCCGCCTCGGTCGTGCGATTTCACGCCGTTAGATTATTTCCTGTGGGGCTACGTCAAGTCTATGGCCTATGCCAACAAGCCAGCGACGATTGATGAACTTCGTACGAATATCGAACGTGAAATTGCAGCAGTATCGGCCGACTTATGCTTGAAAACCGTCGAAAATTGGGTTCAGCGTCTGGACGTCTGCAAGCGTGCCCGTGGTGGCCATGCAAAAGAAATTGAGTTCCATACATAATGGCATCGAACGTACTTTCACAGGAATAAAGAATTTCAGTGGTATCTAAAACCGGTTTTGTTTTATTTAAAACAACTTTTGTAGCGCTCTTATTGAAAACTCCGTTATATTGAAATCAAAAAATAATTCGTCTCTAAATATTAATATGTTTGGGAGGAAAAACGCATATGTTTCCTCGTATGTATATGCAGGTTTGGGGGAAACACGCAAATGCTTCCACGTAAGTATATGTACGTTTGGGATGAAGCACGCATATGTTTCCACGTAAAAGCATACATATTTGTAAGTAAACATGCTAATGCTTGCATTTAAATACACCTGAGTTTGGGACATGCAAACATATAAATGTTTGAAGTGTGTTCCAAACATATACATGGTTCCCGCAGAATAGGTTTGCGAGAATATGTTAGAAAGGCCGTTTTTTCAGCGTGTCGATGAAACCTACAACCTGTTGTTTTTGTAGCAAAACGTTATATAAGTAGTTATTAATTAATAAGTAAGGTTTGGACTTCATCGCTGATATTGCTTTAGAATTTTCTAAATTTGAAACTTATTTTAAACGATAACACAATTTTCAATATTTTTATATTAAATTAAGTTGTTTTATTTTTCTCACACCACTCACTTCCTTTCGTTTCTTTCAGACTCTACTACAAAATGTTAACACACCCGTTACTAATAACTCAGCAAGGACGTGAGCGTTGCAAAACCACAAAATGCACTTACAACCAAAATCAAATTTACGAATTTTCTGTTGGCGTTTTCATTTTATTCTGAGTAAATAATGCAACAACAATAATGGAATAAAATGATACAAAAATAATGGAATAAAAAAAATAAAATCATGAAATATATGGCGAAGTAGATGCCAAATTGAGCAACAAAATGTTGAAAAAGTATTATCAACAACAGCGACAACAGCAGCAGCAACAGCAACAGCAACATTGCCATCAACAATATCCAGATGAACAACAATTACGGCAAAGTGGTTGTCGTCTCACCAAATGCACAACGGAGGAAATAAAAATACCAACGAAAATATAACAAATTGAAAAAATAAACTAAACTCACTCGACTACGGGAGAATCGAGAATAACAGCGAAAAATAAAACTAAAGTAAATAACGATAAAACAAAAAACCAGAATATAAATAGAAAAAAAACTGAAAACCTCGGGGAGACCCTAAAAAGGGCAACAGAAGAAGAAGAAAGCACAAGAGAACCAGTAGCAACAGTTAGCAATAGCAACAGGACATAGAGGTAGAAAGCAGTTTGCCAGAGAAAGAGAGAAAAAATCCATATATATGTAAAATAAATATGTGAACAACAACTATTGAAGCAACAGCAATGAACTAAATATATATGTATATCAGCAACATCGTTGTCAGTTCCAAGCTATGAATAGAACATCTAAACTTCGTTTACATTAGAAGGGAAAATGAAAAATATTCCAAACTTTGGAAATTTAATTGAATAAAATTAAACTGAAACTCACCACATCCTTAACTTGACTCAACTTAATTCAACATAATTTAATTCAAGTCTCACCTCGCAAAGACATTTCTTCCTTTAAGGCGGTTTAGAACAATATTGCTGGCTACATTCTCTAACTGCCATGAAATCCACAGTGTAATAATCTATAAGACAAAAAAAAAATACTGGTAGTTGTAAAACAATTTTAAGGATTTACAAGTATAAAATGAAACTACAAGGACCCTTGCAACAACATCTATAGTAATACCAAACCCAAAACAAACAACAAACCGCAATCAACGGACAAAACCAAAGGGGATCTGCTATTTCAGTGCATACAGCTTGAAAAGCCACCACAACGAAATCATATTCAAATAAAGGATCCCCAGGAACGTAGGACGAACGCAACGCAACGTTAAATACACGCAAATCCATCAAGATGAGTAATAATGACAAAACACCAACATCGACTGATGACAAAGGTAAGTAAAGGCAACATTTCATTGTTTACCGGCTACGCAGCACAATGGCATTTACTGAAGTGGGAGTATCCTTTTTCCTGGCTTTAACAAAATACATTTTTCTGGTTTGCTTTTAAAGGAAATACACCCACACACTCACACGTTTATATAAGTACATACATACCTCACTACATACATAGTTTATGGTTTCAGGATAATGCGATTTTGCCAATGTGCCTGCCTTTTGGCTGTATAGCTGGATGTTTGTGCTCATGCAAGTATCCTTGTCTTTTACAGTTTAACTACAGTTTAAATAGGATTTTCTTCTATGTAATGTAACAGAAAGTTTTCCTCTTTTGTTCCGTAACTATTCAAACTTATTGTAATCATTTTATTACCCCGTTTTGGTGGCAGAGATGGGTGGGAGGTTGGCATATCGTGATTTTTATCATATTTGTGGCGTACAAGTAATAGTACTTATCCAACAATGTTATCAAACTATTTTGGCCACAGCTTTGGCGGGGTAAACGAAGGACTTAAGCTACACTGAAAGGAAAGAAAAGTTTATATTAAAAATCGGTGTAGGCCTACAACTGGAAGAAAATACAACATTGTACCTTGGCCAATTTCGGAAACTTTAAATTGTTTTATAAGACTAAGGGTCATTATCACAATGTCCGGCTACAGCTAACAAACAGTGATAATTTTTAAATTCCATACGAACTGACGTCTAAAACTTTAGTTAGCTGTAGCTGTAACTTGAGTTGCTGATAACTTTTAATTTTCATGTCTTTTTTCCAATTTATTCGCTGTCCTTTAATCATTTCTATTACAATGTTAACATCCAGAACCTATGTCATCTACTTTATGTTAATATTGTGCTTTCTTCATTATCTTGTCTGTAAAAAACAACTTTAGCGCTTCAACATTTGTTCGCAGAAGTTGCCGAACCCTTTTATTGTGTAAGGTATCCTTTGTCTAATCAAAATAGCTATAATTTAATGTCAGTCCAAAAAAAAACGAGGCTGTTGAACTGTGTATCATTCCCTTAGTTCAAACATCAGCTAAACACATTAAACACACGTGACGTATTAGTTATAATATTAGATTACATATACGTGACGTATACGTAATATTATTAAATAACCCCTAAGTCATAACAGAGCTTATGGAAATCAATAAATTATTCTTCTTTTCCTTTAATATAAATATGAGTTGTCAACTCCTCAAGGACATCAATAAAATGTAAATAATATGTATATATTTCTTTATGGGCTTTTCCATAGAAAAGTCCACTTTTTGTCACGTAATGTCGGTATCGTTAAATTGTCGTTATATTTCAGGTCCGAACAGTTCGATGGTTTTCTCTTCTTTTACTAAATATAGAGCTAACTACTTTTTGTACTTACTAAAAGAAAAGAAAACAATCGATCTGTGTGGTCCTAAAATATAAGCAATTAACGAACCTCACGTTTCGTGACAAAAAGTGTACCATTTTGTGGAAATGCCCATATGCACGAATATCCAGAAATGAAAAGACAAAAAATTATAAGCGCCCTAAAGCTCTGAAACTTAAGAAACTGTGCCGTATAAGTAATAAATGATGGCCCAAACTTCACGCAGACATTGAATTTTGCTCCATTTGTGCGGTATAATGTTGTTGTTGAAAATAGAGGCAGCGTAATAGATTACGTTAGTAAAAATGGAACACTACATGAAAGAACAACACGTATTCATTGTTAAGCATCATTCTAAACATAAACTGGTACAGTTCGCATCTTCAGCGAAAAGGCTCACTTTTATCTTGATGGCTTGGTTACTCGACAAAACTATTGCATTTGGGGTCTAGAAAATTCTTATGTGATTGCTGACAAATAAATGCATCCACGACGTGTCACAGGTTGGAGCGGATTTTGGGCTGGAGACAACATAGAACCATTTTTCTTCCAATATACGGACGTTCAGGCATTAATAGCTAATTGTGGCCATTACCGACACTTGAGAATCAATTATTTGTGCCTTACTTAAAGGATATGGCTGTGCAGAACATCTACTTTCAACAAGACGGTGCCACATGTCAAACAGCCCCAATAACAGTTCAATTACTGCATGAATAATTTTCTAGATCTATAATTTCCCATCGTGACGAATCACATATGTCAAAATCACTTGTTGCGTGAAGTTTGGAATATCCCATCGTGACGAATCACATATGTCAAAATCACTTGTTGCGTGAAGTTTGGAATATCCTTTATAAGTATAATAATATGTCATTTTGACGATCGCTCAGATTCATACCTACGCGTAATCAAATTATTCATATTATGCTTAAACGATATTAGGAAATATTGATACTTTATTTCCAAAGTGGGGGCGTATTGCACAAACTGCCCACCCGTGATGTACCCAAGTTTGTGCAAAACTTTCGTGAGACTGGATTGCTAGTGGACAACACTCACAGTCTCCGTTCTCGGATGGTGCATACCCACGATAACGGCAGTTTGATGTGAATTGGTCCATTTTTAATCGATAATTGGAACGAAACTCTAGTGTGTTTAGAACAAGTGGTTGAGAAGCCTTTTCCCGGCTAATTACTAGATTGCGTCGATGTTACTAAAAGAGGAGATCGTTGTCGAAAGAAATTTCAAAACTGATATCGAACCCACATTCTCATGTACCAGAGCTGCGCACTCTAGCCATTGCACCTCAGACGTATAAGTTACATTTATTGCATTCCACTCATGTATGACGTATACTTTATATTATTTAATATAACCTAAAACATATGGGACGTATGCGTTATATTATTTATTGAAATGTAAATCATTTGCGAGATTATGAAAATCAATGGATTGTATTGTATTTAAGCAAATTCCTTTTATATAAATCAAAATTATGTATATGGATTTTCTCTCTATTTGGATGGCGCACAAAGTCAGGCAGCCCATCAAACAAACGATATTTTGCACACTAAGGTCTGTAATTGTAATATCAGAACTCTTGGTGATGTGAATTCTCCGCACAAGGTCAGGCAGCCCATCAAACAAACGATCTTTTGCGCACTAAGTTCGGTATTTGTGATATCAGCCCTCTTGGCGATGTGAATTGGCCGAATGGGGCATCGATTTAAACCTCGCTAGCCTTATTTCTATGGGTTGTTGCTAAAGATCAACGCTGCGAGTGCGGTTTGAAATCTCCATGACTTTTGAACTTTCCTTGTACGAAATTAAAAATCAACACAAATCCTGTCAACTATCATTTGATAATAAACTACTGTAAAACTTACAGCACGCGTTTCGTTTAGATTGTGGTTGGCAGCCATTGAAAATAAAGAACCTCGTGAGATTCTACGAAAATGGAAAAACATGAATTTCGTGGCATAAGTAAAGGGTTTTTCAATAAGATCGCTACAAAAGTTTTTTTTTAAATAAAACAAAACCGGTTTTAGATACCAATGAAATTCTTTATTCCTGTGAAAGTACGTTCGATGCGATTATGTCTGGAACTCGATTTCTTTTGCATGGCCACCACTGGCACGCTTGCAGAAGGCCAGACGCTGAACCCAATTTTCGACGGTTTTCAAGCATAAATCGGCTGAAACTGCTGCAATTTCACGTTCGATATTCGTTCGAAGTTCATCAATCGTCGCCGGCTTGTTGGCATAGACCATAGACTTGACGTAGCCCCACAGGAAATAATCTAACGGCGTCAAATCGCACGGCCGAGGCGGCCAATCGACTGGGCTATTTTGTGAGATAACACGTTCACCAAACTTGGTTTCTAATAAATTGATTGTGTCATTCGATGCATGGCTTGTGGCGCCGTCCTGTTAGAACCACATGTCCTCCAAGTCCATATTATCCAATTGGGGCCAAAAATATTCGGTTATCATTGAACGGTTGCGATTCGCATTCACAGTAATGTGCCGGTCTTGATCATCACGGAAGAAGTACGGCCCAATGACGCCGCTGGCCCATAAACCGCACTAAACCGTAATTTTTTCGGGATGCAATGATGACTCATGGATTACGTGTGGATTGCTGTCTGACCAATAACGCATATTTTGCTTATTGACGAAGCCATTGAGCCAGAAATGAGCCTCATCGAACGTAAAAAAAAATTGGACGTAGCGCTCTTAAAGTTGAGGCAACTGACTCCAAATTTCGGTAGTAAGTTTTAATAATTTCGACTCGTTGTTGGCTCGTATATCTTTCCATGATGAAATAGCAAATATAACTGAAGAGAAATGTCAAAAGAGCGGGAAAAAATACCGTTATATCAGTAAAAATTCACCAAGCATAAGTTAATGAGAAACCAAGAAAAGGCTTGATAAATACTATGGGGACTCTGCTCCATCAATTCCAATGGCTGCCAAGTGGTTTACTGAATTCCGCTATGGTCATACCAGCACAAATGGCTCCGAGCTTTGAGGTCGCCAAAAAAGACTGTCACCCCAAAAATCGTCGAAAAAACCACTACTCTACTATCAAAACCTCAAACAAAATAACATCACACTTCTTAGTAAATTGCATTTACACTCTTTTGTCTAAGTGTAACATGATCTAGGAAAATGTTCAAATGCCTATGTATTCATACATTGTTATGCGATATGATATGTATGCAAGGGGATGTTAGTATTTTGATGAGTGTTGATGTTTGAATGTGTAACGGGAAATACTTGCACATACCTAAAATTCATAACATATCCGTTTCCTTTATGCGAAAAATACTCCTACATGAACATTTATGAGACACAAAACTAACAAAAGGCGAATCTGAAAGAGAAAACATAAAAGAATAGATAACTTGTACAAAACCACAACTACATCAACCAACACACAGGCACATGTGTGTAAAGATGTCAGATGTAATAAAGTAAAGAACAGAGAGTAGTAATCTTAAGCTGCCATAGATTCCTTGCAAAAACATACCCATTAAGGTGCTAGATACGACAAAGGAACATAGCATGTAGGCGGTGTCCTTAGGCGGATAATAAAGACTGTTTTTTTTTGCTTGAAAATGAAACTGAAACTTTTCTCATTTAAAATTATTTAGAAGGTATCGATTTGCAATATTATGTTGGAAATGTAAAGAGCGATTGTGTTGCAGAGTGAACTGGCAATTAACCTTAAATGAATTGCAACGTTTAACATTTGAATTAAAAGGAATTGGGAATGAGATTCCAGGGTGCCTTTAACCTTCCTACACCTGAAATAATTTTAGTTACACCTGTATTTGCGCAAGGTCTCAGAGACCGAAAGTCTGGATATATGGATATATATATGGATAATATTCTATTTCAAAACTAAAAAATACGAGGGTTTCTATTTATATTTTGGGTCCAGCAATATAAGAACAATCATTTATTTTTTGAAATAGTTTTGTTGCTATTCAATATATTCTCCGTGAAGATGACTATACTTTTGCATGCGCTCAAACCAATTCTGGAAGCACTTTCTCCACTTCGATTAAAACACCTCCAAAACATAGTTTTTGAATGCTTCAATAGCTGCTACGGGCGTCGGGAAACGTTGACCACGCAGTAAAAAGAAGTCATTGGGAGCCAAATCAGGGCTATACAGAAAATGACCAAACAATTCGACAAATAGCCCATTGTTTCAGCTGATGTGTAAGAGCTCGCATTGCCCTGAAGCAAAATGATCCGTCATCTCTTGTGGTTTTTCCTTATTTCTTCGAGAACTATTGGCAAACAGATAGTGGTCTACCACCGAGAAATAACCGTCCTACGTTCCACTAAAGGGGTTGTGGCCACATGACCGGTTATACTGAAACAAGTGCGATCATTTGCTTCGATGTGCTTCTTCCACGAACAACTTTTGTTGTACGTAGCTCGTCTTAAAGACCCATACGGTCGATTCCTGCTTTGTTTCGGGCTTTTATGCATCCATGATTCGTCATATGTGACGAGGTTATATACTGCATTTGAGTTACCCCGGTTGTATTTTTTCAACATTTGCTCTAATCCAATCGACACGAGCCTTTTTGTTTTTGAACATTCGTCAAATTATGTAGGATCCAAAGAGAACAAATCTTTTTCACGGTCAAATGAACATGTAATATGTTATTGATGCTTGTCATAGTAATGCCCAAGGATGCCTAAATCTCACGGTATGTCACATGTAGGACCTGCTTTATCAGTTTATGTACAGCATCGATGGTTTCCGGCAAAACGACCAAAGTTGGACGACGTTCACTACAAGCATCCTGGAGCGAACGGCGTCCGAGACTGATCTCTTGGTATCAGCGATTTACAGTGGTTTTTGATGGTGCTTAATCACCAAATGTAGAAACAGGTTGATTGTGATACCCTAATCTCTCTCGAAAATCGTAAAAAATCATCGTACGAAAATTTTCTTGGGTTTAATTCCAATTTTTTACCACGATGGATTTTACAACACAACAAAAATAGAAAAATAGAAATGGAAAATAATGCTCATAAGTGACAACGTTCTATGACTGTTTATGTTAAAAAATTTCAAACCTGTGGAAAAAATTTCAAAACGAAAGTTGCTGTTTGCATCTGGCAACACTAGGTACCAAACAAAAATAGCAACCTCTAATAATGATATAATAATTGTCATGTAGTAACATTATTTTCAATTTATTTTATTGAATTTCAGTCTTTTACAAAACAGCCTTCCAAATGCCTGGTTTTATCTTAGGTGTTTCGTCAACCAACGAGCGGGTATAGGAAGATTAAAGGCACACACACTGTTGCCATGGTTTGGCTGGAACGATAGAAATGTAGCGAGTTTCTATAATCTTACATTTTAAATTTTTTATCAGTTCCTATACATTTACTTGATAAGCTATAATATCATATGTGGCGTATACGTTATATTATTTAATAAAACCTAAACCCTACGTGGTGTATGCGGTATATTATTTTATGAAACGTAGATCATACGTGACCAATACGTTATATTATTTAATAAAAAGTAAACCCTACGTGGCGTATGCGTTATATTATTTTATTAAACGTCAATCATACGTTTTATTATTAAAAATGTAAAATTATAAATAAATGTAAAATTTTTGCAAATTCATTTCATAATGATTTGCAACGCACAGGAATTGAAATACACTATTGAAGTTTTGTTGGTCAAAATTCAACTCCAAAACCTTATGAAAAACCCTACAAATTCCCAGACGTTTTCTTGTAGAATATATAAAAAATTTATTTTTTAACAAATTCCTTTAATAACACTGTGCAAGTCGAAAAAACAAAAGTTGACTCAGTGGACTTACACGAATTCGGGTCCTATGAATCGCAATGCATCATTAGATTTTTGCACTATAATGATGGTTTGACAAAAATTTCTTCATACACAATTTTAATTTTTAAGCAAAAACCTATTATTTTTCTCCATAAATTTATTTATAACTGCGAAACTGTTGATTATCTTGGGAAATAGTATAACTGTAGATTAAAGATATTGTAATTGTTAATTTTTCTAATTTTGTTTAAACAAAATCGGATGAGTCGGTCTCGAGTAATGGTGACATATGTATATACATGTCTCAAAACATGAGACAGTTCTCTGAGTAATAAATTTAAAAAAGAAAATTTTGTATGAAATCATCATTATAGGCCCAAAAAAAGTAATGATACAGTTCGATTTAGTGTAAATTAAATTAATTAGTGTAAATCCGTTGAGCTCGCATATTGTTTTCAAATTCTTTTTTGAAAAACTTGCACAGTGTAATGATTTGCAACGCACTATTGAAGAAAAAAAATATTTTTCAACATAATCTCCTTTTAGCTCAATAATAGTCCAACGTTTCTACAATTTTTGTAACCCTTCCAAAAAACGTGGGATTTTTCGAGGTCCATGAAATAGGCATTTGTTTGATCAATAATTTCATCGTTGGAGCTAAATCTTTTTCCACCGAGCCATTTCTTTAGGTTTGGAAATAGGAAAAAGTCACTGGGGGCTAAATCCGGAGAATATGGCGGATGATGTACCAATTCGTAGCCTAATTCCTGGAATTTTGCCATTGAGACTACACACGTGTCGGGTGCATTATCTTGATGAAAAACAAAATTTTTCTTGGCCATATGGGGTCGGTTTTTTTTAAATTCTCGTTAAATCGGTCCAATAAGTTGGCACAATATTCGCCGTTTATTGTTTTCCCGTTTTGACGGTAATCGATATGGATTATCCCGCGCGCATCCCAAAAAACTGTTGCCATCACCTTATTGGCCGACAAACTTACCTTCGCCTTCTTCGGAGCCGATTCACCCAAAGAAACGCATTGTTAAGACTGCTGCTTGGCCTCCGGAGTGTTGTAATGGATCCATGTTGCATCCAGAGTTACAAAATGCAAAGTAAATGATGGAACTTGCTCAAAATTTGACAGTAGTCTGTTAACAGGTGGTACTTGATGGGAGCAGTATTGTATTTCATACAACTACGAGGGAACTTCGAAAAGTAACGGTCCTATTGATCCGCCCTCTATTTTCCATCTTTTCCTGTCAAATAAAGAATGAAATGGTTTCCGTTACATCCCATGAATAGATTAGAGAGAGCTTCTCACAACCACTCACAACCACTTGCGTTCTACTTTTACACTCACTGATTGGGACCTACAGTTTCACGCCGGTTCCGAACTGTATTTTGAGAAGCTTTTTCAAGGTTAAATACTCGATAGTGTCGCCATAACTAAGCGAGGTGACCGTCGTCGAAAGAAATGTAAGGTGGCCAGATCAGGGATCGAACCCATGTTCTCATGCACAAGAGGCGCGCATACTACCGTTGCACCACCGACGGTTGGTATTTCTTATCAACTACCAAACGTTGATTTATTGAAATTTATCCAAATATTGATCAAGATTTTGTCCCCTCGGAATCAATTTTGTTGATACCCTCAGAAAAATCCTTAAAATCGAGTCACTTTACTTTCGATTAAGGATGCGAATAAAACAACAGCAGCAAAAGTTCAATGAAGTAGTAAATTGTTATGTAAATAAATCACTTGGAAACAAATTTCAAAGAACACAAGGGAGAGCCAAAAGACATGTAACTCAAAAACCAAAACGACTTGGATTTTACCCGTAACACATGGATATCCTTTCATCGTCTTGTCCGCAATACTTAGCACTCAGGCACCTTTGCCAGGTGTTAAATAGTAAAACTGTCGATATTCAACATTTCTTTAGGCTTTCCATTCATTGTTTAAGGATTATTTAAAGGACGAGTTGATGATGTTTCTCCGTTTCACTTTTGGTCTGCTATGATGATAAGATTTTTTTTTAATTTATACAACTAAAAAGACACAGGAATTTTGTATTCTACATATTGTTTACAAGAATGTACAAAAATATGGGTCACAAATTCTATATGCATCTTTATGATGTTGCTCGTTAGTTGTTTGAGATATTTTACAAACAATTTACTTTTGTACCGAAAACAATGACAACAAATATCGCAACAAAAAATAGTTAACTACATTCCGCATTCTATTATTTTGTATGTGAAAATAAACAAATGTTATGTCTCTTATCCTAAAATATATCAGATTTCTATTGTTTGAAATTAAAACAAAAGATGTGAACACAAAAGGATACATCTGCAGTCAGTTTAAGTGGAGCCTCTATAGGCAGGAGATTCGACAACAAAGTCATTTCATACATGTATCATATATCATGATTAAAAGTAAATGACATATATATCTTTTTTCAATGTATAACAACACTGTCGATCGTAGGAATAATCAAAATTCATATGATATCATATGCAATAATTTGTAGAAATTAAGACAAACGACAAAGGAGACGAGTCATCGCAATTTACATACTAGTGCAGTATATACATATGTTGAGACTCAGGATTTCAAGGCGAAAATTTGACAATTTTCTGTAAAAAGAATGGGGAATGAGGATTCTCCATTGTGCCTTTAAATGGTCTCTAAAATTTCTTTAAAAAGTCTCTCAAAAAATGTATGGCTTAATTTGTATAACCCCCAGGATCCAATAATTGTGTGTTCGAACTTTACTTGAATTTGGCAATTTTAAGACACATCGAAAAATGGGACGACCACGACTTCGCTGGAAAGACCAGGTGGAATATTGCCTGCGAGAGCTTCGTATTACCAACTGGAGGAGGAAAGCTGAATACCAAGCCGGTTAGAGAAACATTTTGTAAGGCCAAGGTAAGGGTGGCCTTACAAACAACCAACCTGAAATAACTCTTACCTCGGCCTTACAAAATGAGGATATCATGTACCTCTAACTGGCTTGATATTCAGCTTTCCTCCTCCAGTTTGCAACTCCAAGCTCTCGCATACAATATCCCCTTTTTCGATGCCCTTCGAGTACATCTTCGAACATCTTTCGCATTCGTTCATTCAGATCCATTCTAATAATATGGCGTAAATTCGCAATTTTGATACGCATAACTACAAGGTAGCGCAAACTTAATCACCCTATCGGAAGTTGTTATAATTTTTGCAAATGGCGTCAATCATATCTGACATTTGTGAACTAGACAGCTGCAGTATTCAAACAGATAAGCAATGGAGCACTATACTCCGCAAGAACGGTGAGTACGAGGGCGGATCAATAAGTCCGTGACTTTTCGAACTTCCCTCGTAGTTATATTAAATACAACACTGCTCTCATCAAGTATCCCCAGTTAATAGACTAATGTCAAATTTTGAGCAAGTTCCGTATTTTACTTTTCGTTTAACAGCTGTTTAAAACATGCAACCTCGTGCATTTTTTTTAAATGGAGAAAAATAAATTTCGAGTGCTCATTAAATATTATTTTTTGCGTCATTAAAACCGGCAATCAAACCAAGAAAAGCTTAAATAACAGCACCTTCGATTTCAATGGTAAAAAAGTGGTTTACTGACTTTCGTTGTGGTCGCACAAGTACAAATGACGCTGAACGTCCTCGACGGCCAATTGAGGTCAATACACCCGAAAATGTCGAAAAAATCCACGTTATTGTTGGCCGATCGAAGAGTAAAAGTGCGTGAGATTGTCAATGCCATAGGCATTTCATATGGCAGTGTGATTTCGATTTTAAATGATCAGTTGGGTTTAAGAAAGTTGTCTGCAAGATGCGCGCCGCGTTTGGTCTCAATTGACCATAAACATAATCGTTTGACAACTTCAAAGGATTGTTTGGAGTTGTTTAATTGGGCTACGAATTGGTATCTCATCCACCATATTCTCCGGGTTTAGCCCCCAGTGACTATTTCCTATTTGCAAACCTAAAGAAATGGGTCGGTGGAAAGAGATTTAGCTCCAACGGTGAAATTATTGATCAACAAAATGCCTATTTTATGGACCTATTTTTTGGAAGGGATGCAAAAATTGGATGAACGTTGGACTAAGTTATTGAGCTAAAAGGAGATGATGTTGGAAAATATTTTTTTTTTTTTGAAAAAAAAAACTGTGTTTTATTCAAAAAGTCACGGACTTACTGATCCGCACTCGTAGTTGCATCGATTTGTTTGACCATAACATCAGTGAGTGTATCTACGGTGACATAAGATGCTCCCTATTAACACAAATCCTCTTTTCTCTGTCCCCAAATCTAAACAATCTTTTGTGCTCTTCGGTTCGTGATTCTTTTTGGTTTTTTGCGTCATACTATCGGAAAATTTCGTTCAGACTCCGTCTTTTTATTTGATTTTATGTCGTACGACTTGGTATGTAATTCTATTATTCTGAGTCAGATTGTTCGCGCATTGATTAAGTGCGAAGAACACCCCGTCCCGCGAGTTTAGAAGCCTGGCTTTAATGCATGGCATACCAAGCATGCCGCCCAATCAAGGCAATAACTTATGAGGATTTGAATTTTTAAAAGAATAACAATCTGGCCACAATTGGGCAATTGGGAATTTGGGCAGCAGCAGGGTTTGGTGAACATGCGGTTTCAACAAGACGGTGCAACCCCACACACAGCACGAGCCACAATGGATATCGTGAAGGAAGCGTTTTTGGTTGCGTAATCTTCCCTTTTGGTGATGGCATGCTCAGCAATATCTCCCGATTTAACCATCCAAGACTTTCTTCATTGGCGCTACTTGAAGTCCCGTGTTTGCGACAACAAACCTCAGACAATCGCCAACAGTAGGGAGAATATTCGACAGGAAATCGAATATTTATCACCGGAAATCTAGAGGAGAATCGTGGAAAATGAGATGAAACTACCTTCCGGGCATTTACCCAGAAGGTAGCCTGGGTAAGTCATTTACCGGATGGTAGTCGTAAAGACCAGATCCTGTCGACCAAATTTCTATCAACACTGCCGGCAACCACTTGGCGGATATCATCCTTTCTACTTAACAGAAAAAACTATAAAGGTCCGAATAAAGATTTCCATCTTTCAAAATCATTTTGTTTTTATTTAGTAAAAAAGTTACACAAAAATAAAATTGGATGATTAACTATGCCCCACCTTATTCATACGTCGATGTCGGGATACAGATTATACAGCCCGCCATTTTCTATTATAGGACCATATATTTCTTTTCTCCAAGATTCCCCGTGATGATTCCTCAGTATGTGATATGATTCTGTGCCAGAAAGCAAGTCAGATTGTATGAGAATCTGATATAGTTGGATCTTCGTTTCTCGGGAGAAGGTCTTCTCTATAAGGTGATTGCTTAAACCGAAATAACACCTGTTTGCGAGCATATTTCCCCCTTTAAATTTCCAAACTCACGTTATTGCCACCATTCACCGCAGATCCGAGGTCAATAAATTCGTCCACTATCCCGAAATTACAACGGTTATCAACGTTCACTCTTCCCTTTAATCACGTCGATGTTCTGCTTGTCGAAACCATTAATTTTGTCTTGCTCTCATTTACTGCCAACCCCACTTTTGCTAATTCCTTCTCAATTCTGGAAAATACTGCAGTAACTTCTGGCCGATTTCGGCCAGTCATGTCTAAATTATCAGCACATGCGTGTGACTTTTATTGCCTCGTGCTGACTGCAGCTTTTCCCACGATAATCTCAATTAATATATTGAAGAGATCGCAGGTTGTCGCCCTGCCTGAGGAACCTTTAGTGAGGATTTCGTGTCGGCCAGAGTAATAAGTTGTGTCAGCTTAGCAGGAATACCAAGCTCCGACATAGCTGGGTACAGTTTTCCCCGTATCTGGCTATCGAAGGCAGCCTTATAATCTACAAAGAGGTGGTAGGTGTCGATTTGTCCTTCATGGATTTTCTGCAGGATTTGTCGTATATATCTGGATCTACAAGAAACGGCTTTAGTCTTTCGCACACTACGCTCGAGAGGGCCTTGTATGCGATGGATAAAAGGTGTATTCTACGACAGTTGAAGCCCCTGGTGGAAGGTGTTAACTCACTTTTTTTCAAAAAAAATATGTTCCCTCGTTTAATGTGTCTGATTTAAAAAAAATTAAAATTTAATTTTAATAATTTAAATATCAGATGTCGACTTCTTTTCTTATCTATCAACTACCATGGAAGCATTAAAAGGAGGAAAATATTGTTTTTGAATAAAAAAAGAGTTAACACTCTCTTCCACCAGGGGCTTCAGTTTTTACATATTCTCGGGTCGCCTTTTTGAAAAGATGACACAGTATGCTACGGCTCCAATCGTCGGGTATGAATTCGTCTAGTCAGGTTTGGAATATGAAACCTGAAACAGTTCAGCTGGTTGTCCACCAGCACTAGCGGCTTTGTTATTCTTAAGCCTAAATTACAGTTCTAACCTTCCTTTGGCTAAGCGGGGGGTAGTCGACGCCATTGTCCCGAATGTGCTCAACCACCTCATCTACATTTTAATCTTCTTGGACAAGTAAAGCGGAAAAGTGTTCTCTCGATATACCCAACATACTCTGCACATCTGTGACAAGACTTCCATCGTTATCTCTACAAAAGGTGGACCCTGATCCATTCCCGTTGATTTGGCCTTGTACTTTTCGGTAAAATTTGCGAGCCTCAATCTTTCTTCTGTAAGATTCACCCATCATTCACCATTCAACCATTTTATCTTCCTAAACAAACGGGTCTCCTATTCTCCTTATACCGCTCTGTCGCGGCTGGCGTTTTCATCACTTGTAATGCGATACTCTTCATCGTACCTCTGAAGCAGTTTCCATAGAGTGGGAAATGTACTTCCACTGCGCTTCAGGATCATGAGTATCCCTGCATAGACCGTGCGTATCTTGGTTAATTTCAGCTTTCCGATGTCGCATGGTACTTCTTCTTCTTCCTCACTGCATAGGCCGTGGGTATCTTTGGTAATTTCAGCTTTCCGATGTAGTATGGTTTTTCCAGCAGTTTTCATAGAGTTGGAAATGTACTTCCACTGCGCTTCAGTGCCACGAGTGGCCCTGCGTAGGCCGAGGCTATTTGTAGTAATTGGAGCTTTCCGATATCCAGCTTCCTATGCCTGATGTCGTACCACTTTCGCTCTGCTTAACCTAGTGCGAACCTTTGCTGAAATCAGCTAGTGATCCGAATCGATATTAGCTCCTCGAATCACACGTACGCCCATTACACTAGCAGAGTGCCTTCCAAAAATTGCCAGGTTCAACCTGGTTCTTCGCCTGTTGATCGGAGGATAACAACTGACAACCATGTTTTCGCCGCAACTAAATCCCATTCCGTTATCGGAAGTGATGGCGTGTAGTCTGAACTTACCAATAGTTCAAAGATATTTTCCCTGCCGACTTTAGCATTAAAATCACTTAGAACAATGTTAAAGTCACGGCCAGGACAGCGGTCGCATGTTTCCTCTAGGCGCTCATAAAACATATCCTTGGTGTCATCGTCTTTTTCTTCCATCGGGGCATGAACAGAAATTTGAGATATGGTAAAATATTTCACTTTTATGCGGATGGTGGCTAGAAATTCACTCACGGTGTTGAACCTTGAGACCAAATTTCGCAGTCTGTTGGCAACTACAAATCCGAAAACAAATTCAAGCCTTTTCTCATGGCTGCTGCAGTTCTTCTTCCTTCTACAGCCATGACCTGTCCATTACAATTCCTGCATAGCAGTAATATTAGCCTTATAATTCTCTATAACATCTGTCAGTTGGATAGCGGCACAGGATCTGTACAGTGTTCTAACAAACCTAATGCATATCCGTAAAGCTTGGTCCTTATAACGCTTACGTAGGTCGTCAACAAATAGAGGAATTTTCTATTTCTCATTCCATTTTGTATTTTCATTACCAATATAACAGTGGTTGAATGCAAGCCCAGTCCACCGTGGTTTTGCATTTTACCTACTGCCAGAATGATTATGTTTCACCTGCCCATTATTGAGCAGAGGCTGACCAGAATACAGTGTGTCGTAACTGGATTTTTGTTTCTTTAATATTGATCCGCCGTTGGCCATTAGTGTTTATTATATTTCGATTATCTACGTATCCGTAATATTATTTAAAAACAACTTTAACTATTGCACAAAACTTAAATCGTACATGATGTATACATTATATAATTTAATAAAATGTAAATCATTTACTTTCATCAGGGATGAGTTTTATTTAGTCGACCTTTTTTATTGGTACTTTTATATTTTATTGTTTAGCTCAAGACCATTCTAAATCTCTTTTAATAGAGATATAGTTTTCAAAAAAGAGTTTTGCAAAAGCATTCTAATGATATAGCTACAGATATCCATCATCCGTTGTTTGGAATGATGCTATTAAAAAATTCATCCAACTAAATTCAAACGAAACACGTTTCAATTGAGAATTTCCAACTATGCAAATGTTCGAAAAATATCGCCTACAAAACACACAAGAAAGTATTTGCAAAAAATTCATTCCATCTTCAGAGAACAATCGGCTCCCATAGACATGATTTTTGCTGTTGCTAAAAGACAACACAGTGGTAACATGCAACAATAATTGCATGAATTTTCGTCAGGCTCCACGTTATTCAAATTCATCAGGGATGACTTTTGTTTATCCGGCCTTTTTATAGGTAATTTTTTTTGCAAATGGAAAATAATGGAATTTAATAAATTGTATTCATTTAAATTAAATTAATAAAAGGACGGAGTCGAAATCTATATTATGGCTCACACAACAATGACTGGCATTTACTGTTTGAATATAATTTTATTCAAATATTGCCCGCGACTACGCTGTCCAAGTTCTAATTCTCCAATACTATTTCCAGCATTGATACCAGTATCTTGTGCATTACGCGAGTACTGTTGGCTTCCAAGCCTTATATTGTAGCTGGCTTATCAAGGAAGTTTTTCGACTTCACATAATCGCAAAGAAAAACCGCAGAGGTCTGATACTACACGACCTCGGGAGCCAATTGTTAGGTCCCGAATGCGAAATTATCTGCTCACTAAAATAATTTATCAATTAAGGGATTGTTTCGAGCGTTGCTCGTGTAATTGGGGGCTTCAACTTCAGGCATACTACAGTCCATTATCATGGTGCAATAGAGGGTTGCTACTTATATTTCGGCACTAACAATGAAACAACAATCCGTTATCAAAGGAAATGATTTTATTATGTTTTTAAATATTCCCCGTGAAGATCAATACACTTTTGCATGCGCTCAAACCAATTTTCGAAGCACTTTCCACTCCGATTGAGACACCGCCAAAACATGATATTTGAACGCTTCAACAGCTGCTTCGGGCTTCGGGAAACTTTGACCACGCAGCCTTTTCTTGATGTGAAGGAATAAAATGAAGTCATTGGGTATCAAATCAGGGCTGTACGGCGGATGGCCCATCAATTCGGCATTTTGAGTGCTAAAATATCCCATTGTTCTAGCTGTGATGCTAAATCTCTTGCTTTTTTCCTTATTTCTTCAAACCCTGTTGGAAACAGATGGTGGTATACCACTCAGAATTGACCATCCCACGTTCCACTAAAGGCACTGTGGCCACATGACCGGTTATACCGAAAAAAAAATCCAATGAGTGTTCGAACTCACGGGCGATGTGTTAACACATTTTTTCTACACGGTACCTGTTCGATTTCTATGAACACATTCGTAAATGTTACATTGGAAAATAGAAAACAGCGTTCAATCATATGAAGACGTTACAGTTAAATAATATTAATACTTAAAATTATTTAAAGACCCAGTGCAAGCACATGTGTCATTATTTTCTTGCTCAATACTTTTTGTTTTATTACCACAAAAGTCAAAGAATGCAAAGCAACAGACACTTGTACATACATATATACCTTGTTATATTCGTACGATATAACCGAAGATCAGCATAAAATACTTTTTTAATATTACTCCAAATTAATACTCCAAATTAAAACACTTCAATCTCGGCTCGCCGATATCGGATCGCCTTAATTTTTGGCCTAAACTCTTCGTCGAAACCCGCACTAGCTTTTTAATCCAAAAATTAATAAAATCGGCCATGAATTTCCGGAGAAAATCGCGTGGGAAAATTATATGAAAATCGCCCAATAATCACTTTTAATACCGACTGCCAAGCAACGAACAAACAAACGATGATTTACTCTTACAAACCTAACACTTGCGTATGTATTAAACTGATAGTTTACTGCCCTAGAGGCGCGCGTATAGATGTTAACACATCAAAAACGCGATCATTTGCTTCGATGTACTTCTTCCGCGAACAGCTTTTGTTGGATTTAGCTCGACTTGAAAGACCCATAAAGTCGATTGCTGTTTTGTTTAGATCCATGATTCGTCACCTGTGAAAATGTTATACTCTGTATTTGAGTTGAGACATAACACACTGTAAAAGTGTCTCTTCTCTTTTATTTATGTTGATGTTCGCACAAAGAACAAGACTAATTTGATCCTGCTCTGCCTCATCGATTACAACTTATTTATAGGTCAAACAGATCCAACATATTTATAGGTCAAACAGATTGACGCTAACCAGATGTGGCTATTATTCAATCTATCTGTTCAATGAGTAAATTTTCCTTTGAAAGTTTGGTAACTTTTGACGTAGAATACGTCTTACCTTACGGTATGAGGAGTCATGTCAGGTTTTTATTGTTGTAATCTTTATTGCATTGAATTTGAGGAAACGGCTAGATGAATTTTTTTAAAATTTTTTTTGTAGGTAAATGAAGATGTTATCTTTCGTTTGATATACATTTCATATTGGTTGATATATTTCTAGTATTTTAATTTCTCAAATGAAAATTGTTTAAACACATACACTCAAACATATGTGTGGTGTTTGGTTGAGTGTTTTTGGTTGCTCAACATTGCTTAGGAACATGTATCTAGTAAAAAGTGAAACGAACAGCAAGCTAATGTTGCTTGGCAACATGTATCTAGTAAAAAGTGAAACAAACAGTAAGCTAACGTAATAAAGCTTTTTTGCGAAAGCTTCAATAAAGCTGTTGTAACATTAATTTTGAATTGTAAAGCGTAAAGCTTTCACACAACGCTCGAATGCTAATGCGAAGACTCGAGAAGGTAAACCTTTTTTAATATTAGGGCAGCCCTCTGAACATTCGCAGAACTTATTTCAATAAAAATATTAATTAAAATACATAAATTAAATTAAGTTTAAAAAAATTGAACATGATATTTTTTTTTATATAAAATATAAAAACTACAGCAGACAGTTGTCCGAGGCCTTCGGCTACGGACTGTCCCTGCAGGCTGTGTCAGAGACACGGCCATTAAGTTTAACGTAGAATACGCCATCCGATATGACAGAAAACATATATAACAATAAATGATAAATAATATAAGCAAATGAATTTATTGTTATATATGTTTTCTGTCTTATCGGATGGCGTATTCTACGTTAAACTTAATGGCCGTGTCTCTGACACAGCCTGCAGGGACAGGCCTCGGACAACTGTCTGCTGTAACTTTTTTTTTGGACTGTGAATACTCTTTGTTGTTTTATGCCTGTCTGCTGACATACTACTTGTGTTGCCACTAGTTCCGGAACTTCTGTCCAAATCGGAGTTAGCAGATATATCTTCGATTTTCATTGGACAACGTATTTAGGGAAACAGGCTGTCTGATGGGTTCAGTAACTATAGTGAGCAATCGAACAGCCTTTAGATTTGAAATTCTGTGTTGTAGTATCCGATTTGCGAAAGTTTTTAAAAACCGGAGACCCCGGTTAATCGACTTCAAATAACCGGTGAAACCGGTTCTTCGAAAATTGAAATTTTTAAGAAACCGGAGTACGGTTAACCAGCTATAATTCGGTTAACCGGATTCGGTTTGGAATATACTACAACTCATCCATTATCAAACCAACAGTAACAATCAATCTCATCAGAATCATTATCTCGCCATGCATTATGACGCAGAAACATTAAAGACTTTTGGCTCCTGAATTCAGCCCCCCCAAGTTGTCAACTATTTAACAAAATATAAACAATTATTTAATTATTTAATATTAACATAAAATTTGTTCTCTCTACTGACCGACTTCTCAAGTAATTACATTTGAATTGTTTTCTTCGTGTAAAGTTGTCCACCTACACAGGAAATCAATACAACTTTTGAGGTTTTGTGTATTAGGAAGTTTAATTATAACTACAAGTCGGTCAAAGGTCATTCATTTCAGTTAACCATCCAAAATATCATTAATTTTATTTAATGAGCACAGTGGTTTGGTTGGTGTTCACTTTATGCCATTTGTCGCACGATTTAATTGGTGTCAAAGACAAAATCCAGTAATTAAATTTCTACATCACTTTCAGTTGAAAATACAAATTCATATTCGGCTCGGTATCACAATACTCAAATTCTGTTTGTTCGTATTGCAATTGTATATTTCAAAAACAATTTGTATTTGGGTTTAAAATGTTAAATGTTCTTATCATTACTTATTACTGAATTTTCTATTTCAATTTAAATTTTATTTCAAAATCAGTTAGAACTTTTTAAATTTCAAGTGGATAATACAAAATATTAATGTTGAAATTTATCTACATTTAGTATCTACAACTTAAAAATAAAATAAATAGTTTTCCATTACATCCCATGAAGGGATAGAGCTTCTCACAATCAGTGATCCGTGCTCCTTCTAGTTTTACACTCACCGGTTCAGAAAGGAATTTTGTGAAGCCCTTTCATGGCTAAGTACTCGATAGTGCCGCCGTGTAAGCAGGGATCGAACCCACGTTTTCACGTAGAGTCGCACACACTAACCATTGCACCACCGACGGCCATCTACAACTTATTTACCAGGGCGGATCAATGAGTCAGTGACTTCTTGAATGAAACAGTTTTTTTTTTGCATAAAAAATTATGTTTTAACATAATCTCCTCAATACACATAGTCCAACCTTTCTCCAATTTTTGTAACACTTCCAAAAAACGTGGGATTTTGCGAGGTCCATGAAATAGGCATTTGGTTGATCAATAATTTCATCGTTGGAACTAAATCTCTTTCCACAGAGCCATTTCTATAGGTTTGGAAATAGGTAATAGTCACTGGGGGCTAAATTCGCAGAATATAGCGGATGACCTACCAGTTCGTAGCCCAAATAAACAACTCCAAACAATCCTTTGAAATTGTCATACGATTACGTTTATGGTCAATTGAGAGCAAACGCGGCACCCGTCTTGCAGGCAATTTTTTAAACCCAACTGATCATTTAAAATCGAAACGACACTGCAATATTAAATTCCTATGGCATCAACAATCTCAAGCACTTTTACTCTTCGATCGGCCAACACAATATCGTGGATTTTTTTGACATTTTCGGGTGTATTGCCTCAATTGGTCGTCCAGAACGTTCAGCGGCATTTGTACTTGTGCGACCACAACCAAAAGTCAGTAAACCATTTTTTACCATTGAAATCGATGGTGCAGGGTCCCCATAGTATTGATCAAGCTTTGGTTTGATTGACGGTTTTTCGCAAGAAATAATGTTTAATGAACACTCGAAACTCACTTTTTTCCATTTTTAAAAAAATGCACGAGGTTGTATGTTTTGAACAGCTGTTAAATGCAAAGTAAATGATGGAACTTGCTTAAAATTTGACAGTAGTCTACTAACAGGTGGTACTTGATGGAAGCAGTGTTACATTTCATATAGGTACGAAGGAAGTTCGAAAAGTCACGGACTTATTGATCCGCCCTACAGTTATCTACAACTTTTTAATAAAATATTAATAAAAATGTAAGAGTCAGTTTTGGATTTCAAGAGCCGTTTGCTGTTACGATTCCAAGAAACAAAAATTTAGTTAAAAACAAAAAAAAATATAGAGTAATCACATACATAGAGCTGAGATCTATCTCATCTAACGTTTCAGTGACGTTTCAGAAGTCACGCAACATAATTCAAACTTCATGTGTGTAGTTGATATTATTTTCTTTTCGCTTTTTTGTCCGACGACTGTGAATGTCATAGAGTAATCATATACATAGAGCTGAGATCTATCCCATCTGACGTTTCAGTTCATACTTTTCGTAATGAAGTCGGTGTTATAGGGAGATATTCGACGTAAATTCACTTAAACAAGTTGGAGTTACCAGATCTCTTAGCTTAAATTTGTCATGTCGTTGTGATAGAAACCTGTGAAATTTAAACATATTTTTGACTTTTTTTGTTATTATACATTTGTGTTGTAAAGGGGTTTTCCAACAAGAGGTGTTATTTTGAATCACCCTGTATTTCGGTAGCTGCCACCTTTGAAGCTTTTATTCTTTGACATTTGACAAGTAGAAACTACGCCATCACTAAAAATGGAACGATAGACGCTTCAACAACGCATTGAAATTATTAAAATTGGGTCCTTGAAATGCAAGAAAATGATCCGGAATTCCATCGAAAAATCATCTTGACTGATGAGGCCCATTTCCACCTCGGTGGCTACGTCAACAAACAAAATTGTCGCATCTGGGGCTCGGAAAACCCAAGAGTTATTGTTGAGAAGACTCTCCATTCTCAACGTGTGACTGTTTGGTGCGGTTTATGCTCCGGCGGGGTCATTGGACCTTACTTTTTCGAAAATGAGGTTGCATCAACAGTTACGGTGAATGGATTGCGCTATCGAGAGATGTTTAAAGATTTTTTATGGCCGGAGTTGGATGGTATTGATCTGGACAACGTTTACTTTCAACAAGACGGCGCTACGTGCCACACAAGCAACGAAACCATTGCTCTTTTACGGGAAAAGTTTCCGGACCGTGTTATCTCTCTAAGAGGTGATCACAATTGGCCACCGAGATCTTGTGATTTAACACCTTTCGACTTCTTCCTTTGGGGCCACATGATAGATAAGGCCTACGCCAACAGCCCAGCGTCGATTCAAGACCTCAAAGATATAATTCGGTAGGCTATCAAGGACATACGGCAGCCACTTCGTCTTGTACAGTGAGCGATTGTATATGTGTATAGAATGTTAACATTTTGGAGTCAATAACTGTATGTCTGTCCCGTAGCAATAATAGTGAATTTTAATTCCCTCCAGGAGGCATGCAAACGAAATCAGCACACCCAATCTACAAATGCAATCTTCGTTCCAAATTGTTATAGGACATCAAAGGAAAGGCCTGCACTTCTCTCTTCTCTTTACATATACATAAAACTTATCCTAGAAGGTCTGCTCATTCTAAACTTCTGGTAGGTCTGATTTCTACGAGGACGGCAAAGATATTCCTGACTGGCAAAACATAATTTCTAACAGAGTTTAGCCAAAAAAATATATGAAAATATTTTCTTTATATACTTTATAATGTACAAGCATTGTTATATATTGTGCTCAGTAAACGACAATTCAAAATATGTGGGAAGTGATACTATTTTTCTTGTGGGTGTTGTCAAGCTAAACAAGAATCTATTCGTCAAATTTCACAAACATCCACAAAATTTTGAACCGATTTCTCGTACGTTTTGCGGTTATAAAGCAGTAACTTAGGTAATCTTACTGAAATAAATGGAAAATGCTCAGGCAATCATTTTTGAGATTGCAAAAATTTAGTTTTAACTAAAATTTCAATAACTCAGTCAATTAGCAACGGTAGTAAGGTTTCCCAATAAAATAATAATACAAATAACGCCGAAATTGTAAAATTTGGAACAAATTGGGAAAAATGTATTTCTTAAGTGTTAAAAAAAATATGTACCATTCGAAAGGCCTAAGTTAGTTCTTTCCAAGTCCTTTGAGAAACTGAAAATTGGTTGATAATTACCTAAGGTACGGCCTTATAATCGTAAATGGTATGAAAACCCCATTTTTTACCCGTAGGTCCAAGATTTGTTTGTGTGGGAAATTTCACCAATGGATTCCAATTTTACTCGACAACACGCACAAGAAAAATAGTACCACTTTCCAGGTATTTTGGACTGTCGCATAGTATGACGACGAGGACCCTGAGTGTAGTCCTCTAGCAAGACAATCTCACGAACTTTTATGCACAAACTTTTATCCTCGCGCGTTGGATGCTTCATTGCGAGAAAAACATATTTTCAACAAAGGCACAGTTTGGGCAACACAGCACTCACTTTGGAAATTAGTTTGAAATATTTCGTTCAAGCAAAAAGCAACTCATTTTGGACCGCAGAGGTATGATACGCTACAGTTAGTCAATATTTCGAACAGAAAAAATTTGTGTCAATATTTCGAACAGAAAAAATTTGTGTCAATATTTCGAATTACACATCACGATTACTCATTGCACATGGAGAATGGGTAAGATTACCAGCCGTGGTCACCCATCCCCATTTCAGATAGAATATATGAAAAAATTATTAAAATCATCTATCCATATCTCGGAAACGGAGCGTCGAATCCAAAAAACAACAGACGTTTGGGAGTTTTTCTGGGTTTTTAATAAACTGGTCCGATTCGTATGAAAGATTTTTTTTTCAAAAAATCGACAAAATAAGAAAATCTCTAAAATAAACAAATGGCTTTAACTCGGAAACGGTGCGGACAATCGCAAAAATAATAATATTTATATCTCCACAGGATGCTTTAAACAAAAAATAAATGGTGTCCCTTAACATCCCATGAAGGGATTGGGGAGAGCATCTCACAATCAGTGAGATGTGCGCTTTCTAGTTTCATACTCACTGATTGGGACCTACAGTTTTACACCGGTTCCGAACGGTATTTTGAGAAGCATTTTCATGGCTAAGTACTCGATAGTGTCGCCATCACTAAGCGAGGTGACCGTCGTAGAAAGAAATGTAAGGTGGTCTGAGCAGGGATCGAACCCACGTTCTCATGCACAAGAGCCGCGTACACTAGCCATTGCACCACCGACGGCTGCATTTAACACGTCATCACTTTTTTTTTTAAAAATCGTTAAAACTATTCTTATTCAATTGAAAATCGTGGAAAACATTATAAATCTTTAAAACTTTTTCAAAACTTTTAAAACTTTGCTAAATCGACCATTTGTCTATATCTCGGAAACGGAGCATCGAATCGACAAAATAAGCAATTTTTGGGGGTTCCTTAGAGTATTTCACAAGGTGTTTTTCATCCCCAAATTAAGAAAATCGCTGAAATAAAAAAATGCACGACGGCCACACACTTGTTGTACTTTGGTGTAAGTTTGTTGTACTTTTCTGTACATTTTGTGTACTCCTATGAGCACATTTTTGTACTTTTTGCATGCACTTCTTCACATTTACTTACACTTTTCTGTATTTTAGGTCACACTGTTTTTTAGTTGTGTGTACACTATTTATGACTTTCTGTGCACTTTTTGTACTCTTGTCCACTTTCAGTACATTTTTGAACACTTGTGTAAAAAAAATCCCCGTTTCCCATTATGAAGGGATTGAAGAGAGCTTCTTACAACCAGTAAGCTGTTCGCTTTCTAATTTTTCACTCACTGATTGTACTCTTGTACTCAGACTGATGTCCTATTGTTTAAACTTTTTATACAGATTTGATAACTTTTGCGTACACTTTTACTTCCTTTGCGTACATTTTTTGTACTCTTATGCCCAGTTTTTTTTTCAACTTTTGTGAACACTTTTTGTACTTCTGTCCAGGTAAGTGATGTTGTAGTTTGAGTTGGAGTTTAGTAGTCGGAGTTCAGGAAAGAAATTTACCACGAATCGTAGTTGCAGTGAATTTTTTTGGCCGGACTCTAACTTCGTGTTAATAAAATTTGTAAAAGTTTGGGATATTGGGAATTTGGTATAATGGAAGCAGATGAAACAACACAATACAACCCAGAAGATTACAATCGTTTAGCATTATTAGTGGCAGCCCTGTCAGAAACATTGGTTAGCGTGAAACACCCAACTTCTGTTACTTTAAGTCACGGTAATTTTGAAGAGAAGCTTTCAACGTTGTTGTTCCAGTTCCATAAATATGTCGGAAAATTTTACTAATTTACTAATTTTGTAATTAGTACAAGTTACAAAATGTTAATATGTGCATATTTTACCACACTCGCAGAAAAATTGGGTTGAGACAGCCGAATTAGCCGTAACCGAATTTAGAGTTTGTCACAACCTCATTAGAGGTTGACACACAACTAGGGCTGCGACATCGACATCGATGTCTTGAAAACATTGATGTTTCCAACATCGATGGTTTATATCGATGTTTGCATCGATGTTTTTCTGTGTGACGATTGTAACAAATTGTCTTAATATAAGGAAATATTAACCATAAAATATTAATATAAACTCGAATTGGGAATTTTTGCCCATTTATTCGCCGCCAGACGCCAACCACCACCATTATGCGTAGCTGGTTACACATGGGATTTAATGGGAAACTATTCATTTTAATCAAGTTTTGTAGTTTTTCACCTTTATATCGGGGAAAAGGGTGGTTTATATGTTGATAACACATATCTAAAAGAGAATTGCAGCAAAAACAAAACATCGACAAAAGCATTGATGATCGAAGAAACATCGATGTTTGTGACCAGTGGTGTAAATTACCTCTTCTGTTTCAATTTTGGTACCTCAATTTCTAAAAAAAATCCACCAAAAATGAAACATCCCCAAAAACATCGATGTTGGAAAACATCGATGTTTTGAGGTCGATGTTTTATTGACATCGATGTCTCTTATTTGAAACATCGATGTTGTAAAACATTGATGGTTTGAGGTCGATGTCGCAGCACTAGACACATCCTCATTAGAGGTTGACACCACCTCATGAGAGGTTGACACCACCTCATGAGAGGTTGACACAACCTCATTAGGGGTTGACACAACCTCATATTCGGCCGAATTAGAGGTTGTTACAACCGAATTAGAGGTTGTTACAACCGAATAGTGTCACAAATGAATTACGTATTAAAGGTTTTTTATTATTAAATGATGATTTATTTTCCTGTACTTTTATAAACGACTTAAATAGCGAGAAAATAAAGTCATATGTATGGGGTAAACTAAAGAGTAATACATTTATTTTACATGCCTCTTCCGACCTTTATTGAAGTCTCGGCCATCATGTGATACCGCATTAATTCTGACATGTTGCATCGCTTGATCTATGTCCTAAGGGGTTTTGTATACAGACGATTGCAGCATATTTTGAAAACCTTCAAAACTGTTGATATCTGCCTAAAAATATCTGCAAACTAAGATGTTTTAATACAAAACACATTTTACTTACCTTTCTTAATAACCACAAACAAAATCTTGATATTCTTTAATTCTTTTTAAAATAATATTTGATTGTAGAATTTTAAACGTCAGATTTTAACTACATAGCATTATGTTGTGGCAACCGAATTGAAAATGAATTCGGTAATACCTACAGAATTCATGAGAAATTCGGTTACAGCAACCGAATTGACGCCAAATTCGGTCGTTGCAACCGAATTAAGTCTAGATTCCATTATTGTGACCGAATTGCTACCAAATTCGACAGTTACAACCGAATTGGTGTCAAATTCTGTTACTACAACCGAATTGAAGCCAAATTCGGTTACTGCAACCGAATTTGGTACCAATTTCTGTTGTTGCATCCGAACTAATTTCAAATTCGGTTGTTCCAACCGATATTTTAGAAAATTTAGTTGACTGAACGAATATAATTGAAGATTCAGTTGTCACAACCGAATCTATTTTGAAACGAGGTTGCTACAACCGAATTTCGGTTGTGAGGACTAAATTCGGTTGTAATAACCTCAATTCGCTTGTGACAACCTCAATTCGGTGGTAACAGCCGAATTTACGGTTGCTACAACCTCTTTTCAAACAATTAGTTCTCTGAGTGCACGAGAAGGCTTTTGTCGCTATCTTTGGCACGCAGAAAATTGATTTTCAAATACCCAGAAATTCGTACTTCTTACATGTAGTTACGTTCGATGAAATTTAAAATCTTCCGGTAAAAATACATCCTTTAACTTCCTTCGGTATCAGTTAATATATTTTCACATTTTGGACCATGGATATCTTTGTGGACAAAAAGGACTAGCTTTTATTTATTGTTTCTTAGATGGTGCAATGAAAGTGTGCGTGACTCTTGTACATAAGAGCGTGGGTTCAATCCCTGCTCTGACCACCTTACATTTCTTTCGACGACGATCACTTCGCTTAGTGACGGCAACACTATCGACTATTTACCCATGAAAAAGCTTACCAAAATACTGTTTAAAACCGGTGTAAATCTTCCCAATCAGTGAGTGTAAAACCAGAAAATGCACAACTCTTTGGTTTTGAGAAGCTCTCCCCAATCCCTTGAGAACCCTTTGTTTTCTTTTCAGATGAAAATTAAAGCGCTGATTTGTGAAAATGTATTTATTAATTTAGTAGAATGAATAATTTGTATATTCACGTGCTACTTGGTAATTGGTTCCATTAAACAAGAAAAAACATTCCAGTACGTTAGGATTATTTGTGAACCTGAAGTCTGAGTCGGAGTCGGAATTCAGAAATATAAAAATGCAAATTTTGGAGTCTGAGTTTTCAAAACACCATTCCTTTTTATACTTTAAAAAAAATCATCCCCCATTCCTTTTTATTTTATTAGTTGCAATGTTTCATCTGTATGCGTAGACTTATTCAGGGGAATTCGTTTTCCATGTGTTTGATTTTCTTTTTTTTAATTGCGTCCAGTAATTGTAGGGTTAATTTTCTCGGAAATCTATTATTGATTAGAATGTTACCAATTACGTATTATAGTGTTTTTCGTGTTGTTAAATTGTTCGTCACTAATGGTTAATACTCGTTGTAGTAGACTCGTCGCAGTGTTAGTTATCGGGAATTTGGTTTGAGTAGAGATGTAATTTAATATACGTCTCGAACATATTTCCTTAGCGTGTGAATCAAATATTATTGTGTTTCCCTCGCGTTGTAATCTGGTTTCCAGCTACTTAATCTTACCGTGTTCCTCTTTTTCAACTGTGCATTTATTTTATTTCTGACATTCAAATAGAGACATCAAAGAAGAGATTATAAATCGCTCTTTGCTAAAATGAATAGAGATATTGAACCATCTTTAACTTGAATAAATAAAATATATATCACCCACACATAAATTGTCCGAAATGTACATAAAGTGTACAAAAAATATTGCAACAAGTACATATAGTGCATCAAAAAATACATGAAATGCCCCCAAAAGTACACAAGTGTATCAAAAAGTGCATAATGTGTGCCAAAAATATACAAAAAGTTCATATTGTGTACCAAGTGTGGTGCACTTGATTTTTTTGCTATTTGGTTCATTGACAGTGCCCCTGTAAAACTGAAGCAAACATTGATACCTTGGGCCTGGGTATTCACTATCGGCCAGATTTATCTTGCGCGTACACAATCTGTGCCCCTCGCGCAGTGGTGGATTTCTCGAAAAGATAGAAATAATTCATTCATTTCTAAATGGCTAAACCAATCCAGATTAAATTTCACATGAGCATTGCTGAGATCTCACACTAGAAAAATTTGCATATTGGAACGTCAAATAGATATATTTAAATATATTTCCAAATATTTCAAGAAGCATAAGCGTAAATCTAAACCTGCCCGCATATTTTTTGTAGGTTTTAGTAGCGCTACAAATATAAAAAAAAATTTTCAGTAAAAACCAATTTTAAAGTTTTATAAAGGTTAAAATTTTTTGATGGCCGAGATTGTCCAATTTGGACTCCTCTGTACAGCTCAAGTGTGGTCTATGGCGTTCCGATATATCAATATCGCAAGCACAATACCTCAGTTATACCCATTTAAAATTCAATCTTGATCGGTTTTGCCATTTAGAGACGGCTGAATAATTTCAATTCGTTTGGCAGAAATCCCTCACCGTGCCACCGCCACTTCTCCACCATTTTTCTATGGGACCATTCTTGCAGGATATGTTAACAAGTCGCTAGGGGCATGGCATCAGGTTCCAGTGCCTGTGTAACCTGTAAGGTAGTCTAGCTAGCTCTTAACCTGGCCAGCTTCCCCGGAATATTCCTGTTCCCTAGCACTATTGTTCAAAAAACGGGCATTTTTTAATAACCGGTTTTCGGGATATTCGAAAAATCGCGTTTTCGGAAAACCACTTTTCGGTTTCAAAGATTGGGAAAAACCGGTGAAACCGGTTAATTTTTGGTTTTAATTACGGTTATTTTTCTAAATTCAAATTTTTCTACAAAAATTAACACAAAGTAGCATTTTCTTGTCTCGTTTTGTTTGCCCGTAAAAAGATTCATTATTATTCTGAAAATATAGCAGCATTTGTCAGATTTTAATATTTTTAAACTTTCCATTAAAGAACACATCAGTTAATTCAATTCAATTCAGTTCAATTCAATTCAGTTAAATTCAACTCGATTCAATTCAATTCAAATCAATTAAATTCAATTCAATAAAACACAATTCAATTGAAATCAATTCAATTCCATTCAATTCAATTCAACTCAAATCAATTCAGATCAATTCAATTCAACTCAATTCAAATCAATTCAACACAATTAAATTCAATTCAGTTCAGTTCAATTCAATTCAGTTCAATTCAATTCAACTCAATTACATTCAATTCAATTCAAAACTATTCAATTAAGTTCAATTGAATTCAATTTAATTCATTTCAACTCAACTCAATCCAGCTCAATTCAGTTCAATTCAATTATATTCAATTCAACTCAATTCAACTCAATTCAATTCAATTCAATTCAATTCAATTCAATTCAAATCAATTCACTTCAGTTCACTTCAACTCAATTCAATTCAATTCAAATCAATTCAATTAAGTTCAATTCAATTCAATTTAATTCAATTCAATTCAATTCAATTCAATTCAATTCAATACAATACAAATCAATTCAAATCAGTTCAATTCAATTCAATTCAATTCAATTCGGTTCAATTCAATTTAATTCAATTCAACTCAATTCAATTACGTTCTAATCAATTCTATTCAGTTTAATTCAATTTAATTCAATGCAAGTTAAGTCAAATCAATTCAGTTCAGTTCAGTTTAATTCAATACAACTCAATTCAACTAAATTCAGTTCAGTTCAATTCAACTCAATTTAATTCAATTCAATTCAAATCAAAACAAATCAATTCAATTCAGTTTAATACAGTTCAATTCAATTCAATTCAACTCAATTCAACTAAATTCAGTTCAGTTCAGTTCAATTCAATTCGGTTCAATTCAATTTAATTCAATTCAACTCAATTCAATTACATTCTAATCAATTCTATTCAATTCAATTCAATTCAAATCAATTCACTTCAATTCACTTCAACTCAACTCAATTCAATTCAATTCAATTCAAGTTAAGTCAAATCAATTCAGTTCAGTTCAATTCAATGCAACTCAATTCATCTACATTCAGTTCAGTTCAATTCAATTCAATTCCATTCAATTCAATTCAATTCAATTCAATACAATTCAATTCAACTCAATTTAATTCAATTCAATTCAAAACAAATCAAATCAAATCAATTCAATTCAATTCAGTTTAATACAATTCAATTCAATGAAATTCAATTCAACTAAATTCAGTTCAGTTCAATTCAATTCAATTCAATTCAATTCAATTCAATTCAATTCAATTCAATTCAATTCAATTTAAATCAAATCAGTGTAATTCAATTCAACTCAATTCAACTCAATTCAACTCAATTCAACTCAATTCAATTCAATTTAACTCAATTCAATTTAATTCCATCAATTTAGTCAAAGTCAATTCAATCCAATCTAATCTAACTAAGTCGAATTTAGTATAATTCAGTTCAATTCTTTTTATCTTCTTAATTGAATTGAACTCAATTGAATTGGTTTTTATTGAAATGAATTGAATATTTTTATTGGGGTTTCAATCTCAAAATTTCACAGCTGTATTTAAATTTAACAATAAAATTTAACCATTGTCATGAATAATAATCTTATAGAGTGTAAAAAATTAATTGATGTACTAATTTAAGTTAGTTAATTGTAATTCGAATGATGAACTAATTGCGAAATTAAACACTGCTTAAAACCTTATTATTATTATATCTCAAACTAGATGTCGTGTTATTTAATTCATTCAAAAAATATCTTATAATTGAAAATTATATCTGTGTGTAACACAAATTAAATATAAACCGATTAACCGAGATCTAATAACCGGTTTTCGATTTATTCGAATATTACGATTTTTTATTTGTAGTAATGGGACGCTGATCAGGTGTGCAATAAACGACTTCAGTCTTTCGCACAACGCTCGTAAGGAACAAAGTGATCTCTCTATATTCCCAAAAGACTCTGCACATTTGTGACAAGATTCACGTCCATATCTCTACAAAAGTGGCCCTGATCCAATTTCCTCACTCTCGCGATTTATTTTCTTCCTAAACCTCTCCTCTTCCTGCCTCTCTCCTCTTCTCCTTATACCGCTCTGCCGTGGCTTGTGTTGCAACTGACAGAAGCATTGCCATACGTAGAAAAAATGGTTTCCCATTAAAACACATCAAGGAATTGGGGAGAGCTTCTAACAACCAGTGGGCTGTGTTCCACTGATTGGGGCCTGAAGTTTTTACTCCGATTCCGAATGGTGTATTGAGAAGCTTTTCATGGCTAAATACTCAATAGTTTTGCTGGCACTATAAGAGAGTGACGCCGAAAGAAATGTAAGGTGGTCCCAGCAGCGATCGAGCTTTGGATCATATGTAAGAGGCACACATACTAACCATTGCACCACCGACGGCCACAAACGTGCAGCGTTCTTTCATCACTTGTCATGCGACACCCTCCGTAACATGGTTTGTCTTTAAGCGGATTGCTATGGACATTTCCCATTAACACTGATAAGTTCGCTAAGAAAACCGAAATATCTATACTATTGATACCCTTTGTGACGTTTCATTATTCAAGCAGAGTCACATATATGTCATTAATATGGGTCACAGTATCACTGACAAAGTCAATACGTCTTCATTCAACAACTGCGACTTAATTTTAAAATGAAATGTATGTAGATGGCGCTGCAGTCGAGCAGTCAATCAAATGATTAACAATACGAAAAACTTGGCAAACACTTTTGTTTGTAAAGAAACGAAAGAAGGCTTTACTATCACTACCTCGTCCCGGTTAAGGACACTTGCGTTACATGCACGTCCTTTATTGTCACCCCAAGTTTAGCTCTGCTCCACTTTAAGGTCTGTGCGACGCAGTACTGCGAAAGTGAAAGTTATTTTTATGCCTTCCTTTTATCGGGCTTAAAGTCTTTGTTGTGCCACAATATTTATGTAGAATTTTTTTCGCATTCCTTCTCTTTATCTTTTTGTTTTCCCCGGCAGTTTTGTTACCAGTGCTGGCACATAGGTATGTATGTATATACATACTCGTATATCTCTATTAACGACGAACAGAGATGGAGAGTATGTCAATGTGTTGCGTTGAAGTTGTTGCGGTTGTTGTTGCTATTATTATTATCCTTTCGCTCAAATATAACGGGTTTTTAGGTCAAAAAAATATGGTTTGAACTGTTGGTTCAAAACGTACAACTTGGCCAAGTGAAAGGGCTAACTACGTACGACAACGAGACCAAGCGCATAAAGCTCTAAACAACAGAATGATTTATTGTAGAGCAGAAACAACAACGTGGTTATTTCATATCTTATTCCATTTTATAGATATGTAGTACACAGGATGAATGTAAATATATGGGATATTGTTCTCTTACCCACCAACAATGTTAGGTAATGAGGGGTAAAATCAACGACAGGACTTCAAAGGACTTAAGAACCCTCATGACATGTATACCCAACAACAAACAAATTAATGTATTTGTTACCGCAAAGGAGAAAGACGATGAAAGGAGAGGTTGGGATTAATAAATGTAAGGACATTAAACAGGAACAATTAAATTAATGACTTCAAAACTTATTACCTAACTTTGTTTAATACACATCATTAGCCGTTCAAAAGTTTGCTATTTGAAACGAAGGTAATTTCAAATTTGTTCCACAGTGTTAATTATTCTCCATTTGGGAACTAGAACCAAACAATTTACAGGCTGTTCTGAGAAAGTGCTGATGTTTACAATACCAGGAAATATAAATCAGAAATGTTAACGATGAAAAGGTCTTTAGTAAATCAAATTTGTTTACAGTGTCGCAGTTTCGAATCAGTAAACAAATCAAATTCAAAACGACCAGAAAATGTTGGTATTTTAATGCGTAGTATTATGCAATCAATGGTGTGACTGAACGTTGTCCTGCTGGCATCACAGCTCTTAAATATTCAGGCCACGTAATGTAGGAATAAATGTTTTGGTTTTGCCTCTGATTTTAATGGGTGACCAGTGGTACTCGTATTATAAACAAACGGGAGTTTCCCAACACTTCGCCATTTGGTGCCAAATGGTTCGGTTGTGTATCTTTACCAAACATTTATGGAAGTTTTGGCGTCAGTTGGCTTTATTCGGCGGGGATACACAAATAAATTAAAAATATAAATTAGACATAAATTAAAAAGATAATTTCCTGATTGAGGTTTTTCAGGTTATAGGGAAATCTAAACAACTTTTAAATTCCAATTAAGTTGTAACGAATGGGTTAAGTCTTTTGCACAACACTGTTGCGATAAAAATGCTTTAAATGTTTGGCTTCAATAACCTTTCCAACTGCTGTGTCTCCAAATAGCACAAGAATGTCAACAAATAGTTTGTGGTGTATATTGAAGCTTGACTGTCCGAACAGTTGATATCCCTAATGTTAATTGCACCTAAAAGTATGCTGTCGCTACCACATACAGAACTCACCACTAATGTTTAATTATTTCAAAGGTAATTGAAAACCCTAGATGATGCAACATAAGTGGTGGATTTGAAAGTCAAGGGGAATTTTCTAGATGCTGCAGAAATGGTAAAATTTCCCTGAAAACAATTACTACTGAGAGAACTATTTAACCTATTAAGCCTTTTGTACTGTCAAAATATAAGAAACGCAATATGCCTTTCCCAATATTCCCTATCGGTCTTATTCATTGAAAGTTACTAGAGCTTCGACAGACAGTTTATCATACAAAAAATGTCTCTCAAACCTCTCACAACTTTTTATGAATACGGCGGTATATTTTACAAAAAAGTGCAGCAAAGTTTTACTTTTTCTGACATAAAATGTTAACATGAATTATTCACCGGATTCTCAGCTACGTTATTGCCAAATACAATTTTCAAAATCTTTTGGAGCTCACAAAAAAATATTGGTCACCAAACTCGACAAACCAAATATGGCCAAGTCCCTGTTTTTTTAAAAAGTCTTTATTATGGGCCTGATCATGTAAATCACTTTCATATGTTGTAATTTCCTTTAAGGCTAAGACATCATGTTTTCTACGATTAGTGAAAAAAATTTAAATGCCGCGGGTTGGATTCGAACTCACATTCGCTGGACGATCGTTTCGATGTTTGTGAAGCATCATCTTCAGCAGCGTCTAGCCCGTTAAGCCACTGCGGTTTGTATTCACACAAGTCACTAACCGAAGAAATTTATTGATTGTGTTCACCACATTTCATATTCACCACATTTTTCGACATTATCCCTTGACTAAATTACGAATCTGACGTATGAGTTTTGTTAATAAAGGGTTGTTTCAACAGAGACGCTACAAAACTAAATCGATAGGGACAGCAAACGACGCCATATATTTTCCCGCTCTTTTGACATTTCTCTTCAGTAAGGTTCGCCATTTCATAATGGAAAGATATACGAGCCAATAACGAGTCGAAATTATTAAAATTTACTACCGAAATTTGGAGTCAGTGGCCTCAACTTTAAGAGGCAAACTTTAAGAGGCCTCAACAATCAGCGACGAGTCTCATTTCTGGCTGAATGGCTTCGTCAATAAGCAAAATATGCGTTATTGGTCAGACAGCAATCCATACGTAATCCACGAATCATCATTGCATCCCAAAAATAGTACGGTTTGGTGCGGTTTATGGGCCGGCGGCGTCATTGGGCCGTACTTCTTCCGTGATGATCAAGACTGGCACATTACTGTGAATGCGAATCGCTACCGTCCAACGATAACCGAATATTTTTGGCCCCAATTGGATAATATGGACTTGGAGGACATGTCGTTCTAACAGGACGGCGCCACAAGCCAAGCATCGAATGCCACAATCAATTTATTGGAAACGAAGTTTGGTGAACGTGTTATCTCACCAAATGGCCCAGTCGATTGGCCGCCTCGGTCGTGCGATTTGACGCCGTTAGATTATTTCCTGTGGGGCTACGACAAGTCTATGGTCTATGCCAACAGGCCAGCGACGATTGATGAACTTCGTACGAATATCGAACGTGAAATTGCAGCAGTATCGGCCGATTTATGCTTGAAAACCGTCGAAAATTGGGTTCAGCGTCTGGACTTCTGCAAGCGTGCCCGTGGTGGCCATGCAAAAGAAATCGAGTTCCATACATAATGGCATCGAACGTACTTTCACAGGAATAAAGAATTTCATTGGTATCTAAAACCGGTTTTGTTTTATTTAAAAAAACTTTTGTAGCGCTCTTATTGAAAAACCCGATATATGTATTCATTGTGTTCATTTATATATACAAATGTTCTAAAATCTTACAGTGAGTACTTACTTTGTTTGTTAGGTGACGTCAAAAATGCCAAGTGAAGTGAATGCGATTAGTGCGATTAGGTCGATTATTTTCAAATTCAAACAACACAATCGAAATATAAATTATTTTTAAGTGCTTTTTCGTCGCATCCGAGTGAGAAATGTTCGTACAGAAGCATTCTTTGCCATCTGGTGAAATGGTGAATAATCGAATGCAACCACAAAGATGAAAGAAATACCATAGATGATTCATTTCACCAGAGGGCACAGGCCGGTTGTGTACGACCATTTTTCGAAGGATTCGAAGAAAAAGCACTCAAAACTATTTTTATTTCAATTCTGTTGTTTGATTTTGAAAATAAAATTTAGGTAATAGAAAGACATATCGCTTTTGGCTTTTTGACAATATAAAAGGCAAAAAGGGATGGTTAAATAGTGTTTTCAATAGTTTATGATTTCAGTGAAATATTTCCATTTCCACCATTTCTGCCTATCTAGTAAATTTCCCTTTTTCTTCAAACCCACCAGGTATATTTCACCACTTATTGTATTTCTATTTCTATTACATAATAGAAAACCCTAGATGGTAAAATATAAGTGGTGGATTAAAAAGTCAAGGGATGTTTTCTAGATTTCGCAGAAATGTGAAAATTCCGCGGAAAAAAAACTATTTAACCATGTTTTTTGTTGTCCGAAAATAATAAAAGCCTTTCTGTTATCTATATTTTATTTAACATTTTTTTTAGGATTTTAAGTGGTTTTTCGTCGCACCCGAATAAAAAAAATTGTACGGAAACAGCCTTTCCCATCTGGTGAAATGGTGAATATCTTTGGTTATATCAATCGGTAACAGATACATAGATAAATAAAAAACCATAGATGGTGAAAGATAAGTGGTGGATTTGAAAGTAAAGGGAAATTTTCTAGATGGCGACGGATTGGTGGATATGGGCAAATTTCCCCGGAAACAAAAACTATCGGAAAAACTATATAGTCATGGTTGTTTGCCTTTTGTATTGTGAACAAATATCAAAACCGATATGCTTTTCTATTATTTATATTCTATTTTAAAATTTAAATAACAGAATCGAAATGAAAATGATGTTTGAGTGCTTTTTAGTCGCATTCGAGTGAAAAATGGTCGCACGGAAATTGGTGATTAAGCAACTGAATCATCTATGGTTTTTATTTATCTATGGCAGATGCCGCTACTCCACGATCTCACAACTAACGATTAAGTCGATGCAGAAAGATCGAAAACAATCGAGAACAGATGGCGCCACTACGGTGTGGTTCTGGAATCGGCTATTGGGAGATGATCGGATAATAACGGATTGGAGATAATTTTGTGTCGAACTGATTGCAAACGCGTAAAAATTTTAGGCCTATTTTTATACTCCCTGCTAAACTAAGTTTTCGACGACTGTGTACGGGGTACTAATCCGTATTAAGCGATTTTAAACGGCACCCCATGCAAAATCGTCGAAAAATTAGTTTAGCACGGAATAAAGAAACAGGCTTGTTGTATCGACGAGTATGTCCTTTTTGTCGTTGAGTAAAGACCACTACTATCAAATTTGTCAAATGACTGCAGATTTTAGAACGTGAATTCTCCCAGATCTTATAATATTGATTTTTGATCCACAATGAACCATTGTCGTCTGCATGTCTGTGATATGTTTTTTGTTATCTTCCTTAAGGAGACCGGAATCACCGTGGTATGGCATTAGTTTGACTCCGATCATCACCCAATTCAACTTTCATCATCTTTTTTTCACACAAATTTATAATTTACCACACTCCCTTTATTGCCACGTAGCTGATCACGTTGCAACTGATTGCAGCACAACCATACGTGGTGTGTCCTCTGCTTAAGTAGAATTGCGGTATTGGACACGACACCATGACGCTGTTTTAGTGTAATTTGTTAAATACACGCTGAAAAATCTGTCCATTTTGTGTTTGCAGCTTGTCGCAAATATAGTAAACTTGTGTCCATACACATTGTGTTTGCTATTCGATATTAAACTTTTGAGACACAATGACTAGTAGGTTATAATATATGTGTTTGTGACCCAAATGTGGTTCTGTTTGTTGAAAACTGCTGAAAACAAATCGAGACGGAGAACAAAGAAACAAAAAAAGCAGCAGATCTTCAATTCATGAAAACCATGCTTGCAAAACAAGACACGTATCCTGCAATATGTCGCTGTGGCTGACTTTTTTCAGCATGTACATGTTTGACTTCTGCAGCAGCTAAACAAAACGTATATGAAAACGTTACAACTGACTGCAATATAACTATACGTGATGTCTCCTCTTATTTTGTAGAGTTTTGGCGTTGGATATGATACCATGGGTTGTCCCGGTGTGTACACGCTGAAAAATTTATTTTTTTGTTGTAATTTGGGTGCAAATATAACGTGTTTGTAGATTGGCGCAAATATATTATACTTGTCCCCAAACACTTATTATGTTTGTAATTCAATATAACATGTTTGGGATATATGTTGATATATGTTTTTGTGACCCAAATATGGCTTTGTTTGTTAACAACTGCTGAAACAATACCGCGACAGCCAACAAAGAAACAAAAAGCAGCTGGTCTTCAATTCACGAAAACAATGCTTGCAAATATGTACATTAGGGTGGCAATGAAATGTATGGAGGAAAATATATTTTCGAATTTTAATAAACCCCAGGCGGATTCTTGTTCTTTATGGTCTAAAACTGACTTGGTGAAAATTTGAGCCGTGCCGCATTTTAGTCAAAGTTTTCGGATTTTGGGTGAAAATTCGTATACACTACAAAATCGTTACTCCTCGGTGCATTTGAAAAACAATTTGCACATTGAGTTGGCTTAACCCGAATATAAACTGGATAAAGTTTGAGTAAAATCCGACCACTCTAGGGATACAAATTTTTAATTTGTAAAAATTTTAAATTTTTAACAAAAATTAAAATTTGGGTTTTTGGGGTTTTTTTTCCAAAAAATTTATCTAAATGAAAAAAATATTTAACTTGGATTCCAATACCTTCAAGCAGAAGTCTATACGCTTCCAATAAGCTATAATACGATATATTCATGCAACGGTTTCATGGTGTTATCGTTAAAGTTATGAATTTTGTCAGTGACGCAATGGTTAGAGTGCACGACTCTTGTGCATGAGAACGTGGTTTCTGTACCTGTTGTTAGCTATGAAAAGGCTTCTCAAAAACCCGTTCGTAACCGGTGCCAACAACAAAACAATTAATTAAAGCAATGAGACATATTCCTTACAACAATTCAACGCATCAATGAAACATATTCATTGCTGTTATGGTAGACATTCATACCAGTAAAAACAAGAAAAATATTCATAACAGCAATAACATTTGTTCACAATAATGAAACATATTAATCGGTGCAGTAAAACATATTCACCGCAGCATTGAAAGGTATTCAAAGCAGTAAAGCGAAAAATATTCATTCGACACCTGAAAAATTGAAATTTTTTGTAGTTTGGATGCAAAGATAGCGTATATTTCAAGCTCGTCGCAAATGTAATAAACTAGTGGCCAAACTCATTGTGTTTGCTGTCAAAAATGTTATAATATATATATTTGTGAGTCAAATATTTCTGTGTTTGTGACACGAATACAGCTGTGCATGTTGCATTGTTTGTGCTCTCTCAAGAGCAAAGGAATAAAAGAGGGGCAAACAGAGATTATTCACAGTCTGGCTTGTAAGTGTGTAACCCCATTTTTGCATTATTCTATCAGTCAGTGATTCATAAATATTCCTAAATGTGTGTGTAAATTTCAGATGAAGTGAGTGTTGCTTATTTTGGCTGGTGTATTGCATTTTAGTTCCATGCATTCAGTCGTCAATGGTTCATCGGAAAGAGGATATCGAAAACGTTAGGTCGTAAAAATATTTGAAATATTTGTGACCATCAATGAAACATATTAATTACAACAATCAAACAAATTCATAGCAACACCGATCAATTATTGTCTCAGTGACGAAACATTCTCGGTTTATGAACACATTTACGTTGCGGTAATGATACTGTACGTCAGCTCACTTTAAGTGACAATAATTATTGTGGCGAAGAACATTTTCATTAATGTAACGCAGCTTTTTTGTACAATGTGTGAGTGGCCCTTTCACACATGCATTCATAAGGCAGGAAGTCTAACTGCGTTGACTACAAGTTCTTGGTCGTCATTTCTACTGTCAACTTTAATATCATTATAATGGACACATATAAAGGGTTTTCCAAGAAGAGGTGTTATTTTGGTATTCAAAGAAAAATGCCATTTTTGAGATAAATGAACGGATGTTTATTTCATAATAAAGAGGAAGGTATGCCGGTAATAATGAAAAACAACATCAGCCAAATGGCCACCACGACCACGCTTACAGGACCATATCCCTTTCATGAAATTTTTCGTAACCAAATCGCAAAGTGGCTGCGGTATGTCCTCGATAGCCTCACGAATTCTATCTTTGAGGTCTTGAATCGACGCTGGGCTGTTGGCGTAGACCTTATCTTTCACGTGGCCCCAAAGGAAGAAGCCGCAAGGTGTTAAATCACAAGATCTCGGTGGTCAATTGTGATCACCTGCGGTCCGGAAACTTTTCCCGTAAAAGAGCAATGGTTTCGTTGCTTGTGTGGCACGTAGCGCCGTCTTGTTGAAAGTAAACGTTGTCCAGATCAATACCATCCACCTCCGGCCATAAAACATCTTTAAACATCTCTCGATAGCGCAATCCATTCACCGTAACTGTTGATGCAACCTCATTTTCGAAAAAGTAAGGTCCAATGACCCCGCCGGACCATAAACCGCACCAAACAGTCACACGTTGAGGATGGAGAGTATTCTCAACAATAACTCTTGGGTTTTCCGAGCCCCAGATGCGACAATTTTACTTGTTGACGTAGCCACCGAGGTGGAAATGGGCGTCAGCAGTCAAGATGACTTTTCGATGGAATTCCGGATCATTTTCATGCATTTCAAGGACCCAATTTTAATAATTTCAATACGTTGTTGAAGCATGTATCGTTCCATTTTTAGTAATGGCTTAGATTATACTTGTCAAATGTCAAAGAATAAAAGCTTCAAAAGTGACATCTACCGAAATACAGGGAGATTCAAAATAACACCTCTTGTTGGAAAACCCTTTATGTGTAGTTATTGTTAACTTTATTCTTTTGCTCATAGATGAATTAAATCCTTGCTTTTTCGAGTGTCCCAGATAAAACCGATTCGATTTTACGAGTATTCAAGCTTCTTTTCTCGTTTTTTTCTAGAAACTTCAACCTTTTCAAAATTAATTTGCCACACTCGTAAACTCAACCATGTGAATGTAGGCCAAATGTTATCGATCAGAGGGGGGAACAATTAAAAAATTCAAAATTTGTTGCATCATGATTTTAATTAGCATGAAGCAGAAAAAAACGTTAAATTTAAAATAGAAAACCAATACAATGGACGATGCAGGCTGCAGGACACCTACACCCAAATCCACACACTTATAAAATCCCCACAAATGGCCAATAATTCGAAGCCTCCAGCATTGCAGTGTAGTAAGGGGGTGGGCGGTGATGAGAATCATTTGTTATTTTTAGCTTTAGACGATATTGTGATATTAGCCAATACCAACACAACAATACACCACACCAGCATACCCAAGTGTGTGTATATTGAATGATATTTAAGGATATCTGCTGGTGTTTCGTGACTGCCTCCCTTGCTGCTGTTCTCTCCCTCTCTCTGTCTCTCGCTTTACTCGTGCAATAGTATTAGATTGCAATCCACTACATGATTTCACTGTATTTTGGCATTTATTGTCCAGATGACAGACTAAACTTCGCGAACATGAGAAAAGCAATAACGTAGAGCACCAACAGCATTATTGTTGTTATTTTAGGGCCAGGATATTTGCATGCATATGCATGCACGCACATACACTAACCAACATGGTCTGTATCATGCAACGTGCATCATGATGAGCTGTACTTTTTATCTTTTTGATGGCTTTTGTTGTGTTTGTTTGTATGGTTATCAGCGTTTTTGCTGCTATGCGCAAACAAAGTCATTCTAAGCGCGGCAAATCGCAAAAATAACTGGGCTTTGGAATTAGCATCCATTTTAGATTCCGAACAGAATGAAATGAACAGCCTGAAATATCCGTTTGAATACTGACGGTGCAGGCACAGTGGTTTGGCAAATGAGGAAATCATCTGCTTCATCTAACTGCGGAGATTGTTTTTGCTTTCGTAGTCAAGCGCAGTAATGACTTTTCTGGAAATTGCTGCAGCTGCAAGCAGTCAGTTGTTGTTTATAGTTAATTTGCTCTTACTAAGACAAATAAACCAGCAAAAACAATCAGCTAATGTGAAAAAACAAGAAAATCACTTGATTTATCTAACTGCGGAGATTGTTTTTTCTTTCGCAGCCCAGAGAAGCAATGGTTTTTCACAGAATTGCTGCTGCTGCAAGCATTCAGTTGTTCTTTACACTTAATTTGCTCTTGCGAAGACAAATAAAACAGCAAAAGCGTTCAGCAAAAACGAAAGAGAGCAAGGAAATCATCTGCTTCATCTAATTGCGGAGATTGTTTTTGCTTTCGTAGTCAAGCGCAGTAATGACTTTTCTCAGAATTGCTATTGGTGTTTACTTTGCTTCTACTAAGAAAAATTAGTCAGCAAAATCAATCGCCAAATGAGAAAAAATCAAGGAAAGCATTTGTCTCATCTAACTACGACGATTGCTTTTGCTTTCGTAGTCAATGGCAGCAATGGCTTTTCACAGAATTGCTGTTGGTGCAAGCAGTCAGTTATTGTTTAAGCTTAATTTGCTTTTGTCTAACTTCTTGACTTTGTAGTTTTCGCAGTCGAATTCACCATTGAAGTAATATTTGAAAAATGCAGCAGCTAAGGCCTAAGATTGCCTGACTTGGGACTAAATCCGGAGAATTATAAAGGGTCCGCCAAATAACTTTTTTTTTTGAAAATGCTATAAAAAAAACTACTGAATATTTTCTCAAATTTCTTTTTTTATTTAAAAGTACAATCCTTCCGGTTAATAATGGAAAATAATTTCATTCAAATGGCTGCCTCGGCTGGCCATGCAGTAGCCTACACGATCGGTCCAATTTTTAAGCACATTATCGATTGTGTGCAGCTGTATTTCACCAATGACTTCACGAATATTGTCCTTTAAAGCGTCAATTGTCTCTGGATTGTCGGCGTAACACGTATCTTTGAGGGCACCCCACAAATAATAGTCCAACGGTGTCAAATCGCAGCTCCGAGGTGGCCAAACGACATCAGCTCTGCGGCTGATAATGCGATCTTCAAAAACAGGGCGCAAAACATCGAGTGTAGCTTCGGCTGTGTAGCACGTATCGCCGTCCTGTTGTAACCAAATGTTGCCAATATCCTCCTCTTCAATTTTTGTGAACAAAAATTCGTTCAACATGGCCCGATAACGATCGCCATTGACTGTAACGGCCACTCCTTGCTCATTTTCGAAGAAAAATGTCCCAATTATGCCTCTGGACCAAAATCCGCGCCAAACAGTGACTCGTTTTGGGTGCATCGGCTTTTCAATGTATGCGTGCGGGTTTTCTGTGCCCAGGCTGCGATAATTTTGCTTGTTTACATACCGCGCAGTCGGTGTCGGACGGCCGGGGTATCGGCGACGGTATTCACGCTGCACCAACGCTACAGACGTATAGTTACGCAAAAAAAGAAACACGATTATTCCCCGTTTTTGGGGAGTGTATCGCTCCATGGCTTATTTATTTGTATTCTACATCTGTCTAGTCCACAAATGTCAAAACAGATTTGACATTGGCGGCCATTTGCAAAAATAAGAGCATCTTCCAATAGGGTGGTCACTTTTGAAACACCCTGTATGAATATTTGGCGCGTGTTTCAAGCATTTACGTGGTTCATGCAGAATGTTTTTGAGAGAATATTTATAGAAGCCGATATTTTTCAGCGTGTAGTAATAAAATCTTTTTTTTCGTAGATTTTTTTCAACTTCGTATTCTTTCTCGTCAATTTCCTTCTTATCACTATTCTATTTTTATTTTTTAACTGTTGTATTTTGTTTGTTACTTTGCAGTCATATGTTTTTTCATTTTTCAAAACTGATAGTACACGCTGAAAAATAACGGCCCAACAATATATTGCAGGAGCCATGTATGTTTGCAAGCATTGTTTTCCTTAATTGAAGATCTACTTCATTTTGTTGCTTTATTGTCTGTCACGCTTTTGTTTTCATCACTTTTCATCAAGTAAAGCCACATTTGCGTCACAAACACTTATATTATTGTGCCACAAACGTGTTATACTTAAAAGCAAACACAATGTGTTTGTACACAAGAATACTGTATTTGCGACAAGCTGCAAACACATTATATTTGCATCCAAACAACAAAAAAGGCAAATTTTTCAGCGTATGTAAATCGAAAGCAGAATGATAGAACGATTTCTGTCAAATAGAAGAGAGTTTCATTCCGTTTCTCTCTCCGTGGATTGTCCTATTTACACCAATGGTTTAAAATGCCCTTAAATTGTTTGAGGTAAGTTTGAGGAAAAAATGACGAGGAGTTTTTACAAAAAAAAATATTTATTTCGTCTGAAAAAGATCCTTGTCACACCACTGTCTTTCCATTGTGTAGGACTGCGAATGTTTAATGTGTTTCCGTCATTCCATTGCTATTAATAGTGGCTTTTGCTGTTGCTTGGACCTTTAAGCCACGCTGACTCTAGTCACACTTCTTCACTGGCACACGTACTAACACCCATACAACACATCCAATCACACCAACTCACACACACACACACACGCTCATAAATACATTTATTCACCGATTGTTTGCGAGTCTCATGTCATGCTTTAGTGCAATTTATAGTGAATTTAGGAGCTTTGCGTGTTGTTTGTTGTTGTTGGTTTTCTTTTTTGAATTTGTATTCACTTTATGTACGTGTGGGCAAGTGTGAGAGAGGGGGATTTAGTACGTGAGTAAGTGTACGTGAGCGTAAACATGCGTGTGATTGTGTATTTATGTTATGATTTATAAATTATTACCAATGACCCACACATTTATATCTATGTGCTCAACACTATTTGGATGTGTGTGTGTGTGTTAAGGAATTTTGATGGTTTAACCAAGATATGTCGATGGCGTTGACTTCGCTGCACTTTGGGCTATGTTCACAAGAGAGGGGGACGTGCCGATTGAGGAACATTACCAGCCAGCACTTAATAACAACACATTGTGATGGATGTCAAATGGAAACAAAAATAATGTCATAACCTGCCACTTTAGTTAGGGCAGCAAAGAAAATCTCTTAATTGTATTAATTGACGGTTTGATAAATTTTTAAAAATTTAAAAGAAGCGTTTTGTTACACCACACAGTGGTGTAATCAATGGTGAATAGGGACAATTTCTATAATTATGGCAAATATTATAAAGGAAACTGCCACCGGACACAAAAGATCTCCGCATCAAAATTTATATAACTTAAGCCTCTATCTTGAACGAATGCTTTCGTTCGTGTTCGAGACGAAAGAAAGTTGATTTGGCTTCGACAATCTTGGCATTGCAAGTCGAATGAAGTCATAATTTTTTTCAAAATATTTCAGTACAAATTATATATATTTCGAATGTGCTATCAGTTGGCAACAAGCATAAGTCAGGCGAACGAAAATGTTGATTTAGAGGCACCCAATTTCAGTCGAATGTGAGTGACTGATATTTGTTCATTCAACTTTTCGTTCGAGAACAGAAACAGGCTGTTAGTCTTTCTTTTCAAAGTAAAATTTACATTTTAAACCAAAGAGTTGACTGCATCAATATTTTACAAGGCTCGGAGTAAAATCAAAATTGCAGCAAGTTTTACTTACTTACTTACCCGGTCAAGAACAAACCTGGGGGGTCAGGACCTTACAAAATGACGGTAACATATTTCGCCAAACAGTTCGATATTTTGCCTTATCTCTCCAGTTGGCAATACCAAGTGTACGCAGGGATTCCTCAACCTGATCCCTCCAGCTGAGTCTTGGTCTTCATATTTGTCGTCTTCCTTCGAGTTCGGTTTCGAAAACCCTACGTACTGGTTCGTCTTCATAAATTTAACTGGTAAGGCCTACCCAGCGCAATGACGTTATTTTGATCCGCTTAACTATGTCAGTGTCAGGATAAAGCTCATACAGCTCATGTTTCATACGTCGCCGATACTCGCCGTTATGTACTATAGGTCCCTACATTTTTCGGAGTATTTTTCTCTCGAAGACTCCTACATATATTTCGTCTGCTTGCGATATGACCCTGGATTCTGTGCCATAAAGCAACACAGGTTGTATAAGAGTCTGGTACAGGTGAACTTTTGTTAGTAAAGAGAGGGCTTTATCTCTCATCTGCTTGCTTAGCCCAAAATAACATCTATTCGCAAGCTCCGCTCTCCGCTCATCTCAAGGCTGATGTTATTTCTTTTGTTTACGGCTAATCCGAGGTATATAAATTCGTCCACCACCTCGAAATTATAACGGCTATCAACGTTTACGCTTTGGTCTAATCGCATGGAGGCCCTGCTCGTTGAAACCATTAATTTTGTCTTGTCCTTATTTACCGTCCGACCCACTTTTGCTGACTCCTTCTTAATTCTCCAAAAGACCGCAGTAACTTCTCTCATTGTGCGCCCAATGATATCTAAATCATCAGCATAGGCGAGCAGCATGTGACTTTTGCTGCTCATTGTTTTATTCATATTGACTGCTGCTTTTCTCATAATGATCTCCATTAAGATGTTAAATAGATCATACGATAGGGTATCGCTTTGCACGAGGCCTCGCTTAGTTTCGAAAGATACGGTAAGATCCTTAGCAACTGTCACTGCGGATTTTGTGTTCGTCAATGTCATCCTGCAAAGGCGTATGAGTTTTCCAGGAATACCAAGCTCAGGCATTGCTTCGTAGAGTTCCTCCCGTATCGGGTTATCGAAGGCCGCCTAATAATCGACAAATAGATGATAGGTGTCGATTTGTTTTTCATGGATCTTCTCCAGGATTTGGCGTAGCGTGAAAATCTTGGCAATTGTGGATTTTCCAGTCATAAAGCCACCTGGTATGGTCCAATCAGGTCAGCGATAATTGGTTTTAGTCTTTAGTACATTACACTTGATATTACCTTATATGCTATGGATTAAAGGCTTATACCACGGTAGTTGGCACAGAGACTCTGGTCACCTTTATTAAATGTGGGACATAATACACTGAGACGCCAATCACCGGCCATGCATTCATCTAATCAAATTTTGCTAATGAGCTGATGCAATTGCAGCAATGCACTCGCAGAAAAATGTGTTTGACATAAACAAATGGATTGCAATTGCGATTAGGGGTTGTCACAACCAAAATTTATGATTATCGCAACCGTAACTGCAATTGCCTCAACCTAATCAATAATTTGATGAGATTGGCAACCAATAAAATCAGTTGTGACAACCGAATAATTAGATTAATGCAACCGAAATATTTCATTACAATTTCAGTCGTGGAAACCAAATTATGATTGATTTCGGTTGCGGCACGCAAAGAAAAAACTCATTCCTCCCAAACGAAATCTCAGATAACTGAAGTGCGTTTGGGGACCGTAGCTTGGAGAAACAAACTTCTGTTAATCCATATATATATCATCTCGTTTGGGAGAACCGAAAAAAGTTTGCAGTAATCCAGTTATGAGAGCTGAGAGCTGAGAGCTGAAAACCCCCTTCCGTTGGGGGACTGTAGTTGGGAGAAACGAACTTCTGTTAATGACACATGTCATCTCGTTTGGGAGAACCGAGAAACGTTTGCAGTAAACAAGTTATGAGAAATGAGAGCTTGAAAAAACCTTTTCGATAAACGAAAAGCCGTTCCGCCAACTGTTCCTTCTGTTACAGCAACCGAGTTGTAGTTGCTCCAAACTAAAGAAACGTTTGCGAGAACCAAAAAACGTTTGCAGTAAACGAGTTATGAAAAACATAAACTGAAAAAACGTTTGCAAGAAACGAAACACGGTTCCACCACCTGTTCATTCGGTTACAGCAACCGAGTTGTAATTAAAACTTTTATTTATGGTTTTGTTTTGTTTAAATTTCCAACTTTTATGACTTTGGAGTGTGTTTGTGAGTGTACTGAAAAGTATATATTCAAGTGCTATTCTCTTGGAATAATTTAAAACAGGTCAACACTCTCTTGGAATGACGTCGTATATTACTTACTTACTTACTTAGGTAGCCTCCAACAACTAAGAGGGGTCAAGGGCCTTACAAAATGAGGACACATGTTTTCAACATGTTTCTCCAACCGGCACGATCTTCAGCCTTTCTCCTCCAGTTGATAACACCAAGCTCTCGCAAGCAATATTCCACCTGGTCTTTCCAGAGAAGCCTTGGCCGTCCTATTTGTTGATATCCTTCGAGTACGCATTCGAATACTTCTCGCACTGGTTCATTCTAATGACATGGCCAAGCCAGCGTTACCGCGCCATTATGATACGCATAACTACGTTGCTATCGGGATACAGATTACACAGCTCGTGGTTCAACCGTCCTGGATACCCGCAGTTTTCTATTGTTGGTTGGTTGGTTTAAAAAGCTGCAAGACAGCACGTTGCTTAGCACACTTAGGCTAAAGAAGCCCGTTGTGATACCTGCAGTTTCCTCCATAGCAACTATTGACTAGTCGCCCAGCCAATTTGCCCTTTCAATGAATTTGTCTATAAGACTTACAGGAATATCCTGTAGGGCTACGGTGCTAACTAAATGTGTACCGAATATCCTAATTCTCAGTCCTGCCAGAGCAGGGCAATCCAAGAGAAGGTGTTTTGTCCTTTCCTCGTCCTCTTCCATGCAGCATCTACAGAGAGTGGAGTTTCTATGTCCCAATCTTAGGGCGTGTTTTCCTACAAGACAATGTAACGTAAGTCTTCCTATCATTGCGGATACCCTGCCTCTCGGCAAGATAAGTAGTTGCCTACTTCTCTTCCTGTCCACCCGAGGCCAGAGAACCCTGGCTTGTTTCCAAGTTGAAGTAAGTCTTCACTTGTCCTTGAACATATTATCGGCCCACTGCCTGATCTGCAAACGGCAGGTAGAGATTGGTATACTGACACCTTCTTTTGCCGGAAGAACCCGTGCCGTAGTGCCCGGTCTAGCTAACGCATCCACTACGCAATTGCCTGGAATGTCGCTGTGTCCCGGTACCCAGATGAGCATTATGTCAAAATACTCTGCCATCACCCTAAGTGATGAGTGACATTCTTTCACCGTCAGGGACGTAGAAAACATGGCTTCCAGGGATTTTATGGCAGCCTGGCTGTCTGTGTAGATACATACTTTCAGGAGGGTTGTGACACTACTTTTCAGTAGTTCAGAAACCTCCAGTATGGTGGAAATTTCCGCCTGAAATACACTACAGTGATCAGGCAGCTTGAAGGAGATATTTACATTTAGGTCCGGTGAATGGACCCCATAGCCTACTTGCTCGTCCAACTTTGATCCATCCATGAAAAATCTGATACTACTGGTGTCCCCTTCCAGTGACTTTTCCCCGTAGCAGGCTATCAAAGGCAGTTTTATAATCTGCAAAGAGGTTGTAGATGTCGATTTGTTTTTCCTGGGTTTATTAAAGGATAAGTCGTAATATGGGTATCTGGTCGATAGTTGACTTTCCAGGCCTAAAGTCACACTGATAAGATCCGATCAGGACGACCACAAACGACTTTAGTCTTTCGCACATTATGTTCGAGAGGACCATGTATGCGATGGATAAAGGGTGTATTCCGAAATAATTGGTACATATATTCGGGTCGACTTTTTGAAACAGCACACAGTATTCTAAGACTTCAAACGTCGAGCATGCATTCCTCTGGCCTGATTATGCATATGAGCTGATGCATGCACCTTTCCAACTCATAGCCACCAAGCTTTAAAAAGCTCAGTCGGTACTCTACCAGCACCAGTGGCTTTGTTGATCTTACGCCGGAAAATTTAAGTTGTAACTTCGCTCTGGCTAGGAGAGGGCAGTCGACGCCATCGTCCTGTATGTTATCAACACCTTCATCTATATTAAAGTCTCCTGGGACAAATATAGCAAAGCAGTTATCTCTATATATCCCCAATATATCCTGAAAATCTGAAATAAAATTTCCAAACTTATCTCTATTAAAGGAGATTCTGATCCATTGCCTTTGGTTTGGTTTTGCACTTTTCTATAAAATTTACGGGCCTCATTCTTCCTCCAGTAAGATTCAATTTGCTCACTGTCCCGCTTTCTCCACAACCGTTTTCTTCCTAAACAAACTGGTTTCCTCTCTCCTCTACTCCTTATACCTCTCTGTCGCGGCTCGTCCTGCAACTGCCTAAAGCGTTGCCGTACGTGCAGCGTTCTTCTAATCACCTGCCATGTGACGTACCATGGTTTTTCTTTATGCGGGTTTTAATAACCAAGTACAATCTCTGCAGCAGTTTTCAGAGAGTGGCATATGTGCTTCCACTGTGCGTCAGAAGCGTGAGGCCGGGGCGCGTTCTGCGGCAGTATCTGAGTGAGCTTCTCTGCATAGGACGTGGCAATCTCTGGTCATTGCAGGTTTCCGATGTCTAGCTTTCGATATGTCTGGTTTCGTACTACTTTCGCTCTGCCTATCGTTGTGCGAACCTTTGCTGCAACCAAGTAGCGATCCAAATCGATAGTAGCTCCTCGAATCACAAGTATGTCAATTACACTAGTAGAGTGCCTGATTGTGGGTGGTAGTATAGATGGTAAAGACTTAAAGCCAATTGTTGAAAACCTGATTGAACCTTATCAGTGTGGTGTTAGATCAGGCAAGTCCACGAACAAATCCTGGAAAAGACCCACGAAAAGCAAATCGATACATAACATCTTTTTGTCGATTACAAAGCTGCTTTCAGCAGCCCCATACCCGGAAATCTTTACGAAGTTATGTCTGAACTTGGGATACCGGCAAAACTGATCCGTCTCTTCAGAATGACGCTGACCAACACCAAATCAGCAGTGAAGGTGGAAAAAGGTATCGCCGAACCATACTGCACCAAGCGAGGACTGAGGCAAGGCGATAAATTTTCGAGCGATCTCATCAACATCTTAATGTAGATAATATTGAGAAAAGCTGCAGTAAATACGAACAAGACCATCAACACGCAAAGCCATAAGTTGCTGGTGAATGCTGACGACATACACATCATTGGGCGAAATTTGCAAGAGGTTACTGCAGTAATTTCAAGAATTGAAAGAGAATCAGCGAAGATGAGTCTTGCTGTTACCTGAGGGCAAGACAAAATTGATGGTGACAGACAAACCTCTCGACTTGATCATAACTTGAACGTCGACAACCGAGTTAATTTTGAAGTGTTAGATGAATTTATCTACCTTGGATTCGCCGTGAACAAAGACAACAACGTCAGCCTGGAGATACATAGGAGAATTGTGCTTGCAAATATTTATAGATGCTATTTTGGGCTCAGGAAAGTTCTGAAAGGAAAATTCTCCGCAAAAGATATGGTCCTATTAAAGAAAACGGCGAGTACCGAAGTCTTTGGAACCAAGAGCTGTATCATTTATGTTCTGACGTGGACATAGTAAAGGCATATCAAATTAGTTAAATTGCGTTGGCTAAGCCATGTTATTAGACTGGACGAAGATGGGTCAGCGCGAAAGGTTTTCGATAACGTACCCAATGGAAGCAGGAAGAGAGGACGACCAAGACTCCGAAGAATCCCTCCGTATCGTTGGTGTTTCCAACTGGCGAGAAACGGCCAAGGATAGAACCAGTTGGAGAAATATGTTAAATGTGTTTAATTTGTTTATTTGTTTGTTTACTTAATATGTTTAGGGGGCATCTGACCTCATGAGGTTGTAAAATGGTCAATAGAAGTACAATTTCTTGCACTAACTGTTGCTCAAGGATAATGGTTTCCCGTTACATCCCATGAAGGGATTGGGGAGAGCTTCTCAACAACCAGTGAACCGTGCGGCTCAAGGATAATATTCACAGGTTTTCTGAATTTTATCAGTTTCTTAAAAGCTTCATTTGAGGCAATTTGAATTTTTAAAATTTGTTATAGAGACGTCATCCCTACTGTTCTGGAACGAAGAATTGTTTCTTACTTTCGAACAATATCCAATAGACTTGAGATTAGTAGCGGTATTTTGAGCTCAATTATTAAACTAATTTAGATCTGTGTCAGAACAATCTATGGCATAGAAATTTATTGAAGTCATGTTATCCCTTATGTTCTTTATTTGTTTTTCAACTGCTCAAGGATTGGCTGAAATTCAAATGACATTTCTCTTGCATTCACAGTGAAAACTTTGAAATCTTTTTCATATTTTATACACTTTTTCTGATATTTCAGTTAGTCTCCTTGTCATTCCTTTTGTGATAGTTTCTTTGCCTTCTACTGACCACAATTCACTTTAATTTTCCACTTCAATGAACATAAAATCCAAGCATCTGTCTGCCGTCACTCCCCAAGGGTGAGGTAACAAATCAACACAGACACCTTTGCCCAAGCACAACTGTCAAAATGGGAAAGAATGACATTTCAATTATGACTGTCATTGCTGATGGTGGTGGGGTTTGTTGGTATCGGTGCTTTTGAGGTGGGAATGTTAGAATGTTCTCTGATGTGTTTATTGATAAATTCCTATGAAGTTGGTTGACTTTTGACCAAAATTTTTCCGCCATATGACAAATTTGTTTCTAGATCTGCACACACACACACCTATAAAAATAAAAACAAGTGGTCATACGTGCAGAGACATACATATATATACACATATATTGCTACAATGTGTTTGTATAGGTGTACACATATATTTACCTATAGCATATGTATATGTATAAGTATGTATATGCCTTATAATTGTTGAAGGCAAGCACGATAGCGTGCGGATGACCTGGGTAATATTTATATTTCCCAAAGAAATATTTGTACAAGTTATTTACTCATACACAAACACATGTACATATACCTACCTACATCATCTATACGTGTTGTGTTTTATTTTATTTATATCTGTATATGTTTGTTTATGGGCTTATGCGTAGGTATGTGCGAGTACGTGCATATGTATGTAGGTCCATTCATGCATACCTGTTTTTGTAGTTAACCATAACGTGTTGCCATCTGATGTGTGTATTTATAAGTATAATGCAGTCCTTTTTCTCGCTCCTGTAGTAACACGCTACTCTCTGCCTTGTACATGTTGATGATGAGGAGTGTCTATGTGTGTGAGTAGGTTTGTGCGGTATTTTTTAATGTTTGTGTGTGTTGGTTCTGAAGTTTTTTTTTTGTCATGTTGCTCTAATCCTGAACACACTAGAAAACATCAAGTGAAATGTTTATACATCACATTCTTGTACGTTATATCGATAGAAATCAAATGTTTTTAAAATATCTGAATCCTAGTTCAACTGTTAGTTTAATAAAATCGGCTGATAGCTTCCAGTTGGCATTAAGAAAAACGGTGTGCAAGTCAAAATTTAGGGTCCTTATTTTCCAAAATTATAGCCAAGTGTAGAGAATCCCTGGTTTCCGTTTCGGTAAAGGGAATGAAGTCATTTGTAAAAAATCTATGTGTCATGATAACACGCGTCGTAAGTTTAACTTCATTCTAGTAGTTCAAATTTTTTTGCATTTCCCTCTTTTGTTCTATGATTGTGAATATGTATTTGTTCGCACATATACTTATAAATACGTGTGAATGGATGTTTAATTCACTTTACCGTCTTCATAAATTAGGATTTATGTTTCAGGTTGTGTTGGTCTTCCAGTTTCTGCAATATTATCGTAGTAAATCATTGTCGTTCGTCTTGTACAGTGAGTTATTGTATATGTGTGAAGTCAGCTACTATATTGTAGTATACATATGGCTAGTTTAATATCTTGTAACGTGACGTCATCATCCGTCCGAACATAATAGTCTATGCACTCACCGCCATTTATACCCCCATACTTCGCTGATCTACCCTTCACCTAAGCGTCCACAAGATCCATCGCTTAGAAGAAACACCGCGAACAAGCATACTCTTTGACAAAGTAGAAGCGAACTAGTTTCAATTGCCACACAAGAATGAATGCTTTGATGCAATTATCATTTGCGTCACTACAGCTATGGTACTTAATGTTAAGGTCGACTAGACTCAGAGTCGCTTCCGAGCGCACAACCCGATAAGATTATAGCATTTTATTTGGGGCTCTAGTTCTGCAAATAATGGGAGCAATATTGGGATCCGTTCTTTAGGAAACACGGTGTAAATACATTTATATACAGGGGCTTCGGCTCACTCTTCCTACACCGGGGCTACGGCTCACTGTTCTTACACAGGGACTCCGACTCATTGTTCCTACACAGGAGCTTCGGCTCACTATTCCTACACAGGGGCTTCGGCTCACTATTCCTACACAGGCGCCTCGGCTTACTGTTCTTACACAGGACCTACGGCTCACTATTCCTACACAGGGGTTTCGGCTCACTGTTCCTACACAGGGGCTTAGGCTCGCTGTTCCTACACAGGAGCTTCGGCTCACTCTTCCTACACAGGGGCTTAGGCTCGCTGTTCCTACACAGGAGCTTCGGCTCACTATTCCGAGCCGTGGCTTCGGCTCGCTGTTGCTACACATAGGCTTCGGCTCACTGTTCCTACACAGGGGTTACAGCTCACTATTCCTACACAGGGGCTCCGACTCACTGTTCCTACACAGGAGCTTCGGCTCACTGTTCTACACAGGGGTTTCGGCTCACTGTTCCTACACCAGGGATTCGGTTCACTGTTCCTACACAGGAGCTTCGGCTCACTCTTCCCTCACAGGGGCTTCGGCTCACTGTTCCTACACAGCGGCTTCGGCTCACTGTTCCTACACTTACTGTTTCCATGCAGCCCATCCAATGATAACCGCTACCGAACCGTTCTCACCAGACATGTAAAGCACATACCGAGCCAGAATCCCGCATATCCGAGACCGATCTACGCAGCGAATCCGAACAATCGCGTGTTCAAGACACTGAGTTTACGATCATCTTAAAATCGACCAGTCCGCACTCTGCCCAAAGAAGAGTATTGTTGAGCCAAGGCTAGTATTCCCAGAAGAGTGTTGTCATAGAAAGACAAGTGCCCCCAAAACTGTTTTGTCAAGGCAAGACAAGTGCCCCCGGATGATGAGTGTTTTCGAACCAACACAAGTGTTCCGAAGGCAAGAGCAGCATTCGCAACGAGTGAATCAGTTAATTTTATTTCTGTAAATCAAATTACTTTGTACATTAAAGATCAATAAAAATTCGGAATTCGAACCACCGAAAAGGGTAAACTATTCTATTCGTATTTCGAAAGATTTGGTGGATCCTAACGAAAGACTCCCCACATGGCAGAACTTACCTTAGCCCTCGACAAAACCACGTTACAGTCTTTTGTCGAGATCAGAAGATGTGGATGTGTTAAATCAAATCCCATACCCTACATCTAGCACTCTCCCATGCGTATCTTCAGTTAGATATTTCTTACCGTGGGCTGGTTAACATTCATGCTATTAAGCCGAATGTTTTTTGTAATTCGGTCCCCTGTTCCGGGAATACATTAATAACTTCTTCATTCCCTCGACGTTCCATGTACCGCAGTTTTGTTAGAACCGTCGTAACAACGGCTTTCACCTGACATTATTCCCCCATTTAACACGAATCTGGGACAGTTAAACAAATCATAGTCCTCATCTTCCTCCTGAACCATACATCTTGGCTATAAAATAAATCTGTGCAGATATTTTGAATCATATCATATAAAGGGTGTCCCAGTAAGAATGCACTTTTTAATAAAACATGTATTTTTTGATACAGTTGTGATTTTGTATTGGCTTGTAAAGACGGCATCTTCTGATTAAGTATGCAACGAAGTATCAAATGGCACCCACTGCTCTAATGACAGGCCATTACTCTGTTCATGAAATTGTCCATGACTTTCTCACAGAGATGTGGCTGTATCTCAACGATGACGCGTTGGATCTTGGATATGAACTCAGGAATTGTTTCCGGTTTATTCACATAAACCCGAGATTTCACAAAACCCCAAAGAAAGAAATTTTACGACGTTAAATTGCATGATCTTGGTGACCAGTTGACATCAGAATTTCTTGAGATAATTTATTCTGGAAATTGTTGCTGCAATAAATTTGATTATTTCATGCTCGGTGTTTGCAGGTGGCGCTGTTTTGCTAAAACAACATGTCGTCCAGATCCCTGCCGCCCAGTTGAGGCCACAAGAACTCCGTTACCATGTTTGCATTTACTTCACTTTGCTCCATTACCCATTGATTGAATTGCCAGCGCTTTCCTTGGTCTGCTAGTTTAAGCTGCTGAGTAAGCTAAACGCATGAAAGTGAAGGTCTTTTGTCAAAATTCGCTGCATAGTGTTTCGTGAAATTTAAAGTCGTTGAGAACGATGCCGAATTGATGTTTTCGGATTTTCGGGTTTTCGTCGACGCACTCGTTTACAGCAGGAATTTTTTCAAGAGACCGACCGCTACGTTAACGCTCAGGAGTCTTACAGTAAATAACAGACCCAGTTTCTTGAAATTTGTTGACCACTCTTCGAATGGTTTAAAATTCTTCGAAGTTTGCGAGCGGTCTCAGAATAGCTTTGTAATAAGTTATCACAAATATAATGCGTTGTTCTTTCGTAAAGCGCTCCATTTTTGGTAATCGGAATAATCATATTTGATAGCTGCCAAATTTCAGAGTTGCCACGTGCATAAACAAAATCTACACTAAATTTAAAAAGTGCAATCATTCTGGGACATCCTTATATATATACATATGTCCATTAACAGAATATAAAAATATAAATCAATATTACTTAGACAATACAACGTTTAAATAAAAGCTACCCGAAGAACATAGGGCATCAACGAATTCTCTCCATCGAGTTCAGTCCGTGGCAAGTGATTTTTCATTTTCATGTATTTGGTGGTATACTTGGCCTTCAACACCCCTGCGGGTTCCATTAAGTGCCGATCTAGCAATATCTGTTGTTGGGCGCCTAAGTATATGGCAGAGCCATGTCCATTTTCTTTTATGTATAGCCATCCAATTCGACAGGACTGTTAAATATACGTTGTCAGAGTACAATCACAGGAAAATTCGTTGTAGACGTAGGCTGACACAACCTCATTAGAGGTTGACACAACCTCATTAGTGGTTCTCACAACCGAATTTAGATAGTGTCACAAATGTTGTTTTTATTATTAAGAAACTATATATTTTGCTGTACTCTCATAAAAAAATTACAAAGCTAGCACATAAGGTCTATTATATACGGTAATCTTTAGGGTAACTCATGTGTTTTACATGTCACTACCGAGTTTTTTGCAGTCCCGGCAATCATGGGTCACCGCACCAATTCTGGCGTATTGTATCCGTTGACTTAGGTCCTAATCTATTTCATATACAGATGATTGCAGCATATCCCAAACGATCGAACTCGAGAAGCTTCAAAACTCTTGACACCTTCTTGGACATTTTCTGCAAAATAAGATTTTTTAGTACAGAAACCATAACTACAATATTTGTAATTACTTTCCTTGATACCGCCTACTAAAATCTTGATATCGCCGCGACATGGACAGTTATACATTCTTTAACTTCTTTTAATATTATATTTGTTTTTAGAATTTTAAACGTCAAGTTTTAAATAAAGGGTTTTTCAACAGAGACCATACAAAAGTAAATCGATAGGGCCAGCAAACGACTCCATATTTTTTCCCGCTCTTTTGACATTTCTCTTCAGTAAGGTTTGCCATTTCATCATGGAAAGATATACGAGCCAACAACGAGTCGAAATTATTAAAATTTACTACCGAAATTTGGAGTCAGTGGCCTCAACTTTAAGAGCACATTTTGGCTTCAACTTTAAGGGCACATTTCTGGCTGAATGGCTGCGTCAATAAGCAAAATATGCGTTATTGGTCAGACAGCAATCCACACGTAATCCATGAGTCATCATTGCATCCCGGAAAAATTACGGTTTGGTGCGGTTTATGGGCCGGCGGCGTCATTGGGCCGTACTTCTTCCGTGATGATCAAGACCGGCACATTACTGTGAATGCGAATCGCAACCGTTCAATGATAGCCGAATTTTTTTGTCCCCAATTGGATAATATGGACGTGGAGGACATGTGGTTCCAACAGGACGGGGCCACAAGCCACACAGCGAATGCCACAATCAATTTATTGGAAACCAAGTTTGGTGAACGTGTTATCTCACGAAATGGCCCAGTCGATTGGCCGCCTCGGTCGTGCGGTTTGACGTTAGATTATTTCCTGTGGGGCTACGTCAAGTCTATGGTCTATGCCAACCAGCCAGCGACGATTGATGAACTTCGTACGAATATCGAACGTGAAATTGCAGCAGTATCGGCCGATTTATGCTTGAAAACCGTCGAAAATTGGGTTCAGCGTCTGGACTTCTGCAAGCGTGCCCGTGGTGGCCATGCAAAAGAAATCGAGTTGCATATATAATGGCATCAAACGTACTTTCACAGGAATAAAGAATTTCATTTTTATCTAAAACCGGTTTTGTTTTATTTAAAAAAACTTTTGTAGCGATCTTATTGAAAAACCCTTTACATTGAATTATGTTGTGGTAACCGAATTGAAAATTAAATTCGGTTGTATCTACAGAATTCAAGAGAAATTCGGTTACAGCAATAGAATTGACGCCGAATTCGGTCGATGCAACCGACTTAAAGGTTAATTCGGTTATTGCGACCGAATTGATACTGTATTCGTCAGTGACAAACGAATTGATACTGAATTCGGTAGTCACAACCGAACAGATGTCAAATTAGGTTATTGCACATGAATTGATGCCACATTCGGTTACTCCAACCGAATTTGGTACCAGTTTCGGTTGCTGCATCCGATTTATTTACAAATTAGGTTGTTCCAACCGAAATTTTGGAAAATTTGGTTGACAGAACGAATATAATTCAAGATTCCGAAACAAGATTATAAATAAATAAATGGTTTCCCATTACATCCCATGAAGGGACTGGGGAGAACTTCTCACAATCACTGAGCTGTGCGCTTTCCAGTTTTCACTCACTGATGGGGACCTACAGTTTTACACCGATTCCGAACGGTAATTTGAGAAGCTTTTTCATGGCTAGATACTCGATAGTGTCCCCGTCACTATGCGAGGTGACCGCCGCCGAAAGAAAATTTGAAGGTGGTCAGAGCCGGGTTCGAACCCAGGATCTCATGTACAAGAGCCGCGCACACTAACCATTGCACCACCGACGGCCTTCAACCGAATTTCAGTTGCTTCAACCGAATTTCAGTTGTGAGGACTAAATTCGGTCGTGACAACCTCAATTCGGTTGTGGCAACCCCAAGTCGGTGGTAACAGCTGAATCTACGGTTGCTACATTAGAAATTGTCTTGGGCCAATAGCCAGAGTTTTTGTCTCAAACAACGATTGAAAAACGTTTGGACCTTATTAATTGTCAGCTTCGTCAAGCTCCAACCAGTACAACAGTACTACAGTACAAACTTCACACTGCAATTGAATATTTGCAATTTTGTGTTTTCCGATATTCAGCCCTCAGGTTATGGTTCTATAAGATCTTTACCAATCTTTACCAAGGATCTCGAGTCTGTCACTGTCAGTCAGCAGGAATACAAAGCTCGGACATAACTTCGGAGAGTTTTCCAGATATCGGGCTATCGAAAACAGCCTTATAATCAAGAAACTTATAATCAATCAATTTGCTTTCGTGAGTTATCTCCAGGATTTGTCGTAATGTGAATATGTGGTCGAACGTGGATTTTCCTGGTGTAGAGCTACATTGATAACGTCCAGTCAGGTCTGCCACAAATGGATTTTGTCCTTCGCATATTATGCTCGAAAGGACCTTATTCCGCTACAATTGTTACATGTACTCGGATCATCATTTTTAAATATAGGACTTAGGGTGGTTGTTCTAGACTATACTCAGTGGAGAAATTGTACTTAAGTTTGAAAAACCGTTTAATAATAGAACACTTAAGTGCTGCATGGCATTCCCTTTAGTTTTTCTTAGGTAGTCAAATTTTTTGGCGTTTGTTAAAAAATACTGAAATTCAAAAATGTGGACATTAGAGTGTACTGAAAAAATTTATTTTGCAGGTGGGTTTCAATAGGTGCGTATTGAAGAGCTGGTTACGGGAACGTCGAACTTTTTTTCTACACGGGTAGTTATAGTCCCCTTTCGGCCGTAGAAATTTCGATTCCCAGGGTTTTTTTATTCAATCAACGAAAAAGGACGGATTTCATAGTGTGTATGCACCACTATAAGTAATTTCATTATCTTTTGAAGTTTATCTAAATTGAAAAAAATATACATACTACACATTCCTGAAGAAAACAGTTTTCCGGCTAAGACTGCATATTCAATTTTACTGTTAAGTTTTTGACGTTTGTTTATCGCTCCCAAAGTTTGACTACATTTTTAAAGTTCTATGGTCGTTGTGTATTTTGTGACGTGTTGCACTTAGTTACTTTTAAATATTTAAAAAGTGATTAACGGAAAGTAAACAAAGTCAAATGCATTAGCAAGTCAGCAGTAAATACTAATTTAGTTTTTTTTTTACTTCTCATTTAGTATAATTAGAAATCAATGCAGTATTAAGACTGAGAAAACAACAATGTGTCTTTGAAAAATATTTTTCACTTAAAAAGTGTATCAGACCTTGAAAGCTTGAACTATGAACTTCTCATACACGCTGAAAAATAATGACCTAGCAACATATTGCAGGCGCCATGTACATGTTTGCAAGCATTGTTTTAGTGAATTCAGTTTTGTATTCAATATTACATGTTGCTGACACAATGGTTAATAGGTTATAACATATAATTTTTGTGACCCTAACATGAATTTGTTTATTGAAAACTGCTGAAAAGAAAACGTGACAGCCAACAAAGTAACAACAAAGCAGCAGATCTTCAATTCATGATTGCAATGGTTGCACTAATGGATGTTCTAAATATTTACATGATTCCCTCATTACGTTACAGAGGCTATTATTTTCAGCGCTGGGAAATCAAATGGCTGCAACGCCTCCACTCCGCAATAGCTTCCCAGAACATATGAATTTTAAGGGATCTGCGGCAATCCACAATAAAAGCGGACTACATGACACCCACTTCTGCCTTCTTCACTTCTCCACTCTTATCGCGGACAGGCAGGAATAGCATGGACCATACCGGGTTACAGAAGGTATTTAGGTTTCTACACTGATGGCTCCAAACAAATAAATAAATAAATGGTTTCCCCTTTACATTCCATGAAGGAATTGGGGAGAGCTTCTCACAACCAGTGAGCTGTGCGCATTCTAGTTTTTTATACTCACTGATTGGGACCTACAGTTGTTACTCCGATTCCCAACGGTAGTTTAAGAAGCTTTTTCATGGTTAAGTACTCGTTAGTGTCGCCGTCACTATACGAGGTGATCGCCGCCGAAAGAAATTTAAGGTGGTCAGAGCAGGGATCGGACCCAGGATTTCAGATATAAGAGGCGCGCACACTAACCATTGCACCACCGTCGGCCAAACTAGATAGCGAAGTATATTCTAAACAACCGGGTCGAGACCTAGTACAAAAGCTGCCAAACCATTGTAGTGTTTTTGAGCCTGGAGTATTGTAATCGGAGAAGTTGCCATTTTGCTGGTACGAAACGTCTTCACGGCAAGGGATACCAACATCTATTCTGACAGTCATACAGCTATAACAATCTCTCTTCTCTCTATTCCTAAATACAAGTACTGCCAACAATTTTCACGCATCTCTAAATGCGATAGCCATTTCATTTCATTTCAACTCAACTCAACTCAATTAAATTTAATTCAATTAAATTCAATTCAATTCAATTCAATTCAATTCAATTCAATTCAATTCAATTCAATTCAATTTAATTCAATTCCATTTCATTCCATTCCATTCCATCAAATTCGATTAAATTCAATTCAATTCAGTTCAGATCAGTTCAGTTCAATTTGGTTGAATTCAATTATACTCAACTCAATTTAATTCAATTCAATTCATTGTAATCCAATTGAATTCAATTCAATTTTCAAATCAATTCAGTTCAGTTCAATTTAATTCAATTCCATTGTACTCAACTTAGTTCAATTCAGTTCAATCCAATTCATTTGAATTCAATTAAATTCATTTCAATTCCATTCAATTCCATTAAATTCAACTCAATCCAATTCAATTCGATTCAATTCATCTCAACTCAATTCATTTCCTTTCATTTCATTTCATTTCATTTCCTTTCATTTAATTTCATTTCATTTCATTTCAATTCAATTCAATTCAAATCAACTCAATTCTATACAATTCAATTTCATTTCAATTTAATTCAATTCAATTGAATTGAATTGAAGTCAATTCAATTCTTTTCATTTCATTCCATTGTATATCAATTCAATTCAATTTAACTCAATGCAATTCAATTTAATTTAATACAATTCAGTTCAGTTCAATTCAAGTCAATTCAATTCAATTCAATTCAATTCAATTCAATTCAATTCAACTCAATTCAATTAAAGTAAATTCAATGCAATTCAATTCAATTCAGTTCAGTTCAATTTCATTCAATTCAATTATATTCAACTCAATTTAATTCATTTTAATTCAATCCAACTCAATTTAATTCAACTCAATATAATTCAATTCAATTTAATTCACTTTAACTGAATTTAATTCAATTTAGTCCAATTCAGTTCAATTCAATTCAATTCAATAAAAATCAATTCAACTCAGTTCAGTTCAATTCAATCAAATTCAATTCAATTCAATTCAGTTCAGTTCAGTTCAGTTCAATTCAACTCAATTTAATTCAATGGAATTCAATTCAGTTCAATTTATTTCAATTCAATTATTTAAACTCAATTTAATTGAATTAAATTTAATGTAACTCAGTTCAATTAAATTCAGTTCAATTTAATTCAATGGCATTATATTCAACTCAATTCAATACATTTCAATTCAATTCAATTCATTTTATTTAATTTTATTTCAATTCAGTTCACTTTAATTTAATTCAATTCAATTGAATTCAATTCAATTCAATTCAATTCAATTCATTTCAATTCAATTCAATTGAATTCGATACAATTCATTTCAGTTCAATTCAATTCAATTCAATATAATTCAATTCAATTCAATTCAATTCAATTTAATTTAATTCAATGCAATTCAATTCAGTTCAGTTTAGTTTATTTGAATTCAATTATTTTAAACTCAATTTATTTTAATTTAATTTACTTCAATTCATTTCAGTCTAATTTAATTCAATTACTTTATGCTCAACTCAACTCAATTCAGTTCAATTCAATCAAATCTAATTCAATTCAATTCAATTCAATTCAACTCAATTCAATTCAATTAAATTCAATTCAATTCAATTCTCTTCAATTCATTTCATTTTATTTCAATTCAATTCACTTTAATTCGATTCAGTTCAGTTCAGTTCAATTCAATTCAATTCAATTTAATTCAATGCAATTCAATTCAGTTCAGTTCAATTTATTTCAATTCAGTTATTTTAAACTCAATTTAATTGAATTCAATCTAATGTAACTCAGTTCAATTAAATTCATTTCAATTCAATTCAACTCAATTCAATTTATTTTATTTCATTTCATTTCATTTCATTTCATTTCATTTCATTTCATTTCATTTCCTTTCCTTTCAATTCAATTCAATTCAATGCATTTCAATTCAATCCAATTAAAAAAATTATTTTGTGATAATTTTGCCATAATTTTTGTAAAAAAGTTTCTACAAATTATGTCCATGTAACCGAAAATTAAACGGTTTCACTCATTCTGTGAAACCAAATAACCGGTTGTCCAATAAATTGACTTTTCTAGTAAACCAAAAACCACTTAAGCAAAGGTGTTACTTTTTGAACACTCTACCGCTGTGGCACTAGAACAGTTGAGGAAGCCTTAGAATATATGAGCAGGCCAGATTAAGGACAACCTTACCTGTTACACTGAAGACGGAGCATGTATGTATGCCCCTTTCTACATGCAAGCTCATGCTTAAAACCGAAGCCCTCAGACATGGGAAAGATATATGGTCTGGAGACGTAAAATCCAGGATCACCAGAAAAGTATGACCAAGTTATCGTCTCAATCGTACGCTAAACTTGATATCTATTTCAAGACATTTCTATATAGACAGTTAAGCGTCTAGACTTGCTCTCTTAGCTCATGATTACTGCAAAGAGTGTGGAGATGATGAAGAGGAACAGACGTCAGTCATCTCGTATGAACAGGAGATAATATCTAGGATCTTACTTCGTGCATTCAGGAAGTTGAGTTGAATGATCTTAGGACCTTCCAGCAGAGTACTAATTGATTCGTGTACATCCCCTCTTCAGTGGCATACTGGAATACATGGATGAGGTAGCATATTGCTTAAACGCCGCATAGCAATAACAACTCAATTTACAGGGTCATCAATGGGGAGGAAATATAGCGTCCCATGGTATCACTGCAATCCTCATTGGACTAAAGGTGTCAATAGTGATAGCCACTTCTATCTAACCTAACCTACTATTCGGAACATGTGACAGATAATGTTTAAAAGTCTTTGTACAATATTTTGCGTTGCCCTTCTTTACTGTTTTTAAATATCTCTCATTTTTCTCAGGTAGCTTCAGGATCCAAAACATTATTTTTTTACACTAAAAATTTATGATACGAAAATGTGGTAAATTTACCCATAGTTCTGTTTAAGAAGATGTGGATATTTAAATACCATTAGTATTGTAGATCGTCCCAAAGTTTCAAGGCGTAGCGAAATAACTCCCACATGAAATAACTCCCACCAGAAAAATGAAATAAGTCCCAAAAAATTTCTATACAAAAGTGGGAGTTATTTCATATGACTTATTTCGTTTTTTTTGGGAGTTATTTCATTTTTGTACAATATTATGACAATGGAATAACTCCCAAAAAAATGACCGTTTGTACAAGGCCCATATAACAAGTGCTGTAGGAGAAGTCTTGGGACTTATTTCACTTTGCTATTGGGAGTTTTTTCATCTTTTGTGGGACTTATTTAATTTGTTCGTTATTGGAAGTTATTTCATTTTTGGTGGGAATTATTTCGTTGAGAGTTATTTCATGGGAGTTATTTCATGGGGAGTTATTTCGCTGCGCCAAGTTTCAACACAAATGGGGGTACACGGACCCTCCCGCAAGTTATTCAATACAAGTTTGTTAAACTGAAGCTCTCATGTTGCCCTCTTCGAGAGATTTCAAATGCCTTCATTAAGCAATAACATTTCGGTGAGGCGAATCAAGAATTAGAACTTTCAGCACAAACATTAGTTCTTAATTACAATTTTATACTTTTTTTTCAAATACAATTTTACCCTCATTAAGCTTAAATAGAGTAAAATGAAAACTTTTAAAATGCATTTAATACAAGCGTGACTACAAGAAGAACAAACTGTATCTTTGAAAAACAAAAACTTTCCACACAAGTTTACATTTAGTTCAATCCTCTTCCTCCCCTTTATCCAATTTTTTTTTTCAAAAATAAATCTTCACTGTAAAGGGGAGTGAAAGGAAGAAAGAATGAATGCAAAAATAGTCGGCCAAGGCGATCGAAAATATATATACACAACGTCACCGCAGAAACAGAGCCCGTAGCAGCAGCAAGAAACAAGGAAAAAAGGACATTAACCATTATATATATATATGTATGTATGAGTATGAGTATATACAACAAGCTAAATGGCAGCAACAGTAGCGTTAACTATAAAATATGAGACCAGCAAAAATCTGCAAGCCTAAAGTTAAGGCATGCAAATCACCAACATCACCACAAAACCAGCAACAACTTTAACAAGGATTCAGGGGAGAAAGTAGGGAAAGGCCACAAGAAATATGAGAAAACCTGCAACACCGCAGCACCACAGCTCTGCACTCACACACACAGATAAATAAATATTTACACCAATAAATATACAAACAAATATTTATATACACACGCACATACACGCAGCTGTCCTTTAATGTGGAGTAATGTGTGGGGATATGCTCATATAGAAATGTGCCTGTGTTTGTGTGTGTGTGTGTGCTAGTACGAGTGTGTGAAAGGATGTGTATTAAAGTATTTGTATGCAAATTTGATATTTTTCATAATTACGTTTTACACGTGAATACGCTTGAGTTCATAATAAACGAAATCAAAAACTGAAAAAAGGTGAACAAATTAGAGAGGCAAACAACAGGATGGATAGAGGGGTGAGAGAGATAAAGAAATACGAAAGGAGAAAAAAAAGTTAAGAAATAGTTGATGCATATATTTTTCTTATCCTTTTTAATAATTTTCTTATACAGGGTGGTTCAGTCACGACTGGACAAGTCAACAAACAAAAAAATCCGACCACTGATTCAGAACTTAGCAATTTTACCCTAGTACCCTCCGACCACCAATCCGAAAATTTGCAAACCGCTGCCATTTCGCCCCCGTGCATTTTCGGGGATGGTCGTAGATGGACATATTCTCATGAATGAGCCAAGGAATATGCTGGTGAAATTTGTCCAGTCTTGACTGAACCACCCTGTATTCTTGTCAAGTCCTGTTCCATAAAGTCTGATTCTGGCCTAATTGGCCCAGTTTACATACATAAAGGGCTATGATGGGAATGACACAAAAACGCATGAGGGTCCAGCAAGGGTTCACCTAAGGACACCTACATGCTGAAAAATCTGTTTTTTGTTATTGTTTGGATGCAAATATATAGTGATTGTAGCTTGTCCACAAATATAGTATACTTGTGTGCAAACAAATTGTATTTGCTATTCAATATCACATATTTGAGATAGAATAATTATTGGGTTATAATAAAAAAATAAATGGTTTCCCATTACATCCCATGAAGGAATTTTGGAGAGTTTCACACAATCAGTGAACTGTGCGCTTTCTAGTTTTGCACTCACCGATTGGGACCTACAGTTCCGAATGGTAGTTTGAGAAGCTTTTTCATGGCTAAATACTCGATAGTGTCGACGTAACTATGCGAGGTGACCGCTACCGAAAAAAATTTAAGGTGGTCAGAGCTGAGATCGAACCCAGGACCTCATGTACAAGAGGTTTTCCATTCCATGAAGGAATTGGGGAGAGGTTCTCAAAACTAGTGAACTGTGCGCTTTCTAGTTTTATACACACTGATTGTGTTACAACGGTTCCGAACGGTAATTTATGAAACTTGTTCATGGCTGAATACTAGACAGTGTCGGCGTCACTATGCGAGGTGACCGCCGCTGAAAGAAATTTAAGATGGTCAGAACAGGGATCGAACCCCGGATCTCATGTACCAGAGGCGCGCACCATTGCACTAACCATTGCACCACCGACGGCCATAATCATGACTTAGCTTGATGCAGCTCGTATAAAGATTCAGTAACCAGGAAGCCAAAATATGTAGCCCACTCTGTAACTCCTCTGGTACTATGCTGTCAGGGCCAGGTGATTTTTAGGGCTTAAAACTCCCTAATGCCCAGTGTATTGTTTCTTCTGTCACGATATTTCCCGGAACGTGCGAAATGACTTGGTTGTTCGGTGAGTCCAACCTTATGTTTTCGTCTGTATAAACTAGGTATATAACGGGTCCGCCAAATAACTTTTCTTTTTGAAAATGCTACAACAAAAAAAAATACTAAATATTTTCTCAAATTTCTTTTTTTATTTGACAGTACAATCCTTCCGGTTAATAATGGAAAATAATTTCATTCAAATTGCTGCCTCGGCTGGCCATGCAGTAGCCTACACTATCGGACTAATTTATCGATTGTGTGCAGCTGTATTTCACCAATGGCTTCACGAATATTGTCCATTAAAGCGTCAATTGTCTCTGGCTTGTCGGCGTAACACTTATCTTTGAGGCCACCCCACAAATAATAGTCCAACGGTGTCAAATCGCAGCTCCGAGGTGGCCAAACGACATCAGCTCTGCGGCTGATAATGCGATCTTCAAAAACAGGGCGCAAAACATCGAGTGTAGCTTCGGCTGTGTAGCACGTATCGCCGTCCTGTTGTAACCAAATGTTGCCAATATCCTCCTCTTCAATTTTTGTGAACAAAAATTCGTTCAACATGGCCCGATAACGATCGCCATTGACTGTAACGGCCACTCCTTGCTGATTTTCGAAGAAAAATGGCCCAATTATGCCTCTGGACCAAAATCTGCACCAAACAGTGACTCGTTTTGGGTGCATCGGCTTTTCAATGTATGCGTGCGGGTTTTCTGTGCCCCGGCTGCGACAATTTTGCTTGTTTACATACCCGCCAAGATCAAAATGAGCTTCATCTGAAAAGATGATTTTTTTGTCAAAATCGTCAAAATGGGTAAAATCGGCATCTGCAACATTACCATGATTTTCAGAGTAATGTCGCAATATTTCCCAGCGTTGTTCAAGCGTATACACAACCATATTCTTTCAGCGGAAGGATAAAACTAATTATCTGTCAAATCATGCATGAGCTAAGTGTTACCATTCACGAAATAAGCACTAGTAAAAAAAAAACGTTAGATGGCGGACCCTTTATAACTTCAACCCCTGATATCAGCAGCTTCACGAAAAATCTCGAAAATAGCGCCATTTATTTTCTCTATTTTTCTCGAAAGCTCTTAGCGAATTAATCGTTAGTAGTGAGTTGGTATATAGTAGCTTTTCAACTTACAGAGCCTACATACTTTTAGGCGTAATTAACATTAGGGATCAAGCACAGCAATCAAGCAAACTGTTAGTTGATATTCTAATGTTATTCTGACACAAATTGTAGGTAAGCCAAAGATAGTAGAGCATTGTTATCGTAACAATAAAAGTATTAAAAACGAAACGGTAAAAATAAATTGTATTTCAAATATGCTGGGATTTGGAGCCGGGATCTGCAGTTTTGAAGTCGCGCACGCTTCCATTGTTCCAAATTTTCTAGTGTTGTAGTTTTACCTTAGAGTAATATGTTTAAAGACTGTTCAATTCCACCAAATTCTCATCGACAGCCTTTGGCCAATTGGAATTTTGATACAGCTTAAATTTATGTCACAACTTGCACAAACTATGAATAGAAAGTAAGGACAGTTCGTGTGTAAGTTCATATCAAAAGTCCTTTATAGCATATAAGGTTGTTTTATAAGCCCTAAGTGCCAATAAGATATAATTTGAAATTAGTTTTTTTTTCAAATTGCATATCGCACTCTATCCTCCTTGAAATTTCCAACTAGGAAGTCGATCTGCTGTTACATCGAACTTCCCTGAACTGTAGGACAAATATAATCAATGGTAGATCAACAGTAGAACAGGTTGCTTTACAGTATAAAACGTTCCACAACTGGTTCAATACAACCGAATATTTTGGTGTGTTATTACATGTGGATGTCAAGTCCGTTACTTTCTCCCCATATTCATTGTATCAGCGATGCATATTCATTGCCATAATCAAATATATTCATTGCGCAAAATAAAATATTGGGCACAGTGAAGAATTTGTTCCCATTAATAAACCCACCTTCATTGCGGCGTTGATTTTCAGCGTCATCTGACTTTCGAGTAAAATATTCGTACAATTTCAATCGTTTGTTTTACCAAACTGTCCCTTTCAGTGCTGAACTAGATGCTGGGAATAGCTTCTTAAACCTTTTCACAAACATTAATTAAATCCTCACTAACACGATTCTAAACCTACCATCAACCTATAGGAATTAATCCATAGGATTGAAGTCGATATTTTATATTATTTGCTTAGACTTTTCATACCATCCTCACTACGAGTTAACAAGTATGTAAACCTAACCCCATGTATATGTGACACGAGACATAGGTTGTTACACTAACAAAAACAACAACAACAATAACAACCGAAATACCTTGTATCCTAGTTTAATATACCTAGAATATGTGTCACCATTTGCCGCCGTCCGTTCCCGCGTCCAATCGTGAGAGAGTGTGTCAGAAGTTTTGCGGCCTCATTGCTTGATGTTGACATGTTCAGCTTTGATATTTGGTCCCAGTTGACATTTGTTTTCTGGTTGTTGGCTGGATTGTTTGTTTACGATATTCGTTGTTGTTGCTGCTGCTGGCGCAGTTCAACTTTAGTTTCCTGCCGCGGCATTTCGTGTTTAAAGTTTCCAACTATATATTTCCTTGTTTGCATAGGACCAATTCCATATTCCCCTGTCGCCCATACTCTCTTTTTTGTATGAGACGAGTGGCTGTGTGTGTCTGTGTGTGTGTGTGTGATTGTAGTTTACCAAATTAGCACTACTACATGTGAATCTTTTTTTTACTCTCAGGTATTATCCTGTGAGTTTGTTTGCATTAGTGTGTGAGTGTGAGTTGAGTAGCGAGTGTGTTTGTGTGTGTGCGGTCGCACGCAACATGCTAATCGACCACCAGCGAACTCAGGATACACAAAAACTGGAAACCTTTAAACCAAACCAAGACGAGTAGCAAACTCCATTTGGCCACTCGCACAGATTGTATTTGAAACAGAAAAAAGGAAACAGAAACTGAAAATGAAAAACTTGGTCATGTAAACGGATTGAATTGTGTAAACCGTGACATAAAGGACGGCAAATGACGACCGTGTTTTCATGTAACTGTAATGGAATTAAATTGGGGTTTTTTTTTGTTCAATTACTCACAGCAAACCAGATGTTAAAGAAATTAATTAAAACTTAGGAAAACATGGGTTTATTGTGTAAATGGAATTTCAATTGAACTCAAAGAAGAAAGAGCAAGCAAAGTGTCAAGATTAGAAGTTAAAATGTCATTAATAGCAACACATGTTATCCTTGAGTTGCTCTTTTCAAATGAATTTAGTAACTGAAGTGGACATTTATTAAGACTGAATAACCTTTAGGTATTTTCAAATATTTTGTGGTAAACTAGTCAAAAAATAGAATGACTCAAGTAATTTTACGTAATTAACTACATGGTCATAAAGGAAATTGGCGGACCATTGAGCATACACATGTAAGGGAGCGGATAGTCGTATTTTTTTCCTTCCGCAATCCTTTCAAATCATTTATATTCCAGTTTAAGATGAATATCTCCTTATGGTTCAAACTTATCAGCTTAGCAGGAGTGTGTTAATCCAAAATAGGTTAGAGTGACCATAAGGTCTTCCAGGAAAGCTATTCTCAGGATAGTCAATAATTAGAAATAAGTTTGGCTCGAAATGCCATGTTAGCCTGACAGAGAATTGAGATATTCTAAATACTCAAGTATAAAATTCAAAATAAAACTGAGATTATAATCAAATCCCCAACGTATACGTGATATTAATTTTAAATCTCAGACTTTAATGCAAAGAATTCAGATCAATAATATACTATTCAATAAGAAGTTGACACTTCGTATAGATTTCAAATCAAATTACTAGTATGATTGCAATCGAATTCCCCATCGTATAAGTGATATTCCCAGGATATCTCCTTATGGTTCGAACTTATCAGCTTCGCAGGAGTGTGTTGTTCCAAAATAGGTTCGAGTGACCATAAAGTTTTCCAAAAAAGTTATTCTCAGTCAAGAATTAGAAGTCAATTTGGCGTGAAATGTCATGTTAGCCTGGCAAATAATTGAGATGTTCTAAATACTCAAGTATAAAATTCAAAATAAAATTGAGATTACAATCAAACCTCCCCAACGTATACGTGATATTAATTTCAAATCTCAGACTTTAATGACAAGAATTAAGATCAATACTATACAATTTAAATAAGCAGTTGACACTTCGTATAGATTTCAAAATCACATTATGATTGCAATCGATTCCCCCAACGTATAAGTGATATTCCCAGGATAGTCAATAATTGGAAGTAAATTCGGTTTGAAGATCTCAATTAAATACACAAGTATAAAATTTAAAATAAAACTGAGAATGCAATCAAATCCCCTACGTATACGTGATATTAATTTCAAATCTCAACCTTTAATGCCAAGAATTAAGATCAATAATACACAATTTCAATACTAAGTTGACACTTCGTATAGATTTCAAAATCAAATTGTGATTGCACTAGAATTCCCCAACGTATACGTGATATTAATTTCAAATCCCAAATGTCAATGCCAAGAATTAAGATCAAAAATTTACAACTTCAATACCAAGTCGACACTTTGTATACTTATAGATTTCAAAATGAAACTGAGATGGCAATCGAAATCCGCACCCGACGTATACGTGACATTAACTTCAGTTCTCAGACCTTAATACCAAGAATTAAGATCAATACTATACAATTTCAATAAGCAGTTGACACTTCGTATAGATTTCAAAATCAAATTATGATTGCAATCGATTCCCCCAAAGTATAAGTGATTTTCCCAGGATAGTCCATAGTTGGTAGTAATTTCGGCTTGAAATGCCATGTTAGCCTGGCAAAGAATTGAGATATTATAAATACTTAAGTATAAAATTCAAAATAAAACTGAGATTGCAATCAAATCCCCTACGTCTACGTGATATTAATTTCAAATCTCAACCTTTAATGCAAAGAATTAAGATCAATAATACACAATTTCAATACTAAGTTGGCACATCGTATAGATTTCAAAATCAAATTGTGATTGAACTAGAATTCCCCAACCTATACGTGATATTCATTTCAAATCTCAACCTTTAATGGCAAGCAGTAAGATCAATAATATAAAATTTCAATTACCATTTGACACTTCGTATAGTTTTTAAAATCAAATTAAGATTGCAATCGAATCCCACAACGTATACGTGATATTAATCGAAAATTTAAAATCTCAGCCAAGAATTAAGATCAATAATATACAATTTCAATAAGCAGTTGACACTTCGTATGGATCTCAAAATCAAATTGTTATTACACTATAATCCCCCAACGTAAACGTGATATTAATTTCAAATCTCAAACTGTAATGCCAAGAATTAAGATCAAAACTATACACCATCAATACTAAGTCGACACTTTGTATACTCATAGATTTCAAAATGAAACTGAGATGGCAATCGAAATCCCCCCGACGTATACGTTATATTAATTTCAAATCTCAAACTGTAATGCCAAGAATTAAGATCGAAACTATACACCATCAATACTAAGTTGACACTTCGTATAGATTTCAAAATAAAACTAAGATTGCAATTGAAATCTGCCCGACGTATACGTGATATTCATTTCAAATCGCAGACTTAAATGCCGACAACAAATTTGACTGTCATCACGGTATTCCCATTAGAAATTGCTATCAAAATTGCCCACTGTATCGTTAGAGCAGCATTTTTTCTTTACTTTTGAAATTCAAGCAACACCGGGCGAAATATTCCATTATAATTCAAATATTGGGGCTAAATTATTACACTGTAGTTACAGTTTACCTGGTGAAAATCTGGAGGAAATCGGACAACATTAAAACGTAGCGCCTCTAGGTCAAAATTAAAAATTTTAAGAATTGTGTATTTCTGTACCGAATACTTAAATTTTAACTTTGACCCCGAAGAGTGACATGCCAACGTTGTCCAGTTTTCCTCAAATTTATAAGTAGATCTGTATATCAAGAATTACGTTATTCCGAAAGGCCCTGCTTGAATTTTACCACATAACAAATTTCCTATTCAAAACAAAGTATACACCTCTCTATCGTACACGAGATATTAATTTAGAGTCTATTAATTTAATATCAAGTATACGTCGCATTATGATTAAGGATTCCAAAGATCTCGTTCTGTGTTATACTTCCTTTGTATTAGGGGCCAGGATAAAAAAGGTATCATATTTTCCCAACCAATTCGATAGTTTGACGTTTCTCTCAAGTGGATTACGCCAAGGTCTCGCGGTGATTCATTAACCTGTTATTTCCAGAGGAGTCTTGGTTATGTATTACAGCTTCGTAGAAGTAGGTCTTTAGCTACCTGGTTCTCCTTTATCCATTCTAAATATCATATCCTACATATATTCGAAACTATATGCATTTGATTCTTTTACCCCAATTGCTAATTTATCGCACTGAAAAAGATGTGCGGTCAATGATACCCATTTTGGATATGTTATCGCTATATAAGTTTCAAAGTTGATATAGAAACAAACCACTGATATTCCCGAAGTATGAAAAACCAAATATTTTCCAATTGTGTTGTATGGATCCTTTCCTAATACCGTCAGCAATAGGGAGTTTTAACCACCACAAGTCACCTGACCGTGATGGCATAGCTACAGTGGAGTTACAAATTGGAACACATATTTTGATTCCCTGGATCCTGAAACTTTATACGAGCTGCATAAAGTTATATTTAGGGGAATCGAAACAGTATCTCATGCACATGATACTCTATGGTAAAACTAGACTACACGATGGAAACGTACGCTACTTCAAAACTGCAGGTCCCGGGTTCAAATTCTAGCATATTTGTAATACAATTTATTTTTACCTTTTTCGATCTATTTTTTGCTTTCCTTTTTAATACTTTTAATGTTACGATAAAAATGCTCTACTATCTATGGCTTGCCTACAATTTGTGTCAGAATAACATTAGAATGTCAACTAACAGTTTGCTTGATTGCTGTGCTTGATTCTCTAATGTTAATTGCTCCTAAAAGTATGCAGTCTCTGCAAGTTGAAAAGCTACTATATACCAACTCACTACTAACGATTAATTCGCTAAGAGTTTTCGAGAAAAATATAGGCAATAGATGGCGCTATTTTCGAGATGGTTCGTGAAGCTGCTGATATCACATTTTGATCTGATATATACCTCGTTTCTACAGCCGAAAATATAAGGTCGGACTCACCGAACAACCACGTCATCTCACATGTTACTGAAAATATCGTGACAGAAGAAACATTACTCAGGACAGTAGAGAGTTTAAAGCCCTACAAATCACCTGGGCCTGATGGCATAGCACCAGGGAACTTACAGAGTGTACCACATAGTTTGGCTTCCTGGTTACTAAAATTTTATACGTGCTTCATCAAGTTATCCTCTATTCCAGTTAGATGGAGTGAATCTAAGGTGGCATTCATTTCGAATGTGGGGAGACCATCGCATATTAGTCCAAAGGACTTTAGAGTATTCAGTCTCCCATCTGATGGCATTGGGAAGATGATTGACTCATATTTGCTAACGACTATAGGTATTGCTCAGCTGTCCACGTCCCATACCAACGGCAAATCTACGGAAACCGCTGTGGATGCTCTAGTGAACTTCATAGTGAAATCTGTTTATCTAAAGCAATACGCTCTTGTCGAATTTGTCGATATAAACGACGACTTTTACCAAGTGTTTCCAGAATCGATAAAATCAGCTCTATCTTTATTTTGTGTTGACCAAGGGCTCATTTATTTGGTCTATCGACTACTTGCGCAAAGGCGCATAAACTGGTTGGGTAAATCGGCTTTAACTCGAAATGTGATTAGAGGAACACTCCAAGGTGGAGTCATATCAGCACTTATCTGGAATTTACCATTGGATTGTGTTTTGCTAGAGCTGGAGGGCCAGGTTTCCCAGTCGTAGCACATGCTAGCGACCTATCAATGCAAAAATATATCTCTCTCTTTGTAGGCCAGAAAGAATGGTCAGGATGTAAATCTGAAGAAAACTGAGCTCGTAGTCCTTACTAGATTCTACTGTGATTGCGTATATGCGACCACTGACTCTAGGTGCTGGAAAAATTTGCCTAAAGTATAATGCAAAACATCTGAATGTGATTCTCCACAGAAAACCTTTTCTGAAGACAAACACTATGGATAGAATCAGTGGCCCCATATCCACAACCAAATGGGTCGTATCTGAATAACTATAACTGTTGTCCCACCGATATTGCTCATTGGTATTATCATCCCTGAAAAGTCCACTCACCTAAGTCTATTATCAAAGGTCCTAAGAATGACATTGGTGCGTAACATGGTTGCCCACCGAGGGTTTCAGGTTATCCTTTAACTGTTACCACTAGACTTGTTGGGCAGGCAAACGCTGGCAATATGGTCATGTGACGATCACAAGGGATGTGCGACAATCCACAATAGAAATGAATTACATGACACCCAATTCAAACTTTTAAAGAAACTTCTCCACTCACATTCCGGACAGGCAGGACTGGGGAGGACGCACATAATGTTAGTAGAAGGGATTTAGGCTTGTATACTCAAGGATCCAACCTAGATGGGTTTTGGGACCTATTACAAAGAGAGTCTAGAGAGTCTAGGTCCAGGTAGGTCTAGGTTTTCGACCTAGATGGGTTTTGGGACCTATTACAAAGAGAGTCTAGAGAGTCTAGGTCCAGGTAGGTCTAGGTTTTCGGACCTATTACAAAGAGTTATATTCTGAAGAACAGGCACAAAGGCTTCTAGACCATTGTAGTGTTTTTGAGGAAAAAGTCATGGCAACCGAATAAGTTGCCCTTTGGTTGGCACGAAACGTTATCACCATCTACGGTAGCAATATCTATTCCGATAGTCAAGCTGTTATAAAATCTCTATAGTCTGTATTCTTGACTTCAATAACTGTCCTAAACTGCTGCGCGTCTCTAAGTGAGATGGCCAAGTAATTAAATATCCTCCATATTTGGGTACGGGGCGCAGGAACATTGCACGCATCTATAGATCAGATGAGCTGGTAAGGTTAGGAACTGCCGTACCTGATCCATTGAATATGGAACATGTGGATATGTCCTTTCTACATGCAAACATATTCTTAAAACTGAAGCTCTCAGACATGCAAATAAGAGATGAGCTGGAGACACAAAATACAGGTTCGCCAGGCACGTGTGGCTAAGTTTTGACGAGAATCGTATGCTAAACTTGATATCCATTTCTAGACATTTCTAGATATCCATTTCCAGATATCGCTATGCTAGTACCTATGATCACTGGACACTGTTAAGTAGGCATACATATGTCTAGACTTGGAACCTCAACACATGATGGCTTCAGGAGCTATGGGGTCGGTGGTGGTGCAATGGTCTGCCCGGCTATTTTATATCCTTACTCTGTCCAGCTTAAATTCCAACGGTGGTCACCTCACTATCAAGTATTTGGCGATGAAAAAATATTCTCAACATCTAATTCGGATCCGGTGTAAAACTGTTGGTTCCAATCAGTGAGTCTAAAGCTAGAAAGTGTACAGTTCATTAGTTGTGAGAAGCTTTCACTGATGCATTTATGGGTGTAATGGGAAACCATTTTTTTGTGGACATAAGGAGGATAACGAGAGCATCGAATACATCATAATCTACTGCAAGACATTTTATATGAGTAGAAGACAATATCTCGGATCTTATTTTATGTTCGATCTAATAGAGATTCAGGGAGTTAACCTGAAAGATATTCTGACCTAATGACAGAGCGCTAAATGGTTCGCCAGGCACTAATATTTATATCTTCTACAGTCAGAGTCTATAAGTACAATACCAGGTCACTTTGCAGGTTCAATGGAATATGAAGTCCTGTGGAATCACAACGGTCATCATTCAACTAAGTGTGTCAATTGTGACAGCTATTTCTATCTATCCTAACCATTCCGTGAAGATACAGTAGAGAGATCCTCATAATCAGTGATCGCTGTGCTTTCTATTTTTACCGCCATTTTTAATTATTACCATCTTCAGTTATCATACAGTCAAAGCCAATTGAAAGTTTTAGTTGTCAGTTTATATGTAATCTAAAATTTATAAATGTTATTTAGCTCTAATCAGATATTGTGATACCGGCCCTTAGACTCACTGATACCCGAGATATAACTGTTGTTAATTTGAAATCAATAAAAGATTAAATTAATATCAAGTATACGTCATGTTGTGGATTTCATGGCACGACTTCATTGTCTGAATTTGCTAATAATTGGTGTCCGCAAGCATGCCAATATTTTAAATACAATTCAGATATACATCAGAGTCCCACATATCCCACATATCCTGCTGGAAATTGAACTCAAATAGAATAGAAATTAGTTTGGAAATGCCACGATAGAATAATGGAATATTTTTTAATCCAAAATGCCAATAGGGAATTAAATATACCTCTCATACCCAATTTATATTTTATCGAACTGAAATCAATGCTAGCCAAATTGTATTTAGGTTTTGAACATTTTTGAAAATAATAAATGAAACCAACCACTACAACGTATACGTAATATTACTTTACAGTTAATGCAATTTTTATTTAGTATCACGTATACGCCAGGTGATATTGATTAGGTTTGGAAAATAATAAATGAAACCAACCACTGCAACGTATACGTGATATTACTTTACAATCAAAGAAATTGTTATTTAGTATCAAGTATACGCCATGTTCTGCGATATAATGACGACCAAGTGTGACGATTCTAATAGTTTTTTTTAAACACAATATTGTGCATAGATTTATAGATTTAAACCGGAATTCCCTAGTAGCACAAAAATCAGAATATTGATGAAATCTCCCAGAAATTCTACTTACTTTGTATATAAAATGCCACAAAATTATGAGTAATTAACTTTTAAAATATCTTATCGGGTTTTTCTCAAATCTAATTGTCATGTAAATTATTTCTCACTCTCACTTGTTACAATTTTTATATTTTGAAAACGTATTGAAGCATTTCTTCTCCATTGCATTATTGAACTACTACTGAAACTACCCATAGCAACGTATACGTGATATTATTTTAAAATTCACCTAAAATCTATGCATATATAATTCGATATTAATAATACGTCATTGTATGTCATGCGTATCACAACGTATACGTGATTTTAATTTTACATATTTAAAATTCTATGATATTCTATTAATATATATATATATATGTTTTTATTTTGTCCTTACAGGTATGTCAAATGACAACAACAATTGTAAGTACATTGTATTTGAAAAGAGAAATCTATATATTAACTATTGAATTGAAACTAGGACATGTTAAACTTGTAATCTACATTAAGAGGGTGATAGTGAAGTCCAATGAAATTAGTTTTGACGCGTACGATAAAATTAAGAAAATTTATTGTAAATAAGTAATGAAATTAATGCTGTTGAAGCCATTACAAATTTTTGAAATATTGATAAAGAAATTATAGTAAATGAAATAATTATATTCATTTATACATATCTTTAAGAAGTTATAAACTCTTCCTCGTTTTACGATGAAAGTCAATCACTAGAATTAAAGTGACATTGGGAGCATCGTTAATGGAAAGTGAGATTAGGTTAGGTCGAACGAACTGTCACTACTGACAGTCTTAGTCCAATGAGAACCATTTTCATGCCACGGGACATCACATTCCGTCCCCATCATTGAACATGTAAATTGATCTGGTAAGGTTATATGATACCTGATCCCGATATTCCAGGATGTGGCTGAAGAAAAGACCTACGTACATTAGTCCCTGGCAAACCAATTAGTTGTCTGCAAAAGGGTCCTAATATAATCCAGCTTAACTTCCTGAAAGCCTGTTAGATCCAGTATGAATAAAAATCCTTGATATTGCCTCATATTCATACAAAAGGCTAAGGAGCAGCATATTAGATGCTCGACGCTCTTCTACTCCTCTTCATTCTCACAGTCTCTGCAGTAATCATGACATGAGATATCAAATCTAGACATGTGTTCACTGCTAACAGCCACTAGCAGAGAGAGTTTTGCGTATGATTCAGGTCATATCTTAGCCATGCATGCCTGGTGATCCTGCATTTTGTGCCTACAGACTATTCGCATGGCTGAGAACTTCGGTGTTAAGCATGAGTTTGCATACAGAAAGGGGCATATGCCACATCAAGTGAAGCAGATAAGATAGTTCCTAATCTCGCTCGATTATCTTCTCTATGGTTCTCTTGATTAAATAAATTACAATCATCAAAAAATTATGAGTTCCCATTACATCCCATGAAGAGAGAGTGGAGATCTTCGCGTAATCAGTGGGCTGTGGCTTTCTAGTTTTACCCACACTAAATGGGACCTAGAGTTTTACGCGGCTCCGAACGGTATTTTCATAAGAATTTCCATAGCTAAGTACTCGATTGTGTCGCCGTCACTAAGCGAGGCGGCCGTCGTCAAAATAAATGTAAATTGGTAAGGACAGGGATCGAACCTCCGTTCTCAACTACAAGACTAACCATAGCACCACCTGCAGCAACGACAGTCAATCATACTTAGGTGAATATCGAACTACTTGGCCATCGTATTTAGATATGAGCGGCATTTGTGGCAGTTCTTAAAGTCAGGAAGACAGATTGCACAAATATTATAGCAGTGTGACATTCACAGTAGATCTTGATATCCCAGACAGTGATCACGTTTCATACGTGCCAAAGGGCAATTTCTCATATTGTCATGACTGCTGCTTGAAAGGCACTACAATAGTCTGGTAGACTTTGTGCAAGGTCTAGACCCATCTCTTTAGAATAGGCTACAACCCCTACACTGCCATCTAGTTTGGAGCCATTAGTGTAGAAACCTATATGTGACTCTGAATTTTAAAACCCACCTAGTGTGTCAAAACCAATTTTTGAGTAAAATAAATAAATGGTTTCCCGTTAAATCCCAATGTAGGGATTAGGGAGAGCTTCTCATAACCAGTGAGTTGTGCGCGTTCTAGTTTTATACTCACTGATTGGGACCTACAGTTTTACACCGGTCCCGAACGGTATTCTGAGAAGCTTTTTTTAAGGCTATATACTCGATGATCGGAGCAGGGATCGTACCCACTTTCTCATGCACCACCGATGGTGCAATTGTGTAAAACGCAATTAAAGTTCCCCCCCTCTGTGTTGAATTTTAATAGTCTACTGTTTTATATAATTGCATTTTTACATCACTTTCCGATGTTTTTCAGACTTTCGAGCGGGTTCATATGAAAATATAAGATTTTTTACATGTAAATCCAAAACAAAGTGAATTCATGTAATCCTGTAATTTGACACACTACGTGGGTTTTAGTAAGCTGGGTGATATATACCTTTTATAACCTAGTATACGTCTCTTCCAGTCCTACCTCTCCAGAACGTGAGTGAAATAGTTTGCCTCTAAGATAGAAGTGAGTGCCACATAATCCACTCCTATTGAGGATTGTCGCAGATCCCTTAAGATCGTCTCATGACCATATTGGCTGGTAATATATCGCGAGGAATGTTTTAGGCGGATTGCCGACGTTATAGCCGATTACTTTCCAAACAAATATAATAATAACAGCTAAATAATAACCCCCAAATCCTAGGAAGGGTGGGTGTTCTCGTGATACACACCATTGCCATTCTCTAGACTTTTGTCAATAGATTTACGTAAGTGGATATAGCCTGGATGTGCTACCACATGACACTGCCGTAGAGCAATATCGGGCGGACAATGGCAGTGTCTAAGTATATTCATTAAAACATTTTCGGGTATTGGCCTCATCGTCGTCCGATGGCGTTTTCAAACGAATACAGAGTCACTGTGGCTTTATTGGACCTATCCAAAGTGTTTGACTTGAAACTAATCTTTCTGTCGAGAATCATACCTAGATATCTTGCATTATCCTTTAGGCGAATCTACCCACCAACATAGAGAGAATGGCTAAATGTACAGATTCTTCTGTTTCCTGCTAAAAAAAAAAAACCAGCTCCGCTTTCTCTGGATTTACGCCCAGCCCTTTCTCCGTGACCCACTTAAATATTCTCCTGAGTGGGTTCTGGAATACATCTCGAAATTAAGCCTTCTTTCGAGAAACATACATTGTGTTATCCTTGTGACAAATGTCTCTACCCATAGAGAAAATGACTGAACATTTGAAATAATCTGAGTCTTTGTAAAAAGTACGAGCTCTGTTTTCTCTGAGGCTTGTTTAGATAATCTCATAATTAAGTCCTGCAGCACATCTCTGCAGGTGGAAACCAATTGCCAGGTCGTCAGCGTATGCTATAATTGGGCAACTTGCCTCCTCCAGCACTCGCAAAACTCTATCCTGTGCTAAATTCCAGAGAAGTTGGGATACGACTTCACCTTGGGATTTTCCTCTATTTACATTTCGAGTTAAAGTCGTGTGACCCAGAGACTGGATTCGAGGATCGTGGATGGAAAATAACAGGACAATTGAAATCGAAAAATTATATATTTTCGTTCGACTTGAAATACTAATATTGTAGAACTCTGATGAAATTTATTTCCATTGAAATATCAACGAAAGCTTTTGTTCGATATCGAGTAACAGGCATTTGAATTTTAGAAAGCGACAAAATTGTGGCAACCCAATATTGTGTTTTGTTTCGCTGCTTTTTTGTTGTTTCGATCGACAAGATCAAAGATGATAGAAACTCCATAGATGATTCATTCGCTTATTCACCATTTTCACCAGAGGTAACGTGCTGTTTCCGTTTGATAATTTTTAACTCGGATGCGATGAAAAAGCACTAAAACTCATTTTGATTTAGATTTTGTTGTTTGAATTTGAAAATAATATTTGCTGCCAATACAAAATGCCAAAAAGCCTGGTTAAATACTTTTTTCTATTGTTTTTGTTTACAGGGAAATTTACCCACTTCCATCATCTACAAAATTTCCCTTGACTTTCAAATCCACCACATAGATTTCACCATCTAAGGATTTTCTATAATTTTTGAACAAAATTTCACTACAATCTTGCATGAGGTGGAGTAGAAATACATTCGGTGACAAATCTTTTAATCGAGTTTTAAACAGTTGTCTAATGAAGGGCATAAGTACGTATGATTGTTATTTATTAAACTAAACTAATCCCCCAGTGCGTATAAGTAATAATTTCACATCATTACTCATAAACCTTCTATCCCCTTACTTGTACAACATCCTTTACTCTGGAAAACAGGCTATAAGCGTAATATATTCGTCTTATTTAATACAAATTCCCAATAGATTAAGCCGTGCGTCACCAAATTGAAGAGCTATCCATCTTGATAAGAAAATCTCAGTTAAACGCATTTCGTGTGTCTGCACAAAACTTCAATTAACGATAAATGACATTAGTAACGCAAATCCAATCTATTAATGATCCAAAAATTACAACATTCCTGATTCCTGATGGTTTTTTTTGGAAATCAGGATCAAATATCAAATCCCCAATTATGTTGCTGGCGACAACTTCGTACGCCCTCGTCAAACATCCTCTTTGTTTGTCTTGTCTTAAATAAAAGACAAATATATTGTTCTTTGTTTTTTTTTCACCTCTGAAAATTGGTAACAGTTCAATTTGTTACTTATTTAACATAATATAAACATTTATGTTAATTTCTAATTTATGTACAACCATACAACATTAAGGTCATAAGGGGAAAAAGAAGGAACTGCCAAGCTTACCGTTAACCCAAGGAGCAAACGATAGAACGGGCTTAAAGTGATGACATTTTAGGCAACAAATTTTCAAGCACTTACCACCCTCTTCACTCTCCGAGGATATCTATATGATTTCTCTGAACAGAATCTCATGCCACCCCACAGCAATTAAGTATGCACTGAAGCACAATCAATTGTATCAACCCGGATGGAAATCTTCCAATACCACGTGCCCCCAAACCCACTCACACATATAGCGGTTATAAAAAGGACCTTGGTAGCATGACTTTTGGACTGCTGTCGTGTTGTAGTCTGTTGAGGATGGGAAGATGTTGTTTGCGTTATCCATGGAGTCTTGTTGAATGCTTGTTTTCAATGACAAGTGCTCTTCAAGTACAGCGACTTAATGAAATATCTTTTAATTTGTATTAAAACAAGATTTCAACATTTTCTCCATAGAGAAATGTTTTCCTTCCTGTTGTTCTCCGCCTGTACTCGTAATGTCTTTTGCATTCTGTTGGATTTTGTTTTCTGATTAAATTTTGTTAAAACAAATATCCTTGACAAATTACGATTTCCTAAACGATGCTGCGGCCTGCACACAGAAAGACATCGAATGTCCATTCATTCGCGTGTCCGTCTGTTTTTATTCAATCTAAACGTCAAAAATGGACACGTTGCTGGAATAAGTCTCCTCGTGACTGTTGAATTTTATTTGACTGGCGTAATTTTATACTTTGCTGCATCATTTCAAGATGATCCAACTGCTGTTTTTCTGAGATGTTTTTTTCATTTTAGCCATTTTTATCACTCAGGCCATAATAAAAGGCTAAAAAGTCATATTTAACATTTTTCGCCTTGTGTTTTTATGTTGTTGTGATTTGATGATGATACTTCCTCCATCATGTTTCACGCTTTCGTTTTGGCGCATTTTTGTGTTTTCAGTCGATTTTTTTTAACTTTTCCTGAATGTTGGCTTCTGTATAGGATCTACAAGCAAATTGTCTTGTAATGAGAAAATGTTATGGATTATAAACAGTGGCAAATAAACGCCAAATGTAACATCAAAGTATACATGCGTTTATAAAAGCTGCCAAAAAGTATGCAATGATTTTCATAAAAAAGCAATATTTATATTAATCATACGCACAGATGTTACACATTCAAAAAGGTTTATCAATAATATAAAGAAGGATTGAAACTATAGAGTAACGGCCTTATTCATAAAAAGTTACGAGGGGTTTGATAGATTATTTATCATACAAAAATCTTCTCACAAGCCTCTCATATGTTTTTATTAATAAAGAGCAAAAAATTTGTCTCATCCGACGTTTCTTTCCTCACTCTTCCTGGTGAGTACCGTGTGATAGGAGCTGGTCGGCTTACACCAGGTGGAGGTACGAGAACTGTTGACATAAATTCGTCATGTCGTTCTGGTTGAGCACCGTGAAATTTGGACGTAATTTGGACTTTTTGTTATTTTGAATTGTCTGTATACATTTGTGTTGCAATTAACACAATTTAAACCTAAAGAGACCTAATGCCGTGGTAGTTTTCTTGTTGGTTGGTTTGAACCATTGCCTCTAGCTGTTATTATTAAATCAATTCTTTCCAACATCCTACGTTCATATTACACCAGGCCGAACATCCGAAATTTTCTGAGCGTGATATTTTCTCTATATATGTATTTCTCTATGATAGAAACCTTCAGTATTTAATGGTAAATTGTCGTTTTTCCTCCTCTCCTTCACCTCCTCTTCTATCTTTCTTTTTACTAACCCAGCCTTCTTAAGTCCAATACAATACCCTGAATTTGTAGGTGGCATTTTCTAAGTAATGATCAACATTAAAAAACAAGTAAAGAGTGATGAATTTGAGAAACACCCCAACACTAAATCTGGCGTGTTCTGTCAATCATTAGACAGTTCTGAACCAAAAGTTTTACTCCGATTCCAAACTGTTTTGCTGTGAAAAGTATTTTCATGGCAATGTCCTTTATAGTGGGCCCTTACTAATTAAGGTGTCTATGGGTGCAAGTAGAAGGTGTATAGTGCAACCTTGTGTTTTTATATAGAAGAATTGTGCCCTCAAATCGTTGCACAAAAGGACCTACAGTTTTTCTCCGATTCTGAAAGTTTGTGAATTGAGAAAACATTTCGAGACAACTAACTCTATAGGGCGGCCTAAAACAAATATTTTCCATAGTATCCCAAGGAGGGAAGAGCTTCTCTCAATCAGTGATCTATTCGCTTTCTATTTTTAACACTCACTGATTGGGACCTACAGCTTTTCGCTGATATAAAATCAGAATGAAAAGGATTTTCATGACTAAATACTCGATAAACCAATAGATCGACGTCTAGAGAAATGAAGGTGGCATCAGCTACAAGAGTCGCGTTAACTAACGTGCCTTCGCGCATACTAACGTGTCTTCGACCTGCTCCACTATATTGCGTCCTAGATTAATGGCATTTAGAGCTGGCATTTACGACTGCACTCTTCCGAAATTAACGAAATTTCAGAGGCGCAGAATTGTGTGGAAATACATTCTAGGTGTGTGCCAGAAGTAGCCCCCACTGAATTCAGAATCATAAATACAGGGTGGGACAACCACGACTGACTGATTTGAAATGCTTAAAATATTGTGTATCTCGCATTACGAGCTGTAACCATCTTGCTGGAACCATGTGTCAGGATGTATATATCGAATCTGCAGTCACCAAAATCTTTGGCAAGTTCAACTCTAGTTTTCTAAATTTTTCTGAAGCCTTTGTGGTAAATAATTTCGAATTCGCAGCCCGCCCTTGTCTAATGACATATACTAGAAAGAAATTTATCTCGTAACATCCTAAATTAATGTAAAGCTCTTTTGTTTAGAACAATGGGAATATATTTTAAAATTCAGCTAATTTAACAAGAAATATATAAATTATAATACTGTAAAAATAACTAATTGAATTTATTCCATACGTATGAGTAATATTCACATTGAATACGCCTAAGTGCAAAAGGATTAATATCAATCATGAGAACAGGTGGCTCTGGATTTAAAAAAGAACCCCAGTAATAACAAAAAGATTTGATTTTTTTTTTTCAAATGTTGTTATACAAAACGTATAAGTAATTTTCATATTGAGTACGCCACACACTGTGTACAAGATTTAATATTAATATTAATGCAACCAGGTGCCGCTCGAAATTAGGTCTAACGGAAACTTCAACAAAAATGCAGAGATCTGAAAGAAAATGAGACCTATAAAATAGTATAGACCCTTCGATGTTAAATTGTTGTTTTCTTATTAATATTTTTAATTTTTTTATTAATATTTTTATTGCCAACTTGAGTCTGTTGCGAAAAATCTATGTTCTGTTGAAGATTTCCACGTTTTCGGATGTTCAAAGAACTTCGTGTGAAACTCAAGCAATCAATGCATTCTTCTCCGGGTACAAGAGGGCATTTTGGTGGAGGCCTTTAACAGCAAAATTATTTACGGCGGACATTTTTCTCGGAAATTTATTCGATGTGAAAGTAAAATGTAACATTGTAAAATTGTATAACCTATGAGACAAATATAAGATCGGTTATAAATTGTTCAACAAAACTTAACGAAATACATCATGATCATCTCTACTGACCATCGCAATAAGCTGATATTAAAAGGAAGCCCAATAGATTTCTTACTACATTAGCCAAAAATTATGCAATAAAAATTGTGCAAAAGTTACAATTCTGGCAGTGATAACATCATATCTAACCTGACAAACCGCCCCGCTTATGTCGAGATTGTCCCGCTTTTTTCGGAATTGTCCTGCTTCTTGGTCTCTCATCCCGACTTGAATCTATAATAGCAAAATGATTATACACAAAATAGAGCGATTTATTTTATACGTTTAGTCCAATTTTAACAAAATACTTATGTATATGTATTTTAACTTACTTTTAATTTAAAACCAAAAAGTTAGCTTTTTACCCATTGTATCCCTCTTTTTGCTCACAACTAGTTAGTCAGGCTAATCGTATCCCCAAATATGTATTCGTACTTTATAGTACCTCTTTTAACTATGCAATAGCAATAACCAATATTTACAAATGATGATATTTTTCGTTGTATCATCATAATCTGAACATTTTCCGCAACAAATGTTACCATTTATGATATTTATTTTATATTTGTGCATCTATAAAATTAAACTAACTAACAGCCAAAAAATATGCAACATTTTTTGTTTGGTGTCAATAGTACTTATATATTGTAAATATTTTTAAAAATACAGCAGTCATTTCACTAACAATTTCCTCGTTAAACACTGATGTCATTCCATACCACTTGTGATTGTATGTGATGACGATTAAAATACAATTGCTGACATATGATATCCTCGGCTCATGAAAACTTTTGATAATCTATTTTGATTTGTTGTCTACTCTTTGGCTGCTCATATTGTGGATTGTATGGCATTTGATAGGACTGGCTGGGGCAGACGGACAGACAGGCGGATAGGCAGACATAACCTCAGACACGGGAAAATAAACTCTTAATACGATCCATCCAACAAACAGCAAACAAACCCCAAAAAGCAACATAACAACAATTTCAATTATCTCCAAGCATTCAGTTGTGAACAAATGTTTACATTTGGAATTTTTTGGAATGATTCCAAAACAAAATTTCGACTACCAAGCACAAAGGACTTTCACTCTCACAGTTTTTTTTTTGAGACTTTACCATTCAGAGTCTGATACCATTTTTTTCTGTATGTTTGCATTTAAAATTTTGCTGTTCAAAAGAGCAAAAGAATGCTGTTTTAGAAACAAAGGAGCTTCAATGCTGTTATTTTGTGCCCTTTGTGACCGTTAATTCATGTTCTTGGTTTTTAAAATAAATAAAATTAGTTATGTGATTTTGATTATATGAATATAATTATTTTCCACAGAGTAAAGGCAGCGGAAAAAAAAGTTTGAAAAAAACAAAAAGTACTAGTAAAATTTTTAAATAAATTCAACTTTGACAATCATAGTTCATAAATGCTCGAGAATTCAATGACATTATTTATGTCAGCCTTAAAGTAGGCAATGTATTTCGGCCCATTTATGCATAAATATAAGCAACTTGCCTTAAGGTATGCAACAAATTTGGAAAAATCAAAATTTTTTTATAGGAGGAACATTTTTCAAAGCGAGTGCAAAGTTCGTAGTGCACAGGGACAGGAAAAGTTCCGGTCAAGACCGTAGTGCGTGGTGAAGAGCCACATCTTGCTTGAGGTTCCCCTGCTGTTTACACTGCGGATCTAGACTGGTTAGTCGTAAAATGTAACTCCCTAATACAGGGTGTAAACCTGCCTAGAGGTTGATGGCAGCCCCACCACTAGGATCGGATGCGGTAGTCTAATGAATCACTCGTTTTAAATTACAATCATTATAGAAACGTCAATATATTCAGAGAACAAAAATTCCCCCTCGATCACGACATATGGCTTTAAAAAACGGTTTACGATTGCTACCTGGAATGTAAGAACTCTCCTCGAGAAATAGAGACTCGAACAGGTTAGACGAGTTGTGGAATGCTACAATGTGGCCATCATCCTAGGCCTAAGCCAAGTGCGTTGGCTTAAAAGAGGAAAATCTATATTACCATCTGGTCACTGCTTTATTTACTCCGGCAATGATGCGCAATTTATAAACTGAGTCGGCCTTCTTGTTTCTTCTAGGGCTGGAAATGCAGACAAGGCTATATCTGGTCCCATTGACATTGCGAGTTTTAATTCGAAATTCCATAGGATTTCTGTGGTGCAGGCGTATGCACCTACTGAGCCCGATGAGGACAGTCCTTGTCAATTGTTGCCATTAAAATATTTCTGGGAGATTTCAACGCCAAAGTGGGCAACAACAACAACAACCCACAGAAAGTGATAGGAAGATATGATCTTGGACCTGAGAGAAATGGCAATGGTTTCTGTACTCGTCATAAACCGTTTATCGGCGGAACGAAATCCCCCACATAAATATTCGCAAGCATACGCGGGAATCGACAGATGGTCAAACCTTCAATCAAATTGACCATATACTTGGCAGCAAGATGTTTCCGGGTTTCTTGCTGGACCTCAAAATTAGACATGGTGCCGATATTGATAGCGACCACCAACTCTTAGTGGACACCTTCCGTCTCCGTCCAGGGGCTGTCACCGGTATTAGAAGCAAAATCGTAAAATACAATACTGATCGTATGCAGGACCCAATCATATCAATGGTGTACAATCCAAATGTACGCTCCAATTTAGCACAGGACAGTCAAAATATGTGGTCAGACATTGTTCAAACCCGGAAAGACACGGCCAAGAAGGTCCTTGGCGAGGAAGGATATGTGAATAAACCTTGGATTAATGCAGAATCCTGGACCGAACTCCTGCACAATATGGGTATACACTCCAAGACACAACGTTAAAGAGGCAGTTAAAATCAGCCTATCGGCAATCAGCACGTAGAGTGGGTTACATGGTCCGTTCAAATTATGACAATCATCTGAACAATATGGCGGAGGAACCCCAAAATGGCTGCGACTTCAGGTAACCACCGTATTGTGTAAAAAAATACCCCCAGTGAGCTGTGCACGTTCTAGTTTTACACTCACTGATTGACACATATAGTTTTACACCGGTTCCGAACGGTATTTTGAGAAGTTCTTTCATGGCAAAATATTCGATAGTGTCGACGTCACTCTTCATTAAAAATACTGAGCGGCACCAACATCAGGAGTACTGCATCTTTAAAGGCTGTATAATGGCATGGAGATATCATCACCAGATCAGTAAGTGGGGCGATGGCGTAAATTCTTTACGATACAATCTAGAATAGAATAGAATTCCGGATGATGAAGATCAGTGTACCTGTTCAGCAGCATACTCACGCCGCAACCCGAGAACGGATATTTCAAAGGAACCCCCGTCGCAAGCAGAGATTGAGACGGTACTGGATAAAATGAAAGAACAGACATTTTCTGGTCCTGAGAATATTCCAGCGGAACTGTTCAAATATGGTGCACCAGCATTAGTAGATGTCATTATGCCTATCATCACAACTGCTTCGAGAGACAACAAAATCCCTACGGTGTCGAAAGAGGGAGTGGTTATCACAATCCCGAAAAATGTGATCTAACGATGTGCAGGAATTGGAGAGGTAATACATTTCTCAATTCAATACACAAAGTAATCCCTATACTTGAGCGGATCTCGTCGGTGGTGGAGGAAATTACGCGGAAAGAGCAGGCAGGTCCCAGGCCTGGTCGTTCGTATGCCAACCACGAACCATATAATCATAGAACGATCTATTGTCCGTGTCCGTATAATCATAGAACCATCAGTTGAACTTCACTCGCCTCTGTATCTACTTTTCGTAGATTTCGAACAAGCGTTTGATTGTGTACACTGTAAATCAATGTGGTCCAACTTGACCAAAAAGGGGATACCGGACAAGATAGTGTCTACGGTCCGTGAACTGTACAGAGATGCAGCATATAAAGTTCGTTTTAATGGGAAGGAAAGCCAACGTTCCACAACATTTGTGGGAGTTAGACAGGAATGTGTCTTGTCCCCACATTATGTCTGCTTCTTATGGACGAGGTTGTGGCGATAACTAATTCTGAAGCACCGTTTGGCATTCAGTGGAGTATGTAGGAATATCTACATGATATCGACTACGTCGAGGACATGTCTGTGGTGACAAGGCATAACAGCATAACTCGAGTTATACTCAAATTACATTTTTAGAGAATCGAGCTGTATATATCGTACTGCACAATATATAATCTCGATATTAATAAGCCAATTTGTAGTTCCCAAGATATTGGGAAAGATTTATTACCAAATCTCGATCAATCACTACATTACAAATGATATTTGAACCCTTAACACGCTCTCCTAAAAAGTTGCAAAAATATACATATGCTGTTATGCCTTGTGACCACAGGTATGTCTTATAGCCCACAAATGTGATGGCATCGAGGCCAAGTTAGACTTCGAATAGAATATAAAGAAGACGAAGTTAGAATATAAAGAAGACAAAGCTAATGCGTATTCGAACAGAATGAAATGCTCCACTAACCGTTGATGGTACATGAATTGAAGACGTGAATTCGGTCTCCAATTTAGGATGCAAAAGTACCAAGGGATGGTGGATCCGCGGCGGATATAGGTGATCGTATAAATATGGCCAGTGTTGCATTCCTAAACTTCCACAAAATCTGGTGCAATAAGAGGATATCAGAAAAGACGAAATTGCTAATATTCAGTCCCAGTATGAAGTCTTTACTATTGTATGGTTGTACAACTTGGAGCTTGACGAAGCTGACAATGAAGAAGGCCCGAACGTTTGTCAGTCGTTGTCTGTGACAAATACTCCATATCTACTGACCCAAGACAATTTCTAATGAAAAACTCTGGCACCTCACAAGTAACAGTCCTATTGAATTGGATATACGTAGAAGAAAATGAGCTTGGATCGGCTATATTCTTAGGCGCCCAACATCAGAAATTGCTAGTGCGGCACTTGAATGGATCCCGCAGGGGTGTCGAAGGCCAGGAAGCCTACCATCTACATGGAAGCGCTGGGTGGAGAAGTACTATAACCAAACTCGTCTATCATGGCACCAAATTAAATCATTTGCCAGTAGTGTAATCAAAAAACCGGGTTTCCGAAAACCGGTTTTCGGTTAAACCGACGTGTAGAAACCGGTTAATAACCGGTTTGGATTGTTATGACAAAATGGAAAACTATGCGTTTTCTAAACATCGTTTATTTTTACTGCAGTCCTTCGAAAATATCAATTTTTAAAAACCGATGTACAGTTAACCAGCCGGAATTCGGTTAACCGGTTTCGGTTTTGAATACATTACTTGTCAGAGACAGAAATCGATGGAGAGAATTCGTTGAAGCTCTACATACTGAAAAATAATAGCCCCAGCAACATACTGCAGGAACCATATACATGTTTGTAAGCATTGTTTTCGTGATTTGAAGATCTGCTGCTTTTTGTTTCTTTAGTGTCTGTCACGTTTTCAACTAATAAAATACATATATTATAAACTATTAATCATTGTGCCCCAAATATGTTATATTGAATAACAATGTGTTTGGGCACAAATATAATATATTTGCGACAAGCTACAAACACGTTATATTTGCACCCAAACAATAAAAAAAGACAAATTTTTCAGCGTGTATGTTCTTCGTGAACCTCTTTGATAAACTTTGTATTGTAATATTGTTTTATATTTTTATGTACTGTTTAAATAAAAAAGGACATACATGCAACTCAATTTAAACATAACCCAATTGTTTGACTAACTTATGTTATTTGTCTAAATATTATGGGGAATCTTTAGTTTTAGTATTAAATGACTGGAATTCCTGGAAACACTTTGTTTATTTCATGGAGTTGCCAAATTCACTTTCAACACCTCTGATCCATTTGTGCTTTAAGGCAAAACTCTTCATGGTGTTGCCTAAATTCCCTTTCACTATACTTAAGCCCACTGTGCCTTAAGGTAAAAACCCATTTTCTTCTCATATTTTCTTCCTTACGTGTTTTTGTTGTATAATTTTCTACTCGACACTAATCTTAATAAATCTCCAATGTAATAATATCATATACACTTACACCTACTACATTAATCTCAAATAACTTTTAAAACAATACCCAACCCCTACAAGCCGAGATTGAAAGGAAGTGAAATAAAAAAAGCAAATCTTAACGACCTTTTCCACCCGTCTCCGTCATAACTCCCCTTGGAAATCAGAAGGAAGTTAAGATTTTAACTGGCAACGACGTCGAGCACTAACACTTTGTATATCTCTCCTTGTAAGGGAATATTGTTGCAAGGAAAATGAGAGACAAAAATCACTTTTAACACATATAATCACAAATGAATGTTTAATAATTCATATGCACTATACATACATACATTTTCATGTACTATATATACAGTATCGGGCAAAACTTTGGAGACTAATAAAAAAATTAAATTTTACTTCGGATAGTTACGAACTTCGGTGGTGCAATGGTAGTATGCGCTGCACTTGTTCATGAGTACGTGGGTTCGATCCTTGCTCAGACCACCTAACATATCTTTCGGCGGCGGTCACCTCGGCTAGTGACGGCGACACTATCGAGTATTTAGCCATGAAAAAGCTCCTCAAAAATACCGTTCGGAATCGGTGAAAAACTATAGGTCCCAATCAGTGAGTGTAAAACTCAAACGTGCACAGCTCACTGGTTGTGAGAAGCTCTCCCCAATCCCTGCATAAGATGTAATAGGAAACTATTTTTTTAGTTACGAACTTACGAATTATCGTTGATCTAATTTATTTATCTCTAGTTTATTTATTTAACTTTAATAAAACAAGGTACTTTTTAAATTACTTTAGTGACAATAGTAGTTTTTATTTGTACAGTACAAAACTTTATATTTCACTCTATAACAATGTTTAACAGTCACAATAATTTTACTATTACTCGACTACATAAGTATACTTTTACACGTTTGTAATCAAACTAACCGGAAATACATCGAAATATCAGTCAGAATTCACCCCATCGCGTAACCCATTTTTTCTAACCATCCCTCATCAGCGCCCTCTATATCTCAAGTTGGGCAGAAAGTTTCTTGGCGATTTCATCAACCGTTCCAGAGTGGGGAATTTCTTGAAAAATTTGAAATAATTCTGGAGTTTCTAAACGGCTGGTACGATCAAGATGAAATTTCACAACAACATATCTGAACTCCTGTGCTTTACAAATTGGAATATTGGAGCACCATAGAGCCCATTGAAGCTGCACAGTGGGAGGCCAAAGTTGACTACCTCGGCCATCTAAAAACTTTGAAAAACTTGTAAAACTTTGCATTTTGCTTTTATTGGAAATATTTTTTACACTTGTAGCGCTACTAAATGCCTACAAAAACATGAGGATCTTGCTCTTATAGTTCTCGAAATATTTGGAAAATTTTTTTTTAATTTTTTCTTGATTGGTTTTAGTTATTTCAGATTATCTAAATTAAAATCTTTCAGACACCATTGTTGCGCATTTCCTTAATCGTCCCTCTTAGCGCTGTTTTATTTCCCGATAATAAAATAAGGTTCGTTTTAAATTACGATAATTCCAACAGTTTTACTTTATTTACACTTTCCACTTAACATTCACAATTGTCTACATTCAACCTTTTTACTAATACTTCGCGTTGCTTACTTTCAGGCGGTTAATCACGAACTAAATTAAAAATGCCAAACAGCTCAGCTATTTATACCAGTTATGCCTCTCGCCGCCTGGGGCTCTACCAGCTTCTAGATTGTTCTACCCGATTCCAGAACCTGTAGTATAAGGGTTTTTAAAAATAACATACTTACAGCCGGCTCGTCAACTGGTTTGTGGTAAGGGTATACTTTCAGGAGCAGAATTAATCGCCCTGTTATTTCCATATTGTTAATTTGGTCATTAAGAGTAAGTTAAAAGTCTCACTTAATCATAACCATATACTATTACATTAATAACATCCTGTCTTGTAAAATAAGATAAAACCCGTTGCAATCCATTGGACGCATTTGAAGTCAAAACCTTAAAAAACGCCTATTCTTTCACTCTTTATTGAAAAAATGTGTAACGAGATTTTTATCAGTACCAGAGGAATTTATTTTCAAACACATTAAGTTTTTATAAAGGTTGTTTTCTTAAGCGCGATAGAAATTGAGATTGTAAAAAATAACACAAAAAATTTCATTTTCTATCAAAAAGCGGGTTCAGTAGAAAGATCAATATATAACATTAACATTTAAAAATAATTTCGGCCATATGGCCACAGCGCATTCTCCAATTTAGGGTCACTTTTTCAGGCACGCATGCCACGAAAAACACCAATAATTATGGACAATTGTTGCTGGTTTATCAAACTGGTTGGCGAGATATGTTATCTTCTTTTTTTAAGGTCCCTGACCCCACGGCGTTGTTCGAGACAGGATAAGTAAAAAAGTAAATAATCAACATAAAACAGTGACTCACGTAACCGCACAGAGAAATAATCGAGAGATGTCAAATCGCACGATCTTGAGGCAAATTGACAGGTACATTTCTTGAAATCACCTTCTAGCCAAATTGCGATTTCAATAAACCGATGGTAGCGGTATGGGGGCGCCATTTAAAAAGTTTTGCCATCACCCCTTCAAAGTTATGCCTTCTTTACGGTGAGAAACGAACATAGCAATGTTGCATTTTCTCATAACTGCTTTTTAGCATGTCTTTATTACCTCGCTTAACTAAGTTATTCGACCAGTGTTTATGGAAACTTAAGCGATATTAAGCTATTTTAAGCGACTCTTCGAATGTCTACCAATACAAATGGAATTTTTGGTTATTCCCGGTTAACTAAAAATTCGACGATATTGTTTGAGAAGGTAAGCGAATATAACTGAAGCCGCTTAAGTTACACTTACACCCCCTATAAATGGTAGAAAAATTAGCTTAGCGAAGACAAATAACATAAACAAAATGACAGAAAATTTGGCATTTTATCGGGCAACATTCTCCCCCACGTCATTTTTTGCACTTTTTGAGTGCAATATTCTCAGAAACGAACACAGAACCTTCAAGTGGGTTGCACTTTTTTCACAAACGAACACAAATAGGCATTTTTAGGGCAAAGGGCAGAAAAAATGTTGCATATTTTCTCAGAAACGAAATCGCCATTAGATAAGCCTCAAATGTAACCATATTTTCGTAATAGTATTGTTACGAATAAGTAAAAGCTTTCACTTACTCTTAATGGCCATACTAACATTATGTAAATAACAGGACGATTAATGCTGCGCCTGAAAGTATGTACTGTAACAACATACCAGCTCGCTAAACCAGTAGCATGAATTCACCTTAGTTAAGATAATTCTCCACTATTCGAAATGATTCCACAAAGATAACTAACAACAACGACTAGAAGGTTCTTGAATTCGCTAGAAATAACAACACTTGAGTATGGTGAGTTGGTATAAATGCCGGAGGTCTTTGGAACGGAGAGTTTAGTTTGTGATTAAACTCCGTAAAGTAAGCAACGCTAATTGATAGTAAAATATAAAACTTGTTAAAGTGTTATAAATATAGTAATCTTTTGTAAATTTATAAGTGAAATGAAAATAAAAGGAAGTTAAACCGTTGTAATTATCGTAATTTAAAAAGAACCTTGTTTTATTATTGGGAATAAAACAACGCGAAAGGACGAATGAGGAAATTCGTAACAGTATTGTAAACATGTTCGTAATTATTAAGGCTATTTTTCCAGTTCTAGGTGTTTGTTATTCCACCAATAAAAACAGGCATGTTGATAGTGAAGAGGATGATAGAGCACTACACAAATCTGGCCGACAGCGAATATCAGATACATGAACCTTCTACCTTCTAGCCAGACCCAAGGTATAAATGGTTGCAATGTCTGATTGGTAGACATGCGGCGAGACTAAAAGTCCGGACAAACGACTTCTGTAGAAGCTGTAACGATGATGAAGGCGAAGTATCCACTGAACAGTTTCTCTGCATGTGTCCAGTACTAGCCGGCATGATGATACATACCATGGTAACCTACCTATTAAGGGACCTGAAAAAATTATCTCACATAAACGTAGTCAAGATTTTAAGCTTCTTGGACCAAACTAAATGGTTCTTCGGTAGGGTTAACTCATAATTCCATTAGCTCATGTTATCACAATTGTGGTGGGTCTCTCATCGCCTCCCACCAACGCCTAATCTAACTTAATTTCCTCCATATGCTAATGCAATGCAATGGCTACCCCTGTTTCCCGATGTCCATTCTTTTGAAAGTCTCTAATCAATTGTAAAACAGAATGTTGACCCCAATAATGTTCATACTAGTTTTTCAAACATTTCTAAAATCCATAGAATAATATAACGCGGGATACAAGTAATAATTTAATAGAGTCCATTCACAATAATTTTATTGAATGTCCACAATAATTTCTCTAACGTTTCCAAGATTCATAGAATGGTATCAAGCAGGATAAAATTAGCGATTTCATAGTATCCATTCCTCCTCAATGACGCAAGCCTGTTATTTCAAATAATAATAGACTTGAACTCGGTACGAAATATTAAAAAAGAAGCAGTCGTTAAACACGAAACATTTTTAAGTTGCAATTGTTTTGCCTTGTTTCTGTCGAGACTATATTCATAGCATGTTAATTTGTATAAACTTATCGCTCGAATTTGTTGCCATGAAAAGAAAAGCTTCATCAAAATACGACCTCATCAAAATACGAATTAACCACCACAACCAAAATTTTCATTAAGGCATGGAAAACTTCCATACATCCCATGAAGTTTGTCGTTGGTTCAATGAATATTGTGAACAATATCTAAAACAAAATAAAAATATTGTTACCATAAAAATGCTGTAAATTGTTTGGTGCACCTAAGATTTATGTTAAAACAACATTAGAATGTCAACAAACAATTTTTGGTATATGTTGCAGCTTGAATGCCCAATACTAATTGCGCCTAAAAGTATGCAATCGCTGCAAATTGAAAAGCTAACTTATATAAACTCACCACAAATGTTTGATGACAGCGCCAAAACTAATATAGAACAATCCATAACGGATTTTGTTACAACGAGATGATTTTGGAAACGGCTATTGGGAGTAGAAGTGATATAAATAACCGAATTGATCTTAAGGCTATATGATTTCAAACCGGTAAAGGTATACATCGGCGAGAAATAGTAGTGTTATTGAGATAATTGTAAGATAGTACAGTGCAAGTGAAATAAGGAAAACTCTGGTACTTATTGTAATTTAAAAATAGTAATTTAAAAAAAGGACAATTAGAAAATTCATGAAAATATATATAAATATTACAAAAATAAAAATAACATAGACCATATAGTACAAATTATCTGCGACTTGTTTTCCTCGATACTGTTTATATACGCATGCATATCCATATATGTACATATGTATACGTACACATACCTTTATTGTCTATGTAAGGATAATAATATATACAAGGATAATAATAATCAACACACGTACCATCATAATACGTGCACATTTGAGAGCCACCGTGCGAAAGTAGAACCTTCACTATAATTTTACGATACCAGACACTCAGAGGAACGAATGCTTGAGCGGGAAAACATTACAGGCGGATCGCAAATTATACACGAGGGTATCACGAAAGTTCGCTGATGAGGTAATGAGACGCATGCATGTGCTCACGTATTTCAAGATTAAGACATTAACAGGCAAATCTGCAAGATGTTTCGGCAAGTGATTGTTTCTTTTTTTTTGTAGAGCTTTCAAATTAGAGGCTCCATTTCGAATACTTAGAACGGAAGTATCTTTCTCTTCTTCAGCACAGTGGTCCCAGTGATCAAAGGCACCAATATTTTTATATCCCCCTCTGTATGCATATAAAGTATTGGAAAGAATCAGGTCATGACTTCTGACGAACTTATCTGGTGATCCTGCGTTTTGAGCCTCAGGACCATGTGTCATTTGCTGTTCTAGAGCTGAAGTTCTGAGTGATCATTTAATACAACTAAACTTTACATGAATATTTATGAGAAGCGAAAAACGTCTCATTGACATTTTATATAACTAAACTTAATTTGAGGAATTTTGTTTGCGGCAAACGAACAATTATATTTATGAGAAACGCAGTACATATCATGAACATTTTAGCCAACTAAACTTCAAGTGAGGAATTGGTTTGCAGCATACAAACATTTATATTTATGGGAACGAAAAATAACTAAACCTTGTTTGGCAAATTTGTTTGCGGGAAACGAACGAGGGATTGAGCGATGAGAAACGCAAAATGTGTTACTAAAATTTACGACAACTAAACTACATTTGGAAAATTTATTTTCGGCAAACGAGCTATTATATTTATGATAAACGAGAAATATATTATGAACATTTAAGGCAACTAAACTTCGTTTGACAACAAACAAACAATTATGTTTATGCGAAACGAAAAACGTGACTTGGTAATTTTAGAGAACTAAACTAAACGGATCAATGTGTGAGAAGCTCTCTCCTATCCCTTCATGGGATGTAATGGGAAAATATTTATTTATTTAAACTTCGTTTGAGCAATTTGTTCACGGTAAACGAACGTTTAAGATTATAAGAATCAGAAAACGTCGTATGGACTTTTTTAGACAACTACACTTCATTTGAGGAATTCATTTGCAGCAAACGAACAATTATATTTATGAGAAACGAAAAACGTATCATTGACATTTTAGACAACAAAACTTCGTTTGGCGAATTTATTTACAGCAGACGAGCGATTATATTTACGAGAAACGAAAAGCATGTGATGGACATTTTATGCAACAAACAAACAGTTATAATTATGAGAAACGAAAACATTTTGGACAGCTAAATATAGTTTGGGGAATTTGTTTGTGGTAAACGAACGTTTATCATTGTCAAGAAAACATGACATGGACATTTTAGACAACTGAACTTCGTTTGTGGAATTGTTTATTTACGGCTCGGGAAAATTTATGTTTGTGAATAATGAGAAAGTGTCATTGACATTTTAGACAATTGAACTTAGTTTGAGGATTTTATTTGCAGCAAACGAACATTTATATGTGAGACGTAAAACGTGGCATGGCGGTAGCATATCCGACTTGAAAACAGGCATTGCAGAGTGACTGCTGGCGAGTTCTTATAGTTTCCCCATACATCTTGGGAGAAGAGTGAATAAAGAGTCACTGTGCCTTACAGTGACTTCACTTTCTACAGTCTGTGGTTGTTGCCCCATCCATTAATCCTTTGTCTACACTACGTAGATATTATGCCTTCAAAAACCTTTTGATTCCTGGTTGAATGACCATTCAAGACATTTGTTTTTTTTTCAAAACATTTACTTTCGGTCTACTGTCAGCGTTATACTTGGAGAGTTCCTGTGGGAAACCTAGAGCACATCTCAGAATCTTAATGGGGATTAAACATCTGCAAAAGACGTCTTGAATGACCATTCAAAACATTTGCTTTTTTTCAAGACATGTACTGTAGCGATATTGCGATAACCAAATACTTCGGGGTGCTGTCGACAAAGCATTCGGTTATGTGTATATACGTTTGTACCATATGAAGTTATGAGAGGCAGAAGTATTAATATTGCCTTATTGTGCTGTCAGCTTCACACACATACACGAATGTTTTTTCAGAACACTAAAGTATTTGGTTGCCGCGACTTCGATACAGTACATTTCTTCAAAAATGCAAATGTCTTGAATGACCATTCAAATCGTCTTGTGTAGATGTCTAATGAGTATTTGACATGTACCGCAATTGCCAGGTCATCATAACAACTCTACTGCCTGCTTTCCTAGCTTAAGTAAAATACTATCCAATTCCAAATTAAGGGGGAATGCTGCTTCCAGGGAAGTAGTAATACTGCAGAAACCACTGTTTCGCAAACAATTTATTTACTTTTAAAATTTAGTAATATTTTGTTTAATATTTTTGTTTATTTCCCTTTAATATTTCTGGGTTTTCACCTTCTCAGTTCAATTAGATAATGTTTCACTTCGTAGTCAATCCTGACATTAGAGGTGTTTAATACCCATTAGTATTACTCATGTATTTGTGTAGCTCTTCCTAAGTATGTATTAGCCAAGTTGTGTAAACAAATGTGGTCTATTGTTAATTAGTCCCATAATGACAACTCGACTTCCGCACCAGCATAACTCCCTTCACAGGCTAAACCTCACACAGTTAGCGGTCAATGGTTGATAAGCTGGTTGGTGTATGCGGTTTTGAATCAATACGTTATGGTTTTGAAAATAAATGTTTTAAATTTTAGTTTAAATATAAATTTCAGTGTAGAAAATTATTGAATAACAAATAAAGTGAATGAAAGGGGAAAATTATCACAAATAACCATGAGAAATTTCTGATAAAATCACAAGTAAAAAAATTGGACGTACGGGCGGATCAATAAGTCCGTGACTTTTTGAATGAAACACAGTTTTTTTTGCAAAAAAATATTTTTTCTTAAAAATTTCAGGAAACGCATAGTTTTCAAGATATGACCTTTCAAGTATTGGACATACAATTTGAAGTATTTAGGTCTATATCTAAAGGATCGGGTCGAAATTGATACCGCTGTAAACGCTCTGTTAACCCATTGAGGAGAGGTTTAAAGTTTTATGTTTCTTAGTCCTAAGTTTTTACGAAAAATGTTCATTATGTCAAAATATAATCCATGTGAGGTGTATAATTTTACTTCGTAGGGACATAAATATTGTTACTAAATTGAACATACTCTATTAGAATAGTAAAATTTTACACACCCTTTTATTATCATATGTTTTTTGAAAGTTAACGTCTATAGCGTTAGTCAGTTGCGGGAGTTTGAAATTGTGTACATTGTCACCATGGAGTGGTCAGATAAGGAAAACCGTATCGCAGATATGAGGCGAGTGATTAAAAAAGACTTGGGACTTGGAGCTTTAAAACGGCGTACATGACATTTGTTGACTGCAACTTTAAAAAAAAATAGGATAGGAAAATCCGAACGTCTTTTGGTGAAGTACCCTGATAACTTGCATAGAAAAATCTTATTTACGGATGAAAAAATTTTTACCGTACAGGAAAAATTTAACAAACAAAATGATAGGGTTTATGCACGCTTATCTAAAGAAGTATCTGAGCTCATCCCACGGGTCGAAAAGAGTCATCATCCCGCTGAAGTCATGGTTTGGTGGGGTGCCTCATTTGATGGGGTAACTGACTTGCATTCCTGTGAACAATGGGTCAAAACATAGGCCAAAGTTTTCGAAGAACCCGTTTTGGAAGCAGTTGTGAAGCCGCTTAACAATTCCCTGTTCCAAAACCAGCCGTGGACTTTCCAGCAAGATTTAGCACCAGCTCTTAAGGCTAAAACGACACAAACCTGACTTCGAAACAATTTACCCGCTTTTATGTACTCTGAAGAACCCCTGGATTACAAATTGTGGACTGTTTTAGAGGACATGGTCTGCCACAAAAGAAACCCCAACATTGATTCTCTTAAGATAGCTTTGGTTCGTGCTGTAGCTAATTTTCCAATGGATGAGGTGCGTGTAGCTATTGATGATTGGCCAATGCTACTTAAGGCGTGCGTGAAGGCAAAGGGCGGACATTTGAATGAAACTGTACACAATACATATCAATAATTTATCCAAAAACGTTCATTAGTCTTTGTTTCATAGCCCAAAATATAAGTAACAGTATTTATGTCCATACTGAGTATAATATATTCTGAAGGTAAGATTTCAAGCTTTAATTTGCGGTATTAATTGTCTCTTTAACCTTTTAAACACCAGATGATAATGATATATTTTTTGTTCCAAAACTATTAGAAAAACTGCAGCCGGTGGGACCTGGTTTAAAAAGTAAATAATATGAAGAACGACGAAAAACACCCACTTTGAAAAATTATTTTAAAAAAATTGCGCGGATTTGATGAAATAAATTGCATAATATGGGTTTCCAGGGTTAATGAGACATATTGTACCATGGTTCATATTTTGACATAAGTATTCTCCCAAAAAGTTTGAACCAAAACCTGAAACCGCCCCACAGTGGGTTAATGAAATCGGAAAAATTAGACGTTGTTTCAAAGGGGTTTACATAATCTTCCCAATGACAAGCCGATCCGATAATAAACAGCGAAGATATGTATGTACATATATTTTATTTAAAAATTGGAACGACCAAATCTCGAAAACAAAATTTACTTTGTTTTACACGTTTCACAGGCAAAATAAAAAAGTTAACTTAAAATTGCGCTTTAAGAAAGATATTTTCTTCGAAGCAGTGAAAACAAAATCTATAACCCTTTAAAATGGTTCTGCTTCCAATGATGAAGGTTTTTGGGTGTTCTTTCGCATATTATTTCTGTTTTACCAATTTCTGATAAAACGCCAGGTTATGTTTTAGTTTTGTGCCATTTTCACTATTTTTATATGTTTCATTCTCGTTTTATAACGGAACTTGGTGTCATGTTAGACAGTGTTGTACAAATCATCATAACGAGTACAAGTACCAAGTATCTCGGTATTCGCTATTCGTTATTGGTTACATTAAAGCACTTAAGCTTTTAAGTACACCTAACGAAACAATCGGCGGCTTTGAGTTAATCGACTCATATTTTAAGCCGATTTTAGCCGATTAAATCGGCGACGGCTCGGAGTATAAAAAAATTACCGGCGGCGGCGGCTAGTCGGCTCAAATTCGCTCGGATTGTTACTCTGATACCGACGGCATCAAAAATCTCACGTACTTTTACTCTTCGATCGGCCAACACCATATCGTGGATTTTTTTTTGCATTTTCGGGTGTATTGACCTCAATTGACCGTCCAGAATGTTGAGAGACGTTTGTACTTGTGCGACCACAACGAAAGTCAGTAAACCACTTTTTTTACCATTGAAATCGATGGAGCAGAGTCCTCATAGTATTTATCAAGCTTTTTCTTGGTTTGATTGCCAGTTTTTTCCCCAAAAAAGTTTAATTAATGAGCACTCCAAATTCCCTTTTTTCCATTTTTAAAAAAATGCACGAAGTTGTATGTTTTGAACAGCTGTTAAACGCAAAGTAAATGACGGAACTTGCTCAAAATTTGGCAGTATTCTATTAACAGGTGGTAACAGTGTGACATTTGATATAACTACGAGTACGACAACTATTTTTAACCGATTTAGACGACTTAAAATATGGACTATCGAATAGTTTGTGGTGTACTACACTGAAAGAAAAACCTTCATACCATTAATGAATTCTTACATTGCATCAATGAAAAGTGTCATTGTTTTTGAGCCAATGTCGGGCTTCATTAATGCTATGAACAATGTTACGTTAAACGAAAAATGTTTCATAGACCTGAAATTAATGTAAACTTTCTAACCGGAATGAAATATCATTGTATTAAAGAAATCTGTTACATTGATAATGAACATATTACATTGATGTTATGAACATGTTTCATTGATGCTATGAGCATGTTTCATTAATGCAATGAACATTTTTCATTGATGGTATGAACATGTTTCATTGAAGGTCTGAATATGTTTCATTGATTGTATGAACATATTTCATTGATGGTATAACACGTTTCATTGACGGTACAAACATCTTTCATTGATGGTATGAACAAGTTTCATTGTTGGTTTCATTGATAGTATAAACAAGTTTATAAGGTATACAAGCCGATCGATGACTCTCATAAGAAAGGCATAAGAAATAAAAAATATGTATGTATGTACATAAGTATGTAACAATGCTTTTGCATTAGGAGCTGCTATGAATTTCACATTCTTTATGATTAGGTGGAATTATATATGTACATAAATAATTAAATTTGTTCAAGGTCCGTCTTAAACTAGAGCGTTGTCCAACGACGTTTATGCGAAAACGTCCGATGGATATTTTCTACCGAAATACATATGTATGTATGTAGTACGTACGTTAATCGTAATATTGTCACATATTTAGTTCCTAGATATTTTCCATAACTAAATGCAATCATGTAAATTATTTGGAAAAAATGCCGGCCGACAAAAAATTTTGGTTTTTGAAATCTCCTTATTTTGCACGATTTTCGGCTTTTTTTAAATGGCGCGGGATCCTGCATTTCAGTCTTTTATTTTTTCTTATTTATTCCTTATCTCATACTGGCACTCATATATTGTGTCACAAACACTGTACATACATATATACATACATAAATAATACATAAATACACACATTTATACAAATCGTACATACAAACATATTATCCTTTAACCAACTTAATGAATCGTTCAAAATTAATGAAATGGTACATTATATTAAAGAAAGATGTTTCATTATTGCTTTTTTAGAAAAAATATTTTAAAATTCAATAAAATGAGGATAATGTAAAGGATGGCCTATTTAGTAGATTCTACTTTACAATGTCGATAAAATGTCTGAAATTTTACATGAAAAACATACTTCATTCCATCAATGTAAAAGGTTTCTTAGCATTAATGACGGTCCACAAATTCAAAAACTGCAGCAATGAAGGAGTTTATTGAAATAATGTAACATTTCATAGCATCAAAGAAACTTTTCATTGCATCAACGTAAACCAATTAATGTAACCCATTCATTGATGCTATGAAGCGTTTTTCTTTCAGTGTAGAGACAAATATCTGTAGATTGCAAGAGCAACAATGTATCCACTATTTCCCTAGTGAGTCTCATTGGCATCATTGGTTCATATTAACGATGTACAGTGGACGATATTGAATTGATTGCTCCAAAATGGAAGAAATTCCACAGCGACAAATATTGAAATATTGAAGAGTTGGAATGTTGTCCTTTAAACCTAAAAATCTAATAGAAGCTGCACTAAATTAGTCCTACGTAAGACACCAACAGAAATTAATCTGATTTAAGAACCATCGTACGTGTTTAGCTTTATCTTCATTATCATTAACAAGTCCAGTCTACTCTAGAGACACATGGTTCCACATTACTATTGCGTTTTTCCTTCCGAAGTCACGGTAATCCGGCAAGTTACAATTTGAGTGGCACAAAACTTCGACACCGCCTCCGTTATCAACAGATATTCTTATTCCCCGGTTGCTAAAACATTTCGCGATCTGTATTCCTGAAATTGGGAACAACAGCTCATATCTAACTGAGGTTAGGAATAAACCCAAATACCTGTTGTTCGTTCTTCTTTTTTATCGCCCGCAGTATGTGTTTGTTGCAAGGTTGCTGCAGTTTTATTGTCGTAGGACATATGTGGACGCGCAAGATCGAGCAGCCTATTTCAGTTGAATTAGTTAGAGTATTGACTAAAAAACTGACGTTAAGTATTATTTCCTGCAATAAACCGTCATTTTTTTAGTTATATTCTCCCAAAGTTGAAAAAATTATCCAAATATAGTGTGTTTGCAAAACTGCAGTTGCTTGCAAAGTAACAAACATAAGAACACTTCAAATTGCTATACTTTTCAAAAAAAGGTTTCTCATTACATCTCGACGGTAATCCCTCTAGTTACAATATGAGTGGCACAGAACCTCGATACTGCCTCGGTTATAAACAAATAACTTTACAGCCCGGCTACTAAAATATTTCCCGATCTGTCCTCCTGAAATTAAGAACAACAGCCCATATCTAACTGAGGTTAGGAATAAACCCAAATGCCTGTGGTTCGCATGCAAACGGGCAAGATCGAGCAGCCGATTTTAGTTGAATTAGTAAGAGTCTTGAATAATAAATTGACTTTAAGTAATATTTCCTCCAACAAACCGTCCCTTTTTTAGTTATATTCTCCCAAAGTTGAAAAAGTTGCCCAGATAAACACCCAGTTGAAAAACTTGCCCAGATATAGTGTGTTTGCAAAACTACAGTTGCTTTTATATACTTTTCAAAAAAAACGCTTCTTACATTACATCACACGAAGGGATTCTCACAACCAGTGAGCTGTGCGCTTTTTAGTTTTATACTCACTGATTACGACCTCCAGTATTACACCGGTTCCAAAACCAATTTTGATAAGCTTTTTAATGGCTAAGTACTTGAAATCTGCACAAGACGTCTTAAATGACCATTCAAGACATTTGATTTTTCCAAACCATGTAGAGAAGTTCAAGTACAGTACCCCGACTGTCTACAAAACATTCGTGGATATGTGCATGTGTGTGTGCAGAAAAATACAATACAATTTGACGCGAAAAAGAAGAAGTAGTATTATTTTTGTGCTCTATAGCTTCACACACATCCCCGAATGTTTGTTTTCAGAACACTTGGCGCAACATCGCTACAGTACATGTTTTGAAAAAAAAGCAAATGTCTTGAATGATCATTCAATACGTCTTGTGCAGACGTCTACCAAGTACTCGATAATGTCGCCATCTTTGAGAGAGGTGCCCGTCGTCGAAAGAAATGTAAGGTGGTTAGTACAGGGATCGGACCCACGTTCTTATGTACACGAGCAGCACACACTACCCATTGCACCACCGACGGCCATTTTACGGCTGCGTTTTTCCTTCAGAAGTCACGATAATCCAACAAGTTGCAATTTGAGTGGCACAAAACCTCGGCACCGCCTCGTTTAACAATCGACATTCTTATATCCCGGCTGCTAAAACATTTCGCGATCTGTAGTCCTGAAATTATGAACAACTGCTGCTCGTCTCTAAATGAGATTAGGTATCTATAAACCAATATTCATAAAAGCAAAAAATCTGCTCTTGCACTGGCAGCAGCATGTTTTTGTTGCGAGGTTGCTGCAGTTTTATTACTCTAGCATGTAAACGGGCAATATCGAGCAGCCAATTTTGGTTAAGTTAGTTAGATTATTGAATAGTAAACTCTCTTTAAGTAATATATTCTCTAACATCCCGTCACTTTTTTAGTTATATTCTCCCAAAGTTTAAAAAATTATATAGTGTGAAAGTTTAGTGTGTATTATATAGTGTGTTTGCAAATGAACAAGGCTGAACAAGGCTTCCGTCGTAGAAATAAAGTAAGGTGGTCAGATCAAGAATCGAACTCACGTTCGCATGTACAACAGCCGCTCACACTAATCATTGCACAAACGAAGGCTAGATTACAGTTGCGGTTTTCCTTCAGAAGTCACGGTAATCCGACAATTTGAGTGCCACAAAATCTCGACACCCCCTCGTTTATCAATATACATTCTAATGTCCCGGCTGCTAAAACATTTCGCGATCTATAGTCCTGAAATGAAGGACAAATTCTGATCATCCCTAAATGACGTTTGGTATAAAACAAAATACCAAAAAACAAAATAACGGGTTTTTTCATCAGAGACGCTACAAAAGTAAATCGATAGGGACAGCAAACGACGCCATATTTTTTCCCGCTCTTTTCTGTTCAGTAAAGTTCATCATGGAAAGACATATGAGCCAACAACGAGTCGAAATTATTAAAATTTACTACCGAAATTTGAAGTCAGTGGCCTCAACTTTAAGAGCGCTACGTCCAATTTATGATGAGGCTCATTTCTGGCTGAATGGCTTCGTCAATAAGCAAAATATGCGCTATTGGTCAGGCTGCAATCCACACTTAATCCATGAGTCATCATTGCATCCCGAAAAAATTACGGTTTGGTGCGGTTTTTGGGCCGGCGGCGTCATTGGGCCGTACTTCTTCCGTGATGATCAAGACCGGCACATTACTGTGAATGCGAATCGCTACCGTTCAATGATAACCGAATATTTTTGGCCCCAATTGGATAATATGGACTTGGAGGACATGTGGTTGCAACAGGACGGCGCCACAAGCCACACAGCGAATGCCACAAGCAATTTGTTGGAAACCAAGTTTGGTGAAGGTGTTATCTCACGAAATGGCCCAGTCGATTGGCCGCCTCGGTCGTGCGATTTGACGCCGTTAGATTATTTCCTGTGGGGCTACGTCAAGTCTATGGTCTATGCCATCAAGCCAGCGACGATTGATGAACTTCGTACGAATATCGAACGGGAAATTGCAGCAGTATCGGCCGATTTATGCTTGAAAACCGTCGAAAATTGGGTTCAGCGTCTGGACTTCTGCAAGCGTGCCCGTGGTGGGCATGCAAAAGAAATCGAGTTCCACACATAATGGCATCGAACATACTTTTACAGAAATAAAGAATTTCATTGGTATCTAAAACCGGTTTTGTTTTATTTAAAAAAACTTTTGTAGCGCTCTTATCGAAAACATCTTTACCTGCTGGGCGCTCTTCTACTTGCCCCACCTGCAACATATTTCTGGTTTGATCTTGCTGCAGTTTTAGCGTTTTAGCATGTAAACGGGCAAGATCGAGCAGCCAATTTAAGTTAAATTAGTTAGAGAATTGAATAACAAACTATATTTAAGTAATATATCCTGTAATATCGAGCCACTTTTTCAGTTACATTCTCCCAAAGATGACAAAAATACCCAAATACAGTGTGTTTTCAAAACTTATGTAAACAGCATAAGAGTCCACTTTTTATTCGATTATATTGCAAATTACCATATCTTTCCAAAAACAAGTTTCCCATTACATGCCATGTAAGGATTGGGGAGAGTTTCTCACAACCTGTGAGCTGTGCCGTTTCACTGATAAGGACCTACAGCTTGTCACAAACGCTGTGAGTAATTTACCGAATTTTTATTATTGCACAATTGCAAAGTGTTTTCAATCACACATGTGCCCAAAAAGTCGTTTCCCGATCTTTGCCTTGGTCCAAAAGTTAGTAGTACTAGCAAAGCCACAATTTTCAAACAAATGTTCCCAGAAAATTGTTGTTTTTTTCCTGCCTTTATGAGAAGTTGTTTAAAACCACATAACAGTTTTTGAAAGCCCAGCGACGATTTGTGTGTTAGGATCTTTATATTTCCGTAATAGAATTTCAAACCTTTTTCAGTTTATTTTTCCCCGAAATTCTCAACATTAACCAGCTGTTTTGTGTACAACACAAATGTGTTGCGAATTCCTCTTATAATTTATATTTAATTTAGCTTATTTTCCGCTTGAAACCGCACAGAAAGCGAAAAGCACAAAAAAAAACAAGAAAAGAAAACAAAAAAAAAAACGCTTTAAGTGTCCTTACAATAACTTTCAATGCCAATGCAAACCAATCCCATCCAATGGAAAATTCTCACACAAAAAGGCTAAAAACTAAATATTTTTCTTTACATTGTAGTGGTGGCGATGATGGTGGTGATGATGGTGGTGGTGGTGGTGATGATGGTGGTGGTGGTGGTGGTGGGGATAGTGGTGGTGGTGGTGATGTTGGTGCTGGTGTTTCTGTTGCTGTTGTTTTAATAACATTCATTTTACAGCTGTTGCATAAAAAGCTGACCTCATCAAAAACAGCAAAATGTTCAAACACAGATACTCTTGCACACACATTTGAGCTGACACACACATACACACGCATGCAGATACTCACACATACATATCCTTGTTCTGGTAAAACAAAAACATGGAATACATTGAGTTTTCAGTCAGTTTTTTCCTCTTTTTTTTGCCTTTGATCGTATTTAAATTGCAATAAACTTTAGTTAATATTAAAAAACAATGAACAGAAAAAAAAGAGAGAAAGAGAGAGTGAAATCAAAAGGAACTAGCGAAGCATTGAAGGTTATTCCGGAACCAAGGAGCTGCTGCACGAGCAACGTGTTTACATGCAATATGGTGGGAAGGAAAAGGGAAGGACCTACTGTAGGCCACAAATTTGTGGGGAAGGTATGTTGTTGGCTTCTTTGCAAGTTTGCTCATATCATTATCAAAGACATATTGAAACAACATACATATCTAAAACACAGTGGTGGAGAAGTGATTCTGTTAACTATATGTCTATTGAAATTATAGAAACCGGTTCCAAAACCGGGTATTTGTTTGTTTGCTTTTGAAGCGGGTGAAGTATACGAGTTTTTTTTCTTACACATATTTTAACTTATTAATGATGTAGCACCCATATTAAGCCAGCTTGATCGCTTCTGCTCGCGGTACCTTACTTTGACCCACCATCTCACCATGAAATCGTCAAGAACCCCTAACATGTTATACCCAATTCAAAGTGTACAGACTTCGGCTAAAAGCTTGTTGTCGTTAGAATGGTCTCCTATTTCATCTGAAAACATTTTTAGTTAAAAATTACATGAGGTGTCAGGGGACACTCGGTTGAAACGAAGTTCCTTTCGCTATATATTATGTACTAGTTAGTTCCAAAACGCCTAAGGCGCCTCTTGAAAAATACTATAATTTAAATGGATCTTTAAGAAAATATACTTTTTGTAAAATGATACACTTTTTTAAGAAATTTTTTATATTTATTGAATGTATTTTTTTAAATAAAAGTATATTTTTTGGTCCTTTTTGTAAGAATATGTATTATATTTTCCCGAAAAAGTCCTTCCTTTAATGAGAGGTACTTCTTTTGTTAGAAGCTAGTGTTTTTTTTAAGAAAAGGTATAATTTTTAATAAGAAGTACTTTCTGTAAAAAAAAGCCTAAGAGTAGGAATTTGTTTACAAAGAAGTACTTTTTTGAAGAACAGGTACGGGGTGCTTCAAAAGTGACCACCCTATTGGAAGATGCTCTTATTTTGTCAAATCTGTTTTGACATTTGTGGACTAGACAGATGTAGAATACGAGTAAACAAGCCATGGAGCGATACACTCCCCAAGAACGCGGAATAATCGTGTCTATTTTTTTGCGTAATAATTCGTCTGTGGTGTTGGCGCAGCGTGAATACCGTCGCCAATTCCCCGGCCGTCCGACACCGACTGCGCAAACACTACGCCGTTTGGCCACTAACCTTGAAGAGTATGGGACCACACGAGACGTTTCCAGGAGTGGCTGGCCCCGGAGCGCCCGCTCTGCCGAGAATATCGCCGCTGTTGCCGAGGATGTCGAGCTGTCGCCGGAAACATCGACCAGACGCCGTGCCTCGCAATTAGCCATCAGCCGGTCGTCCCTATGACGAATTTTGGTCAAAGACCTGCACATGTACCCATACAAAGTTCAGTCCGTGCATCAGCTGCTGCCTGTCGACCTCCAAACGCGTGTAACCTACGCCCAAGCCATCCTCAATCTCGTGGACGAAGTGGACGATTTTTCCACCAAAATCATAATGAGCGATGACTCTCCTTTCCACCTCAGCGGGTACGTGAACAAGCAAAACTATCGCTTCCGAAAATCCACGAGTGATGCACGAGGAGCCATTACACCCGCTCAAAGTGACTGCATGGTGCGCTGTTCACGCTGGAGGAGTCATCGGACCATTTTTTTGAGAACGTCGCTGATCAAACGACAACAGTGGACGGTGCGCGCTATAGGGCAATGTTAACTGAGTTTTTCTGCCGCAATTCGACGAATTAGGACTGAAGGACATGTGCCTCCAACAGGGCGGAGCAACGGCACACACTGCGAGAGCCACAACCGCTATTCTGAAGGCGGCGTTCCCGGGTCGCCTCATCTCTCGTTTTGGCGATTTGCACTGGCCCGCAAGATCGCCCGATTTAACCGTTCCAGACTTTTTTCTGAGGGCTTTTGTGAAGTCCCGTGTTTACGTGAACTAGCCCGAGACCCTGGAAGCCTTCAAGGTGAACATTCGACACGAGTGCCAGAATCTGTGGCCCCAAGTTCTCGCCGAAGTGATGAAAAATGCCATAACACGAGCCCGTATGGTAATCAATTGTGACGGCGCCCATTTAACCGATATCATCTTCTCAACTTAACCAATAAAATTCTAAAGGTTCAAATAAACATAATCAAAACAGAATCGAAGTTTTTCATTTAGAAAAAAAAATGAGAGCCAAACAACATCGGATGACTTCTTTTGAAACAGCTTGTACTTTTTAAAGAATTGGTATTCTTTTTAGGAAAAGGTTATATTTTAAGAAAATTTACTTATTTTCAGAAAGGCGACTTATCTCAAGAAAAGAAAAGAAAAGAAAAGGTATTATTTTATTTTTAAGAAAAGGTTATTTTAAAAAAAGGAATTTTTGTAAGAAAATGTATTTTTTTAAGAAAAGGTAATTTTTTTTTTTAAGAAAAGGTTTTTTTTAAGAAATGGGGATTTTTTTAGAATTGGGCCTTTTTCAAAAACAGATATGTACAATTTTAAGAGTAGGTACTTATCTCAAGAATAGTTATTTTGTTTTACATAAAAGGTGCTCTTTAAAGAAAAGGTAGTTTTTAAGAAAAGGCAAGTTGTTGTAAGATAATGTACTTTTTTAAGAAAAGGTATTTATTAAAAAAAAATCCTTTTTTTAAGAAAAGGTACTTTTTGTAAGAAAATTTACTTTTTTAAGTAAAGTTTCTTCTTTAAGATAATGATTTTTTTTTTAAGAAAAGGTATTTTTTTGAGAATATGAATAGGTATTTTTTTTTTGAGAAAATTTAGTTTTTTTTTAAGAAAACGCACTTATTTAAGAAAATTTTATTTTTTTTAAACTTGCTTCACTTTGGCTTTTCTAAATTTACCTTTTATTCGGTTCAAAACTACAACAAGTAATAAACAGGCGCCACCTAGAAAATTTCCCAGTAGACAAGAAATTTCTTCCCAAATGTTAGTCTAGACACAAACCAAACCAAATGTACGAGTATAAGAGTAAGTGTGCTGCCAAATGTAATTCCATGCTCAGGGTTGTATTTCATGAATTTGCAAGTTTTTCACTTCGGCTTTTGTAAATTTACCTTTTATTCGGTTCAAAACTGCAATATGTAATAAACAGGCTCCACCTAAAAAATTCCCAGTAGGCAAGAAATTTCTCCCCAAATGTTAGTCTAGACACAAACCAAACCAAGAGTACGAGTGTAAGAGTAAGTGTGCTGCCAAATGTAATTCCACGCTCAGGGTTGTATTTCATGGATTTGCCAGTCTTGCACTTTGGCTTTTCAAAATTTACTTTTTATTTGGTTCAAAAGTACAACATGTAATAAACAGGCGCCACCTAGAAAATTTCCCATTAAACAACAAACCAAACCAAAAAAGTGCTCACGGTTATATTTCATGAATTTGCCAGTCTTGCACTTTGGCTTTTCTAAATTTACTTTTTATTGGGTTGAAAACTACAATATGCAATAAATAGGCTCCACCTAGAAAACTTCTCTTTAAACCAAACCAAAAGTACCCAATATAGTTGACAATAAGAAGTTCTACTAAAGTAGTTAAAAAAAGTTGTTTAAAATTTTTTCATTTAGCCCCAATCCCGCAGCGTGCGATAAGGAACTTCGTTCCAAAAACTGAAAAAATTTAAATCTCGCTTTAAAAACTGATATTTTTCAAATTCAGATTTGAAATCCTTGTAGTTGGTGAAATTTATTAAAACCTTCACCGTTTAATAACTCCATTTCCCTTAATAAACTCCAAGAAAAATATCAAAAATAAAACAAACACTAACGATTTTCTAGATCATTGGAGAAAGTGCTAAAATTACGAAATCCATAAAGTTTAACTTGCATTCATGGTGAAGATGTTTGTCACCAAATTAACCAAGAATACTTTTTTATTTATTTGTGTACTATTTCTCATAACTGATTAAAAAACTGGTTAAAACAATTGAAGCCCCTGTTGGAAGAAGGCGTTAACTCCTTTTTTTAACAATATCTTCCTTCCGTTAATGTTTCCAGGGTATACGATTTAAAAAGGGAAAAAAATATTTTTAATTCTAATAATTTAGATATAAGATTTTGAATTTGTTTCTTATCTAAAACAAAATCAGATACCATGGAAACATTAAAAGAGGGGAAATATTGTTTTTGAAAAAAAGTGTGTTAACACCTTCTTCAATTGTAAAAGTCCTGTCCCTAATGTAGGTTAGGTGAGGTTTAGGACACGTGACAATAAGAGACAGTATAGAACTTATCGTCACAACACTTGGAGGTGATTGCCCATATATAAGAGGAGAAAATAGAGAAGGGGGCGAGCCCCACTAATAGTGAAAAATCTGTCGATAGATAGATGGATAGATAGACCTAGAACAAATAGAAGAACCTCTCCTTTACGAAAGCGGATCAATAAGTCTGTGACTTTTCGAACTTCCTTCATAGATATATGAAATGCAACACTGCTCCCATCAAGTACCACCTGTTAATAGACTACTGTCAAATGTTGAGCAAGTTCTGTCATTTACTTTTCGTTTAACAGCTGTTCAAAACATACAACCTCGTGCATTTTTTTAAAAATGGAAAAAAGTGAATTTCGAGTTTTCATTAAACATTTTTGCGAAAAAAAAAATCGTCAATCAAACCAAAGAAAAGCTTGATAAATACTATGGGGACTCTGCACCATCGATTTCAATGGTCAAAAAAAGTGGTTTACTGACTTTCGTTGTGGTGGCACAAGTACAAATGACGCTGACCGTTCTGGACGGCCAATTGATGTCAATACACCCGAAAATATCAAAAAATCTACAATATGGTGTTGGCCGATCAAAGAGTAAAAGTATGTGAGAATTTTGATGCCATCGGCATTTCATACGGCAGTGTGGCTTCGATTTTAAATGATCAGTTGGGTTTAAGAAAGCTGTCTGCAAGATGGGTGCCGCGTTTGCTCTCAATTGACCATAATTCTCACTAATATGTAAGCCATTAAGGAATTATAACTTTCACCATGCTGAAAAGTCTGTCTTTGTTTCTTGTTTGGATGCAAATCTAACGTGTGTTTGGAGCTTGTCTCAAATCTAGAATACTTGATTCCAAATACATTGTGTTTGCTAATCAAAATTACATGTTTGAGACACAATGATTAATATGTTATAATATATGTATTTGTAATGCAAACACAGGTTTGTTTGTGATACAAACACAGCTGTGTTTGGCGTTTACTTCACCGTTTACTTCATTTTTTGTCGCTATGCTCTGTCAAGAGCAAAATAATATCAGAGGGACAAATATAGATTGTTGTAACAATATTTTGTATACTCCTGAAAATATATACTCATAAATAATCCTGTATGCGTGGGAAATGCATTGAGTGTTTCTTATGTTGACTTATCTGTTGCGTTTTATGTTCATGCATTCAGTCATCATTCATTCGTTTCGGAGGAAGCACATGAATGCTTCGACGTAAGTATATGGATGTTTGGAATGAAACACGAATATGGCTCCACGCAAAAGTAGTCATCTTTGTGAGTAAACATGCTAATGTTTGCATTTAACTATAAGTAAATTTAGGACTTGCAAATATGTGAATATTTGGAGTGTCTCCCAAACATTTACATGGTTTCTGCAGAATGTGTTTGAGAGAATATGTTACAGAGACGGTTTTTTTCCGCGTGTATGTAAGCAATGTTTCGAAAATCCTCTATATTTAACAGATTCAAAACACTGTTCAATGTTTCCTTTGATCTCGACATATAGCAGAACATTGGCGCCATCTGCTTTGTCAATTCCCTTTTCGTTATGTTAGTAAAACCATCCTTGTGCATTCAAAATTAAATTCAATTGTTTCCTTTCCATTTTGGATCCTATTGCTTGCAACCTTGCTGCTGTTCAATCCACTTCCTTAAAAAATTGAACGAAAAAAATTAAATGTTCTTTATTTTAAGAGACACAATATGGCGCAGATTGATTTCCCCATGGACAGTTTGTTATGTATGAAAATGCTTCCTTTGCTACAATCATATTGCTCCTGCTGCTACTAAGACTATGAATATATACCCCTGTACCCTAAGTCTATCTGTCTATGTGCATGTCCTTGCTGTAGTTATTGCAATATTTCGTAAGGAACACAACTAATTGAATATTTTTACTTCGTTATTTACTTATAATATAAAAAGAAAAATTCCCAGAATTTTCCTTAAAATGCATAAAAGAAAATGTCTGCTAGTTTACACCAGAATGTAGACAATAGGGTATTTAATGAATCTAGATACATTTTGTTACAGATGAAAATTAAAACGGAAAGGATTTTATTGCAATCAATTATGTGCATAATAAAATTAGAATATTTTCAGTTTTAGTAATTTTTGTTTTAACTGAGAATAGAGAGTACATGGAAGAAATTTGTATTGTGACTGAAGTGGTTGAAATTTGAATACAACAAAGTTGGACAAATACGAACATTAATTGGCCGAAATGTTTCAATATGGGTCGAAACACATCAAGTACACTGACCTAAAATTGTTTTGTTTTTGTAATAAATTGCTGTGCTGTAAAGTGCACTCAGCTGTCATTTTACAGGCTGTGAATGTTCGTAATTTTAGCAAAACTTGATGTGAGGCTGTCATGTTTAACTAATTATAACTCAGGATATAGAAAACGAATTTCGATGATATGTTATTTTTTTGTTTTTATCAAACCAACACTCAGGAGATGCCCCCTATGAATGCATTGCATTGTGTTGGCGAAGGAAAACTGAGGTAGTGGAGGGTGGAAAGAGGCAGTAGTGTCTGTTGACATTTGCCTTAAATGTTTGTATGTCACAATTGGTGGGAAATACACTAGCCGGAAGTATATTCCACATACGGACTGTACGGCTGAATAACGAATTTTCTCTATAGTGTGTAGTGCGGACAATCGACCACTCGATAACAAACGGATGAGAGTTTCTGGAAAGCCGCGTACTTCGGCTAAATATCCTTACGTCTGGCATAAGTTGACGGATGTCCGAGGAACACATACCGGAGAAATATCGATAGAACAGCGACAAGCAACCCATATTTCGTCGATGCTGAAGGGAGGCAATAAATTTGGATACCCTACTGTCCCCTATTAACACCGTCGATCTCCTCTGGACACGGTCGAGAAGCTCCAAAGAAGTCCTAGGAGAACCTGCCCATATATGGGAGTATATTGAAAAGATCAGATGGAGTGAAGTATTTCTTGCACCGCTTTAAAAAGCCTAGACACTTGAATGCATCTTTCGACACTTCAAATACATGTTTTGCCCAACTGACATCGCATTGTATTTTCATGCCCAGAACATCAAGAGCATCTGATTCATCAATATCCACACCGTCCATAGACAATGACGACACACCTGGGTCAGCAATCCGTTTATGCGACAACAAACAACACTGGATCTTACCAGCATTAAAATCTACTCTATTCTTTCGACCCCATTCAACAATGGACACCAGATCGCGGTCGAGTGTTCCATTCATCGTCCGGCGTTTGACTTCAATCTCTTGAAGACTTGGCCTACGATCGAATGAATAAGAATGACAGAGATTACTGTCATCGGCAAAAGAATTGATTGGATTCACAGTCTGACCCAGGAGATCGTCAATGAAAATAAGAAAAAGAGAAGGAGAAAGAGAAAGAACAGAGCCCTGTGGTACACCTGCAGTCAATTTTTGCTCGTCGGATGAAACCCCATCAACAACAACTCGTATAGTGCGATCTCTGAGAAAACTCGATATAAATCGAGTGAAGTTATCACCGACACCAAAAGCAGCGAGCTTTGACAAGAGTGCATCGTGCCAAACTCTGTCAAAGGCCTTGGAAATATCAAGAGCCACTACCTTACTCTCACCAAGCCGGTGGATGGATCGACTCCACTGTTCCGAAAGGAATGCCATCAAGTCTCCAGTAGATCTCATTCTACGGAAGCCATACTGCCGATCATTAAAAAGGTCATTGGACTCAAGATATTTCACAAGATGATGGTTAACCATGCTCTCCATAACCTTCGAGAGCGCAGAACAAATTGCAATTGGGCGGTAATTTGCAGGGTCACTTGCGTCACCTTTTTTAGGGATTGGCTGGACCTTAGCAACCTTTCAACGTGCAGGGAGGACTCCTGCACGGTATGCAAGGATGAAAAGGTTGCGCAGTGGACATGCCAGCGTCGAAGAGCACCTACTCAAGACCAGTGCTGATATGCGATCCGAGCCCGGGGATTTATTTACTATGAGATTCGCACGAACCGTTTTAAGTCTTCGCGTTCGAAAAAATATCTTGGGCATGGAACAAGATACGTAATTGATCACGGGGAGTGGATTAAATTCGTTACGATTTCAAAAGAGACAGCAATACCACTGGTTCTGGAAACGGGTGGTTATCACCAGATAGCGACTATAGCGACACCGAAAGATCACGGGTATTGGTGGTGCTACCAGAATGATTTAGAAAACCTGGCGTCAAGTAATGAAACTGATATAAATAGCGGACGACAGCATATGGGGGTCAGTCTGTGATTAAACACAACCGTGACGGGTTGGAGATTAATTCATCAGCAATCGTGATATCTACGTTATACTTATATAATAGTACAGAGGTTGAAATATAAACTAATTGTGAATGCTAAGTTTGTGCAAATATAATATAAATACCCTAAATGGTGCACTCCTCGATTGTTCACCATTTTCACCAGATAACAAAAGATGTCTCCGTACGATCGTTTCCCACTCGGATACGACGAAAAAGCGCCCAAAAATCATATTTATTTCGATTCTGTTACTTGAATTTGAAAATAAAATATAACACCAAGAAAATGGAGGGATTCTTTTCCAGCGGAGTTTTAGTCGTCCTCTTTTTCTGCTTCCATTGGGCATGTTATCGAAAATCTTTCGCGCTGGCTCATCTTCATTCTGATAACATGGTCCAGCCAACGCCATTGGACCAATTTCATACGTCTAGCTATGTCCACATCAAAATACAAATTGTATAGATATTAGTTCCAACGACGTCGGTACTCGCCGTATTCCCCAACAGGACCATATATTTTACCGAGAATTTTCCTCTCGAATACTCCCAGGTGTTTTTCTTCCGCTTGCGATATGGTTCAAGTATCGGAGCCATATGCCGGGACAGGTAAAATGAGAGTCTTGTATAGCTAGACTTTTGTCTGTCTAGAGAGGGCTTTGTTCTTAAACTGCTTCATGAGCCCAAAATATCATCTACTTTCAAGCACAACTCTCGCATTTATCTCCAGGCTGATGTTGTTGTCCTTGTTCGCGGCGTATCCAAGGTAGGCAAATTCATTTACCACTTCAAAATTAAATCGATAGACGACGTTCAAGTGCGGACCAAATCGAGAGGTTTGTCTAGTCGTTAACACCACCAATTTTGTATTGTCCTCATTAACAGCAAGACCAACCTTCGTTGATTCCTCTTCGATTCTTGAAAATACTGCAGCAACCTCTCGCAAATTTTGACCGATGATTTCTGTGTCATCAGCATACGCCAACAACATATGGCTTTTCATGTTGATGGTCTTGTTCATATTTACTGCAGTTTTTCCCATTATCATCTCCATTAAGATGTTAAAGAGATTGCACGAAAGTGTGTCACCTTATCTCAGTCCTCGCTTGGTGCAGAACGATTCGGTGAGGTCTTTCCCCACCTTCTCTGCTGATTTGGTGTTGGCCAGGGTCATTTTACAGAGGCGGATCAGTTTCGCCGAAATCAAAAGTTCAGATATAGCTTCGTACAATTTTCCCCGTATGGGGATATCGAAAGCAGCTTTGTAATCGACAAAAAGATGGTATGTATCGATTTACATTTCGTGGGTCTTTTCCAGGATTTGGCGTAGCGTGAATATTGGGTCAGTCGTGGAATTCCCTGGTCTAAAACTACACTGCTAAGGTCCAATCAGGTTTTCAACAATTGTCTTTAGTCTTTCACTTAATACGCCCGACAAGATCTTCTTCGCGATGGATAAAAGACTGATACCGCGATAGTTGGAACAGACACACGGATCGCCCTTTTTGAATACATGACATAAGACACTGAGACGCCAATCGTCAGGCAACCCCCAACCATATACCGGATATAAGATGATATATGTGGGCTAGCAGTCCTTCGCCACCTGCCCTAAAAAATTCAGCGGGTAGCCCATCCACAACAGCGGCTATTATTCTTAAGCCGAGAGTTTGCCGTTCTAATCTTGATTTGGTTGGGGTGCAATCCACACTATCTTCCACCATCATTACCTCCTGATCTTCAGTGGAAGAATCTGAGTGGAGTAGTGCTGAAAAGTGGTCCCGCAACATTTTAAGCACACACTGATTATCTGTCACCAGATTCGCATTCTCGTCCTAGCAGGAGGGCAGCCCATTATTCGGCCTGTTATTCGATTTAATTAATATGTGTAAGACGTCTGACCTCATGAGGTTGTAATATAGTCAATAAAAGTAAAGTAAAGTATTAGATACTCTTATCCTCTGAAAACATTTTCCGGATTCATTGTTAATCCTGCACTTTTCGGTCTTTTCACTCTCCTTCTTTCTCTGCTCCCTCTGCCATTTTTCCCTCCCAATTAATTGGTCTTCCTCCCTTCTCCACGCACCACGTGTTTGCACTGACTGTTTCGTTGTCATATATGCAGCGTCTTTTTCATCAATTGCAATTCGACATTCTTCGTCGTACCATGGTTTATCCTTCTGCAGTTTTTGATAGCCAAGTTCCGCCCTTGCAGCGGTTTCTACAGAATGGGAGATGTGCTTCCACTGCGCTTCTGGGTCAGCAAAAGGGGGAGTATTCTGCCCTAGCAGGAGAGTGAGCTTTTGTTGATAGGACTTTGATATCTCCTATTTCCTACAGCTTTGTTTGTGATACAAATACAGCTGTGTTTGGTGCACTGTTTACTTCATTTTTTTTTTTAGTTATGCTCTGTCGAGAGCAAAGTAATAAAAGAGGGGCAGACAGATTATTCTCAGCCTAAGTTAATGTTTAAAAAGTTTGTAACTGTCTTTTTGGATTATTCTTTCTGTTAGTGATTTATAAATATTCATGAATGCGTGTGTAATTAAATTGTTGGCCGATCTGTTGCGATTTAATTTCAAGCATTTATCGTTCATTTGGAAGGAAACACACGAATGTTTCGTCGTAACTGTATGGATGTTTGGGATGAAACACGCATATGGCTTCAAGTAAAATTATTCATCTTTACAAGGAAACATGCTAAAGTTTGCATTTAAATATAATTGAATTTAGAACTTGCATAAATATAAATGTTTGGAGTGTCTTCCGAACATATACATGGTTCGTGCAGAATGTGTTTGAGAGAATATGTTACAGAAGCCATTTTTCAGCGTGTACTTATTCCACTGAATGAAAAATGGTGCTTCGGCATTAGTTATCTCCATCCCCTCGTCCATAAGAAGAATAAATAATGTGAGGGACAAGACGCATCCTTTTCTATCACCCGCAGATTTAGTGAAAGTTTGACTTTCCTTTCCATTAAAACGAAACTTTATGCGCGGCATCTCTGTACATTTCACCTTATACCCTCTTTGGTCAAGTTAGACCACATTGAGTTACGGTGTGAACAATCAAATGCTTGTTCGAAGTCTACGAAAAGTAGATACAGAGGCGAGTGAAGTTCACCTGATGGTGCTATGATTATACGGACACGACCAACTGACAGTTCTGCCCTTTCCGCATAATATGCTCCACCACCGGCGAGATCCGCTGAAGTATAGGGGGCGCCATTACTTTGTGTATTACATTGAGCAATGTAATACCTCTCCAGTTCCTGCACAGCGTTACATTACCTTTTTTCGGGATACTGATAACCACTCCCTCTTTTCACACCGTTGGGATATTTTTTGTCTTTTCATGCACTTCTGATGACCGGAGGAATGACATCTGCCAATGGTGATCCACAATATTTCAACAGTTCCGCTGGAATATTATCAGGGCCAGACGGTTTGTGATCCTTCATTTTACTTAGTGCCGCCCCAAAACTCTGCTTGCGACGGGGGTTCCTTTGAATTATCCCTTCTTAGGTTGCGACGTGAGTATGCTGCCGAAGGGGTACAGTGATCTTCATCATCCGGAAGTCTAGATTGTGTTGTAAAGGATGCACGCCATCGCTCTACTTACTGATCTGGTGATAATATCTCGGTGCCATTATATAGCCTGCAGTATCTCGGTGCCATTATATAGATGCAGAAGAATGACAACGACACTATCGAGTATGTAGCCATGAAAAAGCTTCTTCGGAACCGGTGTAAAACTGTAGGTCCCAATCAATGACTGTTAAACTAGAACGTGAACAGTTCAGTGGGGGTTTTTAACACATTACGGTGGTTACCTGAAGTCGCAGCCTTTTTGGGGTTCCTCCGCAATATTGTTCAGATGATTGTCGTAATCTGAAAGAACCATGTAACCCACGTCACGTGCTGATTTCTAATAGTATTATTTTAACTGTCTCTTTAACGTTAGAGCCTTCGATCGTATACGAATATTGTGGAGGAGTTCACGATTCCGAATTTCGGTCCAGGCTTCTGCACTAATCCAAGGCTTATTCACACATATTTTCTCAACATGGACCTCCATGGCTGTTCCCTTCCGGGTTCAAATAATGTCTCACCACGCATTTTGACTGTCCTGCGCCAAATTGGAGCGTAGAGTTTGATTGTGCATAATTGATATGGATGGTCCTGCAAACGTCTAATTGTATTTTCCAATTTTGTCTCTAATACCGGTGACAGCCGCTGGACGAAGACTGAAGGTCCCCAGTAAGAGTTGGTGGCCGCTATCCAGCAAGAAACCCAGAAAGGTTTATGAGAGTTTAAAAATGATATATGTTGTGAAAACTTTGTTAAAACTAAAAAAATACCCAAATAAAAACCCTTAAAAAAATCGCTAAAATAATAAAAATCGCTGAAATAAACAACACACAAAAGTCAAGTTGTTTCATTTGTGCAATTTGGTTCGAAGGCAATATATTTCAATAATTAATTTTTTTCCCCGTGTTTTAGAATTTAAACAAATTTCTCCACAACATTGCCATGAGTGTATCCTTCGCAGGATTTGTTGAATGGCGCTATGCATCACAAACCTAAATATCTGCTTGCAGGCGTTGAATTTCTGTTATTCTACCTGCAACGATGTTGAAGAGTTCGCAGAATAGTCATGTTTGTTGATACCACCATTTCGTGTTTCTATATAACATTCTGACTTTTGTTTCACTTTCGCATTGGCTACCGACCAAGAACGTATCCCTCAAGAAAATACCGATATCAGGATTCTAACGACTATTACCCAATTTTGTAGAAAAATGTGTTCATTAGTCCTTTCTTAGTGGCCTCACCCAAACATTCCACACCCATTCAGCTCTCTATCTATTAATATATAGAGTACTCGTACATTATAATCCCAACACCGAGCCTTATGAGCTTTTCAAATGTCATGTTATCTACAGATGTGCCATTCTCTCTTGTCATTTCATGCTATGGCAGCTGGACTCTTTTGTTTTTCAATTCTTCTGATACATCTGACATGCTAAATGAAAAAAAATAGAAGCACATGTACTGCATACTTTAAGGTCGGTTGAGATTTTGCCTGACAATTGCATCACAGCCTTTATTTTATTTTTTTTATTTTTGGCAAAATCTGTTGTTTGTCTGTGCTGTCCATGTTGACCAACACAATTGATTTGATAAAACAGAAATTGACATTCTGGTTTAATTTAGTTATAAGTACTATTGTCAAAAGCAAACGAGCGGAAATTTAATAACATGAAATTGTACTGCATATCTTGAGGCTGAGGTATATTGATTAAATTATTATTACATAACCTGAGGTGATTTTGCCCGTTCCGACAGGCCAATAAAAACGCAAATAAGCAAAATCATAGCACACAGTTCTGCAGGCGGCAACCCCGCCCTCCTCACGGCAAGCGGAAGGCTTAAGTACAATGGAACATGCAATTTCCTAATTTACACTATTTATAATTTACATTTTTCATGTCTGGTCATTTTTAATCATTCAAACCAACTACATACTATGTAATGGAATATGAACAACCGCCTGAGTTCTTAGTATGTAATGTAAGTGTATGTAACAGAGAGTGGATTGGTGTGTGTTTGTGTTTGTAAGTGTGGTCTGCGAAAACGCCTACAATAGTTTTATGTGGCACTTGTTTGTTCCGAAATAAATTCAGTGGTTTTGTTTCCATTTAAATTTCATATGCGCCAACCAACTGGTGCGCGCCCCCTACCTGCATGATCCCGTACAAACCCTCAGCTCTTTCACCGGTTTTCTGTATGCGTTCGCATGTATGTGTTGAGCTTATGGATCACAACCGTCACCGGTGTCCTCGTGTCCTGTACAAAGTTTTATACCAAAACGTGCTGAAACAAATTTATTGGAGTATAAAAATGTAAACCAAAACGACAACTACCAGAGCAAAAAGAGTGTAGTATATGAATAAATATTTTCCGTTTTTGTTTCATCCTCTCGTTTTTATTAAACATGACCCAAAAAAAAATTAAAGAAACACAGAACATTTCTTTTCTAAACCAAAACAAAAACAAATACAGAAATTATTCTGAAATGTTCTTACATACACACACACACGATACTTATAAAGGACCAAATACATTTTTAACTGAGTCCGCAGGTTTAAGATTTCATTAAAATACTATGTTTCTACTAGAGAATCCTTTAGTGTCCTGCAGCACATGTATGTGTCCGCAAGCTATGTCACCCATACATTCGGATGTATCCTTAATATAAATTTAGAATGATTTGGTTGTGTATTCTGCTCTGTCAGAAACGAATTTTGATGAAAAACGCCCAGATTTTCCAACATAGTGGACAGTTACGATCGAGAAAATTCTTCGATTTGGTGTTGACTAATCAGAGATTAAGGGTGAGGAGATTAAGGATGAAGAGATTAAGGGTTAAGGTGTCCAAATTGAATAATTTTAAAATATTTTGGATATGCGAAATATGTGTGGCGCTCAATTGACCGCATTCAAATATTCGTGTTTAGTTTCAAATAGAAAATACTTTAATAATTACAAATTAGAAATGTGAAATATTATGAACCGGATTTTTTGGATGCCTTAAGGATAGAGTGTGGCTTGCAATACAAACTTATCCATAATCGGAGCTGCTAGAAAGTTTCAAAATAAGCGACGAAACCCTAACGCGTATTCATTACACATACGTACATATGCACGAGTAATAAATTAATCTTTGAGAAATGGAAATTCTATCCTGATTCACTCATCACTCGCCACCTTCTATGTGCCAAAATACATTAGAAACTTTCTTTAATATATATTAATAGGAAAATGAATTCCAAGGAAATTGGCGAAAAATTTTGCCTTTAGGAGATAATACATTTTACAAGATAATAAGAACATGTAGTTCAGAGAAAAAATATGGACAATTAAAATGTTTGGTAGGGCAACTGTTGTTACTAATCGGACGCTTTAATTTAACTTCATTCCATTTCATTGAATTCCATTCCATTCCATTCCATTCCATTACATTCCATTCCATTGGATGACAGGTGGACCAAATGTTTACACAAGGTTGGCTAAGCATACATTCTCCTCAATTTAACTTCATTCCATTATATTCCATTCCATTTGATTTCATTCCAGGTATTCAATTCCATTTAATCTCATTTCACTTCATTTCTTTTCATTTCGTTTCATTTCTTTTCACTTCATTTCAGTTCATTTCATTGTATTTCACTTCAATTTCATTTCGTTGCATTGCATTTCATTTCACTACATTTCATTTTTATTTCATTGCATTGCATTTCATTTCACTGCATTTCATTTCACTTAGTTTCATTCCATTTAATTTTATTTCATTTCCTTTCGATTCATTTCATTTTAATTAATTTCATTCCATTTAGTTTCATTTCATTTCAGTTCAGTTCAGTTCAGTTCAGTTCAGTTCAGTTCAGTTCAGTTCAGTTCAGTTCAGTTCAGTTCAGTTCAGTTCAGTTCAGTTCAGTTCAGTTCAGTTCAGTTCAGTTCAGTTCAGTTCAGTTCAGTTCAGTTCAGTTCAGTTCAGTTCAGTTCAGTTCAGTTCAGTTCAGTTCAGTTCAGTTCAGTTCAGTTCAGTTTAGTTTAGTTTAGTTTAGTTCAGTTCAGTTCAGTTCAGTTCAGTTCAGTTCATTCCATTCCATTTAATTTAATTTCATTTCATTTCATTTCATTCCATTCCACTCCATTCCATTTAATTTTATTTCATTTCACTTTATTTCATTTCATTTCATTTCATTTCTTTCCTTTCCTTTCCATTCCATTCCATACCATTCCATTTCATTTACTTAAATCTATAGAATTAAGCCCTTAATACTGTGCCTAAAATTAGGCTACCTGCTGGTTAATATATTCGAAATCCCATGAAGTTGTGACAAGTTGGACGACAGGTAGCAAACATTTGGGTAGTGTGCGCGCCTCTTGTACTTGAGATCCTGGGTTCGATCCCTGCTCTGACCACCTTAAGATTTCTTTCGACGGCGGTCACCTCGCATAGTGACGGCGACACTATCAAGTATTTAGCTATGAAACTGCTTCTCAAAAATACCGTTCGGAACCGGTGTAAAACTGTAGGTCCCAATCACTGAGTATAAAACCAGAAAGCGCACAGCTCACTGGTTGTGAGAAGCTCTCCCCGATTCCTTCATGGGATGTAATGTAATCATTCATAATCACTATTGCAATAGTGATATCTATTGTTGTAAACGAGCTTAATTTCCCCTAAATTGTTGTATTCAAGTGTAAAATAAAATAAAATAAAATAAAATAAAATAAAATAAAATAAAATAAAATAAAATAAAATAAAATAAAATAAAATAAAATAAAATAAAATAAAATAAAATAAAATAAAATAAAATAAAATAAAATAAAATAAAATAAAATAAAATAAAATAAAATAAAATAAAATAAAATAAAATAAAATAAAATAAAATAAAATAAAATAAAATAAAATAAAATAAAATAAAATAAAATAAAATAAAATAAAATAAAATAAAATAAAATAAAATAAAATAAAATAAAATAAAATAAAATAAAATAAAATAAAATAAAATAAAATAAAATAAAATAAAATAAAATAAAATAAAATAAAATAAAATAAAATAAAATAAAATAAAATAAAATAAAATAAAATAAAATAAAATAAAATAAAATAAAATAAAATAAAATAAAATAAAATAAAATAAAATAAAATAAAATAAAATAAAATAAAATAAAATAAAATAAAATAAAATAAAATAAAATAAAATAAAATAAAATAAAATAAAATAAAATAAAATAAAATAAAATAAAATAAAATAAAATAAAATAAAATAAAATAAAATAAAATAAAATAAAATAAAATAAAATAAAATAAAATAAAATAAAATAAAATAAAATAAAATAAAATAAAATAAAATAAAATAAAATAAAATAAAATAAAATAAAATAAAATAAAATAAAATAAAATAAAATGAAATGAAATGAAATGAAATGAAATGAAATGAAATGAAATGAAATGAAATGAAATGAAATGAAATGAAATGAAATGAAATGAAATGAAATGAAATGAAATGAAATGAAATGAAATGAAATGAAATGAAATGAAATGAAATGAAATGAAATGAAATGAAATGAAATGAAATGAAATGAAATGAAATGAAATGAAATGAAATGAAATGAAATGAAATGAAATGAAATGAAATGAAATGAAATGAAATGAAATGAAATGAAATGAAATGAAATGAAATGAAATGAAATGAAATGAAATGAAATGAAATGAAATGAAATGAAATGAAATGAAATGAAATGATATGAAATGAAATGAAATAAAATAAAATAAAATAAAATAAAATAAAATAAAATAAAATAAAATAAAATAAAATAAAATAAAATAAAATAAAATAAAATAAAATAAAATAAAATAAAATAAAATAAAATAAAATAATATAGAATAGAATAGAATAGAATAAAATAAAATAAAATAAAATATAATAAACTGAAATGAACTAAAAACAATAATATAAGAAAAATAAAACAAATACTGTTTTATTTAAATTTAAACAAAATAAAATAAAACCCGAAAATATAGATCATAATAAAACTAAAAATATACATATAAATAAAAAATAAATACAAATAGAAGTTCTAATAAAAAAAATATAAAACATAAAAATAGAAACAGAAACAGATGCAAAAAAATGGAAATAGAAATTACAAATAAATCGATACTAAATATTAAAAAATTAATACAAAAATTAAAATAAATATTTAAATAATATAAAATTTTATTTTGAAGTTGAATCTGGCAACTTGTGGTTTGTTAGTGAAGGTATCTCATTTTGTCAAGAATTGTATTTCTCATCATATGCAACCCAAACAAAAAATCACAATTCTCTACAAGATGATATACCTTCACTAAATTGTGAATAAGAGCGAACCCCGTTCATCGAGTTTTTTGACCCATGTCGCATTTTGTTCAAAGGTCATGTGACTTGAGGATAAACTATTAAAACTTTACACTCATTGCCGTTTTTTATGTTTCATCTTTTTAGAGTCATAAAAAATTTAAATTTTTTACGGAAAAAAAAATTTTATTTCACCATTCTTTTTTTCATAACTGCGAAATTGTTAATTACATTGAGAAACAGTATAGGAATAAATTTAAGGTATTAAAATTTAAAATTTTTCTAATCTTATTCGGACAAAATCGGATACGTCGTTCCCGCGTAATGATGCCATATACATACAAATGACCATTTTCAAAATGCAAAGGTTTTTATGAGCTATTTAGGGTGCCTAGACACGTTCTAATTGTATTTGTATGTTCACAAAAGTTGTTCAGCTTTACCGGAGCTAGAATTCTGCTAAATATTGTCAGTGAAAAAATTCGAGTCCGTTCAAGTTATGCTGAAAATAGTGAAAAAAATCTTTTTTTTTTTAAGTGCAAGAAATTTGAGAATTGGTAAAACTCGATTGTTTCAAATATTTAACCTGATACAGACATTTCAGGTGGCTTGTCAACTCAGTAGGCTTGCCTCTAATCGATACAATTTACTAGAACGCTGATAAAAAAATTTCATGTCAAAAACTACAACAGTATTTTCAGTGTTTGCCTGGGGCGCATCTCTCTTGCGATCTCCGTGACGCCTGGTTTTTTTTTTCCCTTTTTTTTAGATATGTTTTTCAATTTACTGGCTATTGTTGGAGTTTGTCAATTTTCAATCTTTTTATTTGGAACTTCCGCGGAGCCTCTCCCAAACCAAAAACTGGATCGCGGCTCCCGAGCCACGAACCGGTAGAAAAACTTGAATCGGCTTGCGGCTCACCAGTCGGGAGCTAAAATTGGGAACCGGCTTGCAATCTTAGAGTGAGCAAGCTGCAATTTGGGAACCGCCTCGCGAGCCTGAAGCCAACATGTTAAACTTCGCGAGCCAGCCAGTGCGAATCATGGTAGACACGCAACTGTGAAGTTTTGTTTTAGATAATATCGACGAAGATAACAAATTAAGTTTTTATATTTTACTGTTATATTTTATTTAAGCTCAAGGTCATTCTATATCTCTATTAATAGAGATATAGTTTTGTTCATTAAAAAAGTTTTGCAAAATGCTTCCTCATGATTCCCAGCAGCATCACTCTAGCATCTTTGTTTACTAATTCCCCTTGTTCTTTAAGTCTTATGATAGGACGTTTCTTTAAATCATCTGACAGGACCTTTTATAAAGACTTAAAATTGATTTTGCCTCGCTGAAATCATCGCAGAAACTAGGGTCGTAATTTGTTATCCCAAATTGATGATAATACTACAGATTAGTAAGTTAAGAAGCGTATAATGACCACATTCTTAAAATTGGATCCCATCTAAACTCATAAGTCTAAGAAAGTCACCTAAATGTACTTGATATTTCCCTTAACTTCTAATACTACCCTTAGTTGCATACGCTAACACATGAATAAAATTATCGGTTTATTTTAGAATTCGAATTCTTATAACTCATACGAATTCATTCCATTCATTCATATGTTTATTGTCATAACTGTAACATAATGTAACTGTTAAAGAACTGTGTATGTATGAGTGCACACAAACTCATACACGTAAATACGAATACATACATGAGCTCTGTTTCAGTGACATGATGATTTTACACACATCCGAATATACGATATAAATATATTTTCAAATTCAACTGTATTCATGTGTGTATGAATACGTTGAGCCCACAGGCATAAAAGTCTAAAGGACTTTAGCTGTTCTATCGTCTTATCTCTCTTTTACTCATTCTCTCCTCCTTTTTCTCTTCAATTCATTGTTTTTCATTCGCTGCATGTGGGCATATATTTAAATATTTCCGCTTCCGTTTGCAATTTTTAAAGAGCAAACGAGTATGGGAGGCAACAAAAACAAACAAAAATTTATAGAATAAAAACAACAAGGAGCAAAATGTAACAAAAACCCACTGACATTGTTTTTACTATCAACGAGCTTATGGTCTTCGGTCTGTCCCCTATATCCGTTTAGTTCTCCTGAGCGATTTCAGCAACATCTGTGCTCAACATCCTTCTGCGTTTTGCCCCCTGCTGGCAGTCGTACTGTTGTATTATATGCTTGCACTTCTACCACTACACATGCATATATAGTAAGCTCATTTGGCATCAACTCTGTCTGTTTTGCAATGTATTGGTTTTAGTCCTGTTGACTATGTGCCATGGTGTGCGTGTGTGGTGCTGTGTGTGGCTGTGTGAGTGGGTGGATTTTGTATATTTTATGCAGTTTATGTACTTCGTACTCTGACATATGCATGCATGCATGCATGCACATACACTCATGTCCTTTTCCTCTCCATAGTGTATGTTTGGTGAATTCTTGTGAGGATTATTTGGCCACAAGTTTCATTTAATAATCATCTATAAAGGTCACGTAGCATACGATTGAAATGTGATTATTTTTTCTGCCTTTCGCTTACACCATAACTTTTTCTCATTTTATAGCCAACAAATACTCATCTCCTCCCAGATACGGCGCTTGTCGAAACCACCATGAGAGGAAGTGGCAGGATATTTAAATAATAATGTAGGACATGCATAACATATCATATTGTTAAAAATTTAAGGTTTTGTTCTACATACAAATAAACAAATAATGAAGCCAGTTCAAGCCAGGCAGGAGTACAAGTAATAATCATTGTACTTTTTCGAGCACTGTAACCTCTAAAACTGCATTTTATATCAAACAATCTCTTTGGAATCCCCAAAATATTAAGAGTTTAAGTTTTCTATTGAATACTTTTCTTGCAAGGACAATTTAACGCTCAATTGACTGGGTTTCTTGTGACTGGGCAAAGAAAAAGTTTTAATTCATTTCTCACCCCTAAAATAGTTCTGTTAATTGTTTGAAAGGATATTCGCACATATATCCTCTGACATAACGATGTTACAAGTATAGAAAAGTTAGCAAAAACTATCGAAACATAAACTCTAAGAACTTCTTTTAATGCGACAAATGGAAATTGTTTCACAAAATTTTCAACAGTATTTCCAACTTGTAGAAATGCAGATCAACAAATGGAGTACAGTTTAACCTTAAGGATATAAATCAAGGATTCCATTATAACTTGCAAAATATATGAAAGTTTAATATTGTATTTACCTCTGAAAGTCATCAAATTGCAAACTGGAAAATACAAAAAAATAAAGTAAATCAAAATAAAATGAAATATAAATTTGGTTTTTTGGTTAATTAACTCCTTCAGGGAATTTAATCTATTTTGTATTTTAAATATTTAAAATGAAATAACCTGGCAATGTAGAATGCTTTGGCTAAACGTAAAGTATCTCTCCTAAAAATGTTTGAATCTGTCAGTTGGAGTCGTCAAACTGGTATCTATCTAAGTCTATCTACATGTTGAAAAAAAGGTTCCAGCAACATTCTGCAGGAACCATGAATATGTTTGCAAGTTTTCATGAATTGAAGATCTGTTGCTTTTCGGTTTCTTTGTTGTCTGCCATCGTTTTTGTTTTCAGCAATTTTCAACAAACAATTGCCTCACAAAAACAAATATCATTGTGTCTTAAATATGTAATAATGAATAGCAAACACAATGTGTTTGCACACAAGTATACTATATTTGCCACAAGCAACAAACACGGTATATTTGCACCCAAAACAACGAAAAAGTCATTCCATGAAGGGCTTAGTGAGAGCTTCTCACAACCACTGAGCTGTGCGCGTCTAGTTTTACACTCACTTATTGGGACCTACAGTATCACACCGGTTCCGAACGGTATTTTGAGAAGCCGTTTCATGACTAAATACTCGATAGTGTCGCCGTCACTAACCGAGGTGACCGCCGTCGAAAGAAATTTAAGGTGATCAGAGCAGGGATGGAACCCACGTTCTCATGCACAAGAGCCGCGCACACTGTCGTTGCACCACCGACGGCCACCTCTCAAGTACCTCTCCTAAAACTGGTGTAATCCGTCACTTGGAATCATCAAACTTGCATCTCAACAGCTATATATTTACTCGCTGAAGAAAACGATTCCATCAACATACTGGAGGAAACATGAATATGTTTGCAAGCTGAGTTTTCATAAATTCAATATTTGATGCATTTCTGTTCCTTTGTTGTCTGTCACGTTTTTGTTTTCAGTAGTTTTCTAAAATCAAAGCCACAACTGCGTCTCAAAAACATATATTATAATATAATAGTCATTGTGTCACAAACATGTAATATTTACGAGCAAATACAATATGTTTGGACACAAGTATACCATATTTGCGACAAGCTACAAACACATTATATTTGCATACAAACAGGAAAAAAGGAATGATTTTTCAGCGTGTACGTGTTTTCCGTTAACTTTTAAATTCTTCTTTGAATTTACAAAATGGTAAAGATTTATGATACCGAATTCAATCAAAAATTCTTACAAAATTACTGGGAATTCTGAATACTTGTTTACTTAGGTGGCCTCAAACAGCCCAGTGGGGTCAAGGGCCTTACAAAATTAGGTTAACATGTGTCTCCCACCGGCTCGATCTTCAACTTTTCTCCTCCAGTTGGTAGCACCAAGTTCTCGCAGACAATATTCCTCCCAGTCTTTCCAGCGAACTCGTGGTCGTCCTATTTTTCAATGTCCTTCGAGTACGTCTTTGAATACCTTCGCACTGGTTCATTTTGATTCCTTCTACTGACATGGCCCAGCCAGCGTAAATGCGCTGTTTTGATAAGCATAACTTCGTCGATGTCGGGATATAGATTATACAGGCCGTGGTTCATCCATTGTCGATACTCGCCATTATATATTACAGCACCATATATTTTTCGTAGCAATTGTCTCCTTTCACACCTGGACAAGGTGAAGAGACAGACATGCGTCGGCATTAACGGCGCCCTCAGATCTGCCCCTCAAGTGGCACTGGAGACGATGCTAAATCTCCAACCGATCGATATACACATCAAATGCACCGCGGCGAAAATGGCCCTACGGTTAAAGAAATCAAGAACTATACACTATACACGGGCATGGCTCAGTCCTGGTCAGCATGGATACTTTCGAAAATATGAACAGGCCAACGGACTACATGGCTCCGAGAATATTTCAGGAAAAAAAAACTTAAGGTAATTATGCCAAGCCATAAAGACTGGGCCGCGAATAGCGTTACTGAGACCGGTGAAATCTAAAGTGGAAGCGGGCACCTGATCGGGAATATAGTCCGCACCCCTTAACCTTAGGATTTCCACCCGACTTTCTACCACGCAGAGATGAATTTCATTGACGTTGCCCCAAATTTTGGAACGGGATTTATCTTCAGCGAAACTCAAAATCTACGTCAACAGCACGGCAACCCTCAAGGCCTTAGACTCAAGAATCACTAAATTACATTGTACGATGGACTGCTTCTTACCCCTAACCCAAATTCAAGCGCACGAAATCACGCTCGACATATACCTCGACATAACAACATTCACGGCAACGAAATAGCAGATGAATGCGATAGAACGGGCTCCTGTGCGCGGGAAAACACTGCGACCCTGGACGTGCATATTCCGTTCGTGGAACTGTGGATTCAAGTCGACGAACTGGGAGTAGCATTAACCAAGTCGAGATGGAAATCGGTACAGAACTGTAGGGTAGCTCGATCTCTTTGGCCGGCCATTGATGGAACACGTACCAAAGGGTACGTTCTTTCCCTGGGAAAGAACACACTCAGCACTCTCACAGGAGTCACAACTGGACACTGCGTGATAGGCTTCACGCATGAAACTTTCATATGAAAACTTCTGCAGAAGCTGTTTAGATGTTTGCTTTTCTCATATAGAGGACTGCAAGAATATCGTCTAACCTTCCTGATAGGCAGGCTCTTCGAAAACCTCAATGACCTAGCAGAAGCTCCAATTAAACCCCTTGTCAAATTCATAGAGAAATCTCGCTGGTTCAGCAGAGCACAAAAGGACAACAGGAAACAGGAAAGACTCTCTCCTTTAGCTTACCCTCTCTCCTACAATCTTCCTCTTCTCTACAACTATTCCGAACCACAAGGGTCCGAATTTACGGCCTCGGGTGAACTCGGTATTTGTTTTTTCTCAAATTGACGGGCTTTCCTTTCAACCTAACCTAACCTTACTCCTGGTGTTTCATCAGCATGCGATATGAACCATGATTCTGCACCAAAAAGCAAGACAGGACATACACGGGCAGCATGTGACATTTGCACACGTGTTGAATGCAGTTTCTCTCACGATGATCTCAATTAATATGTTGAAGAGATCGCATGAAAGGGTGTTGCCCTGCCGCCTCGAACTATATGGGTCCGTGAGATCTTTACCAATCTTTACTGAGCACTTGGTGTTGGTCAGTGTTATTCTACACAGGCATGTCGTATTGTGAATATCTGGTCAATAGTTGACTTTCCAATCCTAAACCCACACTGGTCTATGGTCCTATCAGGTCTGAAACAAATGTCTTTAGTCTTACACCCATTATGCTCGAGAGGACTTTGTATGCAATGGATAAAAGTTTTATTCCACGATAGTTGGTACATACACTTGGGACACTTTTTTGAAATACATGACAAAGTATGCTAGGGCTCCTTGTTTAGGAGGGGGCAATCGACCCCAACGTCTTTTTTATGCTCTAGCACACTAGAACCTATAGGATCTCTAAAAACCTATGTGAGCTATAGGAACCACGACAGAATTTATCTGAAGGATTTAGAACGATTCATTTGCAACTTTAATTCATTGACTAGATTTTATATTCAATTCTCTGGCGAATTTCAAGGCAATATTTACACACGTTCAAAAATTTGTCATTTTTGTTGTTTAGATGCAAATATAACGTGTTTGTAACTTGTCGCAAATATAGTATACTTGTGTTCAAAATGATTAATATTTTATAATATATGTTTTTGTGACCCAAATGTTGCTTTGTTTGTTGGAAACTACAAAAACGTGACAGACAACAATGAACAAAAAAGCTGTAGATCTTCAATTCATGAAATCAATGCTTGAAAACATGTACACAATATTTTTCAGCGAACCTGAACCTGAACCTATATTGAAGGCAAAGACATATAAGTATATACCAAGATGTTGCCAAATTGTTGATGGCCGATTGATATAGATGCAGTTAGCATCAGATAGTGTATTAATAGTAACAAACTGAAATATGTGTCTAGAGTTGCCATCACTACTGAAATTATTATAAAACACATAATTTTGTTAATATCAGCAAGTCTTCAACGGTGTTATACACGCTATAATTGCGTGTATTTGTTTCAACTCACTTTGTTTTCAATATTAATCAAACAAAAATGTGATTTACGAGGGCGATCTCAAAACTAGCCGACCTAACAAAGAAGACACAATATATTTGGGTGAAATTTTATTTATTTTTCAACATAATCCCCTTTTAGCTCGATACACTTTTTCCAGCGATATTCAATAGCTTCGATATCCTGTTTATAGTAAGAACTGTCAAACTTCTTAAAATACCCATCAACCTCAGACTCCACCTCTTCATTGTTGGCAAATCTTATACAACCGAGCCAGTTTTTCAAGTTTGGAAATAGGAAATAGTCCGAGGGAGCTAAATCTTGCGAATAAGGTGCGTGATGAAGTAATTCGAACTTTAGTTCTAAATTTTGGTCATCGCAATAGGGAATGTGTGAACTGGATCATTGTCTTGATGACACAAGACATTCGTTTTCGCCAAATGAGGTCTTTTTCCACATTTTCAGCGTATAATAAATTAGCATTATATTCGCCGTTGATGGTTTTTCATTTCTGAAAACAATCAATAAAAATTGTACCATGGGCATCCCAAAAAACAAACTCCATTACCTTGTCTGCAGATAGAACCGACTTTGCCATCTTTGGACACGATTCTCCTATTCCAGTCCACTGCTTTAACTGTTCCTTTGTCTCAGGTGTGAAGTGGTGGATCCAAAATTCGGCTTTCTTGCGGTGAAACATCGCCAAAAACTCTAACGAAACATCTTCACGACGCTGTTTTTGCTCTATTGAAAGCAAATGCGGCACCCATCTTGCGCACAGCTTTCTCATCTCCAAACCTTCTGTCAATATAAAATGTATAACACTTTTTAAATGCTAGCTCACGCACCTTCCATTTTATAGATTTTCTTAACAGTGTCTGGCGTGGACACCTCAATTGGTCGACTACCACGGTGTTCATCTTGACAGCTCGTACGGCCTCGTTTAAGCTCTGCTACCCAATATTTTGTGGTCGCAAACGAAGGCGCAGACTCCCCCAGAGTAGAATCTTACTTACTTACTTATCCGGCCACGAATAACCCCGGGGGTCAGGACCCTTACAATACGAAGATAACATATTTCGCCAACCTGTTCGATCTTTTGCTTTATCTCTCCAGTTGGTAATACCAAGTGTAGCCAGGGATTCGTCAACTTGATCCCTCCAGCGGAGGGAATTTTCGACGACTTTGTATGGAGTGCCGTTTAAAATCGCTTAGTTCCCCATACAAAGTCGTCGAAAATTTTGTTTACTAGGGAATAAAAACACTGGCTTAATGTTAGTCTGGTAATTAAGAGCAAGTAAAAGCTTTTGCTTAATCGTAACAATATGTTTTATAAGGTTGCCACTTTTCACCAAAATATTTTTTTCAAACTAGTGTTACCATCTATACGTCAGGTAGGCTAGTTCTGGAACAGCCCGTATTTATTTCCGAAATATGTAGCTTTTTTATCACATTAAAGTTAATTTAAACCCTGGCAACCCTAAAAACAGCCAACATAAACATAATACATTGTCAACCTTTTTACAAGAAATTCAATATCTACCCTTAGCCAACTATTGGAAAACAACATTTCCTTCTGGCAACATCTTGGTGTATGCATTAGACCGAGTCACGAGTTGCACTGAAATGTTTGTAATAATTTTCGCTAAAAAGTATGCAATAATTTGTATTTAAGAATTTTTCGATAACGCCAAAAAGTATGCAATAAATTGCGGTAATAATGCAAACAACATGAACAAATATTTGTACTAAACTTGTAAATACAACTTGTCATAAGTAACTTTTGTGTTTTTGAATAAAAGTGAATACTTCCAAAACAAAATGTTATTGGTTATTAAAGGACTTTAATACTAGGAAAAAATATTTTTAAATTTTGGGGGTAGAAACTGCATTAAATGAGGTCTTCTTTACAAAATTATGTCGTACGTCAGCGACATCTATATGACAATTATAGTGCTCGTTGAGACCTATACAACCATATATTGTATGTTACGATCGAAAGATGAAACTGCGTTAAATGAGGCGTTTATTAGAAAATGATTTCGTACGTCAGCGACATCTATATGACAAATTTAGAACTCATCTTGACCTACACAACTATGTATTGTATGTTATGATAGAAAGATGAAACTGCATTAAATGAAGCCTTCATTAGAAAATTATGTCGTACGTCAGCAATATGTATAGGACAAATGTAGAACTCTTCGAGACTTATACAACTATGTATTGTATGTTACCATTGAAAAATGAAACTGCATTAAATGAGGCCTTCATTAGAAAATGGTGTCGTACGTCAGCGACATCTATATGACAATTATAGTGCTCGTTGAGACCTATACAACCATGTATCGTATGTTACGATCGAAAGATGAAACTGCGTTAAATGAGGCGTTTATTAGAAAATGATTTCGTACGTCAGCGACATCTATAGGACCACAATTAAAAAAATAAAATAAAAACGATTTTGGCTGTTTTTCATGGGCTCGGAAAGGACATTATTTTTTAAATTGTCTCGAGTTGATCTTTAATATTTGCCCTCGATTTTGGGAAATATTCTTTTATATGGAGGGCGACCCGGTCTAATATACTTATATCCTTGTTGAAGGTGATAAACAGGGCAGGGATTACAAACTGATTTTGCTAAGTTAACACAATTTTTTTTAGTTACTAACTCTTTTTTATTTTGTATTCAAATCCATTATTCTTCGCTCAATATTCCTAAAGCGTTTTGGAGTGGATTTCCAATGACACAGCAAATGTTTGCTGTCAAATTGTTCAGGTGTTTCTCGTAAGACACTTTGGTTTTGCTTAGCTTCCTCGTGCCACTTGGGTGGGTAAATTCGCACACAATGACTGCTCGAAAACATATGTTGCTGTCACAAAAGACGCACGATACGATACCGTAACTCAGTGATGTTGTAAAGGTGCATTGTAACCACGTTAATGGTCATGTTATGCCCTAATGAAGGCAGGCAGCAGACGACGATAGTGATGTTAACATTTTGATTTACACAACATTTGCGTGTAATACCTGCTGCTCCTTAGGGGGTGTGGCCTCTGGAGATCAAAAAGTCACAAAACACACATTGGCATATCAATCTGCAAAATACAGTTGCGGTAATAAACTTACAGCTTCAAATTGTTTATGCATCTCTGGTTATGCTTTGGGTTTATGTGTTTCAGTTGTTGTTTGTTTTTTTTTTCTTTTTGCAAAACGGAACTCGAATCTTTCGGAGATAAAGTAATTTGTATAAAGTTTATTAAATATTTATGCTCAATGATTTAATACAGCGTACATATATATCAGCAAAACTCGTAAAAGTATTTCACACTAACCCTCACTCCAGTTACAAGGGGCATGAAGACAAGATGGCAGAGTTGTTTTTGCTAAAAGTGTTGTATCTTTTCAACGGCAGTCAACTGTATACTGTGCGTGTGTGTGTTAAAGCCAAGTTAGTAAACTTAAGCTCTTATTATGACAGCATTCTTTGTCCTTTAAAAAAGTTTACAGAAATTCCAAACCGAAAACGCCATTCACATAAAATTACTAATGAACTCCTGTAATATTAAACAAAAACACAATAGCGTTTCCTTGAAGTTGTTTTCAAATTTTTCCCTCTTACGTGATTCCAAGAAATTTACATAAATTGTATCGTCCTTACGAAGGATATAAAACATTTTAATGTGCTTTAAATGTTTCACATAAAATTGAGATTGCCTGGCAATTTTCTCAAGCTTTAAACAATCGACATATAATCACTATGATCGATCCGAAGTGCAAGTGGAATTGGTCGTGTTCCACATTAACGCCAAATTGATGGATTCTTGGAATTATCATGTGCCATCACAATTTGATGCCAAACAATAGGCCTTGTAGCGGCAATATATCAGGTACTTAAAGCTTTAAGTGGGTAAGAACGACGAAAGGTCATTTTAACAATAAAAAGCAGTAGGAAGGCAACGTTGGTTAAGTGTCAACAAATTTAAATTGCTACTTGAGACAATATTTTGGAACTATAAATCTCCATTGAACATTTGACTATAAACAAACCAATTAGGGTTAGGGGCCTTGCATAACGATGATAATATAGGGTGTCTCAATAAGAATGCACTTTTTAATTTTAAAATAAAAACTCGAATTTTTTGAAACAGTGGTGATTTTTTTATTGGATTGTAAAGAAGACATGTTTCGATTAAGTATGGAATAAAATATCCGCCAACTGGCCCCCACGGCTCTGATGACAGGCCATTATTCTTTTCATGAAATTTTCCATGATTTTTTCACAGAGATGTGACTGAATCTCAGCGATTACACTTTGGATCTAGGATTTGAACTCAGGAATAGTTTGTGGTTTATTCGAATAAACCCGAGATTTCGCAAAACCCCAAAGACAGAAATTCCAGGGCGTTAAATCGCACGATCTTGGTGGCCAGTTGACTACAGAATTTCTTGAGATAATTTGTTTCGGAAATCGTTGCTGCAATAAATCGATTGTTTCATGCGCGGTATGGCAGGTGGCGCCACCTTGCTGAAACCACATGCCGTCCAGATCCATGCCATCCAGTTGAGGCGACAAGAACTCCTTTATCATGATCCTGTTACGAATACCGGTCACAGTAACAGCAATTTCAGCCTCATCTTCAGAAAAGTCAGGCCCAATCACGGCGGCGCCTGACCAAAATCCGCACAACACAGTTGCTCGTTATGGGTGCATTTGTTTCGTATGGATTCCATGAGGATTGTCAGAGCCCCAAATTCGACAATTTTGTGTATTTACGAAGCCATTCAGATGGAACTGCGTTATTCAGATGGAAATGTGCTTCATCGGAGAAGATGTTTTTTTTTTTTGAAAATTGCCATTGACTTCACTTTGCTCCATTACGCATTGAACAAATTGCCGGCGCTTTCCATGGTCTGCTGGTTTGAGATCCTGAGTAAGCTGAATTTTGCACGCATGAAGGTTGGAGGTTTTTTGTCAAAATTCTCTGTGTAGTGCTTCGTGAAATTTGAAGTTGTGGAGAGCGATGTCGAATTGATGTTTTCGGGTTTTCAGCGACACTCTCGTTTACAGCAGCAATGTTTTCAAGAGACCGATCGGTACGATGAGGCACAGGATTCTTACTGTCCATAACTGACCCAGTTTCTTCATATTTTTGGACCACTCTTCGAATAGTTGACACATAAACTGCACTATCTCCACTGAAAATTCTTCGAAGTTCGCGAACGGTCTCAGTATAACTTTCGAAATTTTTCTAAAAAGTTGTCATCACAATAACGCGTTGTTCTTTCGTAACGCGCTCCATTTTTAATAATCGGAATAAATATATATGACAGATGCCAAATTTCAGAGTTGCCACTTGCAAATCAAAAATATGAGACTAAATGTAAAAAGTGCAATCGTACTGAGAAAATAAATAAATGGTTTCCCGTTACATCCCATGAAGAAATTGAGGAGAGCTTCTCACAAACCAATGAGCGGTGCGCTTTCTAGTTTTATACTCAATGATTGGGACCTACAGTTATACACCGGTTCCGAACTATATTTTGAGAAGGTTTTTCATGGCTAAATACTCGATAGTGTCGCCGTCACTATGCGAGGTGAACGCCGCCAAAAGCAATTTAAGGTGGTCAGAGCAGGGATCGAACCCAGGATCTCATGTACAATTCGTTTCAAATTTAGGATTTTAGTGGCCACGACTTGTTTTACAGTACCTCATTCGATCTACCCAATTTGTCAGTACATTTTTGATTGATCTCGTGAACGACAGCGTCGATTTCGTGTTTTAAGGCCTCAATGACTTTAAGATAGCAGTATAACGGGGTCAAATGGTAGCTGCGAGGCGGCCAATGGTCTTCTGAGTTTCGGCTGCTGTTTACGAACACAGTGCGCAAAAGATCGATTGTAACGGGCAGATAGAGCCGTCCTGTTGAAACCATACGGCGTCTATGTAACGCTCGCTATTTCGAAGGGAAATGGGCCTATGATGCCATCATGCCAAAAACTGCACAAAACAGTCACTCTATGTGGATGCATCGGCTTCTCCTCGACGACGTGTAGATTTTTCGAACCCCAAATGCGAAAATTTTATTTGATAACATAGCCCCGAGGTGAAAATGAGTTTAATCGCAAATAATTATTTTTCCGGAAAAATTGTTCATCTTCAGCCAAGCGATTTTCAAAGCAAAGCGAAAACTCAGATGGTTACGAGGCTTCAGTTCTTGGAGGTTTCAGTAATTGGACTTCATTACCCTTCATATCGAGGTCTGTATGCAAAATTGTACTTAAAGAAGTACGACAATTGTTCAATTGCTGCGAAGGGTGGCGAGTTGATGTTGATGGCTGTTCGAGCACACTTTCAGCTACAGCAGTAATATTTTCCACTGAACGAGCACGTACACGAGTACTTTTTTGTCCAATAAGGACCCGGATTGACGAACTCGTTTCACAAATTGATCCACAAACTGCGTTGATGTTAGTCCACATCAATAGAATTTATTTCGTAGATTTCTTACGGTTTGAGTTGAAGACTCAGAACTTTGAAAGAAATGTATTAAATATTTCCAAATTTTCTTCATTGTCACTTCATAAATGTCGAATCGGCCATCTGCTTCGTAATAGCGGGGGGTTAAAATCTCAGATTTTATATGACACACCCTTTATCATGTTAGACAAGCTGGTTAACTTTTTTCCAGATTGTCTACATCGTGGTTTCCATTAGTAAACTGATTTTGCCAACGTAAGCACCAACCAACCATCTCGTAGAAATCTTCTTATTGAATTCAGAAATCCTTCGTGGTGAGATCGTAGTCTGTAGCCTTTTAACTTCCAGCAATGATATTCTTTTCATTAACATTAATTATCACTAATCTAACAAACTGCCCTACGGATATTAGGGTCTCAATTGTATAAAAGTACTTGTCCAGAGAAGAGGGGACAAGAGGGGATATATTTTCGAACTGGTTCCAAAGTATTCAAAAAGAATCAGTTCGGCTGAACTGCAGTTGATAGGGCGGAACTAAAAAAAATATTAGAGAAAAATCATATGAATCGGATTCATGGGGTCCTAGTAGATCTAGAAGCTATTGAACTGAAACTGTGCAGGCCCTTTATGGTGTGGTTTAAGGACCAGTTTGGGGACTTGAACTTTTGAACAGAAACTACAACGTCCATGAAAGTGTGGTTCAAGACATGACACAATATGTATAATAGCTGATAATTCAGAGGACAACGCCATACAACAGTTACCGATTCCCTACATACGGCTAAATTATATCTAGGCACTGGGGCTCAAACTAAATGATTATATATTAAATTGTACAATGAAATAAATAAAATAAAAGAAAAAACAAACTAGGACTGGTTCTTGCCCGCCTCGTAACCAGTCATGTGAATGGTTCTAAATAAATAAATAAATAAATGGTTTCCCAATACATCCCATGAAGGAATTGGGGAAAGCTTCTCACAACCAGTGAGCTGTGCACTTCCTCAATTTATGCTCAATGATTGGGACCTACAATTTTACCCCGTTTCTGAACGGTATTTTAAGAAACTTTTGCATGGCTAAATACTCAATATTATATCACTATATGCGAGAAAACCGCCGCCGAAAGGATTGTAAGAAATGTAAGAGCAGGTATCGAACCAAGGATCTCATGTACATGAGGCGCGCAAACTAACCCTAGCACCACCGACGGCCACCGTGAATGGTTCTAAACCAATAACAATTCCTGTCATTCCATTGTCAGCTTAATATATATCACCCATTCACATTATACCCTGAAAACAAAACGTTCCCTGTAACGTTATGCAGGAACCATGTATATGTTTGCAACATGGTTTTCATAAATTGTAGATCGGCAGATTTGTTGTTTCTTTGTTGCCTTCCACGTTTTTGTGTTTAGCACTTTTCAACAAACAAAGCCATGTTTGGGTCACCAACACATATGTTGTAACATATCTAATATTCATTGTATCTCCAACATTTAATATTTAATAGCAAACACAATGTGTTTGGGCACAAGTATCCTATTTTTGCGACAAGTTACAAACACGTAATATTCGCATCCAAACATCTAAAAATTCAGTAGGTAGACGTCGAGTGTCAGATGTGATTTATATATTAGTCATGTCAAAAATGTAATATATTTTTTGAAAAAATAGGAACAGTTGTGGATGTTCCAGGTCTAAAGCCATATTGATAACATCCGACCAGGTCTGCAACAATTGACTTTAGTTATTTCCACATTACTACACGCTGAAAAAAACGGGTCCTGTAACATTATGTAGCAACCATGTATATGTTTGGAACATCCATATACTTACGTGCAAGCATTGTTTTCATGTATTAAAGATATGCTATTTTTGTGCTTCTTTGTTGTCTGTCACGTTTTTGTTTTCAGAAGTTTTAAACAAACAAAGCTATTTTTGGGACACAAGAACATATATTATAGTATATTATAACATTTAAAATTGAATAACAAACACAATGTCTTCGGACACAAGTATACTATATTTGCTGTTTTTGTGTTTCTTTGTTGTCTGTCACGTTTTTGTTTTCAGCAGTTTTAAACAAACAAAGCCGTATTTGGGTCACAAGCACATATATTATAACATTAGTAATCATTGTGTCCCCAACATTTAATATTGAATAACAAACACAATGTGTTTGGGCACAAGTATACTACAAACACATTATATTTCCATGCAAAAAATAAAAAATACTGATTTTCAGCGCGAAGAACTCCAGAGATCCCTCAAGAGCTTGACAGTGGGAGCTGAAAGTTAACATTTTCGGTCATCAGAAAATTTTGAACCATTGTCAATCTTTGAATTTTGTTCCTACAGGAAATATTGTTTGAATACTTTTGTAGCGCTTGTAAAAACCTACAAAAACATATGCAGATATTTTCCCGTGATATTTGGGAGAAGTCTTCCACCAAACTAGGCGTTGGCTAGAACCAACAACCTGTGACCCGTAGTACTTTTTTGGTACTAAGGCTACACGCAAAGGAAAAACTCGTTCCTTCCAAACGAAAGTTAAGTTAAGTTAACTGAAGTTCGTTTGGCGACTGTAGTTGGGAGGAACGAACTTCTGTTAAGCCATACATGGCATATGGTTTGGGCGAACCGAAAAAATTTTGCAACAAACGAGTTATGAACAATATAAGCTGAAAAAACGTTTACGAGAAATAAAAACGGTTCCGATAGCTGTTGTTTTGGTTACAGCAACCGAGTTGTAGTTGCTGCAAATTAAAAAACGTCCGCGAGAACTGAAAAACGTTTGCAGTAAGCGAGTTATGAAAAAATTTGAGCTGAAAAACATTTGCGAGAAACGAAAAACGTTTCCACCCACAGTTCTTTCGGTTACAGCAACCGAGTTGTAGTTACTCTAAACTAAGTAAAAGTTGATTTTGGTTTTACCCATAAAGTTTGTTTTAAAAAATTTTGGCATTTTTGCCTAATTTTTCACTGTCTACTTACACGTCTGTCTCGCCTTGCATTCAAATAACGACTACAAGCGCAGCAAACTACAACGCGTCAATTGTCCATCCAAGATATATTGACAAGGTAGAAGCAGTAGAGGGTGTGATCACTTTTATGTGTATGCGTGAGTGTGTATGCCAAACGAGTGGATAAGACTGTGTATGCAGTCAACAGAAAGATAAAACGTTCTTCGTAATCTGTGCTCTCATTAGAAAATTGTTTAATTTCAGTTATCGCAAATGTTTTGTTAAATTGGAGGCAATTTTGTATGCGTTTGCTGCCGACGATAATTCGTTTGCAACAACATGATACACATTTGCGATAAATGAGTTTATTTGGGAGAACTACATGAACGGTTGCTATTAATAAATTAATACAAATCAATCAAAGTATTGTTGCGGCAACCGAGCAATAAACGTTTTGGATGTGTTAACATCTATAGGAGCGGGTACGACCTAAATTCACAAAGTGAATACATCCAAACACAGTTTGTCCGCCTGCGATCACACAGATTGTTTGGCGTTAAACTCCTCCGAAACGGCTGGACCGATTTGTATGAAATTTTGTGTGCAAATCGGGTAGGTCTCAGAATCGGCTAACAAATATATGATAAGGGTGAGCCACCCCTATATAGAACACAGATTTGTCCGACTGCGTAAGACAGATTGTCAAACTGCGAAAAAACACACACTGATGTAGCGGCAGCGAATAGTTGTCTTGTGTGGGTGCGAAGCACTCTCAGAGCAAAGAGAATAATGACGTGATTATACGTATATACAAATGAGATAGCAAGAGAGCAACGAAAATTGTGTGAACTTGTGTAGCGTATGTACGAACATAACAATGTATGTATTTTCATATGTCTGATGCTTTACATTGTATTTTGTTTGTTTTTTTTGTAGGAATAAAACAAAAAGTATTAAGCAAGAAAATAATGATACTTGTTCCTGCACCAGCGATGATATTTGGCAATTTTCCAGTGGAGTTTTTGTATTCTTCCGAAAGTACTTTTTTCGACGTAAAAGTACTTTTTTTAAAATCATTAAATAAATCTGTATTTACACCGAAAGATTAACGAGCTGTTTGTAGAACATATACAAAAATTTATTTAATCTGCGTGCGGTTTGTTAATCTTTCGGTGTAAATGCAGCGAAAGCTTTAGTTAGCCTCAGACACACATATATTTCAGTCTTATTACACAAAAAATATCAAATAGTTCTTGGCCATTTCGATCAGCTGAGTTTGGAAAGGTCTGCCCTTGATATAAAAACCAAAATTCCTCCAATTGCAACTACTTCTACCGTACTTATTTTGCCACGTGATGTGAAAACCTCTCACATAAATTTTGGTGAGTCAAATCCGAAAGTACTCTTATTGGACCAAAAGTAGTTGGGGACTTTTTGAATTCGAAAGGAGGTAAAAAAAGTCCTTATACACTACAAATGTCATCCCTGGCTTGCACTTGTCTTTAAATAATTTTAAGTATTAATATTATTTAAATGTAACGTCATCATATGATTGAACGCTGTTTTTTTTTTTGTTTTCCAATGTAACATTTACTAATGTGTTCATAGAAATCGAACAGGCATCGTGTAACAAAAAGGTGTTAACACATCGCCCGGGAGAATCGAACATTCATTGGATTTTTTTTTCTGTGCGTGTAGATGCAACCAAATTAGAGGTTGCAGATGCAACCAAATTTATAACAAATTCGGGTGCTGCATATGAACTGATGCCACATTCGGTTGCCATTTCGATCGTTGTATCCGAATTAGACCCTTATTCGGTTGTTGCAATCAAAGTTATAGAAACTTTAGTTGTTAGAACGAATATAATTGCAGATGATTATTGTTACGGCAACCGAGCAATTAACGTTGTTTTTCTTTGCGTGTAAACATTTCCCAATTACGAGTTATGATTACCGTCTCGCGAATGAGCTCTATGTTCTAAAAATATTTTCTTATTCCTAAATGAATAAAAACAAAAACCATTTCACTCCAAAAACTGTTAATTTACGTTGATTTTTGTATTCGGGTTTATTGCAACCTGACCTAAATATTTATGTAAATTGTTTCGCGCAAGTGATGGCAATTAAAGATTTTGCACATCAAGTTTCGCTCTATTATTAGATAATCTTCATATAATGAACCACTCCAGTGTTCATTTCCAGTTATCTATTAAGCAGTAATTTATCGAACTTAACAGTTGGGCAAAACAAAAACCTGTTGCGGCGCGGTCAATGATGGTCACAACGAGTCAAAAAGGTGTTGCCAAATATTTGTGCCACCCGTATAAGACAGGCAACAATTCAAGCGCGCTTGCGGGATGACCGAATTGAAATTTCAATATTAATGATTTATTTATGAATGGTTTATAAATTTTGAATTTCGTATTTAATATTTTTTGTTTTGCGTTTTATTTATACGTTTGTTTTTTGTGTGTTTGTTTTGTTTGTTTTAGTTTTATTTTTATTTTTGTTTTTTTTTCATATTTTATTTTGTTTTTATTTTTGTTATCATTTGTTTTGATTTCAGTTTTCGTTTACAACATAATAAAGAGTTAAGCGCATTGGATATCAAAGCATTTTACAAATCATTGATATCAAAAGTTAGGAAATACTAACCCCCCCTCTCCCCCCTGTATTAGTATTTGATGTTTCAGATTCCGGTATTCATGGTTCGCATTGACTGCCTTTGAATTGCAAATCGACAAGTTGAAATATTTATGCAGAGTCAACGGTATATCAAATTATGTATAAAATTATCGTTACATCACAAGATATTCGAATAGAGTTTTGTCATAAATTTCCTAACATAAAATTTAATTTTATACTCAGATCATTGAAAATCGTTCACACTTCGCTGCGTACTTTCACTTAGAGATGGAAGCGACCCTCAACGGCCGCTGTTGTTGAGCGGGAAACACTTGAATATTTGACACCTTTAGCACGAACAGTATTCAATACACTATGTTTGCTGAAACATCTAAATATTGAAATTTTTAAAATCGTCTGTGTTGTTTGGGATAGATGATTTAATCACAATCTGTGTGATTGTTGGTGGTACAAGTAGTTAGCGTGCATGACTCTTATACATAATAAGGTTCAAGCCGCGCTTTGATCAACTTTAACTTTTTTTAATTTCTTTAAACAGGGTGGTTCAGTCACGACTGGACAAATTTCACCAACGTAATCCTTGACTCATTTCATGAAAATATATCCATCTACGACCATCCCCGAAAATGCTAGGGGGCGAAATGGCAGCAGTTTGAAAATGTTCTGATTGGTGCTCGGAGGGTACTAGGGTAACATTGCTAAGTTTCCCCGAAAATGCTAGGGGGCGAAATGGCAGCAGTTTGAAAATGTTCTGATTGGTGCTCGGAGGGTACTAGGGTAAAATTGCTAAGTTCTGAACCAGAGGTCAGATTTTTTTGGCTTGTTGGAAAGGCCTTTAAGAGGCCTTTCAGAATCATTAAAAGAATTTAAAAAAAAAGTGAAATCGCCGAGATACGATGCTTAAAAAAAATGGAAAAAAAGACATATGAACGTCCACAGAACCTCAATTTTCTCATCCAGATTGCAGATATCGTATGTTTCTCTTAAAAAAATAGCCCTATCGCTTACCTTTCCAAAATTACCTAAACGAAGCCCAGAAGTCTTACCCTTCCAAAGTTATGACTATTTGACTGAAATGCAAAAAATTGTTTTCCTTTTATTTATTTGTTTTTGTAAATTAACACGTTTAAGATTTTAATTTATTGAAATTTTTGGCTGAAGAATCAAACACAAAGGAAAAAAACATTTGATGTTAAAGAAAGTTTTCAATGTGGCTCCCGTTTTCAACTAAACACAATTGCAGCCGTTTGCGAACCACATCGTACATGTTTAATTCGGTCATCTTTTCACAAACTTCCGCAGCAGCTTTCTCAATGCGAGCAAGTAACTGCCCACGAGTGTGGATCTGCACAGAATACACACAATCTTTCACGTAGCCCCACGAAAAGAAATCAAGTGGTGTGAGATCTGGATATCGTGGCGGCCAGGCGATTGGTCCAACTCGTCCAATCCAACGTTGAGGGAAATTGGTGTTAAGCCAATCCCGCAAAATAAGCCCGTAATGTGCTGGAGCACCATCTTGTTGGCAGAAAACAAGATTTTCATTTCAGTCAAATAGTCATAACTTTGGAACGGTAAGACCTCTGGGCTTTATTTAAGTAATTTTGGAAAGGTAAAGGAAAGGTCATCCATCTGGGTCAATTGAGGTTATGTGCACGTTCTTATGTCTTTTTCCCGAATTTTCTTTTTGGAAACTCCGCATCTCGGCGATTTCACTTTTTTTTATTTTTTTTTAATGTTTCTGAAAGGTCTCTTGAAGACCTTTCCAACAAGCCCGTCCACTGGTTCAGAACTTAACAATTTTACCCTAGTACCCTCCCACCACCGCCCCGAAAATTGTCAAACCGCTGCCATTTCGCCTCCTTGCATTTTCGGGGATGGTCGTAAATGGAGATATTTTCGCGAAATGAGCCAAGGAATACGCTGCTGAAATTTGTCCAATCGTGACTGAACCACCCTGTATATGATTATTATTTCTTAGAAGAATATTTTTCCATTTCTTATGAGCTATGTAGGTCAGGGATTTATTTCTGCAATAACAACAATGTAAGATTTCGCCACCAGGATTTGAACTCAAGTTGCCAGACGATCGTTTCAAAGTTTGCGAGCCATCTTGTTCACATTGGAACTAATTGAATTTGTTTTTAACTGCAGTCACCTTCCTTCGTGAGTAATTAGCTGCGACATATCTGAGCATTAGTTCCACTCTCATACATTTACCCCCGTATTCCGTTGTTCCGTTCCATATAACGAGTGTAAAGTATATCTAAGTCACATATTAGTGAAGAGTTGATCCATAATAGTCTCTCATATCTTATGATTGTCTAAATTTAGTATGAACATGTCAGTTTTAGCCAAATTCAACCCTGATAGTCATGATTATTGACAGTAAAACGACAAATGTTTATCAAAAGGTAGCAGCAATTCGCTCCCCCTCATTGACGTTCGATAACCTATTCGATGTCAGGTTTCCCAAGAGAATAGAGTGCGATAAAGGGGAACCACTTACAGGTTTTGACACCAAAGTATTTACGGACTTTGGAATGGAATGTGTAACCGGCTCGGGTGATTTCTCCGAAGAGGCAGGCCTCAATTTATCATTCAAACTCTCAGAAAAGTGCAGCGTTTTCCAAGCGGAGATATTGGCCATCAAAGAACCCTGCGCCTCACATATACTACAGCGAGAAACAGAACGCATTGGAATATTAGTAGATAGCCATGCGGCTCTCCTATCACTTAAATCTTACAGCACTGCATCTAAACTCGTTAGTGAATGTAGGGAAAAACTTGTCGAGCTAGGCCGGCTGGCCAATGTGGTTGGATACCAGGCCGAAAGGGTCTCGTAGGGAACGAAAAGGCAGACGAACTATCTAGGGCAGGATCCTCTTCCACCGAACTCCATATGGTGTCAGTCGCAACGCCCATACTTTACTTACTTTTATTGACTATATTACAACCTCATGACGTCAGACGTCTTACACATATTAATGAAACAAACAAATTAAACAAATTTCAACATATTTTTCCAACTGGCTCTATCCTTCGCCTTCTCTCGCCAGTTGGTAACACCAAGGATACGGAGGGATTCTTCAGCCTGGTCTTTCCAGCGGAATCTTGGTCGTCCTCTTTTCCTGCTTCCATCGGGTACGTTATCAAAAATCTTACATTACCAAAAATCTAGCTCTCGTCATAAAGAAGATAACGCTGCCTAAGCGCTACCTAAATGGTATTAAAAATCAAACCTAGGAAGTTCATATGTTCTAGAAAGTTGTTTACTGAGATCTTAGGTACATTTTGGTAGTTGATTGTTTCCTTGAATTTTGAACGGTTTGCTACCTATGGACCTGAACAGGGGTAAATGGGGAGAAAAACGAATTTTTTAAAGTTTTTTGCGATTTTGATCTTGAAGATGAAGTTTTTTGGATTTGGTATGTTCTTTATGATAAGAGCTACAACTTTCCCTCAGAGAGTAAATAAAAAATTCCGAGCGATTTGCAAGATATGATCCTGACAAAATGATCACTTTTTTTCAAGAATTACACCGAGGCCCCAAAACTTTGGGGCCCAAAAAATCTCATGTCTTTGGGCAAAACTGGGAGACATGGGTCTTTTTTTTGGGTCTTTTTTTTGGGTCTTTTATCACGTAGTGGTGTCCTTATATGGTTATATTTCCATGACTTACAAAATTACACACAGTGTAATTCAATAATTCCATATTGTGAAATTTCACCGTGTAATAGCTCGTAGTCGCAGTCGAAGTCTGAGTCTGACTCTGTGTCCGAGTCTAAATCTGAGTCTGTATCTGAGTCTGAGTCTGACTCTGACTCTGAGTCTGAGTCTGAGTCTGACTCTGAGTCTGAGTCTGAGTCTGAGTCTGAGTCTGAGTCTGAGTCTGAGTCTGAGTCTGAGTCTGAGACTGAGACTGAAACTGAGACTGAGTCTGAGACTGAGTCTGAGTCTGGGTCCGAGTCTAAATCTCAGTCTGAATCTGTGTCTGACTCTGACTCTGACTCTGAGTCTGAGTCTGAGTCTGACTCTGAGTCCGAGTCAGAGTCTGACTCTGACTCTGACTCTGACTCTGACTCTGACTCTGACTCTGACTCTGACTCTGACTCTGACTCTGACTCTGACTCTGACTCTGACTCTGACTCTGAGTCTGACTCTGAGTCCGAGTCTGAGTCTGACTCTGAGTCCGAGTCTGAGTCTGAGGCTGACTCTGAATCCAAGTCTGAGTCTGACTCTGAGTCCGAGTCTGAGTCTGAGTCTGACTCTGAATCCAAGTCTGAGTCTGTGTCTGAGTCTGAGTCTGAGACTGAGTCTGAGTGTGTGTCTGAGCCTGACTCTGAGTCTGAGTCTCAGTCTCAGTCTCAGTCTCAGTCTCAGTCTGGGTCTGAATCTGAGTCTGAGTCTGAGTCCGAGTGTGAGTCTGAGTCTGAGTAGGAGTCCTGAGTCTGAGTCTGAGTGTGAGTCTTAGTCTGAGTCTGACTCTGACTCTGAGTCTGAGTCTGAGTCTGAGTCTGAGTCTGAGTCTGAGTCTGAGTCTGAGTCTGAGTCTGAGTCTGAGTCTGAGTCTGAGTCTGAGTCTCAGTCTGAGTCTGAGTATGAGTCTGAGTCTGAGTCTGAGTTTGAGTCTGAGTATGAGTCTGAGTCTGAGTCTGAGTCTGAGTCTGAGTCTGAGTCTGAGTCTGAGTCTGAGTCTGAGTCTGAGTCTGAGTCTGAGTCTGAGTCTGAGTCTGAGTCTGAGTCTGAGTCTGAGTCTGAGTCTGAGTCTGAGTCTGAGTCTGAGTCTGAGTCTGAGTCTGAGTCTGAGTCTGAGTCTGAGTCTGAGTCTGAGTCTGAGTCTGAGTCTGAGTCTGAGTCTGAGTCTGAGTCTGAGTCTGAGTCTGAGTCTGAGTCTGAGTCTGAGTCTGAGTCTGAGTCTGAGTCTGAGTCTGAGTCTGAGTCTGAGTCTGAGTCTGAGTCTGAGTCTGAGTCTGAGTCTGAGTCTGAGTCTGAGTCTGAGTCTGAGTCTGAGTCTGAGTCTGAGTCTGAGTCGGAGTTCAGAATTTGAATATTGCGGATTTGGAGTCGTAGTTCTCATCTCTTTAGGAAAACTCCACACCCCTGGTGGAAAGTACAGTATACAGGTTATACCCAGTCTAAATTAGCTCCTGTTTAGTTTTGAAGATGCGTTTTTATAATTCAATATCATACTAAATGATCGAACTTCAAACGTGAAGTTACTCATCACTTCAAAATGCTCGTTATGCGGTCAAATATGCCCTCTCTTCCCTCTAGAGTGTCTGCCTGTCACTCAAGTCAGTTAGTCACTTCGTCTATCCGGCTTTATGGCAGTTATCACATTGAAACGGTGATTATTGCTAAAGTTCGTAACAAATGTGAAGTAAAGAAAACATCAAGATAAGTTATAATTTCGTTTTCTTGCATTAATTAACATTTCTTTGGAAATAAACAAAACTAAGTAACTGCAGCAACAACAAAACAACAACAATTAAACAAACAAGTTCATAAGTATTAACAATACAATGCACACACACACACACATACACACACATACGAACATTTGGTAATACATAATTAAATCGTATCAACACACACAGAGAAGCAAATGTATTCATAAGAAGCCGCACTGTATTCCCACTTGAACATATTGTACATCTATTTCATTTGTCTATTAAAATGTCTGTCCGTCTAACTGTGTGTCTGTCTATCTGTGAGTGTGTTAGTCTGTTTGTCTCTTTGTTTGCATTACAAATGTTATTAATTCATAACAACAAACCAGATGTGCACGATGATGATCATGATGTGGTTGCTGACGACGATGATGACACTGTGACACTCTCTTGATTAAAAACAAAGACCTGTCAACCAAACGTCAAATCGGCACTGCTGGGGACGGTCGTTTTTTTGTTTTTGTATGAAACAGAGCACAACTGTAATTCACATTCCAATTTAGCAAAAATAAAAATAAAAAAAACTCATAAAACTGAAAGCGCCACAGATGCAAGAGTTAATATGAGTTTCCATTTCTACGCATTTGTTAACAACATTTTGTTGCAGCTATTTTAGTGTCATCAGCAATTGTTGCCGTCTCATCTGCAATCATAATAACAACAAATATTTATCCCGAAATTGTCGAGCAAATTAACCGGATTGTTGTTAAGTCTAATTACGAGTGCGATGGCAAACTAAGAGTTGAGTAATTAAATTGTGGTACGATAATTACGACGATGGCATTCCAAGTATGGCATACCGGACTTAATTACTTTACTAATATGACAAACAATCGAAAAGAAAGCCATAAAGCACAGGTCGACAATGAAATTGTCTCCGTGAAATCAGGTGTGTGCAGTCTGGCCAAAATTGGGCGACTGTGACTCCAGCTACACGACTCCAATACTTGACTCCACTCCTATTCCAGCACGTTATAAAAGCTCGTCTCCGACATAATATATCAAATAATTATTTAAGAATCAAATATTGATGGCCCTAAGAATAAATCATGCAAAATGCTCACAGATGCGTCCTCACTAATATCAAAATGTTTTCAAATTACTTTGAAAACACACACGCTGAAAAGAACCATGTATATATTTGCAAGCATTGTTATCGTGAATTGAAGATCTGCGGCTTTTTAGTTTCTTTGTTGGCTGTCACGTTATTGTTTTCAGCAGTTTTCAAGAAATAAAGCCTCATTTTGACCACAAAAACATATAATATATCCAGGGTTTGCATTTCGTGGGTAACCCAGGGAATTACCCAGGTTATTATTGCCGTGGGGAATGGGTAGCGATCGTTTACCCATTACCCACAGAGTATGGGGAAAATAATGGGTAGAAAATGGGGTATTACCCACCACGATTACCCATTACCCTCAGGGTAATGGAGAAAATAATGGGTAGTTACAAACGACGATGGGATATTATCCATTACGATTGCTTATTACCCGCAGGATAATGGGGAAAACAATGGGTAGCTACCCACGACGTTGTTGAATTACCCATCACGACTACCCATTACCCACAGGGTAATTCTTCCATACGAATTGGACCAGTTTCTGAAAACCACCTAGAAATCCGAAAAAATTGTTTTTTCCGATTGGGCGCTTCATTTTCGAGATATAGGCATGAAGGCGTTTTAGCAATTTTTTTATTCGAAAAATGTTAGTTTTAGCGATTTTTCAAAAAAAAAAACATAAAGTGATTCTTCCACACGAATTGGACCAGTTTCTGAAAACCCCTTAGGCACCCGAAAAAATTTTTTGTTTTTTCGATTGGGCGCTCCGTTTCCGAGATATAGACATGAGGGCATTTTAGCGATTTTTTTTATTCGAAAAATTTTAGTTTTAGCGTTCTTTTTTCAAAAAATAAAAAAAGTGATGCCATATTCACGACATCTATTGGTTACAGCCTCCTTTGGAGGTAAATTTTTTTTATATTTTCCTGATTGGATGCACCGTTTCCGACTTATAGCCACTTTTTTTATTTTAGCGATTTTCTTATTTTACCCCATTACCCTGAGGGTAATAGGTAATCGTGATGGTTAATACACCATTGTCATGGGTAGCTACTCATTATTTTCACCATACCCTGTGGGTAATGGATAAACGAACGCTACCCATTCCCCACGGAAATAATAACCCATTACCCACGAAATACGAACCCTGGGTAACGGTTAAGGTGCTTAAAATGTTTTCCCTAAAATCCCACCTTCAACCATTGTGAATGAAATTTAAATTCGAATCTTCTTGCAAACTCAAAGAAACATCTACACAATTTATTTCCGATTTGCAAAACTCTTTTGCAACTACACAAACCTGCAACAGATTTTCAACCCAAATCGATTTGAAATCGTCTTCTTCTTCTTCTGCTTGCAAATCTTGTCATCATTTGCAAATTAATCCAAGGAAATATCACACAAAAAAAATACAACAACCCACTACACATGCGATACCGTACCCAACAGGTGACCAAATATCTGCATTGGCATTTCATTTAAAATCCGATAATGTCGGAAAAGACGCTGAGAAAAAAAGCCATATCCCATCCGAATAATCTTCACCTGCATCTTCTCCAAATATTATGCAACATGGGGATGGAAAAAAGTAAAGACGTCTCTTTTTTTTGAAAAAAATTTGCAGAAAAATCATTAGTAACGATGAGATCCGCTCGGAGACAAGAGTTGGCGGCAGTGGCGGCATTATGCGGAAGCGTGTTTGTCACTTGACATTACGATGCACAACCCTAACCTAACACTACTTCCTGTCCCTCTTGGAATACTCGATGTATATTGGGTTGGTGTGTATGCGGGAATCGGGATATGCATGTGTCATATGAGTGTGTGCCGTCATGCATCTTCTATGTGTCTGAACATGTGCCTGCAGTGTGTGGCACGGCACAGTTGTTTATTTCCCTTCCCGTCTGTCTAACGTTTAAGTGGCACTAGACACAGGAAGATGCGACTGCATGTCATCATGTTCGTTTTAATCATCTTCACATGCCAGCCTCGAAATGCCAATGTTATTGCCGTTGCTGTTGTTGTTGGTTGTTGTTGTTACTTGTGGCATTGCAATTCAAACGATTATGCATGTAAGACCCCTTACATACATATATACGTACCACCTCACCTCACCCCATCCCACCCAACCCCCCATTGACTTATGTATGATTGTGGTTCAGAGGAGACCTACAAAACCAGTTGGTCTTGTATTTAACTTTGACTTTGTGCGAATGGCTTTCTGGCTGCTGTACCACATCCAACCAATACGACGAGTCTCATTGTTGTTAGTTGAAGATGTTTGAACCACTCCGAAATGCTCACGCTCCGTGGCTCTAGCTACGGCTGTGGCTGACAGTGCGGCCGGGGCTTGGGCCATAAATGATTATGCGGTATAGATTGTTGTTACTTGTACGAGTATTTAAGCCATGACTTTCAATTTCATTGCACTTCTTCTTCTTCTTCTTTACCACGTATTTTGGCACTTTTTTCATGGTATTTCTTTCCTACTTTTGACAATCAGTGGTGATGCAACATTTTTGTTGTTTGGAAAAAAACAACAATAATAACAATAACAAGGAGTTGCAATAATATTTTTGTACATCGTAACACATTTTAACACTGGCCGGCGCGCATCGATTATCGACCAACATCAAACGGGTACACAGACGTGGTGCAAACATTAGTGGTTGGTAGACAGGAAGACTGGGGTTTTTTCTTGTGTTAAACGATATCCCCAATGAAATGAGAGGATATTGAGAATAGTAATTAAATTGTGACAAAAGGAAAATCATACAGTGTTTCTCTTTAGCCCATTCGAAGATAACCCCAATGATTAATTATTAATTTATAAACAAAATATAAATTATATAGAAGTAATTCCAAGGGAATCACATTTTCATTAGTTCCAAATAATCAATCCTTAGCAATCCAACATCCTATTACACTCCACACGAATGGTTGGAAGGGAGATCTAATCGCAAAATCGGCAAAATAATAACTGTTGTACCTCCACAGGAGACTTTATCCCATGAATGATGTCTTTAACATGGCATCACTTTTTTTTTTTTTAATCGCTAAAACTAAAATTCTTCGTACAAAAAATTGATAAAACACCTTTGTGTCTATAGGGCTGTTTTTGTATTCCATTTAGCTATTGCCACTTATGAATTCCCAAAAAAACGATCCTCACTTAATACTACGAAATGTGGCAACATTTGATGTAATGGGTGAAAAAAATGCGATATGGCAACAAGTTTGTAGCCAGTGCCAACAAATAACGGATTTTTCAATAAGAGCGCTACAAAAGTTTTTTTAAATAAAACAAAACCGGTTTTAGATACCAATGAAATTCTTTATTCCTGTGAAAGTACGTTTGATGCCATTATGTATGGAACTCGATTTCTTTTGCAAAGCCACCACAGGCACGCTTGCAGAAGTCCAGACGCTGAACCCAAGTTTCGACGGTTTTCAAGCATAAATCGGCCGATACTGCTGCAATTTCACGTTCGATATTCGTACGAAGTTCATCAATCGTCGCTGGCTTGTTGGCATAGATCATAGACTTGACGTAGCCCCACAGGAAATAATCTAACTACGTCAAATCGCACGACCGAGGCGGCCAATCGACTGGGCCATTTCGTGAGATAACACGTTCACCAAACTTGGTTTCCAATAAATTGATTGTGGCATTCGCTGTGTGGCTTGTGGCGCCGTCCATGTCCTCCAAGTCCATATTATCCAATTGGGGCCAAAAATATTCGGTTATCATTGAACGGTAGCGATTCGCATTCACAGTAATGTGCCGGTCTTGATCATCACGGAAGAAGTACAGCCCAATGACGCCGCCGGCCCATAAACCGCACCAAACCGTAATTTTTTCGGGATGCAATGATGACTCATGCATTACGTGTGGATTGCTGTGTGACCAATAACGCATATTTTGCTTATAGACGAAGCCATTCAGCCAGAAATGAGCCTCATCGCTGATTGTTGAGGCTTCTTACAGTTGGCCTCTTAAAGTTGAGGCCACTGACTCCAAATTTCGGTAGTAAATTTTAATAATTTCGACTCGTTGTTGGCTCGTATATCTTTCCATGATGAAATGGCAAACTTTACTGAAGGGAAATGTCAAAAGAGCGGGAAAAAATATGGCGTCGTTTGCTGTCCCTATCGATTTATTTTGTAGCGTCTCTGTTGAAAACCCCTTTACATGGTAGCAACAGATGATGTTGCAGTTGTAGGCAGCAACCAACAGACATTTTATTTTTGTTCATTCGTTTCAGTTGTCAAACTCACACAAATATATTTTATACCAACTATTCCAAGAATAAAATAAAGTTTAAAAACAAAATACATATGAGTTTGACAAGTGAAACAAAAAATTACATGGAAACAATTAAATCACCTGTTTAAACGACTACACGTGATAGATAATTCTACCAAGATCAATATGTATAACATTTACCCCGCGTTGTTTTGAACATTTTAATTCCAATTTTGTTTTCAATCCCAAGTAAAAATCTATGCTTCAAATTTAGAGATAAAACTATTCATAGTCTTCCATTAAATAAAATAATTTGAATGCACTTAAATTTGCAAATTTATGTGTTCACAGCAGTTGGTTCCCGATGGCTTGACCAGATTGACAACACAGGTTAGGATTGATGAAATATATTTGTTTCTTTATTGCCAAGTTGTGGCGCAACCTAGTGTTTAAATTCCTTAAAAAATACAATTTAATTCAATTAGCTAAATCGATTTTTACTTTAGTTTATACATACTTTATAGTATCGAAACCATCAAAATGTAGATGTTTACAGAATTAGGAATGTTGCATGTGCAACCAACTGATGTAAAAACGGAACAGGAAGTTAGCTCTGCGAAGTTCATTTAAAGTAAATGAATGTAAGTAAATATTATGATAAAGAGTAGTGATAGACAACTGTCAAAGAATTCATTTTACTACAAAATTTATAACTCTGTAAAGGGTTGCTGTAATAACTATGTAGAGGGTTACATTAAACGGTGATGGAGACTGTGGCGGTTACATTATGTTTATGAGTTTCTAGTTGAACATTTTCATTCACAAGAAATGATAACAACATTTATCTAAGATACCATTTTTGCCATTTCTTGAAATTGAACATGTGGCAACATTGTCATTGCTCAAGAAGTCGGCATTTAAGTGGGAAATTGAAATGACGCTTAATATCGCTTAGCTGCCCCGTACAAATTAAGCTATAAATAACTTTAGCGGGGTAAAAGAACCACACTTTATATCTCGGAAATGAAGCGTCCAATCGAAAAAATAATTTGGGGGTTCCTAAGAGTTTCTCATAAAGTGGTCCAATTCGTATGGAAGAATTTTTTTAAAACAATCGCCAAACTAAAAAAATCGCTGTAATAAAAAATGTCTGTAACTCGGTAAAGGTGCGTCCAATCGCAAAAATACTAAATTTTTTGCTTCCATGCGAGGCTTTAACCAATGGATGTCTTAGTACGGCATCACCCTTTTTTTCAAAATCATGTAAAACTAAAACTTTTTCAAATAAAACAAATGGAATGCTTTCCCATTAATCCCATGATGGGATTGAGGAGAACTTCTCACTGCCAGTAAGCTGTGCGCTTTCTAGTTTTACACTCACTGAGTGGGACCTACAGTTGTATACCTTTTCCAAACGGTATTTTGACAAGCTCTTCATGGCTAAGTAATCGATAGTGTCGCCATCACTAAGCAAGATGACCGTCGTCGAAAGAATTTTAAGGTGGTCAGAGCAGGGATCGAACCCACGTTCGCATGTACAAGAGCCGCGTAGACTAACCATTGCACCACCGACGGACAAATACACAATCGCTAAAATACCCAAATGTGTTAGCGGTTTTTTAAAAAAAAAGGTGATGCCGTATTAAACACATTCAGTAGTTAAGCGTACTGTGGAGTCCAATGAAGGATAAATATTTATTATTTTAGGTTGGACTCACCATTTCCGATTAATAGGCTTTTTTTTATTTAAGCGATTTTCTTATTTTAGCGATTTTTTGGGCAAAAAATTCTTCCATACAAATTTGACCACCTTACCAAAGCCCCTAACAAACTCGAGATATAGACATAAAGGTTATTTAGCGCTTTTTTATTCGAATAATTTTAATTTAGCGATTTTTTGATTTTTTTAAAAAAAAGTGATGCCATATTAAACACATCCAGTGGTTAAAGCCTACTATGGAGTCCTACGAAGGCCAAATATTTATTATTTTTGTGGTTGGACGCACCGTTTCCGATTAATAGGCATTTTTATTTTAGCGAATTTCTTATTTTGGCGATTTTTTTGGAAAACAAAACAAATTCGTCTTTTGGCGATTTTTAGAGAAAAGAATTCGTTCATACGAATTTGACCACCTTATCAAAACCTCTAACGAGCCCCCAAAAACAAAATATTTTTTCGACTCGATGCCCCGTTTCCGAGATTTACACATAAGAGTGTTTTAGCGATTTTTATTGAAATAATTTCACTTTTAGCGATTTTTTGATTTAAAAAAAGTGATGCCATATTAAACACATCCAGTGGTTCAAGCCTACTAGGGAGTCCTACGAATGCCCAATATTTGTTATTTTTGTGGTTGGACGCACCGTTTCCGATTCATAGGCATTTTTTTATTTAGCGATTTTCTTATATTGGCGATTTTTTTAACAAAATTCGTCTATACGATTTTGACCACCTTACCAAACCCCCTAACGAACACCCAAAAACAAGTTATTTTTTTTCGATTCGATGCTCCGTTTCCGAGATATAGACATAAAGGTGATTTAGCGATTTTTTTATTCGAACAATTTTAGTTTTAGCGATTTTTTAATAAGAAAAAAGTGGTACCGTGTTAAAGATATCCATTGGTTAAAGCCTACTGTGGAGTCCTATGAAGGCCAAATATTTATTATGTTTGTGGTTGGACGCACCGCACCGTCTCTTAATAATAGGTTTTTAATAGGCAATTTTTTGGAGAAAAGAATTCGTCCATATGAACTTGACCGTCTTAACAAAACCCCTAATGAATCTAGAAAAACAAGTTATTTTTTCGATTCGATGATCCGTTTCCGAGGTGATTGAGCGTTTTTTTTTTATTTAAAAAATTTTAGTTTTAGCGATTTTTTGATTTTTTTAAGAAAAAGGTGATGTCGTGGTTAAAGCATACTATGGAGTCCTATGAAGTATACATATTTATTATTTTTAAGGTTGGACTCACCGTTTCCGATTAATAGGCATTTTTTTATTTTAGCGATTTTCTTATTTTGGTGATTTTTTGGGAAAAAAAAATCTTGCATATAAATTTGACCACCTTGCCAGAGCCTCTAACAAACCCCCAAAAACAAAATATTTTTTCGACTCGATGTCTCTTTTCCGAGATATACACAGAAGGGTGTTACAGCGATTTTTATTAAAATAATTTTAATTTTAACGATTTTTTTGATTTTTTACAAAAAATGTGAAGCCATATTAAACACATCCAGTGGTTAAAGCCTACTATGGAGTCACATGATGACCAAGTATTTATTATTTATGTAGGTGCACGCACGGCACCATCTGTGATTAATAGGCATTTTTTTTATTTTAGCCATTTTCTTATTTTGGCGCCTTTTTGGAAAACAGAATTCGTTCATATGAATTTGACCGCCTTACCAAAACCCCTAACGAACAACCAAAAACAAGTTATGTTTTCGATTCGATTGTCCGTTTTCGAGATATATTAGTAAACATAAGGGTGTTTTAGCAATTTTTTATTCGAACAATTTTAGTTTTAGCGATTTTTTAAAAAAAAGTGATGCCATGTTAAAGCGCCTGTGGAAGCAAATATATTATTATTTCTGAGATTGGACGTAACGTTTCCGAGTTAAAGCCATTTTTTCATTTTAGGGATTTTCTTATTTTGGCGTTTTTTTTTTTTAAATCGTCCATACGATAAAAATTCGTCCAAATTCGTCCCAAAATCTAGATACTTTTTTAATTCGACCATCCATTTCCGAGATATAGACATTTTTCATAATTTTATTATATTTTCGATCAAAAATGGTTAGATATCCCATTACCCATCGCCGTGGGAAGTGGGTATCGGCCGCCTACCCATTTCCCCATGTGTAATGGGAAATCGTGATGGGTAATTCTCGAACGGCTTGGGTAAGTACCCATTATTTTCTCCATTACTCTGTGGGTAATGGATAATCGTGATGGGTAATTCCCCATCGCTGTGGGTAGCTACCCCATATCTTATGGATAATGGGTAACCATTCCCCTTGTATCATAGGTAATCGAGATGGGTAATTCCCTAGCGTCGTGGGTTAGCACCCATTATTTTCCCCATAACTCTATGGGTAATGGGTAATCGTGATATGTGATTCCCCATCGCTGTGGGTAGCTATCCACTATCTTCCCCATATCCTGTAGGTAATGGTAAAAGTTCATTACCCATTCCTCACGGCGATGTGTATTGGTTACACATGGGAACTAAATACAGACTCTGCTAATTACTCCATAGTTCTGGTCAAAGCGTGGATTGAACCCATTTTCTCGTGCCCAAGACTCACATACATTGCTGTACCACCGACGATCACATTTTAAATTTGTATGAGGTATTCCAAATCCTTGGAAGGATTCTCATCCAATTTCATATTCCTTAAGCTTCTATTGATTTATGTATCGGTGGGCAATTTTTTTGTTTTCACAATTTTTTTGAGAGAAGCTGCCGTGAGGAACAGGAGCTGGAGTCAATAGAACACCTTCTCTGTCTGTACATCGCTCATGCCAGAATGCGGCAGACTACACTAGGCTCACGAAAATCTCATATTTGTCCTTTGCTCCGTTTGGTATCTATCACAATAGACCCCAAGGTGCAAGTGTGCCTGGCATGCAGGCTGGCATTCCTAGCTAACTAATCCACAATTTCATTGTCGTACTACAACCAAAGGATTAACAGTCAAGAAAAAAAATAAAAATGGTGTCCCATAACATCCCATGGAGAGATTGAGAAGAGCTTCTCACAATCAGTGAGATGTGCGCTTTCTAGTTTTTACACTCACTGATTGGGACCTACAGTTTTACACCGCTTCCGAACAGTATTTTGAGAAGCTTTTTCATGGCTAAGTACTCGATAGTGTTGCCCCTTCACTAAGCAAGGTGACCGTCGTCGAAAGAAATGTAAGGAAGTCAGAGCAGGGATTGAACCCACGATCTCATGTACAAGAGCCGCGATGATATTGATAGTACACACGGGCTTAGCTGAGGTCTCTTGCATGTTTTTTGTAGGAATATAGTAGGGCTACAAATAAAAAAAAAATATGTACAATAAAAACAAAATTCGCAGTTTTATAAGGGTTCAAATTTTTTTATAGACGAGGTAGTCAAATTTGGGCTCCCACTTTGAGGTTCCAGTAGAGTCTATGACGTTCCAGTATGTTAATTTCTCTGGTATGAGACCTCGTGTGTAGTTTTATCTTCATCGGTTCTACCGTTTACAGACACGGCTGAATTATTTCCATTTTTTTCGAGAAATCCCCCACTGTGAAGGAATGTAAGGTGATCAGAGCAGGGATTGTATCCGTGTTCTCATGTAGAAGAGTCACGCACACTAACCATTGCCCGACGGACATACATGCAGAAAGTAAAACCATGAAAATCTAATAATGTCTTCGATGGATATCCAATTATTTCTATCCGTTTTAGAAAACATATTGTGGGATCTTCAGTAATTAAAACTATTTAAGTCATTTTTTTTTAAATAATTTAAGATTTTAAGGAAGAAATATAAAGATTGCGGCAGATGGCAACAACAAATATCTATCAACGTCATTTAATAGATCTTCATTGAACTGTCTCACAAATTTCGAATTATCACGCTCGGTTTACAATAATCTAGACTTTAATTTAATTTCACTTTATTCACATTCCCTTCTCAATTGCTACCTCCCTGTGTTGTTTATTGTCTTCATCCTTTGGCTTTCCCAGACTAAATCATTTCTTCTATTTTTTTTGGTGTTTTTTCTTTTGCTTGAGGCGTTCACTTCCTGACTGGCTCTGACACTACAAAGTCTTCCATGCGAATTCGCCTGCTGCAGTTTTTTCTTTCTTTAGTTTTTTTTTGGGAAAATTCCCGCTTGAAATGCATTCAGGTGTCTTGAAGGCGAAATACAATTATATTTGGCCCAAATGAACGAAACTCCACCAAAGCCCACAAAGGAAAAGAGTGTAAGCCATGTGAATATGTTCACGTTGTAAAGTTGTTCTCTTTAACAATTGTTTGGTTCATTTCTTGATTTATTCGGTTTTTTTTTTTGGGAGTTGGTATTTTGACCAATCGACTCTACTGACTGAGTGACTGATGCAGATGCTGAGTAAAGATGTTGCTATTGCTGATGGTGACGGTGATGGTATTGGTGTTGTTGTTGCTGACTGGTAACTGTTGCTGCAGGTGATGTTGTGCTTGTTGCTGTTGTTGTTGACGATGATATGTTGCCATGAACCTGTTGCCAATCGTGCAACATCAATCTCGTTATTACCTCATCGTTTTGAAATTGAGTTAGTAACAACAGCAAAGAAAAAAGTATTATTGTTATTTTTCGCATTTGTTTTGATACGACTTTCTTGGGTTTTGATTGTTTCTTGTGTACTTGTATTTTTCGGGGTTTTTGTTTGTGTTTGTTTCTTTTTTTTCTGTTTGTTTTCTTTTTGTCTCTTTGTTACCTTTTGTAAGAGTAGGTAGGTCCACAAGTGTTCCAGTTTAATGCCAACGCAAACTTGTATTTAACATTATTATGGTTTAAAGGATTTTCATGACAACACCATTTGCCTATTGGGTGTTTTGGTAATAATTTCAATTCATTTTCATTTTCATTTACAATTTTCCTGAAATTACCATCCGTATTTGTTTCCCTATCTATTGCTGCCAGAGTGTGGCCAATTTTGATGTCCAAAGTGAAAGTACTTACTTACATATAAATATTTTAAGCCAAGTTAATGCATTTGCAACGCCAACTACAATACAATACAACGTGCTCATTTATTTCCGCTGCTTATAGGGCTTACAATGTAAAATAAAGCTTGGCTAAAGCAGCACAAGCAACAAATTGTTATTAGCGATAAGTTAAGGAGTAGACACTGAAAGAAATTCTAATGGTTGTCAGCGTGATGTTTATAAAACGAACAATATGTAATTTTACGAGAGACCAATGCTAGGTTCCTGACTGCCATCCAGCAATTTAAGTATGAGAGAAGGACAAATGTACATATGTACATTATCCTAAATGAAAAGATCTGTGGCCTTCGGTAGAGAAATGGTTATTGTTCGTGACTCTTCTATATGAGAACTTGGGTTAGGTTGGGTTAGGTTAGGTTATGGTTGATGAAGTTATGGTAAACGAGCTTAGGTTATGTTCGGTTAGGCGGGGTTAGGTTAGGTTAGACTAGGCTAGGCTAAGGTAGCTTAGGTTTGGTGATGTTAGGATACTTTACGTTCGAAACTAGTCATGACAACTGAATTCTCTATTATTCCAACAAAACCCGACAATTTTTCTATTAGAAAAATATTCCTGACCTTGTCAGCTTGTTGTATGAATTTGTAATACATGAACAAATTTGAATTTGATTTTGATTTTACTCTTGCCTTAATTTAGCTGGCCTTCCCCCAGGCCTGCTTAAAAATGGGAAGTGAGCATGTCTGTGAGCATTCATTCTTCCTTTCACTAGTACGTCTGCCAACAGGCCTTCTTAAAAAAGGGACACAATCATGTCTATCGGATCTTTTCGAAACCTACGAGGAAACCTCTTACAGGACCTATTTCAAGCAGCGAGATGTGAAAATGTATCCAAGTTTTCGTCGTTTTAGAAGACTAAGAAAAGAGCGCCCGAATGTATGCGTCCACGCTGAAAACTCTGTCATTTTTTGTTGTTTGGATGCAACTATATCGTGTTTGTAACTTGTCGCAAATATAGTATACTTTTGGACACAAACATTGCTATTCAATATTACAGGTTGGACACGCAATGATTAATATGTTGTTGTTTCCCAAATTTGGCTTCGTTTATTGAAAGCTGCTGAAAGCAAAAACGTGGCAGCAACAACGAAACAAAAAACAGCATATCTTCAATTCATGAAAACAATTCTTGCAAACATATGCATGGTTCCTGCAATATGTTGCTGGGATAGTTTTTGTTTTAGCGTGTGCTACGAGAAGCCATAGTGGAATCTCAAAAACTGCTTATGAATTCATATTTGCGGAATTCTTCGGCAGTTGCGCTGCTGGGTTGTCTTTTCCCCACATGTTCACAAAAGTTTTTGTATTTGTCCCGTACAAGTAAATTGTAAAAATTTTAGATTAAATAAAGGTTCGTTTACAACAATAGGACACAGATTTTTGCGATAGACGTTATAGTTTATTTTGGGAAAACGTTTAAAATTTTGCTGTCAACGTTGGATATACGAAATTTGTTTGCGGCAAAAGTAAATTTTTTCGTCCAATTAATTATTACAAAAACGTAAATTTCGAATGTCGGAGTTTGAAGGAATATTAGGAATAAGTATTTAGGATACTTTGAGTATATTCCCATGCTCATGAGTATTCTTATATACTTATAAGTAAAAATATGTCATTAACCCTAGAACGTCATCCTTATTTGTTGTACACTAACGTCATTCTTCGTCATTTTGACTACGACCTATTTCAAGACGCTATAAATAATATCGTCACCAAGAATGGGAACCAAAATTAATGTTATTTGTTCATTTAGTTAATTTTTAGCGAATCTTCAACAAAAAATCAGTTCGCAAACGACTAACGCTATACGAATATGCAAGACAAAATAAACGAAAAAACATATTAAAGCTCTAAAATAAAATCGCGCGTCGTCGTTTTGACGAAGGATGACGGTGCAGGGTTAAACAGAAAATTAACAAGTATCTTTACCACCACCAGGAATGAAAACTAACGAAATCGGTCATAGAATTCAAATTCACGTTACGCTACGTTAGGTTATGTTAGATTAGGTTAGCTTAAGTTAAGTTCCTTTGTTTCCGAAATACCTTTCCTGTATGAGATTGTGGTATTTGCCATAGAATAATAATTGCACTTTCGAGTAGTCGACAAATAAAGGAATGTTCAGAGTACCTTCCGGCACTGTTCCATGACCGAATTCAACCATGCCCCATCATGAGAGTTTCCTTAACCTGATGACAGATATGAAGAGCAATCTGCCGGACTATAATGTCCTCCGTCGGGTTCGATTTCTGCTCAAATCACCTTAAATTTTATTCGACGACCTTTATGAAATTATACGACGATTGTCTATGAAAATTTGTTTCAAACAAATATTCGAACCGGTGTAAAACTATAGGTGCCAATTAGTGAATATAAAATTACAAAGGGCACAGCTCACTGATTGGGAGTATCTCTCGCAGTCCCTTCATGGGAGGGAATGAGAAATGGTTTCTTAATTTTATAAACAAAATGGTCACTTCAGTGAAAGTTATGGCGTTAGACTCGCTAGCTTTTAGTCAGTATGATGAAAGTCTTCTCAACAAACTCATGTCAAAAAACAAACCATATATTTGTCCAGCTCAACCTGGGGAGGACACTTTAAAAGATTCGGCTGCTGTTAAAATTAAAGTTTCAATACTCTATTTCAAATTAAAATATATTAATCGATATTTAAAAATTATATTTCGAATTGAAAAGACATCAATTGAAATTCAAAGCATATGATTTGAAATTGAAGACACCAATTGTAATTTAAGACTTCAATTGAAATTTAAAAAACATTAATTGATATTCAAAACACATCAATTGAAATTTAAAAAACATTAATTGATATTCAAAACACATCAATTGAAATTTAAAAGACATCAATTGCAATTTAAAAAATACCCATTGAAATTTAGAAAACATCAATTGAAATTTAAAAGTCATCAACTGTCATTTAAAGACGCCAATTGAAATTTAAAACACATCAGTTGAAATTTTAAATTCTTCAGTTGAAATTCAAAAATCATTAAAAGATTTTATAAATTAAGTTTATACATTTCAATTCCTATCTGAAATTTCATTTGGTGTTTTTTAAAATTCTTTAAATTTCGATTGATGTCTTTTGAATTTCAATTTATATCTTTGAAAATGTATTTGATGTCTTTCAAATTTCAATTGATTTGTTTTGGATTTCCATTGATGTGTTTATATTCCAATTGATGTCTTTTACTATTTAATTGATGTCTTATAAATTTCAATTAATGTTTTTAAAATTCAATTGATGTCCTTCAATTTTCATTTGATTTGTTTTGGATTATCATTGATGTTTTTAAATATCAATTGATGTATTTTAAATTTAAATTGATGTCTTTTAAATGTAATTGACGTCTTTCAAATTTCAATTGATTTGTTTTAGATTTTAATTTATGTTTTTTATATTCCAATCGGTTTGTTTTGGATTTTCATTGACGAGGTATACATTTCAATTGATGTCTTTTAAATTTCAATTGATTCTTCTAAATATCGATTGATGTCTTTTAAATTTCAAGTGATTTCTTTTTGATTTCCATTGATGTCTTTTAAATTTCAATTGATTTCTTTTAAATTTAAATTGGTGTCTTTTACAAATCAATTGATGTTTTTAAAATTCTATTGATGTCTTTCAAATTTCAATTGATTTGTTTTGGATTTTAATTGATGTTTTTTACATTCCAATCGGGTTGTTTTGGATTTCCATTGACGAGTTCTATATTTCAATTGATATCTTTTAAATTTCAATTGATTGTTCTAAATATCGATTGATGTCTTTTAAATTTCAAGTGATTTCTTTTTGATTTCCATTGATGTGTTTAAATTTCAATTGAAATCTTTGTAATTTAAATTGATGCCTTTTAATTGTAGTGGATGTGTTTCAAGTTTCAATTGATTTATGTGTCTCTTAAATTTCAATTGATGTCTTTTAAAATACAATTGATGTCAATGTGGTGCAATGGCTAGTGTGCACGGCTCGTATGCATAAGAACGTGGGTTCGATCCCTGCTCTCACCACCTCACATTTCCTTCGACAACTGCCACCTTGCTTAGCTATGACAAATGTTCTCAAAATACCGTCCGGAACCAGTGTAAAACTGTAGGTCCCAATCAGTGCGTGAAAAATTAGAAAGCGCACTGCTCACTGGTTGTGAGACGCTCTCACCAATCCCTTCATGGAATGTAATGGGAAAAGATTTTTTTTTGGCTTTCCAACTTTAATCGTTTTGTTTTGGATTTCCATTGATCATTTTAACATTTCAATTGATGTCTTTTAAAATTTCAATTGCTTCTTTTAAATTTCAATTGATGATGTCTTTTAAATTTCAATTGATTTATTTTGAATTTACATTGATGAGTTCGAAATTTCAATTGATGTCTTTTAAATTTCCATTGCTTCTTTTAAATTTCAGTTGATGTCTTTTAAATTTCAATTGATGTCTTTTGAATTGATTTCTGTGGCATTTCCATTAATGTGTTTAAAATCCAATTGATGTCATTTAAGTTTCAATTGATGTCTTTTAAATTTCAATTGATTTGTTTTGGATTTCCATTGATGTCTTTTAAACTTCAATTGATATCTTTTAAAATTCAATAGATGTCTTTGAAATTTCAATTGATTGGTTTTGGATTTCCATTGATGTGTTTTAATTTTCAATTGATGTTTTTTAAATTTGAATTGGTTCTTTTAAATTTCAATTACAATTTAATTCATGTGTTTTAAATTTCAATTGATTTGTTTTGGATTTCCATTAATATATTTTAAATTGATTTATTTTGAATTTCCATTGATGAATTTTAAATTTCAGTTTATGTCTTTTAAATTTCAATTGCTCCTTTTAAATTTCAATTACAATTTAATTGAAGTCTTTTAAATTTCAATTGATGTCGTTTAAATTTTAATTGATGCCTTTTTAATTTCAGTTGATGTCTTTTAAATTTCAATTGATGTCCTTTTCATTACAAATGACATCTTTTCAACTTCAAGTGATTACGTCTTTTCAATTTCAATTGATGTGTCTAATGTTTCAGTGCAGGTGTCTTCAATTTTAATTGATGTCTTTTAAATATCAGTGGCCGTCGGTAGTGCAATGGTTTAGTGTGGGCGGCTCTTGTACATGAAAACGTGAATTCGATCTCTAATCTGACCACCATACATTTTCCTTTGACGACGGACACCTCGCTTAGTGATGGCGACACTATCGAGTACTTAGCCATGAAAAAGCCTCACAAAATACTAGTCGGAACCGGTGTGAAACTGTAGGTCCTAATCAGTGAGTGTAAAACTAGAAACCGCGCAGCTCCATTGGTTGTGAGAAGCTTTACTTCATGGGTTATAATGGGAAACCATTTTCTTTTTTTTTTCTTTTTTTTAATATCAAGTGTAATTTTTGAATTTCAATTAATGCATTTTATATTTCAAATGGAACTTTTAAATTTCAATTGGAAATAAAAACTATTAAATAAATAAATAGTTTCTTATTACATCCCACGAAGGGAATGAGGAGAGCTTCTTGCAACCAGTGTACAGTACTTACACGTTAGTGTTGCTGTTACTAAGCGAGTTGGCTGTCGTCGAAATTAATGTAAGTTAACCAGACTAGGGAGCGAACTCACGTGCTCATGTACAAGAGCAACGCACGATAACCGTTGCATATATCAAAGTCGACAGTGTAATCGTTCGTTCGACAATTAAATAATGTTGTTAATCGGCGCGTACGAGCACTAAATGACCATATCATACAAAATACATCATATGGGCCTTCCGGGGCCCAGTATTGTAAATTACACAATTGTTAATAAATAAATAATAATTAATAAATAATGAAATTTTAAGGTGGTCAGAGCAGGGTTCGAACCCAGGATCTCATGTACAAGAGCCGCGCAGACTAACCATTGCACCACCGACATTACCACAGTTGTTACTGGACAAAAAAAATAGTTTTACGATATTCAAACGAGCACCAACATCCCTAGAGTCAACTATGTGAGGGCTAGAAACGATGGGCTCAAAATCCAAACGGACCTGCTGGAAAGGAGGCCCTGTCGATGAAAGAAACAAAGAGAAAACAGTTTCATTACTCTCTGTCACGGTCACCTATCTCAGTAACGGCGATGCTATTTTGTAATAAAACAGGATGCAATTTATAAAATCATTTAAGTTCAGAGTCGGTGTAACACTGTCGATCCCCATCAGTAAATTTAGCAAATAAAAAATTTACATACATACAAATATTTTCGCATAACTTCCCACGCAGGGACAGGGAAGAGCTTCTCACAATCAATGGGTTGAGGGTTTTCTTGTTTTAGACTCAATATTTAGGTTCTACAGCTTCAAACCGATTCCGAAAGGTTTTGTAGAAGCTTTTTGATGTTTAACTTCCCGACTAAGCCGTCACCAAGATAGGTGACGGTCGCCGAAAAAACTTAAGGTGCTTGGAGCAGAGATCGTACCCATGTTCTCATGTACAAGAGCCGCACACATTAGCCATTGCACCACCAACGACCACATAAAATTCCATTAAGAAAATAAAGTATTTGGTTTATTTACATTTTTTACAGTGTAGTACGGCAATTCAGGAATGCTTATGTTTGGTTTTACGACATTTCTTTCCGTTTCAATTCTCTTCGAATTTCTCAATTTATTGGCCATAACTTTAAGTCCCTCCAACCGAAATACTCGCGGTGGTCGTAGTCAAGATGAGGAAGCAATTTATTTCGTTTATAATACATTTGGGAAGATTGAAAGTCAAAAGTTTGTTTCATTTCTTTTTAGCATTTGATATTAATGGCATTAGTCAGTAAAACTAAGTAGCCAGTAAACAATCCCTCTTTGTATGTTGGTTGTAACACGAGATTTCAGGAAACCCCTAATGATTTAATAGGGATCATCTCACACACTCACCCAGAAACAATTAACTGATTAATCAGATAAGTAGACCATAAAGATACATACGTATGTATCGTATAGTACTGGATGTAAGTTATGTCAGCTGTAATTGGCAGTTTGTCTCATGTTGGTCATAAATTATCTTGATAGCAACATCATTTACACCTTACTGACCTTGAATTTTGTTCATCTTTCCAAGAAATTAACTTAATTATCTTTCGATAACGTAACAAATTTGGTATGAAGCAATAACACGTCAAAATATGAGATACAAAAGAAATGCCAAGAAAGATGGGATGGTAGGTATGACAGTGGAAGTGGAAGTGATTTGAAACATTTCATTAAGTTATTCGTTAAGGTATTCCGGAGTGGTGTTGGATGGGAACTTAAGGCGTTTTTAACTTTAAAGTTGATTTTAATAGATGGAGTCATAAAACCTATTACCATTGATGTTATTAATACCCCCCGTAATAAAGTGAAGAGCTAAATGAACCTGGATGTTAAAGGTGAACAATTATTGTCAAGTTTTTAAAATATAATTTTCATAATTGAAATGAATTTTTTTGGTTTCCGTTTTAAAAAAAATAAATGGTTTCCCATTACATCCCATGAAGGGACCGGGGAGAACTTCTCACAATCACTGAGCTGTGCGCTTTCCAGTTTTCACTCACTGATTGGGACCTACAGTTTTACACCGATTCCGAACGGTATTTTGAGAAGCTTTTTCATGACCATATACACTATGCGAGGTGACCGCCGCCGAAAGAATTTGAAGGTGGTCAGAGCAGGGTTCGGACCCAGGATCTCATGTACAAGAGCCGCGCACACTAACCATTGCACCACCGACGTTTTATATCCAGCATAAAAAGTGCATCCAGGAAGTGCATAATCATCACATTTTGGATCCCGAAGTAGTTCCAAATTGAATCTGAAGCCATGAATTTAACAAAGATATGTCATAAGAGGAATGTTGTATCGTAGACCGGGTCGGCCACCATATAAACAAAATTCCCAAAGTCGAGGGGAAACTATCAAAGCTCACCTCGAGAAAATTTAAAAAAAAAATCATTTCCGAGCCCGTGAAAACAGCCATAAACCGTTGTTTAACGTATTTTTTTTCTTTTGTGGCTCGATCGAAACATGCAAGACATGCAAGTTGTAATGGTATCGACGAGTACTACATTTGTCTATAGATGTCGCTGACGGTCGGCATCATTTTCTAATGAAGGCCTCATTTAACGCAGTTTCTACCACTAAAATTTAAAAATATTTTTTCTAGGATAAAAGCCCCTTAAAACCCAAGAACATTTTACTTTGAAAATACAGTTTTATTCAAAAACAAAAAAGGTATGTATAGTACAAGATGTATTTGCAGAATTAATACAAATATTTTTTCATCTTGTTTTCATTATTACCGCAAATTATTGCATACTTTTTGGTGCTATTGAAAAAAATTGTAAATAAAAATTATTGCATACTTTTCAGGGCAATATTCACATGATATATGGCACCAGTTCGAAGCTTGATATTAACTGCTCATCGAATTGTACTTGCAATAATGTCATGGTCCACGGGCTGTGTAGCTGTCTTGCTGCTTTTGTTGGCAGCATACAACCCCTTATCATAGCGCGATAACGAGTCCCATTCATGTCTCCGATCCGGTCCGCCTCATTTTTAAAGAAATTTATACCGATTACCCCAAAAGTCCATAAACCACACCAAGATATATTTGAACCTCATCGAGTTTATCTTCAGTCCAAATACAGAAATTTTGCTAATTGACGCAGCAACCAAGACAGAAATAGGCCTCATAACTGAACAAAATGTTGGTCGAAAACAGTGAATATTCTTCAAGCAGTTCATGAGTTCAAAGACTGACGCAGTGCTGACCTAAGTCTTTGCATGAATTGTCATACTGAATACCAATTTTGAATACTATACTGAACAAAAATACCATGACAATTTTGCAGTTTGATCTTTTAAAAAACTCCTACTGGAAAAAACCGTTTCCCATTACGTCAGATGAAGAGATTAGGGAGAGCTTCTCACAACCACTGAGCTGTGCGCATTCTAATTTTTCACCCACTGATTGGGACCTACAGTTTTACACCGGTTCCGAACTGTATTTTGAGGAGATTTTCCATGGCTAGGTACTCGATAGTGTCGCCATCACTAAGCGAGGTGGCAGTCGTCGAAGGAAATGTAAGGTTGTCAGAGCAGGGATCGAACCCACGTTCTCATTCACAAGAGCCACGCACACTAGCCACTGCACCACCGGCGGCCACACTGGAAAAGTAGCTCTAAATGAACCTAATGATGTTGCTTTTTTGAAAAGGTTATTGAATAATATCCACTAAAATTCACGAATCCCTTACCTATTAATGCATTTGGTTCCACACCCGTTTTATTAACTCCTCTATGTAAATTGGTTCATTTCCATTTTAAAGCCAGTAATAACAATTAAAAATTTTCTTCACAGTAACGTAACTTTTTCACTTAATTAAATAACAATAGTTACGGCGTTGAATTCTTACGGTAACTCACATTCACTGAAAATTTTCGTTGAAGTGACAAACAAATTAACCCGAGTGGCCTATCAGTGTATGCGCTGAATAGAAGTTGGTTGAATAGTCAGGTGAAGTTGTGGAGAGAATGGAAGGATAATGAAACTACCGATTCGTATTTGTATTAAGGTAGGTAAGCTATACTCAGTTTATTAACCTAGCCTCATGAACATGCCCAACTATAGGATGAAGTCTTTGACGCAATGAAGAAAAACTAAATGCTGGCATTTCACACAAATTTTTAAAAATTTGCGACGTTATTATTCACCAAAGACATAATCTGTACGTCTTTCCGCAGGTGCCCCTGCTACCGAAGTTTAAGAGGCTACTAAAGCATGGGTCCCTATTGCAAGATTTTCAGTGGAACACCAGCCCAGCCCATACGGTCATAGGACGATTTCAAGGGTTCTCCAGCAATACACAATAGAAGTGGAGTACATGACACCAACTTTACCTTCGAGGGGAATTCTTCGCTCATATCGCGGACAGGCCAGACTGAAAGGGGCGCATACTAGGTTATAGAAGGTATTTAGGCTTAGGCTATACTTATAGAAGTTATTTAGGCTTTAGAAGGTATTTAGGAACTGATGGCTCCAACTAGATGACAAAGTAGGGTGGGTTCTAGACCTTGTGCAAAGGCTGACATAACATTGTAGTGTCTTTCAGGTTGAAGTCATGGCAATTGAAGAAGTTGCCTTTGACTGGGTCGCAACGTCACAACCACCCTGAGGTTTCACCATTTACTCTGACACTCAGCCTGATAAAAAAAATCTCTGCAATCTTTGTTCCTGACTTCAAGAACTGACCTTAACTGCCACTCCTCTCTAAATGAGACAACCAAGCAGTTATTATATGTGTAACGGGGAACACGAACATTCCAGGAAATCATATAGTGGATGAAGAGGTTAGATTGGGGTTTACTTTACTTGTTGCACCGAATATGGAGCAAATCGATGGCTTAATATAAAAAGGCCCTAACTCAATTTTTTGTTACTTGACAGGAGAAGGAAAAAACTTAATAAAGATACAACAAAAAGTTTTAATGCAATTTTTAATGCATTTTTGGAAATTGCAATAAAACAAAAAGTTTTAATGCAATTTTTAATGCATTTTTGGAAATTGCATTAAAATTTTTTGTTTTATCTAAAATTTTACGTATTTTATTAAGTTTTTTCCTTCTCCTGTCAAGTAACAAAAAGTCAAGTTAGGGCATTTTTATGTTAAGCCATCGATATGGATATGACCCCTTCTGCATTTAAGCTCATGCTTAAAACCAAAGCTCCCCATGCTGAAAAATCTGTCTTTCGTTGTTCTTTGGATGCAACTATAACTTGTTTGTAGCTTGTCGCAATTATAGTATACTTGTACCCAAACACATTGTGTTTGCTTTCCGATATTACATGTTGGAGACACAATGATCAATAGGTTACAATATATGTTTTGTGACCCAATTGTCGCTTTGTTTTTTGACAACTGTTGAAAACAGAAACGTAACAGTCAAAAAAGAAACAAAAAGCAGCAGATCTTCAATTCATGAAAAGGATGCTTGCAAACATATACATGCTTCCTGCAGTATGGTGCTGCGCCGTCTTTTTCAGCGTGCAGACAAGTGAATGATTGATTTCCTGGAGTCACAAAATGCAATATCACCAGGAAACGATGACGATGAGTTATAATCTAATCCGTACTCTAAACATTATATCTATTCCTACACGCTGAAAAAACCGTGTTTTTTGTTTGTTGTTGTTTGGATGCAAATATAATGTGTTTGTAGCTTGTAGCAAATATAACATATTTGTGTCCAAACGCATTGTGTTTGTTATTCAATATTACTTGTTGATAACAATGATTAATATGTCATAATATATATTTTTGTGGCTTTGTTTGTTGAAAGTCTTCATCTTCAATTCATGAAAACAATTCTTGAACGTGAGTATAGGGATGTTCCAAACATATGCATGGTTCCTGCGTAATGTTACATGGGCCGATTTTCCAGCGAGTACACAAGATTCTATATGCTAGTAGCTGCATGCGGAAATGGCTCCAGCAACATATTGCAGGTACCATGTACATGTTTGAAAGAATTGCTTTCGTGAATAGAAGATCTGCTGCTTTTTCTTTCTTTATTGTTTGACATGTTTTATTTGCAGCAGTTTTCAAAACACAGAGCCAAATTTTAGTCAAAAAAACATATATCATAACCTATTAATTATTGTGTCCCAAACATGTTATATTAAATAGCACACACAATGTGTTTTGGACACAAGTATACTATATTTGCGACAAGGTACAAACACATTATATTTGCATCCAAACAACAAAAAAGGACAAATTTTTCAGCGCGTGTGATCAGTCAGATCAGTTTAGAATTCTAATGAAGAGGACGATAAGAGCGTGAAACATCTGATATGTTGCTGCTCGATCTTTTGTATGAGTATGAGACAATATCTTTACGCTGAAACAAATTTACCCCTGTAACATATTGTAGGAACCATGCATATGTTTGCAAGCATTGTTTCCATGAATTGAAGATATGCTGCTTTTTTGTTTCTTTGTTGTCTATCATGTCTTTGTTTTCAACAATTATCAACAAACAAAACCATATTTAGGTCACAAATATATTCATTTTAACATATTAATCCTTGTGTCTTTGTTGAAGACTTTCCAACATGTAATATTAAATAATAAACACAATGTGTTTGGACACAAGTATACTATATTTGCGACAAGCTACAAACACATTATATTTACATCCAAACAACAAAAACCTTGCATCAGCGTGTAGGCTCTTATTTCATGTTGAATGTAACGGACTTTCAGGGATTTAAGCTGAATGATCTTAGGACAGTTTTGTAGAGTACTAATAGGTTCGTCAGGGACTTATGTACGTCTCTTCTTCAGCCACATCCTACGATATAGGAATCAGGTATCATATGGCTTGCACACCCCTTAGCCACACCAGGTCAATATACAGGTTTAACGTTGGGAATGGAACATGACATTCCGTGGTGACACAACTATCCTCAGTGGACTAAGTGTTTCAATCGTGATATCCACTTCTACCTAACCCGAACATGTACATATATTTTTAGTAAAACTCAAGGTGTTTTGTATCCTCTACCAGTTTAAGAACTAGATTTATTGGATCATCGATTAGCTTTAGCGACCGATTTTATAAAAAATTAACTAGTCGCTTATAACTATGTATATCATTTTTATCATACAACACCACGGTACATCACCATGCAATAAAGCGCCATCTACATGTGAAAAAACACACGTTTCATTTCAAATGATGGAAACTTCTTTGTCCAGCAACTTCTGTGTCAGCTTATATTTAAACAGGCCAAGGTATACCCGTTTCCCTATGAAGTTATTTTAAAAAAGTTTGTTATTTGTTCTTTATTACTTGCAATCAACCACCATTGAACCCATGAAAGAAATCTCTTGAAATATTCAATTTTCGAATAACATTTGAAACTTTTTCATTGCTGTCAATACGTGTTACACTAAATAAACCCAACGTTTTGTGAGTATCTCTCTCGTTCAACAGACACTTCAACACTGTGCCAAAACACCTCAGCACCAGCAGTGGCACTTCACAAGAAAGCAAGCACTCAATTGCAGGTGGTCGTCGATGATCACGGTTGTTGGCAACATTATTCTCGACCACACCATCATAGTCATCCACATCATCACATCCATGGCGACCTCATAAACGTTTCACTAATTAAAACAAAGAACAACATTTAAATTCCCACCACACCTTCCAACTCTTACCACAAAGGTACACAAATTCAAAGTAGAATAAATATGTAGAGTATAGTACTAAAATAAGTACCGACAGCAACAGCAGCAGCAGCAGCAGAAGATGCTGCAGCGACATCTAGATAGGTACAATAAAAACCTGGTACAATTAAGTCAAAATAATTACCAAAGTACGGTTTTTTATGTTGAACAATTGAAAAAGAAAATATACGACTATCTCTCAATTGGCAACAAGGATAATAGAAATAGAGACAAATGCCAAACAGCCACCCAACTAACTCAACTGCAAAGTCCGTCCCTTCATGTGCCTGCTTTCAAACCAAGCGCCATGTATGACGGAGAATTTGACGCAGTCTTCTTCTTTGACAACAAAAAATAATGTAACAATTGTACGGCTCTCGAAATCCAAACAATCCGTTGAATGTTAAAACCAAAAGTAACTTAATTAACACAGAGCGAGAGAGCTCGAGATACAACCAGATATAAATGCGGCAAATACAACAACGCAGCGACCATGACCGGCTAGCAATGGGCCTAAGAATTAGCTATCCGTAGGTATAAGCTGGTAGTCCTGGCGATGGTGATGGTGACAGTGATGATAATGGGCTTAGATGGGATAAACAAACTAAATACGAGGGGAGGAAAGACAGACACATACATACATAGTTGTATTAATACATACGTACTTGGAATTTGTTGCGCACAGTGGGATAGGAAATAAAACAAGTGGAAGACTGCAAAATATTTAGGAAATCAGTTCTCGGGGTTCACGAAAGTTTTAATTTCCGAAAGATTGATTTGCCGTTTTAGCCATTGGAATGATAAATACAAATTTATGATTGGCTTGGACTTTGTTTAAAACAAGACTATTTCTGTTCGCAATTATGACAGAAGAGCCCACAGAATTGTTCTTAGCTGTAGTTGATAGCCATGGTGATGGTGGTATTGATGATGATGGTCTTAGATGGGATAAACAAACTAAATATAGTAGAATATATGCATTACATATAAAATACTTATACATACGTATATAGAATTTATAGAGCACAGTGAAGTAGAAGAGATAAAAAGTGGAAGGATGCAAAGATTCAGAAATGCTGTCCACAAGGTTTAAACCGTTTCAATTTTAAAAGAATTGTTTTTGGGAAACACAAATCCAACTTTTGTTAAACCCTATCAAAGATCTAATGAACTTTTTCAATCAAATGCTGAATTAGTTCTACAAAAACAACAATTTCTCTTTGAAAATTTTCGCTGAGCGCCATCTGCATTCACTCACAGAACTAATTGTTTGAAAAGAGTATGTAAACAGAGTTGCAGTTGCCACAAACGAACTATGGACTGAATTTAGCTACCAGCACCAGAAATTCGTTTGAAGCAACCAGTAATAGGTTGTGAAATTCAGTTCCACCTAATTTGTTTATTTTTTCTGCGGTTGGGACTCGACCCACCTTTTTATAAAGCAAAGAAGCCGTGATTATTGGACGCTAAAAAATAATGGCCCCAGTAACATAATGCAGGAACCATGTATATGTTTGCAAGCATAGTTTACATGAATTAAAGGTCTGCTGCATTTTTGTTTCTTTATTGTCTGTAACGTTTTTGTTAGCAGCTGTTTTTTGCAAACAATGCCAAAAACACAAAAATATATATTATAACCAATTAACAAACAATTAGCAAACAATGTGTTTGGAAACAAGTATACTATATTTGCGATAAGCTACAAACACGTTATATTTGCATCCAAACAACGAAGTAGAACGGGTTTTTCAGCGTGTGGATATATACAACTGTCTTCCTCCCGATATTGTTTTATACCGCCTCTGTAATACATTCTCCCAAACACATACTGCAGGAACACACCTCAAACATTCATATGTTTGCAAGTCCCAAACTCAATTGTATTAAAATGCAAATAGTAGCACGTTTATTGGCAGACAAGTATGCTTTTATGTGGGCACACAAGCGTTCTTCATCCCAAGTCTTCACATACTTACGTGAAAGCATTCGCGTGTTCCCCCAAACCTACAAATACTTACGTGGAAACATATATATATTTACGTATTTCCTCCCAAACATAATATTCCGAAATATATATATTATATTTTTTTATATTTCACAATTGGTCTGCCGTTCCGATTCATGTTGTTTCCCTTTCCAGTTTCTTTCCTCAAACTCGTTTCTCACTCTGGTAGCACACATGTGTACATATATACGAAACACATACACAAAAACCGAAGCAATATCACGAACCATTTTTTTCACTGATGAGCGCTTTTGATAACCTCTGTCCGATGAACCCTTGACGACCGCATACAGTTCGCAATACGTAAACCAAAGTAAGAAACTCTGACTTCATCTACAACTTACAAGCACATTCAGGAATATTTCTGAACCACTAACTGAGTGAATAATACAAAAATACACACACACACTTACAATATAGTCTATCGCTCTTTTATTCTCTTACTCTCAAGGGAACATAAACAGTGCAACAAACACAGCTTTTTGGTATCACGAACACAGATATATTTGGGTCGCAAACACATATATTATACCATATTAATCACATATATTATACCATAAAAACTATAAAGGTTACTACTGCTCACTGGTTGTGAGAAAGCTCTCCCTAATTCCTTATGGGATGTAATGGGAAATCTATCTTTGTCCCTCTTTTATTATCTTGCTCTCGGCAGAGAATATCGACAAAAAAATTAAGTAACTGTATTTGTATCACAAATATAGCTGTATTTGGATCACAAACATATATATTATAACATATTAACCATTGTGTCTCAAACATATAATGTTGAGTAGCAAACACAACGTGTTTGTACACAAGTATACTATACTTGCGATAAGCTGCAAACACGATATTTTTGCATCCAAACAAAAAAAATACCAATTTTTTAGCCTGCACCTACTGATGAGCAGGCAAATGGCGGAAACGTCACCAAACCGCCTAGGACTTTCTTCACTATGTATCAACAGTCCATATGGTCACAGTATGATTTTAAGGGATCTGAGGCAATCCACGTTAGAATTGGATTGCGTGACACCAACGTCACGTGGCCGTAGGTGGTGCAATGGTTAGTGTGCGCGGCTTTTGTACATGAGATCCTGGGTTCGAACCCGGCTCTGACCACCTTCAAATTTTCTTTCGGCGGCGGTCACCTCGCATAGTGACGGCGACACTATCGAGTATCTAGCCATGAAAAAGCTTCTCAAAATACCGTTCGGAATCGGTGTAAAACTGTAGGTCCCAATCAGTGAGTGAAAACTGGAAAGCGCACAGCTCAGTGATTGTGAGAAGTTCTCCCCAGTCCCTTCATGGGATGTAATGGGAAACCATTTGTTTTTTTTTTTTGACACCAACGTCTACCTATGAGAGAAACTTCTCCACTCATCTTCCCGACAGATAGGACTGGAAGGGAGGTATACCACGCAATAGAAAATATTTATGATTCTAGAATGCCAAGAAAAGAATGCAATAAACTATGTATGTAGTAGTATGTGTGTGTTGTTGTAGAGGAGACCTCTTTTTTAATGTGCTGGAGGTGAGGAATCTTCAAAAGATGTATTCAGTCCGAACTGAAAAACATGCAGGATGTTTACCTACTAAATCACACACCTTGGGACTGCGTTAGGAATTACTTCACGGGATTGGACAGTTTCGGGGTTTGATAGTTATCCTAGTTCTTACTCTTCTGTCAAGTTACTTCTCGCTGACTTACTCAATTCCTCTGTCACTCTTAATGCCATATTTAAATTTACCACATATAAGTTGACTGTGTCCCAGTTTTCTTCTGATTTCAACATGATCTCTTTTATGTGGTCCATCCTCAAACGTCGACCTAAGTAGGTTTCTAGCTCAATGCGATGACTGCTAAATCTCGGGCATGTGGATGTGACATGCTCGGCAGTTTCGCCTTCTTCAGGGTACCGTTGGCATCTGGGTGAATCGTTGTGCCTGCCCCTCAAAAGATAACTTCTATAGCATCCATGACCAGTAAGGAATTGGGTCATGCTACAGTTCACTTCACCATGGCATCTGTTCAGCATTGTATAAATATAGGGGATAAGCCTAAAGGTCAAACGTCCTTTAAGTGAAGTCCCCCATCTTCTCTGCCACTTCGCCATAGTGTTTCTTGCAGCTTCTATATGTCCCTTAACTTTATTTTGAATTTTCGTTTGTTCTCTGGCACTTAAGTCTATGGGTATAATACCCGCAGCGACGGCTGCTGTTTCTGCAGATATAATTTGAAATCCACTACAGACTCTTAAACAACTTCGTCTATGTAGTGAAAGTAAATCTCTTCCCGACTTAGCGTTCTTTCCCGAACTGGTGTTCCGTAAAGGAGCACTGAGTGAGACACTTTTGCAATAAAAATTCGTCGACCATGGCGTGGTCCACCAATATTTGGCATCATCCTTGCCAGCGTATTTGTCACCGCAGATGTCTTTCTGCAGGAATATATAGGAATATATATAATACGAGAGCTTTGCTCTATATATGTTCGATAGAGACAATAGGTTTGCAGTGGCAGATTGCAAATACACAAACATTTGATTAATTGGAGAACCCTAATTATAATTGTGGAAAAACTATAACTGCAAATATATATAATTTTTGGGCGGAAAACAATCCAATGTGAGCAACATGACAATATTTTCCGGCAAACACATGTATAATAATAATAATGTAATTGGAACCATATTTAGAACGTAAAGTATGATAGTTTGCAAAGATATTATTATTATGTGTAAACATAGTCAAAATGTTATTTTTGATGTGTTAACATCTAAAGGCGCGGTTAGGAACTTAACTCACAAAGTGAATACAATCCAAACACAGTTTGTCCGACTGAGTTTGTCCGACTGCGATCACAGATTGTTTGGCGTTAAACTCCTCCGAAACGGCTGCACCGATTTATATGAAATTTTGTGTGCATATCGGGTAGGTCTCAGAATCGGCCAGCATCTATTTTTCATACCCCTAAAGGATAAAGGTGACCCACACCTCTATGTAGAACACAGATTTGTCCGACTGCGTAAGACAGATTGTCAAACTGCGAAAAAACACACACTGATGTAGCGGCAGCAAACAGTTGCATTGTGTGGGTGCGGAGCACTCTTAGTGCAAAGCGAATAATGACGTGGTTATACGTATGTATATAAAAATGGGATAGCAAGAGAGCAACGAAAATTGTGTGAACTTGTGTAGCGTATGTACAAACATAACAATGTACATATGTATTTACATGTGTCTGTTGCTTTACATTCTCTTTGTTTTTGTGGGTATAAAACAATGGTGACCAGCCCATACAGCAATTGCGGAGACCACCACATAAACAAAGTCACACTTATTCTTAAGCTCTTCCATTCAGTCGTCGTTGAGAAAGTGGCGTGTAAACAAGTAAGCGGACATATACATCTTTTGCTGATATATCAGCAAAATATTCATATACCCGTGTTCATGTTCATACGTCGCTGTCTAACCGACGACTGAAGCTATATCGTTTTTCTCATCAATACTACACTATAAAAATTTTTGGTCACCTCTGGTATAAAATAAAAAGTATTAAGCAAGAAAATAATGACACCTTTGTTGTGAGTATTAATATTATTTAAATGTAACGTCATCATATGATTATACGCTGTTTTTTATTTTCCAATGTAACATGTACTAATGTGTTCATAGAAATCGAATAGGTACCGTGTAACAAAATGGTGGTAACACATTGCCCGTGAGTTAGAACACTCATTAGATTTTTTTCAGCGTGTATTTTTACCGGTATTGACGCAATGGTTAGCGTGCGAGGCTCTTGTACATGCGAATGGGGGTTCGATCCTTGTTTTGACCATCTTACATTTCTTTCGCGACGGTCACTTCGCTTAGTCGAGAATCGAGTAATTTGCCCAGACAAATCTTCCCAACGAAGCGTTCGGAATAGGTGAAAACAGTAGGTCCCAATCAGTGAGTGTGAAACTAGGAAGCGCACAACTCTCTGCTTGAGAGAATCTCTCTCCAGTTCCTCCATGGGAAACTATTTATTTTATTTTTACCGCTTCACTCCACTGTGCACTTGGGTGCTAGTAACCCTCCTTTAGCTAAACAAAAACCGTACCATTATACATTGTAAAACCATTACTACACAAACGAGATTAGATAAACAGACAGACAGACAGAGAGTCAAATGCGCGAACTTATAGACAAACACAACGGATACTACTAGTACTTTAATATTAACAACAAAGGTTTAGAAATAAGACAGAGAGCCCGGGTCATTGAGGTGTTGGTGGAGTGGGTGTGGGGGTGAGGGGATGTAATCAAAACAATAACAGTGCAATGCGACCGACGACCACCTACAGTGCAAAAGCATCTGATTCTATTACAGCTACAAAATCACTAGCCCTTTAAGCCGTAACAACCACAGCAGCAGCGGTGAAATACTAAATGATTAACATCCCAAAGAAAAAGTAAACAAAAATATGAAGAAGAGCGAGCAAAAAGAAATGACTGATAACGACGACGTCAGACAACAACGGCAAACAAATGGATGACAAAGAATTAAATTAACGGTTTAATCTCGTTTCGGGATCCATGTGGAACAATAACACTTCAGACTCAGATATTCACTGTCTCATAGCAAAGCTACAGGAAGAAGAAGAAGAAGAATATGAGGAAGGAGATGATAACACTACTATATACTAAGATTTGTTTAATGTGAAATGTTCCAGCGGAATTATGTTGGTTTCCAAATTTATTTCATATCCAAAATACTTTGATTTTATTTTTATGGGTTTTATGCTGCCATATCGTATTAACTACACATTTGTAGGGTGTCAGTCTACACTTAGGTATGGCACTTGTCGTTGCGGTAGATTGAACTTAATATCGCAAACTTAAATTCGCTCTAAATACTGTAAATTTATTTTCACAGTTTAAAAGAAATTTATTACAATTTAAATAGCATTTTAGGCGATTAAATGGATCATAAGCATTAAGGTGAAAATTGTATTAAAGTTTCTAATAAATTTCTATTGTAATTTCGAATAGACCAAAGAAATTGTGAAAAGAAATTAAGCACAGACATAAATTTCACAAAAACTTTAAATTAACTCAGTAACAGAAACATTAATCAGTCAGCTTAAACAGGATTTCAACTTTAAAAAAAAATGCTATCGATGACAAGGAGAATTGACGTAATGCAGTAGTCACTGACTTCTTTCAAAATATTGGAAGGTTGTTAAGGACAACTATCGAGTTCTCAGCATGCCTATATCAAAGACAGGTCAACTGAGATGGCTCTAACCTCTATAGTCAGCATAGAAAACTCTCTTGAGATTAAGGTCTTCGCTCTGGGGACCTTCCTGGACATCGAGGGGGCCTTCAATAACATTCAACCTTCGGCGATTTTTAGGTCGTTACAGAATCTAGGAGTCGACAGCTTAGTGACACGCCTAATTGGGAAGCTTCTGGTGAATAGATCCGTCAAAGCTGATTGGGGTGGTGTTACAATTGCTAGGAACGTTAACAGGGGGACACCGCAGGAGGGAGTTCTGTCTCCACTATTACGGTTAACTTCTGTTAACGAACTGCTTCTTGAATTGGACAGGGCCGAATTCCAGGTTTTTGCCTATATCGATGATATTGCTATCATCTGAAACCTCAATATACTTAGCATTCGTACAACCAGCCTACTTAGTCTGATATCGAACTGGACATGCCTATATCAGGCAGGTCAACTGACACGGCTCTACACTCTATAGTCAGCAGAATAGAAAACTCTCTTGGGAATAAGGTCTTCGCTCTGGGGACCTTCCTAGACATCGAGGGAGCCTTCAATAACATTCAACCTTCGGCGATTCTTAGGTTGTTACAGAATCTAGGAGTGGACAGCTTGGTGACACGCCTAATTGGGAAGTTTCTTGTGGATAGATCCGTCAAAGCTGAATGGGGTAGTGTTACAATTGCTAGGAACGTTAACAGGGGGACACTGCAGGAGGGAGTTCTGTCTGCACTATTATGGTAAACTTCTGTCAAAGAACTGCTTCTTGAATTTGACAGAGCCGATTGCCAGGTCCTTGCCTATGCAGATGATATTGCTATCATCTGTACAGGTAGAAACCTCAATTTACTTAGCATTCGTACAACCAGCCTACTTAGTCTGATTTTGACCTGGACCGCTAACAACGGACTATCGCTTAACCCACTTAAAACCGAGGTTATCTTGTTCTCTCGGAAATATAAAATACCCGCAATTACAGTTGACGGAAAAGGTCAAGTATCTGGGAATAATTCTCGCCAGAAAACTTGTCTTGGAAACCGAATGTGGAGGAGAGGCTGAAAAAGGCGTCTGTTACTCCTTACTGCTGTAAAGGGGCGATAAGAAAGCGCTGGGGACTGTCTCCTAAGATCATCATGTGGATTTATACTGCAATAGTCAGACCAATACTTCTCTATGGCACCGCAGTTTGGTGGTCCCACCAAAAGAAATATATTCTGAATTCCTTGATGAAAATTCAAAGATCGGCACTGATTAGCGTTCGTGGGGCAATGGGCACGACGTCAGGTACTGCACTTAGTGCTATCCTGAACATCTGTACTCCTGATATCATGGCCGAATCGTCAGCCGCTACATCCCTGGTGAGAATCAGAGATTGTGGTGTCATGATATCGGTGCATTCCGGACACGCTGAATTACTACACCGGATCAACTCTATTCCCGTAAAAACGGACTACTGTATCCCCTACCTTCTACCAGCGACAAATCTAAGGACTTCTATTCCGAACAGGAATACCTGGGAAAAGTCACTGGAAGGGGACACCAGTAGTATCAGATTTTTCACGGATGGACCAATGTTGGACGAGCAAGTAGGCTATGGGGTCCATTCACCGGATCTAAATGTAAATATCTCCATCAAGCTGCCTGATCACTATATGGCAGCTTCAACCATCTTGCGTGATTACCGATTGGCCAGTGCCCGGTCAGCACGCCAGTTAGACTAGATATGTCTCCCCGATTATGGCTGACCAGGAAGTTATTCCGATGAATGTTATATTCTGGCCATGTGTTTCTGGATATGCGGCACGTTTCCGTCCTATCCCATCTGGACTTCGCTCGTTTAAGGTAATGCTGGAAAATACCTCTTTTAAGCAACCCTATAGGCGTTGCGACTGACACCATGTGGAGTTCGGTGGAAGAGGATCCTACCCTGGCTAGTTCGTCTGCCTTTTCATTCCCTAGGAGACCCTTGTGGCCTGGTATCCAAGTAAGAATCACATTGGCCAGCCTGCCTAGCTCGACAAGTTTTTCCCTAACGAGTTTAGATGCAGTGTTGTAAGATTTAAGTGATAGGAGAGCCGCTTGTCTATCTACAAATATTCCAATGCGCTCTGTTCTTCGCGGTAGTATAAGTGAGGCGCAGGCTTCTTTGATGGCCAGAATCTCCGTTTGGAAAACGCTGCACTTGTTTGGAAGTTTGAATGATAAATTGAGGCCTGCCTCTTCGGAGAAGACACCCGAGTCGGTTCCACATTCCATATTGGATCCGTCCGTAAATACTTTGGTGTCAAAACATGTAAGTGGTTCCCCTTTATCCCACTCTATTCTCCTGGGAAACCTTACATCGAATAGGTTATCGAACGTCAATGAGGGGGTGCAGTAATCGGTGGTTATATTGAGTTCTCTTGGCATTGTCTGTAGTATACTCGCATGTCCACAAGTGGTTCCCCTTTATCCCACTCTATTCTCCTGGGAAACCTTACATCGAATAGGTTATCGAACGTCAATGAGGGGGTGCAGTAATCGGTGGTTATATTGAGTTCTCTTGGCATTGTCTGTAGTATACTCGCATGTCCACATGCATTGCTCTTCCAGAGTCCGCATTTAGTCGGGTAGCGCTCCAGGCCGCACTAGCTGTGATGTGAAGGTCGATTGGTATAATATGAAGCATTGCATTAAGGGCTACCTACTTACTTACTTAGGTCGCCTCAAACCTCCCAGAGCGCTCAAGGGTCTTACATATTAAGGATAACATGTTTCTCCAACCGGCTCGATCTTCATTTTTTCTCCACCAGTTGGTAATACCAAGCTCTCGCAGGCAATACCCTGGTCCCTGGTCTCTCCAGCGAAATTTTGGTCGTCCTACTTTTTGATGTCCTTCGAGTACGTCTTCGAATACTGGTACTGGTTCAGTCTGATCCATTCTTCTGACAAGGCTTAGCCAGCGAAAACGCGCTACTTTGATACACATAACTACGTTTATGTCCGGATACAGATTATACTGATCGTGGTTCATCTATGTTTTGTGGAGCATATTTCTCTCGACGATGATTTTTCTCTCCCAGTGATGTTTCATCAGCAGGAGATACTACCTAGGATTCTGCGCCATAGAGCAAGTAGGTTGTATGAGCGTCCGATAGAGTTGGATCTTTGTTTCTCGAGAGAGAGTTCGACCCCTGTAATGCTTGCCTAGCCCGAAATAACATTTGTTTGCAAGCCCAATTCTCCGTTTGATTTCTTGGCGGATGTTATTCTGTTTACGGCAGATCCGAGGTAAATGAACTCGTCCATTACCTTGAAATTACAACTGGTATCGACGTTCACCCTTTCATCCAATCGGTTGGATGTTCTGCTTGTCGAAACCATTAATTTTGTCTTGTCCTAGTTTATTGCCAAAATGTTGAAAAGATCGCATGATAGGGTGTCGCCCTTTCTGAGGCCTCGTCTCGTACCAAGGTAGATAAATTCATCAACCACTTCAAAGTTAAATCGGTTGTTGGCGTTCAAGTAACACCAACCAAGGCGAGATTAGAACGGCAATCTCCCGGCCTACGAATAATAAAAACGCTGGTGTGGATGGGATGATCCGTGTGTCTGGTCCAACTATCGCGGTATCAGTCTTTTATCCATCGCATATAAGATCTTGTCGAGCGTATTATATGAAAGACTAAAGCCAATTGTTGAAAATATAATTAGACCTTATCAGTGTCGTCCACGACTGACCAAATATTCACGCTACGCCAAATCCTGGAAAAGACCCACAAAAAACAAATCGATACATATCACCTTTTTGTTGATTACAAAGCTGCTTTCGACAGCCCCATACGGGGAAAATTGTTCGAAGCTACGTCTTAAATTGGTATTCCGGCAAAACTGATCCACCTCTGTAGAATGACGCTGACCAACACCAAGTCAGCAGTGAAAGAAGGGAAAGACCTCACCAAACCATTCTGTACCTAGCGAGGACTGAGACAAGGTGACACACTTTCGTGCAATCTCTTCAAAATCTTAATACAGATAATAACAAGAAAATCTACAAAAAATATAAACAAGACCATCAACACGAAAAGCCATAGTTTGCTGGCGTATGCTGATTACATAGACATCATTGGGCGAAGTTTGCGAGAGGTTACTGCAGTTTTTTTAAGATTCGAAAAAGTATCAGCAAAGGTAGGTCTTGCTGTTAATGAGGGTAAGACAAAATTGATGGTGTCAACGACTAGGGAAAGTCGCGACTTGGTCCGCACTTGAACGTTGATAACCGATTTAATTTTGAAATGGTAGATGAATTAGTCTACCTTGGATCCGCCGAGAACAAGGACAACAACGTCAGCCTGCAGATAAATAGGAGACGTGTGCTAGCAAATATATGATATTTTGGGTTCAGAAAGCAATTTAAGAACAAAGCCCTCTCTCGACAGACAAAAGTCCAGCTGTACCAGACTCTCATTTTACCCGTCCTGGCATCCATAACTTGGGTCATATCGCAAGTGGATGAAAAACACCTGGGAGTAATCGAGAGAAAAATTCTCCGTTAAATATATGGTCCTGTTAAAGAAAACGGCGAGTACAGACGTCGTTGGAACCAAGAACTATATCATCTGTATTCTGACGTGGACATCTCTAGGATCAGATTCAGAATCAGATTAAGCCAGTTGCGGTGGCTAGGCCATGTTATCAGAATGGATGAAAATGAACCAGTACGAAAGGTTTTCGATAACATACCCGATGGAAGCAGGAAAAGAGGACGACCAAGGCTCCGCTGGAAAGATCAGGCAGAAGAATCTCTCCGTATCCTTGGTGTTACCAACTGGCGAGAAAAGGCAAAGGATAGAATCAGTTGGAGAAATGTGTTTAAATTTGTATAATTTGTTTATTTGTTTGTTTAATTAATATATGTAAAGGCATCTGACCTAATGAGGTTGTATAATAGTCAATAAAAGTAAAATAAAGACTTAGGAGGGCTATGTCCTTCAGGGATTTTAATATACTCACCTGAGGCTTTGATTCCGTAAAAGAATCATTCAGCCCCAAAAAGTTGTTGCACAGTGTAATAAACAGAATATAATAAATACAATTATTTAAAAAATATGTCAACTCTGGCGTCAGGATATCCTACAAATCAGACACCTTTGGGTTTGTAGCTGGTGAATTTGCCTCATATAATCAAATAACATAGTGATTGCACTAACATAGATTAAAGGCGTTATCACACAATTAACATTCACTTCACTTTCCATTTCCTAATTTCTCCTAATTTGATCAACAAAAGATGTTGAAAATTACGTGAATGTGACTTGAAAGATAAGAATAAGAGCCACAAAAATATCATCTTCCCTGCAACATTCTCATGTTAAATTCATTGCACATGACTTAAAAATAGCATTACTTTCGAATCACAATTTGTGAAACGTTTTCACTTCTTTGGATGAACTTTATAGTTGTGCTTTTGAAAACAAAAACACTCAATTATTTTCCTGTAGCAACCAGAGATTTTTTTCTTAATTTATTTCAAGTCTAAAATTTAGGTCAATGTCTCTTATTATTTAATTGGTTCACCACAAGAAATCACATAACTACTTCGACATGGTGACATGCTAATGACTTTAAACACCGCCATAGTCTGGCAACACTTCTACTCTCATACAACAAGATCAACCTCACTCACTCTCTTCTACAACACCATGAAAATCTTTCACTCATAATCACACTCTCTCTCTCCCCCTTTCGACAGTAAATTACATCGTTTTAAATTTCGGGCCACAACAAAAAGAGAGTTAAAGGTCACCCTCAAAAGTGTTTGTGAATGAAGCTGCTGCAAACAAGTTTGTGCTAACTCTTGGAAAACATAAGAGCGGGTTAAGCATGCGCAGTGTCTTACAGCAGCAGCAGCAAAAGCAGTAGCAACAACAATAACAGCAACACTACAGATTTGTTAGCATTGCTACCACAACCTACCACAATACTGTATGTGTTGTTACTAGTGATGTTATGACTTTTGTATGTACATATGTATGTATGTATGTATGGATTTGGGGAAGATTTTCGGGGGCACTGCGCATGCGCATGCGCACATATGTATAGAGTCTTCCAAAAACTTGAATGTTTCATAAAGAAAGATACTCTCTCTTGCTCGCGGTGAATTTTTGCCTGTATGTTAAGATCATTTCCTGACAAAATTTTCTTTCCGTTTTGCTTCTGAACCATGGCGTTGAAGTTGGGTCGCACGATCGTGTAACTTTTTTCGCTCTTAACTCTCAGTGTTCATATTAAAATGATGATGAGTGGCTGGCTGGGTTGTTGGTTAGTTGCTAAGGTAGGTCGTTCCATCGGTCTGTCGAGCGGTCGGTCGCTTTGTCTGCAGTTGGGGCCGTTTGTTAGTGGTAGGTTTTTGACTTGTTGCTTACATAACACCCCTCTGAGCCAAAGAGTTTGGCGGCGGTATAAATGTGCTGCACTATGACAGCTAACGCATCATTTGTGGTTTAACATCGTAACAGGGACCTACTCGCTCCAACGGTCGCCTTCTTGAAAAAAAAACAAAGGAAAATAAAGAAAGGAAAAGGAACCAATCCACTGATTGGTTGATAGAGCGTTTCAAAAAAATAAAATTCAAATTTAACGGATCAAAATGGCCAAGTGGCTTATTGTGAGTACTAACGGTTATAATTGGATTTGGTGATGGTGTTTGTGTTGGTGTTGGAATGCGTCAAATTGGATACTGTGTTGTGAATGTGTGAACACCTAAAATCGGGAATATGTGAACAGCAATAATTTTGTGTAAAAAAAATAATATGAAAAATAATGCATAATAGTTGTACAGATGAATTCCTGAAAATTACAGATGAATTCCTGAAAATAAATTAAAGTTAAAGTTTGAAATCAGTAAATCAAATTGGAAACAAATGCGAACTTTTCACAAAATTTTGGACAAAAATATTATTGAAAATATGTATTTCGAAAAATTTCAATATTTTCAATGGGCGGCCATATTCACAATATTTATTACAACTGTCATACTTTGTTATAGTTGCATTAGTTTTGTGAATACGCGCCAATATTTTAAGCATTTTGAAATTCCAATAAAGGTGCAGCCAACGTAACTGCCTGATATATTTACCCATAACTTTTAAATTAAACGATCAAAATCAATAATTTAAATTGGAAACAGAAGCTTACTATTTGCGAACTATTTCCTATGAATTTGAAAAATATGTCTCTTACATTTGATTTACACTTTTAAAAGCAAGAAACCCATTTTCACCATTGAAATCTCAATTGAATCTAAATTTATATTATTTTCTCCTTCCATCGGGAAGAATGTGTTTGAATATTAAGCTCCTAGTAAATATTCCCCGAAAACCTGGAGTGATTTTAAAAATGCAATTTGATGAAAGCCATTGAGAGATCAAGGATCGAATGATCGCATCTATTTCGTAGCGTAATCAGCATTTTGGAAGCGCGATAAAATGGATTCTAATGCAGGATAGGAAAAGGTCCTTGCAATCAATCATTTCTAATTTAATAATTAGGAATCCTACCAAATAAGAATCCAATCTTACGAAATAGTTATATTTATCAAGTCAATAGAGTAACACAATTTCATTAATTATAGATTTTGATAAGTTTTCCTCAAATTAAAACTTTAAAATCACTCCAGATTACGATACCTAACGGAAGCGATCATTCCACCCCTGATCCTATAACGGTTTTCATCAAATTGAATCATTGAAATCACTCCAGACTACCAAGCGAACCGGATGCGATCATTCGGCGCCTGATTTCATCAAATTGAAACTTAAAATCACTCCCGATTACTAAACGAAACGGTTGCGATCATTCGGCGGCTGATCATTTAACAGTTTCTGTCAAATTTAATTTTTAAATTTACTCCAGATTACGATACGAAACGGATGCGATCATGCGGCCCCTGATCGTTTAACAGTTTTCATTAAATTTATTCTTTGAAATCAAACTATATTACGAAACGAACCGGATGCGATCATCCGGCCGCTGATCCTTTAATAGTTTTCATCAAATTGAAACTTTAAAATCACTCCAGATTACGATACGAAACGGATGCGATCTTTCTGCGCCTGATACTTTACCAGTTTTCTTCAAATTGAATCATTCAAATCACTCGAGATTACGATACGAAACGAATGCGATCATCCGGCCGCTGATCATTTAATAGTTTTCTTCAAATTGAGACTTTAAAATTACTCCAGGTTACGATACGAAACGGATGCGATCATCCGGCCCCAGCATTTTAATGGTTTTCATCAAATTGAAACTTTAAAATCACTCCAGAGTACGATACGAAACGGATGCAATCATTCGGCTCCTGATCCTTTAACGGTTTTCACCAAACTGAATCATTAATATCACTCCAGATGCAATCACTCGGCCCCTAAACCTTTAAAGGCAATTTATTTCTGAAACAAAATCATTCGATGTAAGTTTCTGCGATTTCGACGGCGTTCTTAAGCACGCTCCAAACCAATGCGACTGCAGTGTGGGAATCATGTCATACACAAATCGCAACGTATTTTGTTGATTTTATATTTCGATTTGGATGCGACAGGATTTTCACACAGCAGCTGCATTGTTATATTACGTTAATTCTTTTAAAATAATATAATTTAAATAAACGATAAGATAACATTTGATTTAACTACGAAAGTCGCTTTAACTATGAAAGTCGCTTAAACCATGAAAATAGCTTTAACTATGAAATTCTCTTTAACTATGAAATTCTCTTTAACTGCACGCTGAAACATTTGTATTGTTGTTGTTGGTTGGATGCAAATATAACGTGTTTGTAGCTTGTCGCAAATATAATATACTTGTGCCCAAACACACTGTGTTTGCTATTCAATATATCATGTTTGGGGCACAATGATTAATATGCTATAATAAATGTTTTTGAGACAAAATTTAGTTTTGTTTGTTGAAACCTGCTAAAAAATACGAGACACACAACAATGAAACAAAAGGCAGCAGATCTTCAATTCAAGAAAATAATGCTTGCAAACATGTACATGTTTCCTACAATATGTTGCTGGGGCCGTTATTTTTCAGCGTGTATCAACTGAAATATTTCAAATATTCCACTGGAATCAATAGGTATAGAATAATTGAAACAGGCATTACGTTTTGCCTCAGTCTAACATTTTTAAATATACAAAAGACTGCTTACTCTCATGGATTGCTAATGGATAACTCCTTGGTAGACCACGTACATATACTTTCTTACACCTCTTGCTCATCTAACACCTCACGATGAGCCTGGTTTTGCTCAGGAGTAAGCACACACACAACCTGCGTCCATTTATCATATCAATCTTTATCTTTACTTTCTATAATTATCCTTTATAAATTCATCCTCTATGTTTTTTTTCTAGTTAAGCGTTTTACTGGTGGCCAATGGTTTGACCTATGGAAAGCCAACTTTCGGTCGAGAACACGTTCACATACGCATCCATTTACCTGAATCGGGTGGCGGCGGCGGCCATGGTGGTGGCGGCGGCCATGGTGGTGGTGGTGGTTTCGGTGGCCACGGTGGAGGCGGTGATTTCGGCGGTGGTCATGGCAGCTCTCATGGAGGTGGTGGTGATGTGATTGGGCCCTTGACTGGCGGTCTTGTGGGCGGTGGCTTTATCAGTGATATTGGCCATGGTGGAGGCGGTCACGGCGGTCATGGCGGAGGCGGTTATGGCGGCGGTGGTGGAGGTCATGGTGGAGGGGATGTCCAAACCGTGATTATCGCTGATGATGGCGGTCACGGCGGTGGTGGTGGTCATAGTGGCCATGGTGGTCATGGTGGTGGCGGCTATGGCGGCGGTGGTGGAGGCCATGGTGGAGCCGATGTCCAAACCGTTATTATCGCTGGTGATGGCGGTCATGGCGGCGGCGGCGGCGGTGGTGGACATGGTGGTTCTTACGGCGGCGGTCATGGTTCCTCATTTGGCGGTGGTTACAGCTCAGGTGGCGGCCATGGTGGTGCTGAAGAGTCTATCATTATTGCTGATGGCGGTTCCGGTGGTCATGGAGGTGGTCATGGAGGCGGTCATGGTGATGCTGGCGGTTATGGAGGTGGCTATGGCGGCGGGCACGGTTCTTCGTCAGGCGCTCAAGTCAATACATATGCTATTATCCAAGAAAGTGCAGGCGGTGGCGGTCATGGAGGTTATAGCTCAGGCGGAGGCGGAGGCGGTCACGGAGGTTACAGCTCTGGCGGTGGTGATCATGGCGGATATAGCTCAGGTGGTAGCGGTCACTCTTATGGCGGTAGCTCCAGCGGCGGTGGTGTTGCTCATATTGCTGCAATTGCTGCTGCAAGTTCGGGTTCTGGAGGTCATGGCGGTGGTTACAGTTCGGGTGGTCACAGTTCAGGCGGCTACAGTTCAGGCGGCCACAGTTCAGGCGGCTATAGTTCCGGAGGTTATGGTGGCGGCCATGGTGGTTCTTCCTCACATGATGATGCCAAGATTGCTGCTATTGCTGCTGCTTCGTCTTCATCTCATGGTAGCTCTGGAGGCGGTGGTTACGGAGGCGGTGGTTACGGAGGAGGGTCCTCTTCTCACGATGATGCCAAGATCGCCGCAATTGCTGCCGCTTCTAGCTCATCACATGGCAGCTCTGGTGGCTACAGCTCAGGCGGCGGTGGTTATGGAGGTGGTGGTTACGGCGGCGGAGGTTATGGCGGTAGCGGGTCCGGTCATGATGACGCCAAGATTGCAGCCATTGCCGCTGCTACTGCTGGCGGTGGTTCCCATGGATCTGGCGGTTATGGAGGTGGCTACAGTTCAGGCGGCGGTGGTTATGGTGGTGGCTCTGGTCATGATGATGCCAAGATTGCTGCTATTGCTGCCAGTGCTGGCGGCAATTCTCATGGTTCTGGAGGTGGTTATGGCTATGGTCCATCCGGTGGTGGTGGTAGCTCCTACTCTTCTTCCGGTTGGTCTGCCTCGGGCGGCGGAGGCGGTTGGTAAATTTTGCCAGCTGCATCATTAATTTAAGTCTAGTCCATTTTCAAGCTCACAAAGCAAAACAAAACATTTTGACATCATGATCACTTTCATGTTTTCCATTGGCGAGCCGACAAATCACAAATCTACATTGAATTTTCATGTCATAAACTTTCATTTTTAATTTATATAATTTTATTTTATTTTATTTTACTTTATTTGTTATTAATTATTTTATTCTATTGTAAATATTTATGAAAATAGAAATACTTAAAAAATAAACGACGAAGATTGTTATGATTTAAGGGCAGTTTTGTAGAAAGAGCCAAATGTAGGACCCATCATCACCTATCTAATTGTCAATTTGCTGACGAACTGAAAACTGTTTTAATTCACTTTAATTTAAATGACAACAAAAAAGGATTTCCTAATTATTAAATTAGAAATGATTGATTGCAAGGGCCTTCTCCTCTCCTACGTTTCGTCATTAACCCAAAACTCTCTCTCACCCATTCCACTTTATTATCCTCACATTTAAGCAACCCGAAGTTTACAAAATTTTTTCTGTCAAATAAATTAGCTCAATCTTTGACAACAACATTTCGCTATTGTTGTCGTGCATTAGTTCGTGTTAATCGCAAACATCGGGTGCTGGCTCAGCTCAGCTCAGCTCAGTAAGTTCAAACCTCAGCCCCCTCCCAACACCATCACCAGCACCAACATCAAGTTCTATCCTTTAGCGTTAATAATAAATTTCCCAGGCGACATAGTTGCTGCTATTTCGAGTGTGTATGTCCTTTTGTGTGGATGTATGTATGTAAGTGTGTGTGTTTGTTACAGAGAGTAACAAATTAAAGTGTGTTTGTGTGTGTGTGTGTGTGTGTGTATGTGTGTTAAAGAGCGTACTAGTTTTTCTTTTCGTTTACTATTTATCACGAGTATTATTTTCTATTCCCAAACATGCCATGATTTCCAGTCAACTGGGGGACCCACGTCCTCGTCCTTACGCTCTCCAACTCTTTTTGTTGGATGTGCTTAAACAGCTAACACTGATGATGAGGGCAATAATGATGATAACCATGATGATGATCGTCATCATGACTATAAAAAAAAACGAAACCATTTTAAAGGACAACCAAAGCCAGTCAGGGTAAAAAGGATATTCTAGTACCAGCAACAAAGCACCAGATAGTGTCACAAATCGAAAGCGAGAAAGAGAGAGAGAGAGTTAGTACAGGGTGTCAGGCGTGTAATAAACCTCATATGAAATACAGTTATTAAACGTATTAAACATGTTCCAAAGTGATTTGTTTTAGTCGAGTGTTTATACCAACACACATACACAGACGCACAGCCAACATCTGCAAGTAGTTTTCCATACATGTATAAGTCTATAATAAATGTCAGTCATATGTCGGAGGCGGGTCAGGCAAGAGATTGATATTGTTGGCGATTCACGTGTCATTATTGTTTTCGCCCCGCTTTATTTGCTCAAGAGCGTTTTTCTGTATGTGAAACAGTTATAAGTTGATTGCATTAGATATTTTATTGGCACAAAAACAGTTAATGATTAGGACATTAGTGATTTTGGCTAATTTTTTTGTGTTTCCCAAATACGAGACATCATCAATGCTAATGATGGAGAAGGGTAAGAGGTCGTATTTGAAGGATGATATAATCGTGACATGAGTTATGGTTTACTATATGGTTTTTCCCTCATTGCCGACAATTAATGATGGCGAAATTTACTGGATAGATAGAGTGTGATAAAGGAAATATTTATGTCCCATTATCTAAATGTTTGTGATTCAATAAATTACTTATTCAAACATAAAAAATTTCACCTCAATCATCAATGAATCGGGTTACAAGGAAAGCAATAGGAATTCATAAAACGCCGGGCAGTGACAATTCAGATTTTTCAGTGTCTCTTTTGAATAAGATAGATAAAGCAAAGCCTACTCTATGAGAAGCGTAAAAGTTCCTAAGATTCGTGGCGATATACGCAACTACCCAGTTGGAAATTTCCTAAAGGCATCATCAGTGACTAAGAAGTGACATGTCAGAATCCCTGCTGACTTTCCGATCCGCTCCCATATAAAAAACTTCATGACACTTTCATACATTTGGTAAAAAGTCAGCAGGAATTTCCAGCAGTTTGTCAGTAGTGGCAATTACCTTATGACATGTACACAAGTCGTCCTTAAGCCACAATTCCTTATGTCATTTCCTATATAACGGGTTTTTCAATAAGAGCGCTACAAACGTTTTTTTTAAATAAAACAAACCCGCTTTTAGATACCAATGAAATTCTTTCTTCCTGTGAAAGTACGTTCGATGCCATTATGTATGGAACTCGATTTCTATTGCATGGCCACCACGGGCATGCTTGCAGAAGTCCAGACGCTGAACCCAATTTTCGACAGTTTTCAAGCATAAATCGGCCGATACTGGTGCAATTTCACGTTCGATATTCGTAAGAAATTTCATCAATAGTCGCTGGCTTGTTGGCATAGACCATAGACTTGACGTAGCCCCACAGGACATAATCTAACGGCGTCAAATCGCACGACCGAGGCGGCCAATCGACTGGGCCATTTCGTGAGATAACACGTTCACCAAACTTGGTTTCCAATAAATTGATTGTGGCATTCGCTGTGTTGCTTGTGGCGCCGTCCTGTTGGAACCACATGTCCTCCACGTCCATATTATCCAATTGGGGACAAAAATATTCGGTTATCATTGAACGGTAGCGATTCGCATTCACAGTAATGTGCCGGTATTGATCATCACGGAAGAAGTACGACCCAATGACGCCGCCGGCCCATAAACCGCACCAAACCGTAATTTTTTCGGGATGCAATGATGACTCATGGATTACGTGTGGATTGCTGTCTGACCAATAACGCATATTTTGCTTATTGACGAAGCCATTCAGCCAGAAATGAGCCTCATCGCTGAAGATGATTTTCCGATGAAAATCCGAATCATTTTCAAGTTGTTGCTCAGCCCAATTCACGAACATACGACGCTTATGGTGGTCAAGCGGCTTCAGTTCTTGCGTCAATTTCATCTTGTAAGGATGTAGGCCAAGATCTTTTCGCAAAATTCGCCACAACGACGTCACAGAGATGCCCAACGCTTGAGAACGACGTGTGAGAGACACATTTGGGCTTTCTTGAACTGAAGCCTCAGCGGCAGCAATATGCTCGACACTACGGGCACTTCTTTGACTCACTGGCACGGGAACATTTTGTACTGTGCCTGTGGATTCAAATTCGTCCACTAGACGCTCAAATGTTGATCTGGTAGGACGATCATGACGACCATAAATTGGACGTAGCACTCTTAAAGTTGAGGCCATTGACTCCAAATTTCGGTAGTAAATTTTAATAATTTCGACTCGTTGTTGGCTCGTATATCTTTCCATGATGAAATGGCAAACCTTACTGAAGAGAAATGTCAAAAGAGCAGAAGAAAAAATAGCGTCGTTTGCTGTCCCTATCAATTTACTTTTGTAGCGTCCAACCCTATGGTAAGAAGTCTAAAGCAGAGGTTGACAACCATAGCCCTCGGGCCAAATCTGGCCCTTCCGCTGTTTCAATCTGGTCTGTAAGATCATTGCCCTTTTTGGAACAGGTAGTGTGGTTTCCTCATAGATACCATTGGTCCGACCCATTGATATGTACGATTCACCTTTGTGGCTCCTACGTCAACCACTCTCCCCCGAGGGACTGACGTTAAGTATTACTTCGAGGAGGATGTTTAGCTATAACGCTATCAGCCTGTCGTTCAACGGCTTCCAAGATGTCCTAGGGGGTGCAATGGTTAGTGTGCTCGACTCTTGTATATGATAATGAGGGTTTGATACCTGCTCTGACCACCTTACATTACTTTCGACGACTGTGACCTCGCTCAGTAACGTCGACGCGATCGAGAAATTATAAATGAATAAATAAATGGTTTCCCATAACATCCCATGAAGGGACAGGGGAGAACTTCTCACAATCACTGAGCTGTGCTGCGCTTTCCAAGTTTTCACTCACTGATTGGGACCTACAGTTTTAAACCGATTCCGAACGGTATTTTGAGAAGCTTTTTTATGGCTATATACTCGATAGTGTAGCCGTCACTATGCGAGGTGACCGCCGCCGAATAAATTTTAAGGTGGTCAGAGCAGGGTTCGAATCCAGGATGTCATGTATAAGAGCCGCGCACACTAACCATTGCACGATCTAGAAATTAGCCATGAAAAAAGCCTCTCAAAAAATCTTTCGGAATCGGTATAAAATTGTAGGTCCCAATCAGTGAGCATAAAACTAGAAATCCCATGACTTACTAATTGTGAGAAGCTCTCCTCAGTTCTCTCATGGGATGTAATGGGAAACCATTCACTTATTAATGCCCCTATTACGGTTCTCAACTTTTGTGAGAGTTTGGTCGTAATCGATGAATTGGCATTACCGTTCTCAACTCAACGGCCGACTCAACTCAACTGAACAACAGCTGATTTTTTGGTTGTGTTCACTTACTTTTGTCGTATTGCCTTTGACAACTCTGTGCCAGTTTGGTCGACAAATGCGTTAAATTTACACCACTACTTGAGAGCAGTTGAGTTTATAGTTGTGCGTGTTTTTAAGTTAATAAGAATGGAGAGATCGTAAGAAGATATAATTTTGGCTTCAAATTATAATTTTCATTTAACATTTGAACATTTTAATTTAACAATAATATTTTATATATTTAGAAGTATCAAAATCACAAAGAATGCTCAGTTTTAGAAACTTGTCCAGCTAATGGAAAGTAATCCAGCCGTTGCCCCTGGAAAACCACAATTTAGCACCACGCAGAACCAAGTGCGAGAACTATGGGAAGGGCTTGCTATGGAGTTAAATAGTTTATACATACCTTGATCTACATACCTTGCAAATACATACCATGCACTGGGCAGATCAAGAAGGTTGGATGCATCATGAATATTTCTTCTTAAATGCAACACATCTATATTCGCGTTTTAGACTCCATCTTCATAAAAGAAATCTATACTACTTATATCCATTTCGATTTTGCAAGCACAACACAATTGTCAACTTCTTTTATTTTCACATAAATCAGCTGCTTTTACTTGTAAAAATTAATATTTCGAGCTGGTAACACCATAACAATTGCAACCACAAACAGTTGTGAACCACAATACAAAAGATAAGTTTGGTCGTGTTGAAGTTGGGTCGTCTCTAAGTCGACCAAACTAAGTTGAGTGGTGAACGGTAATGGGGGCATTATTTATACCTCCCGTATCGTTGACTGAGCCCTAAGTCTGAAAATGAATTTTAAGATTAAAACAGAGTTCATATTTACCCACCCATGTATAACTCATCGCCGTGTGGGTTTTGACCGGTATTTTGAAAAGCCTTTGCTTGACTAAATACTCGATAGTGTCGCCGTAGTAAGCGAGGTGGAAGCCGTCTAAAGAAATGGGATCGAACCCACTTCCCATGGGCAAGATCCGCGGACGTTGCTGTTGCACCCACAACGGACACTAAAACCACTGTAAGCGATCGAATTTTATAGTTTGTTGACGTTCGTCTTGTACAGTGAGTGATTGCATAAGTGTGTAATGATGGTTTGTTTGTGTCAAGGTGTTTAATGGGGTTAATTTATTTATGTCATGCAGTCATTTATCGACCTTTCCATATTGTTTACTTCTGTCAACACTTTTTGTACTTTGTGTACATTTTCTGTTACTTTTCCGTAGTTTTTGTAATTTTGTGTATACATTTTGAACATTTGTTTACATATTTTGCGTACGCTCTTTGTACTTTTGTGTACAATTTCTATACTTTTGTACGCCTTTTGTGTACACCTTTTGTACTTTTGCGTTGCGCTACGTAAGTGAGGTTTGGTTAGGTGTCGGTGACAGTCAATGAACGACTCACTTAGACGTATTAGTCCATAGTGATACTGCTAGCGCCACCAGAGAACCATTTAGTTTGCTGTCTGAATCTCAAGATCTTGTCCACGAATATCTAAGATAATTCTCCCAGGTCTCATAGTAGACATCCTCCAGCTGGATAGTTCTGGACACGTACAGAGAAGGTGTTTAGTCGATTCTTCCTCATCGTTACAGCTACTACAGAAGTCGTTTGCCCTGACTTTTAGTTGGGATCAGTCTCTATCAATCAATCAGGCAGTGTCCCGTCAAAACTTAAACAAGCATTCATACCTTAGGACGGCTAGAGAGAGAAGGTTCATGGATCTTCTGTTATTCACTATCGGATAGATTTGTGCCTCTTGACCACCTTTCCTGCATCATCACAAATGTAGGAGCGTTCATGTAGAATATGCTTACAAGTCACTAGGAACATGCAAATACATTCCAATTCCTGTGGAACCTGGAAGTTAGTCCCTAATCCATTCTGCTGTTCCCCGGATTTTCCATGTATCAGATGAGGTGAATTACGTATTGCTGGTCATCTCGATAATAGGTCTGCGGTAATCATGGGTAGATATTGAGTTCAGGCATATTCACAGGGACTTGATTGACGTCTGACTGTCAGAGAATACATTGATCCCAATTATGACCATTATCCTTCAGCCTATCGGTCCCTTCCCTAATATTGTCAATTGGTTGTAATGCAGTATTTCAAGCGGTTTAGGATTTATTGAAGTAAAATCAAAAATAGAGCCCTGACCCAGCTCCAAAAATTTTCTTCGGCCTGTAAACAAAATTACCACGTCCAAGTAATTACATAAATTTTTGGTTTGGTGAGGACCCTAAAACCACTGTTTCACAATGTAATCGACCAAAAGTTTTTGTATAAAATTGCTCTCACTGCCATGAGAGACAACTTAACTTTGTTTTATGTCCTTCTTTCAAGTAAACAAGGGATCAATCATGTGGTCACAATCACGACCATAAACACTTTACTTTTGCCTTTGAAGGGAATCATTTAAGAGCTTTTTTTCATTATTCACAAATTTTCTTTACAAAAATGTTTTATTTCGCTTTTGCGTTTAAAAAAAATTTCTCAAATTTAACCACTCAACTATTTTGCAACCCCCTTACCCTGCATCAGAAAATGGGGCAAAATTTTTATGATAAATGACAAAGTGCTACTCTTAAGTTTTAACGCTTCGTTTGCCCTTTTGGCAGTAGTGGAAGGAAGGAACGACAGACAGATGGATGTCTCGGTTTCCTCAAAGAGACAAGAACCATCTGAAGTTTAACTGCTCATCTTAAGATTGCTGTGTCGTCGTCGTTGATATGAAAGAAATATGAGACGAAGGGGAAACAAAAATTTATAAATTGAAGTGTGCATATTAAATTGGCCCAACCTTTGTGTTTCAGTCGTTCCACGAGTTTCCAGGTCGGTAGCATACACACGCTCGCATATATTTTCCATCATTCAATTACCGTGTTTTCCCTTTCAATATGAAAAATATACATTTGTACACGTGTACATTAGGGTGTACAGAAAAAAAATGTTGGAGGTGGGATCACAAAAGATGCGTACTGAAGAGCTGATTACGGGAACTCAACCCTTTTAGAGGTAGGAACTTATAGTCGAAATTGAAACTTCAACGGTCGGTAGGGGACTATAAGTACCCTCGAATAGAAAAAGGTTTGATCGGCTCTTCAATACACATCTATTGAGACCTCCCACGATTGAAATTCCATAAAACTCTATTTTCAGTACACCCTAATATACATGCATAAGACTTTTGCATTCATTCATATAAAATACTGCAACGCCCACGGAGCTCACTCCCATTTATCTAGCGACCCGTACGCCCACGCACAGCCCACTCTCAAAGACCTTATTGTTTTTTTTCCATGATACGAGTACCAAGTACATGTGGAAATGGCTAGGGGAATGGATGAATGTCTGTTTGGGGTTTACATTGGAGCATACGAGTACTATTTTCATTTGTCTTTGTTAGCAATTCCTTTCAACGCTTCGGTTTTTTTTAAATATCATATTTAGTTAGTTTGCGGGAGAGGTGTCAGGTCTGCTTACCTTAACACCGCACAGTAGTTTAATAATATGGGAATTGGGGGAATATTAAGGAATTATAAACATAGAGCTATGAAACATTGCACACAATTGGAACATTTAACTGTGGAATAAAATCCCCCTAAAACCATGCCTACACGCTCAAACTGTCTTCTTTTATTCTTTTGCTGTTTGGATGTAAATATAACGTGTTTGTAGTTTGTCGCAAATATAGTATACCAGTGTACAAACACATTGTGTTTGCTATTCAATATTATATGTTGGAGACACAATGATGAATATGTATTTTTTTGTTGTTTTTCAGTTGTTTGTCTTTTTTTGTTGTTTGGATGCAAATATAACGTGTTTGTAGTTTGTCGCAAATATAGTATACTTGTGTCCAAACACATGGTATTTGCTATTCAATATTACATGTTGGAGACACAATGATTAATGTAATTTTTTGTTGTTTTTTGTTGTTGTTTGGATTCAAATATAACGTGTGTTTGTAGCGCGTCGCAAATATAGTATACTTGTGTACAAACTCATTGTGTTTGCTATTCTATATTATATTTGGGGGACACAGTGATTAATATGTTAGAATATATGTGTTTACGATACAAAAACACCCGTGTGTGTGATGCAAATCTCGAACGAAAGCTTTGTTTCGTGTTTTAGTCGAAGGAAAGTTTATTTGGGTTCCATAATCTTGTCATTTCAAGTCGAATGGAAGCGTAAAATTGATAGGAACTTTTCAGTATAAATTTGGGATCCTCTACTTCGAAACATCTGGTAGTTATGAACAAACTTTAAGTCAGTCGAACAAAAATGTCGACTTAGGGGTACCCAATTTGAATAGAATGTAAGTGGCTGCCTTTCGTTCGCTTAGCTTTTCGTTTGAGATCGGGGAACATGTCATTACTTTTTAAAGATAATTTCAATCTTTATAATATATAAAGCTTTCCACGATCTTCAATTGAAATTCTTCTTATTCTTTAAACGAGCTTAAGATCAATTATACAGGGTGATTCAGGAAGTTCCGGACAAATTTCTCCAGCGTATTCCTTGGCTCATTTCATGAAGAAAAGTCCACTAGGACCATGTCCGAAAATGCAAGGGTGCAAAATGGCAGCGGGTTCAAAATTTTCGGATTGGCGGTCGGAGCGTTGTAGGGTAAAGTTGCTAACTTCTGAGCCAGTGGTCGGATGTTTTGTTTTTGGGCTTGTTTCAGAATCAATAAAAAAAGTAGAAAAAAGTGAAATCGCCGAGATAAAATCTTAAACGTGTTAATTTACAAAAACAAATAAATGTGTATTTTGCAATTTCGCTTCCAAAAACAAAAACAAACATTTTTGCATTTCAGTAAAATGGTCATAACTTTGGACGGTAAGACCTCTGGGCTTCGTTTCAACAGGAAAAAAACGTAAGTTACCTGCCATCTGGCTGGCTTGAGGTTATGTGAATTTTTTTTCCCATTTTTTCCCGAAAGCTCTGTATCTCGGCGATTTGACTTTTTCCTACTTTTTTTTATTGATTCTGAAAGGCCTCTTAAAGACTTTTCCAACAAGCTCAAAAAAATTCCGACCACTGGCTCAGAAGTTAGTATCTTTACCCAAAAGTCCTAGTGGACTTTTCTTCATGAAATGAGCTAAGGAATACGCTGGAGAAATTTGTCCGGAGCTTCCTGAATCATCCTGTATGTGTTGCTTATTTATCTCCAATATTTCGTCTCCACATTGGGCGACTTCTTCAGGGAACAAATATTATTATTATTATTGATAACGCAACAATGCCTACAAATTGTGGAGATGAAATATTGGAGATAAATAAGCAAAACATATAATTGATCTTAAGCTCGTTTAAAGAATAAGAAGGATAATTTCAATCAAATATTGTCCGCGAAGATTCAATTTATGATCACTCTTTCCCGCACTGGTACCGGTATCTCATGAATTACGCGAGTAATATTGACTTCCAAGTCTAGAATCGTAACTGGCTTATCGACGAAGACTTTTGACTTCATATATCACATGATCTAGGTGGCCAGTTGCCAGGGGCGAAATTAGCTGCTGACCAAAATCAGTTGACAGTAAAGCCATTGTTTCGCACACTGTGTGCGTAGCTTCGTCTTGATGAAACCAAATGTCGTCGGCATTCATGCTTCAATTTCAGGCAACAAAAAGTATGTTATAATGGTGCGTGATCGCTCGCTATTGACGGTTATGTTCGGTCCGGCCTCATTTTTAAAGAAACACGAACCGATGATTCCACCAGACCATAAACCTCACCAAACAGTGCATTTTTATGGATCTCAGGGTAGTTCCGGAATCTCCTTGGGTTGCTCATCTGCCCAAATGGGAGAATTTTGTTTATTTACGTATTGTGGCTGTTGGTGGTGCAATGTTCAGTGTGCGCGGCTCTTGTACATGAGAATGTGGGATCGATCCCACTTCTTTTGACAACTGTCACCTCGCCTAGTGACAGTGACACTATCGAGTACTTAGCCAAGAAAAAGCTTTTCAAAATGCCCGATCTGAACCGGTGTAAAACGGTAGGTCACAATTAACTAGAAAGCACACATCTTTTTTAGAAAATTTGAATTACTTTTAGGCTGACAGATTAGTTTTTCCGGTTAGTGAACTCACATCCTTTTGAATGATTTCCTAAGTAACCACATCCTAGGTGCTCCTCATCAAAATCAGATGTACGACCACGTTTAAATTCGTTGAACAAATATCTTACGGTTGCAATAGATGCCATAGCGAAGCATCCAACTTCGCTTTTATTTCTTCGCATGTTTTTCCATCCAAAAATAAAAAGCGAATTACTGATCGATATTATTGTTTTTCTACTTCATTGAGAAACACGTAACACGTATGATACAATTGGCTTCCAAATAAAAGCTAATCTATGAATCAATCTGAAATTTAGTATGGTGTCGTATGACAGATGGTAGCATGCGACGGTAATGCCAGCGAGAATCATGTCGGGGACATTTTGGACAACTTCCTCGGTAACCACGTCAGCCGGACGGCCTGGTCGCTCCCCGTCATAATCAGATGTAGGACCACGTTTAAATTCGTTAAACCAATATCTTACGGTTGTCATCGATGGTGACGTGTTCCCATACACAACATCCAACTTGGCTTTTTTTCTTCGCATGTGTTTTCCATCCAAAAATAAAAAGCGAATTTCGGATCGCCAGTGTTCTTTTTCCATTTTATCGAGAAACACGACACACGTGTTATACAACTGGCTTCCAAATAAAACCTAACCTATGAATCAGTATGAAATTTAGTATGGTGTCGTATGACAGATGGTAGCACACGACGGTAATGCCAACTTCCCTCAGCAAAACCACCTGTCTTATGATCGATCCTCGTACATTTTAATTAAGCCAAACATGTGAAACATTTATTGTAACAGGATGTTTACAGTATATCCTTACGGTAACAGCTTAATCGGTGTTTACTTTCTTGTTCTTCGTGGCTGAAATTATATTCCTGATTTGCCAAGGAAAATAGGTAGAACATTTCTATAAGCATTGCTTATGTTCAATCTTTCACAAAAAAGAACTACTTCAGAACAAGTATTTCTATACCATAAACTAGTTCTTCTTCATACAAGCAATTGTAGAAATTAACATTATGAAGTCATTGATATCGGAGAAATTGTCCTGTTTTTGCCACTGTGGACGGGTATTATTACTGTGTCACAAACTAGTGGCATTGGAAATAGTTCACATTTCTTTTCTTCATGAACTAGTATTTTATTTTAACTAATTCCACCGATTCCTTCTATGTTGGTTGGTTGGTTGGTTGAAAAGGCTGCAAGACAGCACGCTATCTAGCACACTTAGGCTAAATAAGCCCATTGTGATACCTCCAGCCAATTTGACCTTTCAATAAATTTGTCTATAAGACCTACAGGAATATCCTGTAGGGCTACGGTGCTAACTAGATGTGTTCCGAATATCCTACTTCTCAGTCCTGCCAGAGCAGGGCAATCCAAGAGGTGTTTCGTCGTTTCCTCGTCCTCTTCCATGCAGCATCTACAGAGAGTGGAGTTTCTATGTCCCAATCTTGGGGCGTGACAATGTCCCATAAGTGTTCCTATCATTGTGGATAGCCTGCCTTTCGGCAAGTTAAGTCCTGTGTCCAGAGGACCCTGGCTTGTTTGCAAGTTGAAGTAAGTCTCCACTTGTCCTTGAACATATTATCGGCCCACTGCCTGATCTGCAAACGGCAGGTAGAGATTGGCATACTAACACCTTCTTTTGCCGGAAGAACCTGTCGCGTAGTGCCCAGTCTAGCTAACGCATCCGCTACGCAATTGCCTGGTGTCGCTGTGTCCCGGTGCCCAGATGAGCCTGATGTCAAAATACTCTGCCATCACCCTAAGTGATGAGCGGCATTCTTTCACCGTCAGGGACGTAGCAAACATGGCTTCCAGGGATTTTATGGCAGCCTGGCTGTCTGTGTAGATACATATTCTCCGGAGGATTTTGACACTACTTTTCAGTAGTTCAGCAACCTCCAGTATAGCGGTAATTTCCGCCTGAAATACACTACAGTGATCAGGTAGCTTGAAGGAGATATTTATATTTAGGTTCGGTGAATGGACTCCATAGCCTACTTGCTCGTCCAACTTTCATCCATCCGTGAAAAATCTGATACTACTGGTATCCCCTTCCAGTGATTTTTCCCAGGTATTCCTGTTTGGAATAGAAGTCCTTAGATTTGTCGCTGGTAGAAGGTATGGGATACAGTAGTCCGTTTTTACGGGAATAGAGTTGATCCGGTGTAATAATTCAGTGTGTCCGGAATGCCCCGATATCAAAACGCCACAATCTCTGATTCTCACCAGGGATGTAGCGGCTGCCGATTCAGATGTTCAAGATATCACTAAGTACAGTACCTGACGTCGTGCCCATTGCCCCACTAACGCTAATCAGTGCTGATCTTTGAATTTTCATCAAGGAATTCAGAATATATTTCTTTTGGATGGATCTCCACCAAACTACGATACCATAGAGAAGTATTGGTCTGACTATTGCAGTATAGTGATCTTAGGAGACAGTCCCCAGCGCTTTCCTATCGCCCTTTTACAACAGTAAAGAGCCACATATACCTTTTTCACCCTCTCCTCCACATTCGGTTTCCAAGACAATTTTTTCTCGAGAATTATCCCCAGATACTTGACCTTTTCCGTCAATTGTAATTGCACCCCATTAACTGACGGCAGTTCAAATGCGGGTATTTTATATTTCCGAGAGAACAAGATAAGCTCGGTTTTAAGTGGGTTAAGTGATAGTCCGCCCCATTCAGCTTTGACGTATCTATCCACAAGAAACTTCCTAATTAGGCGTGTCACCAAGCTGTCCACTCCTAGATTCTGTAACGACCTAAGAATCGCCGAAGGTTGAATGTTATTGAAGGCTCCCTTGATGTCTAGGAAGGTCCCCAGAGCGAAGACCTTATTCTCAAGAGAGTTTTCTATTGTGCTGACTATAGAGTGTAGAGCCGTCTCAGTTCACCTGCCTTTGATATAGGCATGTCCAGTTCGAAATCAGACTAAGTAGGCTGGTTGTACGAATGCTAAGTAAATTGAGGTTTCTACCAGTACAGATGATATGTAATGAGAATACAATTAGTTCATTTGGCCGTAGTTCAGGAGCTAGTATTTTTGTAAGTTATTTTACAAGACAAGCGGTTCAATGATGTCAACTCTGCAGTCAGTTGCAACACTAAATTTTTGGGACCATTAACATTTTTAGAAAAAAATTGGCAGACACAAGTAGTAGCAAGTGATCAATAATAAAAAGAACTGGGCTTGTGTTTGGATTCATGGTCTACTATTCAAACAAGTTCATTTCACATCGAAGGTTGTGGAAGTGATAGAGCCCCTTCATTCAGTCACGCCACCACTGAAGAAATCTCGCCAATTCTTATAAATATTCAAGTAATGATACTATTTTCTAAATACCAAATCTATTTTCTCATACAACCAAATCTGCTGCTAATACCTCCGGATTTGGCAGACACAAAAACGTTCTCCTTAAACCAATGTGCAGCCACATCTCTCTCCTTACTTGAGGGGTGGGTAATATCAAGAGGTATATTGCGGGTCTTGTGTCGTCGTCGTCCTTCGGTGTCGCTCAAATTGTAAAACTATATTTAACGTGACAATTTTCACTCGACAACAGCATTTCGTTGGAAAGTTTTCATTGAGTATTATGACGATATGATATGATACGACAATATGCAATGAATGCGATGATGGCGATGGTGATGGTGACGATGACGATGATGGCAAACGACAATGCTGGAGAGATGTCGTAGCTTGTATTTGGGTTCAGGCGAAGCTGTCATCACACTGCAGCTGTAGTGGGTGTCAACCAATTCGAATATAGAGAAGAGAATAAAAACAGCATACAAGTGTCACAATCGTTTTCAATTTATTTTATGCATACCTACTGCTTTCTGCCATTTTCATCGCTGTTAGTTGCGGTTCTGTTCTTTTATATCTTGTTCACTTCTTCAACTTCTTATGCGTTGAAATTCACGTATCACCAGGTATCCATATCATAATGCTTCATCGCTGAAAGATAGTAACTTTCATCGTGATATGAAAAGGACGATGATGACTACGCCAAATACAACGGTGCTCAGACATGCGTTTTTCATAAACTGTCTATTACCGTTGAGATCACGAGAAATATTATAACTTTATTCCACGTCATCATCGCATCGTGAAATGTCAACGTTCAGGTGGGGCAATTAACGAATGTGCCAGCGGTGGAGGAACAAGGAGACAACTACAACACATATTAGGAGGTATCAGTTCAAATGAGTGACAGGAAAACAGATTTGTACTTTAAGAAATTAAATTGGTTCTTAAGTGTGTAACCAACATGATTTCGATACAATATTGAATTTTTAGATAAATATTTTGGGAAAATTAAAACTCTTACAATTCTTCTCTTTCGTTTTAAGCATCTTTATTTTGTCACAGATTCGTAGTTATTGTTATTCTTCACACTTTATCCAATAAATTAGCTTATTCTTATAGTTCTGAGTTGTTTAGTCCAAATTCAAATACATAACACATAGTCACGCTAGTCCTCCTTTTTCATTTCGGGTACTAAAACCGATTTGAAAATATCATAGAGACTAAAGTATAATGCTGTTGTTAAGCCGGATTTGATTAAGGTAGGATTCATGCCCTTGTAGAAACCGGAAATGCCTTCTTCTCTGTATGTCAAACGCATACATTCGCCAATACCAAAACACACCTGATTACGGCCAAAGGTACGTCGCGCATTTTGAAAACCCTGTAATTGTAAACGTTTCTTAATAAAATCCAATGGATATACAATGGACTTGGAGACAACACCGGCTACGCCCCCTGTTAGCAGATGGACCATTATAGGCAGTTCATGGTGTGGTGGTTCCATTAGGCTGATGAAAAGATCATTTGTCTGATGGTAAAACATAAAATTAAAACCAATTAGTGGGCCAATTTGTATTAGGGTCGTTCCCAATCCACGGAATAAACCATAGACTCCTTCATGCCTGACAATGTTTGGAACTATGTGAAATACGCTACTTCTGCGATTGGGATCTTGGCCCACCACACGAGTCCTCACCACATCGAAGGGCATCGATATGGTGGTACCCACGCATCCCGCCAAGCCACCACTAAAAAAATGTCGTAAATTCTTATTCGTGTCCAGGTACTCATATTTTCTCAATTTCAAATCAATTTGTTCATACGACCAAAACTGGAACACCGTATAGAGTATGGTCAAAACTTGACCGGCATTGTGGCCCTTCCAAAATGCAAAGGCGCCCTCCTCTTTGTAAATCAACTTGCTAGCCTGCAAAAGGGATTTGTATTTTGAGGTATGTGCTTCCGAAACCGGTTCCAGTTGTAATTGAAAACGAATTTTAAGTACATCGAATGGTTGAGTTATGGTTCGTGTAAAAAATCCAGAGGCTGCGCCGGCCGAAGCTTGTTTCAATTGAGTTACTACTGAATGGCTTTCGGCGGTCATTTTAATTTGGAGTTGGCTTTTTTTAGTAGCCTTCGTCTGATATCACCTGAGATTTGTATGGGATGTATTTAGCTGGAAGAAAGTAAAGGAAGGAAATTAGAAAATTTGAATAATTTATTGCAAATATATTTTAAATTTAAATAATTATTTTAATTTATACTACAAAAAAACACAAACGAATTCGAACGAATCGGCCAAAACTAAAATGTAAATTATTCGAATAATATGGGTCAAAAAAGTTATTTATTTTGGATATTTATTCTTCACATGACCCATTAAAAAAATGCCAAAAAGAATTCCCTTATCTGACCAATGAAATCCTATTTATTTACATTTTAGTTTTGGCCGATTCGTTCGTTCCATGAAATTCGTTTTAAAGGGTGGTCCAACCATAATGCACGATGTTAATTGTGAGTCACACCTTAACGTCAAGTTATTTGCCCAACTTAATTTGACATTTCTTTGTTTCAGTGTTTGATTGTTGAAGCCTTTTACGAATATGGTCGTTCAAATCGAAATGCATTTCGTGCACTTCGTGATTTTTTTGGTCAGCATGATAACGGACTTCTTGTGTCCAGAAATTGAGGATATGGACCTGTACGATATGTGGTTCCAACAGGATGGTGCCACTTGTCACACAGCCAACGAAACAATGCATCTTTTGCGCGAGAAATCCAATGGCCGAGTTATCTCACGTCGTGGCGTCGTTGGCCGCCACGATCTTGTGATTTGACACCGTTGGACTTCTTTCTTTGGGGACATTTATAACAAGAACAATTCAAGAGCTAAAGGATGAGATAATTCGGCGCATTAACGCCATTGAACCTGAATTATGTCTCAGAGTCATTAAATATGAACCGTCGGATAGAGGTATTCCACCGAAGTCGTGACGAGTATATGGCCGATATTTTGTTTCACACATAGTTGTTATATATCCTTCTATCATAATAAAAAACATTAAGATAATTCTCTGAAAACTTTTTGTTTTATTTGCAATTAACATGTGCGTTTTTGTTGGACCACCCTTTATGAAAACAGGGCGTTAATTAGTTTTATGCACTGAACAAAATGTTTGTAATTTCTATATAATTTCGAGTGTGAAGGCGAATGATTAATAACAACACATACTATACGTATGATTGATATTAATGGTAGTACATATTGTTTACTCGTACAACTGCTGTTATTTTTAAATATTTGCTAAAGTAACTGATAACGAAATATGTTAGCAAAATAACCTGTTGACGATTTCTCCAGCAAGAAAGAAATTTTTTAGATATTATTACAATAGGTTCCTGTAAAATGTACCGAGTGTTTAGGTAAAGTATCTTCATCAAAGTGTAACTTTCGATCCTAAAATATATAAAATTTAGAGGCACTACCATGCTAGATGGGCAGTCCTGGGAGTTTTCGAGGAGCGAAAACACCGTTTAATATTTTGGCACACCAGATTATTTGCTACTAATGCTAGTATACACAACTAGCACATGTTAACACCTGAACTACATTCTTCGCATGATTATAGTTTAAAAACCCGTAGATGTATCTTCCCAAGAATGCCACCGATAATACTTTATCACGCCAAAAAAAAAGTTATTCTTGAAAAATTATACGCTTCAGCCTCACACATTTATCTGCGAAATGTGCCGAACTTAACACTTGCATTATTCTGCATCCTATTCTTTTTCGACTCTCGAGAACATTAAAATTGTTTCTCATCTCATTTCGTTCAGTGTCCGTTTTTCAGCCATGGGTTATTTCCATAATTTGTTATTACTGTTGATTCGCAAACATGACCTTAATTCCCCAGCAACAGGAGGCAAGTGTGATCACTCACACATACAGACACGCACATGCAGAGGGAGAAAATAAATTCATATAGTAGAAATCATACAGACAGTGTAAAGGACTCTTCATACCTAGTCTAGAGTGTTGACTAATAGCAGAACTGAACAAAGGAAATATGATTCATATTATATGTATCCTCCTCTTGACTTGCATCCACTCAAGTTGAGACAAAACTCATTTCCAATTCGATTTTATACAAATAAACACATGTGGTTAGAATGTTGGGTTAAAGCTTATTTTATTTTTAAATATATAAACATTCATGCTTAACTAACTACATTTAGGTATACGAACTAATGAACAAATGTACTAATGGAGATCCAAGTACAGGAAAGCACAAAATTGTTTGCATGTTTTGACTGTTTTCATAATAGAACAAACACTCGATCGGCATTGTAACCCTTCCAAATTTTTTAAGAACGACCACTTGTTTGTATTTGAGTTGATTTGAGTCAGTTCCACTATCACGCATAAGAAGTCAGTGCGACAAAATCAGCTGTTTGTCGTGTAGTAAGCGAACGAAAGCGTTCGTTTGATTTAGGTGAATTGGCTGTTAAATACTTCATTTTATAATAAAAGGCGTATGATTAATAGTAATACACTATTAATATTTTATAAAACAAGACGTATGATTAATATTAATAGTAATATATTAATATTTCATAAAGCACGACGTATGATTAATATTAATAAAAAAAAAACATGAATAATTCAGAGTTGGTTATTATAATTCTCATATTTTGTTATCGGGACTTCGTTAAAATAATTTTAAAACTGTTAGGCCAATTATCATATGCCCATTTAGAGCTAACGAAGAGTTATAATTTTTAAACTCCATACAAACTGACAGCCAAAACCTTTAGCTAGCTAAGACTACATGATAACTGAATATGATAATAAGGGGGTTAGTATAATAAGTTGTATACGACCCGTTGTTCTGTTATTCATTTTAATTGTTCTCACTTACGGTGGGTTTAAATGCTCCATGACTTCTTGAACTTCGCTCGTAATTAATTAAATATCATCTCTGCTCCTGTCAACTACCATCTGTTAATAGATTACTGTTAATAGATTACTGTCAGTTTGACAGCCATTGAAATCATGCAACTTCGTGAATTTCGACGAAAATGAAAAAAGTGTAACCGAAACCAAGGAAAGGCTTGGGAAATACTATGGTCACTTTGCACCATCAATTTCAATGGTTAAAAATTGCTTTACTGAATTCCGTTCCAGTAGAAGTGAAGGCGAACGTCAGGTCGCTCAAAAGAGATAAAATCCACGGAATGATATTTGACGATTGGAGAATAAAAGTGCTTGCGATCTCAACGGAGTGGGTACATCACTGTTTACATGAATATTTGGACATGATAAAGCTATCCGCGCGATGGGTTCCGCGATTACTCACACTCTACCATAAGCTCAATCGTGTGACCAGTTTAAATGAATGTTTGGCGATGTTCAATCGCAATCCGAAGGAATTTTTGCGTCGTTTCGTAACCATGGCCTAAACATAGATCCATCACAACATACCACAGACCAGGAAACATTCAAAGAAGTGAACTTCTCCGGGTCAAGGTGTACCAGAGACTGTCAAGATAAGTTGGTCGATCAACAATGCATGGCGACAGTTTTTTGGAATGCATGGGCATCGATTGCATGGCGACAGTTTTTTGGAATGCATGGGCATCGATTACCTTGGAAAGTCTAAAAAGATCACCGGCGAATATTATTCACAGCTGTTTGATAGATCCCGTTTTAATTTGAAGCAAAAACGACTGCATTTTGGCGAAGAAAATCGTGCTCTTCCACCATGATAACGCACCGGCGCAAAGGTGTGTAGTCACTGTGTCAAAAATATATACATTGGGCTACGAAATGCTACCTCATCTGCCATATTCTATAGATTTAGCCCCCAGTAACTATTTTATATTTCCAAACCTGCAAAAATTGTTCGACAATAAGAGATTTAGATCGAATGAAGAGGAAACAAATGTGGCCGTCGGTGGTGCAATAGGTAGTGTGTGCGGCTCTTGTACATGAGTACAAGGATGGAATCCCTCCGCAGACCACTAAACATATCATTCGACGGCAGTCGTCTCGCTTAGTGACGGCGAGACACTCGAGAATTTAGCCCTGAAAAAGCTTCTCAAAAATACCGTTCGGAACCGGTGTAAAACTGTAGGTCCCAATCAGTGAATGTAAAACTAGAATGTGGTTGTGAGAAGCTCTCTCCAATTCTTTCAGGGGATGTAATGGGAAACAATTTATTTTATTTATATTTTTTATTAAACAGATACCTATTTGAAGGACCTTGAAAATATTTGCAAGGAATAACATTTTTTGTAAAAACGATGAACTAATTGTATCGAGCATAGTCTCCTTATGTTACGAAATAAAACGTTTTTTCCCGAAAAACTATATTTTATTCAAAAAGTCACAGAGTTGTCAAACTGCTCTCTATTCAGCTAACAGACAAAATGTTAAAACAATCAATTTAATAGAATGTATACGACCTGCTGCCCAACAATTTATATTAATCATACACATAAGAGGGTAAGTCGTCTATTTTTTTAAATTGGGCAGTTAACCGTCAAAATGTTGTGAGAATTTTAGAATAGTTAAAAGATTTGTTTTAAATATCTATGGAAAGCATAATTGTGAACAAATTTTAAAAGGAAACATCACTGTGCACCTCATGTGAGATGTTCTTCCCCAATTCCATCAAAGATTTCTAACAATCAATTCATACAATTTAGTGCAACTCTTTTCTATGGCCATCATGTGTAACTTCAATTCTGATCCTGACTGTACTATAAGTACATTTCAATGAATGTACTTATTTATACACACATACATAAAATGGGTATTTATAATATTTCCAAGTTTATGAGTATTTAAATTGAATTATAAATTTATACAGTAACGAGCTAAATCGGAGAATGATATATAATGTTAATTTAGGTATTAGAGCAATGTAAATTTAATATTATAAATTAGTAATTGATGCTCAAATCTACACACCCATACACACACACAATAAACATAAATCATTTGCAAAATCCGAAATTTGATTACATTTAAATTGCAACAATAGGTAAATTACCCATTAACGGGAGGTGTTACACATTAAATAAAAGATACTACTACTCCCCCTGCTGTTAAAAGGAAGCGGAACCGGAAACACAGACCTTGTTGTTGAAGGAAAACAAAATGCAATAATTGAAGACACAAGCAATAAACAACTTTCGTTTCTTTGATTTCCGCACTTTCCTCTACTCTTTGTATTCCCTCTTTTGCAATCATATTTCATATTAATAAAGTCCTTTTCCCTTTCTGCTCTCTTCGTTACAGTTGCCAAACAGCAGGTTGTTGCCTATACACAAAAATCACAAATTAAACATGAAAATCGTCATATACAATTGGTGCGGGAATATGGATTCCATCCGCGTAACAAAGCTACCGTGGAAGATGGTGATGTACTGCCAAGGAAATTTGAACCATTTCCGGAGAATATGTATGGCAGACCACTGGAGGAAATTGATCATTTCATCTATGAAGAGGTGAGTGAAATAATTAAATGTTTGAAATGAAAAATAAACGACAGAAAAACACAATTTCGTTGAATGTGCCAAAAGGCGACCGACCATGCCAACAAACAAACAATAAAAGGACACATTTTTATTATAGCAACTTTAGGTAATAAAAACCGATGGCCACCATTAAATAAAGACAATAAATGTTTTGAAATAAAATAGAAATTTTTGGTAAACCTACGAGTATAAAAACAAGGATAAAACATTTTATATTTATTAACCATAGACAAAAAAAAAATGTTAACATGATACCATAAAACGTATTATTTTAAACCATTGTGTGTGACACGTTTTTGATGTGACGACCGACCCCTTTTCAGATGACACAGCAGCATTAGATTCCAATGTCCCTTATCATTATGACAAATACCATCAAGTTGAGTAGTGCCAAGCATAAGACATGTAAAGAGAATTGTTTGTATCTACAAGGATAATGTGATTAAATTTGAACGAATTTGTTACAAAAGTTTAGGGATCACAAATAATATGAACAAAATTTGTATACCCTTTCGCATAGTATTGGGGGAAGGGAGAAGATATTTAGTCACTCGTGGAATATTAGTCAATTAACCCCATCTCCATCTGTCTGCATGCCCGTCTGTGTAAAACACTTAGCTTCCAAATAAAATGAATTGGAATTTGTGTGTTCTGCTTTAGTGGTCATCGCGGAATATGTATGTAAATGTTAACTTTCCCACAGTACCTTACGCAGGATTTTCTATCGGGGGGGAGGGGGGTGCCACTTGAAATTTAGGTTGGAAAATATCACTACGTCGAAAATCGCCACTGAAGGAACTAATTTCGGGGGGCCCGAGCGTCCGCCCCCCCCCCCCCTCCCTGCGTACGTGCCTGCTTTCCTATGTCCGCTAGTTTAATTTGTACCCTTTGTTATTTACAATCATCATACGCCTTGTGGCACGAGGCAACATTTATATTAATATTAATCATACGCACATGAAAGAAATTGGTAGAAATTGGAAGAAAAAATAGGATAAAAACTACAAACCCTCAAACGGAAACAAAAAATAGTTTTACGCATAAAATTTCTCAAAGTTTCAGCGAAAAAAACTAGCACACCGATAATATTTTTAACACAAATTGAAAGCAAACAACATTTGTATTACTGCAGTTATTGTAACCGAAGTAATGAAATAGCTCTCTGAAACTCATAATGAAATATGAAATAAAAACTCAAAAAAAAAACGTTTTAACGCAATTTTATTAAGTAAATAGCGTAAGCGAACAACTTTTGTATTGTTGAAAATTTTCAAATCACAGGACCGGTTGTTTTCGTCATATCAAATATTAGGATTTTGTATAGCAATTAGTTGCTAATGATACTTTTATTGGTAAAAGGTGATTTGGAACAAATGAAACGTTCACGACATCTGACTTTTAATTTCTATGGTAATGTAATTACATAGCTCTATTTTTAGAAAGTTTATGAGCTAAGTTCGGAGTTGGGGTATTTCGTGAATAAATAAAAAAAACCTGGACCGGATTTCTGTAACTTTTCAGCGATAAAACTTGGTAGTTACATTGTCAAAATTCGGAAATTTTGTATTGAAATTTCATGAATTTTGACAATTTAATTTCCGATTTGTATCGTTAAAAAGTTACAGAATTCCGGTGCAAATCTCTATAACTCAAATGAAATGTGAAAATTTTCTTCCAAGGAACTTCAGTACAAGTGCGTATAAATAAGAAAGAAACCCGTGCTTGTAATGGAATACAGCTGTTTACACGAGAGATTGAAGGAGGGGAGAACCCCGAACGACGACAACTGCAATTAGTGACAATGCAAACCAGTGACAATGCAAACAGTCACTGGCCTAGAAGGGCTAAGGCGCTGATGATAAGAGTCACAAACTTCGAAACAATCGTTCGCCAACGTGAGTTCAAATCCTGGTTCCAACTGTTTAAATTGTTTATAATTGCAGAAAAATACCCTGATTTGTATAGCTCAGACAATGGAAATATATTCCTCTATGAAATAATTTCACACCGTATCATGTATCAGATGTCAGTCCATTAGTGCCTATTAAGATTAATTATACGTGGCATTTAATATTACTTATACGCCATACACATAAATAAATAAATGGTTTCCCATTACATCCCATGAAGGGACTGGGGAGAACTTCTCACAATCACTGAGCTGTGCGCTTTCCAGTTTTCACTCACTGATTGGGACCTACAGTTTTACACCGATTCCGAACGGTAATTTGAGAAGCTTTTTCATGGCTAGATACTCGATAGTGTCGCCGTCACTATGCGAGGTGACCGCCGCCGAAAGAAAATTTGAAGGTGGTCAGAGCCGGGTTCGAACCCAGGATCTCATGTACAAGAGCCGCGCACACTAACCATTGCACCACCGACGGCCACATGTCTTACTGTAATCGTAATATAAAATACTACGAGGGCGCTCCCAAAACTAGCCGGCCCGACGTATAGATGGTGCCAGTAGTTTGAAAAAAAATATTTAGGTGAAAAGTGGCAATCTTATAAAACATATGTTTTAAGTTCCAAGGTGCCACGTTGTTTAGTATTTTTATTTGAGTCATCAAAAGTAAACGATGTCAGTGAATTTGTAAACATGGAACAAGTTGGTCACCGTTATGTAATTCAATATTCCCATTTGAAGGGTCTCAGTCCTAGCAATATTAAATCCGAGCTAGATTTTACTCTGGGGGAGTCTGCTCCTGTAAAATAGTAGGTACCAGGTCCTAAACGAGACCGAACGAGCTGCCAAGGCGAACACCGTAGTGATCGACCAATTGAGGTGTCCATGCCAGACATGGTTAAGAAAATCAACAAAGTGGTATTGGATGATTGTCAGCTGAAGGTGCGTGAGCAGCTGAAATGATAAATAAATAAATAAATTGTTTCCCATTACATCCCATGAAGGGACAGGGGAGAGCTTCTCACAATCACTGAGCTGTGCGCTTTCCAGTTTTCACTCACTGATTGGGACCTACAGTTTTACACCGATTCCGAACGGTATTGTGAGAAGCTTTTTCATGGCTAAATACTCGATAGTGTCGCCGTCACTATTCGAGGTGACCGCTGCCGAAACAAAATTTTTTTCTAAGGTGATCAGAGCAGGGATCGAACCCAGGATCTCATGTACAAGAGGCGCGCACACTACCTATTGCATCACCGACGGCCACGCAGCTGAAATGATAAGTATTTCAAAAAGTGTTGTACATCGTATAGTGACCGAAGATTTGAAGATGAGAAAGCTGTACGCTGCTCAATAAAGCTGTTCAATAGAGAAAAAACGGAGCCGTGAAGATGTTTCAGTAGTGTTTGGCGATATTTCACTGCAAGAAAGCCGAATTTTTGCGTCGATTTATAATTATGGATGAGACATGGATCCACCACTTCACACCTGAGACAGAGGAACAGTCAAAGCAGTGGACTGGAATGGGAGAATCGTGCCCAAAGAAGGCGAAGACAGTTCCATCTGCAGGCAAGGTCATGGCATCTGTTTTTTGGCATGCGCATGGGATAATTTTTATTGATTATCTTCAAAAAAGAAAACCCATCAACGGCGAATATTATGCTAATTTATTACAGCGTTTATGTGATGAAATTGTTGAAAAAGCATTTGGCGAAAAATAAGGTGTTGTTTCATCAAGACAATGCTCCAGTTCACACATTCACCATTGCGATGCCCGAAATTAGTGAATTAAAGTTCGAAGTGCTTCATCACGCACCTTATTCGCCAGATTTAGCTTCCGTGGACTATTTTCTATTTCCAAACTTTAAAAAATGGCCCGGTGGTAAAAGATTTGGCAACAACGAAGAGGTGAAGTCTGCGGTTGATGGGTATTTTAAGGAGTTTGACAGTTCTTACTATAAGTAAGGTATCGAAGCTATTGAATATCGCTGGAAATAGTGTATCGAGCTAAAAGGAGATTATGTTGAAAAATAAAGAACTTTTTTCCCAACTTTTTTTGTTAGGTCGTCTAGTTTTACATCAAACGATTTTGATACGATTTCTAAAAACTATGGGATTTTAGTCAATCTTATTATATGCTGATCATTTAAATTGATATGAATTATAGACTGATATTAATATAAATCATACGCCCCCCGTACATAGAAATGTTTAAATCGTTTTTTATTTCTTACATGAATAATTTCCCCAAATATTTGGCTAGTGCAAGTACTATATCTTGTGAATCAATTTAATCATTCTCAATCATATGATATCATATATCAATCAAACTGTTGAATTTTCACACAGAAAAATATGGAAAAAGATCGAAGTTATAGCAAATATTACATGAGGTGTCAGGGGACACCCGGTTTGGAACGAAGTTCCTTTCGCTATATATTATGTACTAGTTAGTTCCAACACGCCTAAGGCGCCTGTTGAAAAGTACAATAATTTAAATGGATCTTTAAGAAAATATACTTTTTGTAAATGATAAACTTTGTTAAGAATTTTTTTATTTATTGAATGTATTTTTTTAAAAACAAAGTATATTTTTAGGTGCTTTTTGTAAGAATATGTATTATATTTTCTCGAAAAGGTCCTTTTTAAAAGAGAGGTACTCCTTTTATTAAAAGATAATGTTTTTAAGCAAAGGTACTATTTTTAAGAAGAAGTACTTTCTGTAGGAAAAAGTCATAAGAGTACGATTTTTTTTTTACAAAGTACTTTTTTAAGAACAGATACTTTTTAAAGAAGTGATACACTTTTTAGGAAAAGGTTATTTTTTTAAGAAAATATACTTATTTTCAGAAGGGCTACTTATCTCAAGAAAGGAAAAGAAAAGGTATTATTTTATTTAAAAAAAAAAAGTACTTTTAAGAAAAGGAATTTTTGTAAGAAAAGATGTTTTTTTAAGAGAAGGTTTTTTTTTAAGAAGAAAAGGTTTTTTTAATAAATTGGAATTTTTTTAGAATTGGTAACTTTTTACAAGAACAGGTACAATTTTAAGAGTAGGTACTTATCCCCAGAAACGTTATTTTGTTTTACATAAAAGGTACTCTTTAAAGAAAAAGGTAGTTTTTTTTAGGAAAATGCAAAAATTGTAAGATAATGTACTTTTTTAAGAAAAGGTATTTATTTAAAAAATACTTTTTTCAGAAAAGGTACTTCTTTAAGATAAGGTATTTTTTAAGAAAAGATACTCTGTTTCAAAGTATGAATGGGGTATTGTTTTTGAGAACATTTACTTTTTTTAAGAAAACGCACTTATTTAAGAACATTTTATTTTTTAAACTTCTTTCACTTTGGCTTTTCAACATTTACCTTTTATTCGGTTCAAAACTAGAATATGTAATAAACAGGCTCCACCTAGATAATTTCCCAGTAGACAAGAAATTTCTCCCCATATGTTAGTCTAGACACAAACCAAATGAAAAGTACGAGTGTAGGAGTAAGTGTGCTGCCAAATGTAATTCCATGCTCAGATTTGTATTTCATGGATTTGGCAGTCTTGCACTTTGGCTTTCTAAACTTACATTTTATTGGGTTCAAAACTACAATATGTAATACACAGGCTGCACCTAGAAAACTTCACTTTAAACCAAACCAAACCAAAAGTACCCAATATAGTTGACAATAATGGGTTGTAATAAAGTAGTTGAAAAAAAGTTGTTTAACATTTTTTCATTTAGCCCCCATCCCTCAACGTGCGATAAGGAACTTCGTTCCAAAAATAAACGGAGATTAAAACTATTTGAAACATATGTATAACCACGGCCGTCGTTGATGCAAGAGTCAGCGTGCGCTACTCTTATGCATTATAAAACGGGTTCAATCTCTGCACTTTTTTCCACAGAAGAATATTTTTCGATTTCCTTTGAGCTATACAAAAAAGGGGTTTTTGTTTATATTCGCCTCTGGGAGCAACAATTTGTACCCAGACAAGTAGACAACCATTATCAAATGTGACCCGCAAATAAGGGATTCGATCAACCCTCCAGCGGAAAGTACATGGTCAAGCGCAAACATCACAGTTTATAAGAAACTCTACCCAAACCCTTCACGAGATGTAATGGGAACAATAATTGAATTTTATGAGCCATGTGAGGATGTTTACATCTTAAGTGAACCTAGTTAATCATTTAAACAAGATAAAGCTATCCGCCTGATGGAGAGAGGAGACTAGTGTAACTTTAGGAACGCATAATACAATTACCATTTATTTGCTAAAGAGATAATGAGCTTAAGTACTAAGTAGTAAAGTTCTTTACATGGTAGGAGCTGCGTTATTCAATGCCGATATTAATCACATTGGGCTGTTACTATCAATCATACGCATCAGTTAATATTAATCATAGGCATAGAACAATAATTTTTTCAAATGAAATTTTCCAGATAGGAATTTGACATATTTAGGTCATTAGCAAAATTATATAGAGCCAAATAATAATACTGCTTAAGTATTCACAATAGCATTTTGCTTTTAAATTTTTTTTTAATAATTTTCTTTTAAATATTTTAAGTTTTACACAAAATATATTCTTAAATAATTTACACAAAATCAGACCATCTTTTAGAAATAAATCAAATAGAAATAAATCATTTTTAAATTCTAAATAGAGTCACTTTATACGTCTATGTAACAAACTTTTTATATCCTAGTGCTTATCTAATATTAATATTAATCATACGTTACAGTTAATATCAGACATACGATAATATTAATCATACGACATATATTTTTTTTTATATTATTGTCTGAATTGCGATCATGCATAAGGATTATGCATAAGGAAATTTCTATAGGACCATTTGATAACAAATATTAAGTATTTAAGACACCATTTATTTTAAATTATATACGAAAATAAATCGCCCTTATTACGTTGTCGTCGTCGACTCGTAGCCGTTTTTGTCATCATAACTTCGTTTCAACATCGTCGTCACATCAACGCTGTTTTCGACTGTTTATCGATAACTTATAAAAAACATAAACAAAGCTATCAATTTGAATGCATGAAAGCAGGAAGAAGAAGACATTTTCCATTTGTACTTCAATTATTTAATTTGGTGAAAGTTATTGAAGTTCCTAAAAAGCCGATAATTTTAGCAACAATATGGACTCCGATTGATAGTTATTGGGTCTAGATGCTCTATGCAACCATATTAGGCGCATGGAAGCGGGGCATTGACCCGATCGCACGATGGAGGCACATACACACTTTTCGGGTCCAAGAGCTGCATGTATAGCAAGAGAAAGTACAAAATGGTAATTAAGAAATGATCGATCAAAATATACAATGCATGTATAGCAAGAGAAAGTACAAAATGGTAATTAAGAAATGATCGATCAAAATCACAATGGAACAATCAATTATCTTAAAAGATTTGAAATGTATGTTTCATTTTCTGTTTGCAAGATATGAGAGTAAAATGGATACACGTCAATTGCTGACGCATGGGACATGAGCGCATGTTATACAACATGGAAGCGAACACGTCCAAGACTAGTGGACTCTTGACACTGGAGACACCGAGGCCAGTAGTTCTAAGTGATTTAATAGCAGCATCTAAGTTTGTTTCTGGGCAGTGGCCGTGTTAACTTCTCAGACAACAATTACCAAAATAGGGACGTTGGATTCACATAACAATAAAACAATCAAATACCCAATATTATTTTACATACCCAAATATATTTACATACATGTATAAATTCAAATTATTAAAATAGGGGCAATACATTAGCATTAAAACGAACAGTTTGTTCATGGCATTTTCAGTCAAACAATTCCATTTACATACTTGCCTACGCATAATGTATATCCTGCCCTGGAACACTCTTGCAAGTCCTCTTTGGAATTTTTCCTTCAAAAGTTACGAACTTTAAATTTTAATTTTGTTAATCGATCATCCAAAAATAAACTCCGCAAATTTTTGTAATTAAGAAAAAATTTATGTTTTTCTTCAAATCGTTACGAAAAGCTGTCGACAAAAATAGAGTAGTTTCACTTCAACATCGACGTCAATTCTATTTACAAAATATCATATATGTATCGACAGTCGTCGATAGTGATCGATAGCGACTACACACATACCGATTTTCAACCGACGACACAAGACGACGTCGACAACTGTTATATGGGTGAAAAGGTCGTTTCCATTAAGAAATAAACTTGGTTTATGTTGTAAATAGCGCTGATTTAATATCGCAGAATCTTTGTTTTGTTATCCAAATTTTGGTCAGATTAAGCTGTTAATAATAATATTAATCATACGTATAAATTAATATTAATCATACGTATGAATTAATATTAATCATACGCATAGATAAACCACTTTTTTTATATTTTCTGAACACCCGAAAATCTTCAGAATTATAGTTCTTTAATTAATTTTCCTTCTACTGAATTCACTCTAAATACACAATGCAGAGTCCCAATGTTGGCCTCTTTGTACCTTTATTACTATTAATCACATGTTTGTTTATCACATGCATGATAAATTACATTTTGAGATTTGTTTTTCTAAAGTGCGACCTTTATGCTGTCATGCGGACAAAACTATCTAAAGGGTTTTCCAAGTTAACTGATATGATTTCCAGGTAACGTTTTGGCCATTTGTACTATATGTCATGATGTGTCATTTTTCCCCATTGTATTCAGTAATGTTTACAATTTACAATCATGGAGAGATATACGCAAGACCAACGTTTACAAATTATTAAATTTTTTTTATCAAAATAATCGTTCTCCAATTGCAACTTTTCGTGCGCTTTTGCAATTGTATGGTCGTAATAATTGTCCACCTATGCTCGCTATTCGTCGAATTGTTGCAAATTACGAGCGTACATTTTCTGTACATAATGTTCAAGTGCCAATAAATAAAGAACCGCTCGAAGTTATGAAAATATTGATGCCGTTCAGGCAAGTGTTGCTGAAGACCGCCACTTATCGATTCCAAGACCTTGTCAACAATTGGGACTGTCTCAAACCACAACCTGGTGAATTTTGAGGAAGGATTTGGGCTTGCAACCATATAAACTTGTTGTCACTCAAGAACTGAAGCCATTGGACCATTGCCATTGGCAACAACCGAATTATTGCGACAAAAGTTTGGAGATTCGATTATTTCAAGAAATTATGACATTGAATGGCCTGCAAGAAGTTGTGATTTAACACAATTAGACTATTAGACTTGTGGGGTTATTTGAAGTCATTGGTATTTACCAATAAACCAGACTCTCTTCAAGCTATACAAGTCAATATTGAACGTGCTGTTCATGACATACGACTTGATTTAGTGGAAAAAGTGTTCGAAAATTGGGTTCATCGAATTCGCAAAATAAGACGTGTAGGTCATTTGAAAGACGTTTTATTCAGAACTTAATTGTATCGATTGTACTTCACATTAAATAAAAAACATTTGAATTTCCTTAACAATTAGTGGGTTTTTTTTAATAAATCATATCACTCATATTGGAAAACCCTATACAATTATAACATAATTTCCTCTACGTGTATTCGATTATAGCAAGTAGAATAAAAATTTAATTTTAAACGGGTTTGAATTATACACAAAATATATTGTTAAATAATTTATACGAATTCAGACCATCCTTTATCACAACGAATGTAGACGTAAACTTTATTTCAATTCTAATTGTCATTATCACAATGTCCAGTTAGAGCTAAAGGCCATAACTTACTATCCTAGATAGTCATTGAATTCATTTGAAGTGAATTTAACCCAAAGGAAAAGAAAGAAATCTTAATTATTCAGTGTACATCAAAATTTAAATACAACCCTGATCGCAGAGAGACAATAAATGTTTTGAGAAATTTAAAAAAATTTCCACGTCTGACAGACCTAGCACATTTTCTGCGATTCATTTCACTCTCAGCCCAGACTATCGGATTAAGTCTTTACACGAGCGTCTTTTGGCATAACGTTGAACTAAATACGATGGTGCGTCAGGGCCTAAACCAACTGGTAAAGATCAAATTCCATACAAACTGCAGGTGAAATTTTTACTCAGTTTTAACTTAACCTGAGATGCTGATAGTGGGGTTAAATAGTACTATTTTATACATAAAAGTAGCTTAGTTTTGAAATCCTAGTTGTCTATTTAACATTAATTATCAATTAATATCAATCATACGTTGCAGGTAACATTAGTCATATGTTGCAGATAATATTAATTATACTTAACCTGACCAACTGTGTTTGATCGAATAGCAGGATTTTGTTGTTTTCAACAAATGAGTTAACATTTAAATAAATAAAATATAAAATTTAAAAATACTTTAAATTAGATTTAAAAATAAACCGCCTAATTCATAAAAAGTTGTGAGAGGTTTGAGAGACGTTTTTTGTATGATAAACTGTCTCTCAAACCTCTCACAACTTTTTATGAATAAGGCCGAAAATACATAAACAATTAACTATTGTAATAAGAAATAGATATTGAATTTGAATTCGGCGACTCCAGTGTAATTTGAAACTAGTTAGTTATGAGATCTGTTTCAATTTTTTGCCAATAACAAGCATCTGATTCCGCTACCTTTGTGGCCCATCCGACGGAAAAAAATTAAATATGTATGTATATCAGATTATTGTGAAGCAAAATCGACAAAATCCCACGTCAAGTTATTTTAGTTAGCGACACATTTGAACACATGTCAGTAGCCTACAGCTAATCCTCTGATGATGAAGTTCACAAACTTCGAAACGATCGTCTGACAATTCGAATTGGAATCCTGTTTGTGATTGTTGAAAATGGTATATTAAAAAATTTAACTTCCAAGCTAACTTATAAAGGGTGTCTCAGTATGAAAGCACCTTTTAATTTTAAAATAAACACACGTGTTTTTTAATATTGTTGTGATTTGTTTATTGGATTGTAAAGAAGACATGCTTCGATTAAGTATGGAATAAAATATCCATCAAACGCGCCCCCACGGCTCTGATGACAGGCCATTATTCTTTTAATGAAATTTTCCATGATTTTTTCACAGAGATGTGACTGTATCTCAGCGATGACACGTTGGATCTCGGATATGAACTCAGGAATAGTTTGTGGTTTATTCGAATAAACCCGAGATTTCACAAAACCCCAAAGACAGAAATCCCAGGGCATTAAATCGCATGATCTTAGTGGTCAGTTGACATCAGAATTTCTTGAGATAATTTGTTCTGGAAATTGTTGCTACAATAAATCGATGGTTTCATGAGCGGTGTGGCAGGTGGAGCCGTCTTGCAGAAACCACATGTCATCCAGATCCGTGCCGTCCAGTTGAGGCCACAAGAACTCCGTTATTATGTTCTTGTAACGAATGTCGTCACTGCAATTTTCAATCTTCAAAAATTTAAGGCCTCATCACGCCGCCGGACCAAACTCCGCACCAGACAGTTGCTCGTTGTGGATGCATTTGTTTCTCATGGATTGCATGAGCCCCAAATTCAAAATTTTTGCGTATTCACGAAGCCTTTCAGATGGAAGTGCGCTTCATCGGGGAAGATGACTTTATTGAAAAATTGGTATTGACTTCACTTTGCCCCATTACCCATTGATCAAATTGACTGCGCTTTCCATGGTCTGCAGGTTTAAGTTCCTGAGTAAGCTGAATTTTGTACGTATGAAGGTCTTTTGTCAAAATTCGTGAAATTTGAAGTTGTTGAGAATGATGGTGAATTGATGTATTCGGGGTTTCGGCGACGCTCTCGTTTACAGCAGCAATGTTTTCAAGAAACCGAACGGTACGTTGACGCACAAGAGTCTTACTGTCCATAACCGACCCAGTTTCTTCAAATTTTTTTTGAAGGTGCACTTTCTCGACTGGAAATTCTTAGAAGTTTGCGAGCGGTTTCACAATTTTACAAGTTTTCATAATTATAATGCGTTGTTCTTCCGTAAAACGCTTCAGTTTTAATAATCGGAATAAACAGATATAACAGCTACCAAATTTCAGAGTTGCCACTTGCACAGAAAAAATTGGCACTAAATTTAAAAAGTTGAATATTACTAGACTTTTTCTAAACACAAAAAAGTAATAAAGATCAGAGTTCGTATTTACCCCCCATGAGTAACCCCTGAGGGTAATGGGTAATCGTGATGGGTAATTCCCCATTTCGTGGGTAGCTACCCATTAGTTTTCCCATTGCCCTGAGGGTAATGGGTAATCATGATGGGTAATTCCCCATACCCTGCGGGTAATGGGTAAACGATCGCTACTGGGTAACCCAGGGTAACTGGGTAACCCAGGGTAACTCATTACCCACGAAATACGAACCCTGATAACGAGGGACTTCTTTGTAAAAAGCGGGATTGGAATCCAAGGCGGGATGAGACATAGAAAAGCGGGATAATCCCGCCAAAAGCGGGATGGTTGGTCAGGTTAATTATACTATTAAAACAGCGATCACTCCCATTTGTTCATGAGGAAAATTCAGTACATCATTTATTAAGAAATCTTAATTATTCAAAAAATCATTTCCATTAAATTGTACACGAAAACAAGTATGTAATCCCACAATTTACACAAATTTTAAGCAACCTTTGGCAGAGCCCATTATGAAATGAACTTTAAATTATGTTGTAATTAGTGGTGTTGTGTATGTATATCGTTGTAGCTTCGTTGTGGCATACAAACGTTGGGGCCATTAAACTGATAATAATAATATTAATCATACGTTTCAGTTAATATTAATCAGACATTTCAGTTAATATTAATCATGCGTTTCAGTTAATAATAATCATACGTTTAAGTTAATATTAATCACACGCTTAAGTTAATATTAATCATACGTTAAAATTAATATTAATCATACGCATAGACGAACTACTTTTTAAAGTATTATTTTCTGTATAGAAATCGCGCGGGAAATTCTTTTTTTATATTTCTTTTACTGATTTTATGTTTAATGTTTTCCCCCAGTCCAAGCTGTTTAATTGTTCACTTATCTTGTCGCACCCAATATTGAAATGAATGAAATAAATCGAATCTAGTACTTAAATGCGAGCCATTAAACGCTGCGCTCTCATTTTAAATGAACAAATCATTGAACATGTATTAACTGATAAATTAAAATAAATTGTCGTCTCCCTAATTGACAGTGATTTTTATTTGTTTATACCTATTTAAATATACATACACAACACATCCAGTCTGTGTTTGTAGTGTCAGAGTTACGGTTATATATTTAAACTTGTATACATATACATATGTATGTATGTATGTAAATGCACGTCCTAGTGGCAGTGTATGAGAGTATATAAATTACAAAATAAATTGCCAGCTATCGATTCATATTTTAACACTACAAAACCAAACAATCATTTAATGTCACTTTCATTATAAATATTATAAAAATACATTATACTTTGGTCATTTTCTTGGAAGTCCTAAAGCTTCTATTTTGCCCCCGCTTCTCTTTACGCTGTCCCATTTATATAAATATATTTAAAGAGCATTTCTCCCCTTCAACGCTTGGCAATAACTCTTGGAGGAATAACACAATAAAGAAAAACACTTTACGTACGTCCGTACAAAAAGAGGTGGCGAACAACAAAACGCGAAGGAAACGGAAGTGATGGCTGGCACAAGGATGTCTCGGTGTGTATGTGTGTTATGCGAGCGAGAGTAAATGGTATTTGGGTTAGTGTCGCTGTCGCTGTCGTTGTCGTTGCAGGTTGTTATGTTTGTATTAGAATTTTCTATTATAACCACATCTGATTATTTATTGTGGGGGATTACATTTAATGTTCTTTATCTTTAGGATTGAGTTTCCCCCCTCCGTGTGTCGTTACTTTGTTATCTCTTTCATAATGTTTACTACACAGAATATTTATTGTTGTCATCTTGTGATAGGATTCGTAGTTCTTCTCGGTCTGCCAGTTTTGTATAGCAATTAACTGGCAATGATACTTTTATTGATAAAAGATGTTTTGACAAAAATAAAATATCGTTCACGACTTGTTACTTACAATACCTAGAGAAATGCAATCTTACCTAAATCGATCGTTAAGGAGTTAAGGAGCTGAAAGTTCGGAGTTAATGTGGTGTTTCGTGAATAAAAGGATTTGTAATATGGAGTATTAAAGTTGCACGTCAATAATTGTGTACTAATATTAATTATACGTAGCCTTATAATATTACTCATACACCATACAAATCTCTTAATGTAGTGGTAATATAAAACAAGATATCATATGGTTTTGTTATGATTTCTAACATCTACGGGTTTTGTATTTAGCAAACGTCATGAATCATTATAGTTATGATACGAGTATGATGATCTTAAGCTCCAACTAACATTTAGCATACGGTTAAATTGTTATTAATTATAAGTTTATATTAATAACAATTATACGCCCAGTATAGCGAAAGATTTCAGCCGCTTTTCAGTTCGTACAGAATTAATTTTCACAAATGTTTCGTCATATCAACACATATTTTACACAGTACTATATGTTGCCATTAAACTGAATCATTCTCAATGAAATTATCATACAAGAAGCTACGTTAAAGCTACCATAACAATTAACAAACAATTACTGTAAGAAAATCAATATTAATAAGATTTTCCAACTCGCATCTATCCTTTGATTCCCTGTTAGTCAGTGTAATTTCACTAATCATTCTAACAAAATCCATAAAAACTTAAACAAAAGTAGTAACGACCTTAACTTCCCCCCCAAACTTACGCGTCCGCATGACTCGCAAAATCGAAATAACGTCCTTATTCACCATTAATCATTATTTTCTGTTTCCTCATTGACAAAACACTATGATTTCTCATCTTTGACTGCAACAGAATAGACCATTTATCCTGTCCATGACTTTTAAGGGTATAAAGTGATGATTAAGCGAAAAGTATGCCCTCAAACACAATTGAATAGAAAAGGGAATTGCATGGTTCTTGTTCTTGTTTAAACGCAAATAACTGATTGTAGTGCTTTGATATCTCGCTCTCTCCACTAGGAAAATATAGGAAAGTTCCGGAGAAAAACGGAAATATTACATACGTTAACCGGATATCATCCGTTTGGTGAAAAATGTTGTTGTGTAACGCCAAAATTGTAATGGGTGTAATTGGGTCAATATGTGCAATTTTCAAATCGCAAATTGGACGAATATGATGGAATGTGATTAAAACGAAAAGGTTTTCTTTGATCGTTAATGGTCATACAACGAGGGCGGTCCCAAAACTAGACGACCTAACAAAGAAGACACAAAAAAGTTGGGAAAACATTTCTTTATTTTTCAACATGATCTCCTTTTATCTCGATACACTTTTTCCAGCGATATTCAATAGCTTCTACACCCTGTTTATAGTAAGAACTGTCAAACTTCTTAAAATACCCATTAACCGCAGACTCCACATCTTCATTGTTGTAAAATATTTTACCACCGAGCCATTTTTAAAGTTTGGAAATAGGAAATGGTCCGAGGGAGCTAAATCCAGCAAATAAGGTGCGTGATGAAGCAATTCGAACTTTAATTTATCAATTTTGGCCATCGCAATATATTAGGATAATATTCACCGTTGATGGTTTGTCCTTTCTGAATATAATCAATAAAAATTATCCTATGCGCGTCCCAAAAAACACCCGCCATGACCTTGCCTGCAAATGGAATCGTCTTCGTCTTCTTTGGACATGATTGTCCCATTCCAGTCCATTGCTTTGAATGCTCCATTGTCTCAGTTGTAAATCGGAGAGTAATGACGTATAGAGCTTTCAGAGTTCTCATCTGACATTTCGTTTCCCACTCTTCGTGGTGCGGTCGGTGCGATAGGGCGTTTCTTGGCGTAAATTGACTTATTCCAGATGGAATTACAAAAATTGTTGACTTAAATTTTTCATGTCGTTTTGATGAAAAACTTCGAAATTGAAATGTATTTTGATTTTTTTTGTTATATTTTATTGTTAGTATATATTTGTGGTGTATTTAATGTTAATGCCCAAAACGAAATGCAGTTGCTGATTTATTTTTGGATGGTTTGAGCCATTGCCTCTATCTGGTAATGTTAAAGCAATAGTTTACAACATCCAACCGCCCATCTGCAACACACCAAATGTCATCAATTTACTGAGAGAGTTGGCGTCTCTATACGTCATTACTTTATGAGTGAACCCATGTCTCATCCACGCAAAAATTCGGCTTTATTGCGGTGAAAGATCGTCAAACACTCTACTGAAACAACTTCAGGACGCTGTTTTAGCTCTATTGAAAGCAAGCGCGACACCCATCTTGCGCACACCTTTCTCATCTTCAAATCTTCGGTCAATATACGATGTATAGCAATTTTGGAAATGCCTATCAGTTCAGCTAGCTACCGCATCTTCGACCGACTATCGTCAATACCATTTTGTGGATTTTCTTAACCGTGTCTGCCGTGGACACCTCAATTCATCGACCACTACGGAGTTCGTCTTGGCAGCTCGTAGGGCCCCGTTGAAGCTCTGCTACCCAACAATTTACAGTCGTAAACGAAGAAGCAGACTCCCCCAGTGTAGAGTCTAGCTTGGACTGAGACCTTTCAAATGGAAATATTGGATTACATAACTGTGACCAATTTTTCCAAGGTTACAAATTCACTGAGATCGTTTACTTTTGATGGCTCAAATAAAAATACTAAACAACGTGGCGCCTTGAAACTTAAAACATATGTTTTATAAGATTGCCACTTTTCACCAGAATATTTTTTTTTTCAAACTACTGGCACCATCTACTGGGACCACGTTAGTTTTGGACCGCCCTCATACAACTTTCAAGGTCTGATACTGGTTTTCGTTAGAATAATCGATAATTCAGGAAAGCACACTCACCGGCATGACTAGTTTCGATCGCCGTGACAAATACATCGTCAGATGCCTACTAATGTGCCTGAATTTGTAGCATTGGAAAGATCGAAAATCCCTCAGTTCCTCAGATATTCCTTTGAAATATTCAAGCTCACATCTAATAATATAAAGCACGTTTAATATCCATCATATTTAGAAATGTAATTTTAATAGATTTTCGTGGCACAAACTAGCGTTTTTTGGGGAATTTTAAATATATCTAATAGTCTTATCGCTTGCTGCGTATAATTAATATAATTTATTCAAACGTATACGTTATATTAATTTAGCTAATGTACTTATATGTGAAATGAGCGATTTTATGTTACACAGTTTGTTAAAGCATAAAATAGTAGCTCCATTTTGAAAGCCAATTATTTACAAACAACTTAGTTACATTGCTAGAGATGTTGTTGTTAATGGTGACCTATAACGGGTGTTTTAAATACAGGTATATTTTTAAATCATATATTATTTTGACATTAATAGCATTTCTGTTCGAAATATTGACTATCTGTCAAGATCATACTTCCGAGGACCAAAATGAGTCGCTTTACGCTTGAACAACGTTGGAAAATATTGTAAACTTGTTTCCAAAATTAGTGCTGTATCGCCCAAACTGTGCGCTCCTGAAAATAAGTCAAGTACCCACCACGTATGCGGTACGCAAGATTGTGCAGACTGGTTTGCTAGTGCACTACGCTCAAAGTCCCCGTCGTTGCACAGTGCGTACCGGTGTAGGCGAAAGTGTGCAACTTAATCCAAGCGTGTTCCATAAATGATGGGTATATCATGAGTTTATTTCTAATAAAGTCATAATATACCATAACAAATTAAATTTATTTCTTTTAATTCAAAAATATACAAATATAAAATGAATTAAATAAAAATAATTCCGTAGAGCTTCCCGCACTCAGAAAATCTGATTTTTAAAATTAGTTTCTCTATGCGTATGATTAATTTTAATCTAAACATATGTTTAATTTTATTATTATCAGCCTCTCGACAGCAAACGTTGTTAGGAATCAAATTAACAAAAACCCGAAAAGAAAATTGATTTATAGGCAAAGCAACAACGATTTTATTTTGGGGTGATCCAAAAAAAAACCTGCCCATGTGGTTTTTTAAAACGTATGCCTATTAAAACGTATACTTTATATTAATTATACACCATTTATAACTTAATATACGAAACTTTTTAATTGTTGAACTGTAAATACTTAAAAAATACTTTATTATAACGTTGTTGACAAATTAGTTCATAGCTCACGCTAAATTTGTAAAATATATTCTCGACGGCAAACCGAGTCCAAGATCGAACTAATGAAAACGTGACATCTACAATGCGGACTTGATTTTGGATTTAATACACATTTCTTCGTATACGTAATATTAATTATTAACACGTATACATTAGGAATGCTAAACAGGATTGATTTTAATAAATCACGGGATTCGGGATTTTCGAAATCCCGATCGCGAAATCCCCGGATTTTTTGGGATTCTATTTTTAAATTTTTTTGAGAACAGGTCTATTTTACGGCTTACACTCCAAAAAAACAACCACAAGGGGGGTAGAATTCGTTATTTTAACCAAAAAAAGTAAAATAACAAAATCGGGGCAAAAATTCATAGTTTCGGAGTTATGGGCCCCGAAATTTCGGATATGTGAGAGGGTTATGGCGTTAACGTACCGTGTAAAGCCATTGATATCAGGTTTTTGTATAAAACATTTCAAAACAAACTCATAAAATAATGTAACACTTGTTGATAAGTCGCTTAGTTATCGAGTTAACGGATGTTGTCATTTAGAAAAATTATCGATTTTTTTTACTTTTCTCAAACAAAAACAAAAATTATTTGAAAAAAAACCGCGCAATTTTTCGAATATATTTTTTTCAAATAAAAACAAAAATTATTTTAAAAATTTTTTTAAATTTTTGTTCGAGAAACGTAAACATGCAATAACTCGATAACTAAGCGACTTATCGAAAAAAGCTACATTATTTTTTGAGTTTGTTTTGACTTGTTTTATACAAAATGGATATCAATGGCTTTACACGGTACGTTAGTGGAAAAAGTATCCGAAATGTCGGGGGTCCATAACTCCGAAACTCGATTTTTGTATTTTACTTTCTTTGCTTAAAATAACATGTTCTACCTGACGCAATAATTTTTTTAATGTTTGGAGAGTAAGCCGTATAATAGATATATAGCCAAAATTAGCTTACGTTAAGATGTGTTATTAAACCTTTTGTAGAGCCGCCATTGGTTTTTAAACCTTTTTTGCACAATTTTCATTTTGCTTGAGGTGCATCTTTCGACTCTCCCAAAAAATAACACCACACTGAACTTTTGTCATTGTTTTTAGTATTATGTTTTTCAAAATTAATAATAATCCCGAAAATTCCGGGAATTTACTTATTAAAATCCTGGGATTCGGGATTCATCATCCCGAAAAATCCTGGGATTTCGGGATTCGGGATTTCCCGTTTGGCATCCCTAGTATACATTATATTAATTTATATAACTATTAATACGTATGCGTTATATTAATTATACAGAACTTATAAATTAATATATGAATAATATATTAATATTTTTTTTAATTGCAAATACTTAAAACATTTCTTCTCATAACGTTGTTCATAAATTAGTTCATAGCTCATGCCAAAGTTCTAAATGGTGTCCCGGACAACAAACCGAGTTTAAGATCGAACTTAGAAATCATATGGGGACAATATTCACTTGCAGAGGTGTTAAAGGAAGACTTGATTTATAATTTAAAGCATATTTCTACATCTAATCGCTTATTGCGTATACGTAATATTAATTATTGAAACGTATAAATTATATTAATTAATAGAATGCCAGCCCATCTTTAGTTAATTGCCTTCAAACTTAAAAACCCCCCATTACAGCTCATGAAGGGGAACGGGAGAGCCTCGCAACATTAGTGAGCTATGTGCTTTCTATTCTTAAACTCAATGATTGGGACCTACATTTTTAGATGGATTTAATTATAAAATTCTTAGGCATATTACTTTGGATGATGTTATAATCTAGTTGTCGACTAGACCCTGGTAAGTAGCACAAATTGTACATAGAATTAAGCAAAACGGGGAAAATGCTTCTCATCTGTAGAGCGGAGAAAAATTTGAAAATGTCTACCTATATTGCACAGCTAAAAAGAGCTTTAAGAATAACAGTTAATTTGGAATTTCATGTGCCACTAAATTCCTAAGGTGTACACTCTTTTGCCAGTACCAAAATATTCCTGAAGCCGTGGACTATATAGGTTGCTACGCTGGTATATGGACAATAAGGTAGTCTATGGTTTCTGATCTATTCAACTAATATTCAGCTTTTTTTCGTAGACCGTAGACTTGTTACATGGTTAGAGTCAACAAGTATATTAAGTACTTCGTCTCTTACGACATCTATAAAATCAATTCCTTTGAACCTACCCAGTCCAACTAAATTGATTGTAGAGCTCGTTAAAATATAGTATTCGGTTCTTTTTGAATTTTTTACGAAACTGATGTTTTTCACACATCTGAACAGAATGCTGAAGACATTTTTATAAGTTTTTACATCATATAATGAACTTTGGTGGTGTTACAACCGTCAGAATTTTACCCATAAGCATTTTGATATTACTGACTGTGTATTCACCACAACATTATTGTGTAAATCAATTATTTCATTAAACATCGAAAGCCTCACAGCTTCCATTCGCCAATACCTCCCTTAAATGATTTCCGGCATCCCAAATTCAGTGTTAGGAGACTCCGAACTAATAAAAAACATAAAGTAAAAATTTCGACAGAATCAACAAAATTTATGCAAATCCCATTTAATCGATGCGAGATGTAACAACAACAATAACAAAAATAACAAAAATAATCCCCATTTAAAAGTCAAATCAGCTATAGCAACAAAGAAGTGATTTTAATTTCTCAAAATATAAAACAACCATGAAATAAATTATCGGATTGGATGGCAATCAAATGAAGGGTTTGATGTTTAATTAGCCCAAATACACAGTCCTAAAGTCAACGAAGCAACAATAACGCAACACGCTCAAATACTTCAACAGGCCAGCAGGAAAAGTTACGGCCGTAATCCCCGCCAAATGGATTAAACTCAATATTATTGTTCTTTTTGGGAGCTCGCGTGTATTTGTGAGTGTGTGCGCGGTCCTACTTGTCAACCGGCCCCACCAAAGGAAAAAAGGCCCAGCTGTAACTTTCAAATGTTCAAAAAAAAATAAAACATGAAAAAAATCAGTAGCCAAACAACCAACCGTAATTCTTCCCAAAAAAAACGAAACCTTCCACTAAACACTGAGTGAGTGAGTGAGTGAACGAATGAATGAGTGAGTTGGTCATTCAGTCTGGCAGTGAGTGAGTGAATGAATAAGTGTCTGTGTTAATTTAAATAAATGCCATGAGCACATTATGGCCTTAAACTTTTTTTCTTCTTTTTGTTGTGTAACATTTCATATTTAAAAAAAATGAAAAGAACAATTTTTTCCTACTCTGCATTTGTGCCAATTACAAATGGCAAAAAGAGCGAAGAAAATATGTCATCACGAAATGCAAGATGGAAAGTGAACAGAAGAAAAAAATGGAACAACAGCAAAAACAATTGACGTTTCATGTGGCTCAGAAAAATCACGGGAAAAAGATGGGGGTTTTCTATATATGATATACAGACATCTGGCGTAGGATGAGCGAAACGACTTTGGGGAACTGTACATGACAGAACAGTGAATGGCATTGAAATTGATAAAACTTTAGAATTATTAAGTGTATTTAAGGTATTGGCTCCTAAACGTATAAGTGTTATTAATTGAACGTTTTAAAAATTATTAAAAATATAACTCATACGCCAGAGGCAACCAACTTTCAAGTACACAAATAAGCCATTTAGTCACGGAATTCTAACTTAAATACATTTTTAATAAATAAAGGGTAACATTTTCCAATACATCATACAAACGAGAGACAACTTCACATCAGTACCCAGTCGGAAATTTTGTCTTGAAGACATTGTCAGTAGTATTTCCTTAGAACCATATCAGTAGGTGATGACAATTTATATAAGACGTCTTCTTGACATGTCACTAGTTTTGACTTAAGTGACATAAATTGTGAAGGGGCTGACAATCTATGTAAGACTGTCCTATTAATTTGTCAGCACTATGTCATGGCTGACTCTTACTGAGGCCAATGCTGAATGTCGATCGAAGAAGTCTTTATCATGTGTCAACTGCGAGTCATGAGTGTAGGAAAAAAAATTACATTAAGTATCAGGGGACGCCCGGTTGGGACCAAGTTCCTTTCGCTATATATTATGTACTAGTCAGTTCCAACACGCCTAAGGCGTGTAATGTAAAATGATAAACTTTTTTAAGAAAATTCTAAGAGTATGAAGAAGTAGTACTTTTTTTAAGAACAGGTACTTTTTAAAGAAGTGGTACTATTTTTAGGAAATGGTTTTTTTTAAGAAAATTTACTTATTTTCAGAAAGGTTACTTATCTCAAGAAGAGAAAATGTATTATTTTATTTTTAAGAATAGGAATTTTTGTAAGAACAGTCATTTTTTTAAGAGAAGGTAGTTTTCGAAGAAAAGGGTTTTCTTAAGAAATGGGAATTTTTTTAGAATTGCTCCTTTTTTCAAGAATATGTACATTTTTTAGAGTAGGTACTTATCTCAAGAATAGTCATTTCGTTTCACAAAAATGTACGCTTTAAAGAAAAGGTAGACTTTTAAGAAAAGGTAATTTGTTGTATGAAAATTTACTTTTTTAAGAAAAGGTACTTATTTAAAAAAAATATTTTTTTAAGAAAAGGTACTTTTTGCAAGATAATTTAGTTTTTTTTAAAGCAAATGTACTTCTTTAAGAAAAGGTATTTTTTAAGAAAATGTACTTTGTTTAAGAATAGGAGTAGCAATTTTGTTTTGAGAAAATTTACTTTTTGTTTTAAGAAAATGCACTTACTTAAGAAAATGTTATTTTGTAAACTTCTTTCACTTTGGCTTTTCCAAATTTACTTTTTATTGGGTTCTAAACTACAATATATACTAAATATTGATTACAGGCTCCACCTAGAAAACTTCCCATTATACAAGAAATTTCCCAACGTATGTTAGTCTAGACACAAACCAAAGCAAAAGTACCCAATATAGTTCATAATACTGGGGTGTAGCATAACGGTGTTAAAACAAAAGTTGTTTAATTTTTTTTCATTTAGCCCCCATCCCGCAACGTGAGATAAGGATAAGGAATAGTGACACATTTAGTCCAATCAAGAGCGTTGTGATACCACGGTGCGTCCTATTCCGTCCCCATCGTTGTACATGTAAATTGACCTGCTGCGGTTAAAGCAGGTGCAGTTCAAGTCAAATTATAACTCCTCCCGATATTCCAGTATATGGATGAATAAGAGTCGTGCATTAGCCCCGGCAAGACAATTAGTACTCTTCAAAAATGTGCTAAGGTCATTCAGCTTAACTCCCTGAATGTTAATTTAGTAGTAAATAGTTTTAAATTCGTGTAGGTTTTATTTTCATGAGAGGCGTATAAGTAATATTAATTGGACGTTATACTAATTTCAACAAATGTGATTCATACGTCGTGTAGGTTTTATTTTCATGAGATGCGTATAAGTAATATTAATTGGACGTTATACTAATTTCAACAACTGTGAATCATACGTCATGAAGTTTTTGTTATCCTATTGAATTTAATTGTAAAATTAAAAGGTCATTGGATATTGTGTAATATTAAGCAGTAATCTGTAAGGAATTGTATATCCAAAGACGAATTAACTAAATAAACAAGTACACAGAAGGCATACAAATTAAAGCACACCTGTCTTAATAGTCATTGAGACAAATCCAAAATAAGAAATAAAGAATAAAATAAAGATGGCAACGCCAAAATAAAGATGACAAATCCAAAATAAAATAAAATAAATAAATATTTTTCCGTAACCAACGCTATGTATAGCTCAAAGGAAATTGAAAATATTCTTCTAAGAAATTATTTCAGATCGCATCATACGAGGGCGGATCAATAAGTCCCTGACTTTTCGTACTTCCCTCGTAGTTAATGCAACAGTGCTCCCATCAAGTATCACCTGTTAATAGACTACTGTCAAATTTTGAGCAAGTTCCGCCATTTACTTTGCGTTTAACAGCTGTTCAAAACATACAACCTAGTGTATTTTTTTAAAAATGGAAAAAAGTGAATTTCGAGTGCTCATTAAACATTATATTTTTGCGAAAAAAAACCGTTAATCAAACCAAAGAAACGCTTGATTAATACTATTGGGACTCTGCACCATCAATGTCAATGGTAATAAAAGTGGTTTACTGACTTTCGTTGTGGTCGCACACGTACAAATAACGCTGAACGTTTTGGACGGCTAATTGAGGTCAATACACCCGGAAATGTCGAAAAAATCCAAGATATGGTGTTGGCCGATCGAAGAGTAAAAGTGCGTGAGATTGGTGATGCCATAGGCATTTCATATGACAGTGTGGTTTCGATTTTAAATGATCAGTTGGGTTTAAGAAAGCTGTCTGCAAGATGGGTGCCGCGTTTGCCCTCAATTGGTCATACACGTACGGGTTCACAAGTGTGTAGTCTCAATGGCAAAATTCCATGAATTGTGCTACGAATTTGTACCTCATCCGCAATATTCTCCTTGATTTAGCCCCCAGTGAGTATTTCCTATTTCCAAACCTAAAGAAATGGTTCTGTGGAAAGAGATTTAGCTCCAACGATGAAATTATTGATCGAACAAATGCCTATTTTATGGACCTCGAAAAATTCTATTTTTTGGAAGGGATACACAAATTGGAGAAACGTTGGACTAAGTGTATTGAGCTAAAAGGAGATTATGTTGGAAAATATTTTCTTTGTTTGTTTGCAAAAAAAATATTTCATTCAAGAAGTCAGGGACTTATTGATCCGCCCTCGTATGCAATTAAAAAATAGTAATTAAAAACTAGTATTCAAACACAACACAATTAATTTCTGATGTGAAAAATTCCCAAGTGGATTACGTTTTCAGGTCTTCAAAACCCTCGATTACATTTTCTTAGCGTCAATTGTTGAAACCCTGGACGACATACCTAGTGTAACAGTGTGTCGACAAAACAAACCTTTTTCCAACATCCAAAAGTGTGTCTCTAATCTAAAACTATTCAGGATACAATGTGGACCACCTATTACAATCGTTAACCGTATAAGCATTATTTCAAAACATACAGGGTTTACGTAACGTATTCGTCCCTTATATATTTTGCAACTATTCAATTCTACCCATACGATTATTTTCAATGTAGTTCTGGGTTCTACAATGCTTTTATCCTGAAAAATGTAAAATTTTTGTTTTAAAATTAAAACACCTATAAGCAGTTCTGGTAACAATACGTATAAGTAATTTTATTTGTTGACGTATACGAATGTAATACAGTTGTTAACACACTCCCCATACGCTACGTAGTTTTTTCTTTACATTCATTGTGATTACAATCTCCCTGTGGAAAATATTGTCATTGAAACCTCTTACCGAAATCTGTTACATTATCACATTTATTACAACTTAGTGCCAATTAACTTGGCTATATAAAACGTAGAACAGATGTTGGCCTTCTGTAGGGCATTTTGAAACTGCAACTTAAGCTGTTTAGACATGAAATTCAACTTTGCTCCGTAAAATTTGTTGTTGCTTTTGCTTTAATTTTTTTGTGGAAGGGGTTTAGGTTTTTTTTTCAGGCAAAAATTTTGTTCAATTTTTTACGTTTAGAAATACTAAACAACAAAGCAGGGCATGGGAAAATTTGGAAGTAAACAGCAGAAACAACAAAAAATAATAGCAACTAGCTAGAGCAACTTAAAAGGTCCTTGTTTAAGGGTTCACTTGGACAAAAATAAATATACACAAAAGCCAAAGCAATCAGTGCAACAGATTTTTGTTGTTGCTGCTGTTGTTATGGTTGCAACGTCAATGGAGGGAGGAAATGCAAATCTTGCATTAATGATGAAGAAAGAGAGAGAGAGGAAGTTGGATTGGTTATCCATAAACGCTTTCAAAAAAAAGGATTTTTTAAATTTTTTTGTGGTGAAAATTTCGCCATGCTTACGGGGCAGTAGTAGTTAGTTGTGGCAGGATGATGGGACGGACAAAAGCATCTAGTATACAATTATATGACGTTCTATTAGAATTGGAAATTTGGAAGAGTTAAAAGCAGATAGACTAATATTTAAATATTTATTTGAAATGGTGCAATAACGAATATTTTCGAATGATGTTAAGGAATAAAATGTAAGTATAAAGGAACAACAATTTTATTTAAAAAACAAGGTTTAATTAGCAATGAGGCCAAGGGAAAATTGTGTACTTAAACCTTGATTAAAACACTTAAATACAAAAATAAATGCATCGAAAACTTTTGGTGTAATGGAGTTCGAAGAAAAATAACAATATCCGCACGAATAAAGAATAATTACTCCTGTAAAATCCGTTTCTTTTTGCATGTAGAAAAGATGACACCGAAAATAAATCACATTGTCGCAAAATCGTGACAGCAAGTCCGTGTTGGCTAATAAAGCTTTTAAAATCATGTGCAGCATCATCATACAAATATAGGGAATACCTTAAGGTATAAGTATTATTAATTAGTATGGCTGCAGGCGGAACGTATACGTACTGAATTACTCTATCTTCATATTTTCACACCGCTGTCTGTTGTTTAACACGACGTCAGCAGTGAAAGGCATTATTAACATGGCTATATAAGTCCATTGCAACATTTGTAAAACGAAAGCATGAAATTTTAAAAATATATTTACACGTAACGTATACGTAATATTAATTGTTATAAAATTTATAAAATAATCGGCCTTATTCCCGTTGTCGTCGTCGACGTCGTCATCAGATTTTTGCCAACTTTAGAACGTTATAAATGCATTGTCACATCGACAACAATAAAGTTTTTGGTGTCTATGATCCAAAAACAACCCTCTTAAAACATCGCGCAAAATTTTTTTTGTCCAAATGCCTTCAAGTCGCAAATAAAAATGGTGTCGATATTGTATTGCCGTCAACGACGACAACGGGAATAAGGGCGATTGTCTGTGATCAACAACATCACGGCGTATACGTGTAACAATTTAAGGAAATTCCTTTATATAGTAATTAACTCATCACGCTTTGCAGATAACACAAATCCTAATTAACTCATCACGCTTTGCAGATAACACAAATCCTATGCCACAGATGACGAAATGTCAGTTCTGTGTAAAAGATCATAGAAGTAAAGTTCTTTTAACTTAGCGTGCTGATAAAACTACTAATCATATAGGTAGTGTTTGTAATGGTAACGTATGAGTGCTAATTACTACCTTCAGTGTCATCACAACGTAATATTATTAATACGTAATACATACATGTAATTTATTACTACGATACCCGTATACTAATTACCATAACACTGCATATAAATTATGGACATGAAATTAATATAAAAACTAAATTATACACGAAAAAATATATATCTAATACTTATACGAGATATTAAGTAATGAATTGCTGCCGCATTGCTTAAAAATTACTCATACGTTGCAGTATCCATTGTAAGTACATGACATCGGTGACCAACTTCAAGATTATATTAACTGGCATTCCTTGACGTTTCGGTAGGCCTTAATTTGGTATAGCACACGTGTACGAACGTATGAGCAATATTAATTGTAAGAATTGTTTCTACAGAACCAATATATATTATTATAAGTTTCATATGCTTGGTAGTTTCCCTATGTAGACTGGATTTCTTCTGTCTACTGAGGAGTGACAAGCCTTGACGATTTGATAGACCTTAATTTGAGAGACCTTCATTTAATACATTACACGTTTAGGAATGTATTAGTGATATTAATTGTGGACATTTGTCTTCTACAAAACGTATAAATGTTATAACTTTCATACCTTTTGATAAACATTAATTTTAAAGACATTAATTTGATACATCACACGTTTAGGAACGTATGAGTAATATTAATTGTGCATTTTTTTCTACAGAATGTATATATGTTGTTGTTGTAAGCTGCATATCCTTAGTATTTTCTCTATACAGACTCGATTTGTTCTCAACAGAGAAGTGGCATTCCTTGAAGTCTTGATAGGCTTTAATTTGATACAGCAGACATTTCGCAACGTATGAGTAATATAAATTTGGGGGAATTGTTTCTACAGAACATATAAATATTATTATGACTTTCATACGCATTGTAGTTTGCCTATGTAGGCCAGGTTTTTGTGATCATAGGAGTTATATTTCTTGACGTCTTGATAGACCTTAATTTCAAAGACCATAGTTTTGTTTCTACAGAACGTATACATATTATTATAACATGTAAACGCTTGGTATTTCCATAGACGTGTTGATATACCTCAATTTGAAAGACCTTAATTTGTTATAGCACACGTTTACAAACGTATGAGTAATACTAATTGTTACAATTGTTTCCACAGAACGTGTACATGTCGTTATACGAGGGTTGAATTTTATGTTTCGGGATTTGGCAACCCTAATGTTGCAATCTGGCAACTGACAGCTCTATCGTAAAGTTGGACATTTTGAGGTTATGCGTACTCAGAACGTTTTGACATGGAATTAAATCGTGAACATTTTCGTGCGATTATTTTTTACAACTTTCGACGTGGATTAATTCAGCAACAGTGCATGGATGAACTTAATTCAATTTTTGGCGATGAAGCTCTATCAAGGACCAGTGTTTATCGATGGTATGGTGAATTCAGTCGTGGTCGTAGTTCACTCCAAGACGAATTTCGTGAAGGTCGTCCAAAATCAGCTGTTGTTCCGAAAACCATTGATGCTGTGCGCGAACTGATTTTGCAAGATCGTCATGTGACCTATCGTGAAATTGAGATAACCTTAGGCATTAGTGGGACCAGCATACATTCAATATTGCATTAACATTTGACTGTAAAAAAAATTTGTTCGCGTTGGATCCCACACAATTTGTCAATCGCTCAAAAAAAGGCTCGTGTCGATTGGTCGAAAGAAGTTCTCCAAAAATACGATCGTGGTGCTTCGAAGCACGTCTATGACATCGTGACAGTTGACGAATCCTGGATTTACGCGTATTAGCCCGAAAGTAAACAGCAGTCAACTGTATGGGTGTTTCAAGATGAGCCAAATCCAACAAAAGTTGTTCGCGCCCGAAGCACTTCCAAGCAAATGGTCGCCTGTTTTTTCGGAAAAACCGGACATGTCGCAACCGTACCACTAGAACAACGCAGAACAGTGAATTCTGAGTGGTACACAACCATTTGTTTGCCAGTTGTCTTCCAAGAAATCAGGAATCAGGAAAACCAACCTCTGAAACAACTGCATTTTTGAGCACCCAAAACATCGATTGGATGGGTCATCCGCCGTATAGTCCTGACTTGGCACCGAATGACTTCTCTTTATTCCCGTACGTAAAAAACAAACTGAGAGGTCAACGTTTTTCTACACCTGAAGAAGCGGTTGCTGCATTTCGAATGCATGTTTTGCAGATACCTCAATCAGAATGGCAAAAGTGTTAAGACAATTGGTTCAAACGCATGCAAAAGTGTATAAATCTTCATGGGGAATATTTTGAAAAACAATAAAGTGATTTTCGATGATTAATATTTGTTTTTGTTCTCTAATCCCGAAACATAAAATTCAACCCTCGTACCTTTCATATGTGTGTGTTTTCCCTATATAGATTTGACGTTTTGATAGCACATGATTTTCGAAAATGTACCGAATATTAATTGTGAAACTAGTAATATTGTGAATATACAAAAAAAATATTAAAAACCACTAAAATTCTATTTTAACACTTAGTTGGAACGTCTCGGTCAAGTTTCGCCAAATTGACGAAAAATATTAAGCCAAAATCTAATTTGCTAATTTTGTTTGTATTTCCTGATGATGGCACCCATAACAAAGCAACCTGACCTCAATCTACAATAATTCGGATTGTTTATTAAAAAGAAATACATTATACGAGACTATGCCCTTCTCATGTAGCTAAGTACATGTGAAATTTGTGAATCGATGTCATTAACTATCATATTAAATTACACTACATATATTCATTAATCTGATGGGATCTCTTCTGGCCCTTTAAACTTAATGATGATAAATTTCTAATAATAAATGCTCATACAATACGGATTAATTACATGAAATCAATGAAGGTTAAATGTCAAATCAATCATCTACAAAATGACTTACTAATGAAAATAAACTTGTTTGCTTGTTTGCTTGTTTAAAAGATATCATTCAACTCCTAAAATTTCTAAATTGATACCGGCTACAAAGATTTCCAAGAAACTGGGACGTATTGTCATAATATCCTTAATCTTGAATTGAATGAAAATATATACAAATATAAAAACAATATGATTAAATAATACAAGTATTATAATTAATAATTAATAATAAGTATACGTATAGGAAATTAATATTTCTCATACTTCCCAATACACAAAATGGGTATTACATCTTCCATAAAATGCTTAAAATTTTGGGTAAAGACAAATTGATGAGCTCGCATTTTGTGTCCTTAAACATCCTTAAATATTTCAACTCATAGTGTGTACGATACGTTCATTTATGAATTAAATACATTCCAATCATTAATATAAATCAAATCATTAACAGCCAGTTTATTTTTTCTGTTATACAAATTTGAATACTTTAACGAACTTCAAAAGCTTAACGATGAAATATAAAATATGAGCAAATTACAAATAAATATGAATCGATGAAATTATGTTGTGGTAAAATTGCAAGTCCCAGTTTGATGACAGAGACACTTTTAAAGAAAATCCAACTTAAAATATATTTGAAACATTATCCGCCTTATTCATAAAAAGTTGTGAGAGGTTTGAGAGACAATTTTTGCATGATAAACTGTCTCTCAAACATCTCACAACTTTTTATGAATAAGGCCGTATATGTATATATAAAATAGGTGTACTAGCCTTTGCTGGCTGGTACACCCCACAAAAGAATGAAAATCAGAACACACAAAATCATCAAATTTAACCTTCGCATTTATAGTATCTACCCGGGTAGATATTTCAATTTTCATTCTTTGATATCTCTGAAGGGTTTCATCCGATTTCGACGTAAACTAGTATTTGATGTAGATATACCCATGTGAAAAGTTTTGCGCCTTGTCTTTGTAAACCTAAGCTGAGCGCATACAGGCATTTTGCATGGGGCACATGCATATCGTATAGATCTCTACTTCCTGGACTCATGGTAGCATATGTAGCAGCTGCCTTTTTGTTTCGTACTTCCGCTACAATCCCGCTCTGATACTTCATCGGCCACACTATCTTAGATGTTGTCATCGCTTTTGGAAGATATTGGTTCATCTGTAATGGAACATTTAAAAAATATTTCGACAAAGGTATTCAAACCTACTTAAAATACATTGTACGTCTTACAACCGTATGGCTTTTGAGCTTTAGAACCTATTTTGGGAATACTAAGGGGTTTTACCCCACCTTGTGGATTGTAACCATTGTTGTGCATAGCCCTATTGAATGAATGGTTCCCATTACATCCCATGAAAGGATTAGGGAGAGCTTCTCACAACCAGTGAGCTGTGCTCTTTCTAGTGTTATACTCACTGATTGGGACCTACAGTTTTACGCCGGTTCCGAACGGTATTTTGAGAAGCTTTTTCATGGCCAAATACTCGATAATGTCGCCGTCACTATGCGAGGTGACCGTCGCTGAAAAGAAATTTAAGGTGGTGAGAGCAGGAATCGAACCCAGGATCTCATGTACAAGAGGCGGGCACACTACCCATTGCACCACCGACGGCCACAGATATTTATACAATTATAATATACAATTATTTCTAATGTTTGTTTCATATTGGACACAGCCGAATATCTATGCAAGAATGACAAGTGTAAAACGGATTTTCCCTTTGCCGGTATCGTACAAAGGAGCACTAGGTTGCTTTAGGACTAAACCCGAATTTGCTGGAATAAACTTCTCGCCTTTTTGAGGCTTATTATTATTTAATTTTTGAAGTTGCGACTACAGGCGATGCCTATCTGTCCAGACCTTCTAACTACGCTAAGGTGGCAAAGAATTTATTCATTGTTAAATTGTGTCGTGTCTTTATTTCCGAAAGCAACTATGTTCTTCAGCACCCTCTCGCTGTCCTATATAAATTTTCGCATTTAGAGTATGTCGTAGAAATTTTTGGTATACCATATATTGCTGGTTTACTCCGAATATATTCGTTAATTTTTTCCGACCTCTAAAGCCAAATAACTGATCATCCACAGTATTCGAGTTTACCATTTCAAAGATAAAGGGTCCGCCATCTAACGTTTTTTTTTTCAACTAGTGCTTATTTCGTGAATGGTAACACTTAGCTCATGTCTGATTTGACAGATAATTAGTTTTATCCTTCCGCTGAACGAATATGGTTGTGTATACGCTTGAACAACGCTGGGAAATATTGCGACATTACTTTGAAAATCATGGTAATGTTGCAGAATGTGTGCGACACTCGATGTTTAGCGCCCTGTTTTTGAAGATCGCATTATCAGCCGCAGAGCTTATGTCATTTGGCCACCTCGGAGCTGCGATTTGACACAGTTGGACTATTATTTATGGGGTGCCCTCAAAGATAAGTGTTACGCCGACAAGCCAGAGACAATTGACGCTTTAAAGGACAATATTCGTGAAGCCATTGGTGAAATACAGCTGCATACAATCGATAATGTGCTTAAAAATTGGACCGAACGTGTAGGCTACTGCATGGCCAGCCGAGGCAGGCATTTGAATGAAATTATTTTCCATTATTAACCTGAAGGATTGTACTTTCAAATAAAAAAAGATATTTGAGAAAATATTCAGTAGCTTTTTGTTTATAGCATTTTCAAAAAAAAAAGTTATTTGGCGGACCCGTTATATCGTATCAGTGCTAGCTTATCCTGTCGAAGGTCTCTTGTCCCCATTCGTAAAGACTGCATAAAATTTCATGCTAACGATTATTTAGTGGTTCTTTTCATGATTCCTGTGAACACATTACACGCATTATGTTCTAAAAAATCCCACCAAGAAATTGGTGCCCATGATAATGCTTCTTTTCGGTGTTGTTGATATTCCAGTTAAATGAGAAGATGGGTTTAATCCCTGCTCTGACCAACTTACATTTCTTTCGACGACGGTCAGCTCGCTTACTGACGTCGACACTATCGACTACTTAGCCATGAAAAATCTCAGAATAACGTTCGGAACCGGTGTAAAACTTTAGATTCAATAACTGTGTAGAAAGAAAGGGCACATCTCACTGGTAGTGAGAAGCTCTCCCAGTCCCTTGATGGGATGTAATGGGAAGCAATTAATTTATTTATTTTCCTAAAAGTTTAAACTCTAATGGTCTAGTGAATCATGCAAAAACTGTGACCCATCAAGTCGTGTATGATATTATGACCATGCACGAACATATTATTATTCTTTATTGGAGGCCGTCTTTTGGTCATCATGGTCGCCGTCATCGTCGTCAGATTCAAAATCAGTTTTTTTTCTTCCTCAGTAAATTCAGCATTCGAATTCATTCCTTCCTGATCAGGAAAAGTATTTCGTTTACAGTCTTTTCAACTCAAAGTTACTTATATGCTCAAGAAATTTTCAATTATTTTAAAATATTATGTGATTGAACCTATACGAATGGCATCGAATATTTCTGTATCTACCCGGGTAAAAAATTTGTTTTGTATTTAAAGAAAATAAAAATAAAAATTTGTATTTAATGCGAAGGTTAAGACGTAACTAGTTCGAAAATAACAATGACACAGAGGTGAAATCCGAAGGCATTAATGTTGTTCATAGGCAACCTTTCAATCATAATTTCAGAAATGGAATGTGTTTTTCTACAAATAATTTCACAATAATTCGTATCTAAATCTGCTGTTATTCAGTATAAAAACATTTAATTTCAAATCGACCATACCCACGAATAAGTAATAATTATATTTTCTAATATATCCATCGGTAACACTATACGCATAAGTAATAATATTTCATTCCAATGCCTCCCTTAAATACCTGTCAAATATCGTTTATGGGCCACATGATTATCGTCAAATATTGATTAATTTATTTTCAATCTTTCAAACAAATTGATGTCAAATGGAATGTCATACCCCGCCACCATTGTCCATTTTCTATAGATGCCAATACATTAATTTCTTATAATATCACTCAAGTACAAAAAAAAATGCACTTATGTACAAATTTATGTATGTAACGGGTTTTTCAACAGAGACGCTACAAAAGTAAATCTTTAGGGACAGCAAACGACGCCATATTTTTTCCCGCTCTTTTGACATTTCTCTTCAGTAAGGTTTTCCATTTCATCATGAAAAGATATACGAGCCAACAACGAGTCGAAATTATTAAAATTTACTACCGAAATTTGGAGTCAGTGGCTCCAACTTTAAGAGCGCTACGTCCAATTTATGGTCGTCATAATCGTCCTACCAGATCAACAATTGAGCGCCTAGTGGAAAAATTTGAATCCACAGGCACAGTACAAAATGTTCCCGTGCCAGTGAGACAAAGAAGTGCCCGTAGTGTTGAGAATATTGCTGCCGCTGAGGCTTCAGTTCAAGAAAGCCCAAATGTGTCTCTCACACGTCGTTCTCAAGCGTTGGGCATCTCTGTGACGTCGTTGTGGCTAATTTTGCGAAAAGATCTTGGCCTACATCCTTACAAGATCAAATTGACGCAAGAACTGAATGCGAATCGCTACCGCTCAATGATAACCGAATATTTTTGGCCCCAATTGGATAATATGAACTTGGAGGACATGTGGGTCCAACAGGACGGCGCCACAAGCCACACAGCGAATACCACAATCAATTTATTGGAAACCAAGTTTGGTGAACGTGTTATCTCACGAAATGGCCCAGTCGATTGGCCGCCTCGGTAGTGCGATTTGACGCCGTTAGATTATTTCCTGTGGGGCCACGTCAAGTCTATGGTCTATCCAACAAGCCAGCGACGATTGATGAACTTCGTATGAATATCGAACGTAAAATTGAAGCAGTATCGGCCGATTTATGCTTGAAAACCGTCGAAAATTGGGTTCAGCGTCTGGACTTCTGCAAGCGTGCCCGTGGTGGCCATGCAATAGAAATCGAGTTCCATACATAATGGCATCGAACGTACTTTCACAGGAATAAAGAATTTCATTGGTATCTAAAACCGGTTTTGTTTTATTTAAAAAAACTTTTGTAGCGCTCTTATTGAAAAACCCGTTACTTAAATTTCTAATTTTGTATGTAGGCAGTGTTCTTTTGGTGTCAGTGTATATGACACAAGATTGTCATGTTAATTAATGGCATTATAATGTATTGAAACGACACTAGATGCCGTGATGTCGACGAAGGGAAATCAAGCCAGAATGTTGCGAGTACTTAATGGGCACTGAAATAAGGTGTAGTTTGGTGAGATGTCAGTAAAATAGGTTGACTTTTTCTAACAACAAGTCCCTCTTTTTTAGCTACTGTAGAGGAGGGTGTGCCAAAAGTATGACCCTTATAAATAATGCTGCCAACACTTAGATTATGAGAGAAAACATATACATATGTACGAGTATATAACATGTGAGAGACAACATATGAGCCTTTAAACATTGCTGGAATTTTCAAGTGTTTGGCCGGGTAGTTGAGAGCCGAGGGAGCTTTGGACCCGGGAATGTTGGCATAAACATTTTTAGTTGAAGTGTGTATAATTTAGTTTAAGTTTATAGTTTAGTTGTTTGTTCTAGTACAAACTCAGCAAAGTGCTGCTTACATGTAGTATCTTGTAGTACAATGGATGCAACTTATGTTGTTGTAGTTTGCCATTAAGGCTCAATGAGTATTTCTTGTATGTTGAAAGCTTGCGAGTTGTACTTTGAGTTGCGGCACGTTAACGCACATATGTACATTCTGCTATCCTTGTCTGGTGCTTGCAATTCTGTTAGACCATGTATGTATATGACATATGAGCGCGTGGGAGATGTGGAAAACCGCTCTAACTTAACTACACAAAGAAATTTTTTGGTAGTTTGATTTTAACCATAAGCCTTCTCTACCTTCCGGTATCTCTTGTTGCATCCACATAAATTTTCCTAGACGCAAGCAAAAATAAAAAGAAGCCACATTTTGTGGAAAGCAAAAACGCAAGGAATCTTATTTTTAAGTACAAAACTAACATAACTTTAACATTACAAAAGGTGGTATGAAAATGATGACTAAACAGAAGTAGTAACTTGAGATTAAAGGTTAAAATTTAAATTTTTAAATATCTGTTCGTTACGATATTCATCATCACTTAAATACACACAAAGAAAATCAGTCAAGTGTAAATTTTTCATCGACCATCGGACGGTTGAACTGAATTCCTTTAAATTAATGTTGTGAGGTTTCTTATTCTCCTTATTCTCTTGCTCCCATGTTGCTGCATCTGATTTTTGATTATCATCCAATCAGATGGTGATGACAACTTAAAGTAAATCAAAAAGTTGGCAAATTGTAGTGGGGTGGTAAAAGGCAAATACAACAAAAAATATATGAGAATTAACAACAATAAAAAGATACGATGAACAGTGAATTCCACAAGGGACGAAAATAAAGAATTTCTTTTGCTGGACATTTAAGTGAGTTGCTTTTGCCCATCCCTACGAATAAGTTATATTATTAACTATGGCAAGAAATAAATATTATTCATACGCCTTAATATTTCTTACGATATATAATAAAATTTTATCACATATGAGATCACAAAGTGTACATATATTCAAATTTCGTTAAAGAAATAAGAAATGATTCAATCGTATTAAAAAATAGTTGTACAATTCCTTCGTATAAGTGATAATCAAAATCATACCCCCTTATTTCTTGCAATATTAAATAGAATTCCATGAATAACAGCCTATATTATAATTAAGGCATTATGCTGGCGACACTATCTAGTAATTGTGGCGACAACTAGATAGTTAGTTAAGAAAAGATTTTTCAACGCAGCACAGTTCGGGTGTCAAAGTGTAGGTTCTAATCACTCAGTCGAAAAAATTACCACTTCTCACTGATTGCCAAAAGCTCTCCCCAGTCCTTCCATAGAATGTAATGAGAAATATGTTTTTTAGGTTAAGCGTATAAGTTATATAATTAGAGTTCTCTATTAAAAAATATTACTTATACGTAACCTGACCAACTGATTGTGACCAAAAAACGGGACAGACTTGGTAAAAAATAGGAAGTTTTTGGTTTTAAATACAAAATTAAATAGAAATACATACATATATTTAGTTAAAATAAGACTAAATAAATATTATAAACAAAGCGTTTTATTTTCTATATAATCATATTGTTATTTTCGATTTAAGTCGGGATGAGACACCAAAACGCAGTACAATCCCGCAATAAGTGGCACAATTGCGGCAACCGCGGAAGGGAACGCTTACACGCAACCTGATCAAACATCCCGCTTTTGGTGGGACTATGCTGTTTATCTGTCTCTACTAGCATTGAATTTCGACCCTATTTTTTTAGGGAAATCCAGGTTCTTAAAATTTTAAGACGTTTAGTTTTAAAATAAAATAAAAATAAATGTAACCCAATAAATGTATATTTATATATAAATAATTTGATGTTTTTATATTTGGATTTTTAAATTGATAAATTATTTTATTAAAAATTGTGAATACTTGAATTTTGAATTTGAATTTGGCCAAACTGCCGCTTTTCGATCAAAATCAGTTGGTCAGGTTACTTATACTAATTCATTTTCAAAAGATCAGATGAACGCATAATTACAAATGATAATAAGATGAAGATTAAGGCAAACACCTGTTATATTTTTGTTTTGTTTTTACCTTCTCAAAACAAAGATGATAATTACAAATTTGATCACAAAATCTTGAAAAAGCAGCATTCAATATTTACCTCTAAACTGTTTCAACCATCGAGTAATCATATACCTAGAGTAGCATTTTTTTCTCAGTAAACTTACAAAGTTTGGTGTTGTTGCATATGGACGTTGCATGTTCAAAAATATTCCTTTAATAATAGCAGATAGCGCCAATGTCTCAAAGAAACCAACAAGAAAACAGCAATGACATTTCGTTTTATGTGTTAAAATTGTAGTGTAAATTCACCACAAATATGATAACAAAAAAAATCCGAAATACATTTAAATTTCACACATTTCAACCAAACAGATATGACAAATTTAAGTCAACAACTCAAGTGTGAAACGAAACTTGAGATGAGAAAGATGGCACCTCTAGGTGTCATTATTATTCTATGGTTTCAATTAATGAATTATTTAGGAGAGAATAAGAAAGAGTGACATAGGGAGAGAGAGTTGTTATTAAGACTGAGACCAGTTTATGCAAATTATAAATAATGTTAAGCTTGTCCATCCCTATGTATAAGTAGTATTATTAATTTCTGTCTACACGTATAAGTAATTTTTTTTCAACTCATACGGGGCCAGTTTGAAATCTCCGTGACTTTTTGAATAAAATATAATTCTTTTCAGGAAATTTTATTTTTCAACATATGTTTTTCGATATGTTTTGTCCATCGTTTTTCCAATTTTCCAATTCCTACCAAATAACAGGTTTTTCAAGATTCTCAAAATATTTGTTTCAGTGATGACCTCTTTATTTGACCCAAATCTCTTACCGTCGAGTTATTCCTTTAGGTTTGGAAATAGAACGTAGTCACTGTAGGCTAAATCCGGAGAATATAGCGGATGTGGTAGCAATTCGTACCTCAATTTATCGATGTTTGCCATGGCGAATATACACCTGTGCGCCGGTGCGTTGCCAGGGTGGATTTCGTTTTTACTTGAAATCCATGCGAAATCTGTCAAACAGCTGTGAATAATATTCGCCTTCTCACGGTAATCGATGTGAATGGCACCGCATTAATGCGAAAAAAAAACTATCGCCATGAATTTGTTGGTCGACAGACGCACCTCTTTGGTACACATTCACCCCAAGTCCACTACTTTGGCTGTTCCTTGGTCTCTGGTTGGTTGGTTGGTTCACGTGGTTGCTAATGATACTATTTAGCATCAATTAGTGTCTTGGGATACCGTTTTGAATACCACATAAGTCCGGACAGTGTCTACATCCAACCTCTTAATCGGAGAAACTTCATTAGATCCCCTAGATCTACCTAGTGTGTCTCAGTGAGGTTGTGTTGGAAGGCACGACCTATAGTCTTTAGGCCTCTATTCATTAGAGCCGGACAACTGCAGAGAATGTGTGTTGTGATCGATCCATGTTTCATCCACGGTTACGGAACTGCTCAAAAAAACATACAGATTGTGGTTGAACTTCGCCAAACTCTCCATTGAAGCGGTGACACGATTTCGCTTACGGTCGGGTGTGAGTAATCGCGGCACCCATCGCGCGGATAGTATTTTCGTGTACAAATGTTCATGAAAATGTGAGATGCCTACAGCCAACATTCAATCACCGATCGTCCAAAATCATTCCATGGATTTAATCGACGATTTCTGGACCTTTTTTTGGCGACCTAAGAGTTCGGCCCCACTTATGCTGGTACGACCACAACGGAATACAGTAAACCACTTGTTAACCAATGAAATTGATGGTGCAGAGTTCCTATAGTATTTAGCAATCCTTTCCTTTGTGTCAGTGATGGTTTTTACGCAAAACATAATGCTTGATGGGCACACGAAATTCACTTTTTCTATATTCATCGAAATTCACGAGGTTGTCTGCTTTCAATGGTAGTCTGCTATAAAAATATATATATATATATAAATATAAAAATATAACGGTTTTGCAGCATGTCGCAAATATGGTATAATTGTGTCCAAACACATTGTGTTTTCTATTCAATATTACATGTTGGAGGCACAATGATTAATCTGTTGTTGTAACCGAAACGTGGGTTTGTTTGTTGAGAAATGCTGAAAACAAAAACGTGATAGACAACAAAGAAACAAAAAGCTGCAGATCTTCAGTTTATGAAAACAATGTTTGCAAACATATACATGGTTCCTGCAATATGTTACTGAGTCCTCTCTTTCAGCGTGTAGTTGACCGGAACAAAAAAAGTCACGAAGCTTTCAAGGTATTTTCTTCCCTATTTTAAGAAAAACAGAAAATGGAACCTAGGTAAATATCCGAAACTGATATATGGTTGACATCGTTTTATACCAAAAATTTCATCCCATGAAATGCAATGTAATTTCATATTGTTCAACCATTATCTTTGTAATTTGCTACAACTGAATGTTTTAGTTTACCATTTATTAAACATTTTTCACAATCTCTAAACAATTTTCACTCAAACCATTCACGCCTATTCCCATGTACTATGTTCACTCAAATACTGCACCAAATTTAACCTCTCTGAGGACAAATCCATGGCTATTTGGAAAAAAAAACTGGCAACAAAGCGAAAACGGAAAATGTTCTGTATCATATATGAATATGTTTCGCAATTTACGTTATCGCTGGCAGTTATGTTTGGCTCTGTTTGCATTTCAAATGATTTCAATGAAATTTTTACTTCCTGGAAATCACTGTGATCCAGCTACAAGCTAAAGAAGAGCCAACGTTTGTTCGTCCTTCCATATCCTTCGCGTAACGTTTGAACGTCTGTTGTGCAAGAAAAAACGAATGGATGGAAATGAAATGCAATGAAATGAAATGAATGGGTTGAAGTGGATTGCAATCTACATCGCGGGTATATAAAATTGCCAGCACATAGAAGGATGAGTGTACGTGCGTAAGTTGTACTCGTTGAGTAGTTTCAGTGTACTACAAAAATGTGGGCTTTTTAACAAATTTTCAAGTGGTTGCATATAAATTCACAACACTAGCAACGAACTTTCTCCATATATAGGTATAAATGATAGTTGAATGTAATTGCAATTATTATTATCCTTCAGAATATTACACCTGTTTGAAAAATTCCGCCGTTTTCTAAGGATTTTCCACGAAATGTAGTCTATAACTAAGGTTATTCTTATGTAAGGTTGTGATTGTAATACCACATTAAGTTTAAACTAATGAGGCTTTATGTTTACAAACACAAAGATGCTGCTTATGTGTATTCCCCCTAAGTTACAGGGAATGAATGTTGCAAGTTATATTCTAGCTTAGTATAATTTTAACAATTTATGGGACCAACATACGGCCGACATTTTGCCAAAAAAATGGGGCCTCTTTGGATTCATTCGAATGCAATTTGATTGTCTTGATTTGTCTTCCCTGAAAGGCCCGTAGAAAATTATGGTTTTTAAATGTATAAGGCGATGATATTTCTCATAAGATCCGTCATTTAAAATGTTGTAATAAATATGAAAGATAACACGGTAGTATGAGTTATAATTATATTATATTACTTATACGTATAGTCCAACATTAATAATATTACGCATACGTAGAGATCAATGAGCTTCACTTTGTAATTTCCTTTAAGGCTGTAAGAGATCATGTTTTCTCCTGTTAGTGAAAAAATGTAAATGCCGCGGGTGATGCTTCACAAACATCGAAACGATCGTCCAGCAAATGTGAGTTCGAATCCCACCCGCGGCATTTACATGTTTTTCACTAACCGGAGAAAACATGATCTCTTACAGCCTTAAAGGAAATTACAACTTTAAACATAACGAGGATCTAAAACAACTAAATTAGAGCTTCACTTTACTTTTAGACTATTTTGAAGTATATTCGCAAGCTGCTTCACCTGCTGTTATTTAATAAAGATCATTTAAAGATAACTTTTGAGATATAAAACAATGGCATCTCTCAAAAACTAGTGTCATTTCGATTCTGAGATAAGTGTTTTTTTTCAATAGTAGAGGTTAGCTTAGGTAGAAGTGGTTGTCACTATTGGCCCCCTAAAACCAATGAGGACCATTGTGATACTACTTAATTCCTAACTTATGTGGCCTCAAACAATCCAGAGGGGTAAAGGGCCTTGCAAAATAAGGATAAACTGTTTCTCCAACCGGCTCGATCTTTAGCTTTTCTCCTCCAGTTGGTAACACCAAGCTCTATATTCTACATGGTCTTTCCACCGATGTCTTGGTTATCCTATTTTCGATGACCTTCGAATACTTTCCTCACAGCTTCATTCTGATATATTCTACTGACATGGCCTACTAAGCGTAAACGGGCTATTTTGATACGTAAAATGCGTCGATGTCGGGATATAGATTATACAGCTCGTGGTCGTCGATACTCGCCGTTTTCTACTTATATTATAGGACCATATATTTTTCGGAGCATTTTTCTCTCGAAGACTCTCAGTGATGTTTCAACAGACCAGACAAGCCAACTACAAATCCACAACCAAATTCATTCTTTTTCTCATGGCAGCTGCAGTATATGTCACAGTTCGTTTACCTTATACAAACATGTCCTGTCCATCGCATTTCCTGAATAGCAGTAATGTCAGCCTTATAATTCTCGAGAACATCTGGCAGTTGGTTAGTGGCACGGGACCTGTATAGTGTTCTAACATACCAAGAGTATATCCGTAAATCGTGATACTTATAACGTTTGCGGGGGTTGTCAACAAATAGGGGGTTTTATGTTATTTATTCTCGTTTTGTATTTTCTTTGCCACTATAGCGGAGGCGGAAGGCTACGTGGTTTTGCACTTTACCTACTGCCAGTGTGTCGAAACTGGATTTTGTTTCTCAAGTAACCTGGATTTTTGTTTCTCGCATAATCAATCAGGCTGCTCAATCGTTATACTGCGGGACGCCATATTCCGTCCCCATCGTTAAACCTGTAAAATGAACTAGTATCGTTAACGGTAGTTCAAGCCATTTTGATACTTCATCCCGATATTCCAGGATATGGTTAAAGAAGAGCTGTATCTTAGTTCCTGGCGAACCAATTAGCACTAAATCCCAACATCATTCAGCTTAACTCCATGAGCTTCTGTTAGATCCAACATGAGGAAATATCGTAGATAATGTCTCCTATTCATACGATAGGTCGGGTAGTAGCATATGAGATGTTCGATGCTCTGGTCCTCGTGTTCATCCCCACAGCTTCTGAAGTAACCATAACGAGAGATTCCAAGTTAAGACGCATGTCCGCTTATTAAACAGTGTCCAGTGATCACAGTTACTAGCGTAGATATATGGGCATTTCCACAGAAAACCCCAATTTTTGTCACGTAACATTGCCTCGCTAATTCCTTATATTTTAGGATCAAGCAGTGCGATTGTTTTACCTTCTTTTACTAAATACAAAACGTAAGTAGCTCTATAGTTAGTAAAAGAAGAGAAAACAATCGAACTGTCTGGTACTAATAAGCAATTAACGAGGATGACGTTACATGACAAAAACTTGACTTTTCATACCTTGTCTAAGAAAGGATATCAAGTTTAACGCACGATTCAGGTCATAACTTAAACATACCTGTGCCTCCAGACCATATATTATTCGCATGACTAAGAGCGTCGGTTTTAAGCATGAGCTTGCACATAGAAAGAGGCCTACCCACATGCTCCATATCCACAGGATGAAGTAAGGTAGTCCATAATCTCGCCAGCTTATACGCGTTATCGTTCCCTGGAATGTTTATGTGACCCAGCACGCACAACTAGATATCAAAATCATTCTCATTTAGAAATGCGCTGCATCTATGGACAACTTTTGAAGCATGGTAAAGTAAGTAAGGTACACGCAGTAGGAATTGTTGTAATTTTAGCAACAAAAACAGGCTTTTTTTGGTGTTCCTAATCTGTCAAATTTTCTATATATCGAGGGCTTATATTCAAAAAGTGCTATCTGCAAAATCACAATTTTACAGGAGAGCGATAAAACTGATTTTTTCGTTAACTGTATGGGTAGTAACTAAACTTTATTTTACAATGTTATTTAAAAACGACGTCTAAATGATACTTCTATCAATTTTTTATTAATTCCTTATATTCGACTTTTTATGGTAGATAGCACTTTTTGCAGGTTCAAATTTTATTGTTTCGAATATTCAAATACGCAGATAGCACTATTTGAACAAAAATTAATATGAGCTGAAATAAAAAATAATTGCGGCTGTTATTAAAATATGATGAATTTGTATTAAAATAATAAGATTTTTGAACAAAACAAAATTTAATATAATTAAATCCATAGAATTACAAAAATTAGTTACTAAGTTTTACATTAAATTAATTTTTTATTAATTAAAAAGCAATAAACCATTAATCTTTCTCAGCATGTTTTAAGTTGTCATAAAAGAAATGATATTCTTGGGGAATAACAGGCTTCAGTGCTTGTAAATGTTTCCATTTGCTTAGTTGAATGGGACGTGGACCAGATTGTAAGGGATTTGCTTCAATATGACCGTCGTATGTTTTGATTCTAGTCGGAAGGTTATTATATTCGTCATCAAAATTAACTTTGTATTCAATGTTACCACTTGGTAGATATTTAAGGGATTTTATTTTTGATACGGTGGGATCGGTTTTTTCTCGACCAGGTCTAATAGACGTAAAACGAATGAGTCTTTTATTGGCATCAAAGGGCATTTTTACTATTTCATTATCTACTTTGATGGTTTTTCTGGCTTCCTTTGTGACTCGAGTATAATCCATCGGCAAATAAATTGCATGATTTTTGAGCTTCATCTCAATCTTAGCGTGTGCACTATCGCACTCCATTTGAGTGTGCCCTTTCTCTAAGTATTTTTGTTCAATTACCTTATTATTTTCTATAGAAAAAACAGATAATGCATTTGACAAATAGTGGTTACGATTTTGATAGCCACAACCATCGGAGTATATAATGATTGGTAACGAATCTGACAAACAATGTGTGTTTAAATGATGTATTATACATGAAATGAACGTCGATGCGGACAAATCCCCATTAGTTTCATTCCACCAGTAGTTTGTACATTGATGGCTTGCGAGATTATAAATTGTGAAATTGTGAACTTGAAGACGCTGTTTATAGTAAATAGCGGATGCGTTTATATCTGGACAAAGTTTGACTGCTTGTGCATCCATGGTAAAGACATGGCATTTTCCTTCTTGAGCTACAACTTTGTCCTGTTGTTTTTCCAATTGTGCACGTTTTTTTTTCAAAATATGTATTGTATATTCCTCTAATGCAACTTGTTTGGCTCTGAAACCGACACATGTGTCACATTCATCTTTTCGAGGCTTATATAGAGCCATATTATGTTCCTCAAAAAAGTTGTAAAACGTAAAAGTTGATACCGGACGAACCTTATTCTCAAGACATTTAGATTCATAGTTCTTATAAATATCGGCTTTATTTTTGAATGAAGTTGCTATATATATCTTACTACTGTCTTTGCGGCAATAGTGACTTTCCATTTTGTCCAGTTTTTCGAAATACTGCTTTAAGTATGTTTTACAGCCACCCTTTTTAAAATCTTTTTTAGGCCGTTGTTTATCATCATTAGACAACTGAACTGGGCTTTTATTGACCAACCAATATCTTAACATTCCTCTATTTATACCGAGAGTGGAAAGGAACAAAGTTCTACACACTTGAAGGATTTCGTGGTTGTATGGAAGTTTATAAATAAAGCTATTCTGTTTTCTTGGATTTTCAACTGTTCTCCTTTTACTAGGGAGCTGTGTCACGTGAGCCTTTATATAAACTTGCTTTGATTCCCAGGACACACTCCAAAACATTTTAAATATATTTTTTCTAGTTGCGTCATCGAATTTTTGACAGTGTCTAACTGAACTTTTTATGCAAGTTTTCGACAAACATGCGGGTCCAATTTCTCTTTGTTTTTTTGCTACATTTTGTTTGACAACTTTATCGATAGTCGAAAATCCAAAGTATTGCATCCCTTTCATTCGCCTTTTCATATTATATAGACGAGTTTCTGAAGCAGAAGAATGGCCTCGTTTTCTTCTACGAGATGAGACTGCATTTTGATTAATTTGTTCATTCTCTGAATCTAGAGTAAATGTTTGCTAACAATTACAACTGTTACGAACTTTTATACAACAAACCTGATATAAGGTCGTCCTCATCTTCGTTAGATGAACTATACTCCATTGCAATAAGCTGTAAGGAATTACAATCCATGGTTTTCTTTCTTTTAAATTCACAATTATATGAAAAACAAAATATTTAATATATTTTATGCAGATAGCACTTTTTTTTATTAACAAAAAACGTGTGTAGGTAGATAGCACAATCACAAAATTATGAAAAATTATGTTTTAGAAATATTTTTTTTTTTCATATTAATATGACAAATGACACTTGAATCAGTGAACACGTTGCTATAAAAAACCCATTTTCATAAAAATTCCTGATAGCAAGTTTTGAATATAAGCCCTCGATATGTGTATCTACTGTAAAAGTAAACATAAAAGTACAAAAACCAAATACATGTGAATTTGACACCTAAACACCTAACACCTAAGCAAGAAAAAAGTTCAAATCAGCTGTTCTAACGAGTTTATCTTACTTCTTCTACCGTGTTTTGAAGTCAGGAATACAGATTGCAGAGCTTTTATAGTAGCCTGACTGTTAGAGTAGATGTTTAACCCCCAGCGGTATTGACGTTTCAACCCAGCCAGAGTGCAACTTCTGCGATTGTCATGACTACTGCCTGAAAAAACATTACAATGGTCTGATACTCTTTGTGCAAGGTACAACAAACAGACGATATTGTAGAAATTTGGCTAGGTTATTGAACTGCATAAATATAAAAAAATAATATAATAGTATTACTTATACGTTTAGTCCAAAATTAATAATTACCGTATACGTCGAGGTGAACAAACGAGCTTTACTCTGATGCCAAGTAGAACCATACTTTCACACCTCACAAGGCTCTGCGCTTTCTCCAAGAATTAATATTGATCCGATTGGTAGATCCTAATATAAACCTTAATTTTTGAACTCGTGAAATCTCTGTAAATACAATCGTAATTTATCTTCTCAACATAACCTAAACTTTTTGTTTACTAACTTTTCCTTTACCTGTTGACTTCTTAAAGGATTAAAGTAGCTGATTGCTAACACTACGAAAATATACTTTCAATTTCTCGAAATATATTTCACACATTTTTCTAACCTGACAGATTATACAAAATTGTGTAATGACACGTTCAAGCCTGTTCGGTGTACCAAACAATATCACGCATTTGTTGGAAAATGTTCTCTCTTGTTTCTGTTCTTCTTTGTTTGGTTCAGTCCATAATGTTGGCCAAGTTACTCAACGTATGTACAACTAAACAAAGATTTCAACTTTTGACCTATATTTCCTACTGCTTGCGGAGGCAAAAAGTGAAGAAAAGGTTTATGTATTTCATTTGTTTAACCCTTAAAGTTAACCACAAGATGGCGCTCTTTAGTTAAACAATGTGTACATGTATACTTATAGTTTTGGCGGCGGGGTATCGTTAATTTTTAATTACATTTAATTAAATCCAGTTAATATAATAGACATTTTGCCAGTTTCGTTGTTTTTGGAAGGCAAAGTTAAAAAGTAGAAACAGACCATTAGGTTAAACAAAAAAGCTACCAGTAAACTTTATAAATTATAACTGATATTAAATAAAGAAATATTTCCATTATGTGGCCGCATGGAGTTCAGGCTGCAGCAACAGTTCCTCATACATACATACATGCCTACTACTGAAGGGAGAAGGTAGTAAAAGTTTTGTTTTTTATGAGGTTTTGGCTTCTTTTGGCGTTTTTTTGTTTTTTTTTTCGTTTTATGAAATGAAAATGTTTTCCCGGATAAATACGATATAGTTATGTTGTTGTTTTATACGTTCTACTTAGCTTAAGTTTTAAAACACGCTGGGGTATCATAAAATTCAACTGAAATTGGCGAAAACATTTATTTGTGTGGTAAGACTGTAGAAGGCTAAGAGCTGAAGTGGATGTGCTGTTTTCCAAAGGCTTCGCTCGCTTCTGGCCATCTTCACGTTGATGATGGTATGAGGACGATGATGATGATATGATGAGTTTCTCGTCAGCATCAATTGCACTTACAACAATCAGCGGCCAGCAACAAACGTTCAAAAAAAACACAATACTTATATTATTTATAAGAGTTAATTAGATTAAATTTTAAACACAACAAACAATGCAAAGACAGTGGGACAAACAAAATGTTAACCCCGTTATGAGATTACACAAATAAACTCGTATTTATGATGTGATGTCAAATAACTCGGGTATTCTGTATCATCATTAGGTACAAGTTTCGAAATACCAATTGAAAAATATTTAAAATATAAAATTTAATTTTAAATTCCAGTATAAAACTGTGATTATTTGTATATGTAGCTGTAAAATGTTTTCTAACTTACCGAAGCAGTGGTACTGATATTGCTTTAATACACTTAACTACGACGGGGAAGTTCAGCTAACGATGGCAAAATTGGTACAATTGTACTTTTTTGCTACAATTTAATCCACCAAAGTACCATAGTTCTCTCATGACAAATTGGTTTACAAATAGAGAAGGGTAGACGTCAAAAGTTGCATTTGAAATATCAACGAATTTGTTGTTTTATTTGAGATGGGTTCAAATGGTTTCAATGGGTTCAATGGCGCGCATCCGAGAGGCCCAATCATCGATGACTCTGTCAAATAGATCATGCTGAATTTGTGCCACGGTACTTGTTTATTCGATTTTAAGGGTACCAGTCGTTTGTAGTCTTTCTGAATAGACCTTCGACTTAAGGAACTCCACAACAAAAACTCTAAGGGGGTCAAATCGCATGATATAGGTACCCAGTTCACGTCGCCTCTGCGTGCGACAGCTATTGTACTATGGCATCAGCTGTGTTGCACGTAGCGCCGTTATTTGGCAACCACATGTCATTCACATCTATATCGTCCAATTTTTGCCAAAAAAAATTGTTTATCATCGATATCAATTCCATCATCGTTTTCGAAAAGTACAAACTGATGATACCGCCGGCCCGCAATCCACACGAAACAATGACTTTCTGCAGATGCATTTGGTGGACCTCATGTAGATTGGTATCACCCGAAACTCCAATTTAGCTTTATGACATACCCATTCATGATGGGCTTCATCGCGAAATTAACGGAACTTTGAACGGTCATTGGTACAAGACAACACCCATATTGACAATAAAGTTAATTTACTTAGCTATAGCCAAGACACTCCGCTATAGCCGAGACACTCAGCTATAGCCGAGACACTCCGCTATAGCCGAGACACTCAGCTATAGCCGAGACACTCAGCTATAGCCGAGACACTCCGCTATAGCCGAGACACTCAGCTATAGCCGAGACACTCAGCTATAGCCGAGACACTCAACTATAGCCGAGACACTCAGCTATAGCCGAGACACTCAGCTATATCATAGCCACTCTGCTTTAGTCGAGACACTCGGCTATAGCCGAGACACTGCTATAACCGAGACACTCTGCTATAACCGAGATACTCCGCTCATCTATAACCGAGATGAATAGTTGGAGTTCTCATAGAGTTCAATTTTTAGATGGCAAAACAATCATCAAACGGAATTTAAAAAAAAACATTATTATTGATGAAACATAATATATAATGCATTATCATTAATTAATCGTCCATAAATATCACTCAAATGTATTCTTACTCTTCTTTTCTACGAGTACTTCAACTAAAAAGTCGATCAACTGTGGCAACGATGCCCCCTGGCCGAGACACTCCCCTATAGCCGACATTCCGCTTTGGCTGAGACAGTCCACTACAGCAAAGACACTCCGCTATAGCCCAGACACTCCGCTATAGCCGAGACACTCCGCTACAGCCGAGACACTCCGCAATAGCTGAGACATTCCGCTATAGCCGAGACACTCCGCTATAGCCGAGACACTCCGCTATAGCCGAGACACTCCGCTATAGCCGAGACACTCCGCTATAGCCGAGACACTCTGCTATAGCCGAGACACTCCGCAATAGCCGAGACACTGCGCCATGGACGACACACTCAGCAAAAGCCGAGACACTCAGCTATAGTCGAGACACTATAGACGAGACAGCTATGGCGGAGACACCCACATATAGGCGAGACACCCACCTATATCTGGGACACTCATCTATAACTGAGATACCCAGCTAAAGCCTTGACATTCAACTACAGCCGAGGCACAACTATAGCTAGAGATCCTCAGCTATGGAATAAAATATTAATGCGAAAAGTCTCTCTTAATTTTCTAGACTGCCCCACTGTTTTCCTGTACATTAGTATTAAATATTATTTCTTTAAGCAATCATTCAGCTGTGGTTTCAATTTCACTACTTCACAGCTTTAATTCTCCAAGAATAATGTTCAGTTTCAGCTGCAACAAAAGCTGAATACCCCCACACCTGCAACACTTGCCCGCCTCCCTGTACGTCTACTTTTGACATTAATTCAACTTCTCACTTGTTGGGCACAAGTGTGTGGTTGATTGAAAGTGATGAGGAAAGAAGAGGCTGCCATTGGCCAATCATAAAAAACAACATTCGTTTTAATTAACTTTTTCCAACACACCCCCTCACCGCTCATTCCATTCCATGCACTCTCACCTATTGTTCCTTTCAGCTTTGGTACCAGAAAGTGTTAGCATTGTAATTTTATACATGGTTAATATGTTAGGGCGTTTTAAGTTTTGTAAACTTTTTTCCTTTCAAAAATTTTAAATTTCATTGAATTAAATTCCATTGGTGAACTTGGAAAGCTTATTATAATATATGGATGCGAATGGCATTCAAATTTTATTTGAAACACGCATTCAAATTGAAAGTTATCAAAATTGCTGATGTAGATCTGTGGCTAGATCTGAAATAACTATACGGTTTGCCAGGAATCAATTTGATAGCACTTATCAAAACTTCATTTCAAAAACTTTATCTCTATTAATAGAGATATAGAATGGTCTTGGGCTGAAATAATAAAATAAAAAAGTTATCAAAAATGTTTCCAGGTACATCTCTCCAAATTGTAAACTCATTTGAACACAACAAAGTTGAAAAGGAACACCCTAATGTATGTGTAAATTAAATATGTGTGGATCATCTCGGCACACGCACACACAGAAAACATCCTTACGCACATACATCCCCATAAACAAAGAAACAATAATGATTAATTTGCACGTGTTTGTAAGTTGGCTAAGGAGTAGAGTGGAAGGAAGAGAGGTAAAAAGAGATATTGAGTATGTTTGTATACATATATGTATATGAATATGTCCTTGTGCTGTGTGCATGTAAATATGTAAATAGCTTTAATGAATTTTAGTTTGTTCATTTGCTGCAAGAACAACAACCACCAAACAAAACCAACACCATCAGCATCACTCACTCACACGTTCAAACAAACAAACAAATTGAACAACAACAATATTTCATTCATGGCTGTAAATACAAACATATGCATGTGCGTATGTGTGTATATTTGAGAGTGTATTTAATGATCACCATAATTGGCAAATGATTATGGAATTATTATTTATGTATGTAAATAGCAAACCCAACCTTGAGGGCTATAAAATTATTTCATGTCTGGCTATGAAGTATCCGAGCAGGGAGGTCAAAAGAGAATTGTTTGTAAATCGAAAAGGCAATTCAATTCATCACTCATACGTTGCGGTGGATAAAACGTTAATGGAATTGAAGGAGATTACCGGAAACAGATGTGACAAAATGTGACAGGTTTCATAAATTTAAATATAAAGTAAATTTGTATTTCAAGTTTTGAGTTCAGAGTAGGATGGGGGATACACTGTCCATTGACGAGATATTGCATTGAGATTCGCGCTCAAATACCCCCACACATGAAGAATAAATCGTTATGAATTTCGTTTAAAAAAGCTTTGTAGGGATAATGCAAAAAATTTCCAATAGTGTCGAATATACAGAATATACTACCTTCAATCCGACTAAATACCATATCACTTAGGTTCAACTGAACTTAGCCAAAGCAGAGATATGAAAAAGTACTGTAAAAATTAGCTGTATTGAGAACTCTCTTAACTCTCTTAAACAGTGTTAGCCAGCTATAGGCGATACACTCAATTGTAGCCAAAACACTCACCTAATGACACGCAGTTCAGCTATAGGCAAAACACAATTATGGGCGAGAAACTTGGCTATAACAGAGACATTCAGGTATAACCAAGAGGATTATCTATAGCTGAGAAACTCAGGTATAGCCGAGACACCCAGCAAAAACCGAGATACTCATCTATAGCCGAGACACTCGAATATAGCCGAGACACTCGGATATAGCCGAGACACTCGGATATAGCCGAGACACTCGGATATAGCCGAGACACTCTGCTATAGCCGAGACACTCGGATATAGCCGAGACACTCTGCTATAGCCGAGACACTCTGCTATAGCCGAGACACTCTGCTATAGCCGAGACACTCTGCTATAGCCGAGACAGTCAGCTATAGCTGAGACAGTCAGCTATAGCTGAGACAGTCAGCTATAGCTGAGACAGTCAGCTATAGCTGAGACAGTCAGCTATATCCGAGACAATCAGCTATAGCCGAGACACTTAGCTATAGCCGAGACACTCACCTATCGCCGAGACACCATAGATAAATAAAAAACCATAGATGGTGGAATATAAGTGGTGGATTTAAAAAAAGGGAAATTTTCTAGATGGCGCCGGAATGGTAGATATGGGCAAATTTCTCTGCAAACAAAAACTATATAAAAAATTATATAACCATGCTTTTTTGCCTTTTATACTGTCAACAAATATCAAAGTCGATATACTTTTTTATTATTTATTCTCAAACTTAAACAACAGAATCGAAATAAAAATGATTTTCAGTGTTTTTTCGTCGCATCTGAGTGAAAAATTGACGTACAGAAACAGCATGTGCCCTCTGGTGAAAATGGTGATTAAGCAAATGAATCATCTATGGTTTTTATCTATCTATGGAGACACTCAGCTATAGCCGAGACACTCTGCTACAGCCGAGACACTCAGATATAGCCGAGACACTATGCTACAGCCGAGATACTCAGATATATCCGAGATACTCAGATATATCCGAGACACTCAGATATATCCGAGACACTCACATATAGCCGAGACACTCACATATAGCCGAGACACTCACCTTAAGGCGACAAACTAAGATATAGCTGTAACAATATTGTATAGTCGAGATACTCAGTCATAGTAACTGCAGTATAACCAAATATGTAATTCCGATTTTGTTTGTATTTTTAGGGTTTTAGATTTGTCCTTGGAGTGTTAACAAAAGTTGAAAATTCCAGAAAAAGCAGTTATCAAGATATGGACCTTCAAATATTGGATACACAATGTGAAGAATTTTGGTATATCGCTATCGAATCGGATCAAAATTGGTGCCGTTGGAAAGCTTATTGTAAAAAGCTTTCAAGCGGTATATAAATTCCACGGCTCTACGAACCCACTGACGAGAGTTTTAACGTTGTGTTTATGGCTCTAACTTTTTACGCAAAATGCTTATTATGTCAAAAAATAACCCAAATGAAGTGTATAGAGTTGTAGCATATTCTAAAGGTAAAACTTCAATTTGTAATTAGCGGAATTATTTGTATGTTTAACCCTGTAAACACCGGAATTATGACAAGTTAAAATTTAGTTTATATTCCAAAAGTATTGGGAAAATTGCAACTCGTGGAACGGGACCAATAAAATCAAATTTAAAATCAGTTTTTTTCAATTCGCCTATCGCTCACTCTCTTTCACATTCTGTCCTGTATCAAATTTGCAGCTAGGAGCTCAACCAGATGTGTCATCGAAACCCCCTGATTTTATATTCCAACTTGGGTTATTATTTAATTTTTGTTAGGATATGTTGCCGTTGTTTTATTTGGTGATATTTCAGTGGGCGTTATCTCTTGCCGCCGTATTGACGTTAGTGAAATACTTTATGCTACAACGAAAGAAATCAAGCTACAGCGAAATACTTCACGCTATACCGCTGTTCAAGCTATTCCTTCTTTCCCACATTTTGTATTTCCTATCGCTCTGAAAATATTTTGAACTTAATATCCTCCACATCCTTCACAGTATGTCTGTTACTCAAACCCCAAATGCACAATAGATATTTCTTCGCATATTGTTTCCTGGTTATGGTTCCGGTTTATGTTTTTCTGTAACAACTAACAAAAGGACTCTCATATGAAATAAAACCGACATCACTTAATATCGCCCATTTTCACTACTTCATCCTCCCCATTCCCACTCTCTAGTATAACCTCTCTCCAACATCCCAGTAATTGTTCACAATTGTTGAAAAAAAATTAAATAAATACCAAGGATACATAGTTAACAGTTAGCGGGAGTAGGTTAACCCCCACCAAGAGGGATGAAACCAGTAAAAAAAAATTAAAAGGCAACAACGTTTTTCATGTTTTATTATCAAGAATAGTTGTAGTTGCTTTGAATAGAAAGAGGAAAACAAGGACGAATGGCGGCAGGCGCGAAGATACAGAAGGCAATCTATTGCAACCTTTGCTATTATTAAATAACTAAAAATAAAGAAATCTGAGGTCAAATGTATCTTAAGGAATAAAACCAGCACGAAATGTCAAATGCTAGAGAAAGAGAAAAAGCAAAAAAAAAGTCTGTAAATAATAAACAACTGTCAGAATGTCTATACAAAGATACAGTAATATGTTCACAATAAAATATATGACTATACATATAGATAAGAATATGTCTAAATACCAATGTATGTATAGAAAATGTGGCATAGAAATATGTCTCAGTGCTTCTTAAAGTTTTATTTTTTGGAATTTCCTGCATCAAAAGAAAATCTAGAGCAGCTATACAACACAAATGAACTAAAGGAGCCATAGCAATTTTCTTAGATAAAGAGTAATAGGTTGTCTTATTTCATAAATATTAACCCTCATATTCATAACGAAATGTTAGCCATCTGACTACCGATTTTAAACTCATCACACTTCAACTAAAATGTGTGCAACGAGTGGCTGCGAAACAAAAAAATTCATTCAAACTTTTAACGAACAGCTGTCGTTTTACTAAAGGCAATCATGACCACCAGGGTTGCATTTTGCTAAAACAGATATGTCCATATTAGAGTTAGACGGTATATAGGAAACTCTTATGAAAAAACTCTAGTTACTAACGAGTGACTAAGCCTAAAAAACATTATACTTATACAATCGGTGTACGGAGCGCACATCCAGTGGCTAACTTTTCGTTACGAACATTGGGGAAGTGCCTGTCACTATTGATACACTAGTCCAATGAGAGCCGTTGTAATACCACGTGAGGTCATAGTCCGTCACCATTGTTAAATCTGTAAATTGAAGTGGTATGGTTATGGGGCGTTCAAGCCATAAAATACCTCATCTGATACTTCAGGAAGTGGCAGAAGAACAAATTAGTACTCTGCAATGAGGTCCTAGATCATTCAGCTTAACTTCCTGAATATATGTTAAATCCAACGTGATTTACAGGTAAGGTATTCCCTAATCTCGCCAGCTCACCTGCTCTATGGTTCTGTGGAATGTTCCAGTGCCATGGCACCCACATAAAATAAATATCGAATTTTTTTACCAACTCATTTAAAGATGCCCGACAGGTGTGGACAGTGACACACTTACCCTGCGTTTACACGAGACAAGACAATTAAGAACATGTACTAGTTGCCGTATTTAAAATAAAATAAAATAAATGGTTTCCCATTACATCCCATGAAGGGACCGGGGAGAACTTCTCACAGTCACTGAGCTGTGCGCTTTCCAGTTTTCACTCAATGATTGGGACCTACAGTTTTACACCGATTCCGAACGGTATTTTGAGAAGCTTTTTCATGGCTATATACTCGATAGTGTCGCCGTCACTATGCGGGGTGACCGCCGCCGAAAGAAATTTTTTTTTTTTTTGAAGGTGGTCAGAGCAGGGTTCGAACCCAGGATCTCATGTACAAGAGCCGCGCACACTAACCATTGCACCACCGACGGCCATTGCACCACCGAGTTGCCGTATTTACTGTCTTCGAAATATCAGACAGTAATGAAAGCAATGAGAGAAGTAAAACAGTGTGAATATATTGCTATTGTCTCCGCAAAACTGTCTCGTGTAAACGCCAAGTTAGTCCAATGAGAACCATTGTGATACCACGGGACGTCATATTTTGTCAACCTCCTTAAAACGGTAAATTGACCCGTATGTTTAAGGGACGTTAAAGCCATATGACACCTAATCCCGATATTCCAGGATGTGCCCGAAGAAATTACGTGTATTGGTCCTTGCCGAACCAAGTAGTACTCTGCAGAAAAGTCCTAGGATCATTCAGCTTGACTAACTGAATGTCTGCTAGATCCAATATGAAGTAAGATCCTAGATATTTTCTCCTACTCATACAAAAAACCGGGCAGTAACATATGAGATATACGAGGGTCTCATCCTCGTCTTCATTCCTACAGCTTCTGTCGTAATCATGAGCTGAGATTACAAGTCTAGACAAGTGTCTGCCTCTTAAACAGAGTCCAGTGATCACAGCTACTATCATAGAGATATATTGTCTAGCAATAGATTCTAGGTTTAGTATACGATTTAAGTTTTAACTTAGTCATACTTGACTGGTGCTCCTGTAATTTGTCCATCTATCTTTCGCATGTCTGAGAGATTCGGTTTTAAGCATGACCTGGCATGCAGAAAGGGGCATCCTCACATGCTTGATATCCGGTGGAACAGGTAAGGTAGTTCCTAATCTTATCTGTTCTGTTCTATGGTTCCCAGGGGTATTCCCGTGCCCCGGTACCCATATAAGGTGAATATCGAACTGCTTGACCATCTCATTTAGAGATGAGCGGCAGTTGTAGCCAGTTCATGAAGTCCACAATACAGATTGAAGAGATTTTATATCAGCCTGACTGTCATAGTAGATGTTGATACCCCAGGCGGTGATGACATTTGGTCCCTGCCAAAGAGCAACTTCTCCAATTACCATGAATTTTGCCTAAAAGGCACCACAATTGTCTGGTAGTCTTTGTGCAGAGTCTAGACCCAGCTCTTTAGAACAGACTGCAAATCCTACTTTGTCATCAAGTTGGGAGCAATGAGTGTAGATGCCTAAAAACCTTCTATAACTTGGTATGCGTCTGGGATATGAGTGAAGAAATTTCTCTCAAAGGAAGAAGTCGGTGTCATGTAGTCCACTTCTATTGTGAATTGCCGCAGATCTCTTAAAATCGTTACATGACCATACGGGCTGTTGATCGAGGAATGCCTTAGTCGGATTGTCGCCATTGCAGCCATCCCATCATAAATCCCATCATATCTAATGGTAACAGGTGAAGGGAGGATAATACCCAAAGCCTGGGTAGGGTTTGCGCGAATGGCACTTTTGATACACACCATTGCCGTTCTCTGGACTTTGTCAATAGACTTACGTGAGCAGATTTTTACAGTACCAGCCACCAAACGACAATGCTGTAGAGCAATGGCAGGCGGATAAAAGCTGTATATATCCGGTAAACTATTTTCGGGTATAGACCTCATCGACCTCCCACGACCCTTTGGAATAAGGTGTTAGAAACAATGTTTAATTTCCCTCGAAGCAGGAGCTCTATCTGCGAAACATAATGTTTCTTTTTTTGACCCTTTTTGACCTTTTAATGACCTCAGCTGTGGCCATAATTGACGTTACAATGCCTTCATGTTGTGTCTTCGACAAACAGTGCCGCTATACCGTTCTGCAGGCTTATTGTATATGGAAGTTCATCGGTATCTGTCGACGGAAGCTATCATCAGTCTCCCTTTTCTTTCCTTCTGACAAATTCAGTGCTGGCAACATAATTGGGTATAAACAACAGAGGAAATGCTTCTCGCAAAAATCAAATGCGTTCGTACAAGAAAACCTTTTCTCATTTCATCCCAATCCCCAATCTGGCTGTTTCTCAGTCAAGAGAGCGTCTCCCAACCAGTGAGCTGTGCAATTTCTAATTTTTCACATACTGATTGGGACCTACACTTTAACACCAGTTCCGAACGGTACTTGAGAAGCTAAGTACTCGATAGTGTCGCCATCATTAAGCGAGGTGGCCGTCGTCGAAGGAAATGTAAGGTGGTAAGAGGAGGGATCGAACCAAAGTTCTCATGCACAAAAGCCGCGCACACCAGCCATACCACCACCGACGGCCAAATGCGTTCGTAACCTTGTAAAACCCTGAAGGCCCTATCGAGAATGTACACCTTACTAGTTTAGTGAGTGTCAAAAGCCCTATCTTGAGGACATATGTTTTGGGTAAAAAAACATGTTATTTCCCAACATATTCTCCTTTTAGCTCCATGCATTTAGTCCATCGTTTTTCCAATATTTGTATTCCTTCCAAATAGCAAGTTTTCTCAAGGTCCTCAAAGGTCCTGTTTGTTTCACCGATGACCTCTTCATTCGTCTCAAATCTCTTACCAACGAGCCATTCAAAAACGATGTATAAGTAGACAGTCAAAACTTCTCTTCATTCAAATGCCAACAAACAAAACGAGTGAAACCCTAGCCATTCTCTGAAGAGTAAGACTCTTCATTGAATATTTCAATACACGAATAGATTTTTGATAATGGTATTGTAGATAACTATACAAATTCCATCCATGTTGAAGTAAAATTCCATAAACTTTCCAAAAAGTATGAAATAATCAAGATATGACGCGAGAGAGAAATGCGTTTGAGTGAATTTCTAGCACTTTTTGGTTCTCTTTTACCAGGGTTGCCAAATTGCGCACATCTTCTGGTCGTCTAATTCTAGATCGTCTTTGAGCCATTTCCTCAGGGTTGATAACAGAAAGTAGTGACTGGGAGCTAAATCTGGAGAATGCGATGGATGAAGTAGCAACTCGTAACCCAATTTATGTATTTTTTGCCGTGAGAAATACACACTTGTGATCTATTGCATTGTCAAAGTGGAAGAACACTTTTTGCTTTGCCAATTGTGATAGTTTTTGCTTCAAATCAATGTCGAATCTGTCGTACAGCTTTGAATAATATTCGACGGCGATCGTTTACCCTTAATTTCAAGGAATGATAAGCTCCAATCCCTATGTAGTGGGATGCAATAGGAAACCACTTTTTGGATCCCAAAAACTGTCGCCATGACCTTGTTGGTCGACAGACCTGGCCTTCTTTGGTACACGTTCACCCGGAAAAGTCCACTGATTTTACTGTTCCTTAGTCTCTGGTATTTTATAATCTCATTTGACAACTTTCTTAATCTGAAATCATTTAATTTAGTTTTCATGTTAAATTCTCAGTGAATTTTAGTTTATTTTCTCTATTCTATGGTAGTAGTTTTTGAAAATCATCTCTGTCAAATGTTGTAACCATTTTTGGAGAAGAAAAACAGGTTGAGAAACACGGATATAGAAGAAAATACATGTCGCCGATAACATTTAGAAATATACATGTATATGTATAAGTAGTTTGTCTCCATACATCTACATGTACAATAAAAAGGAAATAGATAATAGGAAACAGCTTGAACAATATATTTTGAATGCCTTCAATGAATTCCTACTCTTCCCAACACTCCCTCCCACACACACACACTGGGACTGACCCCTACAATTTAAGAAAGATTAGATGATAAATACAATACAATATTTATACAACCAGAAGAAAAGTTGATATGAACTTATTCCACTTCAACACTTCAACATAAAAAGATGGTGGTGATGGTGGCGGAATGAGACGTTTTGATATCGAAATGTAGACTAACACAAGACCTTAAAACTCCTCCCAAGATACGTAAAGAATATATACGATAACATAGGATTTGCTATGAATGTATAGAATAACATATGAATACCAGGAATTCATTGCTAGCGAAACTTTTGAATAGCCTTTTGACATAGTAACATTTATATGTATACAGGAATTTTATAAAATCTATTTTTCTATAACTGTCATCTCATAATAAATGCAATCTTTCAATTATACAATTTTTGATTTTAAAATGATGCTGATGTTGGTTGTTGGTGTTTGAAATGATATTTTTTGCTTCCCCACTTAACCTTAAGCGTAATGCATAAAATTTGAATTTCATTCTCTGCAGCGTAGAGGTGAATAAATTTATATTTAATTGACTCTTAAAGTGTCCCCAAAAGTCATCTACTAATAACTGTCACCAAAGTCAAAGCATTGCATTGTCTTTGGCACTTTCGAAAAACCTGTTAACGACCATGATGAAACGTGCAATGGATTTTTAAAAGGTTTTCGGAGGATGCTTAGCTAAAGCGAAAAGTTGGAGAAGCGACAAAAAGCCAATGCAGTTCTTCGGTAATTAGCTAATGCAAATGGAGAAAGTTATCTGCTATTTGGGGGTGGCAAAGACGCATTTTTAAGACAAAATCGTGTTTTAATCACTTAGCTTTAATAAAGTCGCTCATATACTTATATAGTCGAGACACACATATCTATCCGAGACATGCACCTTAATACAAGCTTATCAAATATAGTCCAGACCATTATTGTACTATTTTAACTTGTATTAAATTTTAATTAGTTGGAATTTGAGTTCACAATTATGCATTTGCATTGCTAATTCAAAACTTGTTAATTGACATCTGCTCAGGCAATGTAAATGCATGGTTGTGGAATCGGATGTTAATTGTAACTGGTGTTTGTTTTAGCTGCATGAGAATTATCGATATCGATAACTGTGGTTTCACAGCTGTGAATGTCAAACTGTATTGACATTTCTGTTCAGTTAGGTTTGGCAAGTCATCATGAATCGTTTAACGCTGCAATAACGCTTCAAAATTGTGCAAATTTACTTTGAAAAAATAAATCTGTTCGTGAAGTTCATAGAGCACTTCGTCCATTTTACGGACAACATAATCCGCCTAGTGAACAAACAATTCGTGCAGTTATTGATCGTTTTCGCAATAATTTTACTCTTCTCGATTTAAAACTATGAATTAAAAATAAATACTGGTTTCCCGTTACATCCCACGAGGGGATTAGGTAGAGCTGTTTACAACCAGTTAGCTGTGCGTGGTCTAGCTTTACACTCACTGATTGGGACCTACAGTTTTACATCGGTTCCGAACGGTATTTTAATGCTAAATACTCGATAGTGTCGACGTCAACAAGCCAGGTGACCGCCGTCGAAAGAAATTTAAGGTGGTCAGATTAGGGATCGAACCCACGTCCTCATGCACAAGAGTCGCCCACACTACCATTGCACCACTGACGGAAAACAATCAATTGACTGAATTGTTGTTTCCAAAAATTCCAACAACAATGTCAAGTTGGTCCAACAAGATGGCGCAACTTGACATACAACGCGCTTAACAATCGATTTATTACAAAATCAGTTTTGTGACAAATTTATCTCCAGAAGAGTTCCTGTTCACTGGCCCCTTCGTTCGTGCGATTTAACGCCTGTGGATTACTTTTTATGGGGCTATGTAAAGGCAATGGTTTATGCCGACAAACCAGCAACTTTTGAAGCATTAGAAGCCAATATTCAAGCCACCATTGACGCCATACGGCCAGATTTATTGGAAAAAGTAGTCAACAATTGGACTGATTGAATGGACCATGTAACTCGTAGCCGCGGGGGACATATTCCGGAAATCATATTTAAAAAATAAATGTCATGAAATTATGTACCAGATTATAAAACAAAAAAATGTATACCCACAATATTTCTGTCTTGTCTTATCATTTCAAGTTCTCATGCAGCTAAAAAAACAGTTATAAAATCAGGGGTCTCTGTCTCTCAGCTGGTTACAGATTTCCCTGGCAATTCTGAGGGTGAACTAGATACTTCAGTTGGATATTCCGTTGAAGTACAGACATCGGATGTTGTCAGTGAAATTGTAACCGAATGTAGAAAAAACGTCAAAGCCAGTACCGAACAATGTCTCGCCGGCGGAACTAGACTGGTGGCTTCCAGACTGGTGCCGTGACTGAAAGAGCTATACATACCTTCATTTCTAAACCGGGAAAACCATGCCACTTGGGATCTAAGGATTTCAGGCAGATTAGTGTACCATCATTTATCTTGGAAACCTTGGAGAGATTACTAGATAGCAATCTTAGGACCAACATTAATCACTTGCTACTTTCTTTCTACTTGACAGCACAACTACAGCAAGGGTAGGTCTATCGAGACCGCTCTGCATGATATGTTCAGATTTATAAAAGGTTCTCTCTAGATATAGAGGGGGCCTTTAACAATGTAAATCCAACCACAATAACTGAAGGTACTCCCAACATTCCTCCATTTGTCGACTACTGGAAATAAGAACCACTATTCGATCGGAAATGTCACTCTCATAACTGAAGGGGATTCCTGGACCAAAGGTGTTCCTTGTGGATATATGCACGGATGGTTCAAGAATGAATGATCAAGTAGGGTATACACCAGAGAACTAGGATTGTCTCTTTTTCGTAGAGTGCCTGAACATTGTAGTGTGCATCACCTTAATTACGCCTAACAGTATGCCGTCGCTTTAAGTTGAAAAGCTACCACATACCAACTCACCACAAATATTTGATGATATCGCCAGAAACATTCTGGGCAAATCGAGAATGAGATGGCGGTGTTGCGAGAAGTTTGGGGAAACTTCGACATGGCGTTGTGTTAAAGTGCAACTGATATAAATAACTGACCCCTGGACGCGAGACAGTGTCAACGCCACATGTGTGACCAAAACGGACCGCCGAATATCAAGGGATATATGGACGACAATGAACTCGAATAGGACGCAATCGTTATGAATTTCAAATGGAATGAATGGATTGTGCATCTACTAATCAGAGTGTGTACGCTTATGTTCATCCACCGATTTGTTATCTGTATGGCTTGGCCGATCGTTGGACTCGTGGCACGTTCAACACTACATGGGTAGCCAGAAGGGACTGCGGAATTTCAAAGGAAATGGATCCGACAATGAACTCGAGTAAGACGCAATCGTCATGGAATGCAAACGGAGTTTGAATTGGTCGATCGCTCGAATCGTGACAGGGTCAACACCACATGGGTTACCAGAACGGACTACAAAATTTCAAGTAAAGGCCTGCAAAGAACCATCCAAACACACTTGATGCTTGTTGTTCATTTTTCTTATATCTGCTTGTATCTGTTTCGCTCGCTTTGGATTGAGTGCATAGGGAATATTTCTCTTTTAGATATCGATGGATTAGGTATGAGAGAGTGACAGTACCAAGTATCAACAATGCTTGTATGATTACATACACAATAAACAGATATATCGGTATTCTTGTTATCTTTGCTTGGAATATGAGGAGAGCGTGTGTTTACTTACCTCAGACATTTTTGTTTTATTTTTTCTTAACATTTGCCACATATAAAACTTACACCATCACTTTTTGTAAAAGGAAAGGAAAAAGTAAGAGAACAGCATCAATGCAAAGCGTACGATCTGGAATATCCATATTAAATATATATATCCATTTAAAAAAGAGGTATAACAGTTACTTCACTGAGTGGAACAGATAAAGAGAAAAAAAACTTCCACTACAATGGGAGCCAGAGAAAGAGATGATACGCTCCCTACTCAATCCAAAACGCATGAGCACATGTTGTGTTCTACTCTTTGTTGTATTTGTACCGATAATATCAAGATCTTACTTGTTTTATCTGTTTGTACAAGTACAATGAATGGAACGCTGCAGGCCTTTAATTTCAAGCATATATGATCGCCAATGAACTCGAGTAGAACGCAATCGCTACTACAACTGAACAAGGCTGATTTGCGGCTCCCATCATTGGATTAATTACGGTCCACTGCGATGTTGGAGGCTGCATTCGCAATTAGGTTACTGGCGGGATTGACTACTGTCGGTTCTGTGCAGACGAGTAGCACTATTGAACACCTTCTCTGTTAGTGCCCAGCCCTACAATATAGGAAAAAGCTCTGCTTTGGCTGGTACTTTTTACCGGTATTTTTCCTTTACGTATTGTGGATAGCGTGCAATTTTTTGGAGTTTAAATGAGGATTTACATAGCTACGTAATGGAGGGACCTTTGCCCGATGAGCTGTCCACTAAATGCTGGCCTCTGTTTTAACACTAGTAATCAGGTATAATAGTCATATTTATGGACTACATAGGTACAATTTGTGTATGTTGTATGTACAACATATATAGGAAAGGGTGGGCCATGTACAATTTGGAATTTGAGCCCCCGTTATTTTGAAGCAGACGCCGAATTTGACATTCATGAAGTGACTGATTATTAGTTAAAGGTTAGACCTTTAAGAAATTGGTCACTTCACGCTTGAAAAAAATTGAGAAATATTAAAAACTTACTTCCAAAGTTCTGAGCGCACTGTGTTCGAAAACCACATAATCAGCCGAAACTTGGAAGTTCATTGGCTGCGATTTGACGCCGTTAGACTATTATCTCTGGGGCGCCGTGAAAGATAAGTCTTACGCAAACAATCCCGAGTCCATTGAGGTCTTAAAGCATGAAATCGACGCTGTAATTTACGAAATAGAGGACCAATCAATCGAAAATGTACTGAAAAGTTGGGTAGATCGAATGAGCTACTGTAAAGCTATTTGAACGAGGTTGTATTTCATTCATAAATGTCAATAAAAATATCCATTAGTATTTTTTTTTAAACCGAACATAAATTCCACATTTTGCATGGCACATCCGTTATATATTGAAGCAATACATCTCTCAAAGGGTCAACTGACCTCCGAGGTAGTGATAAACATGAAGTCATCGACTGCCTATTTTTGCTACATGTCCTAGACCTAACCTTACTGGTGAAATATGAACTAGTGCCAGTGCTACTAGATTATTAATTAAAATATTGAAGTGTCGCCACAGTAGATTAATTTCGTGAGTTTCCAACATAAAACATGAGTATGCATCCCTCTTGAGACTTAGCGCGCATTGAAATCATCCAGTACTACCAAATCACATTATTAGATAATATACTTTATATCTTTATATACTCATAATACCAAAAAAATACCCCCCCCCCCCCCCCCTACCTGTTACCTTCACAGATGTTGGGATGACATTTGCAATTTATATTATTAGACAATTTCTAAAAAGCCATTTGAAAAAGCTGCCCATATTCATATTTAATCGAGCGTATTACCTTCACATTAGAAACAGTCAATTCACTAGATTTCAGCATTAATGAAATTGTCAGTGCTAAAGGCGGGAACGACTTGACGACACAGAAAAATAACCTCTAGTATTTTTTTTGTTGGTTTAATTATAAAATATCAAATGGATTGGATATTTTGTTTTCTTTTTGCTTTCTATATATAATATATATATATAAATATTTTATAAACATGCACGTATTAGAGTTAAGTAACAATGATAAAAATACATATATACGAGGGAGGTTTAAGAAGTGACTTCAAAACAGAAGAAGCTTCAAAATAAATTTATCTCTGAAGTGCTGTACATACATGGAGGAAATTAATTATATGACAATTATAATTTATTGTTAAATTTGAAATACCTCGACAAATGCAAATTCAAAAAAAAAATTAAATACCATTGGCAATTGTACTTGTTTGGGATAAGTGACTGGGAGTACACATTAGACCGGGTCACGAAAAACATTTCCCAAAGTCGAGGGCAAATATTAAAGATCACCTCAAGACAATTAAAACAAAAAATCCTTTCCGAGCCCATGAAAAATAGCCACAATCGTTTTTATTGTAGTTTTTTGTTCGTTAATGATAACTAGGGTAAAAATTAATTATGAAAAGTATGCAATAATTTTTGTTTTCGATAGCGCCAAAAAGTATGCAATAATTAGCGATAATAATGCAAACAACTTGAAAAAATATTTAATTTGTGCCGATTTACCTTTTAGGCTTTACTGCAAGTGACAATACTTCATTATTTTCCTCCAACGTTTCGTTGCGTCTTTTCCAATATCAAATTAAATCAATCTTAATATTGGTCAAATCATCATAATTGAAAAATATTTGTACGTAACTTTTTTGTTTTTGAATAAAACTGTATACTTCCAAAGCAAAATGTTCTTAAAGGGCTTTAATCCTAGAAAAAAATTTTTTTAAATTTTAGGGGTAGAAACTGCATTAGATGAGGCCTTCATTACAAAATGATCTATATGACAAATGTAGTACTCGTCGAGACCTATACAAAAATGTATTGCATGTTACGAGCGAGCCACAAACAAAAAAACTACGAAAGGTTTTGGCTGTTTTTCACGGTCACGGAAAAGAAACAAAAATTAAATTATCTCGAGGTGATCATTAATATTTGACCTCGACTTTGGGAAAAAACTTTTATGTGGATGCCGACCGGGTCTAGTACACATGTTTTAAATATATTTAAATTATATTTATCAGTGTTGGAATTTTTTATTTGTATTGGATTTGAATTTGCATTACTTTATCTATTGCAAAAGCAAAAGAATTGCAATGGCAATTAAAAAAGTTTGATTTTCCATTTGCTCAGGCAATGCAAATGCAGGTTGTGGAATCGGATGCCAATTGCAATGAAATATGGGAATGCTTTTAATTATTTTGAATTTGTTTGACTGCTGGCAATTTAGTATTTTAGTTTTTATAGTTTTTATAGTATTTTATATGTAGAGGTTTGTGGCTTCGATTAGTGTTGCCTTGTAGTACTTTCAAATTCATAAGCCTGCACGTATGTACGTATAAAATATTTGAAAACCAAAAGCATATTTCTATATCCAAGAAGGCAGCCAAAGTAAAATCTCCAACCCCCAAGTTGCGCTCAACGTAGCCCACAACATCGTGCAAAGCACTCTCTTGGTAGGCATGCTGCCTACCGCTCAATTAGCACGGGCCAATTCGATTTCGAATCAGTCATTCTCTCCAAAACTTTCAATAGAAAGGTTGAGAGGCTGAATGGTCTGTAGTCCTTAGGAGAGACATGACTAGTCTTACTCGACTTGTGAATAAATACAACCAGTACCTACTTCCACTTATCCGGTACCAGGGAGAGTCTTACATGCACTCTTTTATCATGATAATTTCGTGATTATCATTCAAACGGCATTTTTACTGGATTTAGTTTTGACATTTTTGTATTTCATGATGGCATTATGGAATTATACAAGGTGATGGCAGGAGGATTTGTATGTACTAGTATCATACAATTCTGTCAGTCAGTCATTTTTTATATTTCTTTATTTGTAAAAATAACTTTTTATTTAATTAACCTAATTTTTATGTTGAATTTGTTTGGAATTTTTTTAAATTTTGTAAGTATTTTGAAAATAAATAAAGAAAGTAAAATTAGCTGATCTTATAACACTACCTCTTATACCAATCATTTTGTAGGAGTTGTCATTAATGTACATGTTCAGTGAAGTACATTTCCTTTACATTCCCATTTCCGTGTCATGTTCACACAGTCTCATAGTGAAAGTGCGTATACAACTCTGCGGTTGAAATGATTTCTGACATGATGTAAATCTACTCGATCTTGGGTACAAAAAATGCATGAGAAATCATATGATAATAGTGTGATTTGTCGATTATCGAGTCGATCGGCAAGATCGAGTGCATGTAAATGCTCTTTAAGATACGCTCTATAGAGACTCAGAAGACGCGGGGTGACAAAGGCGTCTCATTATTTGCATAAACTATGAATAGCCTAAAGCAGTCTTGATTCGTCAATTAAGTCCTCGATCAGGTCTGAGATATCACGAATGGGAGTAACCGGGATATACCCCTCCGCAGAAACTATATTTTCACAGTTTGGAAAGTGAGTCTCCATAAGAAGCTCAAGTGTCTCAGCTCCTGAAAGACACCATGGCCCATCAGATTTCCTAATGTTACCAAGAACTTTTGGGTCCATGGACAACACCCGACGAAATCGTGCAGCGTCATTAACCTCGATTATGGACTTACAAAAGCTGATCCAGGCGGATCGTTTAGCCTTTTTAAAGGCCCGTTTAAACTGATTAAAACTGTTATTGTACACAGACTAGTCCGATTCCCTTTTCGATTTCTTAGCCTTGTTGAAAAATCGGGTGTTTTTCCACAGAACACTCAACTGCAGCGGCCACCACACAGGCTAACTCCTCTTACCCGGGAATGTAAGAGGGCATGTATGGATAAAACATTTATAAAGAAGATCCGTGACTTTGTAAACTTTTTCATTAACATCGTCCTAATAGTCACTAATTCCTGAAATTACACCAGTCAGTTCTTCTAAAAAAATAAATAAATGGTTTCCCATTACATCCCATGAAGGAATTGGGGCTTTATAGTTTTTATACTCACTGATTGGGACCTACAGTTTTACACCGGTTCCGAACGGTATTTTGAGAAGCTTTTTCATGGCTAAGTACTCGATAGTGTCGCCGTCACCAAGCGAGGTGACCGTCGTCGAAAGAAATTTTAAGGTGGTCGGAGCAGGAATCGAACCCAGGATCTCCTGTACAAGAGGCGCGAGTCAGTTCTTCTAGGGTTCCTAAAGGGCCCTGTGACCCCGCCATGACGTCTAATTAAAGAGAATTGTACTGTGATCAGAAATTGAGTACTCGTCTGAAACCTTCCAGTCCCGGATTGAATAATAAAATCAAAAATAGCTCTAATCTCTTCCATTTATCTCAGCACTGCCCCACTGGGTATGGTGAGCATTTGCATCACAACCCATTAGAAGCCGGCGACCCTTTGTAGATGACTTGTGCACCAGCCCGAGAACTGTCCTACCAGGCGGATCATACTCTTCATACGACAAGTACTTGATCCCGTCTCAACATCCATGCACACCGTTACCACATCGCCCGTACTGAAGTTGGAAGACAGGATAAGTTTAAGACCTTTCCTAGCTACAGTACAAGCTCTTACACGCTGAAAAATAACGGCCCCAGCAACATATTGCAGGAACCATGTACATGTTTGCAAGTATGTATTGTTTTCGTGAATTGAAGATCTGCTGCATTTTGTGACAGACAGCAGTGTTGTCAGCAGTTTTAACAAACAAACCCACATTTGGGTCACAATTCCCTATGTTATAACCTATTAATCATTGTGTCTCAAGCATGTTATATTGAATAGCAAACACACTGTGTTTGGGCAAAAGTATAATATATTTGCGACAAGCTACAAACACGTTATATTTGCATCCAAACAACAACAAAGATGCGTGTACCTAGCCAGATGTTTTGACCGCAAAGATGTTCACATCGACATTGCTCAAACCCATATCGTTATTTTCGCAGTCGATCCAGGGCTCTTGGATTAGTGCAATGTCAATTTGGTCATTCGTAAGGGAGTCCAGGAGATTTGCGGAGGCAGCCTCGCAGTGATGCAGGTTACTCTGCGCCACGCGAGGGCGCCTACGTTTACCTACGCGCAGGGAAGCTGGAATGCCGGAACCTGACGGTTCCTAAACCAAGAAGCAACTTTCTCTCACGAACTCTGACCATCTCCAGTGACTCTGCATCCAGGGCGATTCGAAAATCTGCACCTGATGTCTCACTAGCAGAACGCGTGGACAATATCTCCCAAACATGGCTATTAAGTGCCGAGTTCTGCTTTCCAAGCAGCTGCAGATGTTAGTAAAATATTGTAAAATTTTTACTTAAAAAAAGGCAGACAACTTTTGACATTTTTGGAACAAGGAAATGCTTAACCTCCATCTGATACAGCTGAACAAAATAGATTCATGGTAAATTTTCGTTAGTTCTGTTTACAAATAGTTCTGTTTACAAATGGTGACGAATATGTTATGAACCCGTTCGTTCATTCGCATGAGTGATCTTCATTCTGGAAGTCCTCTTGTTGTGGCTAATCCAAAAACTGTAAACAAATTGAAAGATACATTTCGCTGCAGCCTAAGAGGATTTATTCATATCACATTTATCCGAGAATTTATTTTAAAAAAAAACCAATCTCTCAAAACGACTGCCGCGTTTGCGTGAGAAATTAACAGGCTTGACTGTTTTTTTAACTTAAAGAAGCATTACCTAGGTCAAAAAATATTGAGACAGTCGAAACAGTGAGTAAGACCGTCTAATAACTTTTGAATCTTCCATCGATTTCATGTTAGATTCAAATAATCCACAGTTGTGTTTCCCAGGGGGTTTACAAGGACTTATTAAGCCTCCCTCGTTCGATAAAGGAAAACAAGTTATGGCATATATTCTCAGCGGATATAAAACCATTTGCAGATAGTTTCCTGCTGTTTTATTTCTGTATTTTCATCATAGATTGCATTTGTTGTCTTTCCTTCTCTTTCTGCTGCTATTCCACAATTTCATTCCACATATTATTGTTGCTGCTTTTTGTGGAAAGTGGAAAATTGTAGTCATAACTACTGGGCTTCACCGTTTGGCGGCATTGATGGCGATACATTTCAGACCGGGGAAATACCATTACCAGCACTAGGACCTGCAATACTGCCACCACCATCACCAACATCGCTAAACCAGTATAAAATTGCGTATGAATGAAGTGGCAAATTACAGGAATGTGGAGAAAAACCTTTTTCTGTAAGCAAAAACACCGCGTTTTTCCTTTTCCCTTGTACTTTGGAGAGAAAAAACTTTTGCTGCATTGAGTGTTTGCGAGGAAAGCAGAAGGAAAATCCCACCATCAATATTACCCGGCGCTATTATCGCCACCGCGAGAATTGCGCTGTTGTTGCTTTTATTGTAATTATCATATTACAAATACGAAAAGGGAAAAGAAGAAAGGGAGAAAATACTGAAAATGGGTTAAATTGTGTGAGTAATTGCACAAGGCTGTGTGTGTGTGGATGTGTATGTATGTGTAGAGTGTGAAATTATGCTGATACTGGCTCTTGCTAGGGAAGGGATGGAATGGAATGGAGGATAGGGGTATCACTTTAAAACTTTGAAAATAACTCATATATATTATTTACAGAAAGAAGAATATGAATGCGAAAACAGAGATTGTTTATGAAAAAAAAACACTTATGGATTCGACGATAAATTTCCATCATTTCCCCTTCAGACATTTGCACGCAATGAGAATTGCTTAAAGTTTCATCAAGGTTGCAAACACTGAGCAAATGTCATAATAAATCGTACAGTTTTAATGTAAATTAATGTATTGGCTATGGGGAGCTTAATAATTGATAGGGTTTCGCCGGGTCCTGAAAATCGTCATGAGCAACAGCATGTCACGAAACCAGCTGATGCTGGTTTATAAAAGATATTGACACAAATCGAGAAGTTTCTCTAGTCGTTGACACCAACAATTTTGTCTTGCCCTCATTAACAGCAAAACTCACCTTCGCTGGTTTCTTTTCGATTCTTGAAAATACTGCAGTAACTTCTCGCAAATTTCGCGCAATTATGTCGCTGGCATATTCTGACGACATAGACATAATTGCGCGAAATTTGCGAGAAGTTACTGCAGTATTTTCAAGAATCGAAAAGAAATCAGCGAAGGTGAGTCTTGCTGTTAATGAGGGAAGGTGAATCTTGCTGTTAATGAGGGCTTTTCGTGTTAATGGTCTTGTTCGTATTTACTGCAGCTTTTCTCATTATTATCTCCATTAAGATGGTGAAGAGATTGCACGAAAGTGTATCGCCTTGTCTCAGTCCTCGCTTGGTACAGAAAGGTTCAGTGTGGTATTTCCCCACTTTCACTGCTGAAAAGAAATCAGTGAAGGTGAGTCTTGCTGTTAATGAGGGCAAGACAAAATTGATGGTGTCAACGACTAGAGAAACCTCTCGACTTGGTCCGCACTTGAACGTTAACAACCGATTTAAATTTGAAGTGGTAGATGAAATTGTCTACCTTGGATCCTGCGTGAACAAGGACAATAACGTCAGCCTGGAGATACATACGAGAATTGTGCTTGCAAATAGATGCTATTTTGGGCTCAGCAAGCAGTTTAGGAACAAAGCCCTTTCTCGACGGACAAAAGTCCAGCTATATCAGACTCTCATTTTACCTGTCTTAACATAGGGCTTCGAAACTTGCGTCATATCGCAAGCGGATGAAAAACACCTGGGAGTATACGAGAGAAAAATTCTCCGTAAAATATATGGCCCTGTTAGAGAAAACGGCGAGTACCGACGTCGTTGGAACACAGAGCTATATGATCTATATTCTGACGTGGACATAGCTAGGCGAATCAAAATAGGCCAATTGCGTTGGTTAGACCATGTTATCAGAAAAGATGAAATGAGCCAGTGCGAAAGGGTTTCGATGGAAGCAGGAAAAGAGGACGACCAAGACACCGCTGGAAGGACCAAGCAGAAGAATCCCTCCGTATCCTTGGTGTTACCAACTGGAGAGAAAGGGTGAAGGATAGAGCCAGTTGGAAAAATATGTTGGAATTTGTTTAATTAATATGTGTACGACGTCTGACATCATGAGGTTGTAAACTACTCAATAAAAGTAAAGTGAGTGTAGTTAAAATTCGCTGAACTGTTGTCTAAAACAAAATAAAACTTGTTGTTAAAATGTAGATTAATATTGCAACACCCTTCCTCAATCGATACCTACGCCAACAGATGTTCGGAACTTATCAGCCGATACCTACGCCAACAGATGTTCAGAACTTATCGCGAAGAAAAAGCTAAGCGAGCGAAAATCAGTCACTCACATTCAAATTGGGTTCCTCTAAGTCAAAATTTTCTTTCGCCTGACTCTATGTTTGTAACCAACTGATAGCACATTCGAAATAGAGAAACCAAAATTTGTATTGAAAAGTCTTTTCATTCGACTTGAAACGACAAGATTGTGTAACTCAAATCAACTTTCTTTCGTCTAGAACGCGAACGAACGAAAGCTTTCGTTCGAGATAGAGAAACAGGTTTCGTCAACGTATCGGTTATCATTATTTCAGTAGGGCAATAGAAACATTTGATGTTATTCTTCTCAATGTGGTCTCGGACAAAATTCGGTTACTAAATTGTTGCCCCCTTATTAAACGTAAGCAGCTTTGAATATCTTCAAACAAAACAGTAGGGAACATTTATTTGATGCCCATGTTATACAAAAACTTTCTTAGACAAGTTGTGTCTTTCGATGACTCAGAAAGTGCGACAAAATTTTGCCGCCGTCGATGAAAAAATAACGCAAGTCTGTTTTCTACATTATTGCACCACTATTTATCTGAAAGATATAGTCAAAATTAAACTTCCTTTCAGCCCTATATTCTGCCCTTTTGCCTTTGGCATATCCTTTCAGTATTTTCTTTTCACCATTGTGATTACTGTGATGAAGGAAATATTCTTGGGTTCCTTTCAGATATTTGAGTATTTGAGTATATTTGACTACTCACTTTAATTCCATCCAATCTTCCTGTGTAGGCTCTCGTAATTTCCGAACAAGGATAGAGATAATTACAGCAATATCGGGCCTAGTATTAAAGCTTAAATACAAGAGTGAGCCAAATAATTTCTAGTACTTATTTTGTGCCAAGAAGAAGCTTCTCAAAATACCATCCGGAACCGGTGTAAAACTGTAGGTGTAAAACTAGAAAGCGCACAGCGCACTGATTGAGAGAAACTCTCGCCAGTCCCTTCAAGGAATGTAAGGGATTTATTTAATTATTTACATTATTCCATATCGATGGCTAAAAATTAAGAGATCGTACCTTGTTTTTTTTACGAAATCGAGTTCCGGTTGTGGGCTCTAAATATACCTTTCGTACAAGAAATATTTTTTTAATATTAACAAATCAAGAATTTGTTTTACTAAAAAACTGCGTTTAAAAACAAATAATGTGCTAAATCGCTCCGATTTTATTCAGTTGTATCCTGCTCCTGCAAAGTAACAAAAAAATTGAGATACGTCTCTTCTATATTACGCCATCGATATGATCCATGTATATCCAATAAACGTTCTGAGGTATATTTTCCGTATTCTGAATCTAATGGATATTTCGCATCTGTAGCATTTTTCCATTCCAAATTCTTGAACTAAATCCGTAACATATATTCTTTGTCGAATTCAAAACTAGGGAAAACTCTCTAAACCCAAAGAACCCTTTACATTTCCAAGGTTATTGATTTCAAAATTATTTTTCATCATTTGTTCTACGAGAGTAACATTTGGAATCGTTTTCCTGTCCACCAAGATATAAGGAACGCTGCGGTAAACATGAACAAAATCATCAGCAGCAGAAGCAAGAAGTCGAAATTTTTCTTTTTGAAAATAGAAAACAACCCAAGAAAAACTTCCACATCGGAATTGCTAAATTACTGTTCTGGAACTCCTTAGGCCCAGCGCCAATAAATTAAAAAGACGTGTATTGTCAAACTTGGTGTCTATATTATATAGGGAGATGAAACATCATAGTGTAATGACGTACTATAGAGTAGCTAACTCTCTCAGCAAATTGATGATATTTCGTCTGTTGCAGATGGGCAGTTAGATGTTGGAAAGTATTGCTTTCATAATACCAGATAGAGGCAATGACTCAATGCAACCAACAATATATCAGCAGCGGCAATTCGGTTTGTGCGTCAAAATTTTTGTGTAAATACACCTCAAATATATACTAACAATAAAATATAATAAAAAAGTCAAAAATACGTTTAAACTTCAGAGTTTTTAATCAAAACAACATGAAAAATATAAGTAAATTTTTTTTTTAATTCCACCTGGTGTAAGCCAATTTACGTCAAATAACTCTCTATCGCACCGACCGCATCACGAAGAGTGTGAAATGAAATGTCAGATGAGAAGAATGGCAACTCTAATGGTCAGTTTTTCAGTCAGTGGTGATCTTCGTTTCTTAGTTAAATTGGGGTTAAACATCGAATTGTGATTTTTAGTCATTGTTTAACTATGATTTAACCACCCAATGTTGGTTGGTTAACTTATAGTCAGAACCATATTATTTTGACAATCAAATTACTGACTGTCAAAGTGAGAAATGAAGATTGTATAAAATACATGTTTCAGATTTGCGTATTTGTACACATACGTTGAGTCTAGATCGTTAAATTGTTGCGTTTATATAGTTTTTTACACATTTTTGTTAAAATGACTTCGATTTTATGCATCTATTTCTTATTTTACATAATTCCATTTTGTTTGTTCCCCTTTGTTGTTTTGGTATTTATCACAAAACACACGTTTTTTCCAATAAGAATACAAGGGTTACCATATTAGTTGACAATATGGCGACTTACATTAACTCACCACTGAAAAACAAAATGCAAAGTTAACCTCTAATTAACTTAGAATTAAGATTAAGTAATCCGATAGTTAACTACCCACTTAAAAACTGGCCATAAGTGACATTACTCTATGTGAAATATGGTTTTAGGTGTGTATGTATGTATGGGTCAGTGTTGGGATTTTTTAATTTGCATTGTATTTCAATTTGCATTACTTTATCTAATGCAAATGCCAAAGAACTACCATTATAAAAACTACCAAAACTACTACCAAAGGCAATTAAAAAATTTTCAATTTCCATTTGCTCAGGCAATGCAAATGGAGTTGTGGAATCTGATGACAATTGTAATGAAATATGGAAATGCTTTATATATTTTGAAGTTGTTTGGCTGCTGACAATTCTGTTTTTGAAGTATTTTATATGTAAAGGGTCCGCCATCTAACGTTTTTTTTCAACTAGTGCTTATTTCGTGAATGGTAACACTTAGCTCATGTCTGATTTGACGGATAATTAGTTTTATCCTTCCGCTGAACGAATATGGTTGTGTAAGCGTTTGAACAACGCTGGAAAATATTGCGACATTACTTTGAAAATCATGGTAATGTTGCAGAATGTGTGCGAAAATTGCGTACGGATTGCCGATGCACCCAAAACGAGTCACGATTATTAATCGGAAGGATTGTACTTTCAAATAAAAAAAGAAATTTGAGAAAATATTCAGTAGTTTTTTTTATAGCATTTTCAAAAAAAAAGTTATTTGGCGGACCCGTTATAAGTAGAGGTTTGTGGCTTCGATTGAGGTTGCCTCTTAAAACTTTCAAGTCTTGGTAGTTTAGCATGAGAACCTATGGAATATGACAAGTGAATTGAATGAGACAATAAACTAAAACTGGTTTATATTGGAGTAGGTAAAATATACCTAGTTAATTGGTCATATATAAAGAAACATGTTCAGCATATCCCTCAGTCTTGCATGTGACGATATTTAATCGCGGGCTTTTCACACAATTATGGAATGACGTGTGACTTCTGCAGAAAATCCTTCTGTCGAAATTGAAGCCGCTACATAGGCCGAGGTCATTGATGGGGGGTGGTATCTGTAAAGAGATTCATTAATACATTTAATCAATGTAATTCGAAATTGTACCATTACTAGGTCCATTCGTCCATGTGTGTGGGGTCAGTACGTGATTGTCCAGGTCAGCAAGAAATTTGCGCCGCTTGCCACGGAACCACATGATTCTACACGATGTACAACACCAATCCAAAGATTTTCAACATGTTATAAAGCATCGACATTGGCAATTTATATGAGGTGGTTGTCACAGGCGTAGCTAGACACCATTTGATTTTTAGTTTATTATTCAGACATAAACAGTCCGCTGGGACAAGTCAGGGCACTCTCACGCAACAAATTGCAAACACATTTTTCCCCGAAGATCCGATTAGACTTTTAAAACCCTGAATTCTCTAGAAGTTAGTGAAAACACTTTACAACAAGTGGTGTGATGATAACTTATAACTATTTTTCAATGTTTAATACATATTCAGTAAATTTCAAAAAGTTACAAATCCAAACCCATTATTTGAAAAACCAAAACATTCATGTGGTGAAGCATTTTTGATTCTTCATTTTGAAACTTAGCCAACTAAATCTTAGAATCATAAAACACCACAGAGACTACTACAAAACCTTTTAAGAGTCAGTGATTAAAAATAGTTTCGTTTTCCATTTAAATTCTTTCAATGCCTCCGTCCATCGTATTGCATTGGTAGCATCTTTCTCTTGCATCGGTGAAAGGTGGGGGCGAATGGCGGGGGTGAATGTTTAGGCATACGCACACTAAATTCATTCATTTCTCACTCATTCAAAAGAATGTTGTATTCTGTAAACACACATCAATTCTTGTAAATGTTAAATATAGATGATGTTTTTAAAATTGTTGTAGTTTCTTCTTCTTCTCCTCATATTTGCCAGTGCATAGTTTGAGAAACAATAGTGTTTTTTTTTCGACGTTTCAAACATTAACATGAAACCGTAACCTTGGAACATTCAACTACAGTGAATACCCAACAGTGTAAATGAATGACAGCATCAGAGAAAAATAGATAAATTGTGTAAAGAGCCAGCAACTAAAAGAAAGGAAAACTATGTCTGTATCTTAACATTTCAAAATCAAAGAAGAAGATAAAAGAGATACCCCCTATCCATTCATTCGCATACTTAATCCTATGGCGTTCCAAGAGTGTGAGACATAAAGTGGGGCAGAGGTTTAGATTTGCTGCTCTATAAAACTTTACGCCTTACGTATGTACTATTTTGGGATTAGGCCAATTTGTTTTAAACATCTACCAGAGTGTGTCAATACACAAGTTTGTATGTTTGCCTTTGTCGTACCTTACGAGTTGATAGTGTTCGATTATCATGAAATACATTTGGCCATTTATTTCTATGCAAATCCATTTCGATTTGAATTGAGTGAGTGAGTGAGCAGCTCTTCTCTCTTGTGCGGATTTTTCTTTTTTCTCCTCTTATGGGATAACATTAAACTAATGGACTTTGATGAAGTTCAATATGTAGGCCTCAAAAAAAAAGTGATATGTATGAATGTATATGTACTGAAGGAATATTAGGTATCAAATACGTACAGATGTGTAAACTTTTGGTAGACCTTTTTGAGTAGCCTTTTACATAAATTCTCATGCAAATCCTTTACAAACGGATACCAATGATTGTGCGTTCTTGTTGTTGTTATAATGTAACTAAATGCCCACCATATATCATTTACACACATGTGAACACAACAGCCCTACCGACACTAGCCATATATCCATTGGTGAACAGTGGGTTAAAATACCTTTTTTAGAAGATACAATTGAGTTACAAATATTATTCAAGAGAAAAGGACGAACTACTTACTTACGGTCTGTTTTCATAAAACTAATTTGAACGGACGAATGAATCGGTCAAAACTGAAACGTAAATTAAAAGGATTTAATTCTTTTAAAAATGCATTAAAGGAGCATGTATATCCTAAATAATATTTATTACGTTTGAATTGTGGCCGATTCATTCGTTCGTCAGAATTCGTTTTATGGAAACAGAACTTTAATTTTGAAATAATTATGACAGAATTTCTTCAGACTTGCAATTTTTATTATTTTCGGTATCGAAACGAGAGCAGAATCTTTATAATTTTTCAGCTTTGGTTTGCCGGTTAATTTGTAAAGCAAAGAAGAGCCCATAACACGGGTCCAAAACTGTTATTTGACTAGTTATTTGGCAAAAGTAGTGTCTGTAACTTATTGGTTACAGCACTCATATTAGTTCCGAATATCCAATAACTTTCCTGTCTTTAAAATTTGTGTACAAAAAACAGCATATTTTAGATTTTAGATAAGAGATGTTAATCTTGTTTAGAATGGTGTAGAGATTTGGTCAGAACTAGTGGACCCGGCAATGCTTCCGTATTGTTAGTCTTATCCACGATCTCGAAAGAAAACCTAAGCGAACGAAAGTCAGTCACTCACTTTATTCCGTGATTGTGTGTTTACAAAATCGGAACCCACTATTTTTGCTGTCATCTATGGACAATAGCTATGCGACAACTAAAAGACAAGTGACAATTTTGACATTTTCGTTCGCACAGATGACAGCGAAACTAGTTAGTGGGTCCACATTTTGTAAACTTAGATTTCTATGACCAATAAAGTATTTCAAATACCCAGAGGATTCAAGGGCCTTACAAAATGACGATAAAATGTTTCTCCAGCCGGCCCGATCTTCAGCTTTTCTCCTCCATTTGGTAACACCAAGCTCTCGCAGGCACTATTCCTCGTGGTCTTTCCAGCGAAGTCTTGGTCGTTCTATTTTTCGATGTCCTTCGAGTACGTTTTCGAATATCTTTCGCACAGGTTCATTCTGATCTATTCTACTGACATGGCCTAGTCAACGTAAACATGCTATTTTGATACACATAACTACGACGATGTCGGGATAGAGATTATACAATTCGTGGGTCATGTGTCATCGATACTCGCCGCTCTTCATTATATGACCATATATTTTTCGGAGCATTTTTCTCTCGAAGACTCCCAGTGATGTTTCATCAGCATGCTATATGACCCAGGATTCTGCGCTATAAAACAAGACAGGTTGTATGAGAGTCTGATATAGTTTGATCTTCGTTTCTCGAAAGAAGGTATTATCTCTGAAGTGCTTGCTTAGCTCGAAACGCCTGTTTGCAAGTACAATTCTCCGTTTGAATTCTAGGCTGATGGTATTGCTTCTGTTTGCGACAGTTCCGAGTTAAATGAATTCGTTCACTACCTCGAAATTATAACAGTTATCAACGTTCACCAGTTCGTTCAATCAGGTGGATTGTCCGCTTGTTGAAACCATTAATTTTGTCGTGCCCTTGTTCAGAGTCAATCCCACTTTTGCTGATTCCGTCTCAATTCTCGAAAATACTGCAGCAGTAACTTCTCGCAGATTTCGCCCCACGATGTCGAAATTATCAGCATACGCGAGTGGCATGTGACTTTTGCTGCTGATAGTTTTAGTCGTGTCAACAGCAGCTTTTCTCAAGATGATGTCAATTAATATGTTGAAGAGATCGAATGATTGGGTGTTACACTGCCTGAGGCGCCGCCTCGTTCTAAATGGTTACGTGAGATCTTTACCAATCTTTACTGAGCACTTCGTGTCGGTAAGTGTTATTCTACAAAGGAGCTTACCAGGAATACCAAGCTCCGACATAGCTTGGTACAGATTTCCCCGTATCGTGCTATCGGAGGCAGCCTTATAATCTACAAAGAGGTGGTAGGTGTCGATTTGATTTTCGTGGGTTTTCTCCAAGATTTGTCGAAATGTGAATATCTGGTCTTGTCTGAGAAACATAACCCAGTTTTGTGTGATTCCAAATCCTTGAGATACGACTAAGGCCTTTGCAAATGAAGTATTTAAACAAAAATTGTATACTCTTCGATATTGTTACCTAAATGACAGCTTTATCGCTTGGTTGAACCCGCATACATAAGTCTAGTTTCTACATCACGCATATATCTCAACGGCAGCGAAGAATTTAAATGACTCTTAGTATTTCAAGGTTAATAAGTAAACTAAAAATGCTTATGATTTCTAATTTAATGTTATCCAATACCAGATGATGATGAATGATTCCAAATCCTTTGCAAATATAGTATTTAAAGTAAACTGTCATCATCTTCGACAGTTTTAGCTACAGAACACCTTTAAGACTTGTTCTAATTTCTACGTCAGGCAAAAGTTTCTAATTTTTAAAGCAAAAAATTTACCTTTTGAACAAGATTTTCTTTAAAATGTATCCAAAGAATATATACTTCAATAATTATATCCCATCTGAATCTCCTCTCAAGAAGAGAAATTGAAAAACCAAAACAAAAAATTAACATCGCTGGCATGGATTGAGCCAACAGTTTAAGTTCATATTAAATACTTAAACTAAACAATCTACGGAAAATGATAAGACTCACAATAATGTCTATGTCGATTTAGTTGTAGTCAATTGGGGATGTTGCTGCTCTTGTCATGTACGACAGCACATTCATACATCCATACATTGAATGTTGTTTCTTCCCCAAACCCTCTTTATACAAACTGTCTACACAATAGAGGAGAGATGATGATAACCTTCGTCGTCAAAAGGTGTCACTAATGTATTGCCCGCTCTTTAGCTCTTTTGTATTGTTTCGCCAAAATTTTGGACAACAGCCAAATTGCTCTGCAAAATAAGAGCAACAAACAAGCACAGGCGAACTTGTCCCAAAGAAACAGTTTTAAAGCAAACACTACAACTAGAATTTACCACCGCCACTATACACCATATACTTACTTATACACTTTAAATGTTCAACAAACTACTGAAATGAAATGTCCCCTCCATCTGAACCAGATATATTTGAGCTTCAGCAGTTTGTAGTCGAAGTTCGCCTAAGAATTGTTGTCTTTAGTTTGACAAATTATAGCCACTTTAAATTTTAAAATAAATTTAGTGCCAAAAACTGAATAAATATTGATAATAAAGTTGACCAATAGACAAGGGAAATGAAGTATCACAAAAACTTATATTAAAATCCCACTCTTGTATTTTTATGAGTGTTTTTTTATTTGAGAATCTACAACATTATAATAAATAAATGTTTTATGAGATAATATTTTACATTCAGATCCCGATAGAAATTCTTGTTAAAGCAAAATGTACTTTAATCTGAATTAATTTTGATAATTAAAATATATTACTCTGAATTTTCCACAGATATAGTAAAGATTGCATATCTAATTACTGAAATGTCTTTATATGAATGAAATTAAAGAATTCAAATCAAAGATTATATTACTGTTTAATTATTATAATTTCACATTTTGTTGAGTAGTATTTTGCATAAGTGGCATATTGTACGTCTTTAATTGGCCAATGGGCTTTAAGTTACAATTTTGTATAATAAATGAAATGAAATCATAGAATCTTACAATTCCCTGTGTTACGTTTTTTTAATTTTAATACAGGGCTCCTACAAGTTCGTCCCTATTACATCTTCCAGTCCGATTATTTGTATAGACACATTTTTTCTGGTCGATTATTATAATTTCCTCCAACAATGTTGTGTCTTGAAATTATCATATTCTAATTTAGTCAATCTTAAATCTTATTGTTGTTTCATACTTGTTTTATTTGCTTGTATCTTTTTATGTTCAGACATCTAAAAGAAAAAACAAAAAGAAATGAAATGTTTATATATTTAACTACCAAAATAAGTGTCCTTTACCTTCTCCCACCGGCTGTTTTCCTGTTAAAAAGCAATTCCAACAAACGAAAACCGGTAAAAAGGTTCATTTCCGTTTTGTATACTCCCGACAATGCAAACTTTACCTCAATACCATTTAATGTTGTTGCCGTGGTAAACGGTGAGAATATGATGTGATGGCGTTTGGTCAAAATATTCCTTCCTGGCCATAACCCCAAAGTATTCATTCAGTCATTTATTCCATTGCTGTTTAGTCAACGTCCGCCAACGAGTGAACGAATTGTTGGTGAGACTGTTTGAACATTTTGTGAGACGCTGAGTTAGTCGTTTATCACTCGACGTGTCTATTTACCTGACAGTTATTTTTCCTGCTTTGTTTTTTTTATGAAGGGGAAAAGTATTTTGCTTGATTCTCCTGCTGATGTTGATGTTGTCACAGTTGCCACTGTTGGTGTGGTTGGTTGTTGCCCTCCTTAATGGCCACTAGATAAAACATCTTATGAACAACAACAGCAGTAACCGCTTTAACAGTGACAACAGTACAAAAAGGCCCAGGCCCAGCGACATCGTTCAACAACCAAACAGCCCTATCCACCTTTAGAACCTTAGTAACACTTGCCAAAGGAAATTTGCATAAAACCCCCCCCAAAAAGACGAAGAAAACTGTAAAGTGACATCATTAACTACATCAGGTGTTTTTAAGGAGGGTGTGAAGGGGCGGGTGCGATTGTCGTGTTTTTGTAATTTAAACTAAATTTTATAATTTGTCTGTGCTCTCTAAACAAAGAGCTCGATTAAGTTAATTAAAAGTAATTCAAAACAGACATAAACCCTCACACACAATAGTTTTGTATTGCAATAGTCCTAGGAATAATCACCTCATAGAAACGGACGGACATACCGCCCTCTAAAATCACACTCACTAAAACAAAGTGTACATATTTTTGTGAATATGCGATTTTTTCTCTTTTCGCTGATACAATCTATAAACATTTGCAAAAACTTAACGCTCTTTAAACTTTTACATACTTTATTTCACTTTTCCAAGGATAAATTGTCTTCAATATACTTAACGGAGGAGAAAGTGATATCAACAAACAATAAGACTCTATGGCAAAACTTGTACAAAAAAACAAAAATAACTTAAGTTTTAAAATTATTTTTTTGACTTACTTCCTTTACTTGCTTCCCCTTGCAAGAATTCTACAAATCTTAAAGTTTGCAACACAACAACGAGTCATACTCACTCACTCACGCCCGCGCTCATTGTGCGAATAAATTCCTCTGTAGAAAACTAGAACATACAGTGGTGGCCACGAATTTAGCACACACGGTATAAGAAACTGAGATACGTTAATATTTCCTGCAGTTTTATATATAGATCAAATTTTTTTCTTTCTATAATATTGCCTATAGAGTGGTTATTATACTCAGTTAATTTCATTGTGTTCTTCCTTCCCCTCTTTTTACTATTCAACTTTTTATTTAACTAAAGGGGAAAACGCTGGACACTAATTTATAACAAAATTAAAAACTATTTATTGTCAGCGAAAATAACAGAAACAAAAATAAAAATTGTATGTATCAAACAAAACTAAGTAACAAAAACGAAACTCCACTGAACTAAATTAATATTTAGTCAGATATCCCTTGTTTTTAATGACAGCGGCACATCTCCTGGGTAGACTCTCTACAAGGGTCATGTAACGTTCATTTGGAATTGCGTACCAAGACCATTCAGTTTCTGCGCACTACCTGAATATGTTGCTCAACATTCCTTCCCTTAATTCCATTCACCAATAAGAAACTCTTCACTATGCGTGAAGTGTGTTTTGGATCATTATCATGCATGAATCGCCAAATAAGAGGCAAATTGTTGTCTGCAAATGACAGGCGTTATACACCATCTTTCTGGAACACTTTAATATATTTCCAATCTCACCAACGGAACATCCACTGTTCTTATACTTCTTCATTTGCTGAATTACCTGACGCGTGCCTCTGTACACCACCCTCCTCTAGCCATAGCTAATTAATAAATTATGATTTTTTTTAAATTTTGTTATCATTGACTTAATATTTCTCTCCAATTATTTTAATGTTGCGCAAATATAAAACCGAAATTATGAAAAATTTCGTTATTATTGCAAAATTGGTTATTATTGCAATTAAACATTAATAGAAAGTGAAGGGAATGAAAGAACTAGAAAAAAACTAGCGGTGCATAATCAGTACATCATATACTACAGTAAAGAACACAAAATGTTGAACAAAATCTATAATCTATAATCCTACAGGTAGTAAATGTGCTAAATTCGTGGCCACCACTGTATATATCCGTGTTTCACTCTTGTTTTTCCAAAGGAGTGAAAACTTGTGGAAATATGTTTTCGTCAGTCAAAGTTGTTGATTAAGTTTGTTTATACAGTTCTATGGAAGTGGTGAAATAGGAAACTTGCAAAGGACTGTAACTACAATACCAATATTTATTTAGAATAATAAAATGTTATTTGAATTGGAAAGCTAAAAGATATTTGAATGAAATGTATTTACATATGAAATTGTCTGTTGGAACCCTGGGCGAATATTTTTGTTAATCATTTCGCTGGTAAGTAGAATAATGAAAAACTCTTTCGGCATCCTGACGTTTAAACGGTTAGCAATAGTTAAGAATAGAGTATCGGAAAAATTATCGAAACCTTGTAGTATCGATACTATTCAAGTGATACACATATTTTGTACTCCATTCTTTACAACTCGATACTTTTTAGAATCGAGTACTCAGTATCAAATACCCATCCAATCCAATTGCTGGTTAAACATTTTGGGCACGTCAAAAACTATATTTTGCTTAAAGTTAAAGACCAAAATTAAGGTTAGTATAGTATTTAAGAAAGAATACCTACATCCCGTAGAAAAAAGTGTAAATATACTATCTGGATCTTACTACACCTACTTAGATCTCATTAGATCCGAGAAATGTATATTAGCAGACCTAATTAAATCTGAAAAATGGTTGCACCTAATAGGATCAGTTTAGATCAGAGATTATCTATAACTATATAATTAGATTTCAAATTTGTTCCGGCCAGATATTTTTATGTGACATATAATTAGTCCTGGCAGAATTTAAAAAAAATTTATAACTTATAAATATCTTTGAAAGCTATTTCGATACCTGAGAACCGATACTTTTGTTTCGATACTGACAAAATATCGATACTTTTTATGTGAGTATAGTAGCAAGTATGGTATCGGCACTTTTCTATTGATTCCGAAACCCTACTTAAGACTTGCACCAAAATCATGGCCGTAATAAAAAAAATTTAAAAAAACAGCAGACAGTTGCCCAAGGCCTTCGGCCACGGACTGTCCCTACAGGCTGTGTCAGAGACACGGCCATTAAGTTTAACGTAGAATAAGCCATCCGATAAGACAGAAAACATACATATATAACAATAAATGATAAATAACACAAGCAAATGAATTTATTTATTTGATAGTTACTTTTGATAATATATATAATATATTTTTTATAATTATATATCCATGTTAAATTCAAATTCACATTTAACATTTTGTTTCACTTAAATACATAAGTAAATGTACGAAATTTCAATATTTAATCAATCAAAACAACAGCCGAAGGTTTGTGTCCATACTGAAACAGCAGCATAGTTTGTGTTCACGGTACAAACTCAAACACTCAACCAAACACCACACATATGTTTGAGTGTATGTGTTTAAACAATTTTCATTTGAGAAATTTAAATATTAGGAAGATATCAACCAATATGAAATGTATATCAAACGAAAGATAACATCTTCATTTACCTACTAAAAATATTTTAAAAAAAGTTATCTCGCCGTTTCCTCATAATCAATGAAATAAAGATTACAACAATAACAATCTGACATGACTCCCTATACCGTAAGGTAAGACGTATTCTACGCCAAAACGGGGTAATATTAGTCTTATTTATTCCCATTTAAACTTTTTTAAGTGTTTGATTGGTCGACTGATGGGCAACGGTTCGTGTCTGGCCACATTACATTTCTTTCGACTACGTCTAAAAAAAAAAAACTATTCTCAAAAACCGTTCTTATTTACGGCCGATTTCCGAGTTCAGTTATCTTTCAGTTAGAGCTAACGAACACTTTTAGCTGTCAGTTTGTACGGAATTTATAATTTTTAACTGTCAGTTAGCTTTAACTTTGTTTGGTGAAATTGAGCGTTAGTCTTATTTTTGGTTGGTCGTCTGAACTTACTTACCCGCATAAGTAAGTAATTGGTCGTCTGTGGTGCAATGGTTATAGTGTGCAACTATTGCATATTAAAATAATGGTTCAATCCACGTTCTGACAATTCTTTTATTACTATCGGCGACATTCACCTTTCTTAGTATTCGAGTAATTAGCCATGAAAAATCTCGTCAAACCTCCCTTCGGAATCGGTGTAAAACAGTAGCTACCAATCAGTGAGTGTAAAACTAGAAAGTGCACCGCTCACTGATTGTGTGAAGCTCTCCCATACCCCTTTGCGGGATGTACTAGGAAAATGTTTTATTTTTAAGATTGAGAGATCGAAAGAGTTGTTGTCGCCTTAATTACAACTTTGTTTTGACCCATCATCTTTATTCAAACTAATTTTGTGGCCCACATTGGATTATGTGGAACTGAAGACATTGAATAGTGCCCTCACAGTATGTGTATGTTCTGTAAATCTGTTCTGTAATTCGCTTACAAGGAAACACTCGCAATCGTGCAAGTTTCTTTGTTGTTTTACGTTACGGCTTCACTGCGGAGGGAAGCATCGCTACAATATGCGTTTCTTCGATGTTTTACGTTATAATAGGAATGTTAAGATTCATTGACCCTTCCGTTCGACTCATTTCTGAGTGCAAATCCGGAACTTAAAACAAATAGAATATGTTCTTATTTTTCTCTCGAATTTCTTATATAGTATAAACAGTATCTGTATCTGTGTATTTTTGGATTAATAAATATTTTGAATTGAATTGTAAAAAGTCTCCTGAACGTAAACGAAACATTGTCTGAATTTATAGGCATCATGTTTTACCACCCAGAATTAAAATTTCAAAGATATTTTAAGCTTTTAGATTTACGTTTCTCTTCTAAACCTCTTAAAACTATTTTCCACAACACACACACGTGTTACCCATAATAGTAGTATTTTATTACAGTCGATTAAATTTATTTCAATCTCTAAGGAAACGATTGCAATAAATATACCCCAATATTATGTCCGATTGAATGTTCCAAACTGTACGATGTGTGGTAATTGAAAGGTTCCTTGTATGATACATAGATATAATCAAGGCAATGATTTATCAGATGTCTCTCAAAGAAATTGAACAATACACAAAATAGAATAAAAAAAGAGTAGCAAACAGTTCACAAATTTACTTGTGTAGATGGTAAAACCCGGATTTAATGGGCACTTCTTATTTTTCTTTAGTAAATTTAATAAATATACAGACATAGTTTTATATATTTACAAAAATTAAAAATTTTAGTATGCTTAGAAATAAACCAAAATGTGTCAGCTTTACGAATAAATTTGCAAATGAAAAGTTCTCAATTGTAATCCTTAAAATGCATAGATTATGCTAGTTAAACATTTTTAGTGACAAACTTGACAGCTGTTAATTTAAATTATAACAAAAGTCTACACCTCATCTTTCAAACTTATTTACATTCCAAAGTATTTACACATTAGAAAACACATTATAAAACACCAAAAAAAAGGGAAAATTAGTACGATAGCCGGATACATTTCCCTCAGCATATATGACAATTTGTAGTCGAGATGGAATAGATACAATAAAACTACGTACAAATTTCTAAGCTGTTCCAGATATTTATTACTTCATCAACAATTTCATCTCGCTTTCATACATTCTCTATTATGTATGAAAGCGATGTATGTTTACATATGGACTCTGGGGTGGCCATGGCAAAAAAAATATCTTCTCTAACTCTATTCCTATTCCTATTTTTCACTGTATTTTGCATCTATGTATTGTATTGTTTACTGAAATATCGTCTTCCTCGTTTATTGCACTATTCTTGTTCTCCATAGTATTTCATTTTCAAATATTTCCTCGAGGACTAATAGTAGCATTAAAGAAGCTACTGATTAATCCTGAGGCTTCTCTTTTACAGCTTTATTAACACTTTTCATTTTAATTGTTTTATTTTGATAGGAAAATGATTTCGGTTTTAGAAATTAAATAATAATATATGAGAACTAAACACAAAAAAGGACATCGAGGAAAAAGATTCAGTATCTACAATTAAGGAAAAAAAGTACACTTTTTATTGAAAAACAAATAAGTGTTGTTGGAATTATAGGGATCTGCGATCTATACTAATTCGCACATGTGAATTGCAGAATTGAGTTTGTATATATACGATTGATGATCAACCGATGGTATCAATTCAGGCACAGTAGTTAGGCATCTGATGATGAAACTAGTCATGACAGTGAGTAGTGTGCTTAACTGAATTGTCTATTATTTTTTATTCATGTGGACCTTGAGCCGGAAAAAGTAGAAATACAATAACAAAGAAAATAAGGTCGAAAACCAGCATCAATAAATATTATTTCCAAACACCAACCATTTTTCAATTAGAAAAATGTTCATGACTTGTAAGCTTGTAGTATGAATTTCTCATACATTAGCCAAAAAAGCAAAAATCATAAAATTCAGTGCAGAAAATAACAATTTAAATCACTTAGAAATAAAAAAAACAGAAGATAACATTAAGAATTTATAAATTAAAGAAAAAACGAACATACTAACAGGTCACAAATATTTTTTTGTATAAAAAATTTCAACTAGTCAAATGTTTCACATTTTATTTTTAAAAAGTAAAATGAGTGTAATCTATTCCAATTAAAATTTTTTAATACTGAATATAACCTCTTTGTTTTAATCATTTAATAATCAAAAATATTATTTTACATCTTTTTTAAAGAATTTCAAATATTTATCGTTATTGTGTGGATTCCGTTTTTACCATCTTGTTTTTAAAAAGTATACAAGATCAGTACAAGTCATCGACTGTCTCTTATTACCACGTGTCCTAAGCAAAATCGTACCTCTCTGTGGTTCTCTGAGATATTATCTGTGACAATTTATCCATCGTACACACAATTGGCAGGCGAACACTGCTTAAATAATTGTCGTGGAGTGGTTCAAACTAATCGCGCAGGCGATTTATCTTCCAAACTGTTTCAAAATGTTTGCAGGGTATAATTGGAAATAACTCGGCAATATTGCTTTGTTTGGTGGGATGTGTTTGCAAAAAATAATTAAATATATGATGTTTCCCAAAGAAATTATAAAAGATACGTAGCATATAACAATGAATTGCAAGTTTTTTGGCTCAAATTGTTTCGCAGAAGCGAGTTAGTTTGAGAAAACAGTAGATAGAAAAGATTCATAATGATATGAACGTTTCCAATAAGACTTGTGAATATAGGGTGTGCAATCAATCTCCTAAATACTTCGTTTTTATAAATCGACAGTCTTTTGAATTGATATGTAATCAATAGTTTTACATAAAAATGTTTTTCTTGTATACATTTTTAAGTCAAAATAGTATAAAATTCATTTAAACTCCTTAATACTTGGTATACCTCGCAATTGTCATAAATTCATATTCTAAATTCAATTTAGTATGAAAATTGTTTCCACATTTCGTAAATCTACGAATTTTACGAGATATACCTGGAACCTACATTCAGATCGACAATATTTCTTTAAAACTTTATTAATCAAGTTGGAATAACAAATTTTAAAAATTCTCTGAGAATGCGACTGTTACCCGAAGCAAAACCGGGTTTTCTCAAATTACCAATTCAGATATTGCATACACTAGGTACAATACTAATACAGGGCATCCTCCACTGAGTTACTTACATAGAATAGAAGCAGACAACGCACAATAAGGATTTGTAAGATAGTTGTTGTTGTTTTATCTCCAGGACGACGAGAATGTAAATCAATTAAATGCAAAGTAGAAAACAGAGCAACGGCACTATTGTTGTTAACAGCTGAGTCCGCAAAAATGTGGCTCATTTTCCAAGTGTCCTGGAGACGATTCTCCCTTTTCTTCGTCAACAACATACAGGCGACACATTTTATTGCTTCTGTTTGCCTTTGTTTTCATGCAGTCATTCGGTTATCTTTTCCAATAAGATATCGTATCGCTCTCGAAAAATCGCCCATAGATAAATGTATAGGAATAAGCAAAATTGATTGTGCCTATGAGTTTCATAATACACCACAATCTAGATAATGCAAAATAAAACAATTATTCTACTCTACATATTTCACTTCATTCATTTGGTCGTCCTTGTGGTTTGGGTTTTTCAATGATTTCTCGCACTTACCTTAAATTCTATATCATATTATAGGCTGAGTTCGTTCTGTCGACGGATTTTTGTTGAAAAACGTGTTTAGTTTATTGATTTAACTATTCAAAATTAACGAAAATGTGCGTTCGCATTATTTAACTGCAACGTTATGGTTTTTTGTAAACAATACTAAAATTATATCATAAACAGCTGTTTGTTGTTTTTATTTATAGTTTATTGGCGTTGCCAGAAGTATGCAAGGACGCCGGACAAGCAGTGTTGCATTTTTTGGTACTAACCTAAATGTATGCCGCATTTATACGGCGTTTACATTCAACTAGATTATCGCATGATGGGGATTATGTCACGATATCTAATGCCTTATTCACGCTGCCACGAAATTGACAATTTCGGATTGAAATTGTCGAACGAAATTGAAATCGTTCAGACTGGTTTTGAGCAATTTCGTTGAAAAATGACAACTGTTTGTTTACAAATATTGCCATTAGTAAAATTTTAGTGCCTGGGCACAATAACCAAAATTCTGTTTGGAAATGAATGAAAACAATATAATAAATGAATGGTACGTGAACTTTAACATGAATCACTGATTCGCCACGGTTTATAGTTTATTTTCACTAGCCTATTTCGATGGAAACTTAAAATTTCAATCTGATGAATGAGGCGGCATACAATTGTTTTGTTTTTTGTTGTAATTTTAGTAACCACGTGTTCGGTGAACGAAGCCGACCCATAATTATCAACGGCGTTGAAGCTACAAAAAAAATTAATCGACGGCGGCACTGAGTTTTTATTAAATGTAATTTTTCGGCAGACGTTACTTTTAGATTCATCTCGTTGGTTGTGTAATAACTTTAGATATTTTTTAGTAATTCGGGCCTTTAAATGCAGCCTAATTGATAATATCGGCTAACATTTTAAGCCGAAGCACGCTTTAAAGACGACGGCGGCACACCAGAAAATATTCTGTCGACTTCGTTCTCTTGCATATGTGCAAAATAGAGTACTAAGTTAATTTTTCTGAGTAAAAACAGCGTTGTATACGACAATTTCAAGTCAATTTCAACGAAATTGTCGTAAATATCTCAATTTCGTAGTTGTCAAAATATATGCGAAATTGAGCAATTTCAACTCAATTTCGGCCCAAATTGCAAAAGACTTCAATTGCGCGGCAGCGTGAACAGGGCATAACATATAGATAGCGATAACCTTGTTCTCATATTTTTCGCTTACACCTCCCAATTTCAGATCGATTTTACATTTCAGATGGCAATTGCCGAGACCTAATTATGGAATACGTCGGCACATAAGAAACATTAAATTGGGGACTCTTGGTTTTACCAGTTTGTACAAATTTGGAATGTTTTGGAAATAAATGAACCCTTAAAATTGGATCAGTCGGTCAAATAGGGGCAGTCGGATAAATCAACTCACATTTTAGACCGATGAGAGTTAATTACAGAGGCGGTGGCGTGAGAATAAATGGAAAATGTTCGATCGGCACGTTTATACGAGAGCTTATATTGTGATGTCATATCGCGATATGTCAAACAAGTACGTGTTAGTCCCCTTTTCCACTGGCAAATATTTCTTTGCCAAATTTTTTCTTTTCTCTTTTAGTATTTTCGAATGCTTTTGAACTCACAAATTTTTCTTTGCAAAATTTTGCTAATCAAAGTACAAAAGAACGAAAGAAACGTCAAAACTGTTTACATTTTAAAGAATTTTCCTAAGATGTGTATAAATAATTTAAAATCGGTGTAAAAATGGTAATTTATAAGTTAAATTTCAGTTGTTTACTTCAAACAATCACTACAACCAACAGATTTGTAAACAAAAACCGACTGTGTCAGTAAAAACGAATGGGTTAAAAACGATATGTCAAATAAATTTGTTTCAGCGAAAGAACAAAGCAGAATTTGCGAGAACAGCAAATACTGAACTGACAAAGATTTGATTCTCTTCCTCCCACCCCTCTCGCCTACAAACTCAAGAATTTGCAAAGAAATATTTGCTAGTGGAAAAGGGGACTTATTTGCACGTTCTTTATTAACAAATCACCATATGATATCACAATAGTGGTCTTCATGAAAGCTCGAAAGAACCTCGTAAACTCGAAAACATCGTAAACTTGCACAGCAAACGTCAAAACAAACAAATTTCCCATACAAAGCGACTTGCGCAAAAGTGGAAAGTTGCAAAAGGCAAATTTGCTGCGCAAACGTGGGATGGAGAAACGTGTAAACTTTTGACATTTCGTTGTCATCTGATTAGGATGGATAAATAAGGTGATAGCACTAGAACAGTAGAAAAAGTACACATACATTATACATGCAATTGCTACTGCTACCACCTTATGTATCCATCTTGGTCAGCTGATATGGTTTTAAGCACAACTACGCTGAGCAACTTTACCTGGTGCCTCATGCAACGGTGCGAGGGAAACTTGCGCTGAGCAAAAGTTCTCGGCTTTCACGTTTGCATGAATGCCGCTAATATAAACGTAGTAGGAATCAAGCTTAAGCTGAGTACAGGCATATTAAATTGTCGTCAAACATTGACGGCCTTATTCATAAAAAGTTGTCATGGGTTTGTTAAAGGCTTAAGAAGGTAAAGCCGAAAAATTGTATTCATAATCGAAAAATTCCTCTGTTAAGAGTTCTCTAACGTCGCCATTTTTGTTGAACGGTTAACTCTTTTATCCGCATTAATACACAAAAAAAAATATTTTTTTTACATTTCACGCGTGCCGTACTTAAATATTTATGTGGTACTATAAACAATTGGAATTATTTTGTGTATATTTGCAGCGTTTATAGTGTCGCATTATCCTGCTAAGCAACCAAATAGTTTCGTTCCAATTTTTATCATTTTTAGCCAAAATGAACTTTTGTTTACATAGTGATGTATATAAAATCAAAACATTGAAACTACAACCTATTATCCGGGTTTATATTCGACTACCCAAAACTGAAATCCAACTCAATATGGTTTTTTGGCGCTTCTTCTAAATTTATGAATATAGCAAATATTAATTGATCTTTTTATTGAATAGTTCTTTACATTAATGTTTAAAATTTTTCAAAAATGCATTGACGCATTTATATAAAAGAAAATTAATTCGGTCTATCGGTTATTGTTAAATCTTGTTTTTACATCACAAGCACGGCGAGAATACATAAAACAGGGTTGTCAGTCAATTATCTGTTCCCTAGTTAAAATAATCATTATGAATACGGTTCTAATAAAATCTTCGTCAAATCTTAAAGCTTTCAATAACTGATGAATGCTTTAGAGCTGTATTACTGGTTTTTTATGAATAAGGCAGTGAGAGTGTATGAGTGTAAAAAGACACACGTATACATCGGTGTTTGAAGCAAAATCAAATCATTTTGATTTTCGAACAAAAAAGAGGCCATGTTTGAAGCTTTTTGACGTGTGTGTATCGCTGTGGTTCAAACATAATTTTTGCGTGGCCACCGAATTGTTAACATCATCGGTAGATTTGTTTTTCTTATTGATAAAATGGCGGATAACAGTTTTCTTCTGGAAGTTATTGAAATTTATCGTACCTGTGGAGCATAAAAAGCAAAGAGTACACCGACAAATATATAAAATGCTACAGCAAAAATGCAAACATCTGTATCACTCATAAAAATTAATGTTTGAAACTTCGTGTTTGATGTCTGTATTCGACGTCAAACTGACCCTACAAGAAATGAATGATGGAAACTAACACACACAATATTTTTGCACTGATACACTTGCAACTATTTTATACTGAGTTCCATTTGCAAGAGTGAAACAACCCTACAAGAATAGTTTCGGTCATTCGACCGTCAGTGTTGATGGAAACTTGAATTTGTTGACGTTTAAAAAGTAAAATTTGTGAATCCTCGACAAAGTGCAATGACAAAAGTTTCGTTACAAGTTCATTATCGTTAAATATCGTGGAATAAAAATAAACAGTGGAAAAGAATAAACTAATGTGATCCAAAAAACAAAGAGAATGATTATGAAAAATAAGGCATTTAAAAGCCATCAAAAAGTAGTGGAAGATTCTGTCTGGCATGCCTGGCCAAACTCAGGACAAAATCATTGATGAAGTCGGCAGCATGCTCCTTTTCCTGACCATTACAGCGGTTCAACAAGACTGCGTGGTATGTACATATTTTTGTCTATAAATGATTAAATAATTATTAATTTATATACATTCATATATACTTATTATTATTAATATATTTATATATCTCCTTTTCAAATTTGAGATGTGCGAAAAGACAATTGAACGAAGCCATCATAGAATGAAGCAGAAGATTTATTAAAAACAAATTGTAAATAAGTATTTTATTTTCCCCAGTTACTACTTTATTCATTTTGAATCGATTATTCTTATTCATTCATTCTCATTCTATCATTCTTAGTCATTCATTGTTTGTACTTCATTCACTTATTATACAATTAGATATTAAAAATATATAAAAATAATAAAAATATACCATAAAATCATTAATAACATCGTCTTTTATTATAAAAGGTATACCCATCACCTTTGACTGATATATCCATCAAATTAGATTAGTCAACTGTGATGGGTATATCCATCAAGTATGATTAGTCAACTGTGATGGATATATCTATCATATAATCTTTGATTAGTGAACAGCACTAGAGTGAGCAGCTCAGATATATGTTTTATAGGCGACCGAATTCATAAGTTCGAGGGAGATACAAAATCACACGTACACAAAAGTTTCCATCAACTTTTTCATTTCGGCTTTAAGAATTTGATAGAAACTTTGATGGATATACCCATCAACAATGACAGTCAATTGACCGGTCAAATGACTGTCACTGTTCTTGTAGGGGAGTTTTACTACTGCACTGACAATGTTTGACGAGAATTGACGACATTTTTTCAATACAAAAATAGAATCATTTTCCAGGTTGTGCTATTCAAACAACTAATTTAGTTTTTTTCATGTCGTTGTGTTGTCCACTTTCAAGTTCAAATTTTGTTATTTTGATTGTGTCTTTTTTGTTTACTGTTATTGTTGGTGTTCGTTTCTGTTGAATTTGAGATCAACGGACCACAAAACAAACAAAATCCCTGTTGATGTTGCCTACCACACCTATTGTTAGCACCTGTTCTAAATACATCTTGCAAGGTATATTTTGTTTGGGATCAAACGTTGTAATTATTGCATCCAGCTCCATCTAGAAAATATCCCATTGAACAAGAAATTTCCCAAGGCATGTGCGATATCTAGTTAATTCCGTTATCTATGCTTTGAACCATAGATAAAGGAATTAACTAGATATCGCACATGCCTTGGGAAATTTCTTGTTCAATGGGTTATTTTCTAGATGGAGCTGAATGCAATAATTACAACGTTTGATCCCAAATAAAATATACCTTGCAAGATGTATTTAGAACAGGTGCTAACAATAGGTGTGGTAGGCAACATCAACAAGGAGTTTGTTTTAGTTTTGTTGTCCGTTGCTCTGAAAATCAACACAAACGAACACCAACAATAACAGTAAACAAAAAAACACAATCAAAATAAAAAATTTTAACTTGAAAGTGGGGAACACAACGACATAAAAAAATCTAAATTAGTTGTTCGAATAGCACAACCTGGAAAATGATTCTAGTTTTGTATTGAAAAAATGTCCCGCTCTATTGAATAAACGTCAGTGAATGTTATGAGAAACGTCAATGAAAGTTACAAAACGACAACACAGCACCTAGTGGCAGTACTTGACAACGCCTGTGCGATATCTACTTATTTCCTTTATCTATGCTTTGAACACGTGCAAGAGAACGAAGCCGACAGAAAATTTTCGGGTGTGCCGCCGTCGTAGATAATTTTTTGAAGTTTATGTCACCGTCATTAAAGGTTCAATTAGACGTGACTTAACATAAGAAAACTTAACATAAACGAAACAGCTGATCGAACCAAACGTATGGGCAACAATGTAATTGATTAGTGGTGACTTAACATAATGCCAGCGACACAGGGTAAAACGTAGAAACCAATTGGTTTTTGGTATTTTGACATAGCATAGCGAGACAGCTGATTGGTGTTTTCATTTCTTTGGTGTTTTCTTTTGTTTCTTCTTTCTTTTTTGTTTCTTTTAGCGTACAAACTCATTATACCAAGAAATAAATTCTCAATTTCTTCACCACTGCTCATATTTCTTTATTTTGTATTTGTTTGTTAAGCACTTTGAAGTAAATAAACAACGACAACATACATACCAGCTGTTTATTGTTATGGCACCACTAATCGATGACAAAAAGCTAAGTTACGGTTTTTGTATGTTAGGCGTAAAAGTTTATGTTAAGTCACGTCTAATTGAACCTTAAGGCACGCTTCGACTTAAAATGTTAGCCGATATTACCGGTTAAGCCGCTTTTAAAGGATCGAATTAGAAAAAATATCTACATTTTTTACACAACCAACGATATGAACCCAAAAGTAAAGTCTGCCGACAAATCGCATTTAATAAAAACTCAGTTGCCGCAGTCGGTAAATTTTTTGTTGTTGCTCCAACGCCGTCGATAATTGTTGGACGGCTTCGTTTAGTGAACACGTGGCCATTCATCACATTTAAATTTTAAGTTTTCATCGATCTAGGCTAGTGAGAAGAAACTGTAAACCTTGTAAAATCAGTGCTTCATAATAAAGTTCATGCTTCATTCATATATTTTAGTATTTTCATTCATTTTCTAACTAAATTTTTGCTATTATGTCCAAGCACGAAAATTTTACTCATGGTAATGTTTGTAAACAAACAATTGTCATTTTCCAACGAAATTGCTCATTTCAAAATTGCCAATTTTTTTGGCAGCGTGAACAAGGCATAATACAAATTCCTTGAGGTTTACTTTCGTCTCGCTCTAACACGCGGTGTCTAGTCAGAATTCACAGTTCTTGACATTCAAATAAGAAGCAGGGAATTTGCAAATTCAGCATTATTGTTGGTAGTGTGTTTTGCACTTTGATTTAGGCAATCATGCCACCTTTTCTTGTCTTCATACAAAACAAAAATCCCCAAATCCAAACTAGGCAATATTACCGATGGTTATTTTTTTGTGTACGTGTATAGATTGACATATGAAGTTGTTGCTGCCTACAACGACAGCAACGTATACTACTACTACTTGGCTATTTTACTGTGGTTGGAGTCCAAACATAATCAAACACGCTGCAGACGACGACGTTTTTTTTACATACATAGGTTTCTTATGGCAGGGAAAAATCGTGACGAAAATCCGTTGCGGATGACGACTCGCCGCTAGAATAGAATCTTTTCTAATTTCATGGCAGCGCTCTCACGAAATCTCTCAATTGAGAGAATGGAGTTTGTCATGAATCTTGGTTTATTCAAATTGGTTTCAAAAAAACAAAAGTAACGGAAAGAGCTCGAGAATGTTGAAAAACATTCCTGCAATGAGACACTGTTCACCAAAGATATTATACACACAACTGACACACTGGCAACTTTTCAATTTGGGCACGGCTATGGCTCGCGGGGCTTGGGTGTATGTTCGTTGCAGTTGTGTGAATAATGAAACCATGACAAGAAAAAAAAATTTGTACCAGTGCAGATGTACCTAAAGACAAGGAAACTTCTTTTATCTTCTCATAGTAGACTAGGTGTACTGTCTACTTTACCCACCCCTATACCATGGTAACCAGTTCAGATTAGGGTTACCCCTTTTATACACCACCAACCGATACCTACCTTTGTTACTCCCTACTCAGCCATTACTCAAATAAAAATTTCCTCATTAAAAAAATTTCTGAAATTCAACATAATTTATAATTTTATTGCCCAATTCGGGACTTCATATTGTGATGTACAATTTTAGAATAACATAGTAAGAGAGCGAAAAAAAATTCTTAATATATAAACCATATAAATACAAATGTATGTTGTTTTATTCTTAATTTCTAACTAGTATTATGGTTAGTATGTGTTAATTCTATGTCCGTCTCTTAGGACTTATAATTTCAGAGATTTATTATTAATTCAGAATTTGACAACAATGGAAATCTAAGAGATGAATTCAGAAGTTTCCAAAAATGCAAACATTCTTTAACTACAAATTTCGTAAACTATTATTCTAATAAAAGACGTTACGTCTTACAAAACCATAGTCGATCAAGTGAAGCTTGATCCACAGAGCAGGATTTTTTTTTTGATTAGGAGTACCAGATCTCCTAGGCCATGGTGGATAAAGAAAACTTTAAACCACAGGACAGGAATTTTTTTTGTCAGGAGTACCAGATCTCCTGGCTCTTTCGAGACTTTTCTACCCCCGCAGGATATCGTGAAAAAAGAATTTTATTTGTTGTTTAGAAGTTTGTTTCTCCTAGCTCGGACGAGACTTTGATAAATACCAGAAAAAGAAATTTGTTTGATAGAGGAGTTTACTTCTCCTTTGTTGGACGACTAATTAAATATTTAAAGAAAGATTTATTAAATGTTGTCAAAAACTCGACAGTCTACGACTTCTACACCACTACTTTCACCCACTTACGACCTTGGCAATGCAGATTCATCGTGCTGTCTTCTTTTGGAAATAAGCCTCTGGTGTTGATACGGCTGCAGTTGATGCTCCAGTTGATGTTAAAGTTGTTGTTGTGGAAGTTGCTGCTGTTTTTGTTGTAATGTTGTTGGTTATTGTTGGTTGTACTTCTATTTTCTTATAGCTGATCTTAGCTTGTTGTTATAAATTTATAATCTGTTTCAAGATATTGTTGTTTTATTTGCGATTGTTGTTGGTTATTGTTGTTTTTGCGATTGTTTTAGGCTATTGTCGTTGTATCAATGTTATAACTTGTTGTTATCAACTTATGATAGGTTTTAGCCATTGTTGTTGTTTCTGTAATTGTCTTTGTGTTTATGTTATCACATTGTTAGAAAATTATAATTTGATTTAGACTATTGTTGTTGGTTTTGTAATTGTTTTAGGCTATAGTTGCTGTATTTCTAATTTGTTGTTGCATTAACGTTATCACCTTGTAATTATTTTATAATTCGTTTTAGACTATTGTTGTTATTAATTTATAATTAGTTTTAGGCTATTGTTGCTATCAATTTCTAATTTTCTTTAGGCTATTGTTGTTGTTTTTGTAATTGTTGTAGGCTGTAGTTATTGTTTCAATGTTGTCACCTTGTTGTAATTAAGTCACCAGTCTTTTTTTTTCGATTCACTGTTATTGTTTTCTTGTTATTTCCTTTTTCTTTATATTTGTACAAATTGTTCTAGGAATTGACAAATATGGGGAAATGACAGACGCAGCAGCGCCCTACTACTATACCCTTAGATAGTTGTTGGTGTACATGGAATTATTTTCTTGTTGTTGCTGTATGCGTGGTTTTTTCCTTTTTTTTTTCTTTCGCTTTTTTTCATGAAGATATTATTGTACCCTGGATGGAGACTTGAAGTAAACACAACACAATTTACACACTCGTTAGTTTTCTTCCTCTTTTACTTTTCATTTTTTTGCTTTCCGCCGTGCACAGAGCCAGTACAATGAATATAGAAGTTTTGTTTAGAAATCAAAATATACCAATTTTCGTCTTGGTATCAAAACAAACGTTTATTTTGTAGATTTTTGTTGCATTTTCATGCTCGGATCGACACACGGTTTTCTTTTTGAACCAATTTACTTTTCTGTTACCAAATCATCTTCATCTTGTTCTATTCTTTGATTTTTTTTCACTTTATTTCTTTTGATTTTTTTTCTTTTACATGAATTTCTGTATTATTATTCACCCTAGCGCGAAAGAGGCACGCACACACTAAACACATGCACTCAAATACGGAACACTGAAATGGATGTCTGTGTTTAGGCTGGATGACTGGCTAGCTGGTTGGTTGGTTGAGTTTGTTGGATGTATTGTTGTTGTTTGCTGCCGCCGCTACTCGTTCTTGTTGTTGTGGTGCTTTTTTTTTTGAAAGCCCTTGACTCAATTTTAACAAATTGATTGCAGTGATTTAATGGAAATTTTTTTTGAGTTCGTTATAAAGCTTCACTCTGCCCGTTTGATACTGCTTTCGGAAGAAAAAAAACACTCTTATTTGTGAAGCAAAAATAATTGCAGCTTGGCGTTGGAATTGGGAAAGTCTTGATTTCAATTCCACGACCAGTCCATGCCACGTTCACCATCCAAAAGAAGGAAACCGCCCTCGCGTCAGTTACAGCTTGCTTTCGACTTTTTGTCAATTCTTTGACCGCAACCTACTTCACATTTAGGGTGTTGCCACATCACAAGCCACAGGGTTGTATTTGATGTATACCAGTGATCAGTTTCGGCTGGTAGTAAAATCTGGCAAATCCTTAGGGTCCGTTCACTCAGAACGGTACAAGTTGCAACATTTTCAGAAAAACCATAAGTAAAAACCTGTTTTTTTATCCCCTCCTAAACTAATTTTTCGACCACTTTGTATGGGGAGCTAAGCGATTTTAAGCGGCTCCCCATACAAAGTCGTCGAAAACTTAGTTTACTTACGTACTTACTTATCTGGTTACGAACAACCCCGAGGGATCAGGGACCTTACAAATCTAAGATAACATATTTCGCCAACCAGTTCGATCTTTTGCCTTATCTCTCCAGTTGGTAATACCAAGTGTACGAAGGGATTCGTCAACCTGATCCTTCCAGCGAAGTCTTGGTCTTCATCCATTCTACTGACATGGCCTAGCCAGCGCAATCGTGTTATTTTGATCCGCTTAACTATGTCAATGTCGGGATATAGCTCATACAGCTCATGGTTCATGCGTCGCCGATACTCGCCGTTGTGCACAATAGGGCCATAAATTTTTCGGAGTATTTTTCTTTCGAAGACTCCTACAGATGTTTCGTCTGCTTGCGATAATACCCAGGATTCTGCGCCATAAAGCAAGACAGGTTGTATGAGAGCCTGGTATAATTGGACTTTTGTTACTCGAGAGAGGGCTTTATCTCTAAAGTGCTTGCTTAGCCCAAAATAACATCTATTCGCAAGCACAATTCTCCGCTTGATCTCAAGGCTGACGTTGTTGTTTTTGTTTACGGCAGATCCGAGGTACATATATAAATTCGTCCACTACCTCGAAATTATCAACGTTCACGCTTTGGTATAATCGCGTGGAGGCCCTGCTCGTTGAAACCATTAATTTTGTCTTGTCCTCATCCACCGTCAGACCCACTTTTCCTGACTCCTTCTCACTTCTCGAAAAAACCGCAGTAACTTCTCTAACTGTGCGTCCAATGATATGACTTTTGCTGCTGATGGTTTTATTCATGTTGACAGCAGGTTTTCTCAGAATAATCTCTATTAAGATGTTAAAGAGATCTCACGATAGGGTGTCATCTTGTCTGAGGACTGGCTTAGTTTCAAAAGGTTCGGTAAGATCCTTACCAACTTTCACTGCGGATTTGGTGTTCGTCAGGGTCATCCTGCAAAGGCGTATGAGTTTTGCAGGAATACCAAGCTCAGACATTGCTTCGTAGAGTTTCCCCGTATCGGGCTATCGAAGACCGCCTTATAATCGACAAATATATGATAGGTGTCGATTTGTTTTTCGTGGGTCTTCTCCAGGATTTGACGTAGCGTGAAAATCTGGTCGGTTGTCGACTTTCCAGGCCTAAATCCACACGTATTGTCCAATCAGGTCAGTGATAATCGGTTTTAGTCTTTCGCACATTCTGCTTGATAGAACCTTATATGCTATGGATAAAAGGCTTATTCCACAGAGACTCACCTTTTTTAAAACTTAGTTTAGCAGGAATTAAACAAACAAGCTTAATATATACGTTGGAATAAGTGTGTACAAAAGAAAATTAAAGAAAATGGTTAAAAACGATTTATTTTTAAACACAATACAATTAAAGTGAATGAACAATTGTTAAAAGCAGTAAAAACAATTTAATGGCCCATTTTTCAGTCATCGTTTCTTAGTTAAATTCTGGTTAAACATCGAATTTTGTTTTTTAGTCATTGTTTAACTATGATTTAACGACCCAATGTTGGTTGGTTAACTTATGGTTAGAACCATATTATTTTGACAATCAAATTACTGACTGTCAAAGTGAGAAATGAAAATTTTATAAAATACATGTTTCAGATTTGCATATTTGTACACATACGTTGAGTCTAGATCGTTAAATTGTTGCTCCTATATAGTTTTTTACACATTTTTGTTAAAATGACTTCGATTTTATGCATCTATTTCTTATTGTACATAATTCCATTTTGTTTGTTGCCCTTTGTTGTTTTGGTATTTATCACAAAACACGCGTTTTTTCAATAAGAATACAAGGGTTGCCATATTAGTTGACAATATGGTGACTTACATTAACTCACCACTGAAAAACAAAATGCAAAGTTAACCTCTAATTAACTTACAATTAAGATTAAGTAATCCCATAGTTAACTACCCACTTAAAAACTGGCCATAAGTGTTGTACATCAAAAATATTATGTTTCCAAACAAATTTCAGAAAAGAGAGAAAAACTCAATTGCAGTCGGCAGACGCTCTCTCTCCCATTTCGTTCAGAAGCTAGGGATTGTTTTCGTCGTCGTCTGAAGCGTATTTGGTTTACACGGGACAGTTTGAGACAAGATAGTTGAGAATATGTATTAGTTGTCACAAAGACAAAAGTTGTTTGTTTGCTGATTTTTTTATTTCTTCGCCCTTTTGGCATTGTGTTTTGTCTTACTTCCCCAAATTACAATGGAACTGATGTACTCTGCAAAATTATACATGTATTCATGTTTATATGTTTGTATTTTCAAGCAATATTTCAATAAAAATTAGCAAAATTTTCAAATACAAATATAGTCGTTTCCGATGTTTTGCTTTTTTCTCAAATTACTACGAAACGTCACCGATATGGCCGATGGCTGAACTAGTAGAGGTTGACGCGGTAGCATTTGTTGTAATTGTGTGAACCAACAACAGGCATTTATTTGTTGTTTCATAACTAATCGTCAAACTCAACTCAGATCCATATGAACGAACACAGTAAACAAAAGAGTACAACAACAAAATACACTGAATTTAACAGATGGAGTCATAAGAATGTGAAATCAGTTGTTCTATAGCTCCAACCTTTACTAGTTCAGCCATGATCTGGCCGCTTATGCCGAAGTTACTGTCGTTGAAAAATCAGAGACAGTGGCGAGGTAAATGAGAGAAGTGTAAATGTGTGAATGTAATGCTACTGTCGAAGCTAAACTGTCCCGTGTAAACGCCAGGTTAAGCGCCGTATTCAATTCTTGCGAAATTTTGTCATTTATCTCTGAACGGAAAATTTTGTTAAAGAGATTTACCACATATCTCTGATTTACCATGCTGCTTACAACAGCAACAATGCGTCCTGCTATTACCATGTAGATATTATTGTACCGTGCGGAGCATAGATAAAGGAAATAATAGATACAGCGCGACCATTGTCAACTTTGTTCAATAGGTGCTGTCCTGTACTGACGTCACTTTCACTGAAGTTTCCCATAATTCTCACTGACTTTTATTCGAAATTGTGGGAAATTTTTGTGAAAGTTATTTAAACAATTGAAAATGTGACAAAATGTATGTGATTTTACATAACAGCATTTGTTTCTTATATAAAAAAGGAATGGTAGCTGTACCGGAGGAGAACCAATTTATTAGGACATAGACGGTGGGTGGTGACATGACTTTGCAATTCGATGGCCATCAGATGTTCTACTTTAAGTAACGTGTTGTATTCTTTTTTTTCTAAATTTGAGGTTTTTATTGTCATATTTTGTGAATATTTGTTTTATTGCTTGCAACGACATTTAGCAAATTACCCATTACACTAAAATTTTCCCAACACTTGTGCTTCATCTATTTGTTTACTTTATCTATGGTGCTGATACAGCATTCGCACTGGCATTGATTTTCTTGATTTTGCTACTTTTGTTGATTTCAAGTAGAAATCAGGAAAATTTTCTTGATTTCCCATACGTTTTGACAGACGACAAATCGGGTATTTTTTCGTATTTGGATAGGAATCAGGAAAAAATGCTTGATTTGCTTTATGCAACGCTGTTTTATCTCACACTACGAAGGAATAGTACGATTGTTTACAAACATTTCAATCATGGCGCATCGATGTGGTGGTACCAATAGAATACCCGACTTATTTATTTATCGCAGTTCTGAGGTATTTATTGTTTCTCAAATATATTTGTTATACTTTTTTGTTTAATTTTATTCCTGGAAAACGTTTGTGCTGAATTTGATTGTGCAAAAATACCAAACAAAGCAAAATGCCTATTGTTGTCGGCTTGGTGTGTTTGTTGTCATTGTAATACTACCTCGTCGATGCGCCTTGACTTCCAATCAAATCAGGAAAAATCCCAATGCGAACACTTCGGATTTTGTTAGGACTTTGGGCTGTGTGTTCATCGAAAATATTTCGGTCGTGGTAAATTGTGTTGAATTGATTTTTGTGTGGTGAAGATACAATTCCGCTTTTGCTGTGTGAAATGAAATATCAAAATTTTGACAGTTGAAAATTCACGTGCTTGCATTTTTTTGAAATTAACATCATTTTTAAAAAATATTTGGCTACTTTTAATCAAATTATAAACAAAATGAATAAATTGCGATTACGCCAAAGGATATACATATATGATGTAACAAATGGAGAGAAGAAGGCTTGAGGTATGTTCTTATTGTTTATATATTGACAATAAATATTAAATTTTACAGACTTTATTTATGTAGCTCACACCTCCAGGTCATACTCCAGCCATCAACGCTATTTGCCATCTTTCCTGTAAATAATTGATCTAGTGCGATGCGTTTTTCCACAAGTATCTCCTGTCACAATTGTTCCCTGGGCTTATGTGTGTTATATGCACATGTTATTTTAAGCAAACAAAGTAATGTAACAAAATCGGGCAAATGCATAGTTTCGGAGTTATGGACCCCCCGTACGTTGAAATTTTGAATAATTATAGATTATTTTCTTTTATTTTTCTCAAAAATATAAAGCTTTATACCACAAAAATACTATGCTGAAGCCGCGAATCCGGTATTGGACCTACCCCAGAGGAGAAAGTCCCTTAGCCCGGTTATCGGATGTTGAATTTTGAAAAAAAATCGATCTTTTAAAAATATCAATATCCCATAACTCGATAACTAAACGAGTTATCGAGAAATGCTAGATCATTTTTTGAGTTTATTTTGCCTTCTTTCATACAAAAAAGTGATGATATCAATAGCTTTACACAGTACCTAAACCCCATTTCCTTCTCACACATCCGAAATTTTGGAGACCATAACTCCGAAACAATGCGTTTGCCCGGATTTTGTTATTTTACTTTTTTTTTGCTTAAAATATCGTGTTCTGCCCCTCTCAAAAAATCGTTGTTTTTTGGAGTGTACTACTTGTCAAAATTTTGTGTGGCCCTGGGGCTAGTGAAAATTTTGACAATAAACACGCACCACCCTAATGTCAAAATTTTGGTCAATCCAAATTATTTGGTGCGATAAACACACAGCACTTGTCAAAATTTTCTGTAGCCCAGGGGCTAGTGAAAATTTTGACAATAAATTCTCACCATGGTAATGTCAAAATTTTAGTCAATCAAAATTATTTGGCTCGATAAACATACAGCATTTGATACGAAATCGGGAAAATATTTTGTAGTGCGAATCATAGATAAAGGAATTAACTAGATATCGCACATGCCTTGGGAAATTTCTTGTTCAATGGGATATTTTCTAGATGGAGCTGAATGCAATAATTACAGCGTTTGATCCCACACAAAATATACCTTGCAAGATGTATTTAGAACAGGTGCTAACAATAGGTGTGGCAGCCAACATCAACAAGGATTTTGTTTTGTTGTCCGTTGCTCAGAAATTCAACACAAACGAACACCAACAAAAACAGTAAACAAAAAGACACAATCAAAATAACAAAATTTTAACTTGATTTTTAACGACATAAAAAAATTAAGTTAGTTGTTCGAATAATACAACCTGGAAAATGATACTTTTTTGTAAATATCAAATTTCCCACAGTGTTGAATAAACGTCAATGAAAGTTATGAGAGTTACAAAACGACAACACAGCACCTAGTGGTAGTACTTGACAACGCCTGTGCGATATCTACTTAATTCCTTTATCTATGGCGCGAATGAGCTGTGAGCATAGGTAAAGGAAATAACTAGATGTCGCACATGCCTTGGGAAATTTCTTGTTCAATGGGATATTTTCTACATGGAGCTAAAAGCAATTATTATAACATTTGATCCCAAATAAAATATAAAGGGTGTCCCAACACGAGCGCAATTTTTTTTAATGCAGCAATTGAATTGTTTCTCCGGCTGTATGACATGTGGCGCCGTCTTGTTGGAACCACATGCCCTCCACATTCATTTCTTCAATTCGAGGCAAGAAAAAACTGGTTATCATTTCACGATACCGAACACCATTGATTGTTTGCGCTTGACCTGCCTAATTTTCATAAAAAAATGTCCAATGGTTCCTCCAACCCAAAAACCACACCACACAGTGACACGTTGAGGATGCATTTGCTTCTCGTGAATCACTCGAGGATTTTCCTCACCTCAAATGCGACAATTCTGCCTATTGACGAAGCCATCAAGATGGAAATGGGCCTCGTCACTGAAGATGATTTTAGCGGCAAAATCAGCATTTTTTTTTGGTAAAACAATTTCACAATGAGAATGCGTTGTTCATTCGTGTAGCGCTCCATTTTTACTAACCTCGTACCTTCTACTAGCAAACAATAACAATTGTTCAAATGTCAAACAATGACACTTCGAATGTTGCCAGATTTAAAAATTGCGTTCTTGTTGGGACACCCTTTACCTTGCGAGATGTATTTAGAACAGGTGATAGCAGTAGGTGTTGTAGGTAACATCAACAGGCATTTTGTTTTGTTTAGTGGGTCGATGGTACAAGTCAACATAAAAGACTAACAACAATAACAGTACATCAAAAAAGCATATAACCAAAATGCATTTGAATTAGAAAGTGGGGAACACAACGACTTGAAAAAAACTAAATTAGTTGTTCGAATAGCACAACCTGGAAAATGATTCTATGGTGACTGTTATGAGAAACGTCAATGAAAGTTACAAAAACGACAACACAGCACCTAGTGGCAGTAGTTGACAACGCCTGCGCGATATCTAGTTATTTCCTTTATCTATGGTGCTGAGCATAGACATAGATAAAGGAAATAAGTAGATATCCCACAGGCGTTGGCAAGTACTGCCACTAGATGCTGTGTTGTCGTTTTGTAACTTTCATTGACGTTTCTCATAACATTCACTGACGTTTATTCAACAGTGTGGGACATTTTTTCAATACAAAAATAGAATCATTTTCCAGGTAGTGCTATTCGAACAACTAATTTAGTTTTTTCATGTCGTTGTGTTCCCCACTTTCTAATTCAAATGCATTTTGGTTATGTGCTTGTTTGGTGTACTGTTATTGTTGGTATTCGTTTATGTTGACCTGTACAGCATCGGCCCACTAAACAAAACAAAATCCCTGTTGATGTTGCCTACCACACCTTTTCTAAATACATCTTGCAAGGTATATTTTGTTTGGGATCAAACGTTGTAATTATTGCATTCAGCTCCATCTAGAAAATATCCCATTGAACAATAAATTTCCCACGGAATGTGCGATATCTAGTTAATTCCTTTATCTATGGCATAGATAAAGGAATTAAGTAGATATCCCACAGGCGTTGTCAAGTACTGCCACTAGGTGCTGTGTTGTCGTTTTGCAACTTTCATTGACGTTTCTCATAACATTCACTGACGTTTATTCAACAGTGTGGGACATTTTTTCAATACAAAAATAGATTCATTTTCCAGGTTGTGCTATTCAAACAACCAATTTAGTTTTTTCATGTCGTTGTGTTCCCCACTTTCTAATTCAAATGCATTTTGGTTATGAGCTTTTTTGGTGTACTGTTATTGTTGGTATTCGTTTGTGTTGACTTGTAAAGCATCGGCCCACTAAACAAAACAATAATGCCTGTTGATGTTGCCTACAACACCTACTGCTATCACCTGTTCTAAATACATCTCGCAAGGTATATTTTATTTGGGATCAAATGTTATAATTATTGCTTTCAGCTCCATCTTGAAAATATCCCATTGAACAAGAAATTTCCCAAGGCATGTGCGATATCTAGTTATTTCCTTTATCTATGGTGCTGAGTACCATGGTAGAATCATGGTGAAATAAGTTAGGTAAACGCAGTACCATGGTAAAATGAGTATGGTAAACTCGTTAGAACAGCTGATTCCAACATATTTCTTGCTTAGGTGTTTCTCTTATGTCAAATTCACATGCATTTTGTTTGTGTACTTTTACAGTAGATACACACATGAAGACAATTTGACAGATTATGGCCACCAAACAAAAACATAATGCCTGTGTTTGTTGTAACAATTCCTAGTGCGTTTATCTTACTTATTTTACCATGCGCAGTACGAATTGTTACAACAAAGACATGCATTTTGTTTGGTGTCCATAATCTGTCAAATTTCCTACATGTGTGTATCTACTGTAAAAGTAAACAAAAAGGTACAAAAAAAACAAAATACATGTGAATTTGACATAAGAGAAGCACCTAAACAAGAAAAATGTTCAAATCAGCTGTTCTCACGAGTTTACCTTACTGATTTTACCATGAGTAGAATGAGAATGTAAACTCGGTAGACAGCTGATTTAAATTTTTTTCTCGTTGTTTAGTTGCCCGCTTCTGTCAGATCCAAAGGTTTTGTTTTTGTACTTTTTACATTTAATGCCTGTTGTTCTTGCCCACAATTGTTGCCATCGATATGTATAAACCATTCAACCAAAAGTTGAAAGTGTAACCCCGGTGTAAATTAATATGGAACATTTTGCAATAAAAACCACAACAAATATTCATAGTTTGCCGATGTACTTTTTGGCCTTTGGCGACAAAATTACAAGTGTTTGTTTTGTTTCGACGGCATGAGCTGTTGAATGCAATATCGCATATCATTAGCAGAAATGCAAAAACACGTAACTACAATTTTCATTTATATTTCCAAAAGAAGAAACAATCCTCATAAAAGGGCGAGAATTGTTGATATTCAAATGTTTTCTTAAGTCTTACCTTTAGTAAGATTCGAATATATGCCGGCAAACTGTAGTTATTTTTACAACTCCTTTGAACAAACTGAAAATTATAGTTACGTTCTTTTGAATTTTAGCTGACGATATACTGTACGCGATGGAATTCTTCGCGGGGAAATTCCTCAATTCTCTTTTGAAGTTGCTGCGTAAATCTTCGTGCCTTTACACGATAGAAGTGTAACTTCGATAGACCCAAATTATCACCATTTCGACGCAAATATACTCGGTTACGAAAGCGGTAATTTGCCACCAGATGTATTCATTTTGCGATAAGTTCTATAACACATGCTTCGGTGGTAGAAACGTCAAATGACACCAATTATCTGTGGTACATTTCCCCAATTCAATATATTTGTAGCGAAACCTAATGATGACGGCTCCCTGGATTTTAAAACTCAATGATCTACCAGGTGAAAATACACCGCCTTTTTCAGTTATTATATATATATGAATACCGAGGATGACGGGTAGGACATGCCACTTTGACTAGCGACTGTTTCAATGATTTACGTTTACTATATTAAAATTGTTGCGTAGGCACCTTCCATCCACGAAAGAACATTTTCTGCCTGTATGCAGAGCACGGGATTTTCAAAAACCTGGATTTATTGTGCCAACGCCTTAGTTGATAGTAATGCTAGTCATCGGTGGTGTTTGCTTTCGAAAGAGAACGCATGTTTGGAACAATTTCCTCGTATTTCATGCTTTAACTAATGGAAGCCATGCCGCTAGATGCCCGAAAACTATCACCTTTTCCATAGAATCTGTTTACAACATATTACTCCAGTTTTAATCATTACTATGACCAATAAGTCAGCTGCTGCATAAAAGCTATGTTTCGTCAGCCACCTCAAACCACGAAGTTTCAGTAATAAAAATATGGTCATTACGACTTTAGATTGTTTTCCTCCACTGTTGCCTTGTAAACCGGTAACGAGAAGTGGGTAGCCAAAAACTTTTTGAGGTTATGTTAATAACGCGTGGTTTTAATACAGCAACTATATCCGACCATAGGTATCCCCAATCCATTATCCGTTGAAATAACAACACATCTCTGCAATAATTTAACTTCAATGCCAAAATCCAAAGATTTCACTCTTTATTCTTTAAACACATCTTCCACAAGTTTGCATTTGTGCAAAATGGTAGAAAAAACAGACTATTCACACCACGCAGTGGTGCTTAGGAGCCCAAAATATTGACTTGAAGCGTTTCCGTTTTAGTAAGGTTGATGGGCTTCATACAAGGAATCCTAAAAACAAAAGGAACACAAAATTAGTGATACATTCTTGCCTGTATAAACGAAAATCTAAATAAGACAAATTTGGTAGACCAAATGCCCGGGGTACCTCATATTGGTATACTTACATTGTATTTGTGATGGGAATCAGCTTATTTGGACCTTGCACGCATCTTTCTGCGCTTACGCTTCAACCTACGCATACGCTTCTTACGCCACTATAAACAAATAAATTTTTATTTATTATAAAGTTTCTTGGTGTTAGGCATATAAAAAATAAAAACACGTGTCTACATCAAGATTTTGCAAATATGTATTTCCAAATGACGTAGCAATGAATCAAGTATCAGCAATTGTTAAAAAAGTTAATTTTTGTTTCACATTTACTTAATATTTGTTTATTTTCTTTATATACACTGTTTTTGTACAAATTTGCAAAGAAAAAAAAATTAGTTTTTCACTTGTTTTTTCTTTTCACACTTTAGTTTTATTTTTTTGAATATATTACCTTAGCTCTCATTTTCCTTCTTTACTCGAAGACGACTGAGAACGAAAGAAAGATTAAGCGGAAGTTCCTCTATTCATCAACTTTGACAAAATGGTGACCAAGGTTACGGTTGCAAAAAAAAAGTACTATTAGTTGTACATATGTGTAGATTGTAATAGATTGGACAGTGTTGTATTTGGTGCTCGTTGTGGTGGAAATTAAATGACATTTAGATGGCGCTGCATGGTTTGTTTATTTTCTTGGTGTTGGCCGTGATTTGCAACGATATGGTTATTACGATATGAATAAATAAGTAACATGGATTAAAATAAGTAAATTGGCATTTGAGGAAGAATGGGTGATTTTAAACAATGGCATTTTCTTCTTGAATCTTTTTGGGAAATGTAATTTTTGTTAGATTATGAGGAGCAACGTTTTTTTTCGGCAGACTTCTTTATGGAGCTTCATGTCAATATTATATCTTTAAGAAAAGTTCATCCATTCCTACGGTCCTTCGGAAATAAATGGTTATATTTTTCGTTTTAACATTTAATAATAATAAATCAATTTTAAGTTTATGTTCACTAATGACTGCATGAAGGCCCGTACTAAGGGTAACATATAAAATATACACACCCACAAAATTCTGTAGATGATAATTACCAATATTGTAACCAGGTTGTAGATGATATACCCTCGACTGTGGCGTAGTTTATGGGATTTGGTTGATGAGAATTATGTTTATGAAAAGTAAGCGCTTTAACAAAATCGATTGTTCTAGTCCCGTCGACACGTGGTTGAGTCCAACGAAAATAAGCAATATAATTATGTGAGTGGAAACAAACAATGTTGGAAACCAACATGGGTGTAGTTGATTTGAATTTGACTACGTTTAGTAGTTGGAATAAACTAAAAGGTTTGGTTATTAAATAGTGCAACTGACGCTTATAAAAATACGTTGAATATAATTTTTAAAAGGTTTTATTAATATTATAAAATGTTGCAATAACTTTCTTACATTAATTCGTTTATTCGATCGTAAACTTAGAAAAATAATATCGTATTTTTGTATGTTGAAACTTTGAAAAGCAAGCAATAAATTCAGACTAAAATAATTCGCGTATTTTCAAAATTCCAAATATATATCGGGATATACTTAAGCGGAGTACAGACTTGTCACTCATGAACATGAACATCAGCTTTCGTTGATGTTTATTGTCGGTTTACCGCTCTTTTTGACACCAAATAAGAATGTAATTGAAGTTGTTCGCATCACTAACAGTTTATAATTTTTTTTGGTAATATTTTTGCAAATTCATCAATTAGATAACAAGTCATTGACTAAGTTCATGCTGATGACTGACAAGTCTGTGGTTCGTTTTATAAATATGTATGTTGTATAAGTGTGGTATTTAAGAGTTTGAATTATACTACATAATGCATTTCTTACTATTCATATTTTCTGTTCGCTTGGTATCTGGTTTTATGGCAGACATAAACATTTTTTTAAATATTTTGAATTTCAGGGCAAACTTTAAATTGAATATCGATTACAGCTTGTAAGATTTTTTTTTGACAATTTAAATTCAACTTGCACAAAGTTGATGTCAACGAAAATAATGGTTACAAATGATGATCGTAGTCGAGTTTCTTTTTATATAAATCAACAACGTCGTCTTTCTTTCTAAGGAATTTTGTAGATGTACAAAGAAAAAAATTTAACGAATTATGGACGATATTTTTCCACCGGTGTATAGTAAGTTGTTCAAGCGAAATAAGCCCCGTGTTCAGTTCTTGCGAAATTTTCGAAAAAACTCATTTCATTTAAGTCCGGTATTCAGTTTTTATGAAATTTTCGTTGCCATAAGATAGAACGCGTATAAAATAGAACGAAAATTATATTAACCGAAAATTTCGCTCAGTTTTCATTTGCTTGGTACTCAGCTCTGCGAAAATTCCGTGTGCAAAATCAGTTACAGGGTTGATTGTCCACAGTTATTTCGTGCGAAAACAATTGTTTAATAATTGTTTGGAACCGGAATTTTGACAGTTCTCTTATTTTAGTAAATAAATGTAACACTACATGCGTTAAAAATAAAATGGAGTGCAAAGATGAATTATTAATGAAATATTTTCAGAGATAGGTGGTAATTCCCCGCTGCAACATTTTCTGTTTAAAGCCCGGTATTCTGTTTTTATGAAATTTCCTTTGTCATAAGAAGTACGTGTATAAAAAATAACGAAAATTCATGAAGCAGAAATTTCGCTCACTTTTAATTTGCTTGATACTCAGCTCTTTGCCAAAATTTCGTAGGCAAAACCAATTAAACGGTTGTTACGCCAAGTTATTTCGTACAAAAACAATTGTTTGATAATTGTTTGGGACCGGAATTTTGACATTTCGATTATTTTAGTAAACAAAAGTAACACCGCATGTATTAAAAATACAACGGAGTGCTTAGAGGTATTATAAATGAAATAGTTACAAGGTAAATAAAAGATAGGTGGTAACTGTCCGCAACAAAATTTTCCGTTTAGAGATAAATGACAAAATTTCGCAAGAACTGAATACATGGCTTAAGCCCGGTATTCTTTTTTAATAAAATTTTCTTTGTCATAAGAAGCACGTGTATAAAAAATATCGAAAATTTCGCTCACTTTTTAGTTGCTTGGTACTCAGCTCTTTTCGATAACTGACTTAAATCAAGTACAGGGTTGTTACGCCAAAGTTATTTCGTACGAAAACAATTGTTTGATAATTGTTTGGGACAGGAATTTTGACATTTCGATTATTTTAGTAAACAAAAGTAATACCACATGCGTTAAAAATAAAATGGAGTGGAGATGTGTGGTAACTCTGTGTAACATAATTTTCCGTTTAGAGATAAATGACAAAATTTCTTACGAAAATTTTGCAAGAACTTAATACGGGGCGTCAGATACAATTTCGAAAGAACTATATCCGTCCATTTGCAAGAAATCGTAGAGATTATTCAGCTTTCTATTTACACTATCAGTTTTGGTGAATGAAAAAACATATGTATGTCTACAAAACGAGCAAATTACAGGAAATATTGCCACATTTCGTAGTATTAAGTGTGGATCGTTTTATTGGGAAAGTCGTAAGTAGCAATAGCTTAATGAACTTGATTACAAATACAATTTAATTTAAACACATACAAATTTATTTTGAAATTTCAAAAAATAATTTTTTAAATATTATAAAAATTAGAATCTTCTCTGCCATGACAGCGAATACCAACCAGACAGAAATAGTTAATGGTAAGAAAGGTGTTATGTGGTATAATTATGTGGAATTTAAATGTAAATTTAAAAAATTAAAGAAAAATATTGATATATTTATTGCGTGCTATTTTACTTCTTAGGTTTCAATAAACCAAGCTGTTGGGTTTATTTCAACTACAAAGGTAGTTGTGTTAGCGAATAAACTAAAGCATAGTTAAATTCAAATCGACTATGTTTAAGTTATTTTTTACGACGGATTTGATTATATTTTTTATTTAAAAAACAGTTTTACAAAAATCAACTACGTATCATTGACAAGAACTACCGACTTAGTTAATATGTAATTTTTTTTTTAATTGTTGTTATCATTCATCAAATCATAACGTCTATGCCATAGTTAGTGGAATTTCACCTATGACATGATTATCATTTTGTGTATTATCAACTACGTATTTTTTTTGGGTGCAGTATTTTAAGTTTAATAATAAACATCTATAATTTTTTCTTGGTTTCTCTTAATTACTTTCAGACATTTTGTGTGGTTTCAAAACGATTTCGCAAAAATTACATACATCGATTTACCGGTACCAAAAGCCTATTCCTCTTCCATCCATGGAGCACAGCGAGACGGATATGCGTCTATATAGCAACCAATCAGTTTTTCGATTACTGCGTCATGACCACAATCTTAATGAATTGCATTTTTTTAGCCATGACCGAAACAGTCGAAGAAGCTGAGTGAGTATTACCACCTACCTACCATTCATTTATCTGCTATCGATATGTGTCTTACTATTGTTATAATAACTAACTAACTATCGATATCTGACTTACTATCGATCTGTGTCTTGCTATTTCAGATATATCTTCCTAGCGATTTATACCATTGAAATGGTTATTAAAATCATTGCCAAAGGCTTCCTGCTCAACAAATACACATATTTGCGTAATCCATGGAATTGGCTGGATTTTGTGGTCATTGCTAGCGGTTATGCGACCATTGGAATGGATGTGGGCAATCTGGCCGGATTGCGGACATTTCGTGTGTTGAGAGCTTTAAAGACTGTTTCCATAATGCCAGGATTAAAGACTATTATAAATGCACTATTGCACTCGTTTCGTCAATTGGCCGAGGTCATGACGTTGACCATATTTTGTTTAATGGTCTTTGCACTGTTCGCACTACAGGTGAGTGAGTGGGTCATTAAAAGATAGAATTTCATGAAAGAAATTGTAATAATATTATTTCGATAACTATCATTATGCGAAATATATTCAGCCTTAAGGCGGCTACGCACGTGCAGGCAGAACTGTCCGGCCGGCCTGTTCCGTTATACCGGAACGCCATAGCGTATACACACGCTCCGGTATTGACGTGATACACATCAGTTTTCGTCGTGAACATGGCATCTGCGGGCTTTTTTAAGAAAAGTTACTTCTTCAGAAAATTTACTTTTTTAAAATTATTCGATGCAAAATACTTATTAATTATAAAGAAAAAAAATTATTCGTCTAAGTATACAAAGCGTGACAGTGTCAGTGAATCAGGGATGAGGGTAAATATATATTAAGATACTCACCTCAACTTCTGTTCCTTCGCCTTCGCTGTCAATGTTTGAACGAGAACTCCGAGGTTCGCATTGGTCGTTTAAAAAAGTCAAGAGATTGAAGTAACACAGTTTAGGTATATATAGCTCATCTGTACCCGACCCCGACCCCGACTTCGATGAAGATTCTACTTTTTTTACCTCTTTCCGACAACTGCTACGGATGTTGTTGATTTTGTTTAATACGGTCTCTTTATTGGCCGATGGTTCAACTCTTTTTAATATTTCCACCAATTTCACATATGCGGCCTGTCTTTTCCCACGTTCGTGATATTCCTTGCTTTTTATGTTCCACAAACAAGGTTCACTGCGATATATGCCAATAAACTCTTCCATGCACTGTTTAGACATTTTAAACGAAACACGTCTGCGCTCATGTGCTACACACACGCCGGTTATCCAAACAGGCGGCCTGAACAGGCAAATCTATTGAATTTTCGATTGTTCTCCGGCCGCCTGTTCAGGCCAAAATAACTGACAACTTTATCATACACACGTTCAGGTATAACTGAACAGGCGTCCTGAACAGGCCGGCCGGAAAGTTCTGCCTGCACGTGTGTAGCCGCCTTTATTACTAATGTCGTTCTCGTATTTCGACTACGACAGATTTGTAAAAGATTAAAGATAACACGCAAACTTTGTCTTTAATCTTTTACAAAACTGTAGTAGTCGAAATACAAGAACGACATTCATAATAAGGCTAAATTATTGTTAAATTATGGCTTATATACGAATTGAGGAAAAGGTGGTGCAGAGAGCATCATTGGTCAGAAAGTATTAAATATAAATGAATTTACGGTAATAGTATTATATCCGTGTCGTCGCGATCCGTTACAGTTTAGAACATCCCAACATGGGCCGTTAAAAAGAAACGATAACTTATTTAGTTATAGAGATTTTATAAGTTATGTTGAAGTTTGCTTCCATATCGGGATAGTAAAGTCAAGCTTCCATAAATTAAAGCATAGAGATTTTCTCCTCTGGTCCATTCAACAACGATCTCAAGGCTTCAGCACCAGCACAGCGGAGTTTAACTTTTTGCATGGGAATTATGTATATGTTTGTTGATCTTATTGATAGATTTTTATGCTGTAACTTTCGATAACTCGACGACCTATGGCCATTTTTTCGGTCAGTGGTGATCTTCGTTTCTTAGTTAAATTCTTGTTAATAGCTAATTCAGACGGTGATGTGAAACACTTGTTTCGTTTACTCAACCATGATTGTGAATCGCCCTGTTCACAAGACACATTCGTGTTTCGTGTTCTACACATGATAATACTTTTAACTATTTCTTTTTTCTCCATTTTACTGTTTTGTTACTTTTATGATTTATATAAATGTTTTATTTGTGTTAACAATCAAGGCTTTGATTTTATTTTATATTTAAACACAAACTTCACTTTCGCTCTATGTTTATTTATTTTTTGCTTTGTTTTGCTTATTCTGACAACTAGTTCAGATAAAAAAGCGATAGCGTACTAAATAAATTAGAGATGGTAGTAAATTATTCATGTTTGGTAAGATGTTTCGAATTGAAACGAGATGGTTCGCTCTCAAAATTTTGTATGGCGAACCATGATGTTTCAAACATGATTGGGGGGCCAAACACGAATGAGAGAACGAAACACGAAAAAAGCCAGCCGTCTGAACTTGCTATAAACATCGAATTGCGTTTTTCAATCATTGTTTAACTATGATTTAACCCACAATGTTGATTGGTTAACTTTTAGTCAGAACCATATGATTTTGACAATCAAATTGCTGACTGTCAAAATGAGAAATGGTAAAATATATGCTTCTATTTTGCGTATTTGTACACATACGTTGAGTCTAGATCGTTAAATGATTGCGCCTATACAGTTTTTTACACATTTTGGTTTAAATAACTTCGATTTTATGCATCTATTTCTTATTTTACATAATTCCATTTTGTTTGTTCCTCTTTGTTGTTTTGGTATTTATTGTTGTTGTTTTTCCAATAAGAATACATGGGTTGCCATAATCGGCAACAATATGGCGACCTGCATTAACTCACCACTGAAAAACAAAATGCAAAGTTAACCTCAAATTAACTTTCAATTACAATTAAGTAATCTTATAGTTAACTACCCACTTAAAAATTGGCCATTAGTGAGTTATTGAGTTTGGCAATGTTTTTATACCCAATTTTATCTATTTTTACAATCCTCATTTTTATATTATTGATTTTGTGAAATTGCAGTTTCCGATAACTTAATAGCTTTGCGAGCTATCGATTTTCCCCGTTTTTATGAAGAAATTATTATATGTTTTCGATATTTTCAATCTTCAATTTTAGTTTTATTGTTTATTTAATAGATGTTTCATTATAAATTGCTATAGATATGTATATAATTAAGCGAGTTATCGAATTTGTTCACTAATTTTGTTCTTTCTAACATGAACGGACTTATCGATTTTTACAATTTTAATTTATGATACCTCGATAACTGGGCGAGTTTTCAATTTTTAGCTCATTTCTATACCTAGTTTTTAGTTAAATTTTACTTTTAAATCAAAATAGTAAATTCTTAAAAAAATCCAAAAATCTCATCCAAACATCAATTTTCCTACAGATTTTGAACTAAGTGGGCTGCGGAAAATAGTGCGGTCAGTTTGATTCTTCCCACAAGAATTACCTAGTTTTTCATAAATTTTTATTTTGACGACAACAAAAATCAATTCGGAATTGTCGAATTATCTAGTTTTTCATAAATTTATATTTTGACGGCAACAAAACTCCATTCGGAATTGTCGATAACACAACGTTTTATCTGACAGACTTATTTGACGTAAGATGCCGCTGGGTAAACAATTTTTGAATATCTCAATCAATTACTAAGCCAGTTTCCTAATTTTTCCCTTAATATATATTATTTTACGACAACAAAATTAAGTCCAATTAAATTATACAGATATTTTGTGTCTTAATTTGTATCTTTATTATTTAATTTATCGATTTGTCAAATTACAACTTCCTATAGCCAGATAACTAATCGAGTTATCGAAAATAGTTTTCCATATTTTGATGCTTCCAACACGAAGTGTCAATTTTTATGATAAAACTAAATCGTAAAATGTTATTGATTTATTATACTCAATCAAAGATCATTATCTCGAAAACTAAGTGAGATATTAAAAAATGTTCTTTAATTTTTTATTTTATTTCGAAGTTTCCTATCGCAAAAAGTGGTCAGATAGGCGCCTCGGATATTATACTCGCACCGCAAACTTGTCACTTCTAAAATCGATATTGAGATCTGAAAAATGTGCTATCAACTAAGTCATAGATATAATTCAAAAATTTCATTAGATTCTACTTTAGAAAAGGCGGCATTATATTTATAAAAGTTTCGTTATAATTATTGGAAAAATTAGAAATTTTGAAAATATTAAAATATAAAATAAAAAATTTAATAAAATATTAATCAACTAAAGAATATACAATTCTCACAATAACGGAAAAGATAGATATGTGAGTAAATGAAATTATGTGACTAAATGAAATTTTTTTATTTAATCAATGTCATTTTCGATTGAGTTTATCGATAATTTTGATACAGAAGTGGGGACACACTTCTGGATATTTGATATTTTTGACCCAACTTATCGACAATTGATCAAACAACGATCAAAATCAACAAAAACATATAAAATTATCGCAATAACGGAAAAGATAGATATAAACCAAATTATGTGAATAAATGGATATTTTTTTAAGTAATCAATGTCATTTTCGATTGCGTTTATCGAAAGTGTTGATACAGAAGTGGGGACACACTTCTGGATATTTGATAATTTCCATGCAACTTATCGATAACAAAATGTACATATTATATTATCGCACATTCCAAAAAGAGTTGACATAAAATCTAGGAATGTGATGTGGAATAATCGATACATGTTATGAGTAATTAAAATAAATTCGTTCGATAATTTGAGTTCCCCATATCTACATGTAAATGAAAAACTAGTAATATTTATTTAACATTAAACTATAACAATCGATAAAAATCTAATTTATCGATAAAATCAAAATAATTTAAATCATTTTCAATATAACGGAAAGATTATTTTGTTTTACTTTAGTCATAAAAACATTTTAGATATAATAAAATTATAAAAATATCTAAATTTATGACTTTTTGCACTGCAATCGAAATGTTTAACAAAAAAATACAGCAGACAGTTGTCCGAGGCCTTCGGCCACGGACTGTCCCTGCAGTCTGTGTCAGAAACACGGCCATTAAGTTTAACGTAGAATACGCCATCCGATAAGACAGAAAACATATATAACAATAAATTCATTTGCTTATATTATTTATCATTTATTGTTATATATGTTTTCTGTCTTATCGGATGGTGTATTCTACGTTAAACTTAATGGCCGTGTCTCTGACACAGCCTGCAGGGACAGTCCGTGGCCGAAGGCCTCGGACAACTGTCTGCTGTAATTTTTATATTTACCAACGGAAATTGATTCAAGTCCGTTTAAAAAACAAAAATATTATGTTAAATTTTTTTAAACTTAATTTAATTTATGTATTTTAATTAATATTTTTATTGAAATAAGTTCTGCGAATGTTGAGAGGGCCGCCCTAATATTAAAAAAGGTTTACCTTATCGAGTCTTCGCATTAGCATTCGAGCGTTGTGTGAAAGCTTTACGCTTTACAATTCAAAATTAATGTTACAACAGCTTTATTGAAGCTTTCGCAAAAAAGCTTTATTACGTTAGCTTACTGTTTGTTTCACTTTTTACTAGATACATGTTGCCAAGCAACATTAGCTTGCTGTTCGTTTCACTTTTTACTAGATACATGTTCCTAAGCAATGTTGAGCAACCAAAAACACTCAACCAAACACCACACATATGTTTGAGTGTATGTGTTTAAACAATTTTCATTTGAGAAATTAAAATACTAGAAATATATCAACCAATATGAAATGTATATCAAACGGAAGATAACATCTTCATTTACCTACAAAAAAAATGTAAAAAAAATGCATCTAGCCGTTTCCTCAAATTCAATGAAATAAAGATTACAACAATAAAAACCTGACATGACTCCTCATACCGTAAGGTAAGACGTATTCTACGTCAAAATTGTTTCTTCAGTTGCACTTCTGAAATGCGATATTTCGTTTGTAGTGCGGGAAAGTCCTCTTTTATATAATTTTACTATTTTTAAACGATTTTATGAGTAAAATTAAAAAAATGTCTTTCAGTTATTTTTATTTCAACTATTTTGATTTCATCGACAAATTCGATATATTTCGACTGCTTCGTCGATACCTTTGTTTCCTTGCTCATAGAGTTGTACAAAGTTTACCAATATTCCTTGCAAGGAAGCCGATTGCATTATTGTTTCATTATTGTTTGTGTTGTTGATAAATTTTGTGTTCCGCATTAGTTAATATTACTCGTTTTTTATTTACATTCCCGCATGCGAAATTCACATTATCAAATTGCAGCATTTCAGAATATTTACGTATGTTTATTTAGGTATTTTTAATAATTAAGATACAACTAAAAATATCAGAGTTATCGATAAAAATCTAAATAATCTTATAACACTTTTTGTTGTAATTTCCCTTTAATTTACAGGTTTATATGGGAGAACTTAGAAATAAATGTGTTAAAAATCTGCCTGAAGATTGGATAAATACCACCGATCTTGAATGGAGAATGTAAGATTAATCTGAATCCGATAAATTTTTCATTTCCCATATTAACTGTATAACATTTGCAAATCTTTCTTTCAGGTGGACTAATGACACAGATAATTGGTTGTATGATGACGAAGAGATGCCCATGCTGTGTGGCAATTTAACGGGAGCCCGTCATTGTCCCATGGGATGGACATGCCTGTGTGTGGGCGAAAATCCCAATCATGGTTATACGAATTTCGATAACTTTATGTGGTCCATGTTGACGACATTTCAGTTGATCACTCTCGATTATTGGGAGAACGTGTACAATATGGTGTTGGCCACTTCGGGACCGATGAGTGTATCATTTTTTACAGTGGTTGTGTTTTTTGGTTCATTTTATTTAATCAATCTAATGTTAGCCGTAGTTGCTCTAAGTTACGAGGAAGAAGCCGAAATAACGAATGAAGTGAGTAGGTCCCTATGGGGGAACTAAGGTCGAATAATGTCCACGATTTTCATCGATACCTTTTGTTTTTAGGAACGTAAAAAAGACTTATTGGATCATCGTGATGATTCAACATTTAGCTTCGACCCGTCCTCTTTAAATGTGAAAAAGTTAAATAAGGATAGCAAAAAGAAAATCGATTCCCGCAAGGGTGTCCTGCTGGCCTCTTACAACAAAAAGAAGGTGCGAAGAAAAAAAGTTAAAGGCGGTGGCAAAGGAGAGGGCAGCGGCAATAATACAGACAGTAATGGCAATGGAACGGTAAGTATGGCTTAACAATCTCCATAATTTTGGATTAAACACATTTTCTTCCACGTTGCCGCAGCACACTGGTAAAGGTGATTCACTCACACCCACCCCCAGTCCCAGTCCCCGACACAGTGGTTGTGAACGACCTACCGATTTGGATTTGAAGGGTCAACAACATAAAAGCGCCGCCGCAAAAGAGAAACAACGCCAAGCGCGCATTTGTTTTCAAGATGAATCCGAGAAAAATCCAAATATGCTATATCCTTCGGGACAATTGGTTCATGCCGGCCGTCAGGGTAGTTCGAATTCTAGTGGAGGCGGCGTGAATCGTGAATCATCGCAAGATGATTCGGGTGTGGTGGACGATCATGAAGAACAAGATATAACAGCTTCCGAAGTGGTCAATGTAACCACCGTAACCACTACCACCACTGCCGTGGATGTACAGAATGAGCATACGACGGTGACGCTGGCTCTGTCACCCCGTGAAGTTCGTCTGATAAAGTGCAATGGAAATATCGCACGCATTAAGAAGCATAATATTTATGCTTTACATCCGGAAGATTCTTCCGAAATTGTTGTAATCGGTGAGTGTGCAAATATGTAGTAGTCGTATGTATAGCATAAGCAAAGTGCCCAGTTTTATCGGGGAGGGTCTAATATACGTAGCTATACGTTTCCGAAAAACGATTTTTCGATAACTAGCTAAGTTTTGGAAATATCGTTTGCAGAATTTTTGTTTCATAAAACTGGGGATTTCTAATAGAAAACAAAAATGCATATAGTCCCTAAATTATATGCCAATACTATCTAAAATGTAAAAAAGATTTAAACTTAAACTAAGCGAGTTATCGGTTTATCAGAGTTATCGATTTATGCAGCTAACTAGCATGACCGCCGAACTATATTGTCCGAAATTTGTGTATTTTCCCTTAGGCCTCTTATTGAGTGAAGTTTTCGAATGCAATTTTGTCATTTATAAATAAACGGATTTTTGTTGCAGAGAGTTACCACCTATCTCTAATTTTCTTTTCAAATATTTCATGAATGTGTCTTCTTGGCACGTGTTTGTTAAAATAATCGATATCTCAAAAATCCGGTCCCAAATAATAGTTTTCATACGAAATATCTTTGGCATAACAACCCTGTAATTGATTTTGCTTACGAAATTTTCGCAAAGAGCTGAGTAAGCCCTGTATTCAGTTCTTGCGAAATTTTCGTAAGGAATTTTCTCATTTATCGCTAAAGTCGAGCACTAACATCAACATTTCACGTAAAATTATACAAAACTCCATAAAAAAGAAGTGCTTGCGAAATATCGGCGAAAATAATAAATATGACAATTCTCATTCTATTACTCGAAAAATTTGATTTTTTGTGTTTAAAAAATGTTAAGGCCATAGAAAATCTGATTTATTATTGGCCAACACTGATTTATTGTTGGCCAATGATCGTCGGTGGTGCAATGGTAGTGTGCGCGCCACTTGTACATGAGATCCTGGGTGCGATCCCTGCTCAGACCACCTTAAAATTTCTTTCGGCGGCGGTCACCTCGCATAGTAACGGCGACACTACCGAGTATTTAGCCATGAAAAAGCTTCTCAAAATACCGTTCGGAATCGGTGTAAAACTGTAGGTCCCAATCAGTGAGTGAAAACTGGAAAGCGCACAGCTCGGTGATTGTGAGAAGCTCTGCCCTGTCCCTTCATGGGATGTAATGGGAAACCATTTATTTTATTTTTAAAAACTTTTTTCGCGAATGATCTTAGTACCTGGCCTAAACGATTTTTGATGTAGAGAGTTACCACCTCTCTCTGTTGTGCCTTGCAAATATTTCATGAATAATTCCTCTTCGTACTCCATTTTAATTTTAACGCGTGTCGTGTTACTTTTATTTGTTAAAATAATTGAATTGTCGGAATTCTGGTTTCAAACAATTATCAAAGAATTGTTTTCGTATGAAATAACTTTTGCATAACAACCCTGTAATTGAGTTTGTTCGTGAAATTTTCGCTTAGAGGTGAGTACCAAACAAATGAAAAGTGAGCAAAATTTTCGGTTCACGAAAATTTCATTGTTTTTAAACACGTACTTCTTATGGGAACGAACATTTCATAAAAGCTGAACACGCGGATTGAAGTCCGTATAAACCGGGCAACACGTTTACCAATCATGATCTTGAGTATCGGTTATGGTTGATATTTATTGTCATTGTACTGCCCTTATTGGTATTAAATAACAATACAATCAATGTTGGTCGCTTCCATAGAGTAAATATGGTACAGAGGGAACATTATATGACGTTTCATTTCACACTATGTATTCGTCGTTAGGTAGGTGCCATAGATTGATGTTCGACACAAAATGACTCACACCAGGTGGAGTTATAAGAACTGTTAACTTAACCTCTTCATGTCGGTTTGATGGAAAAATATAAATATATTTTGCATTTTTCTGATATATTTTATTAACGCAACTATTTTAACACACAAACATGAAATGCCGTTGTTGTTGCCTTGTTGGATGTTTTGTACTAATGTTTCTTTCTATGTGGTCGTCACAATTTTCCAAGAAACATTAAAATGTTGCTCGACAGATGTTGCTGATATTTCGCGAGAACATCGTAGCACTACATTGACGGAATTTTACCGTCTATATTTCGCTGGCATTTGTTTATTATGGGGTAATATAATAATTCACATGTAATGTTGATCTTAGTACGGTCCTTTAGCCGTTTACTGAAATCGTTGGCGAACTAAATATTGAGCAACATCAATTTGTTTCGCACCGAAAAGTGCTAGCAACATATCAGTTTTGGCGACTATACATCAGGGATGATTTTTGTTTTATGGGCATTTTACTGGCACTTTCAACTTTATTATTAAAGCTCAAGACCATTCTATATCTCTATTAATAGAGATATAGTTTTCAAAAGGAATTTTTCAAAATTTTTAATTTTCCAAAAGAATCCTTATGATTCGTGGCAAACCTTATATCTCTGTCAGCTCTAGCCGCAGATCTTCATAAACGGTTGTTTGGAATGATATTGTTGAGTCATCAAACTAAATGCAAACGAAAACTCAATTCAGATGAGAATCCCTTACAATGCAAATGTTCGAAAAATATTGCAAGCACAAATACACAACAAAATATTCGCAAAAGTTCTTTACATATCCAGAGGACCATTGGTTCCCAATAGGCATGGTTTTGGTTGTTGCCTAAAGACAACACAAGTCATACAGGCAATAACAATTGCCTGCAATTTCGTCGTGCTCTACGTTCAAATTCATCAGGGATGATTTTTATTTATTCGGCTTTTTTACTGGAACTATATTTTTCTCACTTTATAAGTTTTTTTTTCTCTGAAAATCGATTTTTTGAGAAATTGAATTTGAGTTGACAACATTGACCATTTCTTCCTTCAATTTGATTGGTCACTACAAGTTGCTTAGAAACATTAAAATGTTGCTCGATACATGTTGCTGATATTTTGTGTGATCAACTTAGTACTACACTGGCGAAAATTTTTGCTGATATATCGCAGGCCTTTTTTTGTATGATGTTTTGAAAAATTTCACGAGAAATGTTGATCTTAGTATGGGCCTCCCCAATTCCTTCATGGGATGTAATGGGAAACCATTTATTTATTTATGGGCCTTTAACACGAGTACTAAGATCGTTCGCGTGCTAGCAACATATCAGTGATGGTTACTATATTTTTCTCTGATACGGAAAACAGTGTAACGTATATTAGACGCAAAGTATCTTTGGACCAAATTCGTTTTCACGATGACTGCCTTACATCTTTACAGGCCACAATTCAAAGTTGTCAGTGGCTATTATTTTCCCAATTATTTGCTCTATTATTTGCCTTGTGTCCGTCGGTGGTGCAATGGTTAGTGTGCGCGGCTCTTGTACATGAGAAAGTAGGTTCGTTTCCTGCTCTGACCACCTTACATTTCTTTCGACGACGGCCACCTTGCTTAGTGACGCGACACTAAAGAGTATTAAGAAATGAAAGAGGTTCTCAAAAAACCGATAGGAACCGGTATAAACTGTAGGTCCCTATCAGTGAACTAGAAACCTCTACATAATCCAGTCATGTAATGGGTTAACCAATTCTGGTATCTTCCATACAAAACTTGGATGGTCGTTCTGCTTACCGATATGATAAATTGCGTACAACACTTCCGATCTTAATGAAATTGGGTACTAGGCTTCATTTTGTAAAGTACCAGATAATAGTGATTTTGCCAAACCCATTTTGGTACCTCCCTCATAAAAGCTGTGTGGCCGTCTGGTTGTCCACAATAAGAACCAATCTTTAGGAAATTTTGTACTAGGCAATATTTAGTGCAACACCACTTTGCTATGAAAAATGGACTAACCGGTCGATTTATGCCATATCAATATTTAGCTAAAAGCTTCTTTGTAATTAAAAATGGACCACCTTATCACGCCTACGTTTGTACGACCCATACTAAAGTTGGGCGACTTTTCAAGTGATCGACACGATATCTCCTGTAGACAACAACTGATCTTAAAGAAATTACGAATAGGGCAATGTTCTGTCAAAGGCTACTTTGTCATTAAGAATGGACAACTTTGCACGCCTCTTTGTGTACCTCCCATACACATGTTGAGCGGCAAATTGGGTGGTAGTCACGATAAATGTCCAAAAATGCAATAGATCCTAATTAAATTGGAAATAAGATTTAAGCAATGCCACTTTGCTATTGTATATGAACAAATTTGACACGCCCATTCGGATAACTGCAGGTTGATTGGCTGCAAACAAAATATATACATAAATTGGATGATTTAGGGTGAGGGTATATTTAAGTCGTACTTCTATCAGTTACACTTTGGCACAACGTCATTCCTAAGTTTTCCGACCCATCCCGCTGCAGCGCCATCTCTTTCTCGATTGGTCCAGAAGGTTCTCTCAAACATTCGTGGTGAGTTGGTATGTGGTAGCTTTTCAACTTACAGCGAGGGTATATTTTTAGGCGTAATTAACATTAGAGTTCAAACTGTGAAACAAGCAAGCTGCAATATACACCATGAACTGTTCGTCGACAATTCGAATATTACTTTGAGATACTGCAGGTTCCTGGTGACTCTATTGTTGGAGTTAACATACAAATGAATGTATTTATTCTGCCGTCAAAAAATCAGATATTTAGGTAAATAAAATTGCGAAGGTGGTATACTTGAAAATAGATTAAATTTTAATTAAGCGTGAGTGTGAACTTGTCTGTGTGTCAACAAAACTTGTTCTTCGCATTTACTATCGAATTTGATTAGGTCAGATAGTTTTTTTTACACTCAGGCAGGTTACCAATTTATTTTCTTATTGTCGACTCAGATGAAAACTTTGATAGTGTAATTATAGCTTTAGTAATTATTATGTTGATCATTTGAATTATCTGTGTTCAATTAATTTGGCTTGAGATCATTTTAATTTCTCTCTCTCTATATTTTCACAATTTCAGATGATCTTCCCGATCGCAATTGTGATAGATGTGTTCAATGTTGCATCGACTATGAGGGATGGCTGCAATTTCAAAATTGCCTCTACAAAGTAGTGCGCGATCCCCTCTTCGAATTGGCCATAACGCTGTGCATTGTACTGAATACAGCCTTCCTGGCCATGGAGCACCATGGCATGAGCGAAAACTTTCGCAATGCCCTCGATGTGGGCAACAAGGTATGATTTGAAATTTCCACAAACTAAAAAAGAACTTCAACTTCTTTCGGCAAGTTGGGGCAATGGATTTCTAATGCATGCATCCACCCATCCTCCTTACATGTTATCGTAATATAATTTTACAATGAGAATAAAAAAAAATCAACTGAATTTCAAAACTCGATTCTCAATCTCCTCTATACTTTTAGGTGTTCACTTCAATATTTACATTTGAATGTATTATAAAATTAATGGCATTATCCAAAGAGTTTTTTCTATGTGGTTGGAATATTTTTGATTTGATAATAGTAACGGCCTCATTATTGGACATAATATTCGAATTAGTCGATGGTCTCAGTGTCTTGCGTGGCCTAAGATTGGTAAGATCATATCGTCATGCAGTTGTGTGAAGTAAAGTAAAGCAGTCGAGCGAGCTAGCGAGCGTGTACGCGAGCAAATGCATCAATACATCCGCGCTACTCACTCGCACAGTCGTTGCTAATCTATCAAATCTCCATTTTTATTTGTATTTTGAAATTCTTCCTTCGTATTTCTAGTTGCGCGTTTTGAAATTGGCACAGTCTTGGACTACAATGAAAGTGTTATTGAGTATTATTATTTCAACCATAGGAGCTTTGGGTAATCTTACCTTAATATTGGTTATAGTCATTTATATATTTGCCGTCATTGGCATGCAATTGTTTTCTAAAGATTATACACCAGAAAAATTTGAACCCGATCCGGTGCCAAGGTAAACTATACTCTTACACCTTTCATATACTGCGTGACAATGAGGTTATGAAATCTTCTTTTAATCCCAAAACGAAACAGATGGAATTTCAATGATTTCTTCCACTCGTTTATGATGATTTTTCGAATTTTATGCGGAGAATGGATCGAACCGCTGTGGGATTGCATGAGAGCCGAAGAAGAGGTAAGTAACTACGCCCATGCATCCAAAAGTATTTATATATTTTTATTGTGGCATTCCAGCAAGGTGCTTCCTCCTGCTTTGCCATATTCCTACCCACTCTGGTCATGGGCAATTTCATGGTTCTAAATTTGTTCTTGGCCTTGTTGCTCAACAGCTTCAATTCGGAGGAGCTCAAATCAAAGAAAGAGGTAATGAAATGCATGCCATTCTCCAATGATCTTTATGTGCATTTATCACAGTTCTCTATTCGTCACATACTCGCATCATTGATGTTTTATTCCAACATTTGACTGGTTGTTCAGTTTGAGAGAAAGAAAAATAAAATAAAAACTCATAAGAGAGTCTTTTATATTGATGTGTGCAACTATATATATATATATGTGTGTGTGTGTGCGGTTCAATTATGTTGTTGGCAAAAAAAATTAATCAAATCAATTAAAACTCAAATTATAATTTCATATAAAATTTATCCAAATGTTAAGAGACCCTTTAGATGCTGCTGTTTAACTTAACCGATTTAAAAAGTATTCAAATATATTTTGTTTTCGATATCGAAAATTCGTATTTAATGGTCGTCGTTATTGGTGTTTAGTGTTTTTTTTTTGTGATATCCTTAAAACGTTTGGAAGAGAAACTTTAAAGCTTTGCACCTTTCTTTGTTATTTGTTTTTATTTTATTATTTTTATATGGGTTAATTTTCATTGTGTAGATTTATTCAAGCTTAAGACCATTTTAATATAAAGCTCATTTATTAGCTTCATATTATTTTCAAAAAAAATTAGCATAAAAAGACGAGCACAAAAAGTTTCCCAATGCTAACGAGCGCTGTCTGTATAGCTACTTCGGATCTTGCCAAGATCGCTTTTGGTGAATTCATCAAATTTTCCTTTAGTTAGTACTGATATTTCTAAAGACCAAAACTACTACGCCATTTCCAATTAAAGTTTAAAAGGTTAAAGTGAAAAATATTTAAAAATTCCATTTGAAGTTTAAAACACGTCAATTGAAATTTAGAAATTCCTCTTGAAATTTAAAAGAGATAAATTGAAATTTAAAAAACATTAATTGAAATTTAAAAATTCCGTGTAAAATTTAAGGTATCAATTGAAATTTAGAAATTCCACTTGAAATTTAAAACACATAAATTGAAAATTGAAAGATATCAATTGCAAATTAAAACACATCAATTGCTTTTCCAAAGACATCAATTGAAATTAAACAAATCATTGTAATTTCAAAATTTAATTTGAAATTTAAAATACATCAATTGAAATGCAAAAATTCCACTTGAAATTTAAAAGACATTAATTGAAATTCAAAAATTACACTAGAAATTTGAAACACACCAATTAAAATTTAAAAATTCCACTTGAAATCTAAAAGACAAATTGAAATTTGAAAGACATCTTTTGGAACGAAGTTCCTTATCGCACGTTGCGGGACGGGGTCAAAACGAGAAAAAATTAAACAACTTTTGTTTTAACACTATTATGCTACAACCCTCTATTATCAACTATATTGTTTACTTTTGCTTTGGTTTGTGTCTAGACTAACGGCTTGGATCATAGATAAAGATATTAACTAAATGTCTCACATATGTTGGGAAATTTTTTGGGAAGTTTTCTAGGTGGAGCCTGTAACCAATATTTAGCATATATTGTAGTTTTGAACCCAATAAAAAGTAAATTTAGAAAAGCCAAAGTGAAAGAAATTTAGAAAAAGAAAATTTTCTTAAATTAGTGAATTTTCTTAAAAAAAAACTAAATTTTGTCAAAAAAAATACCTATTCATATTCTTAAACAAAGTACCTTTTCGTAAAAAAATTAAATTTTCTTACAAAAAGTACATTTTCTTAAAATTTTTTTTTTAAATAAGCACCTTTTCTTAAAATTACATTTGCTACAACAAATTGCCTTTTCTTAAAAAAAGTAAAGTTTCTCAATAAAATACCTATTCGTATTCTTAAACAAAGTACATTTTCTTAAAAAAATTAAATTTTCTTACAAAAAGTACATTTTCTTAAATTTTTGTTTTAAATAAATATACCTTTTCTTAAAAAGTAAAGTTTCTTAAAACAAATTGCCTTTTCTTAAAAAAAGTAAATTTCTCAAAAAAAAAATTCTATTCATATTCTTAAACAAAGTACATTTTCTTAAAAAATTAAATTTTCTTACAAAAAGTAAATTTTCTTAAAAATTTTTTTTAAATAAGTACCTTTTCTGAAAAAGTACATTTGCTTACAACAAATTGCCGTTTCTAAAAAAATTAAAAACCTTTTTTGTGAAATAAAATATATTTTCGTGAGATAAGTACCTACTCTTAAAAATGTACCTATTCTTGAAAAAAGACCAATTCTAAAAAAAAATCCCATTTCTAAAAAAAACATTTTCTTCAAAAAAATACCTTTTCTTAAAAAAAAAAATTTTTTTTATAAAAATTCTTAAAAGTACCTTTTCTTAAAAATAAAATAATACCTTTCCATATCTTTTCTTGAGATAAGTCGCCTTTCTGAAAATAAGTAAATTTTTTAAAAAAATAACCTTTTCCTAAAAAGAGTACCACTTCTTTAAAAAGTACCTGTTCTTAAAAAAAGTACTTCTTTGTAAAACAAATTCATACTCTTACGGCTTTTTCGTACAGAAAGTACCTCTACTTAAAAATAGTACCGTTTCTTATAAAAAACATTAGCTTTTAATAAAAGAAGTACCTCTCTTTAAAATAGGACTTTTCGGGAAAATATAATACATATTCTTACAAAAAGTACTTTGTTTTTAATAAAAATATATTCTACAAAAATAAAAAATTTTGTGAAAAAAAGTTTATCATTTTACAAAAAGTATCTATTTTTAAAGATCCATTTAAACTATCGTATTTTTCAACGGGCGCTTTAGGCGTGTTGGAACCAACTAGTACATAATATATTGCGAAGGGAACTTCGTTCCAACCGGGTGTCCCCTGTCACCTCATGTAATTTTTCTTTTTAAACACGTTATTGTATTAATAATTAAGATAGGAGACATACCTTGTCCTTAAGTCCCTATATAAATTCTTTTTTGCATGCCTCCTTGCTAGCTTTCCTCTAAGACGCAGGCCTACCAGAAGCCCTGAAAGGGAAAGCAGCCTGTGAAGCATTTTCTCTGTAGGCCAGCTAGCAGGCCTGACAAGAGAAGGGAAATTTACAAACCTCCCCACACTGAAAAAAGCGAATGCTCAAATCAATTACGATATTTGTCAATTCAATTATTTTTATACTTGGATTTCCGCCAATGACGATTTTTGTATATTCAATTACTCGAATTGTAAGATCGTAATTGAAAAGTTTTCAATTAAAGCAAATATTTATTTGAGCACAGTTTTAATCAAAATTTCTTAATATTGTTGATTAAATTAGTAATTGAGTTAAGCATGACTTTAATCAATTTTTTATGGAAAATTTCAATTACGCGTGTAATCAAGTTGAGTGAGTGCTTAATCAAAATTACATAATGTTTTGATTACGCGCGTAATCAAGTTGAGTGAGCGTTTAATCGAAATTATATAATGTTTTGATTACTAGCGTACTCAACTTGAGTATTTTGGTAATCAAAAGTCGGTGTTCGCTTTCAATCGAAATCGGTAGTTTTTAATGATTAACATTAACACCCAAAATAACAAAAACCAACATCTCATATTTTTTGAACATTTTATTTTTATAATTAATTTCAGTTTGATTAAATAATAATTAAGAAAATCATTTACAGGGATTCAAAAATAAAAATTAAAAAAATTCAATTATACTTTTTACTTATGAAGTATGTTTTATTTTTATAATTAATTTCCGTATGTCTTTTTTTCGTTTGAACATTTATTTGTAAATTCTCAAAGATGTGTTTTGATTTCGCAATAATTTTGTAGCACATGTGTTGTTGCTGTCATTGTGTTGACGAGTGCCGATTGCAATAACAAAACACCGTTTGTAACGGATTTTTGGTGATGCGCATCTTCCACTTGTTCTCCCTGACAACAACAAAAATTCGCCTTAAAAATCGAACAAAAAAACGTCAAATAACATATAAAGAATGTTGTAATTTCAAGTACACAAGTACTTGATTCCAGTGAAATTTTAATTAATCTTCTTCGCTTTATAAAATGTAAAATTGTTGAACCAAATATTCAAATGATTGAGTCAAATAATGAAATAATTGAATTTTATCTCTGTTTTCAAGCAAATCAGTAATTGAAATTAATTCGGGAATATTTTTTTCTGTGCATTCTATGGTGCTCTATGATAAAGTGAAAAGATGATTGTATTTTTTTGGTGGGCCTTCTCACTGCGTTTGCAGGGCTGCTAGAAGGCATGAAAAACACCACATTTTGTTGCGGAATATGGTTTATCAAAATTATACCCATAACATACTAAAGCCATTGTGGAGATTATGGCGGATGAGATGCAAGTGTACACTAACAATAGAAGTAGCTTTTTGACTTTTAAATTGTATTTTATTTTGGATTTTTACACTTTCCCCAAAATGAAGTTAAACCCAGGCGCCAACACTGCACGTCAGTACGTTTATCCATCGAGCTATCGCAGGCATTGCAGGAAGACGAACAAACCTTTAATATTCGGATTGCTTGTTCCTTATTGATGAAAGAAGAGAGAAACAATTCAAGAGAAAAATCAGTTTTGAGTCTGTAAATGCTGCCAAACGTTTTATATGTTTACTGCAAAAGTAAATAATTAACATATTGGGGTAAATTAAAGTTTGTTTACAACAAGGCAAAAGGATTTTACGATAAACGTTGTTATTAGGGACGGGAGTTTTTTTTTATTGGTGTTAAACTTTTCAGCTGTTGTGTTCAACGTTGAATATACGAAGCAAAATAAATAGTTTTGCGACAAAAGATCTGCAAACATTTTTTCCTTTGGTTGGAACCACAGTTTAGGCTGTTGAAACTTTACTTAGAATCAAAACTTAGAACTTATAGACCCATTCTTATATCTGATATTGGAAATTTGGTATACAACATCTTAATTAAGGGGATTTATTTTGAGAGTTTTTCAAATTTATATTTTGGTCTTGAAATAGTTTTGAACTTGAACTTAGGTCTTCCCAAATCGACTGATTTGCTAGACGTTTCACATATTTTTTTTTAATTTTTTAAATTACGATGCGGATCAATAAGTCCGTGACTTTTTGAATGAAACACAGTTTTTTTTTGTAAAAAAAAAATTTTTCAACATAATCTCCTTTTAGCTCAATACACTTAGTCCAACGGTTCTCCAATTTTTGTATCCCTTCCAAAAAATAGGATTTTTCGAGGTCCATAAAATAGGGATTTGTTTGATTAATAATTTCATCGTTGGAGCTAAATGTATTTCCACCGAGCTATTTCTGTAGGTTTGGAAATAGTCACTAGGGGCTAAATCCGGATAATATGGTGGATGAGGTACCAATTCGTAGCCCAATTAAACAACTCCAAACAATTCTTTAAAGTTGTCACAAGATTATGTTTATGGTCAATTGAGAGTAACTGAGAGTAACTAACCCAACTGATCATTTCAAATCGAAATCACACTGCCATATGAAATGCCTATGGCATCAACAATCTCATGCACTTTTACTCTTCGATCGGCCAACACAATATCGTGGATTTTTTTAGACATTTTCGGGTGTATTGACCTCAATTGGCCGTCCAGAACGTTCAGCGTCATTTGTACTTGTGCGACCACAACGAAAGTCAGTAAACCACTTTTTTGTCATTGAAATCGATGGTGGAGAGTCCCCATTGTATTTATCGAGCTTTTGTTTGGTTTTATTGACGGGGTTTTTCGCAAAAAATAATGTTTAATGAGCAGTAAAAATTCACTTTTTTCCACTTTTAAAAAAATGCACTAGGTTGTATTTTTTCAACAGCTGTTAAACGCAAAGTAAATAACGGAACGTGCTCAAAATTTGATAGTAGTCTATTAACAGGTGGTACTTGATGGGAGCAGTGTTGCATTTCATATAAGTTCATATATATATATATAAGTTCAAAAAGTCACAGACTTATTGATCCGCCATTATTCAAATTATTTATGTGAAAACTGAAACATCGAATTTTCTTTTGGGTGATTTTAATCCTGATAGGTGAATGCTGAAATCCTAGTGCAACTTGAAACACCATTTAGACAAAGCATTTCACTTACAATCGAAACTCAAAACGTGCAAACTTTCTTTTGTCTGATACTGGACAGTTTTAAACGAATTTCTAAGCAAAAGAAAAAAACATAAGTCACTTAGATTTAGAAAGTTTAAAAAATTTTGAACTTCAAGAAGAAATCAAGACCTTGATTTTTCAGAAAATTTAACCAACATTAAAATGAAAAACCTTCTCAAAATACAATTCGAAACCGGTGTAAAACTGTAGGTCCCAGGCAGTGAGTGTAAAACTAGAAAGCGCACTGCTCACTGTCTGACATCCCAATCCTTTCATGGGATGTAATGGGAAACCATTTTTTTAATGAAATATTTTGATTTTAAAAGAAAAGGAAATTCAAATAATTTAAATTACTCAAATTTATTTCAAATATTAAAATTCATATTCAATTACAAAACTGATATATTTAAAAAATAAATTAGTTTACTTAACTAGAAAAATATAAGTTTTTTGTTATGATTTGGCAAGAATTTATTTTAATGCACAATTTTTTAGGTTTTTCTTAAAAATATTATAATAAATATATAAATTTTCTATCATAGCATTTATTTCATAATTTAAATTTTAAAATGTTCACATAATCTTCATCTTACTGAGTATTTCTATAACTAATTTAATATTTAATAAATATTTTATTGTCTTCCTTCTTATTACTGTTATATGTGTATAACTATGTGTGTGTAACTATGTGACTGTGACTGTATGTGTTGCTTAATGTTTTCTTTTCTATAAAAAAAATAATAATAATAATAATATAAAAAAATAATAATTTGTATTAATTATTGATTTAAAAAAAAAAAACAACATACAAAATACAAAAACAAACTCATTTTCTAAACTTCAAAAATCTATTCCAAAATACTATCCCGCACTAAATTTTCCGATATAATCTAAAACAAAAAAAATTAACTTTAAAACGAAATGTACAAATTTATGTTTAACACTCGAAACGTTTGCCGCGTTTTAAAAATAAAACTGAAACCGTCTCTAAAAACCCCAAACTTTTAAAAAAACATATCCACTCCATTACCTCTAAATAAATACTCTACACTGTATTTGTTGAAAACTCTATGAAAACAAAAAAAAAAAAAAACTATAAACCTAACAGATATTCAAGAAAAAGGTAATTGTAGTTTATAGCCTTCATCATATCGAACACCCCGAACCCATTATGATTTCCTTTGACCATCCACTTATGAAATTTGGTTAAAAACGAAATCCTTCAAAAAAAAAGAAACATTATAAAGTTTGACATTTCATGCGAAATTTGAGGTTTAGTTTTCGAATTGCATGCCACCCAAAATTCGAAGTAGTGAATTTGTGTAGTCGAACAAAATCGATTGAAATTTAAATCAGAAATTTGCTGTAGTATTGTAGATTTATGATTGAAATTGGTTTCGAACAAAAATAAATAAAATATTGTTCAGAAGCATTGATTTGGAATGTTGAAATTAAGAGTTGAAACCCAAATAAATTATTGGCCTATATGTTATTTACAATATTGTTGCTTTATTTTTTTCATGTTTTCAAATTTATTCTTTGCAATCAAACTATATTCTATATTTATACTTAACGTTTAGTTGCATTGGGTTTTCAATATTTTTTCTTCCCGTTTTATCACTACGCTCCCCTTTAACAGGAAGTAGGCGAAGAATCGAAATTAGCTCGCAGCATTGAACGAGTCCGAGATTTGATACGCAAAAAGCGCCTGGAGCGCAAAGAACGTAAAGAACGCAAATACGCTTCGAAGTTCCAACAAATCGTTATTGAGGCCCAACAAGCGGCAGCGGCCTCGACGATAGATAAACCTGGTCTGATGTCGGAGACCAAATTCCATAGGCTAAGTTATCAGGTAAGCGAAAGAGTCATAATCATAATAGGTTTCACGTCAAATCGAAACAACAATTGTAAGAATTATTCAATTCCTTACACAACTTTTGCTTGCCTTCAACCAGCCTACGTGCTAACATGAAACCCCTTATTATTTCTATCACCGATTTTGTAAGGAAACGGATATGATCCATCTCCTCAGCAAAATGCAACATGGCTCGGAATAATTTTCCTTTACAGCATAATAATTACCCACATCTTTTCTTTTCAGGAATCAATGAATCGCCCTGTCTCCGGCTCAGATTTTGGCATTATCATCCCCTTGAAGGGTAGCCTTCACACCATCACCGATGGTGCCGAAACGGAGGATGACAAACGATCGTACGGTTCGCAACAGCACATAGAACATTCACCCATGTTAACCACTACCACCCAACCAGCACTGCAATTGCTCTATCAACAACAGCAAACAGCCATGCCCTCATTCGATGGCACCGTGGCCAGTTCCTGCCATTTAGACAATAATAGCCCAAATCCACAGACCGAACGTCGTCTGCAACATCAAATGTCTTCCGGTTTTGGTACACAACCAAATGATTCGCGCGATGATCCAACCACCTATACGGAATCCATAGAATTACAATTGATGGGCCAATACAATTCAACGGATACGGATCCGTACAATAACGATCAACGAAGTGGTTCGTACATGCGTGGCGATTCATTGCAAGAACGCATTTCCACGCGACTGTGCAGTGAGGAGCATGATGAGTCCTATTTGCAATATCAGAAATCTTTGCTCACACGCTCGCCCAGTTATCGCAAATCATTGGATCGTCTCTCGCAGTCGAGCGATCAGTCACAACGATCGCTGATACCCTCGCGGCGTTCCGATGATGATAATAACTCGAGCATAAAGAGAGACTTGAGTGGTCATTCGTTGAATACCATATCCATGGAACAGGAGGAACTGTTGTCCAATCATGTTAATCTAAGGGATGAGCTACTGAACTGTGATCAAAAAGAACTGTTTCAATTTTTACAGGAAGATGCTCTTGATAACAGCAACAATTATTTCAGTGATACAGTGGGCTATGGCTCCACCATGGAGGCAGACACCGACTCGCTGATAGTGGTGGACAGTAGGAGGGAAGATCGTAAACCCTCCACCAGCAGCATTAAATCGAATTTAAGCTACATCTCAAACTCCATTCTCCAGACCATTGAATCACGTCGCAATGGCGGTAGCCATGCGTCCAGCGGCAATGGTCATGACAATGAGAGCGTGCCACTGGTCGAACATTCCGAGTTCGATAATATTATACAAAGTTTCGAAAAGGAGCTGGAGGAAATCAAAAAGTCCACCACATCCTTGGAGAGAAGGTTATCCACTTTATCGGAACCTTCGCCGGCGGCTGACGAGGCCAATAAGGCGATACTCGAACACATTGCCGTCATAACAGGTGCTTCCGAAAGAACAGCGGCGGATGAGGTTGTAACGCCCTTAAATCCCTATGACAGCTATGATCTATCCACGGTACCGCGAAGGCAACACTCTTTGCCCGCCAATACCAATCGCGCCTCCGTAAAGATAAAACGCAGAAGCCTAGAGAAACAACGTAAAATCGACGAAGATTTTTGCATAAGCAATGAAATACGCAAGATCTGTGATCAAATTCAAGCCCCCTTTGCATCGGTGGAAGCCATGTCCATAGCAGCCGCTCAGGCGTCTGGCGCCCAGTCGCCTTTCATGAGGCGAAAAAGTGATATGTTCAGTGCTCAGTTTGATCGTTTCAAGAGAATGTCTCTAATAGAGCGCGTCGATGAAGTGCCCGAGGAGGATAAACCCATATCCACGTTGCGCATGGAATCCGAACGATTGCCGCGAAAATGCCTAACAGCCGATACCGTGAAAATCGATAGTCTTTCGTTGAAAAGTACTAACTCCTATGAGAATCTCTTGCTGCACAAACAACTCACCCAGTTAGCTCAACAACAACAACAGCAGCAACAGGATTCCTCGAATTCCTCGTCGGCCGCTATACCACCCACACCACCAGCCTCACTCAAGTCTTCTATGGAACCACCAACTCTGGCTCAAATGTCGTCGCTGAAGGCAACACCGCCTTTGACGGCACTTACCGAACACCAGCAACACTATCATGCCAGCAATGCTCAACTCCGGACCACACCCATCCTCCCAAGGGCTGTGCCGCCATCGCGTGCAAGTAGCGTTGATGCGCCGCATCAAAAGCAACCGCAAAAGCGATTGCACCCAAAACGCTCCGAGCATCCACAATCGGCATTAGACAAAGCTGCGTCATTTCAATCGACGCGCACCGAATCACACAGTTCTGGTGCAGCCGATACATCATCGGCTCTGGCACTGGCCGCCGGCGATGTGATTGTTGGACAATTGCACTCGGCCGGTGGGTCACAAGAGAAGAGCGGCGACGCGCTCCAGTCGCAAAAATCAACATTTTCACGACTGACTGAAAAACCATGGCATTGTCTGGTCTCCTACGTAGACGATCTCACAGTGGGTGGGAGACGTAACTCGCAGGGAGCATACAATGATCCCATGACTTTTCCAAGTTTCGGAACTACGAAGCCACCAAAAGTGCCAGATGATTGTTTTCCACAAAAATGTTACGAACAGTAAGTGATATTAATTAAAATTTATTAAAATTGATTGATAAACAGTTTTTTTTTTAGAAAATTAATAACAAGTTTTATAGAATAGATTACAAATTTAATAGAACTAATTAAATTGTTTAATAGAATCGATAAAAAAAATTAAAAGATTCGTAGTTACATAGAATTGACTACAAATTTAATAGAATTGATAAAAGCTTGAGTATTGATAAAACTTTTAAAGTTTCATAGAATAAATAAAAAAATTAATAGAAATTGTTTTATAGAATCGTTAAAAAAATTAAAAGATTCATTACAAAGTTACATAGAATTGACTACAAATTTAATAAATTGATAAAAGCTGGACTAACTTTTAAAGTTTCATTGAACAAATAAAAAATTAATAGAAATTGTTTTATAGAATCGTTAAACAAATTAAAAGATTCATAGATTCATTATAAAGTTACATAGAATTGACTACAAATTTAATAGAATTGATAAAAGGTTGAGTGTTGATAAAACTTTTAAAGTTTCATAGAATAAATAAAAAAATTCATTGAATTGGTTACAAGTTTCATGGAATCAATAACAATTTAATGAATTGAGGTTGATTATTGATATATCTTTAAAATTTTAATGGAAAAATTAAAAAAAGTAATAGAATTGGTTACAAGTTACATAAAATCAAATAAAAATGTAATGGAAGTTTTTTGAATTCCATAAATTTATTAAAAACAATTTAATGAAATTTATAATATGTTTCATAGTAATAACAAACAATTTAATAAATTAATTTAAAGTTTTACAATTGTAATAGATTTGTTTAAAACTTCTCTATAACCGATAACAACTTTCATAGAATTGATTCACCATTTTTACACAACAATGAATAATTTTCATAGAAATTATCAACAAGTTTAGGCAACGAAGAAAATTTGCCTAGAATCGATAAAGAGATTAATATAATCGATTACAAGTTTAATAGATTTAATGACAATTTGATGGAAAGAAAAAGGTGCATAGTATTTATAAATCAATTCGTAAAATTTATGAATAATTTAATTGAGGTGATAAAAAGTTGCTTATAACTAATAAAACGTTATAAATTACGGATGAAAAGTTGCATAGAAAAGTCGGATGAAAAGTTGCATAGAATAGAAGTTTAATAGAATAGACTAACTGTTTAACAATTTGTTAGAAAGTTTATTAGGATCGGTAAAAGTGCTATGGAATTTTTTTAAAATTAGTTAGTATGGATAGAAAATTATATAAAATTTAAAAACATTAATAAAATTTGAGGAAAGAATACGACATCCGTGGCCCCTCATTTGGATAACTTTTTTTTAGAACACCCCAAAATAAGCCGAAAAAATTAAATAAAAGTTATCGATAACTCGCTTAGTTATCGAGATATTGAGGGTTTAGGTTTTAAAAAATCGATAACTTTTTTTCAACGTTTTACTCAAAAAGATAACTTTTTCTGTAGAACTTTGAAAATTATTCGGAAAATTGAAATAAAATTTATCGATAACTGTAGTAGTTATCGAGATATTGCCAAGAGTTTATTTTTATTTATTATTTTTATAACATTCGAAAGAAAGTCTAAAAAATTAAATAAAAGTTATCGATAACTCGCTTAGTTATCGAAATATTGAGGGTTAAGGTTTAAAAAATCGATAACTTTGTTTTACCGTTTCGTCAAAAAGATAATTTTTTTCAATTATTGCCTCTACTCACGATTTTTTAAATTTAAATGAAGACACTTTAAAATATTTAGAAGATATTGAAGTTATCCCGAGTAGGAATTCTAAACCTCCAGAATGCTGCGGAAAAATTGTAAATTTTTTTTGTCTTTTTGTTCTTTGGTTCATTGTAATAGAAAGCGCCGCAGGCCAAAAATTATTTAAAAAAAAATCGCGGGATTTTTTTAAAATAATTTTTAATTATTTTTTTGTCTTTTTTCTCTTTGGTTCATTGTAATAGAAAGCGCCGCAGGCGAAAAATTATTAAAAAAAAATCCCGCGATTTTTTTTAAAATAATTTTTAATTTTGTGTCCTTTTGTTCATTGGATTGGTAAAAATTACAAGTAAAATTGTTGAAAGTACTACAAATAAAATGTTACAGAAGAAGTTATCGATAACTTTTACTTAATATTTGGGCTTATTTTGAGGAGTTGTACCACTCTGGTTGAGTAAATTGGTAAAAAAGTTATTAATTTTTTAAAACTTTAACACACGATATCTCGATAACTGAGCGAGTTATCGAAAAATTGTATTTAAGTTTTTCGTCTTATTTTGGGACCTATTATCGAAAAACATTGTCGGATCGAGGGGCCACGGATATCATACTCTCCCCAAATTTGATAAAATGTTTCATAGTATTAATTTAATAGAATTATTAAAAATCTATATTAAACTTGATACAAATTTGATAGATTAGATACACATTTAAGTAGAATAGATTAAAAGTTTCATAGAATCATTTATTAAAGTTTATATAAAATTCCATAGATTTAGAAAACAATTGAATGAAATCGATAAAAATTTGCAGTGTTAATTTTGACGAATTAACCAAAAGTTGTACAAAATCGATGACAAGTTTTGCAGAATTGATAAACAGCTGACTGAATTTGTAGTTTGTTTTAGAATTGATGCATAAATTAATTCTTATACTTATGTACGAGTACTATGTGGAGACCGTGTCCTTAATTTGTGTTAATTTCTCTCTTCTCTCTTCTTTTTTATCTTTTAGTTTTTACTTTCGCTGTCCTTGGTTTATGTCATGTATGGATACCCCGACTGCTAAACATTGGACACGCGTTAGAACGGCCGTCTTGACTGTTGTGGATACTCCAGCCTTTGAGTGGTTTGTCTTGGTGTTGATATTCGCCTCCAGCATTACCCTCTGCTTTGAGGACATCTATTTGGACAGTAACAAATCACTGAAACGCATCCTGTATTGGACGAATTTCTCCTTTTGTATGATTTTCGTCATCGAAATGGTTCTCAAGTGGTTGGCTTTGGGGTTTTCAAAATATTTTACAAGTTTTTGGACAGTACTGGATTTTATAATAGTATTTGTAAGTTTTTTCTATTATTTAAAAAAATTTCTTTTAAATTACTATTTCTGTTTAATATTTTTAGGTCTCTGTTTTCTCTTTATTGATTGAAGAGAATGAAAATTTAAAAGTTTTACGCTCTTTACGTACCCTAAGAGCATTGAGACCCCTAAGGGCCATATCAAGGTAGGTTCATGGTTTTAATTTATGGGGTTTTTAAGCTTCCGATTTATTTTTTTAATAATTATATATTAAACCTTTTGTTATTAATATATATATTTTTAAGAATGCTGTTAATTTTTGTTGATGTGTTTCTTTCTATTAACTATAATCTCTAAATACCCTATACTATTATGCAAATATATTTCATGATTTCAGATACTATATCACTCTAGTGATAGGAGCTATATTTTCAAATTGTTTATTTTCGGGGTTGTTCTATATTCTATTTTCTCCTAAAGTGTTTTTAAATTCAATTGCCAAGAAATTCCAAATACAAGATTATTCATTGGTAGGAACATCTGAAGAAATTACAACTATCGATGTTATTTGTATCGGTATGAACCTACTTTTCATGAAAGTGGAATATAGAACAGCTTTTTTTTTCATATATATTTTTGATATAACCTACACCAATCCGTGAAATGTTTTAATATTTTTTGTATTACAAAAAATTAAGCGGGTTAGAATAGAAATAGTACTATATTGATATTGAAATAAGTATAGTAGATTTATGGCCACATCTATACTTTGGACTGTAAGAGGAGTTCGGCGTTCTTCCAGAATTTAGGGTCCCATAGAATGGACGTTGCTAAAAATTATTTATTTATTTCATAATTCATTTTACTATATTTATGTTCTAAGTAAATGTATAACATTTTGGAAATAGTTTTTATTAAATTTTCTACAATATCTTCGATTGAAATTCAAAAAAAAAAAATATTAATATAATGAAATTTGAGAATCCCTTTGAAATTTAAAAAACATCAAATGAAATTTAAAAAAAAATCTGTTGGTCATTTGAACAAAATCAATTACATTTTAAACTACATGAACTAAAATTTAAAACAAATCAAAGGAGTTTCAAACGATATTAATACAAATTCAAAAGGCTTCAAATGCATTTTTAAAAAACATCAATTGAACTTTCAAAATGCAGCTGATGTTTTATTAATTACAATTTAGTATCGTAGCTTTCCTCAATCTCTTCATGGGATGTAATGGGAAATATTTTTTTTTTATGTAGTTTACATTTCAATTAATATTTTGAAATATGAGATGATGTCTGTTACATTTCCATTGATGAATTTTTAAATTCCAAATTAAATTTTTTAAATTCAATTTCGCTCAAATTATTGGGCTGTTTCTCGATCTCGAACGAAAAGCAAAGCGAACTTTTCGCATTCTACTCAAATTGGGTTCCTCTAAGTCGAAATTTTCGTTCGGCTGACTCAATTCTTGTTGCCAAATGACAGCACATTCCAAATAGAGGAACCACAATTTGTACTAAAATGTTTTGAACAATTTTATGTTTTCATACGACTTGAAATTACAAGATTGTGGAACCTCAATCAAGTTTCTTTCGACTAGAACACGCATAGATTAATGTATACATAGATTTGTCAACTCGCTCATCGGTTTAAGGATTGAAGGGAAGCGAACTTGCGTTTCAACGTCAAGAGAAGAATTCTGTCGCTGAGGTTTGACAAACACAGCTAAAATTGTTACTGTGAATGTTCAAAATATGTAAATATATGAATATCGTGAATGCACAAAACTCATAATGAAGGATATTGTTCGACGTTGCTGACAGAAGTTCGTTTCGCTGAGGTTTGAGAAACACAGCTAAAATTGTTACTGTGAATGTTCAAAATATGTAAATATATGAATATCGTGAATGCACAAAACTAAAAATGAAGGATTTTGTTCGACGTTGCTGACAGAAGTTCGTTTCCTCCATAGACGAATATAGAGAATACACATTTATTCTCCCATCTGACGTTTCATTTCACACTCTTCGTCGTAGGTTTGTGGAAATGAGAGAAATTAAATTTAAAATTAACTTACACCAGGTGGAGTTACAAAATATGTTCACTTAACTTATTAATGTCGTTTTGGTGTAGAACTGAAAAATGTAAATGTATTTTGAACTTTTTTGTAGACTTTTATCGTTGGTATACATTTGTATTGTATTTAACACAACTAGTTTGCAATAAAAACACGAAATGCGATTGTTGTTCCTTTGTTGGACGTTATGTGCTATTGCCTCTATCTGGTATTATTGCACCCATGTTTTCCATCATCCAATGTTTACTTTCAACCATACCTATGACGTTTAATTTATTAAGAGAATAAATATGTCTATACTATATTCGTCTATGGTTTCCTCAATGAAGAAGCGCAAAGCGAAACGTCAGATGAGACGGATAACAAATATATATAAATAAAAAAATTATAAATTAATCTCTGAGAATGAAAGCTATCGCTCGAGTTCTAAGAACAGGCTGTAAATCAGTTGAGCTTTTACAGCAACACCAATTGAACTTTTAGATTGCAACTGATATTTTTCAATTTCAATTTATGTAATTTAAAATTCAAGTGAATTTTTGCAAATATAAATTGGTGTCTTTTAAATTTTAATTGATGTATTTTAAATTTCAAATGAAATTTTCAAAGTTTTGTTCAAAGATTTTAAAATTGATTTTCAATTAAAATTTAAAAGTCATAATTTAAAATTTAAAAGACGACATTTGTAAATACAAATACTTTACAAACAAATACTTTAAAACTAATCAATTAATATTGGAAAACGTGTTATTTATAAAACATAAATTTGTATTTAAAGTCTTCAATTGAGATTTAAAATTCATGAAATTAAATTGGAAAAATTATTATCAGTTTAAATATTATATTTTTCCTATTTAGTTTTAATTTTGATTAATTGAAGTTCAAATTTTAACGATTTAAATATTATGATTTAATTATTAAATATTTTAAAATTGCTTAATTTTAATACAATTATTATTGAGCGGTGTAAATATTATGATTTTTTAAATTTCAGTGATGTGATTTGAATTTCAATTGATATGTCTTGAACTTTAATTGACGTCTTTTAAATTTAAATTGCTGTATTTTAAATGTCATCTGATGTATTTATGAATCTCATTTGATGTCTTTTAAATTTCAATTGTTTTTCATTAAATTTCACATGGCGTATTTTAAATTAAAATTACTCTTTTTGAAATTTAAATTCGTGATGTTTAGATTTCAATTGATGAATTTAAAATTTCAAATGGCATTTTCAAATTTCAATTGACATTTTTTTTAATAGATTTTCAATTAAAATCAAAAGACATAAATTGCATTTTAAAAGACATCAGTTGCAATTCAAACAACATCAGTTTGAAAGTTAAACCTAATCAATTAAAATTGGAAAAACATTAATTGATATTTATCAGTCAAAAATCCTGTGGCCGTCGGTGGTGCAATGGTTATTAGGTGCGCGGCTCTTGTACATGAGAACTTAGGATCGATCCCTGCTCAGACCACCTTAAAATTTCTTTCGACGGCGGTCACCTCGCTTAGTGATGGCGACACTATCGAGTACTTAGCCATGAAAAGCTTCTCAAAATACCATTCGGAACGGGAGTAAAACTGAAGGTCCCAATCAGTGAGTGTAAAAAGTAGAAAGCGCACATCTCACTGATTGTGAGAAGCTCTCCTCAATCCCTTCATGCGATGTATGAATTAGTCAAATACCATTTTTTTAGTCAAATACATCCACTGAATTTTAAAATTCACCAGCTGAAATTCAAAGAATTATATTATAAAATTGATTAATTGAAATTCAAAAATGATTAACCGTTTTAAATATTATGTTTTTAAATTTCAATTGATGTGTTTAACATTGCAATAATGTCTTTTAAATACTAATTGAATTTTAATTTTAACTGATGTTTTTTGAATTTTATTTAATGTCTCTCAAATTCCAATTGTTGTTCATTGAAATTCAATTGCCGTATTTTAAATTGCAATTGCTTCTTTTGATATTTAAATTCGTGCAGTTTAGATTTTAATTGATGCGTTTAAAATTTCAAATGACATTTTCGATTTTCAATTGATATTTTTTTGAATAGAGTTTCAATTAAAATTAAAACAAATCATGTAAAATTTCCATGACATCAATTGTAATTCCAGACACGTTTGCTGAAATTGAAGAATAATTCATTAAAATTTGAAAGACATTTATTGACATTTACAATATCAATTGATATTTAAAATACACATCAATTAATTTTTAAAATTCATCAAATTAAATTAAAATAAAATTAAATTACTGTGTTTGCAGTTGAATTCTAAAATTTGTTGTTTGAAAATCAAAAATTAATAATAGTAATATTACAATAATATTAATAATTTTAAAGTTAAACTAAAGTTGATGTGTTTTTAATTTAAATTGACGTGATTTAAATGTAAATTAACATTTCAATTGGCGTCTTTTAATTTCAATTGAAATCTTTCAAATTTCAGCTAATGTTTTTTTTCATTATATTTAAGGTTTTTCAATTTAGTTTATATCTTTGAAATTTCAATTCATGCTTCTTGAATTTCAATTGCTGTCTTTTAAATTTCAACTGGTGTTCCTTGAATTGCTGAACTTTAAATTGCAATTCAATTCTTGAAATTCAATTAATGTATTTCAAATTTCAAATGCTTCGTCACTTTCACGAATAGTGTTATCGAAAGTTAGGTATCGTATAAATTCATCGCCACCACGATAATATTGATAGCAACAATGCAAAAATAGTCGCATGTTCGACATGTTACGTCGCTACAAGGAAAATATATTTTGTACCGATAAATTAATACGTTATATCATTTCCGATGAAACTATTCTTCAAAGTGGTGAAGCTTTTTTTTTCTAGTACAGGGTCTAAATGTTTTTTGTGTTTCAATTTAATTTTGCGGTTTTTATAGATAGTGGCGGAATTTCGGCAGAGCACCATACTAAGTTTAAGGTTTAAGTTTATAAAAATGCAAACGATTAGTTAGACGTCCTTTCGATAAGTTTTTGTTTTAAACAAATTACAAATTTAGGCAACGACATTATCTTTGAACTCCATATAATTTGTATGTATTCAGCTCGCAACAGTTGACGATCTGTTGTCAGCTGATTATTTACATTAAAATGTTAAATTGGTGTAGGGATTAATTTTTCGAAATGTTGTTCTCTAACTTTCTCTTAATCTTTTTCTATCTCCAACTCTTTTGCAACCTCGAACATTCCCTATTTTTATTATTTTGTTTTGAATGCTTTTAAGATTTTGCACTTTTTTGTGACTTTGAAAATTACGAAAAAATTAAAAATATTTTATGGTTAATAAAAACAAAAAAAAAAACATTTGGAAGTATTTAATACAATATCGTTTTCTTTAAGGATTTTGAATAGAAATAATTCCTAAATGAAGATCCTTAACAAAATCTCCAATTTTTGTGTGTGTTTTTTTTGAACTTCCAAATCTGTGCGAACAGAAAATATTCCTAATACTTTTTGAGTTAAAGCTCTCCCATTTTTTTAGCCTCAAAAAAACAAAAATGCAAACTCTCCATTTGCTAACAACAAAAAGAAAGAAGAAAATTCTGTTTGAGTTTATTGAAATTTCAAATTTCTGAATGTTTTGAAATTGGCATGTTTTTGAAATTTGTAAATGTAATTTTTATGTTCAAACACTTCGAAAACAAACAAAATCACGTTTCAAGTCACACACGAAGATCAAACTATTAAACACCAACAACTGTAATCCTTGACACTTAAAAAAAAATTCTAGTTTTTTAAATATCAAAAAAAAAGTTTAAATAAATCAAATGTTATTTTCAAAATTTGAATTTTTACTATTAACATCTTACAAAATCCGTTGATAAGCTCAGCACCTTTTTCAATACAAAATCTTTAACACCACAATATTAAAACCACCTTCACCACAGCAACCACTACTACTATTTTACCACTCACACAGCCACCAACCCACCCCACAAACACTTTTCGCTACACGCATGTGAATCCACCTTGGTTTTTTTCCTAATTCGAAACTAAAACCCTCCCATGAAATTTGTTTGAAATTTTATATGTGTGTGTCCTATACAATTTCTTATTTCTGTGTTTCATGGGAATCCTTCAAGAATCCTTTTCAGTTTCTTTCAATCTCTCACAATTCGACTCTCCTTCTTTATATCTCTGTGTGTGTGTGTGTTTCTGCCTTTGTCTATCCATCCATATGTTGTTGTATATCCTAATTTCTTCGAATCTGAATAGACTTTCTGTGCATTCGAACTGACAAAAAATGAAAAATTTTATTTCTATTCCAGGTGGCAGGGAATGCGAATTGTAGTAAATGCTCTCATGTATGCCATACCATCAATTTTCAATGTCCTTTTAGTTTGTTTAGTTTTTTGGTTGATATTTTCTATAATGGGTGTACAATTTTTTGGTGGTAAATTTTTCAAATGTGTCGATACCGATGGAGAGCTATTGCCAGTGACGGTTAGTTATTGTTGAAAATTTTTCAAAACAAATTTTTTCTTTTAGTTAAATTTTTTCTTGATTTAATGATTTTGTTTTCATTTCTTAAGATAATAGAACTAATAGTTTATATTGTACACCAGGTGTAGGGGAAAATGATACGGGTCGTAAATACTGAAACTATTATCAATGAAATCATTTCATTCGTAGGTTAATAAATTCAAAAACTTGAAAACTTTCTCTTCAATAAAACCGCTGCCTTAAATTGTCCTTAAATCATAATATTGTTACGAAATTAGCACTTTTATAGTGGTGTTATATTTCTCGTTATATTGTTACGAAATTAGCACTTTTATAGTGTTGTTTTATTTCTCGTTAATAAAACCAGGATCTTGTTAAATTGCGATAAGTACTAGGGTTGTTTATTTATTTTTACAGTCTACAACTTAAAACTTTACTATAAGTCTATACTCGACGATGTATACTTTTACACGTTTGAAATCAGACTATCTCAAGAGTGTCTTTATGGCTATTTATAGTTAATCTAACTCTCAAAAGGTGTCATCCATCAGCTTCGCGAACCAACTCGAAAATTCTATTTTCTCAATTCTTCTAGAATGTTCTTATTTTCTCAATTCTTCTCAATTCTTCTAGAATGTTCTTAGTGAATTAAAAAGTAAGACGTGCAGTAGCGCCATCTGTACTCGAGTGTTACAAAGATTTTAGTGAATTCATCAACCGTTCATGGTGAGATAGTATGAGGTAGCTTTCAACTTAAATTTAACATTTAGTATATCTCGACATGAAGCATTCCTATTCTGCCGAGCTGTTCACAACTTAAAGCTTTACTATATGTATATACTTGACGATGTATACTTTTACGCGTTTGAAGTCAGACTACCTCAAGGGTGTCTCTATCAGCTATTTATATTTAATCCAAATTCTCAAAACGTGTCATTATCAGCTTCGCGAACCATCTCGTAAATAGCTCCATCTATTTTCTCAATTCTTCTAGAATGTTCTTAGTTAATTAATCTTAAGACGCATAGTAGCGCCATCTGTTCTCGATTATTCCAAAGATTTTAGTGACCAACTTAAACTTAAATTGACCATTTACTAATTATCGACATGAAGCATTCTTATTCTGCCGAACTGTTAGAACAATCACACCGCAAAATATTTGTTAACATTCTAATGTTACTTTGACAGATTGCAGATTTCTGTGATTCAAATGTCAGTTAAGCCAAATATTGAAAGAATTTTTTACTTAATAATATCATAGCGAGTTGATTGAGGATTTCGTTAAGAAGTTTCCAGTCGTATACACAGAAGCCTTAATTTCAGTTATAAGAGATTGCACGATGTACCTCATTATAATCAAATGGTTTATTGAGGGAATGTTGAGGCAGTCAATCCTGTTTAGACTATACGAGGGCGGATCCCTCGTAGTTATATGAAATGCAAGACTGCTCCCATCAAGTACCACCTGTCAATAGACTACTGTAATATTTTGATCAAGTTCCGTCATTTAGTTTGCGTTTAACAGCTGTTCAAAACATATAAACTCGTGCATTTTTTTAAAAATGGAAAAAATTTAATTTCGAGTGCTCATTAAACATTATTTTTTGGAAAAAAAACCGTCAATCAAAGCAAGGAAATGCTTGATAAGTACTATGGGAGTCTGCTCCGTCGATTTTAATGATAACAAATTGGTTTACTGACTTTCGTTGTGGTCGCACAAGTACAAATGACGCAGAACGTTGTGGACGGCCAGTTGAGGTCTATACACCCGAAAAAAATCCACGATATGGTGTTGGCCAATCGAAGAGTAAAAGTGCGTGAGATTGTTGATGCCATAGGCATTACATATGGCAGTGTGGTTTCGATTTTAAATGATCAGTTGGGTTTAAGAAAGCTGTCTGCAAGATGGATGCCGCCTTTGCTCTCAATTGACCATAAACGTACGGGTGCACACGTGTGTAGTCTCAATGACAAAATTCCATGAATTGGGTTACGAATTGGTACCTCAACCGCCATATTCTCCGGATTTAGCCCCCAGTGACTATTTCCTGTTTCCAAACCTAAAGACATGGCTGGGTGGAAAGAGATTTAGCTCCAGCTCCAAATTATTGATCAAACAAATGCCTATTTTATGGACCTCGAAAAATCCTATTTTTTGGAAGGGATACAAAAATTGTGTGAATCGTAGGACTGAGTGTATTGAGCTAAAAGGAGATTATGTTGAAAAATAATTTTTTTTTGCAAAAAAAAAACTGTTTCATTCAACAAGTCACGGACTTATTGATCCGCCCTCGTAGTTACACATTTGGTACCAGAGATTGATATATTGAAAAATTTGATTCAATAGGGTATAAAGATACATGTTAGCGATGAAAATACGCATACGCATATTTAGTCATACTTGCAGAATTTAAGTTCAGTATATTGTTAATTTTTATTTATAGTTCATTTGGGGTGGCCAGGTATGACCTTCACAAACAATGTCTACATGATCGATATGGCGATGATACTCTGTCCGTTCAATCAATGCGGTTTTATCGAGGAAACGAGACATATCTTTACCGTTTTACTAATTATCATTTTTACCGTTGTTCCATTTATAGCGGATATAGTACATTTTATTTATACTGCACAAAACCTAACACTATACTCAATAATAACAGCCACAAGACTTTTACTAATACCCGACTTTTACGCGGTTCAACACAATCTCTCGAAATGTGTCCCCAACGACTATTTATAACTATCATAATTCTCCACTGTGTGCCATTAGCAACTTCGTGAACCATATCGAAGTTTACACAGATTCCCTCAGAGTCGTCCTTAGCGAATCTATCAACCGTTTGTGGTGAAATCGTAAGCTGTAGCTTTCAACTTACAGACATGTTCTGTACATCGACATATCATTAACATTATCGACATGTCATTAACATTATGCTACACTAAACTTCTGAGTACAGGCTGCAACATTAACATTCAAATACCACAGATGTCTGGTGGGAGAGAAATGTTAGCTTACTACATACCACACTTTCAGTTAACATTCGAATGTTAGTTTGGCCAAAATGTAAAGTTGTTTTTTTCGCAACACTATGTAGGAGTAAGAAAATTAATTCGTTGTACCCTGCCACAATGCGCACATCTGGTGTACAATACCATACGGTCGGTTCGAATCGACTATTCTAAAACAAATACTAAATATAATTAATTTTCATCTAACTAATAAATCAATTTCCTCTTTTTCTCTACTCATATAAAACAAAAATATTTCCCCCAAAAACTTTAAACATTTCTAGGAAGTCAATGATAAATGGGATTGTATAGAACAGAATTACAGTTGGATTAATTCCAAAATAACCTTCGATCATGTAGGTATGGGTTATTTAGCCTTACTCCAGGTGGCCACATTCGAGGGTTGGATGGAGGTCATGGCCGATGCGGTCGATGCCCGTGGCGTGGATTTACAGCCGCAGCGAGAGGCGAATCTATATGCCTATATCTATTTTGTTATCTTCATTGTATGTGGATCATTCTTTACGCTCAATCTATTCATAGGAGTAATCATTGATAACTTCAATATGCTCAAGAAGAAGGTAAGTCCGACGGGGTCCTAAGTTAAGTATAAACACATTTTATTTTTGTAATATTATTATTATCATTTATTATTAAATACTAAATAACTATCCGAATTATATGAACAAAAAGTTTGGTTGGATTATGGGTATTAAAGTCCCTTAAAAAATATACTAAACTGTTAAATGTCATTAATATTTTGAAAAGGATTTTACTGCGCATCTTTGGGTTTGTACTAATTTTTTAATACAAATTCAAAATTGATTGCGTTTTTCACTACTGTTTTTTGTTTTGAGTTGATTTTGATAAAAATCACAATTTTATTTAAATGTAGATTTAAGTTATTATTTGTATAAATAATGGTACAGTGTTCGAATCAGATATTTTCTTTAAATATAAATAATTTAAAATTTATAATCTCAATTGGTTTGAAAGTTCACCACACTAAGTTCTTAACGGACATTCAGGAAGTTTAACTGAATGATCTTAGGACCTTTCTGCAGAGTACTAAGTGGTTTGTTAGGGACCAAAGTGACATCTCTTCTTTAGCTACATCCTGGAATATGATTTGAACGCCCCATAACAATACCAGGGCAACTTACGGGTTCAACGATGGGGACGGAATATGACGTCCCCTAGTATCACAAAGGTTCTCATTGGACTAAGTGTGTAAATAGTGACAGACACTGTTACTTAACCTAGCACTATTTTATTTATTGTTAATAAAACAAGTTTAATTTTAAATTACTTTTGTGATGACGGTAATGCTTCTTAGTACTGTACACAACCTAACACTTTAAAATAAGTCCCTCCTCATTAACAATGTTTAACAGTCACAACATTTGTACTGCAACCTGACAATGTATACTTAGCGCCATCTATTTCCCGATACTTCCAGAAAATTTTTGAGCGAATTCACCAACCACTCGTGGTGAGATCGTAAATATTCGCTTTTAACTAACATTATAATTTACATTATCGACAAGTTGTTAACATTAAGCTTCGCCAATCTGACAAGCTGTCAGAACAAACGAGCGGCAATGCCCACTACTAACAGTTCGTTGATTTTACAGGGGCTAGCTTAACATATTTTTTTGGTTAACAGCCTGATGTAAATTTGAAATATTGCAGATACATAAAGCTTGGACCATACCAAGAATTTTTGACGAAGAAAGTCCGAATAAGTAATTTAAGCTAGTCCAGAGTTGCCATACTTGTTTAGGTTTACCATTTATTTTGGTTGGACCAGGGACCATAAATAGCAATATTTGTCGAGGTCAGTGCATGCGTTTTGTCTAATAATGTCCTGTGTACATATTTTTCCCCAGTGGAATATTCTTCCTCATACTGTAGCCGCCCTTTTGAGTTTTGGATTTTAAAGTAACGGAATGGATTCAGCGACATCAAAATAATCCGCGTACAATTTTTTGACGAATTGCATCATTTAAAAATTTTGACTGGGGACCATGATGGCGCTAAACTGACTTTGAATTCAATATCAACGGCCCAAGAAAAATTGATAATAAATCGAGGTTAGTTTTTTTTTGGATTGTGAAGCTGTAGAGAAAATGACACAGGTTAAAGCACAATCTCCTTCCATTTTAAGCTGATTTGAAAGAATTTGTACTATAAACGAGGGCAGATCAATAAGTCCGTGACTTTTCGAACTTCCCTCGTAGTTATATAAAATGAAAAGTACCACCTGTCAATAGACTACTGTCAAATTTTGAGCAAGTTCCGTCATTTACTTTGCTTTTAACAGCTGTTCAAAACATACAAACGCGTGCATTTTTTTAAAAGTGGGAAAAAGTGAATTTCGAGTGCTCATTAAACATTATTTTTTTGCGAAAAAACCGTCAATCGAACCAGAAAACGCTTGATAAATACTGTGGGGACTCTGCACCACCGATTTCAATGGTAAAAAAGTGGTTTACTGACTTTCGTTGTGGTCGCACAAGTGCAAATGACGCTGAACGTTCTGGACTGCCAATTGAGCTCAATACACCCGAAAATGTCGAAAAAATCCATGATATGGTGTTGGCCGATCGAAGAGTAAAAGTGCGTGAGATTGTTGATGCCATAGGCATTTCATATGGTAGTGTGGTTTCGATTTTAAATGAACAGTTGGGTTTGAGAAAGCTATCTGCAATATGGGTGCCGCGTTTGCTCTCAATTGACCATAAACGTAATCGTGTGACAACTTCAATGGATTGTTTGGATTTTTTCAATTGGGCTACGAATTGGTACGTCATCCGACATATTCTCCGGATTTAGCCCCCAGTGACTATTTCCTATTTCCAAACCTAAAAAATGGCTCGGTGGAAAGAGATTTTTACTCTAACCTCGAAATCCTATTTTTTGGAAGGGATACAAAAATCCTATTTTTTGGAAGGGAAACAAAAATTGGAAAAACGTTGGACTAAGTATATAGAGCTAAAAGGAGATAATGTTGAAAAATATTTTTTTCTGCAAAAAAAAAAACTGTTCAAAAAGTCACGGACTTGTTGATCCGCCCTCGTACTCTAAATGTATTTTAGTAGTAATGATCTTAGTATTGTTTCGAATTTTCTAATTGTCCGTTTTAGCGCTGTTTTTAAATTACGATAAGTACAATAGTTTTCTTTATTATACTCGCACAGTAAGAACTCTTACAATAAACCTTTTTCGATTACGCGATTACTCCAAAATTTGTGTATTTACCGGATTTAAATCAAATCGATTATTTATGCCATTTTTGCCGTTTCCAGAACCATCTCGTAGTAACGCTATCCTTTCTCGATTATTCGACACTGACTTAATGATAAGTGCTGAGATGGTTTAGACTGTTCTTGCGATATAATCGAACAATCGTGGTGAGTTGTTGCAACGACGGCATACTCGTACTTTTAGGCGTAAATAACATTACGCAATCAGGCTGCCATATCCACCACAAACTGTTTGTTTACATTCTAATGTTATTTTCAAATAAATTCTAGTTAATCCATAAATGTAAAGCATTTATCGTAGTAATATACTAAGAATATCAAAGAAATTTTCAAAAAAAACTAAAAATTTTGAAGAAACACCAATAATGTGCTCTTGAGAAGAATAAAGTTTAACCGAAAATTGTGGATTCAAATACTGTACCTGAATTATAGAAACAATTATCTATATTCATATATAATATTTACAACATTTATCTTACTTTACCCATATATATTTAATAAATGTAAAATTTTACTTCAATTATTTACATGTAAAAAAAAATCCTGAAAAATTGACACCTGTGTCTCTCTATCTCTGTGTATGTATGTATACCAAAACAAATCCAATAATACAAACTATCTGTGAATGTACATATGTGTATGTATGAAAATCAAAAAAAAAACACCAAAAAATACCGAACAAAAATTCCCCCCAAAATCCGCAACACAAAATACATGAAATATTAGTATGAAGGAGGAGTGTTGGAAATGTTTCTCACCGAATCGCAAAAGCATTATTACACCGCCATGAAAAAGTTGGGACGAAAAAAACCACAGAAAGTCATTAAGCGACCAATAAATCATTTTTTAGCTATGTTTTATGATTTATCGAATTCACGAAGGTATGAACAAAAACAAAAAAAAATACACAAAAGAGAAAAAATATCTAATAATAATTAAATAACTAAACTTAAACAGACAATGCTAAAAAGTATGATTTAAACCATGCATATATAACTAACCCCTCAAACAAAAGATTTAACTTATATCTCTATTAAACTATAAACACGCTAAGCTTATCTTTAGTTTAGCCATCATTTGAGATTTTTTTCTTTGTTTAATTTATATTCAAATGTTTCCGTTTCCGTTGCGGTTATTTTACATTGAAACAGCAAGATTTTGCGTGACTGTTACCGTCTCTGTTAAGGTAGTAGTTGCTGTTATGGTAATGGTGACAATCAATGGTTCAGTTTCTGTTATGGGCACTGTTACGGTACTTGTTAGGCCTAGGTGGGTTAAAAGCTGTTCCACCTTTTGCTTAGACTTTAATGCATGGTGGAATATATTTTAACTCACCTCGAAATGATAAAGTTACTTATAGTTATTTAAAGTTGCATGATTATTTTTTAAAAAGTTAATTAAAATTAACTAATTGTAGTTTCTTTTGGCATGTTATGGCTTTGCTACACATAACCAATATTCCCATTATTTATGAAACTCGTTTTCATTAATGTGGCTGCCCCGTCTGGCTTCGCTGTAGCTCATTCTGTCAGTTCAATTTTTCAAGACTTTATTGACGGTTTCTGGTTCTATTTCAAGAACGGCTTGTACGATATTGACCTTAAGGGTGTGCATCGTTTCTGGATTATTCACATAGCATCGGTCTTTAACGGCAGCCCACATGAAAAAGTCTAAGGGTAATTTTCTCAATGCCCGGTTATCTATTATCGTAACGATAAAGTGCCGGTTTGCAGAATTTCATTTTCTATACTTAAAATGTATCCGGCCGATAACGTTAACAGGAGATCTAACGTTTGTTAGTAAAGGGTGTGTCAGTAAGAATGCACTTTTTCATTTTATAATAACGAATTTTTTGAGATGGTTGTGATTTTATTATTAGATTGTAAAGAACACAAAGTTCCGAAAATGTATGGAATAAAATATCCGTCAAATGGACCCCACGGCTCTGATGACAGGCCATTACTGTTTTCATGAAATTTTCCATGACTTTTTCACAGAGATGTGGCTGTATCTCACCGATGACCCTTTGGAACTCAGATTTGAGCTCAAGAATTATTTCTGTTTTATTCGCATAAACCCGAGATTTCACAAAACCCCAAAGAAAAACATCGCACGGCGTTAAATCGCATGATCATAACCGACCACAATTCGAATGGTTGACTCATTGGTTGCACATTCTCGACTTAAAATTCTTAGAAGCTTGGGAGCGATCTCAGCATAACTTTCGAAATTTTTGTAATAAGTTTTCACAATTATAACGCGCTGTTCTTTCGTAAAGCGCCCCATTTTTAATAATCGGAATAAACATATGTGAAAGGTGCCAAATTTCAGAGTTGCCACTTGCACAAAAAACGACATTAAACTTAAAAAGTGCATTCTTTCTGAGACACAAAATAGCTGTTGTCAACCGTTGTCAGCTGTTCCCATTTATCCTAATAAACCAAAATTAGGATAAATGGGAACAGCTGACAACGGTTGACAACAGCTATTTTGTTTTTATGTTGTTATGATTTAAGTATTTGGTATTCTAAAATTGACTGGATTTCTTCCACCAGGTCAACAAGTAAATGTTCCTCGGCAATTGAGAAGTTCTTCCCACAGTGTCTTTTTGATTGTTTTCCACCATAATTTGAATAAACTGAATTTTACCCAAAAACAATAACAAAACAAACAGCTGATACCTTACAGTGCTGACAACTATAGTCACACATTTCGTCAACAAAACGTCTTATATCCTTGTTAATTTAACCGGAGTATGAGAAAATGAAAAACCCATAAATAATCAAAATTGTTCGATCTTGAGGTCAGTTTGCTTTTTTTTATTTTCGATATTTTGCTACACCGTTGGGTAGCACCATCCGGAAACAAAATGAGCATATTCATTTGTGCTACTAGGGTTTTTATTTTCTTTAAAACCATTTGCCTGAAAGAGTTAAGGTAAAAATGCGTTTACGTTTACCGTTACCGTTTTCGATTATGTTATAGTTACTTTAACGGTCGCTGTTCTGTTAATTTTACGCTTACAGTCCTATACTGGCAGGGTTACAAAAGTCACCACTGTTACTATTTGACAGCAATGTGACAATTGTCATAAATCGGTATTCTGACAGATTGTTTTGGTGACAAAAGTATCAAAAACTATTACCTACCAAAAAAAGGAGGCGTGTATTACGATGTCTTCGGTACGATAGTTACCCTTTTTGGCACAGGTGTATTCTTTCTGCTTAACATCTCTGGAGGTTCCTTGAGAACGGCAGTATAGCATTCCTGCTGTGCCTTTGCGGTCCGCTCAAATTTCCTAAATAATAATGTATTAATTTTAATTCAAAAAAACGTAAATATATTAAATACTTACTTCTTCCTGTTTGCCGCGTTCAGTTTGTGCACAAGACCATATGTTTTTATTTCGTATTCTCTGTTTTTGAAAACCAATTATTTTGAGGTGAATTATTTGATAACATGTGAATTTATCGTTGTCACCGTGTTGCCAGACTACTAGATACAAACAACGGTGACAACTTTGTAACAATTTTGTGGTTACAATTTTATTGTTACTACATATACATAATAGGGGTGTTAGTATAATGGTTTTAGTTACGGTTGCTCTTTGTGTTACTGTTACGATTACTGTGACGGATAGTGATATGGTTACTTTTCTAGTCACTGTTATGTTTACTGTTATGATTACAGCAATGGTTACTGTTAAACTGACTGTAAAGATTACTGTTACAATTACTGTCGCTGTTATGGTTTCTGTCACGGTTGGAATTACCGTCAGCGTAACTGTTATTACAATTATTGTATTACGATTTTTGTTACAATTATTGTTATGGTTGCTATTACTGTTACCTGTACTGTTACTGTTATGATTACCTTGATTAATAATGTGTTATTGTTACCGTTATGGTTACTCTTATGGCTAATGTTAAGCTTACAGTAACCGTTACGGTTATGCTTACTGTAAAGATTACTGTCGCTGTTATGGTTGCTGTCACGGTTGGAATTACGGTCAGGGTAACTGTTACAGTTGTGGCCATGCTACTACCTGTAAAATTACATTAACTGGATTGCTATAGTTACCGTTTATGGTTTCTCGCACCGTTTCATTTGCTGTTACGGTTACGGAAACAATTTCATTTATTTCTGTTTTCTTATTTTTTTTTTCAATTAATTTATACATCTTATTGTAAATAATTATAAGTTTCAGTTTCAAAGACAAGGATCTTTTATTACCATTTTTTAAGTTTTAATCTTTATGTATCTACCTACAAAACTCCACTACCTCCCCTCAAACTACTACAAAACATTACAAAAAGGATGACATTAGCGCTTCCGGAAACCGCTAATAAACTTTCAAAGTGGTTTTCTTCTATAGAGTGCATTTAGTACCAATGAAATGAAATGTAAAACGACCATAGTTTGTAGTGTATGATATTGAAATGATATTTGAAACGAACGTCTATTTTGAACGAACGTTTTGCAAATGATTTGGTGATTTGAAATTATTTGAACACTTGTCTTCTCTCTCTCTCTCTACTATCTCTCTCGCTCGCTCGTTCTATCGCTATTGAAATGATGAGTTTTTTTTTTCAAATAAATCGCATTTCTAACGCATTTTTATTGTAGAGGGTGTTTTCAACTTTATAGCTTCTCGCCGCTGTTAAACTATAAAGTCTAAAGCATCGTAAATGAAAAGTTTAACAGATGATGATTTTATTACACTTACCTCTTTCTCCACCCTCCCTGCCAGCAAAAATGAAACCCAGCCAACACTGCCCTGATCTATATCACTGTCTATCCTTCTATCTCTCTCTCTCTCTCTCTCACTCTCTCTCAGTGTGTGTATCTCTCTTTAAGTGACTGCCTGTATAAATTTGTCTAAACAATCTATATGTCTCTCCTGTACACTGTGTTTGTTTAGAACTGTCAATATCTCAAGAAATCCTTTTTAATCGTATACATATATTTTTGTTGTGTAGTGTAATGTGTTAATGTAATGATTGTAGTAAAAAAAATGAATATTTAATTTCGATATTTGTGTTTCTGCTATGGACATCCGACGGGGTCCTTGTAGAGGAATCTGTCAGATCGTTGTTTGTGATTACAGTGCGATTCATAAGAGCGTTGATCTAAAATATAATGTTTACAAAAGTTAGTTGAACTTCTCAAAAAAAAGCAAAATTCTCTAAAGATTTCATTTAATAGAGTTAATAGAGTGTATTTCTATTAATAGAGTTATAGTTTTCAACGAGAAGTTTTGCAAAATGCATCCTCATTATTCCTGGCAAATCGTGCAGCTGTTTCAGATCTACACTGAAAGAAAATCTGTACATCAAATCGATGATAAATGTTAATTAATTGTTTTTCGTTGATTTGATGACAAATTCAATAAAAAATTCTTCAATTTGAAGATTGTGCATTTTTCACCATTTTCAACTTCATTGAACTGGTGATCTTTTTTACATCAATTTTCATCATTGGAATTTGGAAATAATTAGTGGATTCGATTCAAAATAGGAACGTAGTGTTGAAAACCTAAAGAGAAATAATAGAAAATAGAGAAATGGACAGAAACCCTAAAGAGAAAAATTAAATACATAATGGAAAAATAGAGAAATGTACAGAAAACATTATCCTTGCTAGGAATATTTTTATGGGATCTTATACCCTGTTCTTGTGGATTTTTTACTCTGAAAATAGGCAAACGAGTTTGGCTACTCATTAGCAAGCGTTTTAAATCAAAATGATGACCTATTTGCATCAAATTGATGACAAACTTACATCAAATTGATGACAACCTTATATCTAATTGACGAAAAATGTACAGCAAATTAATGAAGATTTTACATCAAAATTATGACAACTATACTTCAACTTGATGACAAACATTCATCAAATTGACGTAACATTGTCGTTTAATCAGCGTAAACTATTGATGAAATATGGTTGAAAGATTGCTGAAATGTTCTTCATCAATTCAAACGTTTACTTAACTCTTGTGTTGGTCGCAACACTTCCTCGGCCAACAACAAGTGTTGAGTGAAGAGTTTGGGATGCTGTCTGAACGCTGCTTTAAAGCGTCACACAAGTACGCTAGTGTGACACTTGCCGATTTTTTGTGGGTTTTGTATATGGAATATAACTCAGAATGGACATCTTAAACGGAAAGTCGATTATGTTCACAACAATATTTTTCACCTTTTTTTGTGGACTTGATAAAGCAAATTCTAAATCTGACAGTTTTGGAATTCAGAATCGAAAAAAGTTCCTCGAAATAAATGAAATCAAATAAATTATATGAAATGAAATGTAATCAAATACTTCAGTTCGCCGCTGACGATGAGGTTTTACAAACCTCAAACCCATCGTTCGACAATGTGTTTTAAAACCTGAATGAGACTGTTAACAATAGTCGTGTTTTTTTATCCCCCCCCCCCCCCCGTGACTAATTTTTAAATATTTTGTATGGGGGAATAACCGATTTTAAGCGTGTAATTTTTCACTGACAAAAAAATTATTAAAAATTATAGCTTAATACTATATCTATCGCTCTTATCGATCAAGCTTTTCGAAAATCACAAACAATTCCCATCGAATTCAATATACTGTTATGCATGTTTGTAGGATCCCAAATCAATATCAACATATATTATAAATACCTATATCTATGATCCCAATACGAAGTAGGGAAAACTTATTGAAAACAAACTAACCACTACTACACTACATCAAAAACTCTAATTTGATAAAAAAAAGGAAAAATGCTACCAAATCACAAACATAATTCAACGAAAAAACTTAAAATTTCAATCACCAAAACAAAGAGTAAACTCTTTCAAATTCCGCAAAAATTGCCAAATCTAACAAAGCGCACACATTCACAAATGAGAAAACACTTTTAAAGAAAACTCCCAAACATATCGTATTTGAATAAAGAACAAAAGAAACCGGAACTCAACTCAACATTTCAAAACACCACGGATTTGAATGCAAACACTCTACATACAACGGAAACAAACAGTCATTTCCTGTTTACATTTTATGTTAATTCCTTTTACTTATGATTTTGGTAGCCTTCCATTTAAAGCCTGCTTGCTAATCCATAATGTAGAACAACACTTGTATTTAAGATTATGTATAGTTAATTATCTGAGACGATATTAATATCTTATAAATATATTTCTATATGTTTTGTTTTCCTTCCCTCCACGTGGCTCCACGTACTTAACAACTTGGATTCCACCACACATTTTACACACTCTCTCTCTCTCTCTCTTGCTCGCTCTCTCTCTCTGTCTGCCTGTCTCGTTCTACTCGCAATCGAACTCGAACTCGAACATCCTCAACATTGCGACATGTGAACCACAACATTAACAATACGAAACCAAATCCAAAATCGTCTCCGTACATCCAAAAATGTTGACCTGACCATCAAAAAAAAAAAAATAAAAAATCCAAAAAAACATCTAAATTAATCCAAAATCCTACCTAAAATCCATATCACGAACCTACTGTGCGCTCGAATATCGACAGATTTGAAATAGCCATATTTGTGTTGATCTTTTTGAATATGTTAACCATGGGTATTGAGCACTACAATCAACCGCATGCGGTATTTTTTATCCTCGAAGTCAGTAATGCATTTTTTACCACCGTCTTTGGTTTAGGTAAGTACTCGGGGCCCACTCTCCTGCCCACAGGCCCGAACACAATCTCTCTTTCTTTCTATTTATTTGTACTCACAGATGTAAATTACAAATTTAACTTTTATTTCCGTTTCCGTTTCGATTTCCTTTTCGTTTTTTTTGTATGTGTGTGTGTGTGTGTGGTATTAAAAACTTTTACACCTACACGACACCAACAACTACAAATAATAACAAACCACAACAACAACAATGAACACAACAGAGGCCATTGTAAAAATTGTAGGTCTACGGTATCACTATTTTACGGTGCCATGGAATGTCTTCGACTTCCTATTGGTATTGGCCTCCATCTTTGGCATATTGATGGAAGACATCATGATCGACTTACCCATTAGTCCCACTCTACTGAGGGTAGTTAGAGTATTTCGAATTGGCCGTATATTGAGATTGATCAAAGCTGCAAAGGGCATACGCAAGCTATTGTTTGCCCTGGTAGTCTCCCTGCCAGCCCTGTTTAATATTGGAGCTTTATTGGGTCTAATCACATTTATATACGCCATATTAGGCATGTCCCTGTTTGGACATGTTAAGCTACAAGGTGCTCTAGATGACATGGTAAACTTCCAGACATTTGGCCGCAGCATGCAGCTGTTGTTTCGCCTTATGACATCGGCCGGGTGGAACGACGTGCTGGAATCGCTGATGATACAACCGCCGGACTGTGATCCACACTTTAACAGACAGACCAACGGGGATTGTGGCCATCCCCTGTTGGCCATCACCTACTTCACAAGTTTCATTATAATCAGCTACATGATAGTCATTAATATGTACATTGCCATTATCTTGGAAAATTTCAATCAGGCGCACCAAGAGGAAGAAATTGGTATAGTGGAGGATGACTTGGAAATGTTCTATATCAGATGGTCTAAGTAAGGCTCCAAATCCATACCAAAGCATTTCTCTTGCGATCATAACTCTCAACTCTTTGCATTTTTTTTCCTTTTCACCCCTCCTAACCCCCGCCCACCCCCCAAAAAAACTCTCAATCTAGATACGACCCCCATGCTACACAGTTTATCCACTTTGCACAACTTTCCGACTTTATTGCTTCTTTGGATCCTCCATTGGGCATATCCAAACCTAATACCGTGGCACTGGTCTCTTTTAACTTACCCATCTCGAAGGGTAATAAAATCCACTGTTTAGATATTTTACATGCTTTGGTCAAACATGTTTTGGGTCATGTTGAAGAAACGGATAACTTTAAACAGTTGCAAGAACAAATGGATGTTAAATTCAAGAAGCAATTCCCAACTCGCAAAGAATTGGAAATTGTTTCTTCAACACGGATTTGGAAGAGACAAGAGAAGGCTGCCAAGCTCATACAGAACACATGGAGGGATTATCAAAGGTATGCGCGCGTTGCATCAGGTTTACCAGTTTTCTTTTAACATAACCAACCTAATGTACCTATGTACCTACCTACCACTGTGCACATGATCCGCGAATGTGAATTGATTGCATGACTTAATTTTGTATTCACAGAAGAAAGAAGGAGAAGGAGCGCTCGAACTCGGGAGACAGTGCAACACAGACATCAAGTCCCGGAGGCTGGCAAGCCCGTCTGTCATCGTTGAATTTCTTTCATTTACAGGTAAGCGATACGAAGGATGGTGAATTAATGGGTGGTGAGTAGTGGTGCCACAAATGCTATGGGGAAATGCGATACCGCATTGGATGAGTTGCTGCAAATGATACACGCTATGTAGTTGCTACTCGTACACTGAGAAAATTGATGTGATTAATTTGAATATTTGTGCTTTTAAGGTTTCTCGCCGTGGTACCCAGTGCTCTAGCCGAGCCTCATCCCGCAAATCGTCACGTGCTTCCGATGCCTCTGACATCAGTGAACTGGCTGGTCCTTGGTTGAATCTACCGCTGATGCTTGTCTCTGGTGCTGATGATGTCGTCAAAGATATCAAACAACAAAATGAAGATATGGGCAAGCGGTATTTATGCAATTAATACATTTTAATTTTGAAATTTTATTTTCAAACTTTCTATATATAATTTCCATTTCATTTGTTGTTTTTATGACAAAATATTGCCATTTTTGACGAAATCTTAATAAATTATTTTATTTTCAAACTTTTTGTGTATGCGTTTGTAAAATAATTATTTAATTTTTATATTTGTTCAAATTCAACATACAACCAATTTAGTTCAATTTTTAGAATATCCTCATGTATATCCTTGACCTATGAGTCCCTACTCTCCGAAATGGTTAACAGCATATTAAGCAGTGGTTCCCAACCAAATGATTTGCATTTTTTAGAAAATATCAATGAATGTAAAAGAGGTAATTTTAACAACCACAGAATGCCATCACTTCTCACTCAGTCTCTGAAATAAATATTTAAGAAAAAAACAAAATCAAGAACACGTAGTTGAACACACTAAAAAAAAATCAATACAATACAATAATCTTCTCTTGAAAAGAGTTTGTTATCATCTTAAACTCTCAATTAGAACTTTTTCTGAATCACTATTTGAGCTAAGTCCATTAAGTAATTGGTTGCAACAACAACAAAACAGAATTTCGTACATTTTGTAAGAAACTTTCAATCAATCACCCCAACAACAACAAATTACTCTTAAATTGGCAACAAAACAACTTAAAACCAAACAAAAATCAAATCAATGCTTTTTTCCTTCAATAACAATCAAACATTTCTCTCTGTGTATACAAGCGATCAAACTAACATGTTAATGGAGTTGTACCTATGTATATGTTTTTTTTTTCTCTCTTGAGTTTACAAGTTTACCAAGTACATATGTAGTAGTTTCTTAAGACATACAATAATGCTTATGTAGTGGATTCTTATACTCGTATCTTGAGGAAATGCAACTTACAAAATATTCAAAACAATTTCAAAACTCAGTTAACAATTCCGCTCATCATCCCTTTACAACGCGTCATCTTGATCATGATCATTTCTAAAGTTAATATACAATTTTTAAACATTTTTCGATTAGCATTAAACTGAAACAACACCCAAAACTCACTTAATTTCAATATATATTTTTATTTTCTTTTATTATATACTACATATATAATTTGATTTAGTTTCCGCTACTTTTAGTTTTGAGTTTAAATTATAAAATAGTGTTGAATTGCAAAAGGTTTTATGGTGTTTACTGAACAGTATCGACACGTTTTCATTCTTAACGATCTTCAAAATGAATTTTCGTAGATTTTAACTATCGGAAAATTCATTTTGAATATTGTTAAGCGCGAAAACCTCAACAACGTTTTACAAAAATGATATTCAAAGCAATGGCGTCCAGCCAACCAAGTGTGGTGAGTTTATGTGTACAACAAATTTGTGGTGGATATTGTAAGTTTATGTAGTACTACTGTATACTCACGTTTATAATTTGTTACTTTCTTTTTGTGTTTTGTATTCAAGTTTTGAAAACAGATTTGGAAATTATTTTACAAAGATCTAAAAGAAAGTAGTAATATTGATTATTATTTTACCTGTTTAAAAACTAGAGACTCCTTCAAAGGATTTCAGTAGATAAATTACATTTCATAGCCGGTTGTTGGATAAAAATTAGTGCATATTTAAGAAGTAAATGGGGAAAAGTAATGGAATCTAGGATACAAATATTAAATCGTTTTGTATTTTAAGACTATAACTCAACATTGTTCCGACTCTTCAAACTTCTGCAGTATCACTAGGGACTTCCGAACAATTTGTTGTTCTGCAATTCGTTTTGTGTCATGCAAAGCTTGCGGATATGCATCTTTCATTTAACGAAGTTGTTTATTACTCCTAATGAAATTTCACGTTAGAGCCTTGTAAGACTTCTGTGAGAATGTTAATATTACAATTGCCAAAGTCTACAATTTAATTCAGAGCTCTTTGGATTCAATCTTAGCGCGAAATCCTTTAGATGTGCATGTAACCACAGCTAGAATTTATATTTATCAATGTTGATGTTCAGTTCCTTCGTACAAACCTGCCTGACTGAATGACCTTTCACATATCTAGAGCAATGAACGAAGCCGACACTAAATTGTCGGTGGCGGCGGCGCGATGTTTTATGCCTCATTGGCTGAGGCGAGGAGGAATTTTAACCAGCGGCGGCAAAGTTTTCGGTTGAAGATAAACTAAATACGAAAATTGTATTTTTGTACTAAAATAAATTTAGTAAATTATGGGTTTTAACAAAAGTTTACAAGTTTTCCGCAGGAAACTTTAGACTCTTCATACAGAAAAGTTTAGAACCTTCTATAGAAAAGTTTTGAATTTGTTTATAGAAAAGTTACGCAGTTTTCAATAGATAAATTCAGAAATTTTTGAATAGAAATGTAACGAAGTTTTCTATAAAAATATTAAAAAAATTTCTATAGAACGCTTTAGACTCTTTCTATATAAAAGTTTAGAATCTTTCTGTAGAAAAGTTTTGAATTTGTTTATAATAATGTTTTTTTCAGATAAATAGATAAATTTAGAACATAGATAAGAAATTTTCTATAAAATCAAAATAATAAATTTTTTATAAAAAATTAGAAATTTTCTAGAGAAAACTTTAGACTTTAGTAAATATAAAATGTTTTGAAATTTTCTGTAGAAAAGTTACGAAGATTACTATAGATAACGTAGTAAATTTCGTTTTATAGTAGAAAACGTATGTTTTTACCGTCTTTTCTCTTCAAAACTTCCGCAACACAATTTTGAGAATTTAGAAAAAATTGGGTTTATAGAAGAGGTAATAACCGATATAGGGCATCAGCATTCGGCTCCCACCCATGGCTCGCAACAATTTTTGCATCACCTTTGTCCAATTCCCTTTGTTTGATTAATTTCTGGAAGTAGACCAGACGCCCCTCCTTCCCAAAGAGCTGCTCCTATGAATAGGATGATTCGGGGCTTATGTCTACTATCCGGCTTACTTTCAAAAACAATAAAATTGTTAAAAATAACAAAATCGCTTCAAATGCGTTTCAGAGTTATGGGCATCTAAAGTTCGGATATGTGGGACGGTAATGGGGTTAAGGGACCGTATAAAGCTATTGATATCACGTTTTCATATACAACAAGTCGAAATAAACGCAAAAAATTAAATAATTTTTTGATAACTCTCTCATCGAATGTAGAAATTTTGAAAACTTATCGTAGAAACAAAAATTATTATTTTATTTATTATTTATTTATTAACTTTTTCCAACAAAAACAACCAAACGCAGAATGCTTTATAGTGCAAAAAGACTACAGACGTCGCAAAGCCGATATTGGACCTACCCACCCCAGGAGAAAATCACCAAGTCCCGCCCAAGGCCGGCCATGCATAAAGCTTTATAATACAAAAATAATCACATCCGAACTTTGGGGGCCCATAACTCTAAAACTGTGCATTTTCGGCGACTTTGTTATTTTACTTTTCTTGCCTAAAATTGCGTGTTCTACCCCTCCCAAAAAAATGAGGGGTTTCCGGCATGTAAGCCTTAAAATAGAGCTGTTCCCACGTTTTAAGCTTGTGCCGCAGAATAAGGTAATGGATCTTTAAAAATAACGTTTTCAGTGCTGTAACAAACTAATAGGTATATCGTACAAGTACCTTGGTAACCGGGTACTCACCCCGAAAGTTCTTGGTTTGGCAAAATAGTTTGGCGGCGGAGCAGAAAAAACGGCAACTTCGTATGAACCTGCTCATATTTTAAGCCGAACCGAGCCGATTCGAAAATTATTGGCGGCGGCGGCCAAGTGCTCAATTTCGGTCGGCTTCCTTCTCTAATCTAGAGACAATTGTCGGTAAAAAGTACCTGTCCCTAGAAAATTACCACTTTTGGTTGGGACCATTCATGACAAACGCGTTGAAAAGAAAATCCCTCTCACTACTCAAAATACATCTCGCGAGATCCGAGTCGTTTATTTCCACCCGCAAAATGTAACTCATGGGTCGTTAGTTGTTGCCAACCCACGCGTTCGGAAACACTTTCGAAATTTACATTTTAAACGGTTCGAAAAACGACCAGTAATAGCACTCGTGATTAGTTTCGTTTCGGTAAAATGCATTTGCTCCTGGCGGCGAGCACGTGCATTGTGCAACAACTCAATACTCGCACTCTCTTTAAATCTATTTATTATATTTAACAGTGTAACATTTTGAAAATAGTACGAAAAATTTATCAACAAAATCGGAGAAATTCCCTAAAAACCACAATGTACAACAAATATACCAAAAGAACATAAAATGTATTAAAAAGCACAAAAAATGTACCACCGGTAATAAAAAATTTACCAAAAAGTTCACAAAATGTACAAAAGTATACAAAAAAGTACATAAAATGTAGAAAAATTTATATTAAAGCACAAAAATTGTACCAGGAGTTGCATAGAATATAGCAAAGAGTACATACAGTGTAGTAAAAAGTGAAGTGTACGAAAAAAATGCATGTATTGAAAAGGTACAGCATCTTTACCAACAATGCCCACAAAATGTTCTAAAAATGTACTAAACTGTACATAAGGCGTACGAAAAAGTATATAAAGAGTACAAAAAAGTACTTTGCGGATCACTTTGTGTACTATTTCGGTATGCTATACGTACTGTTTGGTAATTTTTTTTATACTTTATGTGCTCTCGTGAGAAAGGAGCTCAATTAATAAGAGTCCCTATCCCTCTCTTAGCGTTCTCTTGCGGTCGTCGAGGTAGTAAGAATTTTCATCGAGTTTGAGTTGCTGTTGGATGTTACTCTTTGGTTGGGCATAAAACGGATAGAAATGAAAAGGAATGCGTATTTTCGTTCGATGCACCCAATATAAACATAATGTAGCTGTCATTAGGAGCGAGCACAACGCTTTTTTTTCAATTTTTTAAGCATGGAAGTGAATCAGTAATAAGGGGTTTAAAGGAGGACCATAAAAAGTTGAGATATTAATGAGCAATCCTTGTGTACTGTGCAATCATTTGATAGTTTGATCAGTAGACAATATTGAACATTAGTGGTAAGTTTATCAATGACAGCCAAACGTGCGATCTTTTCAACATTTGAATGATAATAAAGAATGGAAAAGAATGCTGCTAGTACGAGAGCGGTCCCAAAACTAGCCGAGCTAACGTATAGATGATGGCAGTAGTTTGAAAAAAATTATTTTGGTGAAAAGAGGCAACCTTATAAAAGATATGGTTTCAGTCTCAAGGTGCCTCGTTGTTTAGTATTTTTATTTGAGCCGCCAAAAGTAAACGATCTCAGTGAATTCGTAGACATTGCAAAAAATTGGTCCCCGATATGTATTTCAATATTTCCATTTGAAAGTTCTCAGTCCAAGCAATATTAAAGCCGAGCTAAATTCTATTCTGGGGGAGTCTTCACCTTCGTTTACGACTGTAAAATATTGGATAGGAAAGCTTAAACAAGGCCGTACGAGCTGCCAAAACGAACACAGTAGTGGTCGACCGATTGAGGTATCCACGTCAGACACGGTTAAGAAAATCCACAAAATGGTATTGGATGATCGTTGATTGAAGACGCGGTAGCTAGCTGAAATGATAGGCTTTTCAAAAAGTGCTATACATCGTATATTGACCGAAGATTGGAAGATGAGAAAGCTGTGCGCAAGATGGGTGCCGCGTTTGCTTTCAGTAGAGCAAAAACAGCGTCGTGAAGATGTTTCAGTTGAGTGTTTGGCGATGTTTCACTGCAATAAAGGTAAATTTTGAATCGACTTATAACCATGGATGAGACACGGATCCACCACTTTACACCTGAGACAAAGGAACAGTCAAAGCAGTGGACTGGAATGGGAGAATCATGGCCAAAACGGCGAAGACGGTTCCATCTGTAGGCAAGGTCATGGCGTGTGTTTTTTGCGATACGGGGTAATTTTTATTGATTATCTTCAGAAAGGAAAAACCATCTATGGTGATGAAATTGTGGAAAAATTTGGCATTTGGCTATAAAGAAAGTGTTGTTTCATCAAGACAATGCTCCAGTTCACACATTCACGATAGCGATGGCCAAAATTAATGAATTAAAGTTCGAATTGCTTCATCACGCCCTTTTTTCGCCAGATTTAGCTCCCTTGGACCATTTTCTATTTGCAAACTTGTAAAAAATGGCTCGATTGTGAAAGATATGCCAACAATAAGTGCTGGAATCTACGGTTGATGGCTATTTCAAGGAGTTTGACAGTTCTTGTTATAAACAGGGTATCGCAGCTATTGAATCTCGCTGGAAAAAGTGTATCGAAATAAAGGATTATGCTGAAAAATAAAGAAAATTTTTCCCAACTTTTTTGTGTCTTCTTTGTAATTTTAGGTCAACAAATAGTCTACATCAGTTGACAGCATTTTAGACAATGCTGATGTCTTTAACTCTCGAAAGTCTGGCTGATCACTGTGGTCTCTTGGTTAAATTTTCATATGAGGGGGTCTAGTAAAGCGGCTCAAGTGTCGTTGTTGTTTTTACAGACTTGTAGTTTTCGTCTACCCTATTTTCTATTAGAAATTGTTTAAAATATTTCCAAATATGTTTTGTATTGTTATGTAAACTTTTTACGTTAAACAGTTTATTTTGTTATTTTAAATTACACAAAAAAAAAACTCATTAAGATTTTCGTCAAAAAATTGCAATTAACTTTTTTAAATTTGAAATACTAAAATCGGCCTTTGTTTTCAAAATGCTGTTAAATTGTTTTTCTTAATTTTACGTTTCCGTTTCTATTGAAATTTTCGAAAATACACTAAAAAAATTCGAAAATCCAAATACTTTTTTTTGTATTGTTATTGCTGTTGTTAATAACAAAGTGGTAGCATATTTGTGGAAGCGCCTAGAGCCCATCGACGTCGAAGCTTTTATAATTTCTTTTTGCGCCATCAGGATGCTGTTGATGATAGTTTAACTTCACCATCAGTGCATAGAAAAAGTAATTATTTTAATCGAATTAAAAAAAAAACATTTTATTTTGCAAAAAAATATAAGTACATAAGCATTTAAAAAATAAAAACTTCACCTTATTATAGAAAAAAAAAACACTTCAGTGTAAGAATCACATTTATTACTCACATGCTCCCGATATCAATCACATCAGTCACAACTCCATCACATAAACTATAGAAACCTTTCGATTTTGTTCGCCACCTGAAATCATATTCAATTCACCTCACATAGTTTTTACTCATACATATGTCTTTAAGTGTAAATAATACATGGTTCACTCACTCACCCACTCTCTCACTCACTCTCTGTCTCTTTCACAACACTAAATCCCGCTTGTAAATATCCCATAAATGTTAATCCATTCCAAATTATCTATAACTCTATTCTAAGTCTATTCAAATATTGCATTTGTTATATTCTAAAATGTCTAACGTCTAACTCGAGTCTATGATCGAATCTAAAACAAATTCTCTTTTTTCCTCCTTATTTGTTTGTTGTATTTCTTTTGTGGATGTGTTTGTTGTTCTATAAACCCGAACTCCTTCCCGAACAATAAAAAAAATCCGCCCGTTTCCAAACAACACCACCTGTGGTTTTAATTTATTTTTGCTCATTCAAATCGACACTAATTTAGGCGTTTCGCCCACAACAGCCGCAATCTCCTCCACCACCTCCCTCGCAACCAACACAGCCGACAACACTACTACCGCCTCTTTGGATAACAAACCAAACAATCTCCAACAAACGGTAGCCACGCCCACACGGAAACGTGCTACGAGTTTTATACGCAAAAAACCACCCCTAGAAAGAGGTTTGTCAGCACAAAGCGCTTTAAGAGTTAACAAAAATGCTTTTGTCTGTATGTGTGTTGATGTTATTACAACCCTGGTTCCAAAGTTTTACTAATCAGTCCCTCTCTCTCTCTCCATTTCATTCTCTGCATTTCAACTCGAATTTGTGTATGCGATCTCAATTACAGCTGATGGTCCGACGCCCGAAGTGATTGTGACGAAACCATCACCCGACGCTAGCTCAGTGCCATTGGGTTTGAGGCCAGATAATTCAACGTTGGTCCATGTTTTGGTACATCGCGAAAGTGAGGAATATAAGGAGGAGGAAGAAGAGGGCTCACAAGTGTCACCATCGTTGGGTGAGTACTAGTTGATTAAAGTAGTTATAGTATAAGCATGTTTTTTGATTCCCTGCTAAACTAATTGTTCGACGACTTTGTATGGGGTGCCGCTTAAAATCGCTTAGTTCCCCATACAAAGTCGTCGAAAAATTGGTTTAGCAGGGAATAAAAAAGAGGCTTTATGTTAAAAATTTAGGATTCTTTTGGAATATTGACAATATTTTTCATTCTATGACATATATGCAAAGATATTGCAAGAATAAATTGATAATTTCCAATAGGTGCCTAATGTCGTATTTAGACCACAGTTTATCGCGGCCATGTTAGCGATAACCTTGTTCTCTACTCTTTGCCGTTTACACCACCTAATTTGAGATTAAATTGACATTTAGAGAAACTACGTGCCGAGACGAATTTATCGAAGGTGGCGGCACAATAGCAAACATTAAATTGGCGGCTCTTGGTTTTGCCAGTTTTGTACAAATTTGGGATGTTTTTGAAATCAATAAACCTTGAAAATTGGATCAGTTGGCCAAATCGAGGCCAAAAACGATGTACAAGTAGACAGTCAAAATTTCTCTTCACTCAAATGCCTACAAACAAAACGAATGAAACCCTAATACTTCTCTACTCTCTCTCTTATTCTCTTCATTGAATATTTCAATACACGAGCAGCTTTTTGAAAGTGTTATTGTATATAACTACAAATTCCAACCATGTTGAAGTAAAATTACATAAACTATGCAAAAAGTATGAAATAAGCAAGATATGACGCGAGAGAGAAATGCGTTTGAGTGAACTCCTAGCACTTTCTGGTTCTCTTTTATCAGGGTGGCCAAGTTGCGCACATCTTCTGGTCGTCTAATTCTAAATCGTCTTTGTCGAGGCAGTCGGTCAAATCGGCACACATTTTAAACCGATGAGAGTCAATTACGTCGGCAGCGGCGTGAATTTCTAAAAAAATTTTGCTGGCGGTGACGCGTCGGAAAATGTTCGTTCGGCTTTCGTCTCAAAAACGATGTACAAGTAGACAGTCAAAATTTCTCTTCACTCGAATGCCAACAAATAAAACGAGTGAAACCCTAGCCATTCTCTGGTCTCTCTCTTCATTGACTATTTCAATACACGAGCAGCATTTTGTATATAACTATACTAATTCCAACCATGTTGAAGCAAACTTACATAAACTATGCAAAAAGTATGAAATAATCAAGATATAACGAGAGAGAGAAATGCGCTTGATTGAATTGCTAGCACTAATTCTTAATCGTCTTTATCCGTCTGTCAAACAGTTGATTTGTTGAGTATGTTTCTATTATGGTTGCATTTTTTTTTAGTAACAAAAACGTTGTACAAGTAGACAGTCAAAATTTGTCTTCACTCGAATTCTAGGTAGTAGTGTTAGCCCAGCTGATTTCATTTGTTTACGTTTCATCGTACCCAGTATATGTCAAAGTTGTTTGTATGAGTTCTTTTTCTTTTGATTTCATCTATCTATGTTCGCAATTGTTAACGTACGTGTACATTTTTATCAGCTGATTTTGACAATAACTCGGTACGGAAATAACAACAATGCTAATGCTACTACCTTGTATTTGTATCATGTATATAACTATACAAATTCCAACCATGTTGAAGTAAAATTGAATAAACTATGCAAAAAGTATGTAATAATTAAGATATGACGCGAGAGTGAATGCGTTTAAGTGAATTGTGCCCAATTTTTGGTTCTCTTTTACGAGGGTTGCCAAATTGCGAACATCTTCTGGTAGTCTACTTCTTGATTGCCTTTGATAGTCATATATTTCATCAGAGTTTCTAGTTGCTAGTCGTTGTTAGTAACAAAAAGGATGTACAAGTACAGAAGAAAAAACCGGCACAATTTGGCAATCCTAGTAGAAGAGAACCAAAAAAGTTGACGCGATTCACTCAAACGCATTTCTTTCCTGCGTCATAACTTGATTATTTCATACTTTTTAGATACTTTATGTAATTTTATTTAAATATGGTTGGAATTTCTATAGTTAGATACAATAACATAATTAGAAAACTGCTCGTGTATTGAAATGTTCAACGAAGAGTTTAAGAGAGAGAGCAGAAAAACGACGCGCTTCACTCGTTTCCTTTGTTGGCATTCCACTCCATGAGTAAAATTTCTTCTCTCAAAAAGGATGTACAAGTAGAGAATAAAAAACCGGCGCAATTTGGCAACCCCAGTAGAAGAGAACCAAGAAAGTCGACGCGTTTCACTCAAACGCATTTCTTTCCCTCGTCATAACTTGATTATTTCATACTTTTTACATTATTTCATACTTTTTACATTTTGTTAAAATATGGTTGGAATTTCTATAGTTAGATACAATAACATCATCAGAAAACTTCTCGAGTATTGTAATATTCAATGAAGAGAGTAAGAGAGAGAGAGCAGTGAAACGACGCGCTGCACTTGTTTTTTTTGTTGGCATTCCACTCCATGAGCAAATTCCCTTCTCTATACCATATTTACTTTATGCTTCTCTATACCATAGTTGCTTTATGTTAGTAATAGGCAGAGTTGCATAAAATTGTACAAGAGTTTAAAATGAGTTTAAAAATTGAACTTCAGTTTTAACAGATTAAAATTGTAAAATTGTATTGGTTTAATTGTTTGGGACCTAAGTTTTGACATTTCGATTATTTTAACAAACAAAAGTGACACCACATCCGTTACAAATAAAATAAACTGAGAATAGGAAATATTCATGAAATATTCGCAAGGTAAATCAGAGATTCGTCGCAACTCTCTGCAAAAAATATCCATTGAGAAATAAAGCTTCAAGCAATTATTTAATGACTATTGGAAAATATGTCTTTCTATATTATTCCTTGTTATATAAATGGTATCTCAAAAATTGTCGCAAGAACTGAGAGATTTTATTTTAGCTAGTCGGATCTAGTGGCTATTTATGTGTATATACGATATATTACATATGTGGGTTGTCACTGTTGAGGTTAACGGTGCGTTTTGGTTCCACAGTTTTAGGAGCACCGTCTGCAACACTTTGTTTATTTTTGTTATAGCTTAAATGTCACCTGAAATCCATTTAGGCAGCGTTAAAACTCTGTAAAACAACATCGAAATTAGCATTTTCCTTTTAGTTATACAACCACATGTTTTTGCCAACGTTGCAGAAGTACCATCTGTTACACATGCCGTTTTCATTGATTAACTTCCCTTGTATGTATTAAGGATTGTAGACCCCAAGCAATTTATATCTGTCTTCATTAGGGTAACTACCAATCAGCGGGTATTGTCAATCATTGGCTGTAGCACATGCTCTTTCTTGGGATACTTAACATACGGTTTGTATCCTAAGCTATCATTGCCTGTATCACCATCCGTCGCACATTATGTTTCTTATGCTGCTGGAAATCAAATTTGTATTGTGTCTTCATTGATTTAGTTGTAAAACTACAAGTATTATCAGTCATTGCTGGAATACCATCAAAGGCACATGAGATTTCTATTGATACCTGAGCTTAGCTTTTTTTAGCATAGCCAAAATAAAATATATAAATTACCATATGCTCTTTAACATAGTCGTCTTTGTTATTATTCTGTTCGAAAATTGCAATTTGATTATACTAGGCAACACGATTTTTAATTTCAATACGGTTTAGTTTCCTAAAATTTCAAAAAATAAAGTGGTTATAATTTTTTGGTTTATTAACCGATTTTCACAAACAATATCTCAATTCCTTTAGTAGCATTAAATTTATCTACATATAAAGATATTTAAATCATTTGTTACAATATTATTTATATTTATCGCAAGGGTTTGAAAGTGAAGAAAATGTATATTTTTGCCACAAAAATAGGTGACTTCGAAACGTAAACGTCCATATCTTTTAAATCCGGCAACCGATTGACAGAAACTAGCATACATCTTATGAGCGGTTTTATTAAGAATTTCCACCAAGACTTTTTCCAACATCTGTCGTTCATTTGTCCAGAAATTGAACAACAACTAAATGTAATTTTTGAAAAAATGTTAAATTAAAAAAAAAAAAATTTAAATATCTTACAATCGAAAAAGTGCCATGTTGAGTTTTTGTTTAGGAGACCAAACTACATCGAAAAAGTTTCATGGCCGTAGGTGCCGCGATGGTTAGTGTGTGCAACTATTATACATGAGATTGTGGGTTCCATCCATGCTCCGATCCATGCAGTGACACAATTTAGTAATTAGCCATGAACACCCTTCACAAAACACGGATCGGCTCCGGTGTAAATCTATAGGCCCCAATTAGTGAGTGCACAACTAGAAAGGGCACAGCTCACTGATTGTGAGAAGCTCTCCCCTGCGCCATGTAATGGGAAAAGGGTTATTCATTATCGTTCCCACTTTGGATGATTTTTTTTTCATTTTGAAATAAAAGGTTTTCCAGTTTCTTAGGGTTTCCAGCTTTAATTCTGGATTTATTTGAAATATATCGATCTCTATTTACCATTTACTCTCTTTCAGAGAAACCCAAACCTCCGCAAATACGCATAAGTCCTGGGTCCGATGAATTACAAATTATGGATCCCCTGCATCCGGCGATGGTACAAATAATGATAGAATCACCTAAAGAACCACCCCGCGGAGATTTCTCCAGCGAGTTCGAAGTGGCACAAGTGGCAACAGCCTCAGCGTCAGCGTCAGCGTCACCAACTACGACAGTCATACCGCCTGCCATTGAAGATCCCATTGATGTTAATGTTCAGGGTGATACATCGAAAGTATTCTATGATTACAATCCCGATGAGGCCAATGAGATTGTGATATTGGAGACATTAACCGAAGAATCACCAAAATCCGAAGATATACCAATGACAGCACTGCCAGATATACCAGTGCCAATGGCAACGTCAACCATAGCAAAAGCAGCATCAATACCAGCAACAGTTGCAGCATTATCCGAAATGAGGGCAACTAAACCGCAACATACAACAATAATAATGTCAACTGCAACGACTCCAACCAGCTTACCACCTCTCCACCTTGAGAACCCATTGGAAGAGCAGCAATCAGCTGTCATATCACCGACCTATGGAGGCACCACAACAGCAACAACGGCAGAAACAGCGACAACATCCGCATCTACGACAACTGCAACCACAACACCAACAACAATACCCACATCAACATCCCTATCGTCGACCTCATCGATTGAAGACAATATGGACAAGAACAGATGACATTCACCGCGGACAGCAACAGTGCCCAAGAGCACCAGTTCAAGCTCGAGCACCAGTTGCTGTAGTTCGGGTCATCAGACGACCAGTACCTACAGTTCGGGTACGGACCATACTACTGAGGCGGATGATCGCCGGAAAAAAGGTGATGGTCCTCAGCAATATAGTTGACAACATCGCATCTGAGTACGACCACATTATGGTGATTGCGCGACTGCTAGTGATACAATGGATCCCAGCTATATCATCATGTTAAAATTGTTGTTAAGATTTTTCAATTATTAAGTAAATTGAATGCCCTCGTCATGACCCTAGCCCTGACCTTCCCATGCCGCTCCACTAACTGAAATGAAATTAAAAAGAGTATAAGTCTCTTTAGGCGAACAAACATCAAGAAAACACAAAGCAATCAATTTCAATAATAATTACTCCAATGTTATATATAGAAACAACAAGAAACCAAAAACCAAACCAAATAAATCGATATATAGACGATATTAACATAGAATGGAAATCGAATGTTAACATTTAAAAACAATATCATTACCAAGAAAACCAAATATACCAGAATACGAACAAAACTCAACTTAATTAAACGAAATTTAGAATCCTTTTTTCGTATTTACATAAATAAAACTAAAATTGTACTTAAATTAACTTCATGAAAAGAAACAAAATACGAAACTATTTGTTAATATCATTACAACAGTACCATCATGTGCGTGCGTGCGTGTCTGTATAAGAGATTTTCGATTCAAACAAATTCCAAAATTTCAATTAATTACTACCACATGATCCTTACGGGGATATTGTTATTAATGTAGATAAGTGATAAAGTAAAACAAAATTACGGATTGGTTAAAGGCACTGCCAAAAACAAAAAAATAAATACGATAAACAAATTCAAATAATGCCATCACAATGGGGGATTTTGATCGTAAGTTTGTTGGAATTTTACAAATTTTAATTTATTTTAAGAATCGTCAAATACTTTGTCCTTATGATAAATTAGTATCTAAACCTTTAAGAAAAAATTTTCCATTGACAGTTTCTGGGGTTTTGGCATCTTACAAAAAAGGTAATTCAATGAGGAACTTCGATCAACTGAAGGAGTCTATAGACTAATCGCAGAACCACTATGAAGAACATTCCTAATAGAACAGTGAACAGGGGAACAAGGAGTGTATAGGGTTTGTCAATGCTCATTGTCAAAAATCTGTATGTCAATTTCCTGCCGTATAAAATATACATTTAATAAGGGAAATCGAACATACTTAGTTAGAGCATGAATGCACTCAAAACTGTTTTAAATGATTCATGCTTGAATTCTAATCAATGAATGGAAATGTTGATGTGTATCATTGTTTTCAAACAAAGGACTGAATAGATCAAATGAATACGGGTGCAAAACACAAAGTTTGTGTTGTATTCATTTGTGCTACGCAATACACTAGTGTACAGTAACAGTTTTTGGCGTCTTGGCATTGGTAATTCAATGAGAGACTCGAATAAACTAAAGAAGTCTATAGACTAATCACAGAACCACTATGAAGAAGATTCTTAGCAGAATTTTACCATTGGACAGGGAGTGTATAGGGTTTGTCAATTCTCATTGTCAAAAATCTGTATGACAATTTTACCATTGGACAGGGAGTGTATAGGGTTTGTCAATTCTCATTGTCAAAAATCTGTATGACAATTCCCTGCCGTATAAAATATACATTTAAGAAGGGAAATCGAACATACCGAGTTAGAGAGCTGCATGAATGCACTCAAAACAGTTTTTAAATGATTCATGCAAAAAACGAGGAGTAAATTCTAATCAATGACCGTAAATGTTTCTGTGAATCATTGTTTTCAAACAAAGGACTGAATAGATCAAATGTATACGGGTGCAAAACACAATGTTTGTATTGTACTCATTTGTCATACGCAATACACTAGTGTACTCAGTGTATAGTAAGTAGTAGTGGGCCTAAATAACTGCTATATTTCATTTATTAAATACATTGCTACGGGAAAAAAATTGTCTATATGTATTCACTAAACGCTGGGGAAAAAGCGGTCGCAGCAACATATTGCAGGAACCATGTATATGTTTGCAAGCAATGTTTTCATGAATTTAAGATCATCTGCTTGATTCTTTGTTGTCTGTCACGTTTTTCTTTTCAGCCGTGTTCAACAAACAACTCCATTGAGGCCTGTCGCAAATATAGTATACTTGAGTCCAAACACATTGTGTTTGCTATTCAATATTACATGTTGGAGACACAATGATTAACATGTTATAATACATGTTTTTGTGACCCAAATATGGATTTGTTTGTTGAAAACTGTTGAGTAGAAAAACGTGGAAAACAACTAAGGAACAGAAAAGCCGCAGATCTTCAATTCAAAAAATGTTCCAAATATATACCTGGTTCCTGCATAATGTTACAGGACCGTCTTTTTCAGCGTGTAGTTTTACGTATCTCGTTGTATTACGGTTAGAGTGTCCAAAAAACTGGAAACTTTTGGAACCCGGTTTTCGAAAAATCAAATTTTTTAAGAAAGCGGTTTTTGGTTTGGGCGAAAAATAATTCTATCCAGAAGCCGGGTTTCGGGTTTTTTAATATTTTCAAAAAACGGTGGAACCGAGTTTTTACGGTTTTTTGCTTTAAATTAAATTACACTTACAATACATTTGTTTAGCGATCATTTCATATACTTATTCGTGTTTAAATCTCAAAGTTTCAAAACTTTATTTAAATCTGACATTAACTTTTAATTTTAAATAAAACAATTATGTCATATTCCAATTTGGAGTGCATGTTTAATATAAAATTTAAAAGTTTTAAGTTTTATTCAAATTCACAATAAACTGATTTAAATTCGAAAATCATATTCAAATTTGAAAGAGATTTTCATGTATGAAAATCTAATTTAGTTTAAAATATTTATTTATAAAATAATTTTAATTTTTAAATTTGAAAAAAATATGTTTGAAAAGCTCAAGTAGTTCTTAAATAAATAAACAATATTCAAAAATTAAAATGTTCGAGCGTTTGGTCGTTTTTTTTTTAAATTAGTTTATTCTTCAATATTTCGCTGCCCTTTGGGTAGGATCGTCAGGAATATAAATTCATAATTTAATTCATTTCATTTATAATTAATAGTTGTGTTTATCTTCCTGACGATGCTACCCAAGGGGCAGCGAAATATTGAAGAATAAAATAATTAAAAAAAATAACGACCAAACGCTCGAACATTTTAATTTTGATGATTGTATATTTGTTTAAAAACTAATTGAGACCAAGCGCTCGAATATTTTAACTTTGAATATAATACGAAAGGTCGGATAAATCATCCCTTTTTTTCATAAATATACAATATTCAAGTCATAAAATCAGTTTAAAATTTGAATAAAAACATTGTTTTGAAATGTCATTTAGATCTTATTGGAACATGAAATCGTATTTGAAAATAAAAATCATGTTTCTTAATTCCAAAATTTCATTAAAATTCGAAAAACATATAATTTATTATTATGTACTTTGTTTAAGGATATTAATACAAATTAAGTGAAATCCGGTTACCCGTTTAACCGACTTGAAATAACCGGTTTTCGGTTTGTTTGAAAATTAAGTGTCTTAAAAAACCAGCACACGGTTAAGAGCAAAAAATACCGGTTAACCGTTATCACCGGTTTTTCGGTTTCGGTTTTGGAAACTCTAATTACGATAAAACATTTACGTTCTTAAATATTATGGAAGACAATCATCCTTTGATACTTTTCTTCCATTTAATATTATCAATCTGGAAGTTTCCCATTACTGTATTATTACTTTTGTTCGTGCACTTTTGTCTTTGGTTCTCCTACATCACGGCTTGAGTGGCAGCTGACAGCAACGTCGCCATGTAGTATGTAGCATTGATTTTTCAGAAGCTTTGTAATCATTCCTTTATTTGTGCCCAAAGGTTGTAGTGGGTTATACAATAAGTAGAGGCCACATGCATTTAAAACCGTTTCAGACCTGGTGGTTGATATGGTTTGCAAAGAATTCACCTTTGACATGCCATTGCCCAGAAGTTCCATAAGTTCTCTTACTGCATACGATCAACAAACTACATATATCTGTGGTCACTAGGCATAACAGCATATGTCTATTTTTGCAATTTTTTAGCAGAGCGTTTTAAGGGTTCAAATTTCATTTGTAATGTAGTGATTGATCGAGATTTGCTAATAAATCTTTCCCAATATCTTGGAAACTACAAATTGGATTATTCATATTTGGATTATATAGTGTGCAGTACGATATTTACAGCTCGATTCTCGAAAAATTTGGTTTGATCATAACTCGAGTTATGCTGTTATGCTTTATCACCACAGATATATTCTCTTCTATTGTGCTCGTGTAAATATGTATGTAAGAATATGTAATTATTCAAATTCTAGTTCTAACAAATTTAATTAACACTTATGTTACATAGCATTTTTGCCAAAATAAACTAAGTTTAGTTATTGTTATTCTTAGGTTAAAAATAAATTATGAAATGTTAAAAAATATATAAATATATAATTACACAAATAAAGGAACTTAACAACAAACAGATGTAGTTAGTTAAATCAAATTAAATAATTTAATTTAATTAATAAATACAAAAAAATTCTTTTAAGGTACAATAACAACATTCATGTTAAGTTTTCAATGTAAATTAATAGTGAAATGTTGAAATCCAAAAAAAAATGAACAACATAAAACTGAAACCTGATGAAAGAAACTGTAAAGAAAACGCCAAAAAAAACCGAGACAAAAATATGTAACTAATTTAGGAAAATCTTAATTTAATATCTAAATAAACTGAGTTTCATTATGGTTAATAAATATTATTTATTTTTTTAAATATTAAATTAAACATTAAGACATACCTTATAATATATAAATACAAAAAAAAAGAAAATACAAAAATAAAACAACACTAAAGCCAGTTTAAAAAAATGTATATAAATATATTGAAAACAAAAAGAAATTAGCACAATATTGTCACCAAAGCTCAAAAGAAATCCTCGAAATGGGAAAATGAAAAACATCAAACAAATAGAAGAAGACCGATCATAAAACCTCTCACAAAACGAAAAAACAAATGGTTCTATAAAAAGATGATGTATAAAATGTTAGGTTTTTCTTTTTTTTTTTAGCAAATAATTGCAGTATAGTGTAATAATCTAACTTCTTCGTCATATCAATCAAGCGATTTCCACAACAAAAAGTAAGAAACCCTCTGTGAAAGATTCGCCATCTAATCTTAAAACTCTCCATTAATTACAACTTCCGCTTTATGACTTATACATTCCAATACCATAACACACACACACATTAATGTTGAACATTTTCCATTTATAACAAACGGCCATTCTCTTAGGTAAATATCCTCAAGGATGCAGTGAAATCCTTTCAAATATAAAAGAGTTTATCATTTCACATAAAAGAGAAAACCGGACTTCTGGTGCTCAACCAGATTCAAAATTACTTTTCTTTTTGATAACGTAAATAGATATCCACCTTCTTTCATATAAATACGAGTAGATTGCAGGAAACTGTGTTACGAAAGACTGTAATCGTGGCTCAATTTTACGTTATGATCAAATTGTTCCCAACACCTAGATTGTACTTATTGTTAGCCACAATCATAATATAGTGAAAAATTAACCATAATATGATTGCAGCAACCATATTTTTTTTGTGGTTCATATTACTTTCCAGATTATGATTTCACAATACATATTATGTTTGAGTCGAACATTTTTGATGGCAAGAGTATAAGAGCTTCTCAGTTTTGAAATACCAGCGCTATTAAAACTAAAACATCATAATCTTGACATATTTAAAGCCATATTATTTATAATCATCGAAATGAAGGCATAATAATGAAGTATATTTAGACCTCGCACTGCACTGTTTTCAATTGAAAGTTAAAAAAATCAATTGAAATTTAAAAATTCTATTTAGTATTTAAAATATAGAAGCTGAAATTTAATAATTCTATTTCAAATTTGAAATACATCAATTGAAATTTAATAACCAGAAATTGGAATTTAAAATACATCAATTAAAGTTTAAAATACATACATCACATGAAATTTCAAACAATTTAAATTTAAAAAAACATCAAATTTAACGAACATGGTGACAAATTAATTATATGACAATTATAATTTGTATTTTAATTTGAATTACCTTTGGAAATACATATTAAAAACAATTCAGTACCATTGGCAATTGTACTTATTTTCAAAGCATTTCCTTCATAACTGGCAATTTCGGTTTTCAAATATTTTACACAGTACAGGTTTGTGAATTTGAAAGTACTACGAGGCAATACCTATCGAAGTCACAAACCCCTACATATAAAATACTTTAAAAACAGAATTGCCAGCAGTCAAACACATTCAAAACAATTAAAAGCATTGCCATATTTCATTGCAATTGACATCCGATTCCACAACCTGCATTTGCATTGCCTGAGCAAATGCAAATTCAAAATTTTTTAATTTCCATTGCGAACAATGGTAATTCTTTTGCATTTGCATTAGATAAAGTAATGAAAATTAAAATCCAATGCAAATTAAAACAAAATATGTATGAAATTTAAGAATTTAATACATGAAATCGCAGAAGAACTTTTAATTTTCAACTGACGAATTCTAAATTTCAATTCATGTCTTTTAAATAGTAATTGATATCGTTTAAATGATGTTTTTTAAATTTCAATTGATGTTTTTTAAATTGCAATTGATGATTTATAAATTTCAATTGACGTCTTTTAAATTTCATTTGATGCTTTTTAAATTTCAATTGATGTTTTTTAAATTTCAATTGATGTATTTCAAATTTCAAGTAGAAATTTTAAATTCTAGTTGATTTATTTTAAATTTCAAATATGAAGGCCGATCAATAAGTCCGTGATATTTTGAATGAAACGCTGTTTTTTTTCCAAAAAAGCAAATTTATTTTTCAACATAATCTAATTTTAGCTCAATACAATTAGTGCAACGTTTCTTCAATTTTTGTATGCCTTCCAAAAAATAGAATTTTTCGAGGTCCATAAAATAGGCATTAGTTTGATAAATAATTTCAATGTTGGAGCTAAATCTCTTTCCACCGAGCCATTTTTTTAGGTTTGGAAATAGGAAATAGTCACTGGGGGCTCAATCCGGAGAATATGGTGGATGAGGTACCAATTCGTAGCCCAATTCATGGAATTTTGCCATTGAGACTACACACATTATCTTCATGAAAAATAACTTTCTTCTTGACCATATGAGGTCGTTTTTTTTAATCCTCGTGAAATCGTTTAAATATGTCCCAGTGTGCAGTGTATGCAAGGATAAAAAAGGGGCAACCGATACTACTTAGGAAGTGTCAGGTGGTAAGCTCTCTAAGCCCATATGGTTACGTGAAATTGAGAAGAAAGTTCGTCGATTCATGTGCGTTACAACTGATGAATATTATATTATAAATTTGATTATTCTCTTAATCGTCACCTACTGCAGAGTTGCTAACCTAAAATCTACATGACATTAAGTCTGCAAATTAAACAATTATACAATATTTCTTTGTCGCCGTTTATTGCTTTTCGCTTTTGAAAAACAAAAAACTGTTGCCATCACCATCATATTGGCCGACAAACTTACCTTGGCCTTCTTCGGAGCCGGTTCACCCGAAGAAATCCATTGTTTAGACTGCTGCTGGGCGTCCGTAGTGTTGTAATGGATCCATGTTTCAACTCCTTCGAATTGCGGTTAAACAACTCCAAACAATCCCTAGAAGTTGTCACACGATTACGTTTATGGTCAATTGAGAGCAAACGCGGCACCCACCTTGCAGGAAACTTTGTTAAACCCCACTAATCACTTAAAATCGAAACCACACTGCCAGATGAAATGCCTATGGCATCAACAATCTCACGCACTTTTACTCTTCGATCGGCCAACACCATATCGGGGATTTTTTCGACATTTTCGGGTGTATTGACCAGAATTGGCCATCCAGAATGTTCAGCGTCATTTGTACTTGTGCGACCACAATGAAAGTCAGTAAATCACTTTTTTACCATTGAAATCGATGAAGCAGTCATTAGTATTTATCAAGCGTTTTCGTTGGTTTGATTGACGGTTTTTTTTTCGCAAAAAATAATGTTTAATGAGCACTAGAAATTCACTTTTTTTTAAATTTTTAAAAAAGTGCACGAGGTTGTATGTTTTGAACAGCTGTTAAACGCAAAGTAACTGACGGAACTTGCTCAAAGTTTGACAGTAGTCTATTAACAGATGGTACTTGATGGGAGCAGAGTTGCATTTCATATAACTACGAGAGAAGTTCGAAAAGTCACGGACTTATTGATCCGCCCTCTAATTTTCAAATTTCAGTTGATATTTTTCAACATTAAATCGATAGTTTTTAAATTTCAATTGGAAATGGTATACAAATTTCGTTTATAATTTTTTCCACTTTTGTTTGGTGGAGTCAAATCAATTGGCCTCTGAGTAGCTCATATTGGAGTAGCTCATGGTTTCGGTTATCGTGCCATAAATATATTTGATCTCCGCATGTACATATTTATATCTTTGGTTGGTCTAGTGCGACGAAGCCTGCAACATGTAGCACTTTGTGGAGCTAATTCACGTCATTGAGTTAAAGATACACGTACAAATTCCGTCTAGTTGGTATTCCATGTAAACCTGTGAGATATTCCAATTCCCTACAAGTTCGAAGATGTGTCGTAGATTTCGGCCAAGAAAATAACAATTGCATTTAGTGGAACAAATACCCATAACTGCTGGAGCTGCAAGGATAAATATGAACAGTAAATGGTACAACGTTTGGCCTGTCACTGTTGAACAAATTTCTACGGGAGCGGATTTTTTGAACTACCAGGTGAATTAACAATCCAATGGGGAATAAAATAGTTCAGAACTACTATGGAATTAAGTCAGCATAGAACTAGTTCACCCTCATACAAATAACAGTAGAAATTAGCATTGCAGTGTCGTATGTTTGGGTGAAGTTGTCACCTGCCTGCCATAGGGACTCTTCCTGATATAAGAACCCCATATCACAAGCAATGGCTTTGAACTAGTTTCTATAAAACTTGGAAATAGTCCTGTACTTATATGTAGTTCAAAACTGGTACTGAACTAACGCCATTTCACTAGTTCCTGACTACACAGAACCACAGATCCCATTGTTTGAACGGAGGTTGTAGCAACCGTAAATTTGGCTGTTGCTACCGAATTGCAGTTGTCACAAACAAATTGATGTTGTCACGACCGAATTTAGTTGCCACGAATAGAATTCGGTTGAAGCAACCTCTAATAGGTAGTTACAATCACTAATGCGGATATGACAATCTCTAATGCGGATCTGACAACCTCTAATTCGGTTGTGATGACACCTAATGTGGTTGCGACAAACTCTAAATTCGTTTACTGCTAACACGATTATTTTTCCTGTGAATGTACAACTTATAGACATAATGTAATAAACAATTGGCAGATCGAACCCTGAAGATAGCGAGAATAGTATAATACTTTCTCTGACGCCACAGTGCAATGAAAAGTGGGCAGATCGAACAGTTAAGGCTTAGGATGCGTTAGCTACTCAGAGGCCAATGCGGCGAGCGGTGAGCGGCAAGCGGCTTAGCACTGAGGGCTTAGTACGGTTACTTGTTAAAATTCCACGGTCAAGAGAGTTTTGTTTAATGTCATTTCACGAAAATCGTACTCATATTTATAAGAAGTTAATAAGTTTAAGGAAAATAATATTTGTTGTTCATCCTACAAATCGAGCAAGGCTACATTACGGCGAATTATTAACCATTTATATACAACTCTACTCAAATTTCTAGACACATTTTGGCAATACTGACGTATTTATGTGATATCCTTTGATTTGCTGTTATGTTTAAAATTTGGTAATTATGATCTCCACCTTCACTTTTACCATCGTTATTCTTTGCCGCTTAGAAAGCAACAAAAAATTAGAACAAGTTTTATTCCTGAGCCGCTCATTGCATGGCCACTTCAATAGTATTTCATATGCTTGAACTTTTTGCTATTCAACACTCTGCCGCTTGCCGCTCATTGCTTTGTCTCAGCCTTGTAGGGCGCCACTGGTATAATACTTTCGCGTATATGTGAATAATTTTTAATTTTACTTGTTTTAAAGGGCCATGGTCACTATTCTTGGCTAGAGCTAAACTACAGTTACGATTTTTATAAAATGGTTTCCCATTACATCCTATGAAGGGACCGGGGAGAACTTCTCACAATCACTGAGCTGTGCGCTTTCCAGTTTTCACTCACTGATTGCGACCTACAGTTTTACACCGATTCCGAACGGTATTTTGAGAAGCTTTTTCATGGCTCGATAGTGTCGCCGTCACTAAGCGAGGTGACCGTCGTCGAAAGAAATTTTAAGGTGGTTGGAGCAGGGATCGAACCCAGGATCTCCTGTACAAGAGGCGCACACACTACCCATTGCACCACCGACGGTCACTAAATTTTATATACAATACAAATTGACCGCCTTAACTAGTACTTAGCTCTGGATACAGTATAACCAGAGATGGTAATATTAGCGATAAACTCTACACTCTTCCCACATACACACAATATTGTTCCGGTAATTTTTTTGTTTCCTTGTGGCGTTTCCTAGTACCATAACTTAATACTTCGCAACTAATTCGAAAAAAAATTTTATGATCTAATATTTAGTTAAAAAATAACTGTAGTACAATTTTCACTAGTGTGTTGCCTCCGTTCTACTGTAACTAGTCCCATTATAACTAGTGCCATAGTAACTAGTCCCATTGTAAGTAGTTCCATGGTCACTAGTCCCATTGTAACTAGTTCCATTGTAACTACACATATTAGAACTAGTGCACAAACTAGCACTGTAACTAATTCATATTTCCCTAGTTCAGGAACTAGTATCTGATTGAAGTATTTCCAACGATCTTGCTGAGAAGTGACTTAACTAAATAATGTAACTGCTCTCACCGATAAGCCTAAATGGTTCTATATGGATTTGTATCTTTTTCTACAACCATCTACTAAATCTTTTGGGAATTGATCTTTGGATGACCTACAAGATGTTTAACAGTATGATACTCTCTGCCTTCAAGGTTAAGACCACATAGTTGCATAGGGCACTGCACGATGAAAAACGGCCTCTGTAACATATCCTCCAAAATATATTTTGCAGGAACCATGTATATGTTTGGACCACACTTCAAACATTCATATGTTTGCAAAGTCCCAAACTCACTTTTATTTAAATACAAACAGTACCATGTTTACTGTTTACTGTTTTACGTGGACACATATACATTCTTCATCCCAAACATCCAAGCATTCGCGTGTTTCCCCCAAATATCCATATACTTATGTGGAAACATATGCGTATTTTCTCACATAATGCCACCTACTAAAAAAGGATGATTTTATCTAGCCTATTTCTTACCTCTTACCATAAATTTGTAGCATTCTATGTATTTTTGTGGCAGATCAAATGGAACTTGGTAGGTGTCAAAGGTTTCGTATTTGGGAAATGGTCAAGGAATTATTTTTGGACAGGGTACATTTGGCTTCCCCTACCGGACGTTAAAGTCTAAAAACGAGAATATAAATAGAACAATTATTTTTTTTTTGGAAAAAATTTAGTTCAAAAGCTATTTTATAAAAAACATATTATATGCATGGGTGGCCCATTTAAATAGTGTCCCATTACAAGGGAACTAGAGGAGCATCTCACAAGCTTGTAGCTTGTCCCAAATATAGTATACTTGTGTCCAAAGACATTGTGTTTACTATTCCATATTACTCGTTGGATTAATTATTACACAATGTTAAAAAGTGCTGAAAACAAAACCTTGATAGACAACATGGAAACAAAAACAAACAGCAGATCATCAATTCCAAACATATACGTGTTCCAAACATGTACATGATAACTGCATAACGTTACGGAGGCCGTTTTATTCAGCGTGTGTGCACTTTCTAGATTTACACTCACTGATTGAGACCTTCAGATTTTCACAGTATTGTTAGACACTTCATTATGGAAATGCTTAACTCAGCAGAGCGTCAGTCTTTGCGCTCTAGAAAAGGATATACACTCTTCATGAACTATCTAGATCATTTAGGGTGACCAGATATCACCCTCACAAACCTGACTCTCATGTTCGATACGGTGCGTATGTTTGCGATTATTATGACCTTGCGCCTTAAATGAACGAGTTCGAGAACTAGTGAACGAGTTCGACACAAGTCTAGTAAATAAAACTCGGGCTCTATGGATGACTTAGGGCGAGGGTACATTTAAGTCGTTAAACCTAGCTGGAATTTCTGGACATTACTCCCTGTTTCAATTGTTTTTTTAGATTTTTATTCAAAACTACATGCGGTTTGTGAATTTTAAATTTCATTCTTTGAATTGATTTCACTGTACCCCAAACAAATATGAAATTATACCTGGAAATTTGGTTGTGATTTCTTTATTCCAAATCCAACTACTTGCTCCCTCCACTGCACAAACAAAAAGATCAATTTTATTTAATTGCTGTAAATTAAAGGCCATTCACAATAATTGTATGAAAACCAAAGCACTTCGTTTCCAAAGTGACACGATACTCTTACTCTTCTTTAAATTTCTTCCAAAAAAAACCAAATTGAAAACAAAAATCGTAATTTATTACTAATTATGTTTAATAAAATATCAATGTTTTTACATTTAAGTTAATTTAAAATTTAAAACCAAAACTCTTTTTCCGACAATCATTATGGAAAACAAATAAACTGAATATGAATTAAATAAATACCAAATCCTCTCCCTCCCTTACTCCTTTCTCTCTTAACGTGTAATGACAACATCATCATCATCATCATCATGAGTAACTTAAGAAATAACCAATAACTTTAAAGAATCTCATCAAAACATAACAAATGAAAATGGTACCAACTCAAAAAGCCTTTGATTTTTTTTGAAACCTACAACTACAACTACAAGTTTTTCTTACAACTCTCTGAAACCCAAAAATCCAATACGTTAGAGAAATAGGAAAGGAAATAATAGAAAATACGATAAAATGATAACGAAAATAAACCAACCAATAAACTAAACAAACAAAATAAAGAACTACAGTAAAAGAGAAAAAAAAATTCCAAATACACTCGTCAATTAAGTGATATTAATTAAACCAATAACGTGAACAAATGAAATGGAATACAACCCTAAATGAAATGAAGAAATAAAAAAACCAATAAGAGGAAAATTTAAAAATTTTGTTAAACATTAAAATCCCAATAATAAAACGAAACAAAAAAAAAGTAACATTTAAAATTTGAAAATCATTATTGTAGAAATGTTGAAACATAGACTGGTTTGCGGGCAATTTGTGTACTGGGTGGCACTTTTTTTAATGCACTCTTTTTTACAGCTGTGACGTTATGGCTACAATCTCTTAATTTAAAAAGTAAATATTCCTAAAAATACTTTTTAATTTAAGATAATCTTATATTAAACAACTGTTACTTATATCGATTTTCAATTTGACTAACAATTTCTTTCAAATTTAGTTTTGAATTTTTTTTAAATTTTTTAAAGCAAACCAGTGCACAAAATTCGCTTGCCAATTTTGTATACCAGTTGAAATTAAATAATTAATTGTAAATATTAGTTATCATAATATATAGAACAATTGAAGATATAAAACAAAAAATATAATAAATAATTAAAAAATATATATGAAATATTAGTAACGAATAGAGTTTAATTTTTACTAAGAAGAAAAATGAAGGCTCATAGAGATTATTTTTTTCCAAATAAAAAAAATTTAACTATAATTTAAAAATCGCCATTTAATCAAAACAAAAAAAAAACACTTATTTCATTGTTGTTATATGTAAAACAGAAATTTCAGTAAATATTAATAAAAAAAATCATGCATTTTTTTATTACATTTATTTAATAAATAGTATAATGACAATAAAAATTGCACTTTTTATTAATTGCAAAATAAAAGGAAATGAAAAAACCATGCGCTTGTTAATTTTTAATAATTTTTATAAAAAAAAATAAATAAATTAAATTAAAAAAAGAAAACATACCAATAACATAATGTTAACAAATGTAATGTTAACAACTACAATGTTAACAAATATAATGTTAACAAAATTTTTTTTATTATTGTAGGTAAACAAACAATAAACCTTAAAAAGAATATCAATAAAATTAAAAATAAAGAAACGTGACAAACACAAATGAATCTTCAATGAATCCAAGAAAAATAATTCAAATTCAAATCTGGTATTAATTTTGCAAACCGAAAATAGCCACAGGTATTGTTTGTGTTTAAAGCAAAATAGATTCCTTAAAAAAAATTTACTCAAATTTTCATGACCATCAGTAAGGCAATAGCAATCACATAATAACCTTTTCAGACTAGGCCACGTCTTATACCTTCAATAAATTTTCCGAAAGATGCTAACATTTTCCCACACAAATTTGACTCAATATCTTTGAAATAGTTTTCTTTCCCATTTCGTTTCCCCCCATATCATTATAGAATTTTGAGTCCGTCACTAGAAAAACTTATTCTACATCTTTGAAATATGCTCGATTCCCATTTCGTTTCAATTAGATTATTTTGAGTCCGTCACTAGAAAAATATGTCGTTTCTATGAAACAAACTACAGAAATTCAAACTCATATATGTATTTATATCAGGTCGTAGCGCTAGAATAGCTGATTTTTTTTCAAATCGTTGCCTTGACTTTTAAATTCACATGTATTTCACATGTGGTATAAATTTGCAATACAATTTTTTTGCCAAAATTAGAGAAAACGAAATTTAAATGGATGCTGTTGCCGCAATAACACTACCTTACATAAATACATTTTGACGAAAGAAATGTTGAAAATAATAGAACTTTACGCCGCCGCCGTGTTTTGAGCTTGTTGCGCCGCCTTGTTAGCCGACCAAGTCGCCGCCGCCGGTTTTTCCAGGTACCTACGCCGCCGCCGGAACAGAAACAATCGGCGTAAACCTCTAAGATGGAAGATATTAGATGTTGCAAGTGTGAACGCATGTTTAGATTTTCCGACATCTTCCACGCGTTCCCCGAATATATCCGGAAGTGTGAATGGGCTATAAGATCGGGGGTTTGATTCCTTTCATTTAATTTAATTTAATTTCTTCTCATTTCGTTTCATTTCATTTCGTTTCATTTCATTTCATTTCCTTTCATTTCATTTCATTTTATTTCATTTAATGGAATTAAATTTAATTTAAATTTAATTTTAATAGATGAAATTTAATTTAATTTCATTTCATTTCATTTTATTTCATTTAATGGAATTAAATTTAATTTAAATTTAATTTAATAGATGAAATTGAATTTAATTTAATTTCATTTCATTTCATCTCATTTCATTTCATTTCACTTCATTTCAATTCAATTCACTTCATTTCATTTCATTTCAATTCATTTCATGTAGTTTTATGGAATTTCATGTCATTTCATTTTATTTTATTTTATTTTATTTTATTTTATTTTATTTTATTTTATTTTATTTTATTTTATTTTATTTTATTTTATTTTATTTTATTTTATTTTATTTTATTTTATTTTATTTTATTTTATTTTATTTTATTTTATTTTATTTTATTTTATTTTATTTTATTTTATTTTATTTTATTTTATTTTATTTTATTTTATTTTATTTTATTTTATTTTATTTTATTTTATTTTATTTTATTTTATTTTATTTTATTTTATTTTATTTTATTTTATTTTATTTTATTTTATTTTATTTTATTTTATTTTATTTTATTTTATTTTATTTTATTTTATTTTATTTTATTTTATTTTATTTTATTTTATTTTATTTTATTTTATTTTATTTTATTTTATTTTATTTTATTTTATTTTATTTTATTTTATTTTATTTTATTTTATTTTATTTTATTTTATTTTATTTTATTTTATTTTATTTTATTTTATTTTATTTTATTTTATTTTATTTTATTTTATTTTATTTTATTTTATTTTATTTTATTTTATTTTATTTTATTTTATTTTATTTTATTTTATTTTATTTTATTTTATTTTATTTTATTATTCCATGGGCAGTCATTTTTTCTGTAGGGACATTTTGTCCTTGTAGTTAAAATAACGAATTTCCAATGTATAAAATCTCAAGATTTTCAGGAAAAGGTCCTTTCTCATGGTTGTTAATTGTTGTAAATATGAGCCTTTATCTATCCTGAACGTGGCCGTCGGTGGTGCAATGGGATTGTGCGCGGATCTTGTGCATGAGGACGTGGGTTCGATCCCTACTCTGACCACCTTAAATTTCTTTCGACTGCAGTCACCTCGCTTAGTGACGGCGAAACTATCGAGTATTTAGCCATGAAAATGCTTCTCAAAAACCGTTGGCAACCGGTGTAAAACTGTAGGTCCAAATCAGTGAGTTTAAAAACTAGAACGCACACAGCTCACTGGTTGCGAGAAGCTCTCCCTAATCCCTTCATGGGATGTAACGGGAAACCAGTTATATTTTTATCTATCCTGAACGCAAGGTCGACTGGGATGCTTGGGAAAAGCACTACAACATCAAAGGAAACCATGGACTCGTCATCTTCAATCCCAGTCTTCCTGATACGTTCTTTGAACTCACATGAGTTCTTGACATTGTACTTGGATTTCGTCTTTAATGTTGATCAAATTTATGCCATATAGTAACATAGTCAGCCGGAGCATTTATGGAAGAAAAGAACAAATTGGTGTCAATTGAAAGTCGTCGTTATGAATCTTGGAAACCCTATAGATTCTAGGTTTGATTGAGGTTTCCCTTGTCATTCTCCTCCTCCGTTCCCCTTACAACTACTATATTGTGTGTGAATAGTTTCCTAACAACCCCGTTGGTTTTTCTCTGTAATGTGGGAGTTTATTCGCTTATACCAGAGATTTCATAAAAGCCTAAATATCGATATAATAACAGGACTTCAAATCGCGCAACATCCGGGAGATGAGTCGATCTGTAAGGACAATAAATCCATGGTTTCATGCGCGGTGTGTTAGGTGGGGTCATCCAGCTAGAACCACATCTTGTTCAGATCCATACCGTTCAGTTAGGTTAAGGACATGCACCCGCTACAGGTCCGAAGATCTTAGGAACTGCTACACTCGGAGGCCAGTTGGACCATTATGTTCGTCCTCTAGAAGAAGCGAAAGAAGATACATAGAAAGAAAAAAAAACAGATAGATTCAGTGTGAGAGAACAGAAAAAAGGAGGGAGTGGAGTGAGTTATTTTACAGGGGAGTTATGGGGGTTGCATAGAGAGAGGTGGGGTGATTATTCGTCCCCTGATGTCACATCGAACGCAATCTCCTCATGAATCCTAGCAGTTCCCCGATCTCAAAAGTGGCAAGGGCATGCAGCCCTACTAATATAGGCCTTCCCGATGTACCGCGTTCTCCTATAGGACAGGGCTGGATATTAAACAGCAGTCAAATTTCACAGCTGCCAATTGCACTAGTAACTAGATTAAAAGCGAATTATCGCAGGCAAATTTTAAAAAAATAAATTTTTTTTATTCTGTTGTTCGACCTTTTCCTTATCAATAAATAATCAATATTCCTCGAGCTTGAGGTCAGATTTTTTGTTCTTGTTACAACAAAATAATTGTTGTTTTAATTGTTAAATATTGTTTATATCTCCTGATGATGCTACACAATGGAGTAGCGAAATATCGAGGAAAATAATTACAAGAACAGCAAATCTGACCTCAAGCTCGAAGAATATAGATTATTTAAAAAACAAATCGATAGCGCTAAAAAGTATGCAATATTTTTTATTTAAAAAATTTTTCAATAGCGCTAAAAGGTATGCAATAATTTGCGTTATTAATGTAAACAACATAAAAAATATTTGTTTTAATGCTGTAAATACATATTGTCCTACGTAACATTTAATTTTTAATAAAACTGTGTACTTCCAAAGCAAAATGATCTTAGCTTTTATAGGGCTTTAATCCTGGAAAACATATTTTTAAATTATAGGGGTAGAAACTGAATTAAATAAGGCCTTCATTAGAAAATGATGTCGTACGTCAGCGATATCTATAGAACAAATGTAGTACTTGTCGAGACCTATACAACGTTGTCTTGCATGCTACGAGCGAGCCACAAATAAAAGCAAAACAATAAAAAACAATTTTGGCTGTTTCTTACGGGCTCGGAAAATATTTTTTTTTAAAAATTGTCTCGCTGTGATCTTTTATATACTTTTGGAAAAAAAAACTTATATGGCCGACCCGGTCTACCGACCCATAATAGACCTAGGTTCTTAAATTTTTTTTCTTCGCTCTTCGAATTTTTGGCACATTAGGTAGACTTCCACGGCCTAAAATTTCACAAAGTTTGCGATTGGTCTGATAGTAACCTCTCCATTTTACTCATGGGTTTTCACAATGCCAACCCGTTTTTCCTTTGTGTAGCGCTCCATTTTTAATAGTAGTCACTATAGAGCAAATTAGAATAGAGAAACAATTTCTCTCATCTGATTATTGAGAGAATAAACTTATGTACTCTATATTTACTGTGTGACAGAAACTACCATAGACGACAGCTGTCAAATTGCACAGCTGCCAATTGCACTGAAAAAAATGCCCCAAATTTAAATCGTTCGCTTTTATTGAGACTCTCTTTATAAGAAAAACATCAGAAAACCTGGGCCAAGTCCATGTACGGCAGAAATTACATAGTCCTGATATAAATATCGTAGTTGCTATATATAGATATCATTAATCGAAGATAAGACATGATTGCGAGAGTTTGACATTTAAAGAGAACATCAATGTTACGTTATATTATAAAGTGACCTTGAAATCGCAGAGAAAAATTCTAAAAATATTCAATTGATAACGAAAAACGTCGATATAAACTTGCGACCATAGGGTCTAGTTTATTCTTCTCAAAATGATCTAAGTCTATATAATTATGATTTAAAAATCAAATGTCAATCGAGGTAAAAAAATTCTAGCGACAACAAGCACTACACAATTAAAATTTATAATTTTTTTAAATGTTTCTTTAAATCTCCTGAATGGATTATATAATTTGATTTATTTTATAAATTGATGTTTATATAATTTATATTTTATAACTTGATAATTATAACTTGATATGTGACTTCTCGTTGTTATACTTGGACTTGAAATTATTTTTTTTTTATATTTTTAACATCTTTCATCTTTCAAGGCTTTATGGTCCGTGCTTTGTGGTCTGTAAATGACAGTTCCTCAAGGTCTTGGTAAAATATTTAAATAAATATATTTTGCACATAAGTGCACCTATTTTGCCAATTGAGCAAATAATGTCTGAGAGAGAAATATGAAAAAATATACACTTGTACTAAAATTGGAAATATTAACGATAACAAAGTTGACTTGTAAACATTTTTATTTATTTATATTTTTGTAATGTGTCTACAGTAATAAGTAACTGTTTAAAAAAAAAGTTTTTTAAAAGGTTTTAATTAATTAATTAATAATTAATTCTTTATTGGATATAATATTTCATTTACAATTATGGAGACTTTAAACACATTGTTTTTTTCTACTCAGTAATAAATATATAAACTAACATTATTTACATTGTTTACAATTTAAAATTTACAATTTAGAGGAAAAGTTCAAAAGAAAAATTTAGAGGAAAAAACAATAAGAAAAAAAGAAAAATAAAAAAAAGACGGTTTAGATAAAAACGAAGATCAGTGAGATAAAATATGTACTAATATTTATGTAGCTGATGATGTTACTTTGTTCTGTATATGCTGGTATTCAGAGTCTTGACATCTTTGGTCGAAAACGAGCTTCAGGTTACATAACTTCTGATTAATCATATCCATGCCGCTTATCTCATGCAATCGTCGTGTGGAGTAGAACCAGGAAAGATTGAAAATCATTTTAAGAAGTTTGTTTTGAGAAACTTGTAGCTTATTAATATGACATTTAGCACAATTTGCCCAGGCTGAAGCTCCGTAAAACATTATCGAATGAAATATGACCTTTCGGATAATTATTTTGTTTTCACAACTTAGTTCTGATTTTCTGTTAATAAACGGATATAGAACTCTTGTCGTTTTATTGACCTTGTCAACAGTGAAGGATATGTGGTCTTTAAAGTTTAGTTTTGAATCTAGAACTAACCCGAAGTATTTAACTTTGCTATACCATGGAATTAATTCTGAACCGATAATTAAAGATCTTTGTGGCGTAAAACAATCTTTACGTTTTCTTGTGAAAAATATGGATTTGGTTTTTGAACTATTTGTGCTAATTTTCCATTTTGTGAAACAGTTATTAATAGAATTAACTGAATCGTCCAGATTCGAAATTATATTCCTCAGCCAATGTTCCGGAGCAGAGTACAACAGTATCGTCAGCAAATATTGAAGTGGTACATTCGGTTAAAGTTGGGAAATCTGCAGTGTAGATATTATAAAGAACCGGAGATAGACACGACCCTTGAGGACAACCAGCCGGCACAGGTGTACTATTTGAGCTGCTCGATCCTATATGGACTCGGTATACACGATCTTTTAAAAAACTGTTTATAATTTTAATGAGTGGTATTGGACAATTGAAGTTTATCATTTTGAAGATAAGTGCGTCATGCCATACTGAGTCAAATGCAGCTTTAACAACCAGAAGAACCATTCCTGTAGATTTGCCTTCAACAAATTTAGATTTGACTATGTTTTTTGTTCTGGTTACAGCATGTGACGTATTATGTCCTTTTCGAAACCCAAATTGCTGAGGAGGGACGATGTTATTGAAAAGGGTTTAATGTTAATTAAAAAACTTAATATATATAATTTACACCTGCGTACAATAGACCTGTTTTATTTATCACAAATTTTCTTTTTTATTATTTTATTTTTTTTTGTTTTATTTTCTATAGTCAATATGCCGTCGACCATTAATGACACATCGTTTATTTCGTGCCACACCGCCATAACTTGAAAAATATACTTTCAAGTAAATCGGCCTTGATAGTTTCAACTTGTATAGGGCTGTATGTAAAATACTTATTTAAAAATTCTCGCACACCAGCAGTATAAAGATTGTATTATATTGAAATTGGCCGTCGGTGGTGCAATGGTTAGTGTGCGCGCCTCTTGTACATGAGATCCTGGGTTCGAACCCTACTCTGACCACCTTAAAATTTCTTTCGGCGGCGGTCACCTCGCATAGTGACGGCGACACTATCGAGTATATAGCCATGAAAAAGCTTCTCAAAATACCGTTCGGAATCGGAGTAAATATGTAGGTCCCAATCAGTGTGTGAAAACTGGAAAGCGCACAGCTCAGTGATTGTGAGAAGCTCTCCCCGGTCCCTTCATGGGATGTAATGGGAAACCATTTATTTATTTTTTTTATTATATTGAAATTAATTTATGCGAAAGAACTCTCCCCCAATAATAATTTGTAGTTCAAAATCGGTAGATTTTCAGTTCTGACGGTCTTGGAGAAAATAAATTGCCTTAGTATATTCTTGGTAATTCCCCCATAGTGTTTCTATATCCACTGTTTTCGGCAAAACTTAATACCAGATTTGATATCTTACAGACATATACATATATCATAAATCTCCAACTATTCCACCAACAACTGACTCTAAATTTGTTTGTTTTTTTTTTTCTCTCCCAATATCTACTTAAGATATCTATGATTTTGTATTAATTTTATTTGCGGGCTTTTGTATATTTTCTATTAAATACAAGAATGAACGATTAAGAAAAAAAAAACAAGAAAAATATTTAACGATTTTATCTCTACAACGGGTTTTTTAAACGTACTATAAAAACAACAAGGGAATTTTATCACATATTTTATAACTATAACTTTTTTCAAAACCAAATAAAAAACCAAACTAATTGTTACTTAGACAAAAACAACAAAATAGAAAATTAAACTCAAAAACTAAATAAAACCGAGAACGACAAAAAATATTCAACATTTTATAAGAAAGAAGGCGACGAAAACCTCAAACAAATCTCTAAAGCTTGAAAAAAAATAAAGAATTGATTTTTTGTTGTATTTGAACATTTGATTTCCTTTTTCCTTTAAGAAAATCCAAAAACAAAACGGAAATGGCAACCCTTAAACAATAAATGAAAGAAAAATACAAATAAATTAACGAAATCATATCACCAAAAAACAACAACAACAACAACAACAACAACAACCAAACAAACCAAAGTATATCTAAAAGAAACCAAAAATTAACAAAGAAACCCAGAAGAAGATTAATTTATATATAACTATATATATAAAAATTTCAAGTTGAATATATAACATTATAAATATATATATATATATTTTTTAAAAGTACAAAACCATATATAAAATACAAAAAATAAATAAAACGATAACAAAAAAAAAATAAATTAAAATAAAATACACCAAACAAAAGAAAAGATTTAAATCCGTAAACCTTAAAATAACAAAAGATTAGTTAATAATAATATTAACAATAAAAATGTAACCAAAAATTGTAAATTTAGTAAACAGTTATAAATAAACAGACCCTCCCTCCTTCCCTGGCCCCCTTTAAAAAAGACAACTTAAAGTAAATAATTAAAAAAATATATATAAAAAATTAGCAAAATTTAAATATATATATATATATATACTATATATTAACAAATTAAAAAAAAAAAAATAAAAACAAACCAACAACAGAAACTGCATGCATGTTGAATAATTTTAAAAATTAAATAAAAATGAAACAATTTCAAAACAGAAATATTTGAATTTTCATTTATTCGGAGAAGAAGATATTTATTTAGCAGATCCGGATATATAATATATCTTAGATATGAAACCCAATCGCATAACTTCTTATAAATTAACATTCAAAACTAACAAATAAAGGGTTTTTCAACAGAGACGCTACAAAAGTAAATCGATAGGGACAGCAAACGACGCCATATTTTTTCCCGCTCTTTTGACATTTATCTTCAGTAAGGTGTGCCATTTAATCATGGAAAGATATACGAGCCAACAACGAGTCGAAATTACTAAAATTTACTACCGAAATTTGGAGTCACTGGCCTCAACTTTAAGAGACCAACTTTAAGAGACCTCAACAATCAGCGATGAGGCTCATTTCTGGCTGAATGCCTTCGTCAATAAGCAAAATATGCGTTATTGGTCAGACAGCAATCCACACGTAATCCATGAGTCATCATTGCATCCCGAAAAAATTACGGTTTGGTGCGGTTTATGGGCCGGCGGCGTCATTGGGCCATACTTCTTCCGTGATGATCAAGACCGGCACATTAACTTGAATGCGAATCGCTACCGTTCAATGATAACCGAATATTTTTGGCACCAATTGGATAATATGGACGTGGAGGACATGTGGTTCCAACAGGACGGCGCCACAAGCCACACAGCGAATGCCACAATCAGCTAATTGGAAACCAAGTTTGGTGAACGTGTTATCTCACGAAATGGCCCAGTCTACTGGCCGCCTCGGTCGTGCGATTTGACGCCGTTAGATTATTTCCTGTGGGGCTACGTCAAGTCTATGGTCTATGCCAACAAGCCAGCGACGATTGATGAACTTCGTACGAATATCGAACGTGAAATGGCAGCAGTATCGGCCGATTTATGCTTGAAAACCGTCGAAAATTGGGTTCAGCGTCTGGACTTCTGCAAGCGTTCCCTTGGTGGCCATGCAAAAGAAATCGAGTTCCATACATAATAGCATCGAACGTACTTTCACAGGAATAAAGAATTTCATTGGTATCTAAAACCGGTTTTGTTTTATTTAAAAAAACGCTCTTATTGAAAACCCCTTTATAAGGAAAGTTTATAAGGAAAGTTATAAAGGAAAGTTTTAAATTTTTTTTAGCATAAACATACATAGAATGTTTTCACTTACGATCACTAATTCTTGTATTTGGGGTAATCCAAGGTAAAAAAAAATATTTTCCAAACGACATGTCCCCGATTTTGATGAAATTCCAAGAAAAGCTCAACCCCAAAATTTGAGTGATTCGAGCTATTTTGTGGGTTTTATAAGCTTTCAAAGGAATCAGTATCGTTTTTTGTATTTTCTAATTACTCGAAAACGGTAAAAGCTAGACTTTCGAAATTTTCCACGTAACTTCAGAAGTTACCGGGCTTTAAATAAAAAATTTAAAAAAAGATTTGAATTTTTTTTGCAAAAAACAAGGTTTTTTCAAAAAACTTAGCGTAGCAAAAAAGAGCCGTCCTTCGATTTTTTTAAAAAAATATATGTTAAAGCGGATTTTTTTTCAAAAAATTTTGCGGGATTCGGCATCTTGGTAGGGTGAAATAAGAGAGAGTTATAGCCATTTTTGTAAGGCACTCTCCCAAATTTCAGTACAAGAAAAATGCTCTAAATTAGTCGGCAGAAAGAGAGAGTGTGAATGTATGTATATGGATTTTTCACAATTTAGAGTATTTTTCTTGTATTGAAATTTGCCTTACAAAAATGATCGGAAAACATGCTGTTTTTTTTCAAACAATCGAAGGATGGCTCTTCCTTGCTACGCTAAGTTTTTCGAAAAAAAATTTCAAATCTTTTTTTTAAATTTTTTATTTAAAGCCCGGTAACTTCTGAAGTTACGTGGAAAATTTCAAAAGTCTAGCTTTTACCGTTTTCGAGTTATTAGAAAATTCAACAAACGATACTGATTCCTTTGAAAGCTTATAAAACCCATAAAAAAACTCAAATTTTGGTGTTGAGCTTTTCTTGGATTTCCATCAAAAAATTCCGCCAAAATCGGTGACATGTCAATTGGAAAATATTTTTTTTTACCTTGGACACCCCATTTACATTGTGCTGAAAAATTTATCTCGGTCCAAAAATGGAATTAGACCGTGAAAATTTTCATGCGATAATTTTTTCGATTTTTGGGGTGGATTACCGACGCAAGAGTGCCTCAATCAACTTGTTTCGACGTTTGATGATGAAGCACCGTCAAAAACCACTGTAAATCGCTGGTACCAAGAGTTTAGTCTCGCACGCCGTTCGCTTCACGATGAATTTCGTGAAGGTCGTCGAACTTTAGTCGTTTTGACGGCAACCATCGATGCTGTGCGTGAAGTGATAAAGTCAGACCATTTGTATCACTAGCATCAATAAGATATTGCATGTTCATTTGGCCGTGAAAAAGATTTGTTCTGTTTTGATCCCTCATAATTTGACGAATGCTCAAAAAAGGCTCGTGTCGATTGGAGCAAAGAAATGTTGAAAAAATTCAACCGCGGTAACTCAAATGCAGTGTATAACGACGTCACAGGTGTCGAATCATGGACCTATGCATATGAGCCCGAAACAAAACAGCAATCGAATGTATGGGTCTTACAAGACGAGCTAAATCCAACAAAAGTTGTTCGTGGAGAAAGCACATCGAAGCAAATGATATCGTTTATATATAACCACTCATATGACCACATTCCACGGGCTAACATGATCAACCACTAGCCCTAACGCAGAACCATTTAGTGTGCTCCAATAGGCTACAGATCCGGTCTTTGCCTATCTGAGATAACTCTCCCCGATCCCTAAGTAAGTAGGATGCCATAGTAGGTATCTTTAGTGGATTCTTAATATTCCTCATCGTTGCAGCATCTACATAAGTCTAAAGTTTGCCTTAAAGTTTATCCTGGCCGCATGTCTAAACAAGCAGACAGTGCCCCGTCCAAACTTAAATATCTTGGATCTGGCTAGAGGCAAAAAGTTCCGGGTAGTGCGTACATAATATGTGCTTCGTGTCCACGTATCCTACGTCATCATATAGGACAGTTTTTACAGCATATGCATTAAAGTCGGTAGGGGTATGCCAAGACGGTCCAATTTCTGCAGAACCTCTAAGGTAGCCCCTACACTGGACGGCTAATCCGCTCTACAGATTCCCAGAATGTGCCTATGCCGTGGCACTCATATGAGAGAAATATCGTACTGCTGGCCCATCTCCTTAAGATTCTGATGCAGTGTTGGATAAATGTTGAATTTAGACATACTTTTCCCATCCACTTGATTACCGCCTAACTATCGGACCCCAATAAATGATGCACTATTATCCCTCAGCCAGTCAGTCGGTTACATTTCTATCAACTACAATTTCATGTAGTCTACCAGAAAGTGACAGCCTGACAGCCCTGCTCCCCTAGTGTTGACGCCAGATCCTGATAAATCATTTTCGTTCCATCCGTATTGAAAGTCACATATTCCTCTACACCAAAAACTTCTTTGTTCCAGGAATCCAATACCATTATGAGAGTGTTGTATAGCAGATCGAATAGTGGTTCCCCTTTTGAGTAGTCGACAAATGCAGAATAATTGGGAGAACCTTCCAGCACTGTTCCATGACTGATTCTGACCATGCTCCAATGTATGTCTTAGTCTGATGACAGATGAAGCAATCTGCCTGCATATAACGTCCACCGGCAACAAATATAACATTACAGTCAGTTCATTAGTGGGGTTGGTGTGCTGAGCATCAGTGTTGCACATTGTCGCCATTCTGGGAATCCTAGTCACTAATGCACAATATGAGGACTCCTCAAGGAGTTGTCTGCATACGACTACCTCCTAGAGCATTATTTGTCACGCCACCACTGTATAGATCCCGTGAATAATCGTCTTAGAAAGCTCCCATTTACAACCTGTAGTCTCCTTTGGCCCTTCCCAGTAATTTGGGCCTGAACCTAAGCAGACTGTCAAAAATAACACCCTGGTATTTGAGACAAGTTCTTCATATCGCGCGATTTTTTTGGGGAACATTTTTTGCCTGCGGCGCTTCAACACACGTTCAACAGAAATTTTAGAATTTTTCTTTAGAAAGAAATGAAAAAAAATTTGTACAAAAAAAAGACGTCAAAAAAAGGGGAGACAAATATTTGAAATAAATATTATATTCTATCTTATTTTGTTTATCAAATGGACGGATAAAGCAAAACTAATTTTTTTCTATTGGGGCCAATTTTCCTGGGGTGCAATTTCTATTCTTTAAAATTACATTTCAAGAAAATACACCCCAAAGGGTCAATGAAATCTGGCCCCAAATTTTATCAGTATACAACAAATAATTATTTTGGGGTCCTCTTGCGTTTATTGGGGCCTTATTTTTAAACGGTTTAAACCAAAAAATGAAAGCCGCCCCACTAAAATATTTGGGGTCGTGATTCACAATTTTTTGGGGCCCTTCGTCATTGCTTGGGAGGCTATTTCGTTTTGAAGTTTGGGGCCCACCTTCATAATGAAAACAAACCCTAAATTTGGGGCCCATTTTCATTCTGCAATTGGGGTGTTATTTCCTGGGGCCCGTCTTCCGGCCGCCGGAGAATATTCCTTAGGGCAGTGGGATTTGCCTTTAGCTATTGACACTTCGTCCGCATATTTGGCCAGAATTCCAGTCAGCGCAAGGTTTAATAAAAGTGGATATCAGAATCCTTCGAGAGGTATGCCGCTGTTAATAAACCAGACATGCCAGATAAGATAAGCGATAGATCAATGCACACCTTAACAGTCGATAGCGTTAATACTATCGCATTAGGCGTGATGTTATTGAACGCCCGCTGAGTGTGATAAAGTCTACCCACTCCTTAGCAGCCAATGATTTCTCTATATATCCTACTAGTTCATGAAGTGCCTCTGGAAATCTGCCCTTGCAATACGCATATCGCGTACCAGATAGTAAGCTTACATCAGTACTTGAACGCCAGTGTATATCTATCAGCCATTCCGAGGACATCAGTAGGAAATGTCATCAGTACTTCAACGCCAGTGTATATCTATCAGCCATTCCGAGGACATCAGTAGGAAATGTCTTTCCTGCTTTGTGAATATACACCACTCTTGTATCCTTCCACCTTTTACGTATGTATGTAGAACCGATGCAGAACCTTATGTGCCTGATACTAATAGATCGGCAATAGCTTGAAGATCCGGTGCTGATACCATGACGGGCCCGGGATATTTAAAGCGTTTGATGGTGCCGATAGCCCATTTAATCCTAGATTTAGTCACAATTTTCAAAGCAACTGCTGATCATCTTTCAGAGAGTTACCAGGGAAATACATGTTCATAAGATATTGAGCGAATCCTCACTACAGGTTGTCTACTGCCCAGGTGAGTCCTTCAGGTACCCTATCGTCGTGTAGTGTGACTTCATTACGTTCCTTAGATTGGATGCCTTTTATCAGCCTTCTATTGATTTACAGAAGAGCATTCACGATTTTCTCTTAGCTCATGTTAGAATTTATCTTAGTCCCTTTTGTCTCTCGAAGACGTGGATTTACGTAGGCATGGATTTATTATATCCGAAAGTTCTTGGCTTCATTAATGGAAAAGCGATTTATAGAGACTGGGTGAAAGCACTTGTCACCGTCTCCGCTGCATTCTATATGTCATCTATAGATGATCCCGATCCCAAATAACTCTGGCCAGCGTTTTCGTAGAGGGACCAGGCAGTTCTCCTCACATTGCGATGAAGTACATATGGCTAGGTCATGTAGTATGGCAAGAACTTGGCCTGCAGACTATTACTCACTGAGGCACCCAGGTCTCAGTGTGACACCCTTTAAACACAGTCAGCTATCCCCGACTGCTAATTATCCGTAGATATGGTAGTCACGACACGCTGGATTGTGGCAGTTAGATTTGAGTAGAACCACTACTGTGGTAGACAGCCGCTCCCAACATGGGGAACAAACGCTGGGCAGATAACAGTCCACTGTTTGCAGACGCTTCTGGAATTGACAGTTAATCTACGGATGTGTCAATGTAACGATGTCACCTCACCTGAGAGTGAAGCCTGCAGGAAGATATTTAATAAATTACGGTATCCTTTTGTCAGTCGCAGAATGTTTTTCGTATACTTGTACATTTTTATTGTACGCCCTCAGATGCTGCCGTTGTTGGTTGGGGACTGTTCTTCATTTTGCATTGACCATGTTTATTCTGCGCAGTTATACCACATATCCACATACCTGATAGCCTGAGATAAGCCGTAGGTACTGTTGAAAAACTATGGGCCGAGATCCGATACAGGTGTGTGGGGCAAGAGTCGTTCAACCTTATAAAGTCTAAAGTTGAGGGATTCTGGGGGTTGACTAAGTTGGACGAGGCATCTGCTGTCAGTTTGTTGGTTGGTTGAAAAGGCTGCAAGACAGCACGCAGGCCCATTGTGATACCTGCAGTTTTCTCCATAGCAACTATTGACTAGTGGTCCAGCCAATTTGCCCTTTCAATAAATTTGTCCATAAGACCTACAGGAATATCCTGTAGGGCTACGGTGCTAACTAAATGTGTTCCGAATATCCTACTTCTCAGTCCTGCCAGAGCAGGGCAATCCAAGAGAAGGTGTTTCGGCATTTCCTTGTCCTCTTCCATGCAGCATCTACAGAGAGTGGAGTTTCTATGTCCCAATCGTAGGGCGTGTTTTCCTACAAGACAATGTCCCGTAAGTGTTCCTATCATTGTGGATAACCTGACTCTCGGCAAGTTAAGTAGTTGCCTAGTCCTCTTCCTGTCTACCTGTGGCCAGAGGACCCTGGCTTGTTTGCAAGTTGAAGTAAGTCTACACTTGTCCTTGAACATATTATCGGCACACTGCCTGTTCTGCAAACGGCAGGTAGAGATTGGCATACTAACACCTTCTTTTGCCGGAAGAACCTGGGCCGTAGTGCCCTGCCTAGCTAATGCATCCGCTACGCAAATTGCCTGGAATGTCGCTGTGTCCCGGTACCCAGATGAGCCTGATGTCAAAACACTCTGCCATCACCCTAAGTGATGAGTGGCATTCTTTCACGTCAGGGACGTAGCAAACATGGCTTCCAGGGATTTTATGGCAGCCTGGCTGTTTGTGTAGATTCATATTCTCCGGAGGGTTGTGACACTACTTTTCAGTAGTTCTGCAACCTCCAGTATGGGGGTAATTTCCGCCTGAAATACACTACAGTGATCAGGCAGCTTGAAGGAGATATTTACATGTAGGTCCGGTGAATGGACCCCATAGCCTACTTGGTCGTCCAACTTTGATCCATCTGTGAAAAATCTGATAGTACTGGTATCCCCTTCCAGTGACTTTTCCCAGGTATTCCTGTTCGGAATAGAAGTCCTTAGATTTGTCGCTGGTAGAAGGTAGTGGATACAGTAGTCCGTTTTTACGGGGATAGGGTTGATCCGGTGTAGTAATTCAGCGTGTCCGGAATGCCCCGATATCAAAACGCTACAATCACTGATTCTCTCCAGGGATGTAGCGGCTACCGATTCGTCCATGATATCAGGAGTACAGATGTTCAGGATAGCACTAAGTGCAGTACCTGACGTCGTGCCCATAACCCAGGGTTAGTACCACAGTTCGAGGAATGGCGTCTACTGAGTTGGTAAAATCAGTCCAGGCGCTGGTGCCTACGTTTGGAGGATAACTGTCTCTAACACTTCAGACGGAGGTATATAAATTCGTGGACGCATGCAGGTTTGTTGGGAAGACGGTGCCTCAGGATAAGGTAATGAATTTCCTTGAGGTGTTGAAACAGCGATTGTACGGCGATGCCTATCAGTTAGTCAGCCTTCGTTCGTTTTCGTTGGTGGAGGAATTCCTCGGTCTGATAAAATCAACGTACCTTAGAACAAGGTCATTAGAATCCGTAATGCAAGAGCTTTACGAAGCCTGTCAATATAGTGAGGAAGATGTCCGACAATTTGCCCGGCTCCTGCAGACGATGGCGTCAACAGCAGAGGCGATTCTTAAGGAAACGTGTGAATGATTGGCAGACAGCATAATGATGGCGGAGATATATAAAAAACTGAAAGCAGCATTTAATTCGAGTCTTAGGGATCCGATGCTTAGAGGTAAAATGTTGGCAAGCACGGCCTCGAGCTTAGACGGACTTCTCGAAGAAACGCTTGTAGCACAAACCACATTGTGGTGGGGAGAAGAACCTCCAGTGGAGAGAATTCGTGTCCATGAGGCGAGTAGGGAAGCCGTGGTGTTTCACGAAAAGACACACAACAGTACGTAGTATAGGTAGGTAACATAGTTACCTAATATAGGTAACTCAAGTGGGCAACTACAACACCTACCCATTGTCTATCCCATGAAGTTGTATAAAAACTGGATCTTAGAATTACTGCTCATTATATAGTTCTGCAGTAGTATGAGTAATATTAAACGATTTGGAATAATCATACGCTTTGGTGATCCATTAAAGTTTATTAAACATTACAAAATGTGTGTGCATCACCTTTAGTGCACTAATGACGTATGAGTATTACAAACATTATTTCAATACCCATACGTGTAGTGTACCCTGAAAGAAAACCAATTAATATGTAAATCAAAAATTCATAAAAATCTTATTAAATTTAAATCAATTAAAGAACTTGCAAACAATAGATTTGCATGAAAATAAAGCATGAATACATATTAATGTAAAAATATAACATTCAGTGGCATTGAACAATTTTAAATTCATATTTAAAGTGTAAATATATGACGGTGCTCCATATGTGTTGAATATACCGTATAAGTTGAGTCTTGCGATTTTTACCTTGTCAGTGACATAAAGCACATGGTGGTGATGATGATGATGATGATGCCATCATTAGAATTTTATGGATTTTATATACAAGTCTGGTTGCTATACGCTTGGTGCACATCATCCCTATTAACGCTGGCTGTAGCTGTAACATAATAAATATAAAAGAAAAATCCCAGTACTCCAACCGTACCGCAACAGTTGTGCTAGTGGGTAAGGCAGGGAAGAAACGCGTCAATTGTTTGCCTAAAATGTTAGCAAAATCTAACGAACCGTAAGGAATCGTTGTAATAGAACTTTTCGCCCATTCTGGGGGTTGGGTGAGGTGTGTTTATATAAATATATGAAAATATCTGTACCTTGCATCATGTGTGCCGAGGGGAATGCCAAATATTTGAAATTTATTGACTTATTTTTTTGTATTCGCTGTGGCACAAAGAATCCTTTTTCTAGTGTTGTTGCTATGTGGAAAAGTTCAGCAAAATTTGTGATTGCGGGCTTAAACGAAATCTCTTTTATAATAATCGGATTAACAGTGTAACTTTAAGGAATTTGATATTGTTAAAGAGAATATTATTGAAAATGAACCTTTTTATTGTATGGGCTTAAACTATTAAATACAACATTTGTTTTTAGCCCCAAATTTCATTTTCCTTCATAAGCTTCCCCATTATCCTGATTATAATTGTTTAAAGTTGCACAGTAATCAAATACGCAAACACTTAATTCTCACAATAACGAAAAATTTAATTGATTTTTTGCTTGCTTCCTGGCTCTCACTGTCCCAAAAATTAACGTATAATCTGATTAGTAAAGAGAAATACAAAACGAAAAACATGACGGTCATAATTAAAAGTTCATATCGCACTTTAGACCGAGCAGCACATTGTCCTTTGCAACATGATATTTATGACCAACAATTTTTAAAGTTTCCCTACCTAAAGGTTATTTACACCGAGAAAAGGGACACACTGAACAAGAAGTTATATGATGCAAAGGACATCAATGCAAAATGAAGAAAGGATATAAAATGCTTTATTTCTAAAAGTTTAAGCTGTCTCAGTTGGCGTAGTGATGGAGGGGGGTAAAGTGTATACAAATGTAAAGGATTGTACTACTGAAAAATTAGGGTCCAACAATAAAGTATGAAATGGTGTGAAATGTTTTGTATTTCTAAGGTTTAGGATTGTTATTCCATTTTATAGTAACCCATGGGAGAATTTATGTAATTCCTTTTTCCAATAACCGTAGGGGACCATTTTAAAGAAGATGTTAGACAACGTTTTTGTTAGGGAAATACACAAGGCTTTCTATTTCGTAATTTAAAAGATTGATGGGTTGAAGTTCATTATACTTAATTCAATTGATCGAAGTATTAGATGTCGAATTTCGTTTGATAACCTGTTGCCTAAATGCTAATTATTTTTAAACAGAATGAATTCTATTATTAGCGCTGATAAATTATTTAACATTTTAAGCATACGAGTAATATTTCTACAAATCGGCTGTGTTGTGTCAATATTATATGAAATGTGATGGGTATGATTAATATTTATTATTTCACAACACTCATACGCATTAGATACGTAAAAACGGGGTTATGAACCTAGTGCGTATGATATATTTTAACTGTTTATTCTTAGTTTACAGGAAAACTAAAGCTTAATATTGCATAGTAGTAGAAAGTATGTCAGTAATATGACTTAATATTTGCCACATCCTTGCAAAGAAATTTATTCACATTTGTACCGAGTCTATAGAATAAATATATTTTCCTTTATCTTCTTTCAAGTTTATACTTCTCGGAATTTTATTTCAAAATTGTATTCCAAAGAACACAAGTAGATATTAATTCAAGTACCTCAAAATTTCTAAATCATATATCATCTGTTCAATTTACGGGAATTTTATTAATGTGGGAATTTTATTACAAACTAAGCAAAACGCAATCACAATTTTGTTGTAGATACTTGAATTTTTGGATAGTAGGATTCATTTTTGATTTCAATAGATTTTTTTGTCATGACTCACTCTATGTTGTGGCTCATTCCATAAGGTTTGTTAGGGACTAAAGTTTCATATGAGATATATATGACCTTGAAATACCTATGATTTAAGTTCCTACACCTTAGCAAAAAGTGATACGAAATCATTTTGTTCAAGTTTGTCTCGATGACTGAAAAAATCACAATTAGATTTGGTAATGTAAAGAAATTTAAAAATGTTTTTTGGAGATCCTTCTGTCTCAGACAAAACTGCGGATATTACTTATAAATAAGTCCTTCAACAAGACGTACCATCCCACTACATCTCTCGAAGAGATGTCACCATTACTAAACGCCGACAGTGACAGACAGTCCTGTGTTCTTACTAGGAAGAGTGGTCGTCGGTGTTGCAATGATTGCAGTGCGCGGCTCTTGTCCTTAATAACGTGGGTTCATTCCCTGCACTGACCATCTTACACTTCTTTCGAATATTGGCCCCCTCGCTTGGGTTAGGATGGACTATTTAGTATATAGTGATACCACGGGCTAACGACATTAAGCGCTAGCCCCACCGGAGAACCATGTAGTTTACACCAAGAATTCTCTCTATTCCTTTCTAAGATAATTCTCCCAGATAGCAAAATAAGTAGGATACCAAACTAGACATGTTCCTGTCGTCTAATGCTGGTTAAAGAAGATGTTCAGTGGATTCTTCCTATTCCTCATCGTTACAGTTTCTACCGATAGTGTTCGGTGGATCATGGATTTCGTCCTACTCTCTGAATGCCATATTTTTCGTGCGCGTACACAACATGTGCCCCTCGTCCATCTCTCCTGCATCATCATATAGGAGCCTCCTGCTGGTTAGTGATGGTTCGTGATGCAGGGAGGATGTTTCGAGGGTTGGTCATCTTAATCAACATTACAGGCTCTACAGAAGTCATTTGTCTTGGCGGTTAGCCCGGCCACAAGTTTACCAATCATACAGTGTCCCATCTTGGGCATGGCTAGAGACAAAAGCATGGTTCATATTTCGTGGGTAATGGGGAATTACCCATCACGATTATCCATTTCCCTCAGGGAAGTTACCCACGGCGATGGGTAATGGGTTATCCAGGGTAACTCACCCCCATTTTTGATCGAAAACGTGAAAAAATAATAAGCAATTTCTATATCTCGGAAACGGAGCGTCCAATCGAAAATAACCAATTTTTGAAGGTTTCTAAGAGTTTTCCATAAAGTGGTCCAATTCGTCTGGAACATTTTTTTTTCAAAATATCGCTAAAATGAAAAAGTGGTTATAACTCGGAAAAAGTATGAAAATATTTCCCCATTACCCTGTGGGTAATTTGTAATCGAAATTGGTAATTCCCCATCGTCGTGGATAGCTACCCATTATTTTCCCCATTACCCTGAGGTAATGGGTAATCGTGATAGGTAATCGTAATGGGTAATTCCCCATTATTTTCCACAAACCCTGTGGGTACTGGGTAAGCGTTCATTTCGTTCATGATGTGTATGGGTTACACATTGGGAGGTTACACATTGGGACAAAAGATTCGGGAAACTCCTGCTATCCTCTAACGGCCAGATTTATCTTGCGCGGAGACTGTATGTGTCCCTCGTCCATCGCTCCTGCATCATCATATCCGAGCGTGCTTGTAGGAAATATCAATACGATCCTATTTCCATCGAACCTGTTAGGTAGTCCCTATGTGGTCAGCTCGTCCTCTCTGCAGATCATCTGCTGCAGTCCTGGACAGACATTTTGTCCAGAATTGCTGATTCCAGGGACGTGATGACCGCCTGACTATCAGAGAAGACATGAACCCCAATGACTGTTGGATTAATTTCCTACTAGTCAAAATTTTCGCCTGATATACGCTACAATGATCAGATAGTCTACGAGAAGGAGAAAGTCCTAGTTCACTTTAATAGCCACGTACTGTACCTGATCATTCATTACCGATCTATCCACGTGGCAATTCACATATTCCTGTATACCAGGAAGGAATTTCCCACTATGAGAGTGCGAAATTTCTGATCAAATAATGTTTTCGGTTTCGAGTAGTCGACAAATGCTGGAATCTTAGGGGCACTAGCAATATTTCATGGCCGATTCTGATCATGCAAAGTTGCCTGCTTATAATGTCCACCGGCGAGAAACATAGAGTGATATTCCCTTCACAAGCGGGAGTGGTGCGCAGAGCACCCGTAATACACATCACTATTATTCTTTGAACCCTACTAATTAGTGCGCAATAGGTGGATTTCTCAAGCGTCTACCACCACACGATAACCCCATACAGCATTATCGGTCTCACCACCCATGTGTAGATCCACTGAAGAATCCTTGTAGAAAGTTCCCATTTAAAGCCTAGAGCCCTCTTGCAGGCATGTAGATCTTTGCCTTTTTCACCATTTCCATTACTCTAGCTTAATTTCAGAACCATTCAACGTCATAGGTTGCACCATAGGTATTTATACCTTCGGGTAAAAACTATCGGCTCAGTCTTGGCCGATTTTACAAATTCTCCATTTTCACCTATCCATCTGTCCAAAGTGTGAATGCTACCTTGGAGAAGATCCCTTAGGGTACTGGAATATTTGCCTCATATAGCTATTGCATCCGCATGAAGAACAATATTTGTAACCGCATTTTCTCGAGTGACCAGTATTCCAATCCTTGGGGACAGGATGGTGACACTATCGATTAATTAACCATGAACAACTTTCTTTAAACCGTTCGGAATCAGTGTAGAACTGTAGGTCCCAATCAAAAGCGCACATGCCACTAATTGGGATAAGCCCTGCCTTGTCACTTTACGGGATGTAATGGGAATATGTATAGATGTATATTAATATCATATATATCGTGTGCAAGACCTTGGCATGCCAGCAGTTGCTTCATTGTAGTAACATTGCTGGTATAGTAGTTAGCTCTGACTACCTTTTTGTTCTACCTACCTCCATTTGGAGACACTATGGACTAATGCAACATGTTTATCCAATTATGACCGTTCGGAATCGGTGGTAAATTGTATGTCACGTGGATTAGATCTCAAAATACAAAACTATCCATACCCTACATAGGATGTAAAGGGAAATTTAATTCTATTTCATTTGTTTCAAAACATTGAAAAATTTCTACAATACATTGTTGCGTATGAGTGTTATAGATTAACAGAGGGGTACTACGTATGATTAACGTGAATTAATTGAATACCAGAGTGATCTCATAGATGGGAAGATGGTGTATTTTATTATATCGTGTTTTATAATTCGACATTAAAAAGCTTCTCTCATTATAACCATTCTTTATCGGTCGTAATTGGCCCGTCACGATCAGTAGGTCCCAAAATATAAAGCCCAACATTTCCTACATGGGTTGTAGAGGAAATCTTAACTCTTCTTCATTTGTTTCATAACATTGTTGAGTATAAGTGTTATAGATTAATAGAAGGGCAGTGCGTATGATTAACGTCAATTACTTAAACATGAGTGTGATCTCTTTCAAGGGGAAAAGGTGTGTTTTATCAACTTCCACACAAAACGAGAATTATTTAAATACAAGAGCAGTTTTATATTTCTTTTCGCTTTTTTTCATTGGCCCAATGCTTTGCGGTTAGTTTATTCTATAAACTGTGTTGCCTTATTTTTTTATAGTTTTTAATGTCCAAGCATCATTTGTTTCATGTTTGCACCGTCGGTGGTGCAATGGGTAGTGTGCGCGCCTCTTGTACAGGGGATTCTGGGTTCGATCCCTGCTCCAACCACCTTAAAATTTCTTTCGACGACGGTCACCTCGCTTAGTGACGGCGAGTATATAGCCATGAAAAAGCTTCTCAAAATATCGTTCGGAATCGGTGTAAAACTGTAGGTTCCAATCAGTGAGTGAAAACTGGAAAGCGCACAGCTCAGTGATTGTGAGAAGTTCTCCCCGGTCCCTTCCTGGGATGTAATGGGAAACCATTTTATTTTTTTCATGACATTTAAAAAGTCTATTACAAATTGGTGCGTATGAGTGTTAGAGATTAAAAGGAATTCAGTGCGTATGATTAACGTGCAGTACTTAAATAGCAGTTTGATCTTCTTGACGAAAAAAGGGGCTGTTTTATTACATTGTGTTTTATAATTCGACATTACTTATATATATGTAAAGCTTCTCTCATTATAACGATTATGTGGCGGCCGTACATTGTTTGTCACGATCGGTAGGTTTCAAAACAGAATGAATGTCCAACTTGGGATGTAATACGAAACTTCGTTGTTCTCATGTTAATGTATGCGAAGTTTATACTATAATCTCAAAAGTTCGGGGTTTAGGGGTTTGATGTAATAATTTAAGAATCCACACTTACTGGCATGACTTGTTTCGAAGTCCGCGACAAGTTCATTATTAGGTGTCCAACTATGTGCCTGATTTGATATCATCGGCAGATTATCAACCGTATCTGCATATATAAATTATCTTCATATTTTATAAATTTATTTATAATGTATGTATTTAGTAAATAAATAAATACATAAATTCTTCTGCGAAATTTACATATGCGTATTATTATCGATCGAAGTTCCCTAAATACCAACTTCCACACTAAAATCGAAATTATTCCAATACAAGAGAAGAAGGCGTTTTCCTTCATTTTTTTATTTCCTTGCATTTCATCGCAGAGGTGCGGTGGTTTCCGGTTAGTTTATTCTATAACACATAACATACTTTTTTGCATTTTCCTTCGAGTATACTTTTTAATGACCAAACTAATGCCAGTTTTTCATTTGTTTCATGTCTATAGTACTTTGGTGCGTATGAGTGTTATAGATTAATAAGTACTCAGTGCGTATGATTAACGTACATTACTTAATTACCACTGTCTTGTTCTCTACGAAAAAGGGATTTTTATTACATATTGTTATTTCTGTAACGTTTTAATATAAATTGTTCTATGAAAGTGAGCTCGATGGGTATCGTTTAAAAACATTATAATTAAAAAACTATAATTTGCCTTCTATGAATTAATCACATATCGAGGTACCACCGATTTTGAGATGACTGTGTCTTACCAGATGTTGTCGTTAAGTTTTAGCCAATTTAGTATAGTTATATTTTATATTGAACTCCGTAAAGCTGTTAATTCCCAAAGAACGATTTTCCTAAGCAATGGGGGAAATTTAGTTTACTAATACAGTTACCTGTTATTGAGCAGAAATTGGAGAGATGCTTGATTCTCTCTCAAGTGAATTGCGATTATAAACTATTTAAAGTCTATAAAAGTTCCCACGTGTTATTTGTTTGAATTTCTTTATTATAGTCATAAATTTCAATTTTATTACTAATAAAATTAAGACTTTAAATTCTTTCAAGTTAAAATGTAATAAAATTTTTCCACTTCTCAAAGTCTATATATGTGTGTGTGTCTCTCTCTCTCTCTCTGTCTCTGTTGTGTCTTTGACTTTGTATTTGCCTGTTTCTATTCTGTGTGAGACTTCATCTTCCCTCCACCTCCTGCAATAAAATTAAACTTTCCACACACGTTGTGTCGTCGTGGCTGACAAAGGAATTTACTTCCCCAACACAACACATCCTTATGACTGTGATTGGGCATATACAAAGGAAACCACATACATTGACATACATACGTGAATGTGTATAGCAAGGTAGACGTGCAGATCAATGAATGCATGTATATGTTGTTATTAAGTTAACCGACAAAAAAGGATTACTTTGATACCTAACCTAAAGACTAACACGCACACACACATATGTATAGGTATATGTACATTTACGTACGTATATCCTTTTGCATACGAGCATAAAGGAAATTGTCTTATTCTCCCATATCAAATTATTCAAAATATGATTGTAGTTTTTATTGCCTGAGTAATTTAATTTAATAAATGATAATTAACTAACAAATGTAATTTTACGCATGACTTCAATTTACACTTGCATGTAAATGATGTTACCGAGTAACTGAACTCTTGTGTTGTGCTGGCATCGCCTTCATGATTGTTGCCTTCTGATTGTTGAAGTGCAATAGATTCAATTTAGTGTTTTATATTTACCTTAAGTCTAAAACAACAAAGTTATATTGACACTTTCAATGAATTTTTTGTCAAATAAAAAAATGCCTTAAATAGAACAGGTATCTTTAAACCCAACAAAAAAAGGCAACAACCTTTAACACAATTCAATATTATCTTATACTCAATATTGATTTTAAAACTCATTGATTCCTTGATCAACAATTGGAGGAGAGTGAACTTTCAACGACAGGAATTCTCAATTGTTTTCAGTTCAAGGTCGGCCCCGTTGGAGCATTAAATAATATTTAGGCGTTTAATGTCATCATTTGACTGGCTTAAAATAAAGCCTGTGGAATCTCGCCTGAAGGAGTGGATATTTCAATAATAAAAAAATGGTTTCCCTTTACATCCCATGAATGGATTAGGGGGAACTTCTAACAAACCAGTATGCTGTGCGCGTTCTAGTTGTATACTCACTGCTTGGCACCTACAGTGTTACACCGGTTCCGAATGGTATTGTTTGAAAAGGTTTTTCTTGGCTAAATACTCGGTAGTGCCGCCGTCACTAAGCGAGAAGGGATATTTCAATAAAGCCACAGCTTATCTGATAGTCTTATGATGTTAAGGAAATACGAACACGGGTCTTCCTTTGATAAACTAATTCCAGAATTATAAAAATGAAAAATCTGAAGCGATTTTAAAATTGGCATATTTACATATGTAAATAGTACCAGTGCTAGGGTTAAGCTCAATTTATCAAACAGAAGAACAACAGTTAGACATGAAGACACACAACAGAAGTGAAACTGCATGTGTAATTCAAATTATTTGTTCAAATGGCAATGGCATGTGTGGCATGAAGCACGCATATATTACCACGTAAAATAAATAAATAAAAATATATGTTTGCAAGTAAATATGCTAATGTTTGCATTTAAATGAATGTAAGTTTAGCACTTGCAAACTTATGAATGTTTGGGGTGTGTTCCAAACATACATATGCTTCCTGCGGAATGTGGTTGGGAGAATATGTTACAGAGGGTTGTTCCAGCGTGCACATTCTGAAAAAAGCGGCGTCTGTAACTTTATGCAGGAACCATCTATATGTTTGGATCAACCGTATACGTGTTATCACGAATTGAAGATCTGCTGCTGTTTTCCCCAGTTTTCAATAAAAAAATTCATATTTGGGTTACAAAAACATACATACATGCTTAAAAATCTGTCTTTTTGTGTTGTTTGGGTGCAAATATAAAGTGTGTTTGGAGCTTGTCGCAAATATAATATACTTGTGTCCAACCACATTCTGTTTGCTATTCAATATTACATGTTTGAGACACAATGAGTATTATGTGTGTTTTTGCGACCCACATATATTTATGTTTGTGATACAAATACAGCTGTATTTGTTACAGTGTCTATGCTTTCTCGAGAGCAAGAGAATAAAAGAGGGACAACGGGAGTGAGTCTATCTTGTAAGTGTGTATCTGTATTTTTGCATTAGTTTCTCAGTCAGTGAGTCATAAATATTCCTGAATGTTCGTGTAAATTGCAGATGAAGTCAGTGTTTTTTATTTTGGCTGATGTATTGCGTTTTAGATTCATGTATTCAGTCATCAATGCTTCATCGGACAGAGGATATCAAAAGCGCTTGATCAGTGGAAAAAGAATAATCGAAGGCTCGAACGCTTAAATGGTTTGTGATGTAACCTTGGATTTTGTATATGTGTTTCATATATATGTATGTGTGCTACCAAAGTGAGAAAGGATTTTGAGGAAAGAAACTGGAAAGGGCAACAACGTGAAGCCGTTTGTCTGTCTGAGCCTTTCCTGAGAAAATAGGAACAGCGGACCATTTGTGAAATAAACGTATGGCTTGCATGAACTAGATTTGTATATTAATATATTCTTTGTGTACCAACGCATAGTGATAACCAACATATAGCTGAAACCTTCCGAAAACAAAAACGTGAGAGACAACAAAGAAAGGAGAAGCAAAAGAGCAGCAGATTCTCATTTCGTAAAAAAACAAATAATGCATTCAATGCACCTAAATGTAAAACAGGCCGTTTTAAATCTTTTAATTTGCTATATTAATTATTTATAAATGTGGATTTATATTGATAAAATTAATTATAATAAATAATACATACACATATATTGAAATCATAGACTAATTCGTTTCTAAACATTATTATGTTGGGGAGGAAATACGCATACGTTTCCACGTAAGGACATGCAGGTTTGGAGGGAAACACGCGAATGATTCCACGTAAGTGTATGGATGTTTGGGATGAAGAACGCATATGTTTCCACCTAAAAGCATATATGTTTGCCAGTAAACATGATACTGTTAATATTTAAATAGAAGTGTGTTTGGGACTTGCAAACATATGAATGTTTGAAGTGTGTTCCAAACATATACATGGTTACTGCAGAATATTTTCGGGAGAATATGTTACAGAGGCTAGTATTTCTCAGCGTGCATACGTGCAAGTATTGTTATCATGAATTGAAGATCTGCTGCGTTTTTGTTTTTCCACAGTTTTCAACAAAAAAAGCCATATTTGTTTCACAGAAACATATATTATGCCACATTAATGCTATCTAATATCATGCTAATACACTGTGTGTAATTTTTTAAGTCATGGCAAAATAACCATATACGGACACCACTACGTGATAAAAGACTAAAAAAAAAGACCCGTGTTTCCCAATTTTTCCCAAAGTCATGCACTTTTTTTTATGGGCCGCCAAAGATTTGGGGCCTCGGTATCATTTTCGTAAAAATGTGGTCATTTTCTCAGGCTCATATCTTGCAAACCGTTCAGAAATTGCGAACATATAAAATCAAAAAAACTTCACCTTCCAGATCAAAATCGCAAAAAACTTAAAAAAATTCGATTTTTTTACCTTTTTTCCCGTGTTCAGGTCCATAGGTAGCAAACCGTTCAAAATTCAAGGAAACAATCAACTACAAAAATTTACCTAAGATCTCAATACACAAATTTCTAGAACATATAAACTTCCTGGGAATTATTCTTAACACCGTTTTTTAATTTCATTTGTTTTTTATTTACGTCAATATTGAGATACTATGCTATCTATTACAAAAATATTAAAAAAAAGTATTCGTATTATGTTTATAATGTTGATGGCCCTGGACTTGCAAATCGCGCTCTCTTAAGTTGTGGATCCAAATCCTCGTCCGAATCTGCCTCTGATTCAGCAATTATGGTGTCCACAGGCACGTTGCTTCCAGACTGCCCTCCATCATCAGCTCTTTCTTCTTCAAATACTTCATTAACATCATACAGGGTGATCTTGTGACTCCACCAACATACCTCTGCAAGCAATGCGTCGAGGTTTTTGCCTTTGTACCGTTTTTCCATGGGCATTGTGGTTTGGTGAAACCGTTCTCCTTGCTCATCGGATTCGGTAGGGAGTTGTTTGATAAAATCGTCAAAATGAAAATGAAGAAAATGCAGCTTTAATGTCATCGATGCGCCGATTATCTCAAAATAATGCAGCATTTGTTTCACCCATTCTCGTGCTTCCGGTTCCGCATCTCGATCCCCTCCCAAGACTCTGGTGCATACACGCTGAAGGTAAATCCATGCCATTGAATGATTTTCATCAAGCGATGAATCAAAGTTGCTCTTGAATAGCTTTCTAATGTCAGGGCCATTAAGTACGCCTGTTAAATGAAAACAAAAAATAAAGACAGAAAAGAAAACATTAACATAGTGTAAATAGTACAATTAGGTGAACAAATATTCGTTTTAAATTTACTACAATACCTTTTTTAATTTTGTCATCGCAACGCTTTGGGAAAACGCTTTTCAAATAGTCGAATGCGTTTGGACAATTTACAACGGCCACTTCGATGAATTTTTTAACAACTCCCAATTTTATGTGGAGCGGTGGCAGCAAGATGTCTTGAGTATTGTCAATTAAAGGTACATTCTTCAGTCTATGTTGTTGTATTTGTTCATCCACACTTCCTCTTGGCCTCCACGAGTTACATTGGAATTGATTCAGAGGTGAGCGTGAATCCCAATTACAAAGAAAACAAAAGAATTTTGGGAAGCCGTCCTTATCGATGATCCCTTGCAAAATGTTGATGACCTTCAAATCACAGTAAATCTTAAATTTATTTTCGTAATATTTGATTTTTTCCATTATATCTTTCAATGTTTCATACCTTTCTTTCATGTTGATACCCATTGCTAGCGGAATGGAAGGTTTTCGGTTCGACACATGCAACAACACTGCTTTCAAGCTTGAAACAGAACCATCAATAAATAATCTCCACTCACTAGCGATGTAGTTCATTCCCATTTTTACCACCAAAGCTTTTATATCGTTGCAGTAAGCGAACGAATTGTCATCATTTAGAGTGTAGAGCATCTGAAATTCAGCTTGTCGTTTGCGGTACGCCGTAGAGTTAACATTAGCATGTGTGAGTTTTCTTTGCTTTAAAAAAGCTGTCAAAAATATTGCAAGTCGCTGCGATAATCCCAATATGGCCACAATGAAATCCATTTCCATTTGTGTTATTAGTTGTGGTCCATCTCTTCCCTGTTGGGGCTCATAATCGGTATCAAATGGATCTTCATAAGTAACACCACTTGCTGTACTCATTGCAGTAAATTCTGTAGTACGATCTGGAGTTGGCGGCCTTGGTGATACAAAATTTTCAGGTGCAAGCACTGGTAGTGTGGCTGTTGCAGTTGCTTTATAAATTTTGTTCTTCTCAGAATGTCGATTTAGACGACATGTGTAATTTATGCATGCATAGCAACTGGTTGCATCATGATCACCTGGGCGATTAATCCAGTTTACCCGCTTACAATACTTCATAGTACCTCTGCCTCCACTCAACCATGCCATGAGATTGTTATAACATTGGCGACACACTGTATTAGGTGTGTAATTTTCACCGGTCAAGTCCACTTCGTCGAAAAACAATGTATATTCTCTTTTGAATTCACTAGTTAAAAGATTATTTTCCTTCTGGAATCTTGTAGATGTTTTTTTTTCTGGTTTGATGACCGCAAACGTAGCAAAATAAATCAATATTTTCACACTGCATATTGAAATTGTCAGTTGCCAATGTGGTGTGCGAATTATACTGTAGCACTTTAACTTTTTTTACTTTCACTTTCACTTTATAACTTTCACCGCTGAGCTCTCGTTGACGTCGCGCTGTGTAATGCCTCGATGTGAGCGTCGTGTCGCTTTTATATTGTGTGCTGCGTCCCTTGTTGCGTGTGCTGAGCTTACTGCATTGCCTGTGCTGCTGCTGTCGGTGCATGATCGCGTGATACCTAAGCGCTACCTAAACGGTGTTAACACTTGGACAAACACATGGTTCTGGCCAGGCATATTTCATTTTTTGCTACCTATGGACCTGAACAGGAGAAAAAGGTAAAAAAAAATTAAATTAAAAAATTTTCGGCAAATTTTTCACTTTTGCGTGCTACCTAAACAGTGTTAAGAATCATCTCTAGGAAGTTTATATGTTCTAGAAATTTGTTTATTGAGATCTTAGGTAAATTTTTGTAGTTGATTGTTTCCTTCAATTTTGAACGGTTTGCTACCTATGGACCTGAACACGGGAAAAAAGGTAAAAAAAAATCGAATTTTTTTAAGTTGTTTGCGATTTTGATCTGGAAGGTGAAGTTTTTTTGATTTTATATGTTCGCAATTTTTGTTTTTTATGACAAGAGCTACAACTTTGCCTCAGAGAGTAAATCGAAATTCTGAACGGTTTGCAAGATATGAGCCTGAGAAAATGATCACATTTTTACGAAAATGATACCGAGGCCCCAAATCTTTGGCGGCCCATAAAAAAAAAGTGCATGACTTTGGGAAAAATTGGGAGACACGGGTCTTTTTGTTTTTAGTCTTTTATCACGTAGTGGTGTCCGTATATGGTTATTTTTTTTCGTGTTGCACTGTGATATTGACTAGTAAACACGATGTGTTTGGACACAAGCATACTATATTTGCGATAAGTTACAAACACGTTATATTTGCACCTGAAAGAATAAAAAAGCCAGATTTTCCAGCGTGATGTGTTTTTAACGTTTTCGTAGATGACAAGTTTTCCTGTTTTGTCTATTGTCTTTCTTTTTTGTGCTGATATAGCAAGGAAATCGTTGCCGTTCGTCTTGGACAGTGAGTGATTTCGTATCTATGTAAACAGTTGGAACTTTGGAGTGTATTAGTGTACGTAAACATAAATGTATGTTCGTTCGCTAATTTCGTACATAAGGGTTTACTTTTCGGCATGGTCTGTGTCTCGATTCCTTCGTTGCTATCGTTAATTACACGTTACACGTTGCTGTTCGTCTTGTACAATGAGCGTTTGCGAATGTCTGTAGACAGTTAATATATAGGAGTGCATTAGTGACAGTAGGGCTGGTTTTATTTAAGTGTGTTTGTTATTTTGCGTTAATAACTTTAATGGGTTTAGTATATTGTTGCTATGAATTGGTTTTTACACTTTTTGTATTTTCTTTTTTGAACAACCTCGCTCAAAATTTATCACCCTATGGGTAGTTTCCATACCTTTTGAAAAATTATGGCAACTGCCAGATTTGGCTTGATATTTGTGAAGAAAGCAGATACAGAATATTGCCGGCAAGACCCCAATTGTGTCTCAACTACGTAGTGAACCTCAACGACGCAGCACACGATTTTGCGTCGAAATTTAGCATGCACAACATGCAATTATAGAAGAACTGTGAACTATACTAAGGCTACGATGAGAAAAAGCCAGGATTTGGTTGCAAATTTGCAGTTGGCAATAGATTGCGACAAATGCATGCCCGGCGATTGGAGTATCAGTGTACTATGCCCCATATTTAAAAAAGGTGACCCGAGTCTCTGTGCCAACTACGGTGGAATAAGATTTTATCCATAGCATATAAGGTTCAATCAAGTTTAATGTGCGAAAGACTAACCCCTACTATCGCTGACCTGATTGGACCATACCAGTATGGCTTTAGGCCTGGCAAATCGAAAAAAAGGTTCCCATTACATTACATGAAGGAATTGGGGAGAGCTCTTCACATCACGTTAGCTGAGCGCTTTTTAATTTTATACTCACCTATTTGGACCTACAGTTTTTACACCGATTCCAAACGGCAAGTTTTTTCATGAATTTTTTTAAGGTGGTTAGAGCAGAGCACTAACAATTGCACCACCGGCGGCCAACTAACCAGATTTTCACGCTACGCCAAATCCCATAAGAGACCCACGAAAACAAGTCGACACCTATCAGCTATTTGTCGATTAGAAGGCGGCCTTCGATAGCTCGATACGTGAGAAACTCTACGAAGCAATGTCTGAGCTTGGTATTCCTGCAAAACTCAAACGCCTATGCAGGATGATCTTGACGAACACCAAATCCGCTGCGAAAGTTGGTAAGAATCTAACCGAACCTTTTGAAACTAAGCGAGGCCTCAGCAAGGCGACCCCCTATCGTGCGATCTCTTTAACATCTTAATGGATATCATTATAAGAAAAGCTGCAGTCAACATGAATAAACCCATCAGCAGCAAAAGTCACATGCTGCTCGCGTATGCTGAGGATGTAGATATCATTGGCTGTACAATGAGAGAATTTACTGCGGTGTTTTCAAGAATTGAGAAGGAGTCAGGAAAAGTGGGTCTGACGGTAAATGAGGACAAGACAAAATTTATGGTTTCAAAGACCATGGACTCCACGTGATTAGACCAAAGCCCGAACTTTGATAACCTATATAATTTCCAGGTGATGGACGAATTTATATACCTCGAATCTGACGTAAACAAAAACAACAACGTCCGACTTGAGATCAAGCGGATAATTGTGCATCTTACTCTCTCGAGTAACAAAAGTGCAGCTATACAAGATTCTCATAAAACGTTTCTTGCCTTATGGCGCAGAATTCGGGGTCTTAACGCAAGAGGACGAAACAGGAGTTTTCCAAAAAAAATGCTCCCAAAAATGTATGGCCCTATAGTGCACAACGGTGAGTATCAGCGTTGCATGAACCATGAGCTGTGTGAGCTTTATCCTGACATTGACATAGTTAAGCGGATCAAACTAATGAAAGGTATTCGAAGACGTACGCGAAAGGCATCGAAAAATAGGACGACCAAGACTTCACTTGAAAGACCTGGTGGAATATTGCCTGCGAGAACTTGGTGTTTCCAGCCGGAAGAGAAAAACTCGAGATCGAGCCGGTTGGAGATACATGTTATCCTCTTTATCCTCTTTTTATAAGGCCTTTGAAACTTCTGGGTTGTTTGAGGCCACCTAAGTAAGCAAGTAAGATAGGGCCCATTTTCATCTGAACTGATACATAAACTACCGAACATTCTGGGTCAGGGAGAATCCACATATCATTCACGAAGAGCCATTACTTCCACTCAAAGTCACTATATGGTGCACCATTTGACCCGAAAGTATAATCGGGCCTTATTTTTTTCAGGAAACTATGGGTATCAATGCTGAGTGACACAGAGCGAAATTGGAGGGGTTTAAACTGGAAGGTTTCCGGGTCGCCTAATGTTTCACTGGCAGTGGCTGTCAAGGTCGTGAGATTTGAGGGCATCAGACTTCCATCTTTGGAGTTTTGTCAAGCACCGGGTGCGACAAGAGTGAGAAACCATATCGTCCGAAATTCTTGCCTTAGTGATTGGAAATGGTGTATAAAGAGCACTAATGGCCATCAAATATGACGGCGCCCACATGACCGATTTCGTCTTTAATGATCAATGGATAAACTTAAGGGTCTAAGTAAAAATTAAAAAAGAAATTTATGATATTATGCCGTTGCGTTTTAAAGATATAGCAACACAATATCCGATGAAAGGTTTTGGACCACCACGTACTTTTGTGTAAATTTGTTGGTATTTTATGTTAAAGTTTTGTAACTTTGCTTTCTCTTTTTGTTCTTGTTGTACACTTTTTATACCTACACTTTTGGTATTTTTGCGTCTACTTTCAGTACTATTGTGTAAAATTTGTGTACCTTTGTGTACATGTCTCTGTACACTTTTCTTACCTTTGTGTACACTTTCTGTGGTTTTTGTGTGCATTTCATGTACTTTTGTCTAATATGACGTGATACCATCACTCTCTAGAAAAAGTTGTTAATCGGGATATGAATACCCTCCTACAAAAAGTTTCACTTCACAAATTCCAATTCCTTCGAAAGTTACGGATTTTTATCCTTCCTCTCACAAAGTTGGCCCCCACTGCGATGCAAGATCGTTGCTCAAAATCAAAATTCTTACTCAAGAATAAGGTTTCTTTTCTTCATCATAACCAATAAGATAAGATGATGTATTCTCGTTGATTCTTGACGACCAGATGAAAGTATGTTTGCCCTAGGATTTTTTGCACCTAAAACGGTACAAGTAGGGGATAGAGCATATGTGTCCATAGTCGAATTATGGAAGACGATATGGCCAACGATAATGTAGTTGGTGTCAATTCTCTAACTGATCCGATTTGACCCCTATGAGTCATCAAATTGGGTCACAAATTGGTCTTACTACAGGTCGAAAAGAGTAGGGCACGTGGGGAACACCAAAGGTCCTGTTTGATTCCTAATCTTAAATTTTAAAAAATGTAAGGTCGAATTTAAACGAGCTTACGGGGACAAACATTGAGCTGTGCGCTTTTTCATGACTAAATACTCGATAGTGTCGTCGTCACAAACGAGCTGACCGCCGTCGAAAGAAATGTTAGGTGGTCTGATCAGGGATCGAACCCACGTACTCATGTACAATAGCCGCGCACATCGCCGTCGGGAGCGAACATGTGTTTTAGGTAAATTGGAAAAAATTTAAAAAAACCATTTTTTGACCCCATTTGCGAGATAGCTATTATTAGGTCACATATAACGAAATTAATCAAAAAAATTTAATTGCTTGGGCCGAAAATGTATGGTCCTCAAAGGGTTAAGCGAAGGTTCGGAAGACTGCCATATCCTCTTTCTGACTTTGCTCCTAATGAAATGTACGTCGTGCACACACGCGCTTAGTATGTGATTAATAAAGTCGATGATGAGTATACTGGTGTATTTTGTATTATTGATTTCTTAAAGATCTTAAAGAGATCGCACGATGTCCTATTTCCTTGCTTGAAAATTTAGAAGATATTAAGGAGTTTTTTCGTTGACATAATTTGCTGCGTGTTTACTGTAGCATTAATTACGATTAATAATGAAACATTGAGTGAAACCGTGTTTGATATTAAATAACTCGGTGAGGGGTTAATAGTATTTAATGGCGACATTTCTTTGAAGAAAACTGTTCTTTTCCAATCAAACAATTTTTACTCATCACCCTTATTTGCTGAAACTTAATCAAATTTTCAGAACAATAATAAAACCGTATGCGAGATTTGATAAACATTTGTGGTAGATCTAGCAGCTTGTGGCAATTTATGCCGTGTCTAGTTTGCTGCGATAGTTCTTAGTAATTTACTGATTAGGAAGTTGAAGAGATCGCAAAATTATCTGTCCCCTTGCCTTTGGTTCTAAAATAAAATTCTAGTCTAGTTTCCTGAGGTATTTCTTTTTGTTACGATATATTCATTTAGAAGTTGAAGAGATCGCAAAATTGACTGTCATCCCTTTTTTGTGTTAAAAAAATAAATGGTTTCCTATTACATCCCATGCAGGAATCGGGGAGAGCTTCTCACTACCAGTGAGCTGTGCGCTTTCTAGTTTATACTCCTTGATTGGGACCTACAGTTGTACACCGGTTCCGAACGGTATTTTTGAAAAGCATTTTCATGGCTAAATACTCGATAGTGTCGCCGTCATAAAGCGAGGTGACCGCCGTCGAAAAAATTTTTAAGGTGGTCGGAGCAGGGATCGAACCCCGGATCTCACGTACAAGAGGCGCGCACACTACCCATTGCACCACCAACGGCCAGTGGGTTGGAGTACTAAATATTTCTGTGGACGATCTGCTACGCCTCGATAAAATATATGTGATGTGGTAGTTCGAGCAGCGGTTTGATTACGAAATATTCATTAAGAAGTTAAAGAGATCGCAAAATTGTCTGTCACATTGGCGTTGTTTTGAGTATATAATATTTCGCCAAAAATAATAAGGTGGTTTTCATTATGAAGTTGCAAGAGCTGCCAAATTATCGTGCATTTTGTGTTGCATAAAATTGTTGGCACTGAACTAATTTTTCCAGAGAATTGCACACATCACTACTGTATGTCTAATAACTAGTAAATCAATTTAAAGGATTCGTTTTAAATTCCTTTAGAGTTTTATAAAAAATGTGTATCAATTTGTTTAACTTCCTATTTAAGAGAAACTCTATTTGGGAAGTCCTGTGTTTCTAGAAAAGCGGGCTGCTATTGTGAACTTACCTCCAGATACATACATTGTTCTTGCAACCATTCCCCTGTATACGTATGCGATAATATTTGGCGCGTTTTTTGTTCATTGCTACAACCCCCACAACCTAAACTGAAACAAGTATTATTAATTTATCTCTCTCTCTCTCTCTGCATCTCTCTGTGTATTACTCTCATTTGCGTGCGCTCTCTTTTGAACAAACTGTTCCCAGTTGGGAACACTAGATGAATTTTATTACCTTAATGTTTTTTTACCTTTACATTCAATTCTTAACAATGGGAAATACATATAAGAAATTAATACCTTTGACCTGTGGCAGAGACAAGTGTTTATTATGTTTGATAGAAAGTGTGACAAATGACTAGATAAGGGGAGAAAATATGAAATTACATCAAACAATTTCCCATAAATGCAGAGACTTTATGTACACTGTTCGGCAAATAGTTTGTTGTGTATAAGACATGATGCGTATGATTAATTTAAATTAGTTTAATTTCAGTTTTCATTTCAGAGATCATACGCCATCAAAAGATAAATTGCTACCTGATACGTAAGTATGATAGAAATTAACATATTTTTACAGCTGAAAAATGAAACAAAAACTGAGTGTAATATTGAAGCAAGGAACTAAGAAAATTTTCAAAAACGCTACAATGCAACAAGCTGTTATATATAAAATGTGTAGGATGCGTATTCGTGTAATGGGAAAACATGTTCTTAGGATGCGTATGAGTAATTTGTAGTACTTGAAATTATTCATGCGCCATTCACAAGTAATTAGCTACAATTTACAAGGTGCGTATGACGCACATAATCTTGCAATAATAGAAATATTAAAAATTATAAACATAATGAATAAGAGAACCTCGCCTCAACTCATTCATGCGATGCAACAGGAAACTAAGTAAGAACATAATGAGTACATATTTAGAATAAGATGCTGCCATATAATTTCAAGCAAAAATGAGGAATGTGCTATGCTGAAATAAATTATAACGTATGAGAAATTGTGAGTATGATTAATTTTAAATTAGTTTAAATAATCATACGCCTTCAGCAGACAAAGTACTAGCGTGGAGATTACCATATAACATTTTATTATAATGAGAAATCGGAGGGTTTAAATCGGAGATAATAAGGTTCAAAGATTTAAATTATATCATACGAAATGATGAGTATGATTAATTATTAATAATTTAAAATTAATCATAACTCATCAGAAGTTAAAAGGTTTGGCTTTATAGGTAGCGCAATATAGATATAAACTTTTAATAATATCGGTAAGAGAATTAAAAAAACACGTAGCATAAAAGTTGTATTTAGTAGCAGGGTGGTGTATTGTAAAACTAATTTCAAATTTTACATACGAGGTATGATGAGTATGATTAATATTATTTAATTTTGACTAATAATATGGTGCGTATGAGATATATAAGACTCAGAATGAAGGAAATATGTCTGACCTAAATATTATTCAGCGCACAGCATTTGTAGCATTTCATATTCGTAGCTCAATTAACATGGTGAACCGATTGTACGATAATTTGTCGCATTGTCTGAGGGTATTAGAATAAATACGTAGTAATTTATTTTGTATGGGTTGTATGATGGGCATGATTATTATTATTGAATTTATCATAATCATACGCCATCAGCAGAGTTAATGTACGACAACTACGGGTTGAATTCTATGTTTCGGGATTAGAGAACAAAAACAAATGGAAATCATTGAAAATCACTTTATTGTTTTTCAAAATATTCCCCATGAAGATTTATACACTTTTGCATGCGTTTGAAGCAATTGTCGAAACACTTTTGCCACTCTGATTGAGTATATCCAAAACATGCATTCTGAATGCAGCAACCGCTCCTTCGGGTGTCGAAAAACGTTGACCTCTCAGTTTGTTTTTTACGTACGGGAATAAAAAGAAGTCATTCGGTACCAAGTTAGGACTATACGGCGGATGACCCATCAAATCGATGTTTTGGGTGCTCAAAAATGCAGTTGTTTCAGTGGATGCGTGGTGTAGAGTGATCTGTCTTCGGCGGTTGGTTTTCCTGATTTGTTGGAAGACAACTGGCAAATAAATGGTCTTGTACCACTCAGAATTCACTGTTCTGCGTTGTTCTAGTGGTACGGTTGCGACATGTCCGGTTTTTCCGAAAAAACAAGCGACCATTTTTTGGATTTGTTGGATTTGGCTCATCTTGAAACACCCATACAATTGACTGCTGTTTACTTTCAGGCTCATACGTGTAAACCCAGGATTCATCACCTGTCATGATATCATAGACGTGTTTCGAAGCACCGCGATCCTATTTTTGGAGCATTTCTTTCGACCAATCGATACGAGCCTTTTTTTGAGCGATTGACAAATTGTGTGGGATCCAACGCGAACAAATTTGTTTGACAGTCAAATGTTTATGCAATATTGAATGTATGCTGGTCCCACTAATGCCTAAGGTTGTGTCAATTTCACGATAGGTCACATGACGATCTTGCAAAATCAGTGCTCGAACAGCATCAATGGTTTTCGGAACAACAGCTGATTTTGGACGATCTTCACGAAATTCGTCTTGGAGTGAACTACGACCACGATTGAATTCACCATACCATCGATAAACACTGGTCCTTGATGGAGCTTCATCGCCAAAAATTGAATTAAGTTCATCCATGCACTGTTGCTGAGTTAACGTCGAAAGTTGTAAAAAATAATCGCACAAAAATGTTCACAATTTTATTCCATTTTTGGGCCGAGATGAATCCCTTAAGTTACTGTAAACAACACAAATAGCGCTCGTATGGCAAAACGTTCTGAGTACGCATAACCTCAGCAATGTCCAACTTTACGATAGAGCTGTCAGTTGCCAGATTGCAACACTAGGGTTGCCAAATCCCGAAACATAAAATTCAACCCTCGTATAAGGCCCGGAATGTATCAAATGATATATATGTCATGATCATTTGCGGCCAGCATGTGATATTTAAAACAGATTATGATGAACATTGGTCATGTAGCGTTTCTTATTATGTCGCTTTATCTGAGGGAATTCCAAAAAAGCAAAAGCATTATGGGTATACCTAATAGCGAGATGGTTAACTGTAAACCTAGTTCAAAACATATCAGCAAATGTTATAAAAGATGAATTATGAGCATGACAAATATTATTTAATTTGTTTTAAATATACTCCATCTGGAGCTTTAATATGGAAGGTAGGGTAGTTATCAGAAATAAGAAAAAATCAAACCGAAATAATCCAATTGCTATAATAGTGATAAAGTGAGTACAATTAATATTATTTGATTTATATTAATCATACGCCATTAGAATAATTAGTATCCGACTAACAATAGATACAAGACTGTAAATGAATTAAATGTCGAGACGAAAAAATCAAACTGAACTAATTCAATTGCTATAATAGATATAATTAATATTACTGAATTTATATTAATCATACACCATTAGACAAAATAACATGCAGCTTCAAATAGATATAAGACTTTAAATGAATCAAATCTCAAGTTCATACGCAAGCAGCATTTGACCTTTAAATCTTATTATTTCGGAACACTTTTCGTGACTCAATTAAGATATTGAGCAGAGCGGATGATAATCTGTCACCTTATTGGAGGGAATTAGAAAAAAAAAAGTCTTCGAATTATGGGTCTGTATATATAGTAGCAAGTGGCCGTCGGTGGTGTGCGCGCCTCTTGTACTTGAGATCCTCGATTCGATCCCTGCTCTGACCACCTTACAATTTCTTTCGACGGCGGTCACCTCGCATAGTGACGGCGACACTATCGAGTATTTAGCCATGAAAATGCTTCTCAAAAATACCGTTCGGAACCGGTGTAAAACTGTAGGTCCCAATCAGTGAGTTAGTGAGAAAGCGCACAGCTCACTGGTTGTGAGAAGCTCTCCCCGATTCCTTCATGGGATGTAATGGGAAACCATTTGTTTTTTATTTATATACAGTAGCAAGGTGATTAATTGTGCAACCATTTCAAATAGTTTCAGACAGAACCAAATGTGTTATAGAAGGTATTGAGCATATAATTAATATTATTTCATTTATCTTAATTATACGCCATCAAGAGATTTAATATGGAACGTATGACAGTTAGAAGAAAGAGAAAAAACGAAGTAATCCAACTGCTATAATAGAGATATAATTTAATTTATTTAATCATACGCCCTAAACAGCTTACGACAGAAATAAGATTTTAAATGAATCAAATCTCGAGTTAATATGCAAGCAGTTTATTATTACTGAACACTTTTCATGTAGCGTTTTTTGTTTTTAGCTTTCTTAAGATGTTGAACAGATCGCACTATAATCTGTCGCTTTATCAAAGGGAATTAGGATAAAGCTCTTAGGTGGTGTATATTTAATATATAGGTGTGTATATTTAATACGAAGATGGATAATTATGAAACCAGTTTAAGTAATTTAAGGCAGTCACAAGTGTTTTATAGGAGGTGTTTATTATGAGTGGGATTAATATTATTTAATTCACATAAATCATACCCCATCAGAAGAATTAATGTGGCATTTTATAACAGTTATAATAAAGAAGGGAAAAACAAAACTGACTAGTTCAATTGTAATAATAGAGATATGATGAATATGAATAATAGTATAGAATTCATATTAAGCATACGCCATTAGAATAATTAATATATAGCTAACGACAGATATACGACTTTAAAAGAATCAAATGTCTAGATCGGTGACGAGATTATTTGACCTTTAACTCATATTATTGCTGAACACTGTTCATGTAGCGTTTCTTGTATTTAGCTCAATTATTATTATCGGACGATAATCTGTCGTCTTATCTGGGGGATTTAGAATAAAACACTTGGTATTATAGGTTTGTATATTTCACAGCAAGGTAGTTAATTTTGAAATCATTTCAAATATTTCCAGACATATAAAAATATTTTATATTAGATATTATGAGTATGATTAATATTATTTAATTTATATTAATTCTCCTGATGGCGTATAATTAAAATAAATTAAATAATATTAATCAAACTCATAATACCTAATACAAAAAATATTTGTATATATCTGGAAATACTTCCAGTTCTAAGAACGAAGAAAAAACTATGTAATCCAATTGTTATAATACGGATATGAAGAGTATACAAAATAATATTGAATTCATATTGATCATACGTCATTACAATAATTAATATACAGCTTACGACAGATGTAAGACTTTAAATGAATCAAATGTCAAGGTTCTGAGGCGAGCAGCATTTGACCTTTATTATTGAACAGTTTTCATGTAGCGTTTCATGTTTGTAGCTCAATTAAGATGTTGAACACATCGCACGGTAATGTGTCGCCTTCTCGGCAGTAATTAGAAAAAAACTCTTAGAATGGTAGGTTTGTATATTTGATAGCAAGGCAGTTAATTGAAAAACTATTGTAAATCATTTTAGGCAGTTGCAAATATTATGTAGGCGTTATTATGAGTATGATTAATATTATTTAATTCATACAAATCATACGCTGTCAGAGGAATTAATATGAAACTTATGACAGTTATATGAAAGAAGAAAAAGACAAAACTTAGTAATCTAATTATTATAATAGAGATATCAAGGGTATGATAAATATTATTTAATGTACCTTAATCATTCGCCATCAGAGGAATTAAAATGCAAGGTACGACAGATATGAGGCTTTAAATGAATCAAATGTCAAGTTCAAAGGCGAGAAACATTTGACATTTAAAACGTATTATTGCTGAACAATTTTCATGTAGTGTTTCTTGGATTTAGCTCAATTAGGGAATTAGAGGTGGGAATCAGAGAAAAATCTTAGTATTATAATTATGTATATTTAATAACAGGGTGGATAATTGAGAAACCATTTTAACTCTTTTCATACAGATGCAAATGTTTTGTAGGAGGTATTGTGAGTATGAATAATAGTAATCATACGCTATCAGAAGAATTTTTGTGAAACTTATAACAGTAGAAATAAGAAAAAAAATCTAAACAAAGCATGCCAATTGCTATAATAGTGATATGGTGAGTATAATTGATATTATTTAATTTATATTAATCATTCGCCATCAGAAGAATAATATGCAGCGTGCGACAGATACTCGACTTTAAATGTATCGAATGATATGCGTGTCATGTTCATATGCGAGCAGCGTTTGGCTATTAAAATGGATTATGCTGAAGGATTTACATGTAGCATTTCTGTCAATCTGTCACTTTATCGGAGGAAATTGGAAAAAACTCTTAGTATTGCAGGTGTGTATATTTGATAGCAATGTGTTTAATTATAAAGCTATTTTAAATAATTTTCCAGAGTTGCAAATGTGATTTATGTGAGTATGATTAATATTATTTAATTTATCTAAATCATACGCTATCAGAATAACTGATATGTATCTTCTGACAATTATAAGTAAGAATAATAAACAAAACTAAGTAATCCAATTGATATAATAGAGATATGATGAGTATGATGAGTATGATTAATATTATTTAATTTATCTTAATCATGCCGTACGGCAGATATAAGACTATGAATGCACTAAACGATATGTGTGTCATTTGCATATGCGAGAAGCATTTGACTTTTAAAACGGATTATGCTGGGGAATTTCCATTTCATCTTAGTATTGTAGGTGTGTATATTTGATAGCAATGTGTTTAATTATAAAGCTATTTTATATAACTTTCGACAGTTGCAAATGCTATTTAAGAGATATAATGCGTATGATTAATATTATTTAATTTGCCCAAATCATACGCTAACAGAAGAATTATTGTGGAACTTGTGACAGTTGTACGAGAGAAGATAAAACAAAACTAAGTAATCCAATTGTTATAATAGAGATATGATGAGTATGATTAATATTATTTAATTTATCTTAATTATTCGCCATCACAAAAGTTAATATGCAGGATGCGGCAGATATAAGACATTCAATGTATCAAATGTTATTAGTGTCATGTCGCAGCATTTGACCTTTAAATTCGATTATGCTGAACAGTGTTTATGTAGCCTTTCCTATTTTTAACTCAATTAAAATAGCGAACATATCACACTATAATATGTCGGATTATATGAGGGAATTAGAAGAAAGAATAATTGGTATATTTAATACCAAGTTGATGAATTGTAAAACAATTTCAAATAATTTCAGTCTGTTACGTATATATATATAGGGCTATGCTGATTTACAATATAATTATAATGAGTATGATTGATATTATTTAATTTATCTTAATCATACGTCATCAGAAGAGAACTAATGCAAAGCGTATGAGAGATATAATAATTTTAATGACAGAAATGATATATGTGTTATATTGCGAGCAGCATTTGATTTCCAATGCCCATTTTACTCAATAGCATCATAAATATTCTCGACTTCATATGATTTCTATACAGTTCTCAATCCCATTTTCGTTATCACTTCCGCGTGTTACAATAGGATTTTATGACATAGTTTTATGTATTTAGTGCTTCCTATCAATTCGGAAAACATCTGTATACATTTGCATCAAAATACAAATACAAATTACAAAAAGGCTCAAAGGGATATTCTGTCAATACTAAATTGTAGTGCCAATGAAAATAAACGAAATCAATATTAAATCATCCTCCGTATTCGAAATATGATGACACTGAAACCATAATCCCTTTTGTATTTGAATTACGTGCAAATGTGCTATTTTACGTAACTCGTGCGTGAGGCATTCGTTTTTATGGTGGTCCAGCGATGGCAATGGCTATTTCGCCCCGTTAGGATGAGGTTATGTGGCAGTGGGAATGGCAGTTAAGCCAGCCGACTACCGTCAGCCTGATAAATGAATGGTGAGTATTTGTAACCAAAAGTGGGTAATTAAGAAGACAATATTGCAAACATCATTATGCGCTTCCAGCGAATTAAAAGTACATCAATGACAATGAAGTGATAATTATTGTATTCACATTACAAATGTATTCGCCAGAAATGCCTCATCGAATAATTTATACATTAAATGTGTGTGGCAATGAACGACGTCGCATTAATAGATACGTAATTAGTTCTGAAAAATTAGGTTAATTATATGAAGAATTTGGCGGATTTTTTTTTCATTTAGTAACATTTAAAGAAAAAAAAATAAAATGGTTTCGCGTTACATCCCATGAAGGGATTAGGAAGGATAACAGAAACAGTTATTTCAGTAAATTTCAAGGTTGCCTAGGATTTTGAAATAAAATGTCACTTATACGTACAGGTGAACTAAGAATATCTATTGGACGTATAATCGTTATTAATTAACCGTATAATTGATATTTATTAATTACTTGATATTAATTATACAATTGATATCAATTACGATATCTTTGTATAACAATCAAAATACAATTAGGAGAAGGAATAGCTGATATTATAATAGTATAGGTTACTTGTATGTAGAAGCAGAGTACTCGATTTAATTGGTATGTAAAGTATAAGAGACTAAGTGGACATTTTTCAATCTGTCTTAATTTTAAGTTCAGACTTCGATATTGATTTACCGTCAGAACTCAAATTGGTAAAGCCATAAGTCATTAACTCAAAGTATCTTGCAGCTCAGACTAAGATAACATTATAAAGTGTGTCTCAGTAATATTGCACTTTTTAAATTTAATGCCACCTTTTTTTTGTGCAAGTGGCAACTCTGCAATTTGGTAGCTGTTACATATAATTATTCCTATTATTAAAAATTGACCGCTTTACGGAAGAGCAACGCGTTATAATTGTGAAAACTAATTTCAAAAATTTCGAAAGTTGCGCTGAAACCGCTCGCAAACTTTGAAGAATTTTCAGTCGTGAAAGTGCACCTAATGTGGCAACCGCGCGAAGAGTGGTCAAAAAATTGTAAGAAACTAAATCGGTTATGGACAGTAAGACACCTGTGCGCAACGTATCGGTCGGTCTCTTGAAAACATTGCTGCTGTAAACGAGGGTGTCGCCGATACCCCGAAAACATCAATTCGGCATCGTTCTCAATAACTTCATATTTCACGAAGCACTATCCAGCGAATTTTGACAAAATACCTCCACCTTCATGCGTACAAAATTCAGCTAACTCACGAGCTCAAACCAGCTGATCAAGGAAACCGTCGGCAATTTGTTCACTGGCTAATGAAGCAAAGAGAAGCCAATGCCAATTTTGAAAAAAAATCATCTTCTCCGATGAATTGCATTTTCATCTGAATGGCTTCGTGAATACACAAAATTGTCGAATTGGGGGCTCAGAAAAACAATCCATGAGCAACTAATGCAGTCACAACGAGCACCTGCCTAGTGCGGAGTTTGGTCAGGCGGTGGGATTGGGCCTTACTTTTTTGAAGATGGGGCCGAAAATACAGTGACTGTGAACGGCATTCGCTACAGGAACATGATAACGGAGTTCTTGTGGCCTCAACTGGACGGAATGGATCTGGTCGACAGGTGGTTTCAGAAAGACGGCACCTTCTGTCACACCGCGCATGAAACAATCGATTTGTTGCAGCAACGATTTCCGGAACAAATTATCTCAAAAAATTCTGATATCAATTGGCCACCAAGATGATGTGATTTAACGCCGAACGATTTCTTTTTCTGGGGTTTTGTGAAATCTCGGGTTTATGCCAATAAACCAGAAAGAATTCCTGAGCTCAAATTCGAGATCCAACGCGTCATCGATGAGATACATCTACATCTCTGTGAAAAAGTCATGAAAAGAGTAATGGCCTGTTATCAGAGCCGCAGGGACCATTTGATGGATATTTTATTTCATACTTGGTCGGAACATGTCTTCTTTATAATCCAGTAAAAAAATCAGAGCTTTTTCAAAAAAAACGTGTTTTTATTTTAAAATTAAAAAGTGCATTCTTACTGGGACACCCTTTATATGAAAATGACAATTTTTAACATACAAAGTGATCTTTAAGATCTATTTAGGGTGGCTATATACGTTCAGACTGTATTATTATGTTCACAAAAGTTGTTCAGCTTTAGCATGGCTATAATTGTGTCAAATATTGTGAGAGAATAATTTGGAGACCCTTGAAGTTGTGCTGAAAAAAGTGCAGGAAAATCTGAGAATTGGTAAAAATAGATTTTATTTTCAAAAATTCGATGTTCTACAGACATTTCATGGGTATCGATCAACTCAGTAAACTGGTCTCTAACGAATACAATTTACTAGAACGATGATTGGTTTTGGAACGCAGTTCTTATCGCACGTTGCGGCATGGGAGCTAAATGAAAAAAAATTAAACAACTTTTTTTTTTAACAAGTCATGGAAAATTTCATGAAAAGAGTATCAGCAGAGTGTCTTCAGAGCCGTGGGGATCATTTAACGGATGTTTTATTAATTTTTTACGATTGTTTTGTCCCATACTTAATCGTAACATGTATTCTTTACAATCCAATAAAAAATCACAACTATCTCAAAAGATACGTGTTTTTGTATTAAAATTAAAAAGTGCATACTTACTGAGACACCGTTTATATGACTCCTAAAGCTTAACCCCGGTGTAAATCAGTCAGCAGTTATTCACCAGACTATAAAGACATTTACAATTCATTCATTTTTCTTTGTATTTATAATCACTGCGTGCACACATCCTTAAAAAAGGAAGATACAAATGACGAAAAGAAAACTCACGTTTCGTACACCCTTACGAGTTTTACTCTGAAATCTATAAACTTATATCATTTACTGTAAAATATAATAGGAAATTGGAAGGAATTTATAGCAGTTTCTCTCGATTTCCAATGGATTGCCCTCCCACTGCTATCGTAGTGTCATTAAGTAGTAGGTGGTAGCTTAAACGCCTGTGACTAACATGTGAGGACACATAACAGGCAAAAATTGAGTTACACATGTTTAAAATTGTTTCACGAAACTTCCATTATAAATGAAGAAAGCAAAAACGTGATAAATTGCACAAAGCACCGATGAGATGATGAAGTCACGCAAAAAGGTGCATGGCATTTAAGGTGTACAGTGGAGAAGTTTTGGTAAATATTTTGGGAAATTGTAATACAATTGAATTTAAATATTAATGCTGCCGTTTATCGCGTGTGATTAACATATATTTATATATATATTCCAGTAGTTCCTAAGAGGAGGAGGATTAATAGAATTTAAAAATTTTAACTAAATTCGACATTTATGGTTTAAAATTCCCTTGAGCAGCAAACAATCAAGGTCGAAAAACAGACTGAAGCTTGATTATTGAATTCGCAAGGGAAGTTTTGAATTTAATAGTTTATATTACTAATACGACCAATAATTTTTGTTATAAAAAATGTTAGGATACGTATGAGTATTGTTATAATGCAATTTAAGTTAATTATACGCAGCATACACATATGTAAGTGATATTAGTATTTTAAACTACGTTAATTCTTACAAATCCGATTGCAAATTTTTAATGATTTATAGAATAAAAAGTTCGGTGGTTCTGATATATGTACAATTAAATTACGTGAATTCCAACGACGATAAGTATAAATTCCTATATTTTTTAAAAATTAATATTAATTATACGCCTCACATTAATGCCATCTGATGTGTGACGGAAAAATTAGGGTTGCGTATAATTATTATACAGGGTGGTTCAGTCACGACTGGACAAATTTCACCAGCGCATTCCTTGGCTCATTTCGTGAAAATCTGTCCATTTTCGACCATTCCCGAAAATGCAAGGGGCGAAATGGCAGCGATTTGAAAATATTGGGATTATTCGTCGGAGGATTCTAGAGTGAAATTGCTAAGTTCTGAACCAGTTATTTGTATGTTTTTGGGGTTGTTGGAAGGCCTTTAAGAGACCTTTCAGTATCATTAAAAAAAAATTAAAAAACTGAAATCGCCGAGATACGGAGCTTTCAAAAAAACAAAAAATTTTTAGGTAATTTTGGAAAGGTAAGAGGTAGGGCTATCTTGTAAGAGTTGTTATCTGCCATCTGAATGAGAAAATTGAGGTTATGTGTACGTTCTTGTCTTTTTTCCAAAGTTATTTTTGAAAGCTCCGTATCTCGGAACACGCTGGGGAAATTTGTCCAGTCATGACTGAACCATCCTCTATATTATGTTGCAATTCATTATAAACAGCTTATATAAGATAATTTCTTTTACAACATAAAAACTTGTTAAATCAAATTAGAAATCGGAGAAAATTAACATCAAAAGTATGTTGTGGCTTGCGATGAATATTTCAAGAGCGAATTAAACTTCTCTGGGATTTAAATAATCAACCCCGATAACACTATGCAACATGACTTTTCAACCAGAAATGCCAACCCAATTTTTGGACGTAGTTTAGCAGCCTTATTTAAAAAAAAACAACTACAAAAATTTTTGAATATACAGTTTTTTAAATTCTTTTTTTAAATTTCTTGTTTTTCAAAATGGTACTCTCATTTTAATTGATTTTTCTAGGGATTCCCTTCATCGATTTTCTGGAAATTTATCTTAAAAAAAATATCCATGAAAATGCCTTTGAAGTAAGTGAAAATATTTCAAATCAGAATACTTGGTTGAGTACTTATTGAATTTAACATTTCAGATTTTGCATTTTTTTTGCAAAAAGTCAAATATATTTCATTTTTATTTTATCATAAAAAATAAAAAAATAGATATTTTTTTATTTTCCTATATATTGCACTGGACTGTTCTTCAAAAATTAAGATACATACCAAATAAATCCATACAGAAATATAAGAGTTATAGCCATTTTAGTAGATTAATCCAAAATATTATTGCTTGAAATATTAGAAATTCGTTTAAAATCGGGGAAATAAAATTCCAGCCATACAGTATCAGCCATCATTGTCCAATGTAAGCATTTTAATGTGTAAAGAAGAATTAAAAAAGTGTTTTTGGTTTTTATGGGCATTTTTTTAAGATAAACTTTTAGAAAAACGATGAAGTGAATCCTTATATAATTCAATTAAAATGAAGGTACCACTTTGAAAAACAAAAAATTTTTAAAAGCAAATTAAAAAAAAAACTGTACCATTCAAAAAATTTTTTGTTGTTTTTTTTAATAAGGCTGCTAAACTACGTCAAAAAATTGGATTGTCATTTCTAGTTCATCAACTTTTTTTTCATTTTGTTGCATAGTGTAATCAGCCTCATGTTTGATTATTTAGTTCGCAACGGGGAAATTCGAATTTAATAATTTATATTACTAATCATTGTTTTTACTATAAATATGATGAAACGTATGAGTAGTCTAATAATTAAATTTAAATTTATCATACACAACTAAACGTATTAGTGATATTATACATTTAACTACCTTAATTCTTAAAAATCAGATTGGAACTTTTTAATAATTTACAGGATTAATTAATTTGCGGTTAGTATAAATTATTATATTATTTAAAAATTAATGTTAATTATACGCGTTACATTAGTGTCAGCTGATATTCAATCTAAATATGAGGGTGGGGAATAAGTATTATATATTATATTTAAAAACATTGTGAGCAAGACATTATTGAGACTATTTCTTTAATGGCTGAGGAAACTTTAAATCGACTCAAATATGTACGAGTATTCATTCACAACAGAACTACGTCTTGGATTATGATGAAGATTTCACCACCGCATTTAACTTATTTTAAGGATTAAATAATAAAGGTCAATACTCAGGCTCAAGCTTTGTTAGTTAGTTCGCGAGGGAAATTTAATATTTAAGTATTTATATTACGAATACGACCGAAAATTACTGTTATTAAAAATGTGAGGTCAGTTATGAGTAGTGTAACAATGAAATTTCAATTTATCATACACAGCTAACGTATAAGTGATATTATTTATTTTTCTATTTTAATTCTTACAAATCGGATTGGATTTTTTCATTGATTTAGGGGATAAGCAGTTTCGGTTTTCTGAAGTATCCAAGTAAGTGAACTTCTGTGATGATAAGTATAAATTCTTCTGTTATTTAAAATTATGTACTCCCTTCTTTATTGTCATCTGAAATTCAATCGACACATGAGGACGGCGTATAATTATTATAAATTACATTTAGATTCATTTCGAACAGCATATTTAGGACTTTTTCTGTAATGACTTGGGAATCTTGAAAACAGCTCAGAATTCTACAATAATTTACAACAAAACTACATTTTGAATGAATATTTGAAGAACAGATTTAAGGATTAAGTACTCATGCTCAATAATCAGCCTCAAGCTTGATTATTTAGCACGCAAGGAAATTTATCATATTTATATGATAGTGATTTATAGGATTAATTTAGGGTTTCTAATGCCTGTAAGTAAGTGAGTTTCTATGATGATAAGCATAAACTCTTATATTATTTAAAAATTAATATCTGTTATACGCCTTACTCTAGTGTCATCTGACATTCAATCGAAATATGAAGGTGGCGTATAATTGTTATAATTTATATTACATTTTAGATTATATTTAAGACTATTTCATTAACGACTTGGGAACCATTTCGTCGGCTCACAATTATACAAGTATTTACCAAAAAAACTGCGTTGTGATGAATATTTGGATAACAGATTTCACTTCCTTAAGGATTAAGAAAAATTAATAACGGTTCGGTTTCAAATGAACCTAAATATGGGTCCAAATAAACGGAATACAGTTGTTAAAGGAACAAAAAACGAAAACGGTTATAAAAAGGCCGAGAAACGAATCTAACCGAACTGAGAAGGGTTTGAAAAGAACCGTAAATCGGTTCCAGAATAACAGGACTCGGTTCCAAAGGAACCGAAAGTGTTAACCTTTGAGGGTATGAAAATGGTTATCACAAATTTTATTAAAATGTGATATTCTTATAATAAGATATTACATTTAAGATTCTCTGGAACAGCAGTTTTCTGAGAACCGCTCCACATACCCGATTCTTCTCGGAACCCGACTCAACAGAACTGGTTCTTAAAATACGCGGAACCGCACATCACTAGTAATACGTATGAGTTGTTTAATAATGAAATTTAAATTTATCATACACAGCTAACGTATTAGTGATATTACATATTTAACAACAATAATTCTTAAAACTCAGATTGGAACTTTTTAATAATTTGCAGGATTAATTTAGGGTTTATACTATATTTAATGGGAGTGAGCTGCATGGTTAGTATAAATTATTATATTATTTTAAAATTAATATCAATTATACGCATTAATATCTGATATTCCAGAGAATTGTGAGTGTTGCGTATAATTATTATAAATTATATTTAAATTGATTATGAGCAGCACATTTAAGATTATTTCTTTAACGACTTAAAAATATTTAAATCGAAATAGAATCCTGCAAGTATTTATAACAAAAGGACTTATTTATTTCTGATAAATATTTCAATAACATATTTGATAGTTGAGTTGCTGCCTTTGCCGTGCCACACTAAAATTTCTAAACTTCCTCAACTTTAGTTTAAAAATTAACCTGATTTTAGGCAATGCATTTATTTCAAATTGGAAATTAAGCGGAAGAAAGTTTTTATCTATCAGAATACACGTAATAGGGGTTTGGAGAAAAAAATGGATAATCACACTTCGTTAAGTTTCTTAGAATAAATTTTTATTCCTACTGAAATTGCTGACGACATAGACATCATTGGCCGAAATTTACGAGAGGTTACTGCTGTATTTTCAAGAATCGAAAAGGAATCAGCGAAGGTGGGTCTTGCTGTTAATGAGGGTAAGACAAAATTGATGGTGTCAACGACCAGAGAAACCTCTCGACTTGGTCCGTACTTGAACATTGACAACTGATTTAATTTTGAAGTGGTGGATGAATTTGTCTACCTTGGATCCGCCGTGAACAAGGACAACAACGTCAGCCTGGAGATAGATAGGAGAATTGTGCTTGCAAATAGATGCTATTTTGGGCTCAGCAAGCAGGTTAGGAACAAAGCCCTCTCTCGACGGACAAAAGTCCAGCTATATCAGACTCTCATTTTACCTGTCTTGACATATGGCTCCGAAACTTGGGTCATATCGCAAGCGGATGAAAAATACCTGGGAGTTTTCGAGAGAAAAATTATCCGTAAAATATATGGTCCTGTTAGGGAAAATGGCGAGTACCGACGTCGCTGGAACGCAGAGCTATATAATCTATATTCTGACGTGGACATAGCTAGATGAATCAAAGTGGGTCAATTGCGTTGGCTAGGCCATGTTATCAGAATGGATGAAGATGAGCCAGCGCGAAAGGTTTTTGATAACGTACCCGATGGAAGCAGGAAAAGAGGACGACCAAGACTCCGCTGGAAAGAACAGGCAGAAGAATCCCTCAGAATCCTTGGTGTTACCAAGTGGCGAGAAAAGGCGAAGGATAGAGCCAGGTGGAAGAATATGTTGAAATTTGTTTAATTTGTCTGTTTTTAATTAATATGTGTAAGACGTCTGACCTCATGAGCTTGGAAAAAAGTCAATAAAAGTAACAAGTAAGAAATTGAGGAAAAGTTCTTCATAATTCAATGCAGCTTAAATTTTATTCGAAAAATAGTGACACAAAATTTTAAGGGCGAAAATGGTTTAAATTCATGTTGTAAAGGGTGTTATTTTTCATGCATGATAACTATAGAGAACGATATCTATAGTTGCACAGCTGAGAATGACAAACTGTATTGGCATTTCTGTTCAGTAAGGTTTGGAAAGTCATTATGACTCGTTTGTTTCATACAATGGGTAACATTTTTAAAATGATGTAAATCTGGAACTGTAACTGCAAACTCAAACTTTTTTTAAAAAATTGCTTGGAATTTATCCGTCTTTTAAAGTGCATCATTAGTATTTTAAATTTTCATAGAAATATAAGGCAAATTCGATGCAAAAATGGCACAGTTTGTAATATTTTTAGCTTCATACAATGGGTAAAAAGTTCTAAAATGGTATAACTCTGGAACAGTGACTACAAATTAAAATTTTTTTTTCAAAATTTAAAATTTTAATTAAAAAAAAAATAAAAAAAATTCATCCCTCTTTTAAAGGGCATGATTAGTTTTTTAAATGTTTATAGAAATTGTAGAAGTTGCAAAATTTCTCAAAAATGTACGAAAAAATTTGATACATATTACCTTATTGAGCAAAATCATTACCAAAACTGGTGGGTTATTCATATACAATAAAAGTTTGGATGTTTGGCTTTAAATATTTCGAATTACAATCTAAGAAAATCGTGTTTATAGACCGATTTTAAAGTAAAATGCAATAAACGTCCGCAAAACTCTTCCTAAAAATCTGGAAAACAATCTCAAAAATACTTTACCCTATAAGCTTTCCAATTAAGCTTGAGCAACGATGAAATTCGAAAAAGACAATTTTTTTGGGACACTCTACTGTTCACTGGCCCCCTCGTTCATGCGATTAAATGCCTCTGGATTACTCTTTGGGGCTATATTAAAGCATTAGTTTATGCTGGCAAACCAGCAATTCTTGAAGCATAGGAAGCCAATATTCATTGACGCCATTTATTGGAAAAACTATTCAAAAATTTGACTGATCGAATGGACCATGTAACTCGTAGCCCCGGCGGAAAAATGCTGGAAATCATATTTAAAAAATAGATGTCAGGAAATTTTGTACCAGATTATAGTAAAAAAAATGTAATTCCTACAATATTTCTGTCTTGTATTATCATTTTTAAATTATCATGCAGCTAAAAAATATCCGCTATAAAGAAATATTATAAATTATAAAATTTAGTTCATGGTTTACAATATAGCTTTGTATTCGAAATTAAAATGCTCGAGCGTTTGGTTGTTTTTTTTAAATAATTTTATTCCTCGATATTTCGCTGGCCTTTGCGTTGCATCGTTAAGAAGATATACTAGAGAAACTTTCTATACACAAACATTTTTCTGGCTGTACCTGAAAACATTTTTCATATGACAAGAAAATTTCTTCAATTGTTTAATTTTTTTGATTTTTTGTTATTGTTGGTTTTTCAAATGACATAAGAAAAAAAAATTGTTTATCAATTCTTTTCGTTTTTAATTAATAATTGTGTTTATCTTCCTGACGATGCTACCCAAAGGGCAGCGAAATATCGAACAATAAAATTATTTAAAAAAAAACGACCAAACGCTCGAACATATTAATTTTAAATTTAATACGACAGATCGGATAAATCACAACGTTTTCAATATAACTTTGTTTTAGTTCATTCAATTTGTGTAGTTCTAATTTTTTCAGTAAAGAGATAATGAATTTCCACTGCGCGTATGATTAATATTATTAAAAAGGATATTAGAAGAATTAGAATATGTCGGCATGATTTTCAGTAAGAACTTGCAGGTTGATTCTGGTTATTAAATATCTGCAATGTAAATATATTATACGCAACATAATCTTGTTTTCTTTTATGAAATAAAATTTTGTCAGAAGAATATGAGGAGGCGTATGATTAATATAAATACTGTTTTAAATTCTAAACAACTTGCAAAGACAAATGAATAAGTTCCAAATATTTATGTACAGCAATAACTCCATAAGTTATAATTTAAATCAGTTCCGATAAAATTCCAAACTAAAATGTATTCCCTCAATTAACCCACTGTTGTTCGGGTTAACATGAGGATGCGTATGATTAATATAAATATTATGTTAAATTCTAAGTAACTTACAAAGACTAATGAAGAAGTTTTAAATTTTATATTAACAATAATTCTGCAAGTTATAATTTAAATCGGATCCGATAAAATTCCAACCTCATGCCTCAATTGCCCCACCGTGGTTCGTTTTAATGCCATGCAAATCCGCACATGACACACATTTATCGAGTGAAAGTAAATGTAGTGATTTACCATTTATACTCCTACATAGTGCAGCTAATTAGATCAAGCATAAGCTATAATGTATCAACTATAAATTAAAACACGTTTTTCTGTCTCTCGCAATTGATACAATTTGATTCTTTGAAAAGTTAATTAAAAATTCTGATTGTGACTGAAACACAATCCGACGTTACACATCTACACATTCTCGTAAGGACTTCCGCTGTCTTAATAAGGGGAAAAAGAAAATTGAATTCTCAAAAGTATTACTTTTTTTTTTTAATTATTACATTTTTTTGTGCCAAAGACGCATTTTCTTGACAAGTGATTACCGCATATTGCGTAATAATTTATTCATTTATTGCGATTATAATCAATTGAGTTTATGATGCCGTATTAGTTTCAATTCTCTGCACGATGCTTATCAGTCAATGAGGTGGACTTATCCGCACTTTCCCTATACCATGTTTGGTGTTGCAAGTGTTGCCTTCTTATCTTATCTGGCATTGTGATGTTTAAGTTTTAATAATGTTTGAGGGAATTTTTATTCAAACACCATGTGACTTTGTGCAGGGTTTGTCAGGGTTGGGAAAAATGGTGGGAAAATTGATTAATAACAGCGCTTAAATTTTTTTTAATCAGATGCGAATGAAGTAATTTTAAAATGTATAATTGATTAATGTCTTCATTGGTGAATCCTTTTGTTTCAATTCCATATTATATTACTTTTGCGTATGAGTAATATTAATATGCAGTCCTATAAGTAATATATATCTTGGACGTATACTTGATATTAATGCATGATATTAAGCAAACGTCAAATCTGTCGTTAGTTATTTCTGACGGCTGCAAGAATTTATTAAACTTGCTACTCATAATTTGAACCAAAATCCTTACCCTGTTGGGACAGCTTTATATCACACCTCTGTAGTTGGATACTTTTTCGCAATTCAGTTTAAAACGTAGTGCCCGCATAACGTCATTAATATTGTAGGTATGTATGTGTCATGTTTTAGTACATTCCATAACCGACAGGTATACATCACACACATTTTTGGTGGAATGTGCGATAAGAGCTTTGGTGGTATCTGGATATACTACATAGCAGTACGTACCCAGTGAGTGAAAATTGATTAAATGCCGATAAAAACTGTAGACACGCTGATAGTGATATTTCTTAATGTATATACGAAAATCGATATGTAGTAATATTTGCAATGGGGGTTTACAATTTTCAAGCACTACATACAACAAATGCATCACACATGACATTTTATTACTGGACTTGCAAAAACGTATGATAGATGCTGCTGATAAATAATGGTATGTATTTGAAAATTCAACTTAATATGAGGATTTATGGTTTTGAAATATCGACTGCAGGGAAATATCATTTGCTTTTGACAAACGATTGAGCTGAGTGCTGGCAGGTAACACTAGGCCACACGTTTTTTCATCCCGAAACTTCCATACTTTTTTGATGTGATTTGATCTCCCAAACACGAAAGACAACATAAAAAATCCAATGAGTGTTCGAACTCACGGGTGATGTGTTAACACCTTTTTGTTACAAGGTACCTTTTCGATTTCTATGAACACAGTAGTAAATGTTAAATTGGAAAATAAAAAACAGCGTTCAAACATATGATGAGGTTACATTTAAATAATATTAATACTTAAAATTATTTAAAGACCAGTGCAAGCACATGTGTCATTATTTACTTGCTTAATACTTTTTGTTTTATTCCCACAAAAAACAAAGAGAATTCGAAGCAACAGACCTACATTGTTATGTTCGTACATACGCTACACAAGTTCACACAATTTTCGTTGCTCTCTTGCTATCTCATTTTTATATACGTCTAACCACGTCATTATCCTCTTTGCTCTGAGAGTGCTCCGCACCCACATAAGGCAACTATTCGCTGCCGCTACATCAGGGTGTGTTTTTATTTCTCGCAGTTTGACGATCTGTGTTTCGCAATCGGACAAATTCGTGTTCTATATAGGGGTGGGTCACCCTTATCATTCAGGGGTATGACAAATAGATGTTGGCCGACTCTGAGACTTACCCGATATGCACACAAAATTTCATACAAATCGGTCCAGCCGTTTTGGAAGAGTTTAACGCCAAACAATGTGTGATCGCAGACGGACAATCTGGGTGATCGCAGTCGGACAATTTGTGTGATCGAAGTTGGACAAACTGTGTTTGGATGTATTCACTTTGTGAATTTAGTCCCTACCTATAGATATTAACACATCAACAAATATTTGAATGGGAAGTGTTTCTTTTAAGATTTTTTCAATCTTTTGCTAGTTTTAACAAATTTTAATTTCGTTTTTTATTTTTATTTTTGTTCAGAATCAGATCGCAGAAAACTCATGAATTTGTATTTTGCCTATTTTGGGTCGGACACCAGGTTACACAAAAAAGTAACATTTCAGTTATCAATGCACAACAGTGTTCCTTAGTGTAAACAGTACCGTACGAATTATTATCCTGTCATAAAACCTAATATTGAACTAACAACAAAAAAATTCATAGTAACGTTGCCTGTTCTCGATTGTTCTCGAAAATGCGACATCAACTTAACGGTCAGTGGTGGGAAACCATCCATACTCGATTGTTTCAGACTATTATTGCGATATCATCAAACATTCGTGGGGAGTTGGTATCGTATATTGAAGAGACGGCATACTTTTAGGCGTAATTAAAATTAGGCAAACAAGTTGCAATATACAACACAACTGAACATTTAAAGCAGTTAGTATTAATTAAAGTTCATTATACATAAATCAGTGACAATAATCGTATATTTGTATTGCCTGCTTAACCATTTTTTCGACCACTTTGCTGGGGAACCGCTTCAAATCGCTTTAGTTTACCAGGGGATACATACACAGGCTTAATTTTGTTCCATATTTTCAATTTTTTTTTAAAATTTTTTCTATTTTCAATATTTGAACAAAAATCTTTGAAAAGTATATAAGAATATAACTAAAGGGTGTCTCACGAAGGTTTCACTTTTTAAATTTAGTGCCATTATTTTTGGTGCAAGTGGCAACTCTGTAATTTGGCAGCTGTCACCTATATTTATTCCGATTATTAAAACTTGAGCGCTTTACGAAAGAACAACGCGTTATAATTTGGAAAACTTATTTCAAAAATTTGCAAAATTATGCTGAAACCGCTCTCAAAATTCGACGAATTTTCAATCGAGAAACTGCACCATTCGAAGAGTGGTCAAAACATTTTACGAAACAGGGTCGATTGTGGACAGTAAAGCGAACCACAGTCTTGTCATTCATGAGCATGAGCTTCGTCGATAACTTTTTATTTGACTGATGAGTTTGAAAAAATATTATCAAAAAGTTTTATAAACATGATTGTGATAAGCACAACTTCGATTACATTCTTATCTGTTATCAAGAAGGGCGGTAAACCAACAATAAACATCAACGATAGCTGATAATCATGCTCATGAATGACAAGTCTGTGGTTCACTTAAGATACCTGTGCGCCAATCTATCGCTCCGTCCCTGGAAAATATTGCTGGTGTAAACAAGAGTGTCGCCGAAAACATGAATTCGTCATCGTTCTCAACAACTTCAAATTTCACGAAGCATTAAGCAGCGAATTTTGACAAAATACCTCCACCTTCATGCGTACAAAATTCAGCTTACTCAGGAGCTAAATCCAGCTGACCATGGAAAGCGCCACCAATTCGATCAATGGGTAATGGAGAAAAGTGAAGTCAATGCCAATTTTTGGAAAGAGTCATATTCTATGATGAAGCGCATTTACATCTGAATGACTTCGTGAATGCACAAAATTTTCGAATTTGGGGCTCAGAAAATCCTCATGCAATCCATGAGAAACAAATGCACAAACAACGAGCAACTGTCTGGTGCGGGTTTTGGTCAGACGGCGTGATTTGGCTCTGCTTTTTTGAAGATGCGATCGAAATTGCAGTGACTGTGAGTGGCATTCGTTAGAGGGACATGATAACGGAGTTCTTGTGACCTTAACTGGATGGCAGGTATCAGGACGACAAATGGTTAACAGCAAGATGGCGCCACCTGCCACACCGCGCATGAAACCATCGATTTATAGCAGTAACGATTTCCGGAACAAATTATCTCAGGCAATTCTGATGTCAAGTGGCCACCAAGATGATGCGTTTTAACGCTATGCGATTTATTTCTTTGGAGTTTTGTTAAATCTCCCGATTATGCGAATAAACCAGAAATAATTCCTAAGCTTAAATCCGAGATCCAACGCGTCACCGGTGAAATACAGTCACATCTCTGTGAAAAAGTCATGGAAAATATCATGAAAAGAGAATAATCAGAGTGTTATCAGAGTCGTGGGGCCCATTTGACAGATATTTTATTCCATACTTAATCGGAAAATGTCGTATTTCCAATCCAATTAAAAAATCGCAACTATCTCAACAAATACGTGGTTTTGTAGGAACTGAGCTGTGTACCTAAGCATGTACTGGAACGGGCCATTACTTACAATATGATGAAATACGCCATGGTCTGATGAAAAATTGTCGTTATGCAGAGATTATCTCTGGGTACTTCTTGAGCAGTTGGTGGAATTCAGTATCTCCAGAAACCATCTTGATGTTGGTGAAATCTTCGGTGCACAGAGTTCCATTTACCGAGAGCTGGGTGCCTCCGTCTACCAAGCGTCCAGATTTAAGATCAGGTAAAAGATGATAATGACGGAGAAAATCAGCACCGATGATGGGTTTCGAAACGTCGGCGAGAATAAAATTCCACGAGAATGATCTTCGTAAACCGAGATTGCGAGATAGGAGAAGAGTATCATAGATCTTGATTGCTGTTCCATTCGCTGCATTAAGAGACAACTTTTCAGGATTTTTCTTGTTTTTACAGGGCAAAACAGAAATTTCTGCTCCTGTATCGACTAAAAATTATGTTTTGAAAGCTTTGTGGGAAACAAATTGTCGACCAGTGCTGCCTCCATCGAAGCTATTGGTCGATATTGCGGTCGACGGAGGATTTAGTTTTTTGCGTCATGGAAGTTGCATGGTGGAATACACTTACGTGCCTTCTCACCAAAACGATAATGGTACCAGCACTTATTTTGTTTTCCTCGACTTGTTCTGGAGTTTGAACGGGATCCCGATGTGGATTGCGGGCGAGTTCTTGATCGAGATTCCAAACCATCTATTCTATTGATGATAACTTCGAATTGTGTCGATATGTCTGATTCGGAAACATGTTGAACTTCAGAGACATATAGCGAGGTTGAATTTGAAAATGTTTCCAAAATCTTGTCCGCTTGCGTAGCCAATTTTTCGATGTCAGTGGTATCGCATACTGCCAAAAAGGCATCGGATTTTCTCAGGAAATCGTTGAAGAAACAAGGCTTTTAAAACTTCATCATTGATTTTTCCAGCTGACGTTGAGTTAAGACGTTGGAGATAATAAAAGTGTTTTGGTTACACCGCTTGCTTATATATTTGCTTGTTTTGTATGGAGCACTTAGCGAAGTCTTAGCGAGAAGTCTTAGAAGTTTAAACAAAATTTGTTTGACATCTTTTACTGTTTTCAACCCTTACTCATATTTTTGAATAATATGACTTATCGCTAAATTGTAGTTTTCTTTGCAACTTAGCATGCGACAGTCGTTTGCTTTTAACCAAAACACGACTAATGTAAGGGCTTCTGGTAGCCCAATTCTAAACCGCTTAAAAGTCGCTTAATTTGATTTTCTTCAGATTCAGCGAATGAATCTCTTACCAAATATAATATTGATGGGTCCAAATCCTGCGAAATTCCATGAAGACGAAATGTAGATTCAACTTGCATGAACCACACCAACGGTTCTTCTTTCCAAAATGCTGGAAGCAAGCAATTCTAGCATATTCAATTTCCGAAGAATTCGGTTGGTTTGCGCTGATGTTTATTTGTTGCGAAGAATGTGTCCCTTGTCACTTGCGTAGTGTTATGCTGTTCAGGCTGCTGTTGTGCTGCCTATTGCTGGGCAGGCTGCTGCGCAGGATTAACATCCGGAAATATAGGCATCGTGGTCACCAATTGTAGGAACTGAGCTGAGTACCTTTAATTATATTCCCAAATATGAACTGTCGACTTCAGTGTTTCAAAACTGGCTAAATATTTTCTTTATTCCATCAAATATTTATAATGAGAAAAATCAAAGGTAACTTAGATTAATTACAAACATTTTAGAAATATTTACGTATAAGAAACATAGCTTGCTTTGATTAAACAACATAAGAAATTGTATTGAAATCGTTTTCTAAAATGCAAAGGTTGGTTAGATTACAAATGTATGAAACATTATTATTAATTTTTGAAAGCAAACGCTTCTATGTTAAATATACTTAATAATATGAAAAGTGAAATTGTTAACTGTCTTGGGGAACGTAGTCCATACAGTTTTGTTTTAAAATTAAAAAGTCCATTCTTACCGAGACACTCTTTATAGGAATATAAGAATATAATATATGGCAAAAAACCCCCGAGTTCTGGGACCAATTTTTTTTTATTGACTTCGTGTGAATGTCGAGCACAATTTTTAGTCGCACAAAAGGACACAACTTTTGCCGCACCCTGTGATAGAATTTGTTTTCTTAAGTGCTTGTTAAAGCTTTCATTAGTGAAATGTGTAACATTTATTATTCTTGTAGACTTATGCATTAACATGTGACATATCTGTATTTTAACTTAAGGTGTGTCAATTTAGGAGTTTTTCTCCAACGTGTCTTTTAAATGTCATGATCTATAAAATGGAATATCACTGTCGAACCCAAAATCCACAGCAATCACAGCGATTGAAATAAAGTCAATCTTACTCGTCAGTCATCTACACTTGTCATAAGTGTTGGACAACGTTGTTATAGCCCAGAGGTTGGAGGTAATTGCGATGTATTCGACATCATGTTTAAAGTTAAACATAAAAGTGTAAAGAGTACATTTTATAGTATAGATTGAGCAATTTTCCAACCTTTTCTCAGAAATATAAGACACTTTTGCCATTATATTCTAGATGTAAATATGTATGTACGGCGTTTTCGTCAATTTCGATGTTGCTATGACACTTGAGCTTCAGCCCGTGGCGTTTAGGATGTACTGAAACACTGTTGATGTGTTAACATCTATAGGCGCGGGTAGGAACTAAACCAGTGATAGACAACCTATACTATTACATTTTGCGATTGTATGCGTTATATGGATTCTCGCTCTCACCACGAACCGGTGTTGCCAATAAAATTTCATCTCAAATACCCAAATTTAAAATTTTAAATCTCCAATGGTAAACTTATTTTTGATATCATTAGGCGACTATGATGTATGTATACTACAAATAAATTTCCAAAAATTATTGGAAAAAATAAAATAGTTTGCTAAAGAATTTGTCTATTTTATTTTTGCTGGAAGGAATAAAAATTTCTGCCAAGATGGGATAATATTAGAATAAATATATTTTAATCCTTTATTATTTTTCCAAAAATTCCAAAAACATATTTATTTTTTTTTAAGCCGAGATTTATTTTTATTTATGGTTTTGAAATTGAAGTATAAGTACAATTTGTCTTTGAATTTCTTTAATAAGTTTAATTTCAAATAAAGAGAAAGATTATATTTATTCTATTCAAAAGGAAAGAGATAGAAATAAATATTTATTTTATTTACAATTTCAAAACTGAATATTTATTTTATTTTAATTATGTGGAGAAAAATAAAGTACATTTATAATTTCTATTCACTTCTTAAGATTCATGTTTTTTCATGCGTGCCAACGCACGTTGACAAACCAAACATATAAAAAATTGAATTCACATTGCTCATTAAATATATTGGTAGGCACAAATTGTATTCTGTGGCAACGCTGTTTTTAAATATCAAGCGATAACACAACCTGCCTTGTTGAATTCTCAAGCAAGACTGATTAATGTTGCTTAATTCTCTACAATGTGTGTGCACATGCACGTAATAAAAGAGAAAACAAAAGGCGCTGCGCCCTGAATTTGTCTATCACTGTACTAAACTCACAAAGTGAACACATCCAAACACAGTTTGTGCAACTGCGATCACACAGATAGTTTGGCGTTAAACTCCTCCGAACCGGCTGGACAGATTTGTATGAAATTTTGTGTACATGTTGGGTAGGTCTATTTTTCATAACCCTAAATGATACGAGTGACCCACCCCTATATCGATCATAGATTTTACCGACTGCGAAACAAAGATTGTCAGACTGCGATAAATAACACACACTGATGTAGCGGCAGCGAATAGTTGGCTTGTGTGGGTGCGGAGCACTCTCAGAGCAAAGAGAAAGGAATATAAAAAAGAAAGCAATGAAAATTGTGTGAACTTGTGTAGCGTATGTACGAACATAACAATGTATGTACATTAGGGATGCCAAACGGGAAATTGCGAATCCCGGGATTGATGTTAATTTCGGGAATATTATTAATTTTGAAAAACATTAAACTCAAAACAATGACAAAAGTTCAGTGTGGTCTTATTTTTTGGAAGAGTCGAAAGGTGCACCTTAGGCAAAATTGTGCAAAAGAGGTTAAAAACCAATGGCGGCCCTACAAAAGTTTTATAACACATCTTAAGGTAAGTTGATTTTGGCATATGAATGTCTATTATACGGCTTACTCTCCAAAAATTACAAAATTTATTGCGTCGGGTAAAACATGTTATTTTAAGCAAAGAAAGTAAAACAACAAAATCGGGGCAAATGCATAGTTTCGGAGTTATGGACCCCAACATTTCGGATAATTTTTCCGCTAACGTATCACTTTTTGGTATAAAACAATTCATAACAAACTCAAAAAATAATGTAGCATTTTGCGATAAGTCGCTTAGTTATCAAGTTATCGCATGTTTACGTTTCTCAAACAAAAACTTAAAAAAAATTTTGTTTTTGATTGAAAAAAAATATTAAAAAAATCGCGAGATGTTTTTAAAATAATTTTTGGTTTTGTTTGAGAAAAGTGAAAAAAAATCCATAATTTTTCTCAATGTCAACATTCGATAACTCGATAACTAAGCAACTTATCAAAAAGTGCAACACTATTTTAGGAGTTTGTTTTGAATTGTTTTATACAAAAAAACTGATATCAATGACTTTACACGGTACGTTAACGCCATTACCCTCTCACATATCCGAAACTTCGGAGTCCATAACTCCCAAACTATGCATTTTTCCCGATTTTGTTATTTTACTTTTTTGCTTAAAATAACGTTATTCTACCCCTTTTGTGGTTGTTTTTTTTTTTTGAGTGTAAGCCATAAAATAGACCTGTTCCCAAAAAAATTTAAAAATAGAATCCCGAAAAACCCGTGATTTCGGGATCGGGATTTCGAAAATCCCGAATCCCGCCCTTTGTTAAAATCTATCCCGTTCAGCATCCATAGTTTACATATATACATGTGGCTGTTGCGTTGCATTTTCTTTGTTTTTTATGAGAATAAAGACAGAAGAATGACAACAGAGTGTTTACAAGCAATTGTTATTGCCTGTTGTTTCGTCGTGCTCCACGTTCATCAAGGATGATTTTTTTAAAATTTATTCGGCCTTTTTATTTTATTATATAAATTTAAAAAAATCATCCCTGATGAACGTAGAGCACGACGAAACAACAGGCAATAACAATTGCCTGTAAACATTCTGTTGTCTTTTACACAACAACAAAACACATTTCTAATGGAGACGGATGGTTTTCTGGAGATGGAAAGAAGTTGTTTGCAAATGTTTTTCCTGTGTGTTTTGCTTGCAATATTTTTCGAACACTTGCATATTGGAAAATTCTCAATTCAGATGAGTTTTCGTTTGCATTTAGTATGATGAATTTTTCAAAAGCACCATTTCAAAAAACCGCTGATGGAGATCTGTGGCGAGATCTGAAATTGCCGGGAATTATGAGGATGCATTTGCAAAACATCTTCTTTTTTTAAACAAATATATCTCTATTTAGAGAGATATAGAAAATGGCCTCAAGCTTGATTAAATAAAATAAAAAAAATATTTAATATTTTTTAGTTGTCTTTGAACTGAAAGTTGTTATACTTTTTAAGCTAACAGATATTGTTTTTTCCGGTTAGTGCACCCAGAAAAAAATGAACTCGGAACTGAGAGGAATTTAACTAAACTAGAGGAAAATTTAACATCATATGGTACAGAAGCAATTTTTCCTCCTACGAAGTTCATAATAGTGTTTGTATTTACGACATTATTTTTAATTGTCTATAGTTCAATTAAATCGTTTTAGTTCATTAGCAAAAGTGACGTATTTGGAGCGAAGACAATCCTCAAGCCGTTAACGAATCACCAATACATCTATTAAAATTGACTGATTCGTGCGGTTTACACGCTGGCGGCATCATCGGTCCATATTTCTTTCGAAATGAGCAAGACGCCGCCGTTACGATGAATGGGGAACGCTGTGGAGAAATGCTGATTGCATTTTTGTTTCCCGAAATTAATCAGCTAAACATCAACGACATTTGGTTCCAACAAGACGGAGCAAGTTGCCATACAGCGCGCTTAACAATCGATTCATTACAAAATCAATTTGATGGCAACTTTATTTCCAGAAGTGGTTCTATTCACTGATCCCCTCGTACGTGCAATTTAACGCATCTGGATTATTTTTTATGGGGCTACGAGGCGCATCAATAAGTCTTTGACTTTTCGAACTTACCTCGTAGTTATATGAAATGCAACACTGCTCCCATCAAGTACCACCTGTTAATAGACTAATGTCAAATTTTGAGTACGTACCGTCATTTACTTTGCGTTTAACAGCTGTTCAATACATACAACCTCGTGCATTTTTTTAAAAATAGAAAAAAGGGAATATCGAGTGCTCATTATTTTTTGCGAGAAAAGACCGTCAATCAAACCAAAGAAAAGCTTGATAAAATACTATGGGGACTCTGCACCATCGATTTCAATGGTAAAAAAGTGGTTTACTGACTTTCGTTGTGGTCGCACTAGTACAAATGACGCTGAACATTCTGGGGCGGCCAATTGAGGTCAATTCGCCCGAAAATTTCGAAAAAAATCAACGACATGGTGTTGGCCGATCGAAGAGTAAAAGTGCGTGAGATTGTTGATGCCATAGGCATTTCATATGGCAGTCTGGTTTCGATTTTAAATGATCAGTTGGGGTTAAGAAAGCTGTCTGCAAGATGGGTGCCGCGTTTGCTCTCAATGGACCATAAAAGTACGGGAGGACACGTATGTAGTCTTAATGACAAAATTCCATGAATTGGGCTACGAATTTGGGACCTCATCTGCCATATTCTCCGGATTTAGTCCCCAGTGACTAAACCTTAAGAAACGGCTCGGTGGAAAGAGATTTATCTCCAACGATGAAATTATTGAAAACACAAATGGCTATTTTATGGATCTCGAAAAATGCTATTTTTTGGAAGGGATACAAAAATTGGAGAAACGTTGGACTAAGTGTATTGAGCTAAAAGGAGATGATGTTGAAAAATAATTGTTTCTTTTTTGAAAAAAAAGCTGTGTTTCATTCAAAAGTTACGGACTTATAGATCCGCCCTCGTATTTTAAGGCATTGCTTTATGCCGACAAAAGCTCTTGAAGCTTTGGGAGCCAAAATTCAAGCCACCATTGACGCTGATGCCATAAGACCAGATTTATTGGATAGAGTAGTCAAAAATTTAACTGAACCAATGGACCACGTAACTCGTAGCCATGGCGGACATATGCCGGAAATCATATTTAAAAAATAAATGTCATGAAATTATGTACCAGATTGTAATACAAAAAATGTCATTCGAACAATATCTCTGTCTTGAGTTATCATTTTATGTTCTCTCTCCGTTACATATGCCATAAACTGTATTCGTTTCTCTTTCTTTCCTAAACTAGGAAAGCGCTAATCGATTCGAAACCAACTAAATAGTTTTTTCAAAATTTGTAAGACTGATTTGTGTGGTACTAAATAATGCCTACAACCTACACTAGGTCGTTTTTCCAGCTATTTTTCAGTGTAGTACAGTGTTATAGTAACCAGTCATTTGACATGTATTTCAGAAACGGATTGAGCGCATAATTTATGTTTTTACCTAATTTTACCGCGTCCCTTGTTGCGTCAATGTTGAAGTAAACGGTGTTAAGAATCATTCCTAGGAAGTTCATATGTTCTAGAAAGTCGTTTATTGAGATGTTAGGTACATTTTTATAGTTCATTATTTCCTTGTATTTTGTACGGTTTGCTACCTATGGACCTGAAAAGGGGAAAAGGGTAGAAAAAAATAGAATTTTTTAAAGTGTTTTGCGATTTTGATCTTGAAGATGAAATTTTTTTGATTTTATATGTTCACAATTTTTGTTCTTCATAACAAGAGCTACAACTTTCCCTCAGGGAGTAAATCGAAATTCCGAACGGTTTGCAAGATATGAGCCTGACAAAATTGTCACTTTTTTTGCAAAAATGACACCGAGGCCCCAAATCTTTGGGGGCCCTTAAAAAATTGTGCTTGACTTTGTGCAAAACTGGGAGACACGGGTTTTTTTTGGTCTTTTATTACGTAGTGGTGTCCGTATATGGTTATATTTTTCGTGTTGCACTGTGTAATCGAAGAAATGGATTTTTTCACCTTTCCCCAAAATGGGTATTTTTTCAACTTCAGATTAGCAACCCCTAAAGTTGTTGGAATATTCTCAAACTTTTATCATTTCATAGGTAGATCGAACTATAGTAATTTAAAAATATTCTGAGAAATTCACAGGAAAATTACAATATTCAAATGTTTACAAAATAACACATAAAAGGACAACACACGTAAACGTTGACTAAGATACGCCATATTATCGCATTGCCCATTTTCTGTACATTAAATTTTCTGTACAATTATTTTAGACCCAGCGGCAGATTATTCACACCCGGACTCTTTGAAAAAACTTCCCACCCTTGAATGCATAAGTATATGTAAGTCAATGTGAATTTCTTGGTATGTTGATATCTACTACCTAAATTCTTTGCCATTGTATTGCGTTAAAGGAGCTAAGGCCAATTCATATAAAATATGAATCTCAAAAGAATGGCATCGCAGCTAACATGGAATATGATATGTGAGAATAGTGTGTACTGAAAACCGCGTTTTTGAAATTTAAAACGTAAAGAGATGCGTATTGAAGAACATCAAACTACTTTGTAAACGATGGTGGTTATAGTCCCCTACCGGGCATTGCAGTTTCGTATTTGAGCAAAAAAAAATGGTTGTTTGCTCAATATGTGGATGAAACGACGTGTCCTGATGGGCACTGCATAGCAAAATAGATTCTCAAAAATTTGATAAACTATTTTTTTCCACAGCAGCATCTTGAAATCTTGATCATGCATACTTTTTCTTCCCAATTTTTGAATTAAATTTTCAATTTATTTTATTTTATATTTTACATGAAAATACTATAAGTACATATTTTATGGTATTTTCATGTAAAATACAAAATCGAATAAATTAAAAATTTAATTCAAAAATTGGAAAGAAAAATTATGCATGATCAATATTTCGAAATGCTGCCGTGAAAAAAATTATAGTTAAAAGCTAATCTGCGAAAAACATAGAGAAATACGCGTAAATACGCTGCCGTGAAAACAATGCTCTGTCAAAATTTTGAAAATATATTTTTATAATTTTGCTCATCATGACACGTCGTCCGAGCCCAGTACTGACCTAGAATAATACGATAAGATCTCTTTTTTTCCCGCCAAAATACACTAGCGGTCCAAACTTTAATGGCTGGTAGGGGACTAAAGGAACCATCGCATAAAAGTTTGACGTTCCCTTAATCACCTCTTCAATTCGCATGTTTTAAGACCTCATCCAAAAAAATATTTTCGGTTCACCCTAAGTACAGGCCTGTTGTGATATCACTTTGCGGATATGTGACTTGTTTTCCCTGAAAAGGCGAACTGCGCTTTACATTATTTTATAAATCGAGTTATTCGAATTCAGTCAGTGAAATGCCAGACAGTTTGCAAATCATTTGCTATATTTTTTATAAGATATTAGTTTTAAAGTTTAAGACAAACTGTTGAAAAATATATGATTGAAGTGTGTTTCAATTATTTTAGTCTTAAATTGTTTATCTTGCGTTTTTTGAAATTTGACTAGCAGTTTTCCTATACATAGTTTCCACTTTTTTTGTGTTCTTTTTACTTAACTTCTAAGTATAATTTAGTACATTTTATGGTACTATTTGTTTTTTATAAATTCAGTACTTTTTTATTAATTGTTTTTGTTCTCTTTAGTACACTTTTTAATTCAATTCGCAAATACTATTTTCTAAATTAAGAACATCGATTTCTATTTTTTGTACTTGGTACTTTGTTCTATGGTTTGGGTAGTACTTCTATTTCAATTTAATATTTGAGTACTGTACAAAAAATTTGGAGTACACCTTTAGGTATATAACAAATAATTGTTTTCGGTTTTTGGAATTTGGAATATTTGGAATTTTGGTTAGGTTTGGGTAGGTTGGGTTAAGCTAGGTTCCGTTAGCTAAGGTTAGGTTAGGTTAAGGTAGGTTAGGTGAGGTTATGTTAGGTTAGGTTAGTTTAGGTTAAGTTACTTTATGTTAAGTTAGTTTAGGTTAGGTTACTTTAAGTTAGGTTAGTTTAGGTTAGGTTACTTTAGGTTAGATTAGATTACTTTAGGTTCGGTTAGGCTAGGTTAGGTTACTTTAGGTTAAGTTAGGTTAAGTTATTTTAGGTTAGGTTAGGTTAGGGTAGATTAGATTAGATTAGGTTAGGTTAGGGTAGATTAGGTTAGGTTAGGTTAGGATATTTTAGGTTAGGTTAGGTGAGGGTAGATGAGGTTAGGTTAAGTTAGGTTGGGTTAGGCTAGGTTATGTTAGGCTAGGTTATGACATTTTAGGGTAGGTTAGGTTAGAGTAGGTTATTTTAGATTAGGTTATGGTAGATTAGGTTAGGGTAGATTAGATTAGGTTAGTTTATTTTAGATTAGGTTAAGTTAGGTTACGTTAGGTTAGGTTAGGTTAGGCTAGCGTAGGTTAAGTCAGGCTAGGTTAGGTAAGGTTAAGTTAGGTTGAGTTAGGTTACGCTAGGCTAGGTTAGGTTTGGTTAGGATAAGTTAGGTTAGGTTCGACTAGGTTAGGTTAGGTTAAGTTAAGTTAGGCTAGGTTTGGTTACGCTAGGTTAGGTTAGGTTAAGTTAGGATAGCGTAGGTTAGGTTAGGTTTGGCTTGGATAGGTTGCGTAATGTTAGGTTAGGTTGGGTTAGTTTCCGCTAGGTTAGGTTAGATTAGGGTAGGTTTGGTGAGGATAGGATAGGTTGGGTAAGGTTAGGTGAGATGAAGTTAGGTTAGGTGAGGTAAGGTGAGGTGAGGTGAGGTGAGGTGAGGTGAGGTGAGGTGAGGTGAGGTGAGGTGAGGTGAGGTGAGGTGAGGTGAGGTGAGGTGAGGTGAGGTGAGGTGAGGTGAGGTGAGGTGAGGTGAGGTGAGGTGAGGTGAGGTGAGGTGAGGTGAGGTGAGGTGAGGTGAGGTGAGGTGAGGTGAGGTGAGGTGAGGTGAGGTGAGGTGAGGTGAGGTGAGGTGAGGTGAGGTGAGGTGAGGTGAGGTGAGGTGAGGTGAGGTGAGGTGAGGTGAGGTGAGGTGAGGTGAGGTGAGGTGAGGTGAGGTGAGGTGAGGTGAGGTGAGGTGAGGTGAGGTGAGGTGAGGTGAGGTGAGGTGAGGTGAGGTGAGGTGAGGTGAGGTGAGGTGAGGTGAGGTGAGGTGAGGTGAGGTGAGGTGAGGTGAGGTGAGGTGAGGTGAGGTGAGGTGAGGTGAGGTGAGGTGAGGTGAGGTGAGGTGAGGTGAGGTGAGGTGAGGTGAGGTGAGGTGAGGTGAGGTGAGGTGAGGTGAGGTGAGGTGAGGTGAGGTGAGGTGAGGTGAGGTGAGGTGAGGTGAGGTGAGGTGAGGTGAGTGTGAGGTGAGGTGAGGTGAGGTGAGGTGAGGTGAGGTGCAGGTGAGGTGAGGTGAGGTGAGGTGAGGTGAGGTGAGGTGAGGTGAGGTGAGGTGAGGTGAGGTGAGGTGAGGTGAGGTGAGGTGAGGTGAGGTGAGGTGAGGTGAGGTGAGGTGAGGTGAGGTGAGGTGAGGTGAGGTGAGGTGAGGTGAGGTGAGGTGAGGTGAGGTGAGGTGAGGTGAGGTGAGGTGAGGTGAGGTGAGGTGAGGTGAGGTGAGGTGAGGTGAGGTGAGGTGAGGTGAGGTGAGGTGAGGTGAGGTGAGGTGAGGTGAGGTGAGGTGAGGTGAGGTGAGGTGAGGTGAGGTGAGGTGAGGTGAGGTGAGGTGAGGTGAGGTGAGGTGAGGTGAGGTGAGGTGAGGTGAGGTGAGGTGAGGTGAGGTGAGGTGAGGTGAGGTGAGGTGAGGTGAGGTGAGGTGAGGTGAGGTGAGGTGAGGTGAGGTGAGGTGAGGTGAGGTGAGGTGAGGTGAGGTGAGGTGAGGTGAGGTGAGGTGAGGTGAGGTGAGGTGAGGTGAGGTGAGGTGAGGTGAGGTGAGGTGAGGTGAGGTGAGGTGAGGTGAGGTGAGGTGAGGTGAGGTGAGGTGAGGTGAGGTGAGGTGAGGTGAGGTGAGGTGAGGTGAGGTGAGGTGAGGTGAGGTGAGGTGAGGTGAGGTGAGGTGAGGTGAGGTGAGGTGAGGTGAGGTGAGGTGAGGTGAGGTGAGGTGAGGTGAGGTGAGGTGAGGTGAGGTGAGGTGAGGTGAGGTGAGGTGAGGTGAGGTGAGGTGAGGTGAGGTGAGGTGAGGTGAGGTGAGGTGAGGTGAGGTGAGGTTAGGGTAAGTTAGGTTAGGCTAGGTCGGGTTAGGTCGGGTTAGGTTAGATTAGGTTAGGTTCGGTTAGGTTATGTTATGTTATGTTATGCTAACTTATGTAAGGTTAGGTGAGGTTAGGTTAAGCTATTTATTTATTTATTATAATATGATATCTTAGCACAGCAAGACAAAGTCTTATAAATGACAGTGCTAGTGAAAAAATGTTTAAAACATGACAAGAGATTTAAGACAAATTAAAATTTAATTTCAAATAGAAAAAGTTAATTAAATTAGGCTAGGTTATGGTATGATATGCTATGTTTGGTTAGATTAGGTTAGGGTAATATATATTAGGTTAGGCTAGGTTAGGTTAGCTTAGGTTGGGTTAGGATAGGTTAGGTTAAGTTTGGTTAGGATAGGTTGGGCAAGATTAGGTGAGGTTAGGTTAGGTAAGGCAAGGTAATGTAAGGATAGGTTCGGTTATATTAGGTTAGCTAATTACGAGAACGTCGTGGGCATATATACGTGGGCATTTATAGTCTTCCACCGGCATTTCTCGAAAAAAAATTAAATTATTCACCCGTTTCTAAACGAAATATTTAGAATATTTTAGGCATTTGCTGATGAAATTGTCACGGAGTTCGAAAATACTCGTACCAGTGAGTGTGCTTGACTGAATTGTCTATTATTCCAACAAAGACCAACCTTTTCTGTTAGAAAAATGTTCCTGACCTTGTCAGCGTGTAGTATGAACTTCTCATACATTAACTAAAACTAACAAAATTGGTCATAAAATTCAAACCTCAAAAAATAAATACATTGTTGTTGTGTTTTTAATGTTTTGATTTTCAATGCATGCCATTTCCTCAAGAACCATTTGATTTCAACAGTTTCTTTTACAACACATTCTATAAATGATTTTCATTTAGCCAAGATATTCTCAAATAAAAGAAAAAACCTGCGCAAAATTTAAAAAAAAAATTTTGTCAGCATGTTTTTTATAACTTTTAATTGCGCTCCAAGTGTATAAAAACTATTTTAAATAAATATAATAGTCAACTGTAGGTTCTACTATGCTGCTCCAGGGTAAACTATGGCATTTCTATATATAAATTTCTCCAGCATAATACCCCAGTTATTTCCATGTGAAGTTTTATCGTGATCACTCCATTGCCGCCACTGTGCAGCCGTTGACGTTTTATTTCCCAGTGTATTTTGGTAGAAGAAAGAACAAATTTTTAGGTCAATATGGAGCTCAAACGACATGTCCATTATACGCAGAATTATAAAAATATATTCTAAAAATTTTGACAAATGTTTTTTTTTCAGGGCGGCATTTTGAAGTCTTGTTCAATCATATTTTTATTTTTTCAGATTTTTCGCGAATTAGGTTTAGTTTTATTTGCAATTTTTTTTATTATATATATGATTCGATCTGAAATTATTTCTTAGAAAAATATTTTCCCATTTCCTAAGAGCTATATAGATCAGGGGTTTATTTCTGCATTTTGAAACAATGTAAACAGTCGCACCAGGATTTAAACTCAAGGTTGGCGGACGATCGTTTCGAAGTTTGTGACCCTTCTCATCAGCGCCTTAGCGATGTATTATTTTCATGCAAAATACAAAATGAAGTAGATTGAAAATTTAATCTAAAAATTGGGAAGAAAAGCTGGGAATGATCAAGAGTAGAAAATGCTGCCGTAAAATAAAGTAACTCTATCAAAATATTTTTTTTTCTTTTTAGGTTCATCATGGCCCATATTGACCAATAAAATATTTTGATTTTAACAAAATACACTAAGAATCGAAAGTAATGGACATAATTCAATCAGTTCACCTTGAATGCTGGGCTGTTGCCAAGTGATTCGGTTTAAGGCCATAATCTTTGTGCAATATTTAGAATAATGTGGTTCAACAAAGTTTGTTCAGCCTCACAGAGTAGCACCTATTTAACATGGGACAGTACAAACTTTGTACTTTTCAATATCTGTAACATGATTCATATGATTTATCATATGTTTTGTTACTCGCGACTTGGGTCATATTATATCTAAGTTCTTCTGGAATCATGCTGAGACGTCGATAAATATTTCAACAAATCTCACGTTTCACTTCAAAACACAAATAAAGAAGCATTTTATATAATAATGTGTGTTGCCTGTATGTGGGCCACATTTTCATATGCAGATACTACTAGTGACGCATGTTATTAATACGTGTGTGATTCGTTTGATTTGTATCCGTTGGAAAAACGTGAATATTTGAATTTACGTACCAATCTATGATGCTGTCGATATGGATGTCGACTCTATTTTAAAAATTTCAAAAATGACTTAACATGATTATTGTACAATTAGATGGAAAATTTGCGCAAGTAAAGCAAATTTGGAGCAACACAACACAAAAGAGTTTTAACAAGTACAAATGTTTAAAATAATGCTAAAATAGAACCAAGGAGGAAATCGTTATATGTCACGAATTATAAAACGTTCAAATTAATTTGTTTAAAATAGCAGAACTTTAAATGCTGTTTCACCAAAATTTGGTTGCTATTTTACACTAGTGTTGCTTCGAATATCTATTATTTGACACACAACGTTAAAAAAGCCCACCCACTCGTATGATTGATATAAAAACAATGCTCTTGGGGTGTATGAGTTATATGCCACACAATTAAGTATTACTTATCCGTTCCCAGTGAGAAAGAGAATATTTTACAGACAATGTGAGTGTGTGTCAATGTGAAAGAAATTGTGAAAATGTTGTGTATGTATGTTGGCAGCACAACTCCTATCGCCAATTATGACCAATTAGCAAGTAAATTGATGTAAACCCGAGATTCAAGGACTTTTTTCAGCCTTCATAATTGTAAAGAGAATGTTGATTCAATTCGAAGACTGGAAAATTGCGCAATTTCTTCATTGGGGATATTTACAGACGTCAGACTCACAGGGATGCACCCAAAAACATTGTCGATGCAATGTAGATTGGAATCATTAAATTAGTAATCATAAAATTAAGGGATCTGTGCGATTATCTGCAGATACACTCAAATATATATTTCCTATAAAACACCGTCGGTGGTGCAATGTGCGCGGCTCTTGTACATGAGATCCTGGGTTCGAACCCTGCTCTGACCACCTTGAAATTTCTTTCGGCGGCGGTCACCTCGCATAGTGACGGCGACACTATCGAGTATATAGCCATGAAAAAGCTTCTCAAAATACCGTTCGGAATCGGTGTAAAACTGTAGGTCCCAATCAGTGAGTGAAAACTGTGATTGTGAGAAGTTCTCCCCGGTCCCTTCATGGGATGTAATGGGAAACCATGTATTTATTTGTATTTATTAAACAAAAACAATGTAGCCTACAGTCATTAAATAATGATAATATTTATTAAGATGATATTGAAAACTCTTGAGAGGAACACAAATGTAAATTACCACTTCTAGTCTCAGAATTGCATAATTTTTCTCTCTTTGACTGTAATATTAAGTAGTGATCTTTAGTTCACGCTGAAAAAAGCTGTCTTTTTGTTGTTGTTTGGATGCAAATATAAAGTGTGTTTGGAGCTTGTCGCAAATATAATATACTTGTGTCCAAACATATAGGGGTTGCTCTTCAATATTACATATTTGAGACACAATGATTAGTATGTTAGAATATATGTGTTTGCGACCCACATATATTTATGTTTGTGATACAAATACAGCTGTGTTTGTTACTCTGTCTATGCTCTCAAGAGAATGAAAGAGGGACAACGAGAGAGTCTATATTGTAAATGTGTATATGTATTTTTGCATTATTCTATCAGTTATTGAGCCACATAAATATTTTAGTTTCATGTATTCAGTCGTCAAGGGTTCATCGGACAGAGGATAATAATGGTACTTTTGTGTTTTTCGGTGTATGGTCCCACTCAAACCCTTGTGGAGCCCTACCGAAAAGTCAAGTGGCATATTGTTGGAATGGTAATTCAATGCCCTTTCCATCGATATGCTGTAAATTTCTATGTGATAAGAAATGACTGAGTTATGGCACCTCAAATTTGCCTTTTGTACGTTCAAGTCGCTCGTCATTTTAATTGAATTAACGCCGAATATAGTGTGTGAGCAATGTAAATGAAAATATTGTCGCTCCACAAAATTCTTAATAAAAACTTTATTTTTCATCCGATTTTGTTCAAATTACGCTTAAAATATTGGTAATTAAATTAACTATATACTATTAAAATAAAACATTCCAGATCTTCACTATAACGTAGAAAAAAAACGAAATAAAAATGAAAGATTTAAAAAAAACGTAAAAAAGGCAAATTTTGAGGTGCCATAACTCAGCCATTTCTAATCAGATAGAAATTTACAGCCTATTGACGGAAAGGGCATTCAATTACCTTTTTAACGGTATGCCACTTATCTCGATCGGACTTTGGAATTTGAGTGGGACCATACACCGACAAACACAAAAGTACCGTTATTTAAAAAACGGTACTTAGGAAAAAAATACCGCGTTTTTCGTGTTCAGGAGGTCCCAATTAACTTATCTAGGCATGTGTCGTTCTTGGTATTTGTTGACTGTAAACCAGTGTTATTTATAAATGTGGATTTATATTGATAAAATTAATTATAATAAATATTACATACATATATATTGATATCAAAGCATAATTCGTTTTTAAATATTATTGTGTTTGGCGGGAAATACCCATACGTTTCCACATAAGTATATACAGGTTTGGGGGGAAACACGCGAATGATTCCACGTAAGTATATGGATGTTTGGAAAGAAGAACGCTTATGTTTCCACGTAAAAGCATACATGTTTGCCAGTAAACATGATATTGTTTACATTTAAATACACGTGATGTGTCATTCAAAAGGTTACGGACTTATTGATCCGCCCTCTAAATCTATTGGAACCGATGATTCTCTGGAGATGGAAAGAGGTTTTTGCAAATGTTTCCTTGCATTTTTTGCTTCCGATATTTTTCGAACACTTGTATAGTGGGAAATTTTCAATTAGAACGGGTTTTTATTTGCATTTAGTTTGATAAATTTTGCAATAGCATCAGCCAGACTCCAAGATCTGTGGCTAGATCTGAAATAGCTATACGGCCTGCCAGGAATCTTAAGGATGCATTGCGCAAATTTTCTATTTCAAAACACTATCCGCCTTATTCGTAAAAAGATGTGAGAGCTGTGTGAGGTATGTTAAACTGTCTCTCAAACCTCTTCCAACTTTTTATAAATAAGGCCGTATATCTATAAAGAACAAACTATATCCATAATAGAGATATACGGCATTATTCATAAAAAGTTTTTAGGAGAAGTTTGAGAGATGATTTTAGTATGACAAACCGTCTCTCAAACCTCTCACAACTTTTTTATGAATAAACCGGAACCTTGAATAAAAATTTAAAAATTAAAAATAATGTCGAATAAATAAAAATCACCCTTGAAGAAATTAAGTTGAATGCATTTTATTTAATTTTTAAAAATATACTTGTATTTCGACCACCCTGTACTTATGCAGATTTCCGGTTTGAAGTTTTGTGACACTATTCCGATTTGACAGCCACCAAATAAAGCAATCAATACGAACCAATATGAAGTTTTGAATTTGCTACATTCGTAGGATGTTCCATATTCATAGTTTTGTTAATCTATGCAATTTTTCTTTCATTATTTCCATTTTTTCAAAAATCCTTGAGAAAAGCGAACATCAATGTCAATGCCATTGGAATTTGGGCTCCGTTTTTGTGTGCATGGAAGCAACAGTTAAATGACTGCATGTAAGAGAGCGACAATGTAAGAGAATACGCGTTAAGTTAAGAGAGTATGCACATAAATATTGGCAAGTGGGAACACTTTCACTCGCCTGTCGCTTTCATATAAATTCTAGACCATAGTTTGTTAGACTTTCACAAGTATTGGAAATTTCGTGCAACCAACATATAACGTGGACGCGCTAAAGTTATTTACAAACAAAAAAAAAAAAAGAAAACACTGTACTGGATTGCAATTTGCGTAAATTAAATTGTGATTTTTATTGTGATTTTATTACAGAAAATAACTAAAATACTGATGGTGAAAGTGATTTTAACAAAAAAATCAAAATTGTAGTTTTGATTTGAATTACAAAGAAAGGTCAGCTTTAGTTTTTGGATTTTCGACCTCAAAACTGTTGAACCTGTAACAGCTTCATTGTATGTATATGAAGCTTTGATAAAATTTTACTTTCCAAGTGACATCTGTCAACAGCAAAGAATCAGTGCAAAATATTCCAAATCGTAATCAAGTGATCAGTTTTAATTGCCGGCAGAATTTAAGAATATATAAAATGTAAGTACGTAAATATATATAAATATTGCATCCTAACTCCAGAAGAGTCGTAATTAAAAACGTACAAAAATTTCAAGAGGCGTAAAAACGGGGTTTGTCAGATACAAAGATGAAATACTCAGTTAAATTTATAAATCATATCGAACTTTTGACGCAGACTTTTTCACGGATTGAAATGGCGCTTTGTTGTGGTTTTTAAACCAAAAATTAAAATCTGAAAATGTTGACTTCTAACTCTTTTGTGGTTTTGTGGGTACGACGATATGTATATTAGGGTGAACTGAAAAAATGTTTATGGAGGGTGGTCTCGAAAGATTCGTATTGAAGAGCTGATTATGGGAACGAAGTTTCGATTCCTGGTGTAGGTAGTATTTTATTTTTTTTGTTCAATATGGGGCACAAACTACATGTCGTGACGAGCATAAACAAACGCTGAAAAAATTGGCCTCAGCAACATATTGCAGGAACCATGTACATTAGAGCTAGTCACGAAAAAAATTTACCGAAGTCGAGGGCAAATATTAAAGATCACATCGAGACAATTTTGAAAAAAAGTTTTCCTTTCCGCACGCTGAAAAATAAGGGCCCCAGCAAAATATTGCAGGAAACATGCACATGTTGGCAAGCATTTTTTTTTTCATAAATTGAAGATATACTGCCATTTTGTTTCTTTGTTGTCTGTCTCGTTTTTGGTTTTAGCGGTTTTCAACAAACAAAGCCACATTCGGGTCTCAAAACATGTATTACTTTATAGCCCACTAATCTCAAACATGTTGTATTGAGTATCAAACACTATGTGTTTGGGCAGTGGCCAAGTGAGTCTCAAAACTAGACTGCGCACATCTCACTGATAGTGAGAAGCTCTCCTCAATCCCGTCATGGGATGTTATGGGACACCATTTATTTTATGTGTTTGGGCACAAGTACCTATACTACCAATATGCTTTCGACAAGCTGCAATCACTTTATATTTGCATCCAAACATCAAACAGACAGATTTTCAGCTTGCGGGCCCATGAAAAACTGTCGGAATCGTTTTTTATTGTATTTTTTTTTAGTTTGTGGCTCGATCATAACATACTGGATATCGTTGTATCGGTCTCGACGAGTACTACATTTTTCCTACAGATGTCGCTGACGTAAGATATCATTTTGTAATGAAGGCCTCATTTAATGTAACTTCTACCCCTAAAATTTAAAAATGTATTTTTATAGGATTAAAGCCCTTTAAAAAGGATGTAGGATTAAAGCCCTTTAAAAAGGATTAAAGCCCTTTAAAAAGTGACAAGATGTATCTACAGCATTACCACAAATATTTTATCATGTTGTTTGCATTATTACCGCAAATTATTGCATACTTTTTAGCGCTATCGAACAAATTTGTAAATAAAACTATTGCATACTTTTTAGCTCAAATTATTGCATACTTGTTAGTGCTATCGAAAAAATTGTTAAAAAAAAATGATTGCATACTTTTTAGCACTATCGAAATTTTTTTTAAACATTTGCCTGGGATAATTTATTTTTAATCTACTTACCATACACGTTACAACCAGTTGGTACAACCTAGAGTAAAAATCAAAATATTTTGATTTCCATACAACCTGTAACCCAACTTCAAGTCTTGGAGAACTGCCAAAGAGTTGTACAACCAGTTGTAACGTGTATGGCCAGCATAAGAGATGCCTGTCGGCTCAGATCGCCATATAAAATTATGTAGTAACAAGTACGAGGATAAAATATACGTGCAGAGAAAAGGTATGCCCATGAGTTCTCCGGCATCACCGATTGTGGCTGACATTATAATGGAGGTATTATTGGATACGACACTCAACACTCTGACGGAAAGGCCGGAAATCTTGACGAAATACGTGGATGATATTTTCGTGATCATTAAGGAAACTGAGGTGGAAAACACAATTACGGCACTAAATTCATTCAACAGACAATTACAATTCACTGTGGAAAAAGAACAGGACCACAAGCTTCTGTACCTGGATAGTTTAGTCATAAAACAAGGAAACGCTTTCAAAATAGACTGGTATCAAAAACCGAAAGCGTCAGGACGACTACTAAATTTTGAGTCAAAACACCCCAGAAGGACTATTGTGAACACAGCCAGCAACTTTATTAGGAGAGTATTACAGATAAGTGTTATACAGTTTCATGGGACGAATAAGGAGAGAGTACGGAGAATACTCCTATTGAACAATTTTCCGAGAAGGATGATTGAAGATTTGATTTCTCGAATTGAGTTTGGACGACCGTCAAATACTATTAACACATTCGAAGCGAAAATAAACAAATCGACGACATATATTCCTGGACTATCTGAAAGGATAAAAAAATCGGACATCTACGATATGCAGAAATATGAATTGGCACTTAAGTCTCATCGTAGGCTAAACGATCTATTCAGCCGGACCAAAACGAAAATTGACAAAGAGGACTTGCCCAATGTGGTGTATAAAATACCGTGTAATGGGGACAAGTCCAACGTATGCCAGAAGGTATATGTTGGCACAACTAGGAATAAACTGAAGACACGAATATCTGCTCACAAATTGGTCCAAAAATAGCACTATAAGCCCTTGGAACATAACTTGAAACTCGCGGCCCACTGTACTTTAACTGGATATAAATCTTACTTCGACGAAGTGGAAAGTCTTGCTGAAAGTAGTAGTATAGTATAGGCCAAATGTTTAGTAGTATAGGCTAAATGTAGTACTCCTCGAGACCTATACAACGATGGAACCACAAATAAAAAAACTACGATAGAAAAAAGATTTTGGCTGTTTTTAACTGGCTGAGAAAGAAACCATTTTTTTTTAGATTGTCTCCACGTTATCGTTAATATTTGCCCTCGACTTTGGAATGTTTTTTATATAAGTATGGAGGCCACATGCAAGCTACCATTGTTTTCATGAATTGAATATCTGGTGGTTTGTTGCGTCTTTGTTGTCTGTCAATTTTTGTGTTCACCAGTATTCTACCAACAAAGCCACGTTTAGGACACAAAATATATATTATAACCTATTAATCGTTGTGTCTCGTATATGAAATGTTGAATAGCAAACACAATGTGTTTGGACACAAGTATACTATCTTTATACAATCTTACAAACTCGTTATTTTCTGTGGGTGGATCAAGTCCGTGACTTTTCGAACTCCCACATAGTTATATGAAATACAGTACTGCTGCCTTCAAGTTCCACCTATTAGTAGACTACTGTCAAATTTTGAGTAAGTTGCTTTATTTACTTTGCGTTTAACAGCTGTTCAAATCATACAACCTCATGAATTTTTTTGAAAATGGAAAAAAGTTAATTTCGATTGCTCATTAAACATAATTTTTTGCGAAAAAACCGTCAATCGAACCAAGGAAACCAAGAATAAATACTATGGGGACTCTGCACCATCGATTTCAATGGTAAAAAAGTGGTTCAATGACTTTCGTTGTGGTCGCACAAGTACAAATGACGCTGAACGTTCTGGACGGCCAATTGAGGTCAATACACCCGAAATGTCGAACAAATCCACGACATGGTGGTGGCCGATCGGAGAGTAAAAGTGCGTGAGATTGTTGATGCCTTAGGCATTTCATATGACAGTGTGGTTTCGATTTGAAATGATCAGTTGGGTTTAAGAAAGCTGTTTGCAAGATGAGTGCCGCGTTTGTCCTCAATTGACCATAAACGTACGGAGGCACACGTGTGTAGTCTCAATGGAAAAATTCCATGAATTGGGCTACGAATTGGTACCTCAGTTACTACTTCCTATTTCCAAACCTAAAGAAATGGCTCGGTGGAAAGAGATTTAGCTCCAACGATGAAATTATTGATCAAACAAATGCCTATTTTATGGACCTAAAATCGTATTTTTTGGAAGGGATACAAAAATTGGAGAAACGTTGGACTAAGTGTGTTAGGCTAAAAGGAGATTATGTTGAAAAATAATTTTTTTTTTGCAAATGAACTGTGTTTCATTCAGAAAGTCACAGACATATTGATCCGCGCTCTGTGTCTCTATTAATAGAGATATAATTTTTTTGACAAGGAGTTTTGCAAAATGCATCCTCATGATTCCTGGCAAACCGTATAGCCATTTCAGATCTACCCAAACAACCGCTGATGAAGAACTGTGGTTAGATCTGAAATAGCTATACAATATAAAATAAAAGAGTACTAATAAATAGACCGAATACATAAAAGTCATTCATATTTTCAAAAATTATAAAGAGTTTTTTTTCACGACAGCATTTTAAAATTTCGAACATTTCGCGAAGTACAATAAGGAATACGGTGAAAATGGATAAAATACGATTCAAAATGCTGCCGTAAAAAAACGCTCTGTCAGTTTTGAAAATGTATTTTTCTAATTATGCTCATCATGCCACGACGTTAAGCCCCATATTGAGCAATAAAATAATTTTATTTTTCCCAATAACACTAGGAATCGAAACTTCTTCGACCGGTAGGGGACTATATCTACTCTTTATAAAAAAGTTTGACGTTCCAGTAATCATCTCTTCAATATGCATCTGTTGAGACCCCCATGATTGAAATTCCAAAAAAACAAAAAAATCGGTTTTCAGTAAACCCTAACGTATATATGTTAACCCATTTTTCTTGGGTCTGTAATTTGTGTTGTTTATTTTTACACAAACCATCTGCCATCCTTCCACGTAGAGGATACTATTGGTCAATCCATTTAGTCGGTTTCATTTACAAATTCAAAGTAATTTCCATGATATATCCGTTTTCATGGAATGCAATAACGGGTTTTTCAATAAGAGCGCTACAAAAGTTTTTTTAAATAAAACAAAACCTGTTTTAGATACCAATGAAATTCTTTATTCCTGTGAAAGTACGTTCGATGTCATTATGTATGGTACTCGATTTCTTTTGCATGGTCACCACGGGCACGCTTGCAGAAGTCCAGACGCTGAACCCAATTTTCGAAGGGTTTCAAGCATAAATCGGCCGATACTGCTGCAATTTCACGTTCGATATTCGTACGAAGTTCATCAATCGTCGCTGGCTTATTGGCATAGACCATAGACTTGACGTAGCCCCACAGGAAATAATCTAACGGCGTCAAATCGCACGACCGAGGCGGCCAGTAGACTGGGCCATTTCGTGAGATAACACGTTCACCAAACTTGGTTTCCAATAAATTAATTGTGGCATTCGCTGTGTGGCTTGTGGCGCCGTCCTGTTGGAACCACATGTCCTCCAAGTCCATATTATCCAATTGGGGCCAAAAATATTCGGTTACAGTACGATTCGCATTCACAGTAATGTGCCGGTCTTGATCATCACGGAAGAAGTACGGCCCAATGACGCCGCCGGCCCATAAACCGCACCAAACCGTAATTTTTTCGGGATGCAATGATGACTCATGGATTATGTGTGGATTGCTGTCTGACCAATAACGCATATTTTGCTTATTGACGAAGCCATTCAGCCAGAAATGCGCCTCATCGCTGAAGATTATTTTCCGATGAAAATCCGAATCATTTTCAAGTTGTTGCTCAGCCCAATTCACGAACATACGACGCTTATGGTGGTCAAGCGGCTTCAGTTCTTGCGTCAATTTGATCTTGTAAGGATGTACGGCAAGATCTTTTCGCAAAATTCGCCACAACGACGTCACAGAGATGCCCAACGCTTGAGAATGACGTGTGAGAGACACATTTGGGCTTTCTTGAACTGAAGCCTCAGCGGCAGCAATATTCTCGATACTACGGGCATTTATTTGTCTCACTGGCAGGGGAACATTTTATACTGTGCATGCGGATTCAAATTTTTCCACTAGACGCTCAATTGTTGATCTGGTAGGACGATTATAACGACCATAAATTGGACGTAGCGCTCTTAAAGTTGAGGCCACTGACTCCAAATTTCGGTAGTAAATTTTAATAATTTCGACTCGTTGTTGGCTCGTATATCTTTTCATGATGAAATGGAAAACCTTACTGAAGAGAAATGTCAAAAGAGCGGGAAAAAATATGGCGTCGTTTGCTGTCCCTATCGATTTACTTTTGTTTGTAGCGTCTCTGTTGAAAAACCCTTTACAATGAAAGCAACAAAAATAAAAAATAGAATATATAATTTTTGCGTAAAAATTCTCTGGTCCACTTTTAAAAGCTTCCATAGTACTAAACAAACTTTTTGTTGTTCTTGAATCTATTGTTGGTTTTTGTACTTTTGTACAACTGTCTGAATAGGTTAGGGCGGGGGTGTGAAGTCATATCAAATACAGATGGAAAGTTGGGAAAACAAAAAGATGAAAAATGCGCTTTGTTAAAGTCATTAAAGACACACTCAATACCATCATAGGACCCAAAACAAATCAACACTCAAACCAATATGCTAGTAAACATGTAGCGGAAAATAGTGCTGAATAGTAGAAAGCAAACATGTTTGATATTTCAGCAAGTATATGTTTGTTATTTTAACAAACAGTTGCGTGCTGTTTTAGCAAACATGCATTTATTGTTTTACCCAAGATTTTGTCTGGCATTTTATTAATTCTGCAAAAAGTTTGCGGTTATGTTAATACATTTCCTGTAATAACAGACAAAGCTAACATTAAAGAGCTAACATTATTTTTTGAGCGAACCAAAGTGGAAACTACGTGTTGACTATAACATTTCTTGGTTCATTACGCTGGCACTTCAAGTTAATTCATTAGAGTTCATTTCTCGCTTTCACTAATTTATTTCCATCAATATTACGACGGAATTCAATAGAATCCAAGAAATATTTAAATGTTTCGTGATGATGCTGATTGTCTTCTCTGGCAATTATCGAATGGAATACAAACCGAAGTAACCCAGCAAAAAATATTGCTTACTCAGTAGCAGGTTTGTAAGGGAGAGGTTTGGGCTGGCAATCGATTACCCAGCTGCTGAAATGAGGCATGATTTGCTTATGAAATGTCCCACTGTGCTACCCAAAGGGGCACAGGCATTTTTTTTTTTTTTTTTTTTTTTTTTTTTAATCGAGCGAGCCCATCGCCGCCACTCTTACCCGCCCCTACCGACCGAGAGGGCCACGTCCCCATAACGTGAGGACAGCGTACACATTATAGACCGGTCTATAACGGGAGAGCAAGGATTATAAGTTCACACGTTACAACCAACTACAGAAATTCTTCACCAGTTGGTATTACACTAACATAAATAAGTATAAAAGCACATCACGAGATATTAACATAAGATACTTCAATATATAATAATTACGAGCAAAACGAAAACCAAATCATAAATCAGACCAGATAGTAAGGATAAAGTAAATTAAATTTACATATGTACGTTAACGAATATACAGCACTAATGCAATCGGTTCAAATGACAAATTATGCTAGACTTTGTCGTTTCCCAACTACCTGTGAAATCAATAAACTGATATAGCTCATTAAAGTCACGACACATTCTCCTAACTGGATCAAAGGACGCATAATTCGAACGCTGAAACTCGATGTTTACGAGTTTATAGTACCTCGTGGGTCTCAATGGGACATTTATGAAAATCTTAGATAACAGAAATTCAGAACATATACATCCATCAATTATCTTCAAAACTGTAATAGAGTTTATCATGGTACGTCTACTACTAAGAGTCGGCAATCTGATCAATGCTAGTCTACTGCTATACGAAGGAAGATTATGGTTCGGGTTCCATTGAAGATTTCTCAGACAAAAAATGAGAAACTGTTTCTGGACCGATTCAATCATATTAACATACAAATTGTACTGGGGGTCCCAAACAACTGATCCATATTCGAGAATAGGGCGGACTAGTGAAGTAAAAAGATTTTTCGTAACGTAGGGATCTGAAAATTCCTTTGCCCAACGTTTAATAAAGTTCAGAACGCCATAAGCCTTGTTCACCATCGTAATTATGTGGGAGTTGAAATTCAATTTTCTGTCCAAGAGAACACCAAGATCAACAAATGAATCCACCGATTCAAGAACATTGCCACCTAAAATGTATTTTGCCGAAAATAATGATGACCTAGAGAACAGCATATGCTTACATTTCGTAAAATTAAGCTCCATCAAATTGGTCTCGCACCACGTCTGGAAAGTAGACAAATCCCTCTGAAGTAAAGCATATTGACAAGGATCCTTGTAAGAAAAATAGATCTTCACGTCATCAGCGTACATTAACAATTTAGAGTGCATTATGGAGGCGGGTAAGTCGTTAATGAATAACAAAAATAGAACCGGCCCAAGATGACTGCCCTGAGGCACCCCAGATGACACAAAAATAGATCTTGAGAATGATCGACCAAATGATACCATCTGTTCTCTGTTCATTAAATAAGAACTAATCCAATTCAGCATGTTACAATTAAAACCCATTGCCCCTAATTTATATAATAACAAATTGTGGTTAACTTTATCAAAAGCCTTACTAAAATCAGTAAAAATCACATCAGTTTGATCTCCATTAATAAAGCCGTCAATAATAGAAGAGGAAAACTGAAGCAAATTAGTCACGGTGGAACGACCCTTCCGAAAGCCATGTTGACATGGATCTAAAATAGAGGAAACCTGATGAGAAATTACCTCTGTGACTAACTTCTCAAAAAGTTTAGGAATGGCACTCAATTTTGCAATTCCCCTATAATTTGCAACATTTACTAAACTACCAGATTTGTGGAGAGGGATTATATAAGAGCTCTTCCACTTTGCAGGAAAATGGCCGAACTTCAACGAAGCGTTAAATAAGAGAGTCAACGGTAAGCTGAGAGAATTCGAGCAGTATTTCAACATAGAGTCCGGGATACCATCAGGACCAGCTTTATTCGAGGCTTTCAAGCTGATTAAGTTATCTAGCAACCACGAAGAATTTACGACAGGTGCATCAAACGGAATGGTAGAGCGGACAGTGTACGGGTATGATTTGGAAACATCATAGGCTCGGGTGGAATAAATAGATGCGAAAAAATCGGCGAAACAATTAGCAATAGACTCTTCATCTGAATATTCAATACCGTTCATTTTGATCCTACAAGGTGTGGAAGACGAATTACGCTTCAAGTTAACAAATCTAAAGAATGATTTGGGGTTCCGTTTAAAATTAGCCTTCAACCTATCCAAATATAATCTGTAACTCTCACGAGATTTAGAGTTGTATCTACTCATAGCAACAATATACCTAGCATAGTCTGCTAGCAGTCCAGATTTTTTATACTTGTTCGAACATCTATTCCTTACATTCTTGAGACTATTTAGAGCCCTTGAGGACCATGGGGGACCAGTATTACCCCTTATTGGCCTCTTGGGTACAGACTTAGAAATATAGCCATTAATAATATTATAGAAATCATCCAGGGCGATTTCAAATTCAAAAGAATTATCACACTGACATATACTATGCCAGTCGGTATCAAAGATAAGATTATTCAAAAGTATAAAGTTCGCACGCGAAAAGCATAGGCCAACATAGGACGAAGAGTAATTGCAACCAACCTGCATGGTATCATATGTATAATTAATTCCCAGCGTTGGATGGTAACTATCCTCAGGAGAAATTAACGGATCAATTCGAGAAATATCAAAGTTGTTAGAGTCATCCACTAAAACTAGATCAAGGACTCGATTCATAGAATTGGGAATGTCGTTCAATTGAATCAACCCAAGTTCGGAAATATGCGTAACAAAATCAGATGACCAATCATATGGTGTCAATGGAGTCAGATAATTAGTATCGGGTAAAGACACCCATGTCACAGACGGCAAGTTAAAGTCACCCAATACTAAAATACGGTCCTTTCTACTGGCTAACGCAATAACTTTTGCAATAGCGTCAATATGCACTTGATATACCTCAAAGCATGATGATGGCGGAATATAGGAACACGTGACAAACAAACATCATTTATAACATCTTCTCCCAAACATATTTTGCAGGAACTATGTATATGTTTGGAACAACCTCCAAACATGCATATGTTTGCAATACCCAAAGGGAATGGGGGAATTCTGTCTCCACTATTATGGTTAACTTCTGCCAATGAACTGCTTCTTGAATTGGACAGGGTCGAATGCCAGATCTTTGCCTATGCCTACATAGTCTGATTTCGAACTGGACCGCTAACATTGGACTATCACTTAACTCACTTAAACCCGAGCTTATCTTGTTCTCTCGGAAATATCAAATACCCGCATTTGAACTGCCGTCAGTTAATGGGGTGCAATTACAGTTGACGGAAAAGGTCAAGTATCTGGGGATAATTCTCGACCGAAAACAGTCTTGGAAACCGACTGTGGAGGAGAGGGTGAAAAAGGCGTCTGTTGCTCTTTACTGCTGTAAAGGGGCGATAGGAAAGCGCTGGGGACTGTCTCCTAAGATCACCATGTGGATTTATACGACCATAGTCAGACCAATACTTCTCAATGGCATCGTATGTTGGTGGAGGTCCCTTCAAAAGAAATATATTCTCAATTCCTTGATGAAAATTCAAAGATCAGCACTGATTAGCGTTAGTGGGGAAATGGGCACGACGTCAGGTACTGCACTCAGTGCTATCCTGAACATCTGTACTCCTGATATCATGGCCGAATCGGCAGCCGCTACATCCCTGGTGAGAATCAGAGATTGTGGCGTCATGATATCTGGGCATTTCGGACACGCTGAATTACTACACCGGATCAACTTTATTTCTGTAAAAACGGACTACTGTATGCCCTACCTTCTACCAGCGTCAAATCTAAGGACTTCTATTCCGGACAGGAATACCTGGAAAAAGTCACTGGAAGGGGATATCAGTAGTATCAGATTTTTCATGGATGGATCAAAGTTGGACGAGCAAGTAGGCTATGGGGTCCATTCACCGGACCTAAATGTAAATATCTCCTTCAAGCTGCGTGATCACTGTAGTTTATTTCAGACGGAAATTACCGCCATACTGGAGGTTGCTGAACTACTGAAAAGAAATGTCACAATCCTCCGGAGAATTTGAATCTACACAGACAGCCAAGCTGCCATAAAATCCCTGGAAGCCATGTTTGCTACGTTCCTGACGGTGAAAGAATGCCACTCATAACTTAGGGTAATGGCAGAGTATTTTGACATCAGACTCATCTGGGTACCGGGACACAGCGACATACCCAGGCAATTACGTAGCGGATGCGTTACCTAGACAGGGCACTACGGCGCAGGTTCTTCCGGCAAAAGAAGGTGTTAGTATGCCAATCTCTACCTGCCGTTTGCAGATCAGGCAGTGGGCCGATAATATGTTCAAGGACAAGTGGAGACTTGCTTCAACTTGCAAAAAAGCCAGGGTCCTCTGGCCACAGGTGGACAGGAAGATGACTAGGCAACTACTTAACTTGCCGAGAGGCAGGTTATCCATAATGATAGGAACACTTACGTGACTTTGTCTTGTAGGAAAACACGCCCTAAGATTGGGAGATAGAAACTCCACTCTCTGTAGATGCTGCATGGAAGAGGACGAGGAAACCTTCTCTTGGATTGCCCTGCTCTCGCAGGACTGAGAAGTAGTATATTTGGAACACATTTAGTTAGCAGCGTAGCCCAACAGGATATTCCTGTAGGTCTTATAGACAAATTTATTGAAAGGGCAAATTGGCTAGACGACTAGTAAATAGTTGCTATGGAGGAAACTGCAGGTATCACAATGGGCTGCTTTAGCCTAAGTGTGCCAGACAGCGTGCTGTATTGCAGCGTTTTCAACCAAGTCCCAAACTCACTTGTATTTAAAGGAAAACATTAGCATGTCTACTGCCAAACATATAATCTTTAACGTGGAAACATATGCGCCCATTCCTTCCAAACATACATATACTTACGTAAAAGCATTCGCGTGTTTCCGCCCAAACCTCCCCAGACTTGTGTGGAAACATGTGCGTATTTCCTTCGAACATAATAATAACTTGAAATGAATTATTTTTTGATTTCAATATGTGTATAATTTATTATAATTAATTATAGTAATCTAAATCTACATTTATGAACAATTAATAAAAAAATTAAAATATTTAAATTGACTCTTTTTACATTTACTTGCATTGATTGAATTATTTGTTTTTTTTATGAAATGAAAACCTGCTGCCCTTTTGTTTCTCCTTTCATTGTAGTCTGTCATGTTTTTGTTTTCAGAGGGTTTTCTCAGTAAAGGCTCGGTCGGACAAAGGGCTTCACGTTGTTGCTCTTGTCAGTTGTTTTCCTCAAAATCGTTTCTCACTTTGGTAACAGACATATCTACGAAACACATACTCAAAAACCAAAGCAACATAACAAACCATTTTTCACTGATCACATATATTGTCTACTAATATAACTTTTCCACAGCATTCTTACTTTTCTGGCCAAGCCATTTTGATGGGCTTACTGGTCCCCTGTCCTCTTACTGGTCCCCTGTCCTCTTACTGGTCCCCTGTCCGATGGACCAGTAAAGACTGAATGCATGAAACTAAAATTCAATACATCTGCCGAACTAAGAAACACACACTTCATTTTCAATTTACACACATTTTCAGGAATATTTTTGGGTCACCGACTGAAGGAATAATGCACAAACACAGTTACACACTTCCACGATAGACTGTGAATAATCTCTGGTTGTACCTCTTTATTCGCTTGTTCTCGAGAGAGCATAAACAGTGCAACAAACACAGATGTTTTTGTATAACAAACACAGATATATTTGGGTTACAAATATACGAGTATATGTATGTATATTACAAAATTGTAATCATTATGTCTCCAACATCTAATATTGAAAAGAAGACACAATGCGTTTGCACAAAAATATACTATATTTGAGACAAGCGGCAAATACATGTTATATTTGAATCCAAACAACAAATATCGACAGATTTTTGAGTGTTTATGAAAATAAAATGCAACAGATTAGTCAACATAACAAACACTTCGTTGGTTGGATTTCGCGGTTGCTAAAGATACTATTTAGCATCAAAAACAAATACTTACTTCATTTACAATTTCTACACGCATTCAAGAAATTTATGAATCACTGACTGAAAGAATAATGCAACTATTCAGTTACACACTTACAACATTCACTTTGAATAATCTCTCTTTCTCCCTCTTGTATCCTGTTGCTCTCGACAGAGTATAAACAGTACCGAAAACACAGCTATACTTGTATCACAAACAAAGATATATTTGGGTCGTAAACACAAATAAAACGAAGGTAACATTCGAGGGCGGATCAATAATTCCGTGACTTTTTGCATAAAACACAGTTTTTTTTGCAAAAAAAATTATTTTTCAACATAATCTCCTTTTAGCTCAATACACTTAGTCCAACGTGTCTCCTATTTTCGTAACCCTTAAAAAAATAGGATTTTTCGAGGTCCATAAAATAGGAATTTGTTTGATCAATAATTTCATCGTTGGGCTAAATCTCCGAGCAATTTCTTTAGGTTTGGAAATAGGAAATAGTCACTGGGGGCTAAATCCAGAGAATATGGCGGATGAGGTACCAATTCGTAGCCCAATTCATGGAATTTTTCCATTGAGACTACACACGTGTGCATCCGTACGTTTATGGTCAATTGAGAGCAAACGCTGCACCCATCTTGCAGACTGCTTTCTTAAACCCAACTGATCATTTAAAATCGAAACCACACTGCCATATGAAATGCCTATTGCATCAACAATCTCACGCTCTTTTACTCTTTGATCGGCCAACACTATATCGTGGATTTTTTCGACATTTAGGCGTGTATTGACTTCAATTGGCCGTCCAGAACGTTCAGCGTCATTTATACTTGTGCGACCACAACGAAAGTCAGTAAACCACTTTTTTGCCATTGAAATCGATGGTGCAGAGTCGCCGTAGTATTTATCAAACTTTTCCTTGGTTTGATTGGCGGTTTTTTTGTCGCAAAAAATGATGTTTAATGAGCACTCGAAGTCACTTTTTTCCATTTCTAAAAAAATTAACGAGGTTGTATATTTTGAACAGATGTTAAACGCAAAGTAAATGACAGAACTTGCTCAAAATGTGACGGTAGTCTATTAGCACGTAGTGTTGTATTTCATATAACTTCGAGGGAAGTTCGAAAAGTCATGGACTTATTGATCCACCCTCGTATTTCGCTAACCAGTTCGATCTTTTGTGATATCTCTCCAGTTTCTAAAAAAATTAACGAGGTTGTATATTTTGAACAGATGTTAAACGCAAAGCAAATGACAGAACTTGCTCAAAATGTGACGGTAGTCTATTAGCACGTAGTGTTGTATTTCATATAACTTCGAGGGAAGTTCGAAAAGTCATGGACTTATTGATCCACCCTCGTATTTCGCTAACCAGTTCGATCTTTTGTGATATCTCTCCAGTTGGCAATACCAAGTGTACTCAGGAATTCGTCAACTTGATTCCTCCAGCGGAGTCTTGGTCTTCCTATTTTTCGTCTTCCTTTGAGTTCAGTTTCGAAAACACTTCGTGCTGGTTCGTGTATATACTATAAAATAATAATCATTGTGACCCAAACAAATGATATTGAATAACAGACATAATGTGTTTGGAGACAAGTATACTATATTTTCGACAAGCTGCAAACACACGTAATATTTGCATCCAAACAGCAACAAAATATAGATTTTTCAGCGTGTAGTTAAGGGCAACCAAAAACGCTTGTTTAGTAGCTGCAATTTATTATGTATTTGAATATCTTAAATTCTGAAATATAGCTTACGCTTTTGAAACTTCTTTTGTGGATAAAAATTCGGCGCATTCACCTTCTACGAAATCTAAATATCGAATAAATTTAACATACTATTCTGATTGTGGCCGTCGGTGGTGCAATGGCTAGTGGGCGCGGCTCTTGTACTTGAGATCCTGGGTTCGATCCCTGCTCTGACCACCTAAAATTTCTTTCGGTGGCGGTCACCTCGCGTAGTGACGGCGACTAAGATTTGTGTTTTGGAGTGTTCGGACACATATAGTGAAATTTTATGGCGATAATTTTTGTAGAACGCTTTGACCACGCCCCCCGTCATTTTGGAGTTAGAGGGTTAATTTGTTCCACAAAAATGTTTATCTGAATCTTTTCTATAAAACTTCTGAACATATTTTGTACCTCAGAAGTAAGGAACACCCAATTTTGCATGCCGATATGTTGCAGGAAAGTTCCGAAGGACGGAAACTGTGACCCGCCCTAAAAAAAAATTCTGATCAGATCTGGCAAACCGCCGATACACGTATATATTTATTTAGACCTTTCTATCAGAATCCGTTTACAGAACACCATCATTTTGAAAAAGATCTAATTTTGTCTCACAGTGATAGTATTAGTAAGCCAGAGACGGAAAATTATATTCATTGCCTTACGATACCTCCTACAAGGAAGCGACGTAGTAAGCAATACCCATTACTTTACTTTCGTTTGAAGTTTGCTATAGACTGCAGCATTATTTACAATGTCATGTCTTACTTTATTGCATTTTGATATGTTATACATGTAAGTAAGCAAAAAAAGCTGCTAATACTTCCCAGACGCTTAAATTGTTTGCTGGGTAGTTAAGGGTAACCAAGAGCACTTAAGTAGTAGCAGCTTGGTTGATACAAAATCATGCTTATTTAAGAAGAGTTAAAAGCCACTTTGCGCAGTAACTACCCAGAAAAAATAGTGCTTACTCAGAACCATGTTTGTAGGGGAGAGTGGAGCTGGCAATCGCTTGCCGACCTGCTGAAATATGGCATGATTTTTGTATGAAATGTTCCACTTGGCTAGTTAAGATCGACTAAACATTGCCTGTGTGCCAATGCGTATGAGAGGTTGAAAAGATTGTGCAGTGGGCGAGGAAGTGTCGAAGATCACTTTTTTCAAACAAGAGATGGACTTCTATGTAAATATAAGGACATGGGCATTTCTTTACAGCCACATTTGCAAGAACTTTTTTAGACTCCACTCCAAAAATATTTCAGCCATTGAACTAGATACGTTTCTGATCATGGTGAGGGATTCATTGCTATCCAGCAAAGATAAGTTATTTGCAAATATTTCGGTATATAAAATGCTGTTCTTAATAAGAGTTGGTGTGCAGGATGAAGAGGATCCTTTACTTTTTCAACTAGGGGAAGAAAGAATTTTAGCACGTAGACGCTGCTGTCAATTTCTCGATTTGCCCACAATGTTACTGACGATACCATCAAACATTCGTGGTGAGTTTGTAAGTGGTAGCTTTACGATTTTAAACGAATGCATACTTTTAGGCGCAGTTAAAATTAGGATTCAAACTGTTCGACGATTAAGCTGCAATATACACCACAAACTGTTTATGGACATTCTAATGTTATATTGACATATTATAGATGTAACTATTATAAGTAGTTAATCCATAAATATAGACAAATTCTGTGTAATGATAGTAACTAAGCGATGTGATAGTTGACAATGAAACTACTTAGATTACTGAATGAGTTATAGATTTCTTGTTCAAATTTCCTGCTCTAGCTAATTGAGATGGCTGTTTTAAAATCTTGACTACTTTCAATAATTTGGAGCACTATTAAAATCTTTGTTTCAAAAGATAAACCGAAAGATATTCATAGTAAAATTGCAATATTTTTATCTACGCTTAGTTCCTTCAAAGATTTCCGGGATTTTAAATAAATGCCCATAAGTCGTTGATTACAAGTTAACACGCATTCCGAGAATCCTATCCCGTAAGCTGTTGACTAGTACCTGACTTCTGTTTCCATGAAATTTTGTTGTATTTCAGCGTAAATGGATAAACATTCGCGTAGGACTTTTGCAATTATAATGACGTGTTTTCTTATATAACTTTATGCATAACACGTACAAATTATGGCTGTGATTTTGTTGATGATTTTATTTTGTGTTGACATTTTATTCTTCACATTTCGACACGGGGCAATTTTATGATATCAAATTGCAACTTTATTGGTTTTAAGAGAAATTATGTAAACAATTAAATTAAAAAGGAATTTCTTAATTAAATTTCTATAAAATAATTTCGTTAAATTGAAAACTGTCCATTCTTCGTAAATGGCGAGATGACGGGTAGGCGAGACGACGGGTTGTTTTGCAAACTATTGGAACAGGGCACAGAACATGAGCGCATTCATTAACGTATTGGATTTATTTTTTGCCGTGTAAAGATATTTGAAACAGGATGGGGAAAAGTTGAGTAATTACTACATTCCAGTAGTTAATACAAAACAATGTCAGATTTGAAACTGGAAAGCTTTGAATAATTAGCAGAAATGTATAACCAGGATCTATCTAGTAAAGCTCCTTCTATTTGAATTATTTGAAATTACTCAATAGTGTCGCCGACACTAAGTGAGGTATCTGTCGAACAGTGGTCCACAATCGGGGTTCATCGGCCAAATGCCCATAACTTTTGATTTAGTAAACATTTTTTGGAGTTCTGTAGAAACCGTTTGAAGGTGAAGAGTCTGGGATTATTGTGATATACCGACATTGAAAATCGCATAGTGGAGTATATTCTAAAAATGTTTTCAATCTTGACAACTTTTCGTTGGTTTTTCGATTTCCAAGAAAACAAACGTCAATTTAGTGAAAAAAGAGAAAAAGCAAAAAGAAATTGAAAAACACAAAAAGAAGTCAGCTGTGAAAAATTTGCTAATATTGTTGATATTCTACAATAATCATTGACGTCCTACCTACAATCGGATTTTTACAGAACTCAGAAATGGTTACTAAATCGAAAGTTATTGAGTTTTGACCGATGAATATCGATTATTAACCACTGTGCTTCGTCGAAAGAAATGTAAGGTTTGTTAGAGCAAGGATCATACCCACGTTCTCATATTAATCCCTAACCCATTGGTAACTAATCTATGGGTCTCGTCATCACCAACACTAAAGTGCACTCAAAATTAAAGAAACATATTATTAATGAAAAACTACATCTTCATAATGAACTTTTTCTTGAAAATGCAACCACAGAATGAATTCACTTAAATTACACAGTGCAACACATAAAATACAAACTCCTTCTCGTTTGAAATTTCTCGAAGCACTTATCGAAACTAACAAAACCCTATTTGGGTTTCCTAGTTTAGCTGCTGTTCGGATTTTATGGTCTCATATATATTTTGGCTAAAACTTAATTTTTCCGAAGAATATGCAATTATTCTCACGGCTATATCTCGGAAACGAGTTTCCATTTTGTTTTCATGTCTTCGGCACAATTGTAGTCCTAGACTAGGAGAAAAGAGTTGTGAAAGAAATCAACCCCAAAAAACCGCTACTAGTGCCTCGAAATAGCAAAAATTTTGAGAATTTTTTCTATTAGTTTTTGGCATTTTCGGCCCAGATTATCGACAAGAATTTCCATTTTTGTTTGGGTTGCATAATAATGATTATTTAGTGTTTTTATTTAAATTCAATCAATTTTGAAATGTTATGCACCAAATATCAGATTGAAAATGAAGTACATAGTAACGCACATGCATTTATGACACGGATTTGGCAAAACCCTATTTACAATACTGAACTTATTCATCGGAAAAATCATATGAAATTTATGAATGTTTTTAAATAAACAGTAGGCTATTTATATGATTGAATTCTCGTGAAATTGTACGAACAAAGAGTGAAAACGAAATGTACAATACTGGGTCCAATTGTTAGGAAAAACATTCGAAATTTATGAATCGTTTTTTGTTTCTTAGATTTTTCTTTCTTTTTTTAACTTTATTGTTCAAGCTCGAGGACATTCTATATCTCTATTAATAGAGATATAGTTTTTTTTTTTAAAGGAGTTTTGCAAATGTATTCCTATGATTCCTGGCAAACCGTATAGCTATTTCAGATCTAGCCACAGATCTTCATCAAACTAAACGCAAACGAAATCTCATTTGAATTGAAAATTCACTATAATGCAAGTGTTCGAAAAAAATCGCAAGCAACTCACACAAGAAAACATTTTCAGAAACTTCTTTCCATCCCCAGAGAACCATCGGTCCCCATTAGGCATGTTTTTAGATTGATTCTTAGAATTTAAAAAAATCACATGAGGTGTCAGAGGCCACCCGGTTGGAACGAAGTCCTTACCCTATATATTGTGTACTAGTTAGTTCCAACTTGCCTAAGGCGCCCGTTGGAAAATACGATAATTTAAATGGACCTTCAACAAAAGATACTTTTTGTAAAATGATAAACTTTTTTTTAAGAAAAATTTTTTGGAATGTATTTTTTAAAAAAAAAAGTATATTTTAGGTCTTTTTGTATGAATATGTACTATTATGTTTTCCCGAAAAGGCGCTTTTTTAAAGAGAGGCACTTCTTTTATTAAAGTTAATGTTTTTTAAGAAGAGGTACTATTTTTAAGAAGAAGTACTTCTGTAAGAAAAAGCCATTACAGTATGATTTTTTTTTACAAAGAAGTACCACTTTTAAGAATAGGTACTTTTTAAAGTAGTGTACTAATTTTCAGAAAGGCTACTTACCTCAAGAAAAGAAAAGAAAAGAAAAGAAAAGAAAAGAAAAGAAAAGAAAAGAAAAGAAAAGAAAAGAAAAGAAAAGAAAAGAAAAGAAAAGAAAAGAGAGGACAAGAAAGGAAATGGTATTATTTTATTTTCAATAAAATTTACTTTTAAGAAAAGGAATTTTTGTAAGAAAATGTATTTTTTTAAGAGAAGGTATTTTTTTGAAGAAAAGGTTTTTTAAGAAATGGTAATTTTTTCAAGAATAGGTACATTTTTAGGAGTAGGTGCTTATCTCAAGAAAAGTTATTTTGTTTCATAAAAAGGTACTCTTTTTTAATTAAGGGCAATTTGTTGCAAGAAATTTACTTTTTTAAGAAAAGGTACTTATTAAAAAAATTACTTGTTTTAAGAAATGGTAGTTCTTGTAAGAAAATTTCCTTTTTTAAGCAAAGGTACTTCTTTAAGATAGGGTATAGTTTAAGAAAAGGTACTTTGTTTAGGAACATGAATAGGTTTTTTTTTTGAAAAAATTTACTTTTTTTAAGAAAAGGCTCTTATTTAAGAAATTTTTCTTTTTTTAAACTTCTTGCACTTTGAATTTTCTAAATTTACTTTTCATTGGGTTCAAAACTACAATGTTTACAGGCTCCACCTAGAACACTTCCCATTAGACAAAAAATTTCCCAAGATATCTATTTAGTCTAGACACAGACCAAAGAAGAAGTAAACAATATACATAGTTGATAATAGTGGTTTGTAGCATTATAGTGTTAAAACAAAATTTATTTAATTATTTTTTAATTTAGCCCCGTCTTGCAACGTGCGATAAGGAACTTCGTTCCAAGATGACTTTGGCTGTTTTTGACGGGCTCGAAAAGAAAACGTTTTTTGAAATAATCTCGAGGTGATCTTTAATATTTGCCCCCGATTTGAGAAATTATTTTTTATATCGAGGCCGTCCCGGTCTAATATACGAGGCGGATCAATAAGTCCGTGATTTTTTGAACTTCTCATCAAGTACCACCTGTTAATAGACTACTGTATTTCTAGTGTCATTTAGTTTACGTTTAACAGCTGTTCGAAACATACAATCTCGTGCATTTTTTTGATTTAGCCCCAACCTGCAACGTGCGATAAGGAACTTCGTTCCAAAACGATTTTGGCTGTTTTTCACAGGCTCGAAAAGGATTTTTTTTTGAAATAATCTCGAGGTGATCTTTAATATTTGCCCCGACTTTGAGAAATTTGTTTTTTATCGAGGACGACCCGGTCTAATATACGAAATATACGAACTTCTCTCGTGGTTATATGAAATGTAAAACTGCTCCCGTCAAGTACCACCTGTTAATAGACTACTGTCAAATTTTGAGCAAGTTCCGTCGGTTCCGGAAAAAAACCGTCAATCAAACCAAGGAAAAGCTTGTTACATACAATGGGGACTTCACCATCGGTTTCAGTGGTAAAAAACAGTGGTTTACTGACTTTCGTTGTGGTCTCACAAGTACAAATTACGCTGAACTTTCTGGACGGCCAATTGAGGTCAATACACCCGACAATTTCGAAAAATCCACGATATGGCGTTGGCCGATCGAAGAGTAAAAGTGCATGAGATTGTTGATGCCAAAGGCATTTCATATGACAGTGTGGTTTCGATTTTAAATGATCAGTTGGGTTTAAGAAAGCTGTCTGCAAGATGGGTGCCGCGTTTGCTCTCAATTGACCATAAACGTAATCGTGTGACAACTTCAAAGGATTGTTTGGAGTTGTTTAACCGCAATTCGAAGGAGGTTTTACGGTGTTTTGTAACAGGGGATGAAACATGGATCCATTACAATACTCTGGAGACTAAACAATGGGTTTCGTCGGGTGAACCGGCTCCGAAGAAGGTCGGCAATCTTCTTCTTAGGTGATGGCAACAGTTTTTTGGGATGAACGCGGGATAATCCACATCGATTACATTCTAAACGGAAAATCAGTAAACGGCGAATATTATATCAACTTATTGGACCAATTTAACGAGGACTTAAAACAAACCAACCCCATATCGCCAGGACAAAAGTTGATTTCATCAAGATAATGCACGGGTGCACACATGTGTAGTCTCAATGGCAAATTTCCATGAATTGGGATACGAAGTGGTACCTCATCCACCACGTTCTCCGGATTTAGCCCCCAGTGACTATTTTCTATTTCCAAACCTAAAGAAATGGCACGGTGGAAAGAGATTTAGCTCCAACGATGAAATTATTGATAAAACAGATGCCTATTTTAAGGACCTTGAAAACTCCTATTTTTCGGAAGGGATACGAAAATTGTTGAAACATTTGACTAAGTGTATTGAGCTGATTATGTTGAAAAGTAAATATCTTTTTTGCAAAAAAAAAATGTGTTTCATTCAAAAAGTCACGGACTTATTGATCCGCCCTCTAGCTGTAAATTATATTGTAATTACTACAATTTGGGAAGATGTTTGGATTAATTTGTGGAAAAGTGTTTCTTTCATCCGATCGAAAGTGTTGCACTTCTCAAGGTTTCGACTACCTTCTGAGAACAAACGATTTTGCAAATTTTCTCAGTAATTGACTGAAAGTCTTGGGATCAATAAACTTTTTTAGATGAAATAAACAACAAACACACAAACAAAAACCCGGCACAGCTGTGAATTTGTATTTTACCTTAAGCTTCTTAAGGACTGAAAACAGAAAAACGAAGAATTTATAAAGAAACAAAGAAAATTCATATTAAAAATCAAATAAATTAAGGAGAAAAACCAAAGCACATTTTAAGAAGCCTCTAATGGGAATAAATTCAAAGTTTTTTAATTAAATGGGAGATTAAATTTCAAAATTATTTTCCACATAAAAAACGAAATTTAAAGTATCTCATAAAGTCAAAATATTCACATTCCTTTTCTCTACATTTCAGATAAACCTTCAGAAGAAAGAGAACCGGCAAACAAGAGGAAAAATATAAAACCACGTGCGGTTTGTTCAAACAGCTAAGAAGGCAAACAAACGAACAAACGAACAACCAACAAACAAAATCTAATTTCAATTTATTAATCATTATTTTGGCTTGAAAACCCATTAAAAGCAACTGCAAGAGGTGGCAAACAATAACAGAACAAAGAGTAACCAACAGCCGTCAGCTGACACCTCATTCCTGTTGACTTTCATATGACATCAGTCATTTCTCTCAACATCTAGGAACGTAAAAACCAGCGACCCCAAACACAAAATGCCTGGCTCGTGTCAGCGGTTGCGTCTACCATCCTTGACTTCGGTATTGAAGACAACGCGTGCCAACAGTGCCGACTATCCCTCCACCACAACGTCCAGCAAACGTTCCTCAGACTCCAGTTCCAGCTCGTCCTCCAGTTCGCATTTGACGCGCAAGCAACAGCATCGCATTGTGGTCATGGGCGCTGCCAAAGTGGGCAAGACTTGCATCATCTCCCAGTTTTTATATGATAAATTCAATCAGCGTTACAAACAGACAGTGGAGGAATTGCATCGTGGCGAATACGATTTACCCGATGGCTCTGCACTGACATTGGATATACTGGATACTTCGGGGTCATATGAGTTTCCTGCTATGCGTACCTTGTCCATTAGCTCGGGGGCAGCATTTGTGCTGGTCTATGATGTGAATGACATGGAGTCTTGGTTTGAGGTGGAAAGATTGCGTAATATGGTAAATATAATCCGATAAAAGATGCAAGAAATTAAATAACTAGTTGTCGTCAATACTGAAGCAACAACAAACAAAACTAAACAGGACGTAGTAGGTTTGTATGATAATTAAGGGGAATTTTGCAGTACACGAAAAAACTAAGAAGAAAAGAGTTGATACAAAAAACTGTGCAATATCTGACTCCAGTGAAATGTGAGATTTTGTTAACCTTAGTAACAAAGCCTGATGCTAAATCACAATGTCGTTCAAACAATTCATCAAGATGAATAATCTTTCATCCAGAGCCTACCACAACATGCAATTAGGAAGCTACCCACTATGTTCTTAAAACAATGGGACAATCTTCTTAGTCCTTGTGAATCAAAACGGAGGTATCTCTATGTTTCTTCAGAGAGACTATTAAGCATAACAATTATCTTAACCGCATAAATCCCATGAATGGGTAAAAAAGTCATGTGAAATTTTACCCAACTTCGTGTTTTGATACATATCAGAAAAATTATTGGGCAACGAACACAAAATGTTCCCCACAAACGAAGTTAATAGTTGCGTTCAATAAATAGAACGATCAAAACTTCGGCACCAGTGCATGCAAGTAGGGAAGCCATGTATAAGTAGTGACAAATATCTCTCTACACGAAAACATAAGTTTGAAAAGGAAAGTGCGGTAACTTAATGGCCTAGACGCAGCTGAAGGTGATGCTTCACAACTAGGAAATTATCGTCCATCAAATGTGGATTGGAATCCTACCCGCGGCTGATAAATGAAAAAAAATTGGACAACTTTTGTTTTAATACTATTGTGCTTTAAGCCCTATAAATCGGCCGGACCTGACGGGATAATTCCCGCGCAACTACAGAAGGCACTATACATATCTTGTAGTTGGTTAGAGGCAATCTTCAGGGGTTGCCTTATGCTGGGAGTCATTCATAGCATTTGGAAGCAAACCGAAGTGGTTTTCGTCCCGAAAGCGGGCAAATGCTCTCATGTTAAACCAAAGGATCAGTCTATCATCCTTTGTTCTTAAGACATTTAAAAGACTACTGGACATTAACTTTCGAAGAAATCTTCCACTGAATCTACTATTGAGTTCTCAGCATGCCTATATCAATGGCAGGTCAACTGAGATGGCTCTCCACTCTATAGTCAGCGTAATAGAAAACTCTCTTGGGAATAAGGTATTCGCTCTAGGGACCTTCCTGGACATCAAGGGAGCCTTCAATAACATTCAACCTTCGGCGATTCTTAGGTCATTACAGAATCTAAGAGTCGACGGCTTACTGACACGCCTAATTGGGAAGCTTCTGGCGGATAGATCCGTCAAAGCTGAATGAGGTGGTGTTACAATTGCTGGGATCGTTAACAGGGTGATACCGCAGGGGGGAGTTCTGTCTCCACTATTATGGTTAACTTCTGTCAATGAACTGCTTCTTGAATTGGGCAGGGCCCAATGCCAGGTCTTTGCCTATGCCGATGATATTGCTATAATCTGTAAGGGTGGAAACCTCAATTTACTTAGCATTCGTACAACCAGCCTACATAGTCTGATTTCGAACTGGACCGCTAACATTGGACTATCACTTAACCCACTTAAAACCGAGCTTATCTTGTTCTCTCGGAAATATAAAATACCTGCATTTGAACTGCCGTCAGTTAATAGGGTGCAATTACAGTTGACGGAAAAGGTCAATAATTCTCGACAGAAAAATGTCTTGGAAATCGAATGTGGAGGAGAGGGTGAAAAAGGCTCTTTATCGCTGTGAAGGGGCGATAGGAAAGCGCTGGGGACTGTCTCCTAAGATCACCATGTGGATTAATACGGCAATAGGCAGACCAATACTTCTCTATGGCATCGTAGTTTGGTGGACGTCCCTTCAAAATAAATATATTCTAAATTCCTTGATGAAAATTCAAAGATCAGCACTGATTAGCGTTAGTGGGGCAATGGGCACGACGTCAGGTACTGCACTCAGTGCTATCCTGAACATCTGTACTCCTGATATCATGGCCGCATCGGCAGCCGCTACATCCCTGGTGAGAATCAGAGATTGTGGCGTTTTGATATCGGGGCATTCCGGACACACTGTATTACTACACCGGATCAACTCTATTCCCGTAAAAACGGACTACTGTATCCCCTACCTTCTACCAGCGACAAATCTAAGGACTTCTATTCCGAACAGGAATTCCTATGAAAAGTCACTGGAAGGGGATACCAGTAGTATCAGATTTTTCACGGATGGATCAAAGTTGGACGAGCAAGTAGGCTATGGGGTCCATCCACCGGACCTAAATATAAATATCTCCTTCAAGCTGCGTGATCACTGTAGTGTATTTCAGACGGAAATTACCGCCATACTGGAGGTTTATGAACTACTGAAAAGTAATGTCACAACCCTCCGGAGAATATGTATCTACACAGACAGCCAAGCTGCCATAAAATCCCTGGAAGCCATGCTTGCTACATCCCTGACTTGAAAGAATGCCACTCATCACTTAGGGTACCGGGACACAGCGACATTGCAGGTAATTGCGTAGCGGATGCGTTAGATAGACAGGGTACTACGGCACAGGTTCTTCCGGCAAAAGAAAGTGTTAGTATGCCAATCTCTACCTGCCGTTTGCAGATCAGGCAGTGGGCCGATAATATGTTCAAGGACAAGTGGAGACTTGCTTCAACTTGCAAACAAGCCAGGATCCTCTGGCTACAGGTGGGCAGGAGAGGATTAGGCAACTACTTAACTTGCCGAGAGGCAGGTTATCCACAATGATGGGGAACACTTATGGGACATTGTCTTGTAAGAAAACACGCCCTAAGATTGGGACATAGAAACTCCACTCTCTGTAGATGCTGCATGGAAGAGGACGAGGAAACCTTCTCTTGGATTGCGCTGCTCTCGCAGGACTGAGAATTAGGATATTCGGTACACATTTGGTTAGCACCGTAGCCCTACTGGATATTCCTGTAGGTCTTATAGACAAATTTAGTGAAACTGCAAATTGGCTAGATGACTAGTCAATAGTTGGTATGGAGGAAACTGCAGGTATCACAATGGGCTTCTTTAGCCTAAGTGTGCTAGACAGCGTGCTGTCTTGCAGCCTTCTCAACCAACCAACCAACCAACCATTGTGCTACATCCCACTATTATCAACTATATTGTTTACTTTTGCCTTGGGTTGTGTCTAGAATAACAGCTTGTATCACAGAGAAAGAATTTAATAGACGTCTCACATATGTTGGGAAATTTCTTGTTTAATGGGAAGATTTCTAGGTAGCGCCTGTAACCAATATTTAGTATATACAAAGATGATAGAAATAGCATAGACGATTCATTAGCTTAATCACCATTTTCACCATGCTGTTTCTGTATGCTGTTCCATACGTCCATTTTTCACTCGGATGCGATGCAAAAACACTCAAAAATAATTTTTATTTCGCTTCTGTTGTTTAAATTTGAAAATAGAATATAAATAATAGAAAATTATACCGCTTTTGATATTTGTTGACCATACAAAATGCGAGAAAGCATGGTTATATAGTTTTTTCAATAGTTTTTGTTTCCAGGGAAATTTGCCCATATCCGCCACTCCAGCGCCATCGGCAAATTTGCCTTAAATTTAAAATCCACCACTTATCTTTTACCGTCTATGGCTTTTTATATATCTATGGTACTATATGTTGTAGTTTTGAACCGAATAAAAAGTAAATTTAGAAAAGCCAAGTGCAAGACTGGCAAAAAAATATTGCATTTTATTACCTCTTATTAGAAAAAATTCCTTGTCTTAAAAACCTACTTTTATTTAAAAAAAGAAAATATTCTTACATAAGTGCCTTTCCTTAAAAAAACTAAATTTCTCAAAAAAATACCTATTCATATTCTTAAACAAAGAACATTTTCTTAAAAAATATTTTATCCTAGAAGTACCGTTGCATAAATTTTTTTACAAAAAGTACCTTTGCATTATAAAGTATTTTTTTTTAAATAAGTACCTTTTCTTAAAAGAGTAAAATAAGTACAAAATAAGTACCTACTTTTAAAAATATGCCTATTCTTGAAAAAAGGAACAATTCTAAAAAAATACCCATTTTTTAAAAAAGCCTTTTCTTAAAAAAATACCGTCTCTTAAAAAAATAATTTAGCAGGATGTTAAATGTTTTACGCCAAGATGATAGAAATACCGTAGATGGTGAATTCCATTATTCACAATTTTCACCAGATGACAAAGGTTGTTTCCCTGCGACCATTTTCCACTCGGATACGACGAAAAATCACTCAAAAATATTTTTATTTCAATTCTTTTGCTTGAATCTAAAAATAAAATATATATAATAGAAGGGTATATTCCTCTTGTTATTTTTTAACAATACAAAAGGCAAAAAGCCTGGCTAAATAGTTTTTGTAGTTATACTTCTAATCGCGCATCATCGTATGGTAGTAACTCAAATATAATATGAAGATTTCAGACACGAAATGTGATGGAAAAAGGTGCATATGGGGGGAAACGATTTAGCATTGCCATCAGCGATTTATATTTCACATTTCTGGCATTACCCAATTAAAAATCATTTAAAGCGCCATCTAGTTCTCAATTTTATACTCTGTGTCTAACAAATTTGTTTTTGTATTTCGTCAGCCGTAATGTGAATATATGAATTCGCCTTTTGTGGTAATGTCACATACATACATACACAACAGATAGTTGGTAAAAGACAAATTCTTGACAAAAAGCAAACACAAAATGCAAACTGAACAGCTGCTTAAGCACTCAATGTACGTACATATATTTGCAAGGCGAATTGAATAAAATACAGTAGATTTCTAGGCGAATTCTAGTTCTTTCACTTGAAATCAATTCGCCCTGATTCTACGAATATGTTTTCTTTTCTCTTCACCTCCCTCGCAAAAAAAAACGCCCAATGCTTTGACTCAATATAATAATTCGGTTTTACAAAATTCAGAAAATAAAGTAATTTCAATTGCACAAGATTCAATAACTGGATCTCAAAATGTCGAACAATTAGCATTTCTTAGACAAAAGCTTCACAAACTTTCTACAATCGAAACAGGGGGTTTATATTATGAAATTCTTTTTATTTTGCATAAACCGTACATTATAACAACAAACATTGACGCAACTAATGGGTTAGCCAATGGTGCTATTGCAGACTTGGCTCATCTGGAATACGACAAGGACAGTAATCTTATTCGCGTTTGGTTAGAATTTCCAACATCTCCTAAAGTGGGGCAGCAACTGAAAAAGAAATCGGTGGCGCATGCAACTAATCGAAATATAAGCTTACTTGCAGTTCCAATCAATATAAGAACATCTTGTACGTCCGTAAATAATAATAGAACAATATATGCGAAACGAAAATATTTTCCTCTAATTGCGGCCTGTGCTATGACTATACATAAATCCCAAGGTGGCACTTTTAACGAAGTAGTCTATGAGTATGAAAAACATCATTGCCAACAATTAGTTTATGTTGCATTGTCGCTCGTAACTAGCCTTGGTGGCATATAAATCGTTAATTCTCAAGACAACAAAAAATTGTATTATGGCCGTAAAAGAGAATCCTCTATGATTCCTTTGCAACAGAAATTGCAAAGACTTTCTTTAAACAGATTGGAAACCATAAACCACACTCTTCTTAATTTCATATCCGAAAATCCATGCATTTCATTGTATTCTTTAAATTGTCAGGGACTACAAAGTCATGTTCAGGACCTAACGGACCAAATATGCAGAAAATGTGATTTCCTTGTTTTATCTGAGACAAATATAAAAAATTCCTCGCATATTGATTTCCCCAATTTTAAATTCATCATTAAGTTTAAACCTGAACCTAATAGATCAGGTGGTGTTGTTGTATATAGTAACGAAGGCACTTCAGCTAATATTACTATACCTTATTTTAACATTTATTCACAGAGAATAAACAGTTCAAATGAATCTTTTCCTCAAGTTGGAGACATTTGTTTTGCACAATCGTCAACTTTGGGAGGGCAAGAATTTGTAAATGTGGCTATTTATATTTCTCAAAATACAAACATTGATACAGTTATTGAATTTCTTGACTTTCATTTAATGCCATTCACGAAGACTGGAGCTCAACTCCTAAATAAAAATTACAACGATGTATTGCTAATTTTAAGTGGAGATTTCAATATAAATTTTGCTCATCAATCTGCATATCCACTAATCGAATTCTTGTTATGTAAATTAAACTTAAATATGAGTAACAATAGAAATCAAGCCACAACTAAAAGTGGCACAACAATCGATGCAATATTCACAAGAAATTTGAATTGAATTTGAAAATGTTTATTTCTTACTTTAGTTATCGTAATCCTATATAACAGTAATTAACGAATAAAATATATGTTATTTAATTTTAGATAAGAAGTACAACTTCTTCAGAGTGTGCAGACACACTCTATTTTTTGACGTAGAATACGTCTTACCTTACGGTACTCCTCATACCGTCAGGTTTTTATTGTTGTAATCTTTATTTCATTGATTATGAGGAAACGGCGAGATAATTTTTTTTAAAAATTTTTTTGTAGGTAAATGAAGATGTTATCTTTCGTTTGATATACATTTCATATTGGTTGATATTTTCCTAATATTTAAATTTCTCAAATGAAAATTGTTTAAACACATACACTCAAACATATGTGTGGTGTTTAGTTGAGTGTTTGAGTTTGTAGCGTGAACACAAACTACGCTGCTGTTTCAGTGTGGACACAAACCTTCTGCTGTTGTTTTGATTGATGAAATATTGAAATTTCGTATATTTACTTATGCATTTAAGTGAAACAAAATGTTAAATGTGAATTTGAATTTAACATGGATATATAATTATAAAAATGTAACTATCAAATAAATAAATTCATTTGCTTATGTTATTTATCATTTATTGTTATATATGTTTTCTGTCTTATCGGATGGCGTATTCTACGTTAAACTTAATGGCCGTGTCTCTGACACAGCCTGCAGGGACAGTCCGTGGCCGAAGGCCTCGGACTACTGTCTGCTGTATTTTTTTTAATAGTTATTGTTTTCAACGAAATTTGCCCTATTTCATAATTTCAGCGCTATCTAGAAACTTTCCCTTGATTTTCAAATCTAGCACATATATTTCACGATCTAGGGTTTTTAGTTATCTGTGGAATTCTTCAACTCTTCGTGGTGAGATTGTTTATGGTGACTTTCAACCTAAACTAACCACTTACTATGTATCACAATTAAGGTTAATTTTCACAATGCCTGGTTAAGGTGTCTGCTTAGTAATCCGTACTTCAATTTATCGGAACGATATACTTACTCCAGTTCATTTAACAGCATTTTAGCTATTTTACGCTGGTAACTCTGATGAAATGAATGACTATTATTAATGTTTTTGCGCAAAGTGTAATTTATTCCAATCAAAAAGACACCGTGGGAAGAAGTTCTCAGTTGCCGAGGAACATTAACTTGTTGCCTTGGTGGAAAAACGCAATTCAATTTTAAAAAACGAAATACTTAAATCATAAGAAAATAATTGGTTTCCCATTACATCCCATGAAGAGTTGGGCAGAGCTTCTCACAACCAGTGTTCTGTGCGCAATCTAGTTTTATAACCACTGATTGGAACCTACAGTTTTAAAACGGGTCCTAACGGTATTTTGAGAATCTTTTTCATGGCTAACTGCTCGATAGTGTCGCCGTCACTAAGCGAGATGACCGCCGTCTCATGTACAATAGGCACGCACACTAATCATTGCACCACAGACGACCACCAACTTAAATCATAACAACATGAAAACAAAACAGCTGTTGTCAATAGTTGCCAGCTGTTTGCATTTAATATTTCAATAAACTATTAACCGTCATTAGACTTCCTGTTAACGTCATCTGCCGGATACATTTTATGTATGTAGTGAGAAAATGAAATTCTGCTAACCGGTACTTTATCGCTAGGATAAAAGATATCCCGACATATAGATAGTGGTCCTAAGCTTTACGAACCTGACTGCCTAAAGCAACGTTCAGGTATAACAAGATATCCGAGTTTTCGGGATGTCAACCAACCAAACATGTTTAGCAATAGAGAAATCAACTGTTTATTGAACAGAAATCCCGGTATACTTGAACATAGCTTAATGTTACTTTGACATACCGGGGTCCAATTTTATGGCTATTTCATTTCTGGGAAAAAATTCAAAAATTTGTATGCTCTTTGCCTTTTTGGTGACAAAAGTGCAACCCTACTTCAAGGTTTTGTGTCCTTTTCTGAGAATGTTGCACTCAATGAGTTCAAAAAAGTTGATTCCGTCCATTGTACGCGCTGAAAACTTTAAATTTTGTTGTTGTTTGGATGCAAATATAACAGATTTATAGCTTGTCGCAAATATAGTACACTTGTGTCCAAACACATAGTGTTTGCTATCAAATGTAACATGTTTGGGACACAATTATTAATATATTATAATGTATGTATTTGTGACCCTAATGTGGGGTTGTTTGTTAAAAACTGCTGTAAACACTGCTGTCTGTCACAACAAAGAAACACAAAGCAGCAGATCTTCAATTCACGAAAACAATGCTAGCAAACATGTACATGGTTCCTGCAATATGTTGCTGGGGCCCTTATTTCTAAGCGTGTATGTTATTGCAACAAAAACCAATAAGTTTTCACTTACAAAATTGTCTTTGAGGGTGTAAATCTGTAGGCCTTGATCTAAAAATTCTATACGCTCGAAAATAAACGGTTCCAGCAACATATTGCAGGAAACATGTACATGTTTACAAGCATTGTTTTCTCGAATTGGAGATCTGCTGCTTTTCTAGTTATTTGTTATCTGTTAGGCTTTTGTTTTCAGCCGTTTTCAACAAACAAAGCCACCTTTGGGTCATAAAAACATATATTACAGCGTCTTAATCATAGTGTCTCAAACATGTAATATTGATTACCAAACACAATGTGTTTGGACACAAGTATATTATATTTGTGACAAGTTACAAAACACGTTATAGTTGCATCCAAACAACAAAAAATACTGATTATTACTAACCATGTACTGGAGGAAGGTCTGAGGGCCCTCATTGGATGTATTGCGAATTCGAAATTTGGAAATTTTTTTAATTTTATTGCATATGTTTACAAATTTGTATACCTCCCTCCAACATAATACTTAAAAACATTTTCTCCTCCATCTCTGGGGGAATGTCAACAACTCTGGAGGAATGTCAACAGAATTGTTGTGCGAAGAAGGAGCAACATGTTGACAGTAAAGGTGGTAGTAAAAGTTTTTTTTTATTTTATTGAAACTTTTTCTTTTTTACGTTTTTCTTGCGAATTCCATTGTGAAGAGGTCGGGGTGGTGAAATACAAATTCTTGGGAAAAAGGTAAATTTAAAGAAATTTAAAAGATTTCAAAACAACAGCACAATTTATGACAATGGATTACAAGAAGCTTAGTTGGTCTCTCATTCAAAGAGAAACTTATTGCGCCACAACACCCGATGCTGGCGCATAAATACATAGTGGAGAGGCTGGTCCACAGTGTTACTTGGTGTGCCACCAAGTCCTGTGGATTGGTCGCATAAGATATTGTGTGTATACATATTGATGGTAGCTCTTTGCTGTTTGTCATTTAATTACACCATTGTTTTCTGGAAGAAGACAGAATAAGATAAATTGTTGATTCCTTGAAAGAGTTTAACAAGAAATGCCTTTTGTGCACGTCCTTGCTTAACACGGATTATGGGGAATGTCGCATTTGCGATTCTATTTAACAAGGAGGCTTTAGGTAGAACGTTTAATACATTTAATGTTAACATTTAAGTTGAGGTAACAATTCAATATGTGTAATCCTCAAATACTTAAGTTGCTAATTTTAATCTTAATTGCATAGAAGGTAACAATTACAATGAGTTCGTACGGTGTGCGAATATTGTTTATTATAACACAGGTTCCGGCTTTGTAAAGGGTTTTTCAATAAGAGCGCTACAAAAGTTTTTTTTAAATAAAACAAAACCGGTTTTAGATACCAATGAAATTCTTTATTCCTGTGAAAGTACGTTCGATGCCATTATGTATGGAACTCGATTTCTTTTGCATGGCCACCACGGGCACGCTTGCAGAAGTCCAGACGCTGTACCCAATTTTCGACGGTTTTCAAGCATAAATCGGCCGATACTGCTGCAATTTCACGTTCGATATTCGTACGAAGTTCATCAATCGTCGCTGGCTTATTGTCATAGACCATAGACTTGACGTAGCCCCACAGGAAATAATCTAACGGCGTCAAATCGCACGACGAGGCGGCCAGTAGACTGGGCCATTTCGTGAGATAGCACGTTCACCAAACTTGGTTTCCAATAAATTGATTGTGGCATTCGCTGTGTGGCTTGTGGTGCCGTCCTGTTGGAACCACATGTCCTCCAAGTCCATATTATCCAATTGGGGCCAAAAATATTCGGTTATCATTGAACGGTAGTGATTCGCATTCACAGTAATGTACCAGTCTTGATCATCACGGAAGAAGTACGGCCCAATGACGCCGCCGGCCCATAAACCGCACCAAACTGTAATTTTTTCGGGATGCAATGAAGACTCATGGATAACATGTGGATTGCTATCTGATCAATAACGCATATTTTGCTTATTGACGAAGCCATTCAGCCAGAAATGAGCCTCATCGGTGATTGTTGAGGCCACTGACTCCAAATTTCGGTAGTAAATTTTAATAATTTCGACTCGTTGTTGGCTCGTATATCTTTCCATGATGAAATGGCAAACCTTGCTGAAGAGAAATGTCAAAAGAGCGGGAAAAAATATGGCGGCGTTTGCTGTCCCTATCGATTTACTTTTGTAGCGTCTCTGTTGAAAAACCCTTTACGTGCTGTATAATTGTTTTTTTTTGCTGTTTGTATGCAATTATAACGTGTTTGTAGCTTGTCGCAAATATAGTATGCTTGTGTCCAAACACATTACGTTTGCTATACAATATTACACTATATGTTTTTCTGACTCTAATATCAATTTATTTGTTGAAAACGGATGAATTCAAAAGAGTGGCTGATGTGTCCAAACACATTACGTTTGCTATACAATATTACACTATATGTTTTTCTGACTCTAATATCAATTTATTTGTTGAAAACGGATGAATTCAAAAGAGTGGCAGACAATAATGAAACAAAAAAGCAGTAGATCTTCAATTCAGTGCATGCAAACATATACATGTTTCCTGCAATATGTTGCTGGGACCATTTTTTTCCAGCATGTACTAATAGCGTTTCAGTTCATTTGCCATCAGTTACTTATCGTAGCTACACTATTGAAAAATATAGTTACAAATATTCACCCATGTCCCACGTAAGACTATCGGGATTGAAGCCAGTATAAACCTAGTGAGTTTCCAGTAATCTCATGTATGGAATCGATGTTGACAGCACAACGCCACGCTAATATGCTCTTTTGGATTCTTCGACAGTGCTGAGAAGAGTGCCTAGAATATCCTAATCACAGTCTCGTTATTCGAGTCTTACATTAAAAAACAAAAAAAAAATTATTTCCCATTACATCCCATGAAGGGACAGGGGAGAGCTTCTCACAATCACTGAGCTGTGCGCTTTCCAGGTTGCACTCACTGATTGGGACCTACACTTTTACACCGATTCCGAACGGTAATTTCAGAAGCTTTTTCATGGCTAGATACTCGATAGTGTCGCCGTCACTATGCGAGGTGACCGCCCGCCGAAAGAAAATTTGAAGGTGGTCAGAGCAGGGTTCGAACCCAGGATCTCATGTACAAGAGCCGCGCACACTAACCATTGCACCACCGACGGCCACCGAGTCTTACATTACATTACCGATCGAAAAATATGGCACGTGAGACTCCCATGCTCTCACGACTGTTACGAATGTACTAAATTTGAAAACAGAGATAAAACCACTCAGGACCAGGTCCATTTCATACGTGAGAAAATCGAACGATCTGTGATCGTAGTTCTTATATAAGCAAGCAAATATTTTAGCAAACACAGCAGAACATGGGACTAACCGTGGAAGCGGAAAGATTCTGATACCCAATCATTTCGGAGCGACCAGAAATGATTCCTTCGTAGGATAGTCCAAGCAGCTCAGTACTTCCTAGAAGTATGCCCCAGGCAATGGCTTTATCGGAACCCTCCGTTAGCTAGCTAGAGGGAGAAGGCGAAACGAATGAGCAGCCTGATTGGTTTTGCGTCTCAGGTTAAATAGGTTACCCTGTCACTGAAGCCCTTAGAAGCAGCGGACATTTTATATTGTCCTTTAAAGCCGACCACTACTGACCAACGGTGGATCAAAGTAAAGACACAAAAATCAAGTTTCGACACAATGCTTTCTGGTCAACTTCAGATCCATAATGGGCGGCTGAAACATAATCAATCTGGCAGTTGGAAAAATTCTACACCACGATGGATTGGGCTTGCTACTGTTATACTGGCAATGAAAGTACAAAACGAGAATGAGAAGCATAAAACCCCCTATTTGTTGACGATCCCCACAAACGTCATAAGGACCACGATTTACGGATATGCACTTGGAATGCGAGAACACTATACAGATCCGGTGCCGCCACCCAACTGGCAGATATCTTTGAGAATTATAAGGCTGGTATTATGTACTGCTATCCAGGAAATGCGATGGATAAGCACAGCCATGGCCACAGCCCTGACATCTGCCAAGGAAGAAGAACTGTAACATATACTACAGCTGCCAGAAGAAAAACCATAAATTTTGGTTGCCGATTTGCAGTTGGAAAAACACTGTGACATCTGGGCTCAGGGTTCAACACCCCGTGCGTGAACGCATAGCCACCATCCGTACAAACTCAAAATGCCACGAACCCACATTCTCATGTACAAGGGCCGCGCCCACTAACCATTACACCACCGACGGCCACACAGAAGGAAGAACGAGGCCCGTAAATTTTGCCGAAAAGTATAAAGCCAAACCAATGGAAAAGCACAAAGCCAAGCCAACGGATCAGGGCCCCCCTTTTGTAGAGATATGGACTGGAATCTTGTCACAGATGTGCAGAGTATGCTGGGAATATGGAGAGATCACTTATCTGCTTTACTTGTCCCATGGGACTTCAATATAGATCAGGGTGTTGATCATATAGAGGACGCTGTCGTCGACTGCCACCCTCCTCGCCCAGCTAAAGCGAAGTTGGATCTGAAATTTCCCGGCTAAAGAACATCAAAGCCGCTGGTCATGATGGTCTACCGGTTGAGCTGTTCAAGGCTGGCGGCTGTGAGGTGAAAAGGTGCATGCATCAGCTCGTATGCAAAATCTGGCTAGCCGAATACATTCCCGACGATTGGAGTTTTAGCATACTGTGTCCTATATATCAACTGCATCAACTTTTGTGGAATAAGTCTTTTATCAATCGCATACAAGGTCCTCTCGGGCACAGCGTGCGAAAGGCTTAAGCCGTTTGCTGCATACCTAATCGGACCTTATCAGTGTGGTTTTAGGCCTGCAAAGTCAAGTATGGATCAAATATTGACATTACGACAAATCCTGGACAAATCCCACGAAAAACAAATCGACATCTACCACCTCTTTGAAGATTATAAAGTTGCATTCGACAGCCCGGTACGGGGAAAACTGTACCAAGCTATGTCTGAGCTAGGTCTTCCTGTTAAGCTGACACGCCTTTGTAGAATGACACTAACCGACACAAAATTCTCGGGAAAGATTGGTAAAGATCTTACCGAACTATTTAGTACGAGGCGTGGCCTTAGGCAGGGCGAAACCCTATCATGCGATCTCTTCAACATAGTAATTGAGATCATCGGGGAAAAGCTGCAGTTAACACGAATAAAACTATTAGCAGTTAAAGTCACATGCTGCTCGCGAATGCTGATGATTTAGACACCATTGGGTGAAATCTGCGAGAAGTTACTGCAGTATTTTCGGGAACAGTAGTTACGAGGACAAGACAAAATTAATGGTTTCAATTGGATGGAAGGGTGAACGTTAACAACCGTTATAATTTCGAGGTAGTTATAATTTACCTCGGATCTGCCGTGAACAGAAGCAATAACGTCAGCCTGGAAATCAAACGGAGAAACAGGTGTTATTTCGGGCTAAGCTATAGTATACAAACTAGGCAGGGGTACTGTGTTCTTCACTCTACATCTCTCTAATATATGTTTGCTAAGGAATGACCGCTTGTGTTGGTACAAACAATATAGCATATAAAGTATATAATCTTCATGTTTTGTCTTTGTATCTGATAAACAACCTTTAGCTACATTGTTTATTTTAATCTTTACAATTTCAATACAATTTTTTGGGAAAATTTATGGCAGAATGGTATAAAATCAGTACCTACACAGTCGAATTAAATTGAATATAGAAATGTTTTTGGCGTAGTCCTAAATGCTGAAGAGAAAATATGTATAAAGAACTGTGTACAACCCACATGTCACTGTATATACCATGTATTCCGGGGCGTATAGAACGACTCAAATTAATTAAAAAAATAGAAGTTTTGAATTTCTTATTAATAATTTTTAATATTTTTGTACATGAAATCGTATATTTAATTTTTATATTTGTATATATTTCTAACAAACACTGTGAACAGAACAGTACTCGCACACAACAACCAAACTAACGGTTTATTACGAATTAGCACATTATCAATGTTCACATTATCAATAAACAATGTATGCTAACAAGTATAATATCCAAACAAAATTATCATGAAATTGAGTCAAAAATGTAAAGCTGTACACTTTTCTGTAAACAATGTATGTCAAGATGTATGAAGTTCAATTAGAGGCGAAAAGAAATTTGTCATCTCCGTAACTGCATATGCACTCTATATACAAAGCATGCGAAGTATAGTATGTCTCATACACAACCTCTGTATACTTTTCAATGATTTTGGAAAAGTTATATTGGGTAGACAAGTGTATCTATCTCTCTCTTTACGTTCTCTCGGTGACGACGAGGTAGTATGCCATTTCATCGAGTTGCTGTTGTACTTTACTCTTTGGTTGGACACAAATCGGACAGAAATAGAATGCGTATTTACGTTCGATGCCACCAACATAAAACATTAGTATCAATCAATCAAACAGTATTTAAACTTAGTTTTTTGTATGGTTTGCTTATTGTCCTCTCGCCCATACAGTCTGTTATCTATAATTTTCCTACTACATAGTCGATCAGCTGTGTCATGGATACCTCTTGGGCCATCGTCCATGATCACCAGCAAACTTCACCGAACATGGCATTCAACTTCGTTCCTTTGATTCGAGTTTCCATCGGCAAAATACCTTGATGAAATCTCTCCCTCTGTTCGTGAGATTTTTTGCGTATATCAAGCTTAATGTGTGAGTTTGATAGGTAAATATCATTGATCGGCACCAACGCATCATGAATCATGCATGAGCAGGTATATTGGTCACCGCTATAGCGATTATACCAATCGGAAATGGCAAATGAAACACATATAAATAAATAAATGGTTTCCCATTACATCCCATGAAGGGACAGGGGAGAACTTCTAACAATCACTGAGCTGTGCGCTTTCCAGTTTTCACTCACTGATTGGGACCTACAGTTTTACGCCGATTCTGAACGGTATTTTGAGAAGCTTTTTCATGGCTAAATGCTCGATAGTGTCACTATGCGAGGTGACCGCCGCCGAAAGAAATTTTAAGGTGGTCTGAGCAGGGATCGAACCCAGGATCTCATGTACAAGAGGCGCGCACACTAGCATTGCACCACCGACACATATACTTCGGATATCAGCCTTTGTGGACCCGCAGTAGGTTGATGACTTTGATATCGCAACATTTTATCATATTGTATTTATTATTAAGATCCATTTCAATCATAAGCCATTTTTTGCATGTTTATCCTATACTATTTCTGGAATTCTGCCTGTTTATTTATTTATTTATTTATGTCTATGGATTACAATCCTCACAGACTAGCTTAACTAAAAGTAATATAAATCCAAAATATTTTTAAATTTATTAAGTGAAAACGAAAAATAAATTGAACAATTCATGTTAATGGTATTATATTCCTTAAGACACCTCAATATAGGCTCAAAAGAAGAGTAATTATTTCTATGAACAGATATATTAAAAAATTCATTATTTCTAAGACACCGTAAGGGAGTATTAATATTTATGCAGCTAAGAAGCGGAGGACAATCTACAAATCTACAAATTAATTTGTATAAAAACAATACAGAACACTTGGATCTGTGACTAGATAGGGTTTCCAAGTGATTTAATCTGCATCTAGCTTCATAAGATGGAATTGGACTATGGAAATTTACTTCAAACAATGCAAATTTAATAAATTTCTTTTGCAATGACTCAATACGATTAATGCGTACATTATGGTAGGGATTCCAAATAATGGCACCATAATCTAATTTAGATCTAACAAAAGCGGTGTATAGTAATTTTCGTGTGTAAGGGTTCCGAAAGTCTTTACTATTTCTTTTCACAAAAGCAAGGGTGGAGTACGCTTTAGGCATTATATAATCCACATGCAAGTTAAATACCAGTTTTGGATCGAAAACAATGCCCAAATCTAACATTTTACTAACTTTAGGTATTAAATAAGTCCCAATGAAATAGATGGAGTTAACTAAATTTATACGCCTTGCAAAAGGAAGATGGAAGCATTTAGCAGTATTTAGTTTTAAATGATTACATTCACTCCAAATGACTAATCGATTGATGTCTTCCTGAAGTAAAATAGAGTCTTGAAGACAAGAAATTTTAGTAAATAGTTTTAAATCGTCAGCATACATGAGAAATTTAGAATGTTTGAAACATGATTCAATATCATTAACAAATAATATAAAAAGAAGAGGTCCTAAAATACTACCTTGCGGTATACCAGAGGTTGCTGACTACCTATTAGAGTAAACATTATCAACACACATACGACACACTCTATTCCTTAAATACGATTCAAACCACTGTAAAATACACGAATGAAATCCAATTTTAGCCAATTTCATTAAAAGTAAACTGTGCGATACCTTATCAAAGGCTTTGCAAAAGTCAAAATAGAGTGTATCAACTTGAAATCCTGACTCAAAAGACTTGATACAGAAATTAGTAAAGACTAATAGGTTAGTAATTGTTGAACGATGTTTTATGAAACCGTGCTGCGTTTCAGATAAAAATTGGAAAATAGAATGATAAATTTTATCATAAACTAAATGTTCCAAGAGTTTCGATACGTTAGATAATTTAGATATCGGTCTATAATTGCTAATGTCATTTTTTAATCCTGATTTATGAATAGGCATTATAGAGGAAACTTTCCATTGGTTTAAGAACGTACCAGCTTTAAGGGAATTATTAAAAATCAATTTTAGCGGACCGCAAATAGATACACTACATTTCCTAAGAAACAACGTAGGAAGCCCATCTATATCAGGTTTAGGTGAATCCTTGAGATCAGATAATGCAGCGAGTATATCAGATTCATCAAACTGAAAGAAAGATTAATTTGTGATTGAGTTAACACCATCCAAAAAACTTGAAGCAATACTTGGTACACCAAATTCAAAGTTGGATTTGAAGAAATCGGCAAATAAGTTTGCTTGTTCAACTGGAGAATTTGCAAATTTATCTTCCCAGAACATTGATGACGGAAAATCACTGCTTCTACGTTTAGCTTTTATGAAGTGCCAAAATGACTGTGGATTAGTAACTATTTTATTTTCAAATTGCACAATGTAATTGCTGTACAGAAATTTATTTAGAAAATCAAATTCCCTAGAATAATGCTCAAACATCCTCTTACTTTCAGCACAATTTGTGGATTTGTAGACGTTGTGAAACATATTTCTCAAATTTTTAAGTTTTTTTAAGCCAGGGGTATACCAAGGCAATTTATAACAATCTGGCTTAACCTTAGGCACCACAGAATGAAGTATTTCATTAATCTTACAAATAAATTCATAATAACAATGATCGATGGTTTTGTTTTTAAAAACATCCAACCAAACAATACTCAAAATATGCTGATTTAAAACCTCAAAATTACATCTACTAAAATCGTAACGTAAATAATCAATATTAGAGCAGGGAAACTTATAAAAATCAACATTTACATTTAATGGCACGTGATGCATGTCTGGAGTACTGAAGGGCTTATCACATTTTTCAATAGAAAATTTAATATTATTGGAAATAAATACAAGATCTAATAATCGACCAAGACAATTAAAAAATGAATTAATTTGGATTAAAGACAAACCAAGAATTGTATCAATACAATAGATTTCATGCGTTAAATTAACATTGCCGGGATACAAGGTATTAAAATTAGGCAGTAAAGACCAAACTATATTACATAAATTGAAGTCACCCAGAACCAAATAACCATCTTTTTCGTTATCAGGAGCCATTTCAGAGATATTATGCATATGCGAAACATATAAGCTTTGACTGCTATTTGGCGGTATGTAGGACACCATAACAAGCAATCTATTCAATTTGATCAAGCAACGTGTCACTATTAGGCAACACTAATAACGTAGACTTCAAAGACTTCTTTACAGCAACCAAAACACCTCCTCCACGGGAACAGCAAGTTTTCACAGAATCCCTGTCCTTACGGAAAACAGCATACTTTTTAGTATCAAAAAACTCTCCATCATGGAAATCAATATTAAGCCAGGTTTCAACAAAAACAATGATGTCGTAATCACATTGCGATGTCACCAAAAAAATAGATCTATGCTTAGTTCTGATGCCAGCCATATTTTGATAATAAATTTTGAGCTTATATGAGTCATTATCAACTAGGATTGAGTTCTTGCAGGATGCGGGTTGGGAAAATTTCGTAAAGGACGAACATTAACGTTATTAGGCCAAAGAGAGGGTTTAAACAATTCCTTGTAAAAATCCGGTGCAATACCCAGCTTAAAATTAACACTTTTTAAACACTTTATAACACTTTTGCTGAAGATAGACTGCCAGGTTTTACGTGAAATTTCACTTCTTTAAAAACGAACCAAGATGAGCAAAACAAAATACATTTCATCTCAGTGTAGAGGCTTTGCTTCATCATTTCGTATTATTTCTGACACATACAACGAATATGATATTGATGCTTCGGATAATGCGGTTTCAGTTGTCATTGTAGTCAAACGATCCGGACTCATCATTTTGATACACTAACGAGAACTAGTGTCGCTCTGTGAAGTTCATTGGCTTATTCACCATTTTCATCAGAGGGCATATGCTTTTTCCGCGCGACCATTTTTCACTCGGATTTGATGAAAACGCACTCAGAAATCATTTTTATTTCGATTCTGTGGTCTGAACATGAAAATAAAATATAGATAATAGAAAACCATGTCGCGTTTGATACTTCTTGACAATACAAAAGGCAAAAAAGCACAGGGTTTTCAAAAGTTTTTGTTTTCCGGTAAATTTATGCATTTCCACCATTGTTGCGCCATCTAGAAAATTTTCGTTGATTTTTAAATCCACCACTTATATTCCACCATTAATGGGTTTCACTCATCTTTGGCGATATCATCAAAGATGATAGAAAACCATAGATAGTGAAATATAAGTGGTGGGTTTGACAGTCAAGGGAAATTTTCTAGATGTCCCAGAAATGGTCTAAATGGGCAAACTTCCCCAAAAACAAAAACCATTGAAATAAACCAGGGAATAATCGAACACACCATCTACGGTATTGCTATCATCTTTGTAGACAATTAAGCTGCATATACACCATAAAGTGTTCGTTGACATGTCGACTGTTACTTCCAGTGTTACTTTGTCTCAAATGTTAGAGTTAACCTACAAATTTAAGCATCTTGCTTAAAACTTCATACTACACGTATCAGAATATTGAACTGTTGGTTATATTTTGCTGTACTCTCATCCCCATTATCCCTGTCTCAAGTTATCATAAAGTAACAGTTGTAACACTCAGTTTGCATGGAATTAAAATTATAACTGTCATTTAGGTCTAAGTAGATATTGTGATAATGACCCTAAGGTTTTTAAATATTCGGTTTTTTCTGGCTGCAGCTGGTGTAGTACCCTGGTTACCGATACAAAGACCTAAAAATGAAATAAATTAAAGGGGTTTTTTATGTTTTATAATGAGGGGTAACATCCTGCGAAATAAAATCAAAGATTTGTGTACTTTATATTAGTCCCGAACCAGACCCAATATATTCCCGAACTTCAATCATTGATTTCGCAGTTGGATGTTTATTTACATTTTCCAAATTATTATTGACTACTAACTGTTGTTCTATCCTCCTTCTACTTCCTTTACAGATTATCACACAAAAGGGCTCCAACCCACCAATGGTAATTGTGGGTAACAAAATCGATCTGGATGAATGCGAACGTCAAGTTGAACATGAGGTCACCGAGATGGTCGTCTGTGAAGACTGGCGCTGTGGTTATATTGAGTGTTCGGCAAAGGAAAACAGCGGCATCGTCAAGATATTTAAGGAACTATTGGTGCAGGCCAACATACGGTACAACCTAAGTCCAGCCGTTAGAAGAAGGCGCCAGTCGTTACCTTCGTTCACTTCGGCAAAGGGCAGTAAAAGTCCATCACATCGGGGTACATTTAAGCGGCATTCGTGTACTATGACCTAAAGGACACTATACCATAAAAGTTTAAACGATGGGCAGGATGTAGTACTAAGTTACGTTACCGAAAGCCTAATGTAGCTGAATGCCAAGGAGACTGTCAGTTTTATAAATACGCACTTTGACACTCGGACGTGGCTATAAAAATACTGAAGAGAAATGAAGACAAATAAATAGAGTTAAGATGTTTAGGACAGTATTTGTGAATTGAAATTTTTCATAATATAAAGTTATTACTTGCCCTCAGATCATGTGGGTAACAGGAAAACGCAAGAATTAGAATTCAAAGATTTTTTGTATAATTTTCAAAATTATTTATTTGAATTTTCAAAATTATTTTCGCTTAAGAAAATATTATCGTATTTTTTAATATAAACAACAACAAAAACGAAAGTTACGATTTACGAATAATGTTGAAATTGAACCGTCCTTTAGGTCGAAGTGATCGCTGGCGTGTAAAATTCGTATATTATAGAAGTAAATTTGAGGAGGTGTCAAGTATTCTAAGTATAATTAGGTATTATATTTTTTACTATGTTTTTTATGTCCCAAGAGTTTAATAAAAATTGAGTAAATAACGTTAAACTGAAAAAAAAATTTAAGAAAATAAATAAAAAATTAATATGTATTTTTTACAAAACATCATCATGAACAAAACGGCAAACTGTAACAACAATTTTTGTATGTGTAACATAAATTCAGTATAAGCGATATTTTTACATATGCATGTAGTATGTAACATATAAATTTTAGCTCTATGTACACTGATAAAAATAAATACATATATTCATAAAAGTTATTGTTTTGACTGTCTTTTATTTGTTTTACATGGATTTGAAACTAAAAAAAATCCGCTTCAAAAAATAAAAAAAAATTTATAAGATTGGTCAGAAAATCTGTTAAAAAATTTTAATACTGATATAGGTTGGACTATTGACATACTTAGTCCATTGGGAACCTGTGTGATACCACGGAACTTTATGTTCCATCTCCATTGCTGAACCTGGTAAGTGTCTTATTGTGTTTAAAGTGCGAGGCTTTTCCTCGACACGATGCACTCGGCTAAGACCAAAACCTTTAATCATATCAGTCCCTGACGAAACAATTTGTACTACACCAAAAGCTGTATAGATCGTACAGCTTTAATCCCTTAATATCTGTTAGGAGAATAAGGAGTAAGACATTGAAAAAGTCCTCCTGCTCATACAAAAGATTTGGTGCCCAGAATACTAGATATTCGACGTTCTTTTTCTCCTCTTCATCTCCACAGCTTCTGCATTTATCATAAGCTGAAGGTTCCAAGAATCGGAGCGCATCTGCATTTAAAAAAGAAATATTCTCTCTAGATCTACTCCAACCAATCCAATACATCAAGTTCAAGCTGCCTAGTGATTCTGCGCTTCAGATCCACAGACCATCTGTCGTTCGCCGGTCTTACATCGTTGGTTTTCAGAATAAGCTTGGATGTAGATAAAATGCATATCCGCGTACACGCTGAAAAAAACGGCCTCTGTAATATATTCTCCCTAACATATTCTGCAGTAACCATGTATATAATTGGAACACACTTCTAACATTTATATGTTTTCAAGTCCCAAACTCAGGTGTATTTAAACGTAATATTTGTTCACTGACAAATATGTATGCTTTTACGTGGAAACATATGCGTGCTTCATCCCAAACATCCATATACTTACGTGGAAGCATTCGCGTGTTTCCCCCAAACCTCCACATACTTACGTGGAAACATATGCGTATTTTTTCCCAAACATAATAATATTTAGAAACGAATTATTCTTTCTTTCTTTATTTATTATAATTAAAATAAATAATTAATACAAAAAATTAAAATATTTCAAATGACCCTTTTCACATTTAATTGCTGAATGCATTACTTTTTTTATGAAACGAGAATCTGCTGCTCTTTTGCTTCCCCTTTCTTTGTTGTCTCTCACGTTTTTGTTTTCAAAAGGTTTCAACTACGCCTTGGTTATCACTATGCGTTGGTACACAAACAATGTACTTATATACAACTCTAGTTCATGCGTGTATTAATTACTTGTGTTTATTTTATTATACATATTTCACAAATGGTCTGCCATTCCGATTTTTTCAGTAGAGGCTCGAGCAGAAAAAGGGATCCACGTTGTTGCCCTTCACAGTTTCTTTCCTCAAAATCGTTTCTCACTTTGGTAGCACACATAAATATATGCGAAACACATACACAAAAACCAAAGAAACATCACAATCCATTTTACCGTCCGAGCGTGTTTTATTCTTTTTTCACTGATCAAGCGCTTTTGATATCCTCTGTCCGATGAACCATTGACGACTCAATACATGAAATTAAAACGCAATACTTCAGTCAATTTGCACGAATGTATCACTCACTGAGAGAATAAAGCAAAAATACAGATAGACACTACTTACAAGATATACACACTCGTTGCCCTTCTTTTATTCTGTTGCTCTCGAGAGAGCATAAACAGTGCAGCATAAACGGCTATATTTATATCACAAACACTCAGAGAACTAATTGTTAGAAAAGAGGTTGTAGCAACCGTAAATTCGGTTGCTGCCACCGAATTGCGGTTGCTACAACCGAATTGAGGTTGTGACGACAGAATTTAGTCCCCACAACTGAAATTCGGTTGAAGCTACCTCATTTCACAATGGATTCGGTTGTGAAAACTGATAATTCAATTATATTCGTTCTGTCAACTACATTTTCAAAAATTTCGGTGGAAGAACCGAATTTGGAATTAATTCGGATGCAACAACTGAAATTGATACCAAATTCGGTTGGAGTAATAGAATGTGACACCATTTCAGTAGCAACAACCGAATTAGTAATCAATTCGGTTGTATCTATCGAATTTGGTATTAATTCGGTTGCAATAACCGAATTTAGCCTGAAGTCGGTTGCCACGACCGAATCTGGCGTCAAGTCGATTGCTGTAACCGAATTTCTATTGCATTCTGTAGGTTTGACCGAATTCATTTTCAATTCGGTTACCACAACATAATTCCATGTATTTCATAGCTGACGTTTAAAATTATAAATAGAAATATTATATTCAAATAAGCTAAGAATGAATAATTGTTGCCGTCGCGGTTGTATCAATTTTTGTTTTGTGGTTGTTACCAAAGGTAAGTGAGAATATTGTAATTATATTTTATGTCTTAAAACATATTTTTTTTGCAGAAAATGCTCAATCAAACTTGTACGGTTTTGCAGTTTTTCAAGGTCGGTCGTTTGAGACGCACGTCAGAATTGGTGCGGTGGCCTATGATGTCCAGGACTTCAAAAAAGTTCGGAACTGGCGTGAATAAACAATGCATAACCCTAAAGATTTCCCTATATAAATGACTTTTTTTCCATCTGTAATTTTTTTGTAAGAATTTAGGAAAATATATCATCAGCTAGTAATTAAAACTAACTTCAAAATTATTTTGTGACACTATCGAAATTCGGTTGCATCAACCTCTAATTCGGCTGTGACAACCTTTAATGCGGTTATGTCAACCTCCAATGAGGTTGTGTCAACCTCCAATGAGGTTGTGGCAACCTCCAATGAGGTTGTGCTAATCTCCAATGAGGTTGTGACAACCTCTTATTTCGCTTACGGCTAAATTCGGTTATATCAACCGAATTTTTCTGTGAGTGAACACAAATATATTTTGGTAGCAAACACATATGTTATAAAATATTAATCATTGTGTCTCAAACACGTAATATTGAATAGCAAACACAATGCGTTTGGGCACAAGTATATTATATTTGCAACAAGCTCCAAACACCTGTTATATTTGCATCCAAACGACAAAACATTACAGATTTTTCAGCGTGTACAACTGATGCAATATTCCGGTCTGGTGAAATGTGTCGCCGGGCAACTGGTGAAAAGAAATCTGAACGTATGGCAATGCTTCAGTCAGTGGTAACGTGAGCTGCGACAGAGCGGTGTATGGAGAAAAAGTGATAGTGAAAGGAATAATAGAGTCAAAAAACTGATAAGCCCCCATCTATACAGATCAAAATGGAAGTTTAGTCAAAAATGTACAGCGTATGTTGGTGATATGGAGATATAATTTCCCTCCACTACTTCTCCCAAAAGGATCCAAAACAGATGAGGGGAAACGAGCAAATAGAAGACGATAGTATCGGTCAAGGTGAGTTTAGAATACCAACGTCCCGGCTCAAAAACAAAAAACAAAATTAAGCTTTTTGTTCAAGCTTTTAATAATAAGCTGCAAGAGACTAAACCAATTATTGGAAACCTGGTCATACCTTCTTGGTGTGGGTTTTCACCGGGAAAATCCACAACTGACCAGTTACTCACAAAACGTCAAATCGTAGAAAAAACTTACGTAAAAAAACCGTCGGTGGTGCAATAGTTAGTGTGCGCGCCTCTTGTACAGGAGATCCTGGGTGCGATTCCTGCTCCGACCACCTTAAAATTTCTTTAGACGACGGTCACCTCGCTTAGTGAGGGCGACACTATCGAGTACTTAGCCATGAAAAAGCTTTTCAAAAATATCGTTCGGAACCGGAATAAAACTGTAGGTCCCAATCAGTGAGTATAAAACTATAAAGCGCACAGCTCACTGGTTGTGAGAAGCTCTCCCTAATTCATTCATGGGATGTAATGGGAAACCATTTATTTTTTTTTAAAGTTAATCGACACCTTTCATCTTTTGGTTGTTTACAAGGATGCATGCGATATTCCAATATGGCGAGAACTTTCGAAGCTATGTCTCAACATAGTATTCCTGCTAAGCTGATACGCCTTTGCAAAATGACACTGACTGACAGAAAATCCTCGTAGAAGGTTGGTAAAGATCTTACCGAAGCATTTGGTAATGGAGATCATAAAGAGACAAGCTGCAGTTAACAGGAGTAAGACCATAAATAGCACAAAACCATCTGCTGTTCTATGATACAGAAATCATTGGGCGAACTGTGCGAGAAGTTACAGCGGTATTTTGGAGAATCGAGAAAGAATTAGAAATGTAAACTTGACATTAAATGAGGACAACAGCCAAATGCTCCACTAGTTTAGAGCAAAGTTTGAACGTTAATACTCACTATATCTTCGAGGCGAGGACTTAATTTGTTTACATCGGATCTACCATAAATAAAACTTATAATGTCATTCTGGAGATAAAGCAGAGAAGAGGGCTTGCAAATAATTTCAGGCTTAGTAAGCGCATCAGAGATAAATCACTCTCTCGTGAAACAAAGATCCAACAGTAATCGAATCTCATGCAACCAGTCCGGGGCCATATCGCAAGCGGAAGAACCAATATATTTATATATACTGCTTTTTCAAGTCTAAATGAAAAACTCTAATTTAACAGATTAAATGGTTAGAAATCATAAAAAATCTTCAAATACAACAGCATTTGTGCGAATTTGGGTGTCACTGGGTAGAGTTTTAATGATATTCATCAGGTATACCAACATTAGTATAATATTAATGTTTACTCTTTTTGAATTTCAGTCCAACCTGTTTGCAATTCACCTGCAGTACTTCGATGTATGTGCTAAGCGGTGTATTGATTTTTGGGCAAAACACTGACAAATATCCTCCACTTGGTTATGATATACCATTCTGAGAAAGATAATTTCCTCTTCTTTTCAACTAAGTACTTATTTCTTTTAAAATTGTTTGAGAAAATCCCGTTTTAGACTTAAAAAATTGTACCTTTTTCACTAAATTGCGGCTACTTTCTAAAGGTGCAATTGGGTGCAGGCAAAAGTTACCCTGAAAAAAAGTGAAACACTTCCGTCTTACCGAATTTGTATTATGTTCATGCTTTCGAACGAAAACAGTTACGTTGGCCCAAAGAATTTTTTTAAAAAAATAATATTTCTTCAAATATTTAGAGTGTGTATTGTGTTCATTGAAGCTTTTAAGCCGCATTCACAATGCAAGCGACAATTTCGTTTTTCATGCTATCTCGTTCTCACACACAGAATTTCACATAATGGCCTTTCGTTTTTTTTACAAAAATGTAACTCCAATTTGTCACTGAAGTTGATCTATTCCTACTCCAGCAACATATTTGTTCGAATAAATAATGTACTATTAAGCGGTAGATGGCGCTGTACTTCGAATTTCATTTTCAAACTTAAAAACATCAATGAAAATTGAACCCATTTGTGTTAAAAGACGCATTATAAAACGGTATTTTATCTGTAGAATCTTTTAATACCAAATATATTTAAATACATTAACATTTTTTAATATTCGAAATACAACCCTGGATGTGACATTTGATTCATGATGCAACTAATAGAGGTTGTGTTATAAGAACAACTTAAATGATTTGCTTTTCCTTCTGTTCATTATAAGAAGAATCAAATTCAAATGTATTTGGTTTTATAATTTCTGGCTTGCTTTTATTCTTGACAAACATTTGTCTTAACTTTGACATGAAAACAAAATATATTATATTGTTGCCTTGATATATTAGCCGTAATACTGGTATCACCTGTTACAACAAACATCTCGATTCGAAGTAAACTGTCGCTTGCATTGTGAACGCCTTTTGAAAATGTTGCTTGCATTGTGATTCCGGCTTTAAGGAGCGTTCACAATGGCAGCAAAGAATTTGTAATTCAAGCATTCTCGTTCCCACTCACAGTATTGCATATAATGCCCTCTCATGTTTTTCGTGAAATTGGAATTCAAATTTGTCATAGAAGTAGGTTCTACTTCAAACTGGAATTTGTTCGAATCAGTTTATTCTACTGACCGCTAGGGGCGCTCTACTTTGAATTTTGTTTTAAAACTTGAAAGTTTGAATGAAAATGTAAACATTTTGCCACAAAACAAACATTTTAATAAATAAAATTATCTGTAGAATCTGCTAATAACAATAATTTCACATATGTTTATATTTTTTTTATTACCAAAAATACAACACTCTCGCTGGCTTTCGAACATATCAGCTGATGCAAATGTGAAATGTGTAGTTGTTTGTAGCAAGTGTATTTCGCGGCAATTTTATTAATAAACAAAATAAAAAGGTTTAAAAAAAACTGACATTTTCAGGTTTATCGAAACCGTCCAAGGCCATGACATATTATGGAACATAAGTTTCTTAACATTTCTATAGAAAAATTTTAAAACTCTTCTATAGAAAAATTTGAGAATATATCTGTAGAAAAATTTGAGAATATTTCTATAGAAAAATTTTAAAATATTTCTATAGAAAAATTTTAAAACTCTTCTATAGAAAAATATGAGAATATATCTATAGAAAAATTTGAGAATATTTCTATAGAAAAATTTGAGAAGATTTCTATAGAAAAATTTGAAAACATTTCTATAGAACAATTTTAAAACTTTTCTAAAGAAAAATTTTAAAACATTTCTATAGAAAAATTTTAAAACTTTTCTATAGAAAAATTTGAGAACATTTCTATAGAAAAATTTCAAAAAATTTCTATAGAATAATTTTAAAACATTTCTATAGAAAAATATGAAACCATTTCTGAAGAAGAATTTTGAAACATTTCTATAGAAAAATTTAAAAAGTTTTCTATAGAAAAAATTTTAAAACTTTTCTATAGAAAAATTTGAAAACATTTCTATAGAAAAATATGAAACCATTTCTAAAGAAAAGTTTAAAAAGTTTTCTATAGAAAAAATCTTAAAACTTTTCTATAGAAAAATTTGAAAACATTTCTATAGAAAAATATGAAACCATTTCTAACGAAAAATTTGGAAACATTTCTATAAAAAAATTTAAAAAGTTTTCTATAGAAGAAATTTTAAAACTTTTCTATAGAAAAATTTTAAAACATTTCTATAGAAAAATATGAAACCATTTCTAAAGAAAAATTTAAAAAGTTTTCTTATAAAAAAATTTTAAAACTTTTTTATAGAAAATTTGAAAACATTTCTATCGAAAAATTTTAAAACATTTCTATAGAAAAATTTTGAAACATTTTTATAGAAAAATTTAAAAAGTTTTCTATAGAAGAAATTTTAAAACTTTTCTATAGAAAAATTTGAAAACATTTCTATAGAAAAATATGAAACCATTTCTATACAAAAATTTGAGAAGATTTCTATAGAAAAATTTGAAAACATTTCTATAGAAAAATTTTAAAAATTTTCTATAGAAAAATTTGAAAACATTTCTGAAGAAAAATTTGAAAGCGTTTCTATAGTAAAATTTTAAAACTTTTCTATAGAAAAATTTTAAAATATTTCTATAGAAAAATTTTAAAACACTTCTATAGAAAAATTTTAAAACATTTCATTTTCTATATTTTAAAACTTTTCTATAGAAAAATTTTAAAACATTTCTATAGAAAAATATGAAACCATTTCTAAAGAAAAATTTTGAAACATTTCTATAGAAAAATTTAAAAAGTTTTCTATAGAAGAAATTTTAAAATTTTCTATAGAAAAATTTGAAAACATTTCTATAGAAAAATATGAAACCATTTCTAACGAAAAATTTGGAAACATTTCTATAGAAAAATTTAAAAAGTTTTCTATAGAAGAAATTTTAAAACTTTTCTATAGAAAAATTTGAAAACATTTCTATAGAAAAATATGAAACCATTTCTAAAGAAAAATTTAAAAAGATTTCTTATAAAAAAATTTTAAAACTTTTCTATAGAAAATTTGAAAACATTTCTATAGAAAAATTTTAAAACATTTCTATAGAAAAATTTTGAAACATTTCTATAGAAAAATTTAAAAAGTTTTCTATAGAAGAAATTTTAAAACTTTTCTATAGAAAAATTTGAAAACATTTCTATAGAAAAATATGAAACCATTTCTATAGAAAAATTTGAGAAGATTTCTATAGAAAAATTTGAAAACATTTCTATAGAAAAATTTTAAAACTTTTCTATAGAAAAATTTGAAAACATTTCTGAAGAAAAATTTGAAAGAGTTTCTATAGAAAAATTTTAAAACTTTTCTATAGAAAAATTTTAAAATATTTCTATAGAAAAATTTTAAAACACTTCTATAGAAAAATTTTAAAACATTTCATTTTCTATAGGAAAATTTGAAAACTTTTCTAAAGAAAAATATTACTTTGTAATAATTTTGTATTTGTATTACTACTATTCCCCATTTTTTTTCACTCCAAAAAATACATATACATATATACTGCTGTATAATGTAAACAATGTTGCCAGTCAGCTGTTTTTTTCAACTTATTCGAATAAATTTGTTGCTTTCATTGTGAACGCCTGTTAAAATTGTTGCTATCATTGTGAACGAGCCTTTAAACGAAAAAATTTATTTTGGTCCAAAGTAATTTGTTTTCAAAAATTATATTTCTTCAAATACTTACTGCAATCAAACTGCCTTTTGCACCAGATAAAATTTGCCATCGCATTTAAGCCAAGAACTCGCACGTTATAATACAAGTGAGTTGGGTGCAGTAGCTTTAAAAATGTTCAGTTCAAGAAAGTCGAAAACTGGAATCAAACTTTTTCAATTTTCAAAGCTTGAAAAAATTTAAAATTTGTAAACTTTTAAATTTTCTACGCATTTTATTTTTGTTCACAATATGGCGAAAATAACAACAAAAATATTAAAACTGACGTTTCTTTGATTTAAAAAAATAGCAAAAATAATAATTTTTGTGTAAATTTCTAAAGTACATCCAATAATGCGTTTTTCAGGGGTAGTATTTCAAAATAATCATTGATTACCCGATTTTAACAAAACTTGAAATGTTTACTAGATCAAAAGTTATTGGATTTTGGGCAATGGAAATGAATTCTGAAACACTGCGACGGTTACGAAAATAAATGTAAAATGCCTGTATTCAAATCAGGGTTAGCATTGCCTCGCTCTCGAGCCGAGAGCCAAAGTTCAACTAGTTGGCTTTCGGCTTCCAATTTTCAACATGTCGGTAGGTTTTTGCTGGAAAGCGGCTCATGAGTAACTTAATTCGAACTCTGAATAAAATACAAATCTCAGTTATTAAAAAATACTATTTCAGCACTTTTTATTCATAGTAATCTTTAGGATTGAATATCCAATCTTTTAAATATATCCGCTAGTTTAATTTCAATGTTATTGAAACGATTTTCCTTATTTCGCAAACGTTGTTGCCTTTTGGACTTTATCCTCGTTTGTTCTAAAATATCCATTGCTGTTTCAAGTGTCTCACGATCTATTTTAGGACTTTGTCCCTGGGATGCGGCATTTTCCATATCGTCTGATTGATCAGCGATGCTATAGCGATTTGCAAAACGTCGATACAGCGGGTGGTCAACTACAACGTCTTCATAACGGGTCAATAACTCGATGCGGCAAATAGTGCCATTCTCTTTAGCTTGACTCATAACGGTCTGCAAGAAACAATTGACAGGTATGACATGAATGTTTACTAAGCACTACAATCTCACCTGTATATCACTGACAGCCAAACCATTGAGTAAATTGTACAGCACTATTGTCATAAGGAATACAAACAGTAAGAACAATAAATAACTGAACAAAGAACTAAACTCAATTTCGCCTGCATCGAATTCTCCCGTTAACATCACCACGGTCTTAACGAGGGACTTTAAGGGGTTTGTGAATTTATTGAAATCTCCATCTGCTTTTCCTTGTTCCGTTCCGAAGAGAATGTAAAAGCAAAGGCTAAATGTCACCACAAAAATGGAATAGAGCAAAAAACTTTTCAGAAAACTTTTACAAACTTCCTCCAGCATTAGCATATGGGTTGACATGGACAGGATAGGTAGACACCCACAAAGTAGGAACAATTCGACCGCAATTAACAACAATGTCACCACAGCAATCACCTTCTGCGTTTGACGGTCAAGGCCAAACTCCTTGCAGTTGATTATGGCTAAGACAATTAGTGTCAGCTCCAAATAGTTGGCTTTCGAACGAAAGTACTGACGAGGCAATGTGGCCAGTTGTATACACTCCCTTACAATCATATAGCCAATGCCTATCCAGGACATTATGCGAAAGCCAGCTACTAAGCTGGTAGCTTCGCTGCCGCTAAATTTTAGAATTGTGTAGGTCACAGTGGAGACGGCAAATAAAATAAACCACAACAAATTTATATAAAATATCGGTGAGAGTTGGTTCCACTTGAGATCCAGAAAACTGGTGATAAGAGGATGATCCAAAAGATATCTATGATCTTCAGATTTCGTCATATATGCCAGTAAAGGCATTTCTTTATGTTGGGGGGTCTGTTCATTTTGAGTTGGCGGAGCCCTTAAGTTGTCATACTTCATGGAGATGCGAAGTGTTTCGTTCGCAGAAATACAACTATCAAAACATTCCCTTAAAAGAGCCGGAGACATACCCTCTATGCCCAAGATGTTGGAATTGTTTTTAGCACCTAGAAAAGCTCCTCGCTTGAGGAGTTCAGTTATGGCTTCGTTATGGCGAGTTTCCACCGCATAATGAAGAGCAGTAGAGCCAGACGCGTCCGATTCATTGATGTCAATGAGTTTGTTTTTCAATAGCATGTAGAAACATTTACGATAATTACCCACGTCATCCTGCATGCGTTTGATAACCAGCGATAAAGGACATTCCACAGACTGAATATTGATGTCTGGTTGATTCAAAAGCCTTTTCAGAGCATAGCAATTGCCTGCATCCAGGGCACATTTCAAAGGACTTTTGTTTTCAAGTTTGTAATTGCGGTCTATACCCTTTGCCATTATCTCGTCAAAGAATATATTATCCTTGTGCTTGATCGAGTTGAAAAACAAATATCTATTGTAACAATCATCATCGTAGTAAATTTTTTCTTCGTCTCCTGGGAAGTGGTTTGTGCCAGCTTTTTCGATCAGACACAACTTCCTTCCCCCAGCCTGTTGCTCAAATTGACAAGCTGCAAATTCCAAATAATTTAAGTTAAATGAGTTAATTTTGTGTATCAGATCCTTTTCCAACTTTTCCAACGCCTCCAGGATTTTTTTCTTATTATCATCATTAAGCTTAGCGTTTTGCACGAAATGTTTGGAAGGTGTCAAACCAGCATCATCAGGAATTGTTGTTGATGCTCCATAAAAAATTAATTTCTCCATACATTTTAGGACATCATCTACATTGTTATCATTAACGTTTACGGCCAAGAAGTTCAGGGGAGTCAGATGACGAAATGAATTGTTTACCATAATATTTGGATGACGTAGAATGAGATCTATAATTCGCGGATCTTTGGAATCGGCAGCATAATTAATGGCAGCTTTGTTCAGGCGTTGATTAACCTGCGAGTTAATAAAAAATAATGGATTGAGAAAGTTTGCCTAAGGAGAGTGGTCAAACATACATATACATATGTGTTCAATATACTAGCAAAGACATATATATGTATATACCAAGATGTTGCAATAGGATGATTTCAAATATATGGCGAGGGATAGGTAGTGAATTTATGTTTACTTTTCGAGTAAAAATTTGAATGAATTTACTTTTGAAAGAGACAGAACGATTTTTTTCTCTTTACGAAAATTTTCCCAAAAAGTACGCGATCGACTTTCAGGAAAAATGTTGCAAAGAAACAGCTGATGTAGTTTCATCGTTTGCTACATACATTTTGGCTGGACATGGGACTGCCCGTGGATATTGAAAGTTTCTGATACCCATTCACTTTGGAGTGGCCAGAAATGATTCCTTCATTGGGTAGTCCTAGCAGCTCACTCTTTTCACGTAATATGTCCTGGGTAATAACTTATTTGATAGCTACGTTACCTATGCGATATTAAGTGATCTGTCACTGACGCTCTTCGAACTACATATTCTTCTGTCCTTTGAAGGCGGATGAGCCAACACCCCTGGCCGTCGGCAGATCAAAATTGAAGACACCAAAATCCAGTTTCGACTCACTGCATTCTGGTCAGCGTCTGATTCATAAAGGGCTGCTGATACGTAATCATCCTGGCGACTGAAACGTAATCATCCTGCAAACCACGGTTGGCTGGGTTTGCCTCCCGCCATCGTTATATTGGCAATGAAAATATACGAGAAAAGTAAACGAATAACTCCCTTAATTGTTGACAACTCTCGCAAAAGATATAAGGACCACGATTTAAGGATATGTATTTGGAACGTGTGCACACTATACAGAACGGGTGTCACTTTCCAACTGGCGGATGTCCTATCGAAAAATATAAAGCTGACATCACAGGGATGGAGAGGATATGGTTGCACCAGAAAGAAAACCTGCGATATTTATTACAGCTGCCATGAGCGATAGCACGAATTTGGGAGCGGATTTATAATTGGCAAGAGACTGCGCGACACCTAGTTTCAAGATTCACCCAATGACCAAACGCATATCCTCAATTCGCATCAAGACTTGATGCCTTTGGGACTTAATATCAAAGGGATAATAAGTTCATACGTTTTTGGTAATTTTTGTCGATTATAGAATTCTGTTTTTAGTTCTTGTTTCTAATTTATTTATTTTTATTCCGATCAACTTACATATGTATCATGACTTGCATGAACAAAGATTGTAAGGTTAAATCTGATACTTATCCTTTGACTTCATGCTGGTTGTGTGCTGGCTTGGTACATGTTAAAAGTGTTGGCCTTTATGCAAGAGTGGCAGACAATCTTGAGAAGGGTCTTCGTTGGTGTTGCCTGGATTGTAGAAAATTAGATGTGGAATTCTACAGATCTTTCTGGAGCATGAAGTCCGAATTTTCTGATATGGGAAAGCAGCTTTATCTGGTAGATTTTCTAATTTTATTGGGATGTTTAATAAGTATCCGGGATTGGAAAACAGAGCAGGTTCACCAAAGGCCTCCTCGTCGAAAACAAAGAAGACGGCTAAGAAGTCTCCTCCACTGTTGACAATTCCTTCTTTGCCGAATTTAATGGACGTTAATTCTCCAGCTCCGAGTTCAAGTGCTGTGCAATCTTCTGCCTCTTCTACTTTTGCTGAAGATGTTTCTGTGGTTTCTATAGCTTCCACGGACTGGTATAAGTCATCTCCTCCGGATGATAATCCCGCCCCGGGGTCAGGTCCGGGACCGAGAACGTTGACTTTTGTACCGGCAAAGAAGACCGTATTTGCGGTCTAGACTTGCCCCCGACACGACCGAAGAGGATATACGACTTGCATTTACAACTTAAAACTTATAATTACTGACCTACAATTAGTCAGGAACAATTCTAATGCTTCCATACAGTGCTTCGAGCTGAAATCACAATTTTCAGAACGTAGGTCTTCTTTCAAAATTATTCAACAGATGACCTATTTATTTAACTGGTAGATTCGGAATTTTGGCCTCACAGAACGTTGGTAAGGGAATTTGAGTATCAGGATAACGGTAGGCGTGACAACATTGCCAGATTACTGTCTGGAAATAGGGGAGCTCCAAAAAAACTAATTGGGTGTTTGAATATATCGTATCAGAATGTTCGCGGTTTGAATACTAATAGCCTGTTTCCCGATGTCGATAGAATATATTCGCAACGTTTGTAAGCGAAAGAAATCTGATTTGGGTTTCTCTAATTCAACTTTATGCGAACGACGACTCGAACGACAAGTCGAAAGAAAATTTCGAATACGTAAAGGTTTTCATACAAAATTTGGTTTCTCTATTTCGAATGAGTTGTCAACAATGCGAATGGAAGTGTCAAATTCAGTCACTTGCTGTTTTGTTTTCGAGTGGCAAAAAAATATAAAAAGTAAAGGAAATCAAATACAAATTTTCTAATTAAAATGAATGGCAAATTATAGTCTGAAAAAGTCAACGCTGCAGCAGCTGCAGGCACTAGTCCACCATATGGAAAAACCCAGAGTTTGCCAGCGGAGTGCCGGTTGTCGGAGCCAGCAAATTTTTGGTGGATGAGGAATGAGGGAACATTTGGTTTTAATTTTTTACAATTTGTTAGATAACTTTTGTTTCATGGTAGAACTATATATTAGGTAGGCAATTCCGTGGTTAAGCTGCCAAAATTAACTGAATAATGAAAAACACTATGTACACAAAAGGTGGAAAACTTAATAAGATTATATTACTTGATACAAAGTCTATGCCATTAAAGTGCATTTTGATTGAAATTCTTTGGATTTTATTAACAAACAAAATGAAACAAAATCGAATTTGACAGCTTACCCACGGAAAAGATGACAAAATAACAAATCAGCTGGTCTGACGCGTTTACCCGATACATAATTTTACCATGTTTTGTTTGTTTACTTTGTCTTGGTTGTTTTGCTTTGCTTTCCACTGACAATCGGTATCAATAGACATAAAGCAACTATTGTACGGAGAAGAAAATTTACTCATGGAGTGGAATGCCAACAAAGAAAACGAGTGAAGCGTGTCGTTTCTCTGCTCGCTCTCTTACTCTCTTCGTGGAATATTTCAATACACGAGCAGTTTTCTGATGATGTTATTCTATCTAACTATAGAAATTCCAACCATATTTAAATAAAATTACATAAAGTATGTTAAAAGTCTGAAATAATCAAGTTATGACGCGGGAAAGAAATGTGTTTGAGTGAATCGCGTCGACTTTTTTGGTCCGCTTGTACTAGGGTTGCCAAATTGCAGTGGTTGTACATCCTACTTGTACATCCTTTTTGCAATAGATCGGCAGGGTTGTATTCAAGCCTATACAATAAAGTACAATTTTTTAAGGAAATTGTATTCAAATGAAAAATGTCGATCTGGCAATTTATAAATGCGTAATTACGTAACAGATACAAATTGACAAACGCAAATGCATAAGAACGAATACTTAAGAGATAGAGAAACCCAAATTGAATCGAATTCGAGTGACTGTCGTTCGTTCGCTTATGTTTTCATTCGACATCGAGAAACAAGCTATAAATTGTCTAGATTACACTATGCAACAAAATTGAGGTTTTTGCTTTGGGGGCGGACGATTCCTGCGCCAAATGATCACACTAGGTGAGTATAGTCAAACCCCAAAAATTTATCCAATACTGTCCGAGATAAGTTTAAAAATCGAGTATAAATATTGAATTGAGCGAATGCTTGTGATATCATGTATTCAGTGAAATTTGACAGGGATTATTTTCGTAGAATATTCAAATGCTCTATTTCAAAGTTTAAAGGGCCCTTTTCGTCCTTTGTTCAAAAAGTACCAAAAATGTACAATAAAATGACCAGCTACGGAATCAGAAAGTTTTGCGAATTTGTTCCTCATTAAATTTGTGTATGGGTCGTCATAGACCAAAATTCTCTATCTTTATTTTCAGACGTCCTTTTTGTCCTTTTTGTGCTTTTTGTCCTTTTTTGAAACAAGGTCAAGAAACTGCACCAAAATAACCGGCAAAATATCCAAATGTTCTGCCAATTTATTGTGGAATAGATTTTACTAGACTTTAAAATAGAGCATTTGAATATTCTACGAAAATAATCCCTGTCAAATTTCACTGAAGACGTGTAATCACAAAAATTCGCTCAATTCAATATTTATACTCGCACACTAGCCATTGCACCACCAACAGGCCAAACCAAAGAGTCATTCACCAAATATCACCCAAAATCATCGAAAATTGGAACATTTGACAGAAATAATGTTTTCAAAATAAATACACTGAATGGTTCTATTATATGACAACGAGGATTACTCGATACATTTTATTTTTATTTTTGAAATGAATCACCTTTGTATAAAACTGAATATCTATAATATAGTGTAAAGACAACTAGAGTTGCTTGCTGTCTCATCTGACGTTTCGTTTGCGATAGAGAGATGTTAGATGTAAATTAACTTACACCTCGTGGAGTTAAAAGAACGGTTGGCTTAAATTTGCCATGTCGTTTTGGTTGAGAAACGTGAAATCTAAACATGTTTTGGACTTTTTTAGTAAACAATGCCGTTATTGTTTTCTTGTCGGTTGTTTTAAACCATTGCCTCTATCTGGCAGTATTAAAGCAATACTTTTCAACATGCAACGTCCATATGGAACGAAGCCTAATCTCGTAAATTTCCTGTAAAAAGAGGTTACTCTAGGTATCTTTGCTCTGTGGTCTATTATTATGTATGTATGTCGTCGACTCGCGGAGAAAAACATTAACCTATTCCATTTCTGTGGGCGGAAAGGACCTGGCTAAAGTGTTTTTAAGCTCTAAAAAGCTAAAACTGTGTATACTATATAAGTATACTGATCACGCAACAAATCATTTTAGCAGCAGCCAGCTTTTCATAATACTCACATAGTGCGGACTACAACCAAGATTTAAACATTCCTCCACAAATGCTGCTCGGCCATATGTGGAAAGAGCCATCTCGTAAACACAAACGCCACTATCATTTGCTATCAATGGATCAGCACCCATATCAAGGGCTAATTGAAAATCGTCCATGTCATTGTTAGCTAGAGCCTCGCTCAGTTGATTTTGATCGTCATCCAAATCCGAATCATCCGCTTGGTATAGAGATTGATATAATTCCGACATTTTTCTGTATTACTAAATATCCAACTTTTACCCGTTACTGGCAGCTTCACTTGTTAGACTGAGCTCACTGTAGCATCATGATTGAACAATTGATTTCAGGGACCATAAATAACTCTGTGGTATGATCTTGGGGTTTGCATATGTATGAGTGTTACCCCTAACCTCAGCGCTAAATAAACGCCAATGATGAGTTGGTTAGTTTAATTCTAATCATGAGTATAACTCAAGTTTTCTAATGAACAATATTAATATTTCAAAATCAACAGATTGTCTGTACTAGACTAGACCATATCTAGTTGATGTGAATGATTCCAAACTTTAGCTACTACCACAATCATTGCCGCTCATATATAGGGTGTTGTGATAAACAACTCATATGTAGTAAACTCCAAGAAGAGAGAACAATTATTCTCTCTGCCAAAGAAAATGTTCTACTGAATACGCGATTGCAAACCGGTTAGCTGTAATGCTGTGTAGACTTCAAGTTCTAGAGAGCGTTGTCATTATAACTCAAAAGTTGATAAACAAATATAAATAAAATTCCCAGTAAATTCAATGCCCAAACAGCTCCTAACATTAGTCAGCATTCAACTGTCGCTTCGATTAAAAGCAGACGTAATTGAAACCTCTTTAAATAATCATAACTCTCGAGATTCACGTGGAAATATCATTATAGACAAGTGTTAAATGTTTGTTATTGCATTTCTACTCTGCTAGGCTATCGTAGGTTAGCTTAGGTGTTGGAGCCAGTTGATGAAAGACCACGGGATAACGAGGTTAAAAGATAACCTTACTGAAAAACCATTCAGTTTGCTCCAAGCAGCTCAAGATCTTATCTACGCCAATTTGTGACATCCTCCCAGGTCTCTAAATGGGTACGGTCCCTTAGTAGATATCCTCCTCCTGCGTGCTGAACACGTCCAGAGCACATGTTTAGTGGTTTCTTCTTCATCGGAAACGGAAACAAGCATTGGTAGCTTAATTTCTGTCATTTTAGCCCTTTAGGGAAATTTTAGCTCTTGTTTTTGGTTGCTGCTCTTTTTTCTTGGAAAACAAAGCTAGGGTCTTTTTTAAATTATCGGCCTATTTCCACTTGTGACCTAAGTAAGCGAAGTTCCTTATCGCACGTTGGGGGATGGGGGCTAAATGAAAAGAAATTGAACCACTTTTTTTTAAAACTATTCCCAGTATTATATCCCAGTATTATCAACTATATTGGGTACTTTTGCTTTGGTTTGTGTCTAGACTAACATATGTTGGGAAATTTCTTGTTTAATGGGAAGCTTTCTAGCTGGAGCCTGTAACCAATATTTAGCATAGATAAAGGAAATAACTAGATATCGCACATACCTTGGGAAATTTCTAGTTCAATAGGATATTTTCAAGACGGAGCTGAAGGCAATAATTATAATATTTGATCCCAAATAAAATATACCTTACGAGATGTATTTAGAGCAGGTGATAGCAGTAGGTGTTGTAGACAACATCAAGAGGCATTTTGTTTTGTTTAGTGGGTCGATGCTGTACAAGTCAACACAAACGAATTCCAACAATAACAGTACACCAAAAAAGCACATAACCAAAATACATTTGAATTTGAATGTGGGGAACACAACGACATGAAAAAAACTAAATTAGTTGTTCGAATAACACAACCTGGAAAATGATTCTATTTTTGTATTGAGCTGTTGAATAAACGTCAGTGACTGTTATGAGAAACGTCAATGAGAGTTACAAAACGACAACACAGCACCTAGTGGCAGTACTTGACAACGTCTGTGCGATATCTACTTATTTCCTTTATCTATGGTATTTAGTATATGTGACCCGCTCCACGAAAAGGGACCTCCGCGCCGAAAAGAAGTTATTGAGAAAAACGCGTTTAAAAAAACGCTTCGTTTTTCCGTGTTTTGCGCATGGTTCTGCAACTCTTCCTTCAACCTGATCAGCCAAAGGTAAAAAGCAGCAAAATACAGAAGAACCACCAAAAAAGCGTGTTAGGAGTAAAAAAGAGTAAAATTTTGATATTTTTGTAATATGTACCTTTGATATTGAACTTTTTTTAAATTTCATCTGTTCAGGTGATTCATCTTTACAGGTGATTTGAAAAAAACGAAAAAAAAAGACATAGACACTTGCGGTTTGCGGCATTTGAAAGAGCGTTTTTTTCCTATAAGAATCACTCAAAAAGTGAAAAAAATTTTTTCGGCGCAGAGGCCCCCCTTCGTGGAGCAGGTCACATATATTGTACTTTTGAACCCAATAAAAAGCAAATTTAGAAAGCCAAACTAGAAGCAGTTTAGAAACGAACATTTTCTTAAATAAGTGATTTTTCTTAAAAAAAGTAAATGTTCTCAAATAAAAAATACCTACTCATATTCTTAAACAAAGTACCATTTCATAAAAAAAAATACCTTTTCTTAAAAAAAACCTTTTCTTACAAAAATTCCTTTTCTTAAAAATACCTTTTCTTTAAAATAAAATAATAAATTTTCTTTTCTTAAGATAAGTAACCTTTCTGCAAAAAAGTAAATTTTCTTAAAAAATAACCTTTTCCTTAAAAGAGCACCACTTCTTTAAAAAGTACATGCTCTTAAAAAAATGTAATTCTTTGTAAAAAAATTCAGACTCTTATGGCTTTTTCTTACAGAAAGTACTTCTTCTTAAAAATAGTACCTACCTTTTCTTAAAAAACATTAGCTTTTTTTTTTAAAAGAATTACCTCTATTTAAAAAATTACCTTTTCGGGAAAATATAATAATACATATGCTATACTTTAAAAAAAAAATAAATTCTATAAAATTTTTTTTAAAAAAAAGTGTATAATTTTGCAAAGAGTATCTTTTCGTAAAGATCCATATATATTACAGTATTTTTCAACGGGCGCCTTAGGCGTGTTGGAACTAACTAGTGCGTAATATATAGCGAAAGGAACTTCGCTCCAACCGGGGGGTCGCTCCACCTCATGTGATTTTTTTTATTTATATATGCTTTGTTAATATTAAGTACTATTTTTCTGTAGTAATAAACAATATATTATTCGGTAAATGGAAGCTTTTTGTTTAGGGCCTCAAGATTTTATCTGAAGGGCAGGACCCATTTTCCGATTTAACTTCAATAAATCCCAAACAGTTTGAAATTTTGATTTGCAATCTTCGACTATATTTTAGCTCTTTCCTCAATGCATAATTCGTTTTAACGCCTTTCAAAATATTTTATAAATTCAACAAGTGAACAATAAGACCACAGACAAATACATGCATAGTCATTTATTCTCTCAATAAATAAAACGTCATAGATACAGTGGAAAGTAAACATTGGATGGTGGAAAACATGGGTTCAATAATACCATATAGGGGCGATAGTAAACAACGTCCCACAACCGAATTTCGTGTTTTTGTTGCAAACTAGTTGTGTTAAATACAATACAAATGTATACCAACGATAAAAGTCAACAAAAAAAGTGCAACACACATTTACATTTTTCAGTTCTACACAAACACGACATGAAAAAGTTAAGTGAACATATTTTGTAACTCCACCTGGTGTAAGTTAATTTTAAATTAAATTTTTCTCATTTCCACAAACCTACGACGAAGGGTGTGAAATGGAACGTCAGATGAGAGAATAAATGCACCTATGTATGTATTCGTCTATGGTCTCCATGGGAAAAAATAAATAATATAGGGCATAATTAAATGGAGGAAGGCTATGGAAATGGAGCAGAAAGAAGAAAGGGCTTGTTTTTGTGTTAGAAAGATTGAAACAGCGCCAAATGTATTTCAAAATTTTGAACGTATGTATCTCCGGTCTTGGAAGGGATTTTGGTAAACATTATTATTATTAAAAAAATTATTAAGGTATTGTCTATTATCGGAGAGAACCCAAAAATAAGTATAATAGGGTATTTTAGGGCAAAAATAAGTTTTTATGAGAAAAGTGAGGTTTATTTATTTATTTGAAATTGGTTTTTTTAGTTAGTTCCCCAATGGGTTAATACAAATAAATATTTTGTAATGATATCCATCTCAACCAGATCGGATTATAAATACCTGAGATATGAGCGATTATATACTCAATCTTTAAAGGCATATATCTCAAGAAGTTGGACCGATCGTGGGGGGAGAAACACTTTTTGAACTCAACGCAGAAGCTTTAGTCGGTGAAGAAATTTTGATGCAGATCAGAGAGTTGGTGTTAAAGTAAATTTTTTATTCTATTTGTATTCTCTCCGCTTAGCATCTCTGGGTGTTCCTTGATGAAGGCAATATAGCATTCCATCTGTGCCTTTGCGGTGCGCTCAAATTTCCTAAGTTTTAATGTATTATTTTTAATTCAATATAACGTAAATATATTAAATACTTACTTTTCCCTTTTTGCCGCTTTCATTTCGTGCAGCAGACCATATGTGTTTGTTTTGTTTTGTCTGCTTTTGTCAACCTGTTATTGCGAGGTGAATTTTTCGTTGTCACCGTGTTGCCAGAATATCAGATACAAACAATGGTGACAACTTTGTAGCAATTTTGTGGATACAATTTGATTGTTACCACATGCACAGAATAGGGTTTTATAGCGCGTTTAGATGCACTCTTTTATTATGATAATGTCGTGATTATCATTCTACTGCAAAATGGTGTTTACTTGCATTTTTACTCGATTTAGTTTTGTCTTTCATGATGCAATTATGGAATTATACCAGGTGGAGGTAGGAGGATTTGTACGCATTAGTGTCATACAATTCTGTCAGTCAGTAATTTTTTCTATTTCTTTATTTGTAGAAGTAAGTTTTAATGAAATTAAAGATTTTTTTATGTGCAATTTATTTAGAATTTCTTGAAATTTTCTAAGTATTTAGAAAACAAAGGAAGAGAGCAGTAACAGCTGTTCTCATAACACTACCTCTTATATTAATCATGTTTGTATGTGTTGTCATTAATGTACCTGTTCAGTGAAGTATGTTTCCTTTACATTCCCAGTACCGTTGCAGTTCACACAGTCTCATACTGAAAGTGCGTATACAACTCTGCGGTTGAAATGATTTGGGACATGATAATATCATTATCGAGGTAAATTTACGCGATCTTGGATGCAAAAAATGTATGAGAAATCACATGATAATAGTGTGATTTGTCGATTATCGAGTCGATCTGCAAGATCGAGTGCAAGTAAACGGCCTATAAGTAAGAAAGAAAAACGTGTAATGGAATAAAGCCGTTCACACGAGAGATAGTAAGAGGAGAGAAACCCAGACGACAACAACTGCGTTTAGTCACAATGTTAACTGGCCTAGAACGTTAAGGCGCTGAAGAGAAGAGTCACAAACTTCGAAACGATCGTCCGCTAACGTAAGTTCAAATTCTGGTGCCGACTGTTTAAATTTTTTCTAATTGCGCAAATAAACCCCAGATCTGTGTGGGTCGTAGCGAATACCTAAATATTCTTCTATGAAATCGTAACAATTTAAAAATTTTTAGTTGTAAAATATAAATTTTTTCAAATTTGCTTGACGTTTCGCAATTTTAAAGAGTATTGGTAGTATATTTCTGAAGGACATATCGCTTGTTTATTTGGTTTATTTTGTTTTATTGGTATTGCACCGTTACATCTCAAAATTTACTGATTTTGAATTTTTTAAATAAATTCCAATTGAACAATATTGCTACTTTTGGTATAAGAGAATTTTGAAAATAGAATTTTGCATACAATCATATATCTACATATAACTTGAAACTCGATTTACTCGAATCCATGGTTTTGAGTTGTGACTGTATTGCACGAATCAGGCGATATTAGAAAGAATTACGAAATAAGGAAAAGTTGGAATGCAAAATTTCTTCTGAATACTTAGGAGTTATTGAAGTACATACAGGGAAAATATTAGTTGGAAATCAATGCAGGCATTGGAAAATCCATGATAAAGTCTATATTTTGATTAGAATTCATAATTATCAAACATCAGAATTATTTGTCTATATTGTTAATAGATTAAAAATAGGTCTTACTAAATACAATACAAGTTGCTACTACCGTACTTAAGTTCTATTAACAAATTTGAGTATTTTAAAAACCTCATTCATCTGAAATGGAAGATGGTTGGTTGGTTGGTTGAAAAGGCTGCAAGACAGCACGCTGTCTAGCACACTTATGCTAAAGAAGCCCATTGGCCAAAAACCCCACATTCGTCTGAAATGGAAGATACATCTAATAAAAGGTACAATATTACAATTCGTGTTCGAATATTAGTCACTGTAACTATAATTTAGTTTCTGTTGCAAAAACACTTACTACAAAAACATGTATTAGATTTTTCACAAGCAGCTTTCCTGTTAAAGATAAACAACAAATATTTGAATGTTACACGAGGACTTTACAGAACAACTATTATTTTAAACAGAAAGTGATAAACAAAGTTGTGAAAAAACAATAAAGTGTATAGATATTAGGCAGCGGAGAATACATATTATCATAAATTGAGGTGAAGTTAGACTTAAATACAATCATTGAATCTGACGCCACTATTGACGCCCTCACAAATCCATGCAACCAATTGTGGACACTTGGCTGGAGGAACTATTATTGTGGATGACACAAATTGACTTAAACATAAAATATGAAAAATTTAGAAAAAATTTCTATATCTCAGAAACGGAGCGTCCTATCGCAAAAATATCAAATTTTTACGTGTTTCTAAGGGTTTCTCACAAAGTGTTCCAATTCGCATGATATAATTTTTTTTCAAAAAATCCTCAAAATAAGAAAATCGTTAAAAAAAAAATGGTTATATCTCGGAAACGGTGAGTCCAATCGCAAAAATCATAAATTTTGTACAATACTTAGGAGGCTTTCATCTATTTCAGTCAATTTTCTAAACACTTATGTCACTACGAATGATGGCTTCAAAACGTGCGTTTAGATCACATCAGCTGCTTCTCCAGGCGCCAAAAAACATTGACCACGAACTGTTTTCTTAATGTGAGGGAAAGGCGGTTGACCCATCAAATCAATGTTTTTACTGCTTATAAACTAGTTTGAATGAGCCTATGTTAGAGCTAGCATTGCCGTGATGGAGAATGATATTTCTTGGAGGATTGGGTTTCCTTGTATGTATGTATGATTTCCCAATACATCCAGTGAAGGAATTCGGGAGCAGGGCTCAAATCCGACTCGAATTTATTGTCTTCAATACGGCATCACTTTTATTTTTAAAAAATCGCTAAAACTAAAATTTCTGGAATCAAAAATCACTAAAACGCCCCTATGCCAATATCTCGGAAACGGAGCGTCCAATCGAAAACAAATCTATTTTTTTGGAGTTTGTAAGGATTTGTCATATCGTATGGAAAACATTTTGTTCAAAAAATCATCAAAACATAAGAATCGCTGAAATAAAAAATGGGTATAACTCGGAACCGGTGCGTCCAATCGCAAAAACAATATCATTTGTTACCTCCATAAGAGACTTTAACCAATGGCTGTTTTTAATATATCACTTATTTAAAAAAAAATCGCTAAAATCGCTATTTAAGCGATTTACTTATTTTGGCGATTTTTAGTCCATACGAATTGGACCACTTTATGAAAAACCCTTAGAGAGCCGAAAAAATAGTTACATTTCGATTGAACGCTCCGTTTTCGAAATATATAGTACATAATGGCGGTTAAGCGATTTTTTATTAAAAAAAATTTAGTTTTAGCGATTTGTTAAAAAAAAAGTGTTGCCGTAGTAAAGACATCCATTGGTTGCAGTCTCCTACTGAAATAAAAAATGTATTATTTCATGGATTTGACGCACCGTTTCCGAGATATAGCCATTTTTTTATTTTAGCGATTTTCTTATTTTGCCGATTTTTTGAAAAAAAAATTATTTCATGGGGATGGGACTACTTTGTGAGAAACCGTTAGAAACCAGTAAATTTTTTTTAATTTTTCGTTGGATGCTTCGTTTTCGAGATATAGAAATTTTGTCATATTTTCGATAAAAAATGGGTCACGAAAATACGAACCCTGGTAATAAAAAAATTACATGAGGTGTCAGGGGACACCCGGTTGGAACGAAGTTCCTTTCGCTATATATTATGTACTAGTTAGTTCCAACACGCCTGTTGAAAAATACTGTAATTTAAATGGATCTTTAAGAAAATATACTTTTTGTAAAATGATAAACTTTTTTTAAGAAATTTTTTATTTATTGAATGTATTTTTTTAAAAATAAAAGTATATTTTTAAGTTCCTTTTATAAGAATAAGTATTATATTTTCCCGAAAAGGTCTTTTCTTTAATGAGACGTACTTCTTTTATTAAAAGCTAATGTTTTTTTAAAGAAAAGCTACCATTTTTAATAAGAAGTACTTTCTGTAAGAAAAAGCATAAGAGTATGAATTTTTTTTACAAAGAAGTACTTTTTTTAAGAACAGGTACTTTTTAAAGAAGTGGTACTCTTTTTAGGAAAAGGTTGCTTTTTTTAAGAAAATATATTTATTTTCAGAAATGCTACTTATCTCAAGAAATGAAAAGCAAGGGTATTAATTTTTTTAAGAAATTTCAAGAAAAGGAATTTCTCTAAGAAAAGGTATTTTTTTTAAGAGAAGGTATATTTTTTTAAGAAAAGCTATTTTTACGAAAGAACTAATTGTACATGTTCTTTCGTAAAAATAGCTTTTCTTAAAAAAAAATATACCTTCTCTTAAAAAAAAGAGTATGTACTTATCTCAAGAAAAGTTATTTTGTTTTACAATGAAAGGTGCTCTTTAAAGAAAATGTGGTTTTTTAAGAAAAGTCTATTTGTTGTAAGATAATATACTTTGTTAAGAAAATTTACTTATTTTTTGGTTAATGTATGAGAAATTCATACTACAAGCTTACAAGTCATGAACATTTTTCGAATTGAAAAATTGTTGGTTTTTGTTGGAAATAATAGGCAATTCAGTTTCAACACACACGCACGGTCTTCAAAAATGCTATACCACGGAAAAATACAACTCTGTGATATTGATTAAAACTCACCTCAAGGCACTGCAACAGTGCGAGAATGCATGAGGAAAAAAGAAGAACATGGTGGAAAAATTCTGTCTGTTCTTGTTGTTGGAATTTCTCATACATTAACCAAAAACTAACACAATCGGTCAACAAAATTCAAATTCAAATAAAAAAAAAAATTTACTTATTTAAAAAAATTAATTTTTTTAAGAAAAGGTACTTTTTGTAAGAAAATTTACTTTTTTAAGTAAAGGTACTTCTCTAAGATAAGGTATTTTTTAAGAAAAGGTAAATTGTTTAAAAATATTAATAGGTATTTTTTGTTTGAGAAAATTTACTTTTTTTTACGAAAACGCACTTAAGAAAATGGTATTTTTTTAAAATTCTTTCACTTTTCTAAATTTACTTTTTATTCGGTTTAAAGCTACAATACGTAATAAACGGGCTCCACCTAGTAAACAAGAATATGTTAGTGTAGACACAAACCAAACCAAAAAGTAGGTAACAGTGCAAGGGTAAGTGTGCTACCAAATGTATTTCCATGCTCAGGGTTGTATTTCATGGATTTGCCAGTATTGCAGTTTGGCTTTTCTAAATTTCCTTTTTATTGGGTGCATATATGTAATACGCAGACTCCACCTAGAAAACCCCTTTAAACCAAACCAAAAGTGTCCAATATAAAGGGTTTTTCAATAAGAGCGCTACAAAAGTTTTTTTTATTTAACACAACCGGTTTTAGATACCAATGAAATTCTTTATACCTGTGAAAGTACGTTCGATGCTATTACGTATGGAACTCGATTTCTTTTGCATGGCCACCACGGGCACGCTTGCAGAAGTCCAGACGCTTAACCCAATTTTCGACGGTTTTCAAGCATAAATCGGCCGATACTGCTGCAATTTCACGTTCGGTATTCGTTCATCAATTCATCAATCGTCGCTGGCTTGTTGGTAGCCCCACAGGAAATAATCTAACGGCGTCAAATCGCACGACCAAGGCGGCCAATCGACTGGGCCATTTCGTGAGATAACACGTTCACCAAACTTGGTTTCCAATAAATTGATTGTGGCATTCGCTGTGTGGCTTGTGGCGCAGTAATGTGCCGGTCTTGATCATCACGGAAGAAGTACGGCCCAATGACTTCGCCGGCCCATAAACCGCACCAAACCGTAATTTTTTCGGGATGCAATGATGACTCATGGATTACGTGTGGATTGCTGTCTGATCAATAACGCATATTTTGCTTATTGACGAAGCCATTCAGCCAGAAATGAGCCTCATCGCTGAAGATGAGTTTCCGATGAAAATGCTAATCGTAGCGCTCTTAAAGTTGAGGCCACTGACTCCAAATTTCGGTAGTAAATTTTAATAATTTCGACTCGTTGTTGGCTCGTATATCTTTCCATGATGAAATGGCAAACCTAACTGAAGAGAAATGTGAAAAGAGCGGGAAAAAATATGGCGTCGTTTGCTGTCACTATCGATTTACTTTTGTAGCGTCTCTGTTGAAAAACCCTTTATATATGTCGCTGAAATATTTTTGGACTTTAGGAAATAATTATAAAAAAATGTAACATGATTATCAAAATATTTTAGGGTGTTCAGAGAACACCTCCGCACCTTAGACGGAACGTCACTGAGCATGCCAATCTATTATTTGGTATAACCGAATTAGTTTTCTCATTTCGAGCATCCAACAGATAGAATATTCTCCACTACAGGATAATTTGATTGCTAGAACTGAAACTCGATTGACAGATGACATTAATTTATTGTTACTGTGGCTTCAAGTAAATATTTCAGTTCTTGCAACCAAAACTGAATTACACATCAATTGATATGCACAACATTTGGTGACACAGACCACAATTATTAGTAATCACAACTTAATAATGTGATAGTTCAAGGAACCGCCAAATTTTAGTTGGCTGTAAATATATGTAGTTGTGACAACGAATCTCTTCTCTGTGTGTAATGCAACTTTATGATCCTCAAACAGTTACACTGCGATATAATTTTGCTGAAAATTTGAAATTTCACGCCTTTTAAAAAATTAATAAAAATATAGTAAATACAATATTAAACATTTCAAAACCTATGCGGAGAAAATCCGTTCATAAATCTTATTCAAATTTTAACTAAGGTACGTTATTTAATGTTAAATACGTTATTTTGTACAAAATATTTCAAATCCAAAGTGTAATCCCCTGTAAATTGTTGGCGCCAATGGAAATGAATACATTTCTGGATACATTGCTTAAAAGCGAAATCCAATTCTAACTTAAATGAGTTATTTTTTGTTAATATTTTTAAATATTTTGTAAGTCGCGAAAACCCTCACTTTAATTTAGCGAATTATGTCCTACACAAAAACAAAAACGTCAGTTAGTCTAACAGTGTTAATGGAATTCAAGTTGCTGCTGTTAATGCATCAGATGTTTTTAAGCCTTCTGCTCATGGTTCTTTTGAGCACCAAGCGGATTCTTCAAAAATACAAATTTTATAGAGCCCTTTCTTCACACACAGATTTGCACATCGGATAACAAACGTTTTTGTGTATCTTGTAAAACAAATTGCGTAGGGAAGTTAATTGTGAATTATTTAACTGTTAATTAATTTAATTAGCAGAAATATTGAAATTGTGAAAAAATCATATTAAAACACAATATGTTATCAAGGGTCGTACAACATAAAAAATTACTCCACCTAATGAAAAAAATCAAGTGGGTGGTGGGTACAATTCGAAAACTGTTGTTTTGTGGTTGTTTTCAGTTGGTGGTGTGCCTTACATTAGCTTCCCGACTAATATGTTCATCTTGTATTCCTATTAGGGGTTTCCAATAGGTACTTGACAACTTTGAATTTAATTTGTGAACGAACTATTTCACTGATCGTCTAACTGTTACTTTCCTTTTTTCAGTAAACTCAACATTTTCAGTATGTTAAAGTACACGAACGAACAACGTATGCAAATTATAAAAATGTACTACCAAAATTCGGAGGCGGTGACCGCAACTTTAAGAGCGTTAACTCCAATTTTCGCTCGTTATTCTTGCTCTACAAGACAAGCAACAACAAGTTTAGTGCAAAAATTTGAGTCCACATATTCATTGTGTGATGCTGCCGTGCAAGTGAGACAACGGGTTGATCGAAGTGACGAAAATATCGCTGCCGTTCAGGCGTCCGTAGCAAACGATCCAAATCAATCGATTTCGCGGCGTTCTCAAGAACTGGGCATCACCAAGACCACTTCATGGCGAATTTTGCGTAAAGATCTTGGTTTACACTCATACAAGATCAAGCTTACTCAAGAATTGAGGCCGATAGACAATGTTACGTGACGTACGTTCTCCGATTGGGCTTTGCAGAAGATGCGCCATGATGATGAATTTCATCGCAACACCATCTTCAGTGACAAAGCTCATTTTTGGCTCAATGGGTTCGTCAAGAAGCTAAATATGCGTTATTGGTTTGGTGAAAATCCATATGTGCTTCATGAATCACCACTTCATTCACAGAAAAAAAAAATAACTGTTTGGTGGGGTTTGCATGCCGGCGACGTCATTGGGCCATATTTTTGCGTCGACAATAACGATCGTCACGTTACTGTGAATGGCGATCGTTATCGCGCCATGATTACCGCTTATTTTTGGCCCGAATTGTAAACATGACGGTGCCACAAGCGACACAGCACACATTACAATCGATTTATTGAAGAGTAAGTTTGGTGATCGTGTTATATCTCAAGAAATGAACCAGTCAAATGGCCGCCTCGTTCGTGCGATTTAACGCCTCTGGACTGTTTTCTTTGGGGCTACGTCAAATCATTGTTATATGCCAACAAGCCAACGACGTTGGTAGAACTCAGAGCCAACATTGAACGCGAAATACCGGGCGTTACGGCCGAAATGTGTGACCGAGTGATCGAAAATTGGGTCCAACGAATCGACGGCTGCCGACGTGCCCTCGGTGGTCATATGAACGAAGTCGAGTTCCATTCATAAATGTATTGTGTGCATTTCAAATCGATCATAAATTTTGGAAATATCTCAAATGGTTTGCGTTTTATTTAAAAAACCAATCCAATGACTGTTTGAGCTCTCGGGCGATGTGTTAACACCTTTTTGTTTCACGGTACCTGTTCGATTTGTAAGAACACATTACTAAATGTTGCATTGGAAAATGAGAAACAGCGTTCAATCATATGATGACGTTACATTTAAATAATATTAATACTTAAAATTATTTAAAGACCAGTGCAAGCACATGTGTCATTATTTACTTGCTTAATACTTTTTGTTTTATTCCCACAAAATACAAAGCAAAGCAACAGACACATGAATAGACATACATTATTATGTTCGTACATACGCTACACAAGTTCACACAATTTTCGTTGCTCTCTTGCTATCGCATTTTTATATACGTATAACCACGTCATTATTCTCTTTGCTATGAGAGTGCTCCGCACCCACACAATACAACTATTCGCTGCCGCTACATCAGTGTGTGTGTTTTTTTCGCAGTCGGACAAATCTGTGTTCTATATAGGGGGTGGTCATCCTTATCATTTAGGGATATGAAAAATAGATGTTGGCCGATTCTGAGACCGACCATATATGCACACAAAATTTCATACAAATCGGTCCAGCCGTTTCGGAGGAGTTTAACGGCAAACAATGTGTGATCGCAGTCGGACAATCTTTGTGATAGCAGTCGGACAATCTGGGTGATCGCAGTCGGACAAATTGTGTTTGGATGTATTCACTTTGTGAATTTAGGCCGTACCCGCGCCTATAGATGTTAAGACATCAAAAAAGTTGTCAACGCCTTATTGGAAAACCCTTTATATGCATTTCCCCTTCAGTACGATTATCTTTTGTTAGTTTACTGTTAGTTTACAACTGCCTGTAACAAAATCTGTGGAAGTGTATACGAGGGTTGAATTTTATGTTTCGGGATTTGGCAACCCTAGTGTTGCAATCTGGCAACTGACAGCTTTATCGTAAAGTTGGAAATTTTTGAGGTTATGCGTACTCAGAACGGTTTGACATACAAGCACTATTTATGTTGTTTACAGTAACTTAAAAGATTCATCTCTTTTTACTTAAGAACTTAATTCAAATTTTTGGCGATGAAGCTTCATCAAGGACCAGTGTTTATCGATGGTATGGTGAATTCAATCGTGGTCGTAGTTCACTCCAAGACGAATTTCGTGAAGATCGTCCAAAATCAGCTGTTGTTCCGAAAACCATTGATGCTGTGCGAGCACTGATTTTGTAAAATTGTCATGTGACCTATCGTGAGATTGAGACAACCGTAGGCATTAGTGGGACCAGCTTACATTCAATATTGCATAAACATTTGACTGTCAAACAAATTTGTTCGCGTTGGATCCCACACAATTTGTACAATGGAGTTGTGTATGTTTTGAAAACGACTTCCAAGTTTTAGCTTCTTACCCGCATCATTGTTCAGTTTCTTTGAGAGAATATACTTCTCCTGAAAATGACCATAATTGTAGGAATTTAAAATATTTTAGTCTCATGAACGTTTTGCTTGGAAATTAAATTTAAATTGCCAAATTCTATTAACTGCCATATATGGCTTTTTTTAAGTTTTTGGGAATTAAAAGTCCCGTTTGTTGATTTCACCTCCACCTACAAAATTACAAATCGCACTAAAAATTGTCCTCCACTTGTGATTCATCTATTTATATACTTTATGTATGATGTAAAATACCTGTATTCAAATCAGGGATCGCATTGCCTCGTTCCCGAGCCGAGAGCCAAAGTTCCACTAGTTGGCTGCCGGTTTCTAATTTTCAATATGTTGGTAGATTTTTGCTGGGAAGTGGCTCACGAGTAAGTTAATACAAACTCCCGATTAAAACGTAAATCTCAGTTATTAAAAAATACTATTTCAGCACTTTTTATTAGTAGTAATATCTAATCTATCTAATCTTTTAAATATATCCGCTAGTTTATTTTCAATATTATTGAAACGATTTTCCTTATTTCGCAAACGCTGTTGCCTTTTGGACGTTAACCTCTTTTGTTCTAAAATATCCATTGCTGTTTCAAGTGTCTCACGATCTATTTTAGGACTTTGTCCCTGGGATGCGGCATTTTCCATATCGTCTGATTGATCAGCGATGCTATAGCGATTTGCAAAACGTCGATACAGCGGGTGGTCAACTACAACGTCTTCATAACGGGTCAATAACTCGATGCGACAAATAGTGCCATTCTCTTTAGCTTGACTCATAACGGTCTGCAAGAAACAATTGACAGGTATGACATGAATATTTACTAAGCACTACAATCTCACCTGTATATCGCTGACAGCCAAACCATTGAGTAAATTGTACAGCACTATTGTCATAAGGAATACAAACAGTAAGAACAATAAATAACTGGACATAGAACTAAACTCAATGGCGCCCGCATCGAATTCCCCCGTTAACATCACCACGGTCTTAACGACGGACTTTAAGGGATTTGTGAATTTATTGAAATCTGCATCTGCATCTGCTGCTTTTGCTTGATCCGTTCCGAAGAGAATGTAAAAGCAAAGGCTAAATGTCACCACAAAAATGGAATAGAGCAAAAAACTTTTCAGAAAACTTTTACAAACTTCCTCCAGCATTAGCATATGAGTTGACATGGACAGGATAGGTAGACACCCACAAAGTAGGAACAATTCGACCGCAATTAATAACAATGTCACCACAGCAATCACCTTCTGCGTTTGACGGTCAAGGTCCAAGTCCTTGCAGGTGATTATGGCTAAGACAATTAGTGTCAGCTCCAAATAATTGGCTATTGAGCGAAAGTACTGACGAGGCAATGTGGCCAGTTGTATACACTCCCTTACAATCATATAGCCAATGCCGATCCAGGACATTATGCGAAAGCTAGCTATTAGGCTGGTAGCTTCGCTGCCGCTAAATTTTAGAATTGTGTGGGTCACAGTTGAGATCGCAAATAAAATAAACCACAACAAATTTATGTAAAATATCGGTGAGAGTTGGTTCCATTTGAGGTCCAGAAAACTGGTGATAAGAGGATGATCCAAAAGATATCTATGATCTTCTGATTTCGCCATATATGCCAGTAAAGGCATTTCTTTATGTTGGGAGGCCTGTTCATTTTGAATTGGCAGAGCCCTTAAGTTGTCATACTTCATGGAGATGCGAAATATTTTGTTCGCAGAAATACAACTATCAAAGCATTCCTTTAAAAGAGCCGGAGACATACCCTCTATGCCCAAGATATTGTAATTGTTTTTAGCACCCAAACATGCTCCTCGTTTGAGGAGTTCAGCTATGGCTTCGTTATGGCGAGTTTCCACCGCATAATGAAGAGCAGTTGAGCCATAGGCGTCCGATTCATTGATGTCAATGAGTTTGTTTTTCAATAGCATGTAGAAACATTTACGATAATTACCCACGTCATCCTGCATGCGTTTGATAACCAGCGATAAAGGACATTCCACAGACTGAATATTGATGTCTGGTTGATTCAAAAGCCTTTTCAGAGCATAACCATTGCCAGCATCCAGGGCACATTTCAAAGGACTTTTGTCTTTAAGTTTGTAATTGCAGTCTATACCCTTTGCCATTATCTCATCAAAAAATATATTATCCTTGTGCTTGATCGAGTTGAAAAATAAATATCTATTGTAACAATCATCATCGTAGGAAATTTCTTCTTGTTCTTGTTCTTGTTCGTCTCCTGGGAGGTGTTTTGCGCCAGATTCTTCGGCTAGAGACAAATTCCTTGGTAAAATTCGAAATTTAAAATTATTTATCTGTGATTCTATGTTAATTTTGTAAATCAGATCCTTTTCCAACTTTTCCAACGTCTCCAGGATTTTTTTCTTATTATCATCATTAAGCTTAGCATTATGCATGAAATGTTTGGAAGGTGTCAAACCAGCATCATCAGGAATTGTTGTTGATGCTCCATAAAAAATTAATTTCTCCATACATTCTAGGACATCATCTACATTGTTATCATTAACGTTTACGGCCAAGGAGTTCAGGGGAGTCAGATGACGAAATGCATTGTTTACCATAATATTTGGATGACATAGAATGAGATCTATAATTCGAGGATCTTTGGAATCGGCAGCATAATTAATGGCAGCTTTATTCAGGCGTTGATTAACCTGTGAAATAGTAAAAATAATGGATAGAGAAGGTTTGCCTAAGAAGAGTGGTCAAACATATCTGTGTTCAATATACTACACACAGGGAAAGATTAGTTGGAAATAAATTCAGGCATTGTAAAATCTATCATAAAGTCTATATTTTGATTATAATTCATAATTATCAAACATCAGAATTATTTGTCTATATTATTGATAGATTAAAAATAGGTGTTACTAAATACAAGTTGTAACTACCGAACTTAAGTTGTATTAACAAATTTGAGTATTTCAAAAACCTCATTCATCTGATATGGAAGATACAACTAATAAAAAGTACAATATTAGAATTCGTGTTCGAATATTAGTCACTGTAACTATAATTTAGTTTCTGTTGCAAAATCACTTGCTACAAAAATATGTATTAGATTTTTCACAAGCAGCTTTCCTGTTAAAGATAAACAACAAATATTTGAATGTTACACGAGGACTTTACAGAAAACTATTATTTTAAACAGAAAGTGATAAACAAAGCTGTGAAAAAACAATAAAGTGTATAGATATTAGGCAGCGGAGAATACATATTATCAAAAATTGAGGTGAAGTGAGACTTAAAGACAATCATTGAATCTGACGCCACTATTGACGCCTTCACAAATCCATGCAACCAATTGTGGACACTTGGCTGGAGGAACTATTATTGTGGATGACACAAATTAACTTAAACATACATGTCCCAGGGTAACCCATTCCCATTTTTGATCGAAAATATGAAAAATTTAGAAAAAATTTCTATATCTCGGAAACGGAGCGTCCAAACAAAAAAATAAAATGTTTCTACAGGTTTCTAAGGGTTTCTCACAAAGTGTTCCAATTCGCATGAAATATGTTTTTTTTCAAAAAATCGCCAAAATAAAAAAATCGCTAAAATAAAAAAAAAATTGGTTATATCTCGGAAACGGTGCGTCCAATCGCAAAAATCATAAATGATGTACCTCCTTAGGAGGCTGTCATCTATGGATGTCTTTAATACGGCAACACGTTTACTTTTAAAAAATCGCTAAAACTAAAATTTCTGGAACCAAAATTCACTAAAACGCCCCTATGCCAATATCTCGGAAACGGAGCGTCCAATCGAAAACAAAACTAGTTTTTACGAGTTTCTAAGGATTTTTCATAGTCATAAAATCATAAAAATATGAAAATCGCTGAAATAGAAAATGGCTTTAACTCGGAACCGGTACGTCCAATCACAAGAATAATAATTTTGTTACCTCTATAAGAGACTTTATCCAATCGCTAAAATCGATTTGTAGAAAAAAAAGTGCATACGAAATGGACCTCTTTATGAAAAACCCTTAGAGAGCCGAAAAAATTAGTTACATTTCGATTGAACGCTCCGTTTGTGAAAAATATAAATAATGGCGGTTTATCGATTTTTTATTCAAAAAGATTTAGTTTTAGCGATTTGTTTAAAAGAGACATCCATTGGTTACAGTCTCCAAGAGATGTAAAAAATTTATTATTTTTGCGATTGGGCGCAACGTTTTTATTTTAGCGAATTTCTTATTTTGGCGATTTTTTGAAAAAATATTATTTATTTTATTTATAAAATATTTTTGAAAAAATATTTTATTATTTTGTGAGGAACCTTTAAAAAACCATAAAAATTTGCTATTTTTTCGATTGGACGCTCCGTTTTCGAGATATAGAAATTTTTTCATATTTTCGATTAAAAATGGGCCATGAAAATACGAACCCTGGTTATAAATAATAATAGTTTTGTTTATATTTAAATATAAAATACACAATTTTAATAAAAAATTATTGTTTTTACTTTATTTCTATAAAATTCATAATGGGTTAAAGCATCACCAAATGGTTGTGACAGCCATCAACTTCAAGTAATTACTTTAGTTGAGCATACCAATACGATATATTATTTGGTACAGCCGAAATAGCTTTACAATTTTTCGCTCATCCAACTAATACAATATTCACCACTACAGGATAATTTGATTACTACAACTAAAACTTGATTGACAGGTCACAGTTATTTCTTGTTGCTGTGGCTTCAACTAAATATTTCAGTACTTGCAACCAAAACTGAATTACAAATCAATTGATATGCACAACATTTGGTGACACGGACCACAATTATTGGTAATCACAACTGAATAATGTTATAGTCCAAGGAACCGCCAAATTTTAGTTGGCTGTAAATATATGTAGTTGTGACAACGAATCTCTTCTCTGTGTGTACCTAGTCCATGCACTGAAAGAAAATCTTTACATCAAATCGATGATAAATGCTTATCAATTGTTCTTCATTGAATTGATGCCAAACTTCATCAATTCAATGCAATTGTCCTTCAATTGGAAGAATGTGCGTTTCGTCAACTTTTCCAGCGTCTTTGAATTAATGATCTTTTCTCCATCAATCTTCATCATTGGAATTTGGAAATAATGAGTGGGATAGATTCAAAATATGGACGTAGTATTGAAAAAAATAAAGAGAAAGAGCAAACAAAGTAGTAGCAATTTTAAAATAAATTCATAATAGAAAATAGTGCAATGGACAGAAAACATTATGCACACTATGAACACATTTCATACGGTCTTGTACCCTAATGTTGTGGATTTTTTTGGAATTAAAAATAGTCAAAAGAGTTTTTCTACTCATTAACAAACAATTTATATAATAACTACGACCAATTAACACCAAACTGAGGACAAACTTACATCAAGTTGATGACAACCTTACATATAATTGATGCAAAATTTACATCAAATTTGTGAACAATTAAAATCAAAAGAGTGAAAAATTTACTCCACCTTGATGACAAACTTACATCAAACTGACGAAAATTTACATCAACTTGATGTAGCATTGTTGTTGAATCAACGTACACTATTGATGAAATGCTCTTCATCAATTCACTGAAATGTGTCGTAGGTTGGAAAATGAGGAATTGTTTCATCAAATTGGGGAACGAATTCATAAAATTTATGAAGCCTTTTCTTTCAGTGTAGCAATCAGATGTGAATAGATTTTCACCTTTTGGTCCATAAGAAGATTTAATTGTCCAAAAAATCGGAATTTTTTATAAACCAGTTTTCCGTTTTTTCGACAAATCAGTCTACAACATAGACTAAAGACACCTCGAGTTGTAAGCTGCCTCATCTGACGTTTCATTTCACGCTCTTCGTGGTGAAGTCGGTGCGATAGAGATATGTTAGACGTAAATTGATTTACACCAGGTGCAGTTACAAGCACTGTTGACTTACATTTGTCATGTCGTTTTGGTTGAGAATCGTGAAATTTAAGTATATTTTTTTTTCGGGATCGATGAATTCCGAATCCCGGGATTTTAATAAGTAAATCCCGGGATTTTTCGGGATTATTAATTTTGAAAAACATAAAACTAAAAACAATGACAAAAGTTCAGTGTGGTGTTTTTTTTTTTTGGAAGAGTCGAAGGGTGCACCTCAAGCGAAATGCAAATTGTGCAAAAAGGGTTTAAAAACTAATGGCGGCTCTACAAAAGGTTTAATAAGACATTGCAACATAAGTTAATTTTGGCATATCGCTGGCTTAACATGCAATGGCTCTAAGTCCACTTTTACCGAAATTGAGATTTTAATGCAGTCATGTAAAATAAGTAAAAATACATCAATTACAAAAAAAAAACCCCACAGTTGTCTCATTTGTTGTTTTTGTTTTGTAGTGATGAGCAAAGGAGCTAAGTCCAAGTAAACTACAGAAAAAGCTCTAAGACCAAAAAATCTTTTACCTCGGCAAATACTCATTTTTTCATTTTGCTTTTACGCATATACAAAACAACGCAAAATACAAAAAAAAAATTCATTTACAGCAATTCGAAAATGTTTATGCAAAACAAATTTGACTGTTTTTAGTCTGTCCTGTAAAATTCTAAAATATGGACTTAGTGCCTTTGCATGTTAAGCCAGCGATATGTGTGTCTATTATACGGCTTACTCTCCAAAAATTACTAAATATATTGCGGCGGGTAGAACATGTTATTTTAAGCAAAGAAAATAAAATAACAAAATCGTGCCAAATGCATAGTTTCGGAGTTATGGACCCCGATATTTCGGATACTTTTCCACTAACGTACCGTGTAAAGCCATTGATATCACTGTTTTCTATAAAACAAGTCGAAACAAACTCAAAAAATAATGTAGTATTTTTCGATAAGTCGCTTAGTTATCGAGTTATCGGATATTTACGTTTCTCAAACAAACATTTAAAAAAATTTTTAAAATAATTTTTGTTTAAAAAAAAAAATATTCCAAAAAACGCGCGATGTTTTTAAAATAATTTTTGTTTTTGCTGGAGAAAAGTGAAAAAAAATCGATAATTTTTCTAAATGTCAACATCCGATAACTAAGCGACTTATCAAAAAGTGCTACATAATTTTATGAGTATGTTTTGAATTGTTTTATATAAAAAGCTGATATCAATGGCTTTACACAGTATGATAACGCCATAACCCTCTCACATATCCGAAATTTCGGGGCTCATAACTCCGAAACTATGCATTTGCACCGATTTTGTTATTTAACTTTTTTTTTGCTTAGAATAACGTATTCAACCCCCCTTGTGGTTGTGTTTTGGAGTGTAAGCCGTAAAATAGACCTGTTCCCAAAAAAAATTTCAAAATAGAATCCCGAAATCCCGGAAAATCCCGAATCCCGGGATTTTTTAAAATCAATCCCGTTTAGCATCCCTAATATGCACCCAAGCCTAATCTCGTAAATTTACTGTAAGAAGAGGTTACGCTAGGTATCTTTACTCTATGGTCTTTAATTAGGTATGTATCGACAAGTAGGGGAGAAACGTTGAGCTCTTTCCATTTCTGAGTTCAGAATGTGGGCGGAGAACTATATACTGATCACGCAACAAATATACTGATCACGCAACACATCACTTTAGCAGCAGCTAGTTTATCATAATACTCACATAGTGCGGACTACAACCAAGATTTAAACATTCCTCCACAAATGCTGCACGGCCATACGTGGAAAGAGCCATCTCATAAACACAAACGCCCTTATCATTTGCTATCAATGGATCAGCACCCATATCAAGGGCTAATTGAAAATCGTCCATGTCATTGTTAGCTAGAGCCTCGCTTAGTTGATTTTGATCGTAATCCAAGTCCGAATCATCCGCTTGGTATAGAGATTGATATAACTCCGACATTTTTCTGTATTACTAAATATCCAACTTTTATCCGTTACTGGCAGCTTCACTTGTTAGACTGAGCTCACTGTAGAATCTTGATTGTACAATTGATTTCAGGGACCATAAATAACTCTGTGGTATGATCTTGGGGTTTGCATATTTATGAGTGTTCCCCCTATCCTCAGCGCTAAATAAAAGCTAATGATGAGTTGTAGTCGACTGAAGTGAACCTTAAATTTAATTCTAATCATTATTATAACTCAAGTTTTCTAATAAAGAATATTAAATTTTCTAAATCAGTTAATGGTCTGTACTAGACTAGACCATATCTAGTTGATGTGAATGATTCCAAACTTTAGCTACTACCACAATCATTGCCGCTCATAGTATAGGGTGTTGTGATAAACAAGTCATATGTAGTAAACTCCAAGAAGAGAGAACAATTATTCTCTCTGCCAAAGAAAATGTTCTACTGAATACGCGATTGCAAACCGGTTAGCTGTAATGCTGTGTAGACTTCAAGTTCTGGAGAGCGTTGTCATTATAACTCAAAAGTTGATAAACAAATATAAATAAAATTCCCAGTAAATTCAATGCCCAAACAGCTACTAACATTAGTCAGCATTCAACTGTCGCTTCGATTAAAAGCAGACGTAATTGAAACCTCTTTAAATAATCATAACTCTCGAGATTCACGTGCAAATATAATTAGAGACACATGTTAAATGTTCGTCATTGCGTCTCTACTCCGTTAGGTTAGCTTAGGTGTTGGCGCCATTTGATGAAAGACGACGGACTAACGAGCGCTAGCCCCACCGGAGAACCATTCAGTTTGCTCCAAGTAGCTTAAAATCATATCTACGTCTCTTTGTGACAACTATGTATATGCTTAGAACACACTTCAAATATTTATATTCATATTTGCAAGTGCTTAACTTACTTATATTTAAATGCAATCATTAGCATATTTCCTTGCAAAGATTCATACATTTACGTGGAGCCATATGGTTTTTCAATACAAACGTCCACATACTTATGTCGAAGCTTTCATGTGGTGTTTCTTCCCAAACGAACGATTGACGACTGAATGCATGAGACTAAAACGCAACAGGTTAGTCAACATAATAAAAACTCAATTCATTTACATCCGCATTCAAGAATATTTATAAATCACTGACTGAAATAATAATGGAATAATGTAGTTGTACACTTGCAATAACATTAACTTAAACTGGAAAAAATCTCTCTTTGTCCCTCTTTAATTATTTTGCTCTCTACAGAGGAAAGCGACAAAAACTGAAGTAAGTAATGCACCAAACACGGCCCTACTTGTATCACAAACAATGCTGTATTTGGATAACAATCACATATAAAGGGTTTTCCAATAAGAACTTGACAACTTTTTTTTAAATAAAACGCAAACCATTTGAAGGATTTCCAAAACTTTATGATTGACTTGAAATATAATCAAATCATTTATGAATGGGACTTGACTTCGTTCCTATGGCCACCGCGGGCACGTCGGCAGCGGTCGATTCGTTGGAACCAATTTTCGATAACTCGGTCACACATTTCGCTATTACGCGTTCAATGTTGGCACTGAGTTCTTCCAACGTCGTCGGCTTCTTGGCATAAACCAATGATTTGACGTAGCCCCAAAGAAAAAAATGTCTAGAGGCGTTAAATCGCACGAACGAGGCGGCCATTTGACTGGTTCATTTCTTGAGATAACACGCTCGCCAAACATACTGTTCAATAAATCGATTGTAATGTGTGCTGTGTCGCTTGTGGAACCGTCCTGTTGAAACCAAATCCATGTTTTACAATTCGGGCCAAAAATAATCGGTAATAATGGCGCGATAACGATCGCCATTCACAGTAACGTGACGACTATGGACGCAAAAATATGGCCCAATGACGTCGCCGGCATGCAAACCCCACCAAACAGTTTTTTTTTTGTGAATGAAGTGGTGATTCATGAAGCACATATGGATTTTCACCAAACCAATAACGCATATTTTGCTTCTTGACGAACCCATTGAGCCAAAAATGAGCTTCGTCACTGAAGATGATGTTGCGATGATATTCATCATCATGGCGCATCTTCTGCAAAGCCCAATTGTCCATCGGCCTCAATTCTTGAGTCAGCTTGATCTTATATAGGTGTAAACCAAGATCTTTAAGCAAAATTCGCCATAAAGTGATCTTGGCGATGCCCAGTTCCTGAGAACGCCGCGGAATCGACTGATTTAGATCGTTTGCTACGGACGCTTGAACGACAGCGACATTTTTGTCACTTCGACCAACCCGTTATCTCACTGGCACGGCAGCATCTCACAATGAATATGTGGACTCAAATTTTAGCACTAAACTTGTTGTTGCTTGTCTTGTAGAGCGAGAATAATGACCGAAAATTGGAGTTAACGCTCTTAAAATGCGGTTACCGAGTCCGAATTTCGGTAGTACATTTGTATAATTTGCATACGTTGTTCGTTTACTGCAAAAATGGAAAGTATCAGTGAAACAGTCCGTTCATAAACTAAATTCAAAGTTTTCAAGTACCTAGTGGAAGACCCTATGTATTATAACATATTATTCGTTGTTTCGCCGAAAATTTAATAGTGAATAGCAAACATAATGTTATTTGGACGCAAGTATACTGTATTTAAAACAAGCTCCAAACACACTGTATATTTGCAGCCAACCACTTCAAAAATGCAGATTTTTCACCGTGTAGACACGTTCAGAGCACATGTTCAGTGGTTTCTTCCTCATCGTTACAGCTTCTACAAAAGTCGTTTGGCCCTGACCTTTAGTATGACCGCATTTCTATCAGTCAGAGAGTATATCATCTAAACGAAAGCAAGCATTGGTACCTTGGGCCTGGCTAGAGACAGAAGGTTCCTGCTTCTCCTGCTGCACGCTGAAAAATATGTATATTTTTGTTTCCCGGATGCAAATATAGTCGCAAATATAGTAGACAAGCTACAAACACGTTATATTTGCATCCGAAACACATTGTGTTTACCAGTCAATATTACACGTTGGAGACACAATGATTGATAGGTTATGTTATAAGTTTTTGTGACTCAAATGTGGCGTTGCTTATTGAATGCTGCTGAAAACAAAAACGTGACAGACATCAAAGAACCCAAAATGCAGCAGATCTTCAATACATGAAAACAACATATGCCGGGTTCCTGCAATATGTTGCTGGGGCCGCATTTTCCAGCGTGTATTCAATATAGGTTAGATTTTTCTTGTGCGTACATACTCAATGTCCCTCGTCCACCTCGCCTGCATCAGCATATAGCAGCGTCCTTGCAGAATATGCGTACTAGACGCTGGGGGCAAGCCAAAACATTGCAATTTCATCGGAACCGGTGAGGTAGTCTCTAGTCTGGCCTGCTTTTCCGTTCTGCTGTGCAGTATGGTTGGTCTATCTCGTTAAGAGATCTGCTGAAGTTTGCGGCAGATGTTGCGTTCCGGAGTGTTAACATAAGTGCCGTGTGCACCGCCGGCGGTACACACTTTTCTTTGTTTAGAGTGCCGTGTTTACCGACGTTGGTGCACGGTCACCTTGAATGCAATTTAATGCAATATATTCTCTACAGCACTACAATAAAATGTATAAATAAAGGTTTTTCCAATATGAGTAATATGATTTCTTAAAAAAAACACTAATTGTTAAAGAAATTTAAATGTTGTTTATTTAATGTGAAGTATAATCGATACAATTAAGTTCTGATTAAAACGTCTTTCAAATGGTCTCCACGTCTTATTTTGTAGGGACGAATTTAATGAACCCAATTTTCGAGCACTTTTTCCACTACATCAAGTCGTATGTCAAGAATAGCACGTTGACTTGTAAAGCTTGAAGAGAGTCTGGTCTATTGCTAAAGACAAATGACTTCAAATAACCTCACAAGAAATAGTCTAATGGTGTTAAATAACAATGTCACAATTTCTTCAAATAATCGAATCTCCAAACTTTTCTTGCAATAATTCGGTTGTTGCACGTGCTGCTGTGTGAATTAATCAAATAAAAGTCGAAACAAGTAAAAGTGTTAAATTCGGCTGTGCCGAATCTTTGACACCCTCCACCTTAGTGTTAACAAGCAAAATATTAAATTTTAAAAAGGACCTTTTTTAAGAAAATGTACGTTTAAAAAAAAAATAAAAATAAGTTACTTGTTCACAAATGCAATTACTTGTTCACAAATGCAGGATGCTCACAGATGCTCACAATGCTCACAATGCTCACAAATGCATTGCTCACAATGCTCAAATGCTCACATTGAAAATGTACTTAAGAAAATGTACTTTGAAATGTACTTTGAAATGTTCTTAATGTACTTAATGTACTTTGAAATGTACTTTCAAATGTACTTAAGAAATGTACTTAAGAAATGTACATTTCTTAAGTACTTAAGAAGAAATGTCTTAGGAAAGAAATATACTTAAGAAAGAAATGTACTTAAGAAATGTAGAATTTTACTTAATGAAATGTACTTAAGAATTGTACTTAATGTACTTAATGTACTGAATGTACTTTGAAATGTACTTTGACATGTACTTAAGAAATGTACTTTTTTTTAAGAAAATGTACTTTTTTAAAAACAATAAAAATAAGTTACTTGTTCACAAGTAAAATAAAAAAGCATTTTTTAAAAATAATAAAGCATTTTTTGAAGAACTGTTAAAAAAAAACAAGCTGCAAAGCATTTTTTAAAAATAAAAAATCATTTTTTGAAGAACTGTTAAAAAAAAAAAAAAAAATAAGCTGGGACGAGAGTTGAACCAACAACCCTCAGAATCCAACGCGCAACCCTTTAACCATCACTTCAAAGCGACCTTTGATGAAGTGTGACAAAATTCATATAAATGTATGAACACATGGAATACATGTAAACATTCTAAAGTACTTACCTATTATAAAGAATAACAAAGATTTTCAACATGGAAATTCACCACGCGGCAAAAGGAGTAGTAAGTAAAGTAAAAAAGCATTTTTTAAAAATAAAAAAGCATTTTTTGAAGAACTGTTAAAAAAAAAAAAAAACAAGCTGGGACGAGGAATTGAACCAACAACCCTCAGACTCCAACGCGCAACCCTTTACCCATCAGGCCACAGCGACCTTATAAAGTGTGACAAAATTCATATAAATGTAAGAACACATGAAAGTACATCTAAACATTCTAAAGTACTTACCTATTATAAATAACAACAAAGATTTTCAACATGGAAATTCACCACACGGCAAAAGGAGTAGTTTAGTATAAAACTACAAAAATTAATGTGAAAATTTTATGAGTTTTTTTACGTTTCCAATCATAAAATTTTTTCCAATGGACCAATTTCGTGGAACATTCTGGCCAAAAACCAAACCGCGTTATCGCCGATTGAAGTCGTGAGAATGTTTTCAACAGACGGACAGACGGACATGGCTATATCGACTCCGGTTGTTATAAGGATCAAGAATATATTTACTTTATAGGGTCGCAAAGCCTTATTTCTATATGTTACAATCAGAATGACAAACTGATATATACCCTCTATCACTTACAGTGGAGGGTATAAAAACTGATATATACCCTCTATCACTTACAGTGGAGGGTATAAAAATAGAAACAAATTATTCGATAATACTTAACATCGATAACAAATAAAGACGATTTCCATATTGATAGTTATTATGAAACCCCTAAAACTATGCAATGGTATTATACTACTTTACAACTATCCAAATTTGTTGTACAATTTCAGTAGTTTGACTGCTGGCAAATCTGTTTTTAAAGTATTTTATATGTAGAGTTTTGTGGTTTCGATAGGTATTGCCTCGTAGTACTTTTAAATTAATAGACCTGTACTGTAGAAAATATTAGAAAACAAAAATTGTCAGATGTGAAGGAAATGCTTCAAAAATAAGTATAATTGCCAATGGTATTGAAATTTTTTTGAATTTGCATTTCGACAGGTAATTCAAATTAAACTACAAATTATAATTGTCAGTTCGTACATCCTCTCATTCTCCCAAATTCCATGCCAAGTACTATATATGATTCACATATACGTTTTTGTGTCCTTCTTGCACTTGTGTACCGTGATCTAGACCTTTTTGACTATATTACCTTGATCATCGCCTGACCATTGGTAAAGATCACCCCTGTGTCCCTTCTGGTACCTCCCTGAGGGTTATGGGTTATCGTGATGGGTAATTCCCCATTGTCGTGGGTAGCTACCAATTATTTTCCCCATAACCTTGTGGGTAATGGGTAAACGATCGGTACCCATTCCCCACGGCAATAATAATGGGTTACCCTGGGTATCCCAGGGTAACTCATTACCCACCAAATACGATCCCTGTGCTAATCACACATACCAAAACGAGGCTATAGAAGAAATGTGAGTTTGTACTAAATATGTCGATTTGTATGGGAGGTACCAGAAGGGGTACAAGTAATAGTCACTGACAATATTTCATTGTGATCGCTAAGGATTTGTGGCGTTGTCGGTGTTGACCACCCGCCAGTCAGGCAGACAGACGAGCATGGCTCAATCGTCTTAGCAGACCTAAAATGAATTCCGTCTATGGCTGGCTCATTCTATACGTTAAATTTTTTTCCGTATCAAATGATATATGCACCCATCCCTATGCTTGAGGGTAGTACCGTACGCAGGATTTCATTTCATTGCAAACCAACAATAAATTATTTTGTTGAATTGATCTGTCATTTTTGTAAATTTAATTTTTTCTTCATATTGTTCGCATGTAATCGATTTTCTATCTGCTAACGCAAATTTGGACAGTTCGAATTGAATATCAAACTATGTATCTGACACAAGGGCTTAAGGTGTTAGAATATAAGCAAATGGTTGTGAAAATGGAAGCTGTTGTGACAGATTCCTTGATGGCCCTGGAATAGTTACATATTCATAGTTTACAATTCAGTAAATAACAAAATTTTTGTATACATTTTGCTATTACAAATAAAGAGCAATTTTTTGTGGGAAAAATAACTGCCTCCCAGTTGGAAAATTTGTCTTGAAGACATTGTCAGTAGAATTTCCTTAGGACAATGTCAGCAGGTGCTGATACTTTATTGAAGACATGTTCATGACATGTCACTAGTTTTGCCTTGGGTGACATAAATTGTGAACGGTCTTTAAAATTCCTTTCAGAATCAATAAAAAAAGTAGAAAAAAGTCAAATCGCCGAGACACAGAGCTTTCGGAATAAAATGGAAAAAAAAATTCACATAACCTCAATTTGCTCAGCCAGATGGCAGGTAACTTATGATTTGTTGAAATATAGTCATACCTCTTACCTTTCCAAAATTACCTAAACGAAGCCCAAAGGTCTTACCGTTCCAAAGTTATGACCATTTTACTGAAATGCAAAAATGTTTGTGTTTGTTTTTGGAAGCGAAATAACAGCACACATTTATTTGTTTTTGTAAACTAACACGTTTAAGATTTTATTTTCCTGAAATTTTCGGCAGAAGAATCAAAAACAAAGGAAAAGAAAACATTTGATGTTAAAGGAAGTTTTCAATGGGTTTCCCATTTTCTACTAAACACAATTGCGAACCACATCCGCCAAGTTTAATTCACTCATCTTTTCACGAACTTTCACCGCAGCTTCCTCAATGCGTGCAAGTAACTGCTCACGATTGCGGATCTGCACAGAAACTAAAAAATCCGACCACTGGCTCAAAAGTTAGCAACTTTACCCTACTACCCTCCGACCCGCAATCCGAAAATTTTGAGCCCGCTGCCATTTTGCACCCTTGCATTTTCGGAAATCGTCCTAGTGGACTTTCCTTCATGAAATGAGCCAAGGAATACGTTGGAGAAATTTGTCCGGAACTTCCTGAATCACCCTGTATAGGAAATGCCACAAGGTTACCACATTTAGAGACGTCGTGGCCAACTGACTCTCTGATGAATTGTGACATAAGTACGACTTGTGCACATGTCATAAGGTAATCGTCACTACTGACAAACCGCGAAAAATTTCTGCCGACTTTTTACCAAATGTATGAAAATGTCAGAGGGTGTCATGAAGTTTTTTATATGGGAGCGGATCGGCAAGTCAGCATGGACTCTGACGTGCCACTTCTTCGACACTGATGATGTCTTTACAAAATTTCCAACTGGGATGATTTCATAAAACAAATTTGAACGAATCGTCCAAAACTAAAACGTAAATAAATAGGGTTTCATGGGAGGAATAAAGAAACTCTTTAGTAATTCATTTGATCTCTATTATTCGAATTTTTAAGTTTTTAATTTTGCCGTTTCGTTCGTCCGTTGCGTTCCGTCCGTTGTAACGGGTTTTTCAATAAGAGCGCTACAAAAGTTTTTTTAAATAAAGAAAAACCGGTTTTAGATACCAATGAAATTCTTTATTCCTGTGAAAGTACGTTCGATGCCATTATGTATGGAACTCGATTTCTTTTGCAAGGCCACCACGGGCACGCTTGCAGAAGTCCAGACGCTGAATCCAATTTTCGACGGTTTTCAAGCATAAATCGGCCGATACTGCTGCAATTTCACGTTCGATATTCGTACGAAGTTCATCAATCGTCGCTGGCTTGTTGGCATAGACCATAGACTTGACGTAGCCCCACAGGAAATAATCTAACGGCGACAAATTGAACGACCGAGGCGGCCAATCGACTGGGCCATTTCGTGAGATAACACGTTCACCAAACTTGGTTTCCAATAAATTGATTGTGGCATTCGCTGTGTGGCTTGTGGCGCCGTCCTGTTGGAACCACATGTCCTCCAAGTCCATATTATCCAATTGGGGCCAAAAATATTCGGTTATCATTGAACGGTAGCGATTCGCATTCACAGTAATGTACCAGTCTTGATCATCACGGAAGAAGTACGGCCCAATGACGCCGCCGGCCAATAAACCGCACCAAACTGTAATTGTTTCGGGATGCAATGAAGACTCATGGATAACGTGTAGATTGCTATCTGATCAATAACGCATATTTTGCTTATTGACGAAGCCATTCAGCCAGAAATGAGCCTCATCGGTGATTGTTGAGGCCTCTTAAAGTTGGCCTCTTAAAGTTGGCCTCTTAAAGTTGAGGCCACTGACTCCAAATTTCGGTAGTAAATTTTAATAATTTCGACTCGTTGTTGGCTCGTATATCTTTCCATGATGAAATGGCAAACCTTGCTGAAGAGAAAAGTCAAAAGAGCGGGAAAAAATATGGCGTCGTTTGCTGTCCCTATCGATTTACTTTAGTAGCGTCTCTGTTGAAAAACCCTTTATGTTCCGTTCGGGCCGTTGTAGAAAACAGGCAATAAGTACTCGAAAAATACATTGAAATATAATCATATAAAGGAAACAAAACCCGAATATTTTGAAAATTTTCATTAAAAAAACACACAAATATTTATTTATCAAAATACAAACTTACATCTTAAATTAATTTCAAGTCTAAGTTTTGAGAATATAGGATAATAAGAAATATTTTATGATATTTAAATGCAATAATACTAGTATTAACAAATTTTCATACAATATAAATATTAAAAATTAATGAATTCAGAATAACATTTCGTTATTGTCTAAAAATGATAAAGATACATTATGGGTTTTCATTCAAACTCTTAAATAATATACAATTCCAAAATTATTTTGATTTTATAAAAATGTCAAGTTTGTGTGTCAAGGAAAACTCATGTTATTTTTCACTTGGAATAGTTCGAAATCGAATCGAAGGTCTCATAACTATTATACTCTATTGCAAGGGGTGTTAATCTCTCTTCTACACTTAATCTCTCCTCAGCTCTTTCATCAAATCAAACATTTCACCCAGTTTACGCTCTATACTTCTCAAACGATTTTCGGTGTCTCGCGCACGTTGTTGATTCCTGACGTTCACCACTTTCTGTTCCAAGACCGACATGGCCAACTTGACAGTGCGACGATCCATTTCCGAACATTTAGTGGTTATGCATGAACATAGGCAAGGCATGAATTCCACCGGAGGATCCAACAGCTTTTTAGCTCTATCCATGTCAGTCGAAGGCAATGGATGGAAGGCGTTCTTGTTGGTCTTGGTCATATCTTTCATCTCGTATAAATCGCTGGTTGGTATAAGAACTTTATTGGTGTCATTGGGTAAAATGGCAATGTGGCGATAATTGGGGTAAAGATTCATTAAACGGCGGCAGATCGAGCGGAATGGTTCGTGATTTACAATGAAACTTGAACGTTCAGAGCGACCGGTGAGTACTTCTTCGTAGCGCGTCAACAGTTGGGTGCGGCATATAGCGCCGTTGAGTTCAGCTTGATCCTTAATGGCCTGGAAAGGAAAGGAAAGGAAAGGAAAGAATGTATAAATAATCAGTGGATCGAATTTGGTCTTATGCAGCAGCACCCACCTGAGTATCACTGACAGCCAAGCCGTTGAGCAAATTGAACAACACAATTGTCATCAGGAACACAAACAGCAAGAACAGCAAATAACTGTAGAGTGTATCGAATTCCAGATCGCCGGCATCAAATTCACCCGTCAACATCACTATCGTCTTTATAAGCGCTGCCAGGGGATTTGAGAATTTATTGAAATCTTCATCTTCATTTTTCACCGGATTGCCTTCATCATCCAATTTGGGTTTTCCAAACAAAATGTAAAAGCATAAAGTGAATGTCACCACAAAGATCGAGTACAAGGTGAAACTTTTGAGGAAACTTTTGCAAACAGCCTCCAGCATAAGCATATGGGTGGAAATGGACAGGACAGGCAACGAGCCCACAAGCAAACACAATTCCACCGCAATAAGTAACATGGTGAAGACAGCTACAATCCTTTGTGTCTGGCGATCATAGGTCTGCTCGCTGCAAGTCAAAATAGCCAAAACTATTAGCGCCAACTCCATATAGTTTGTAGGGGAACGGAAGTAATTCAGTGGCGACATCACAAACTGAATGCACTCCCGAAATATCATATAACCAATTCCAGCCCAGGAGATCAAACCGAAAACCGTAGTGATGACATCATTTTCACTAGAACTGAATTTCAGAACTGTGTGCGTTATAATGGAGACGGCAAAGAACACGTAGAGCAGAAAGTTGATATAGAATATGGTCGACAGTCGATGCCACTTTAGGAACAGGAAACTGGTAATCAAAGGATGTTGTAGCAGGTGGCGGTGCTCCTTGGACTTGGCTATAAATGCTATGGGAGCCATTTCTTCACGCAGTTGATGTTTAGCCTTTGGATTGGATGTATCCAATTGCGGCATTAGGTTCATGTAGTTGATAAGGATTTCAAAACTTTCATCACCCACTCTGGCGTTGTTCGAGGTAATGCAGCTATCGAAATGTTCTTCCAAGATTTCTGGACTTATGCCATCTATGGGCAGATCGTGGAAAACGCTTTTTATGCCAATGTAGGCGCCCCTTTTCAACAACTCTTTAGTGGCCTCAACGTTTCGATATTTGACGGCATAATGCAGAGGAGTCGAGTGACTCTTGTCAGTCTCATTGATATCGATGCGATTGGACTCCAATAGAGTATAAAAGCATTTACGATAATCACAATAATCCTGCCCCGGCAGTTCATTCATTTTACGTATAATACTAATCAATGGAAGGTCCTTGGAGCGCAATTTCAGATCTGGTTGATCCAAAAGTTTCTGTAGTGCATAACAATTGCCATAAATTGTGGCCACTTCCAGGGCAGTGTTGCCCGTATAAACGGCATTATAGTTCACCTCATTGGACATTAACAAATCGAAGGCTTTCTTTAGGCCATGTTTAATGGATTCCAAGAGCAAAGGAACATTTTCCTCCTTCGAGGTATTTTTTAGATTATCCTTATCGGAGATGTTCAATTGATATTGGGGGAATTGTTCCAAGAATTTCTCCTCATCACCACATCTTATGAATGAAAGTAACTTTTCGAAACTCACCACATCCGTACAACGTATCTCGGGAAGTTTCAGGTCCGGATATAAATCTGGCAATTTTTCTCTCAGCTCACCATCTCGATAAGTGTCAATGTCTATATCCGGATAGGACAAAAATAATTCCACAATTTGTCGTTTCTTTAAGTCATCCAATTTGCGATTTCTCACCACATGATGCAGTGGAGTCATGTCGGATTGATTGGGTATATTGGGAGAGGCACCATATTGCAGTAAAGCCTCCATGCAAGCGATGACATCATTAGCATTCTCATTTGTGAGACTTTTGGCCAGTGAATTCAAAGGTGTCAGCTCGGAATATTTCTTATCCACACTTAAATTGGGGTAACGCAGAAGAGCTCGAACAATGTGGGGATCTCGGGAATCGGTAGCATGACTAATGGCATATTTTAGAAGTTGGCGATTAAGCTGAAATTATATTAACTCATAAGTATTGGGAAATATGGATATCAAGATTGGCCATCCTTACATTATTTGCAGCGCAGCCTCTTTGTAAACATTCCTCCACGAATTCTACACATCCTGGGGTTCTTAAAGCCTTTTCGTATAAACTGAAATAATTGCTGTCCTGCCTTAGGGGATCGGCTCCCAAGTCAAGAGCTACTCGGAAATCTTTAATGTTTTTACTGGCCAAGGCTTCGCTCAGTTGGACCTATGTGGGTTGGGCGGATGATATATAAATAAAGAGATAATTCTGAGGTTTGGCAACAAATACCTGAGGATCCATTACACAAGGCGGTATCTCAATCGAGTGATGTTTGTTGGACATTTTGTCGCTGCAGTCTCATAAGTCGGTGGTAGTAGTATCTGCAAAAAAAAAGACAGAGATTATGTTTAGAAAAATGGAAGCGTTAGCGGAGTGATAATAATAAAGGATGTCCTAATTAAAGTGTACGATTTAAATTTTGTGGCAAATTGTTTTCTGTGCAAGTGTCGGCTCAGAAATTTGAAAGCTGCATGCAAAAAAAAAACATTTATTGCTCGGTGGCCGCAACAATACTTTGATTGATTTGTATTAATTAATTAATCGCAATCGTTCATGTAGTTCTCCCAAATAAACTCGTATATCGCAAATGTGTGTCATGTTGTTGCAAACGAAATTTCGTTTGCACCAAACGCGTACAAAATTACATTTGCCGCAAATTACAAAAACGTTTGCGATAACTGAAATTACACATTATTCTAAGGAGAACATACAACATGTCGCCTGCACGAGTATACACAGTCTTATCCACTCGTGATCACACACTCTAATGCATTTACCTTGTTAATATTACTTGGATGGTCAATTGACGCGTTGTAGTTTGCTGCGTTTTTAGTTTTTATTTGAATGCAAGGCTAGCCAAACGTGTCAGTAGTCAGTGAAAAAATAGACAAAAATTTTAACTTTTTTTAAAACAAACTTTATGGGTAAAACCAAAATCATAAAAGTTGGGTATTTAAACAAAAAGGAGCTTAAGGAAGCCCTAAATAAAAGTTTTAATGTACAAGTAATGTTTCTCGCAAACATATTTTCAGCTCTACTTTTTCATAACCCGTTTACTGCAAACGATTTTCAATTCTCGCAAACTTTTTCTTAGTTTAGAGTAACTACAACTCGGTTGCTGTAACCGAAAGAACAGTTGTTGGAACCGTTTTCGTTTCTTGCAAACGATTTTAAGCTCTAATTTTCCATAACTCGTTAACTGCAAACGTTTTTCAGTTCTCGCAAATGTGTTTTTAGTTTGAAGCAACTAAAACTCGGTTGCTGTAATCGAAGGTAGAGTTGTCGGAACCGTTTTTCATTGATCTTAAAGGTTTTTTCAGGTCCCATTCGCATAACTCGTTTAACGCAAATTGTTGTCAGCTCTCGCAAATGTTGTTTTATTTGGAGTAACTGGAACTCGGTTGCTGTAACCGAAACAAAAGTTGGCGGAACCGTTTTTCGATTCTCGCAAACATTTTTTTTTAATTTTAGAGTAACTGGAACTCGGTTGCTGTAACCGGCACAACAATTGGCGGAACCGTTTCTCGCAATCGTTTTTTTCCAGCTTATATTTTTCATAACTCGTTTGCTGCAAACATTTTTCGGTTCTCCCAAACGAAATGACATGTATGGCTTAACGGAAGTTCGTTTCTCTCAACTACAGTCCCCAAACGAACTTCAGTTGTCTGAGATTTCGTTTGGGAGGAACGAATTTTTTCTTTGCGTGTGCCGTCTACTATTGTTCCGATTATTAAAAAAATAGCACAATACAAAGAAAGAATGTGTTAACATTGTGAAAACGCATTACAAAAATGGGGAAGTTATGCTGAGACCGCTCGCAAGCTTCGTGGAATTTTCGGTCGTGGAATTGCAACTAATGTGTCAACAATTTGCTCAGCATGCATTGGCGTGACAAGGGCATTACGGACGTTCTCCTCTGTTGGTCTCAATACGATGATGAATATACTTCCAAGTGAATAGTTCACTAAGAGTGGAGCGGCAAAGAGTTCCTTGTGGCTTAGACAGCCGAAATGTTGGACCCAACGAAGCTGTAGGCTTAGTAGAATTCTGTGCAATTTTCCAAGTGGGATCATACCTGAAAGAACGGACTATGCTAGTCCAGAGCTGACCGTCCGGAAAAATTTCAGTACAATCAAACCGCATAGAGAAGAGTTGAGAACGTCTCACCATTGCAGGTTGAGGGCATAGAGATGTTTACGGATAGTGGACTGCCACCTGAGTCAACTCAGTGGGAATAACACTGCACGCTGAAAAATATCAGCTCCAGCAAAATATTGCAGAAACCATGTACATGTTTGCTAGCATTGTTTTCGAGAATTGAAGATCTGCTGTTTTTTTGTGTATTTATTGTTTTTTTGTCTGTCACTTTTTTGTTCTCAGCCGTTTTCAACAAACAAAGCTACATTTGAGTCACAAATACATACATTATAACGTATTAATCATTGTGCCCCAAACATGTTACATTGAATAGCAAACACAACGTGTTTGGATACAATTATACTATATTTGCAACACGTTATATTTGCTACCAAACAACCAAAAATGGCAAAATTTTATGCGTGTGTCAATCGGTTTCACTGTTTTTGGCTATATCGTCCCAGCGGACGTAGTGGCAATATCGGAGGCGTATCGTCAGTTACCATATCACGCTATAGTAGGGAAGAGTGTGAACATATTCTCGGACAACCAAGTGGCGCTAAGTGCTTTATCCTCAGAAGAGAATAGATCGATACTGATTCGTGAATGCAAAAGTCTGCTAGACGAGACTTTCCCTAGTGTGTGTCCGGATCATATGACTATAGTCGGAAACGAAGCAGCCGATGAACTATCCACAAAAAGGTTCAAGTGGGAATGCGGATGGACGAAACGTGATTGAAAGCCTTCTAAGAGTAGTGGGAAACATGATTGATTACGACTTCCACCACGACGCATACAGAAACTGGAGAGAACTCAATACTTGTCGCATATCACTGTGTATTTGGCCTCGATTGTGGCCGTCGGTGGTGCAATGGTTAGTGTGCGCGGGTCTTGTACATGCGAACGTGGGTTCGATCCCTGCTCAGACCACCTTAAATTTGTTTCGGCGGTGGTCACCTCGCATAGTGAAGGCGACACTATCGAGTACTTAGCCATGAAAAAGTTTCTCAAAATACCGATTGAAATCGGTGTAAAAACTGTAGGTCCCGATCAGTGAGTATAAGACTAGAAAGCGCAGAGTTCACTGGTTGTGGAAAGCTCTCACCAATTACTTTGCGGGAGGTAATGGGAAACCATTTATTTATTTACTATTCCCAACAGTGCCCAGCATTGTCAAATATAAGGAGGACAACTTTGGGAGAGCCCATTTTTGACGGAATATTGGGAATGGGGATAATTGAACTCAGTGTGCCTTCTAAAATACGCTAACAACCCTAATAGTGTATAAGAGGGTAACTTCAATCTATTACTGACACATTCTTTTTTTGTCGGTATATTCTTTTCTTGTGTGGCCGTCGGTGGTGCAATGGTTAGTGTGCGCGCCTCTTGTAGATGAGGCGGGTTCGAACCCTGCTATGACCACCTTAAAATTTCTTTTGGCGGCGGTCACCTCGCATAGTGTCGGCGAACCTATCGCGTATTTAGCCATGAAAAAGCTACTCAAAATACCGTTCGGAATCGGTGTAAAACTATAGGTCCCAATCAGTGAGTGAAAACTGGAACGCGCACAGCTCAGTGATTGTGAGAAGCTCTCCCCTGTCCCTTCATGGGATGTAATGGGAAACCATTTATTTTTTTTATATTCTTTTCAGGGAAACGTGGCTATTCAAAATGGGATCACTGCTACTTGGGTGAGCTTCCTTGGGAGGAACTCACAGTCCCTCTAACATAACCTATCAAAAATTTGAAAAGTGATCAAAGATTATGGACAGTATGTCTACATCGCAACGACGTATCGCCCGGCATCCCGAAAATATTGCAGCTGTAACCGGCATCATTTCGGCGTCGTTCACAACAAAATTTGCGAAGTAGTATGCTGCGAATTTTTACGAAGTGATCGGCAATTCGTTCTATGTGTGACGGAGCAAAGAGAAGCGAATGCCGATTTTTCGCAGCAAATCGTCTTCAACGATGATGCACAGCTTCATCTGAATGAGTTCATCAATAAACAAAAATTGTCGAGTTTGGGCCTCAGAAAATATGCGCGTGTTCCATGAGAAACAAATGCTTTCACAACGAGCAACTGTCTGGTGCAGATTTTGGTCAAGCGACGTGATTGCGCTTTAGATTAGGTCAGGCATTGGTGGCAGTCGATGAAAGACTCACGAAGACTTATTATTTCTGTGGGCACAAGGCATAACAGCATAACTCGAGTTATGCTCAAATTTAATTTTTAGAGAATCGAGCTGTATATATCGTACTGCAAACTATGTCAAGTTCTGTGTATAATGGAACTTGTAGTTCCCAAGATATTGGACAAGATTTATTAGCAAATCTCTATCAGTCAGTACATAACAAATGAAATTTGAACCTTGAAAACGCTCTCCTAAAAAGTTGCAAGAATAGACATATGCTGTTATGCCTTGTGACCACAGAGTTCATTCATATTCGTATCAAAGGCTAACGTGATTAAGTATTAGACCCAACGAAGAACCATTTAGTTCGCTCCAAGAAGCTCAAAATCTTCTCTACGCCTATCTGAAATAATTCTCACAGGTCTCTAAATAGGTACGATCCTACAGTAGACATTCTCCTGCCGGCTAGTGCTCGGCATGTGCAGAGAAGATTTTCAATGGATTCTTCCTCAGTGACTTCTTCCTTACTTCTTGATTGTGAATGACATTCATTACAGGAACATTGTAGCGGGGTTCTTGTGACCTCAACTGGATGCTATGGATCTTAACGAAAGGTGGCTTTAGCAGGACGGTACCACCTGGCAAACCGCGCATAAAACAATATATTTATTGGAGCAACGATTTCCAGACTAAATTATCTCCCAAAATTACGATGTTAACTAATCTCTGGTCTATGCGAATAGTCCACAAAATCTCCTGAGCTCAAGGCCGACATACAATGCATCATTTTGTAGCGTTGCCAACATTTCATCGAAATATTTCATGAAAGGTAAAGGGTGTATGATTAGTGCAGCGGGACCATTTGCCTTATATTTTATTCAATACCCAATCGGAATATGTCTACTTTACAGTGCAATAGAAATATCATAACTCGATCAAAAAGTATGCGATTTATTTGTAAACTAAATCGTGCACTTTCACTGGGACACCCTGTATCTTAAATGCACAAGTTTTGAATTTTACTAAAAGATTAATTCTCAGTTTTATATTTGAAAATTCTCCATTTAAATGGAATTTAAATTCCTGACGTTTGTCATTTAATATGAACATTTTCTGTGGACTTTTAAATTGAGTATGAAACTCGCCCTAAAAGTAATTGGGGAAAAATACGAAAACGGCAGAATTGCTAATGGTCGATGCGTTAGCGAATCCTTATCATGTCAGTGGACACAACGAACTTGTTTCTCACTCCCTAAAATCTACATCCCAGTCAATACTCATTGACTCTTCTTTACAATTCAAACATTTTCGTGGGTTAACAATGACCACTTGAATTTTTCAATTATATGAAATGGGTCAACAAGTCATGCATGACCACCACAAAAAAAAAAAGAAAAAAATAATAAATAAGTTAACGAATCATTCCCCCCCAAAACCCCGTCATCAAAATTCCATCATCTACCAAAATTACGGCATTAAACCCATCAATAATTACCGCCTTGTATATGAAATCATCAGCGTTTTCCTATGATTTGGTTGCTAATATAAATTACGATTTTCTTCTTTTACTTTAATCGTTCTATGGATGGTTGATTTTCTTGTACAGTTTGAAAGTTAGACTTGTAAATTTTTCTCATTTAAACATAATAATCATAATGAGTATTAAATAAATTATTAATGATATTAAAGAAAATGTGGGGATGGGAGAGGAGACCAAGAGTGTGAGAGTTATACCAAGTTAAACGATCCATAACCACAAATAGCGCGTGCAATGAGTCTCGAATGGTCCATTTCAAATTACTGCTAATAAATGAAATTGCTTGACCAAGCGCATGAGCGGTTATAGGGCTATGTAGATTAACTCCGCTTTTATATGATATATTAAATTTGATTGCATGGAATGGAACGTAAAGCGGACAACACATTTGTCAATTATTAGCACGAGCAGCGGTTATTGTTGATAGTTGGTGATACGTTCTAACAGTTTTTGTAAGTTCGCTCTTGTTTTCGAAATATTTGATATCGAAAATTATTCTTCCAAGAAAAAAAAACCCAATTTTTCTCAATTTTCTGCCATTTATTGAATATAAATCTATGTATGTATATCGGTCGAAAAAACATCTTATCGATAAACAAACATAAAAAATAAAAAATTGTACTAAAAAATTTAAGAAACTAATAAAATTAAACAAATTTTGATTTTTCCGAATACATAGTTCCTTTTATTGTAGTTTCATAAAATATCCAGTTTAACTGTCGCAAAAATGTAATTTTTTTTATTAATTTTTTAATTTTTTATTATTTTTTTTATTTATTTTTATGACCGATTTTTGTTAGTTTTTTTTTTTTTGGTTAATGTATGAGAAATTTATTCTACAAGCTTACAAGTCATGAACATTTTTCTAATTGAAAAATGGTTAGTTTTTGTTGGAAATAATAGACAATTCAGTTCAACACACACTCACTGGCATGACTAGTTTCGAACTCCGTGACAAGTTCATCATCAGATGCCTAACTACTGTGCCTGAATTGATACCATCGGTTGATCATCTAGATTATATATCACTGTGCGTAATTTTTTAAGTCATGGCAAAATAACCATACACGGACACCACTACGTGATAAAAGACTAAAAAAAAAGACCCGTGTTTCCCAATTTTTCCCAAAGTCATGCACTTTTTTTTATGGGCCGCCAAAGATTTGGGGCCTCGGTATCATTTTCGTAGAAATGTGATAATCATATCTTGCAAACCGTTCAGAATTTCGATTTACTCTCTGAGGCAAAGTTGTAGCTCTTGTCATAAAGAACAAAAATTGCGAACATATAAAATCAAAAAAACTTCACCTTCCAGATCAAAATCGCAAAAAACTTAAAAATTTTTTTTTTACCTTTTATCCCGTGTTCAGGTCCATAGGTAGCAAACCGTTCAAAATTCAAGGAAACAATCAACTACAAAAATTTACCTAAGATCTCAATAAACAAATTTCTAGAACATATAAACTTCCTAGAGATGATTCTTAACACTGTTTAGGTAGCACGCAAAAGTGAAAAATTTGCCGAAAATTTTTTAATTTCATTTTTTTTACCTTTTTCTCCTGTTCAGGTCCATAGGTAGCAAAAAATGAAATATGCCTGGCCAGAACCATGTGTTTGCGCTTAGGTATCACGCGATCATGCACCGACAGCAGCAGCACAGGCAATGCAGTAAGCTCAGCACACGCAACAAGGGACGCAGCACACAATATAAAAGCGACACGACGCTCACATCGATGCATTACACAGCGCGACGTCAACGAGAGCTCAGCGGTGAAAGTTATAAAGTGAAAGTGAAAGTAAAAAAAGTGAAAGTGCTACAGTATAATTCTCACACAACATTGACAAGAGCTACAACTTTGCCTCAGAGAGTAAATCGAAATTCTGAACTGTTTGCAAGATATGAGCCTGAGAAAATGATCACATTTTTACGAAAATGATACCGAGGCCCCAAATCTTTGGCGGCCCATAAAAAAAAAGTGCATGACTTTGGGAAAAATTGGGAGGCACGGGTCTTTTTTTTTAGTCTTTTATCACGTAGTGGTGTCCGTATATGGTTATTTTTTTTCGTGTTGCACTGTGTATTCAAACTCAATTCTGCAATTCACATGTGCGAATTAGTATCGATCGAAGATCGCTAAGTATCAACATGACTGAAAGGAATATAATTCCAACAACAAGAACAGACAGAATTTTTCCACCATGTTCTTCTTTTCCTCATGCGTTCTCGCACTGTTGCATTGCTTTGAGGTGAGTTTTAATCTATATCACAGAGTTGTATTTTTCCGTGGTATAAATATTTTTTTTATCTTTTACATATGTAAGGGTTTTTCAACAGATACGCTACAAAAGTAAATCGATAGGGACAGCAAACGACGCCATATTTTTTCCCGCTCTTTTGACATTTCTCTTCAGTAAGGTTTGCCATTTCATCATGGAAAGATATACGAGCCAACAACGAGTCGAAATTATAAAAATTTACTACCGAAATTTGGAGTCAGTGGCCTCAACTTTAAGAGCGCTACGTCCAATTTATGGTCGACTCATTTCAGGCTGAATGGCTTCGTCAATAAGCAAAATATGCGTTATTGGTCAGACAGCAATCCACACGTAATCCATGAGTCATCATTGCATCCCGAAAAAATTACGGTTTGGTGCGGTTTTTGGGCCGGCGGCGTCATTGGGCCGTACTTCTTCCGTGATGATCAAGACCGGCACATTACTGTGAATGCGAATCGCTACCGTTCAATGATAACCGAATATTTTTGGCCCCAATTGGATAATATGGACTTGGAGGACATGTGGTTCCAACAGGACGGCGCCACAAGCCACAGAGCGAATGCCACACTCAATTTATTGGAAACCAAGTTTGGTGAACGTGTTATCTAACGAAATGGCCCAGTCGATTGGCCGCCTCGGTCGTGCGATTTGGCGCCGTTAGAGTATTTCCTGTGGGGCTACGTCAAGTCTATGGTCTATTCCAACAAGCCAGCGACGATTGATGAACTTCGTACGAATATCGAACGTGAAATTGCACCAGTATCGGCCCATTTAAGCTTGAAAACCGTCGAAAATTGGGTTCAGCGTCTGGACTTCTGCAAGCGTGCCCGTGGTGGCCATGCAAAAGAAATCGAGTTCCATACATAATGGCATCGAACGTACTTTCACAGGAATAAAGAACTTCATTGGTATCTAAAACCGGTTTTGTTTTATTTATAAAAACTTTTGTAGCGCTCTTATTGAAAACCCCGATACATGCTTATCGATAAGATGGTTTTTATGTTCAAAAAATGGTAGCAAATTGAGAAATATTGATTTTTGTATGTCTCTCTCAAATGTCTCTAAAAACGGTTAGCACCACTACCCTCTGGGTAATTTTCGTGTTACGTTTTTGAATTAAAAAGGTGTAATCATTCAAATAAAGCAAAATTTATTACAATTAATGGAGGCTGGCCATGTAAAATTTGGAAAGTTCTGAGTTCTGAGACTTTAACTCAAACTTTAAGAATTCTACGAAATAAATTCGATCGAAATAGAGTGCCATCAACACAGTTTGTGAATCAATTTGGGAAGCAAGTTCCTAAATCCGGGTCCTTATTGGGCAAAAGAACTTGCATACGTGCTCGTCACGAGCGTTTAGTAGAAAATATCGCTGCTGTAGCTAAAAGTGTGCTCGAACAACTATTAACTCGCAACCATTTGCAGCAATTGAACACTTCACGCTCTTCTTTGCCCAGAATTTTGCATAAAGACCTCGGCATGAACTGAAGCGTCGTGACCATGCGACGCTTTTTGACTTTGCTGAATAGGCTGAAGATCGCTTGGCTTAAAATGAAAATTTTTAATGGAAAGTCATATTTTCCGATTATGCTGATTTTCACCTCGGGGGCTACGTTAGCAAGCGACATTGTCGCATTTGAGGGTAGGAAAATCCACACGCTGTCGAGGAGAAGCCCATGCTTACACAAGGATTGGCTCTTTGGTGAATTTTTGGCATGGCGGTATCATTGGTCGATTTTTCTTCGATAATGAGCAAGAAACCGGCGTTACCATCGTTGGCGAGCGTTACCGTACCATGCTCAGCGATTTTTTATTCCCAAAGCAACAGGACGGCGCTATGTGCCACACAGCCAACGTTATAACGCATTTACACCGGCGTTTATAGCCGCCAGGTTAGCGATAACCTTGTTTTCTAATCTTTGACGTTTACACCACCCAATTTGAGATCAAATTGAGATTTCAGTTGACAACTCCGTGCTTAGACAAACTCCGCGCCGAAACAAAATTGTCGAAGACGGCGACAGAACAGAAATATTAAGTTGGTGGCTATTGGTTTTCCCAGTTTCATATAAAATTTGGGAATGTTTTTGAAATAACTGAACCTTTAAACTGGATCATTGAGTCAAATCGGACCAGTCGATAAAATCTGCTCACAGTTTAAGCCAATAAGAGTCATGTACACCAGCGGCGGTTTGCGCTTCAAAAAAGTTTTGGTGGCGACGACGCGCGGAAAATTTTCTATCGGCTGGTTGCATATTTCTCAAAATGAACACAGTTTATAATGAGGTTAAAAATTAAACTTCAGTTTCTACCGATTAAAATTGTATGAGTAATCTTCCGGTTAACCGCGGGTTAACGGAGATAACCTTCGAAATGCGTTAATCTTGTTTGGTGTAAATGCGGTATTACACTCCAACTTTTGTACACTGTGTTCGAAAACCGTATAGTCAGCTGAAGCTTGGAAGTTCATTGACTGCCTCGCAGCTGCGGTTTAACGCCGTTAGACTATTATGTTTGGGACGCCGTGAAAGATAAGTGTTACGCAAACAATCCGCCGCCGTCGGTGGTGCAATGGGTAGTGTTCGCGCCTCTTGTTCTTGAGATCCTGGGTTCGAACCCTGCTCTGACCTCCTTAAAATTTCTTTCGACGGCGGTCACCTCGCATAGTGACGGCGACACTATCGAGTATTTAGCCATGAAAATTCTTCTCAAAAATACCGTTCGGAACCGGTGTAAATGTGTAGGTCCCAAACAGTGAGTATAAAACTAGAAAACGCACAGCTCACTGGTTGTGAGAAGCTCTCCCCGATTCCTTCTAGGGATGTAATGGGAAACCATTTATTTTTTTTTAAACAATCCCGTGCGAAAACACGAAATCGTCGCTTTCGTTCACGAGATAGAGAAACAGACAATCGAAAATGTACTGAAAACTTGGGTAGATTGAATGAGGTTTTGTAACGCAAGTCATGGAACCCAGTTGAACGATATTGTATTTATAAATTTATGTGATTCGATGTGCATTTGTTTTTCTTAAAAGATTTTTAGTTTTTCTACGAGCCAACAGATGGTGTTTCATTCGTAAATGTCAATGATTGGCCCTACCAATAAAATCACGACTTTAAAATTTGTTTTTTGGAACGAAGTTCGTCATCGCACGTTGCGGGATGAGGGTCTAAATGAAAAACAAACTTTTTTAACACTATTACGCTACAACCCCGTATTATCAACTATATATACTTGTGCTTTGGCTTGTGTCTATACTAACATATGTTGCGAAATTTCTTGTTTAATGGGAAGTTTTCTAGGTGGAGCCTGTAACCGATATTTGCTATATATTGTAGTTTTGAGCCCAATTAAAAGATAATTTAGAAAAGCCAAAGTGAAAGAAATTTAAAAAAATTATATTTTCTTATATAAGTGCATTTTTTTAAAAAACGAAAATTTTCTCACACAGAATACCTATTCATATTCTTAAACGAAGTACCTTTTCTTAAAAAAATACCTTATCTTAAAGAAGTACCTTTGCTTAAAAAAATTAAATTTTCATACAAAAAGTACCTTCTCTTAAAAATTTTTTTTTTAAATAAATACCTTTTTTTAAAAAAAGTACATTTTCTTACAACAAATTGCCTTTTCTTAAAAAACTAAATTTTCTTTAAAGAGTTCCTTTTTTGTGAAACAAAATAACTTTTCTCGAGATAAGTACCTACTCTTAAAAATGTACATACATATTCTTGAAAAAAGTACCAATTCTAAAAAAATTCCCGTTTCTTACAAAATAACCTTTTCTCCAAAAAAAAAATACCTTCTCTTAAAAAATACATTTTCTTACAAAAATTACTACTAAACCTTTTCTTAAAATACCTTTTCTTAAAAATAATAAAAATAATAAGATAAGTACATAAGTAGAGATAAGTAGTCGTTCTAAAAATAAGTACATTTTCGTAAAAAAATAATCTTTTCTTAGAAAGAGTACCACTTCTTTAAAAAGTACTTGTTCTTAAAAAATGTACTTCTTTGTAAAAATATTCATACTCTAACGGCTTTTTCTTACAGAAAGTACTTCTTCTAAAAATATTACCTTTACTCATGAATTTATTCAAGCTCAAGACCTTTTTAAATAATATAAAGCTTATTATCTTTATATTACCTTCAAAAAAGTCGAGCATAAAAATGTTCCAATGATACCAAGGCTGTCTGTATAGCTATTTCGGATCTTGCCAAGATCTTCATCAGCAGACGTTTTTGGTATGTTTTTGGTGAATTCTTCAAAAATATATATCCATATATATATATATCCTTTTCTTAAAAAAAACATTAGCTTTTTATAAAAGAAGTACCTCTCTTTGAAAAAGGGCCTTTTCGGTAAAATACTCGTATAATACATATTCTTACAAAACGGATCTAAAAATAATTATTTTTTTCTTTTCTATGAAAAAAAATTTTCTCAAAAAAAGTTAATCATTTTACAAAAAGTATATTTTCTTTAAGGTCCATTTAAATTATCGTATTTTTCAATGAGCGCCTTAGGGGTATTGGAACTAACTATTACATAATATATAGCAAAAGGAACTTCGTTCCAACCGGGTGTCTCCTGACACACATTATGTAGTTTTTAAAATTTTTGTTAAATCGAAGTTTAATTCCAAACTGTCAACGCATGGCCCAACTTTCACAATTCATCTGAGTTTTATTTCAATTTCAAATACTATACCTGGAAAAAAAACACCTTTTCTACCTAACGCACACACGATCGTTTCAGATGTGAGAAAATTTAATAATTTTGGTATATTTTTTTAGCAGACTGAATTCGAAGAGTATTTACATTTCACATTTTTCAAATTTATGGACTTAAACACTGTCACCCTTCAACGAGTTCGAACGCATTCATTAATAATTTCCCTCACGCTTCACACGCTTGCTCGGTAATTACAAGACCTACGCTAGGCGTTTAAATGGAATACTATAGTAGTAGATGAAAAGTGTGGGCTTCGAAGTTCATACTCGCATCTCACCATAAGATGCTTTGGAAGATTAATAGTCGCTGTATATTGGCCAGTGATTGTCATTATCGAGTTTTTATGTCGAACTTTTGTTTTTGTTTTTGCTTAGATACAAAATTGCTCTTAAACAGCGCCGGTCTTTATTTTTTTTTACTAAAATTAGTTAATTTTCGCTTTGTTAGTAGATAATTTAACAATAATTGAAATTTGTGAAAATAACCGCTAAAAATGTAATTCAAAAAAATTTTCTTGTTGTTAATTTATGAAATATTTTTTTTCAGAAAGCTTTTTTGGAACTTCTCCACTTTGTTTTCCAATTAACAATGGTATTAGTTTTGGGAATTCCAACAAATTGTAGCAGAATTATGAGAACCAAGTTAAGGCCAATGTTTTCAAAACAAACTCATAATTTTCCACAAAACTGGCCACCGGAATAACCTTCATCTGTCTCCCTCAAAAGCTGTACAAAATTTTAAATGTCAAACCTATTCCAAAGCCCCTCCTCTTGGACCGCAAAAGAGTTGTATGTATTTGTTTAATAACATTTACCATTTCGTGGACGAACGACATTGTTTTGAAATGTTGAGTCCAGATGTCCGACAACATTTTCATGATTCACAATTTGTTGTTTTCATTACACTATTGTGTACTAGAATTTAGCTGTCAACTTCGTGACACCGGATATTGTGTGTTATTCAGTTTTTGTTGTTAGTTTTGTTCCTCTTCTCTGTGTTTTATGTTCCAAGCTTTAGTTTAATTTGAATTTGTGGACAGACAGTGTCATTTTATGGCAACGTATGTACGGTAATTAGTACTCTTTCTGTACATTCACATCTACAACCCCATCTACATCTACTTTTGTTGAGTCCAGTTCTGTCTGTCTGCCTCTGGATGTATTCAATGCAAACACTGTACTGTCTGTCCCCCTACTATTATTACTGGCTGTCAATGACATTTTGACACAGTTTGTTGTCTCTGCCACAGGCAGACAGAGTGCCATATGTGTGTAGTGTTGCTCTTTCTACTCGCATAGTCTATGATTTAAGCTCAGTAGTAATATCGGCATAATTGCTACAGAATCTTATAACGAGTAACAAGGTTGCAAGTATCAAATGATGTAATTTGTGTTTCTTGTTCTTGTTCTTTGTCGTCTACTTTTTCCTACCCAATCCCAGGAAAATCAATCAATTATATATATAATACATATGTGTGTATCTCTGCCACAGTTTTCAACACTTTCGTTCCAAGCGATACTAAATGAACTTTGAGATACAGTGTTTAATTAGAAAAATAAAAGAAAACACACACACACACATCTTTTCTGTGGCAGGGCGATGCTGTTCACTACACTTGAGTTCACTTCGCTTTTCTTGTACGGGTGGTGGCATCACAGCCTTTTGTTCGCAACCATGCAACAAATTGTGGCAATGATAACGTTGATGATGCTTTACATTTATAAATTCTTGTTCCCCCTACTCAAAACTTCTGTGAAATTGTAAACAAATAAATTGTTGAAAAGGAAAATTTAATTGTGCTTGTGAAATTATAATATTATTGTCCCGATAATCCACGCCGAAAATCGTAGAAAATCCTTGCACGAAAATTTTCACGGGTTAATTCCATTTTTATTTACCGAGATGAATTTTTCAACACACTTTAAATACAACAAATGTATGTTTAACTTTCCAATGGAAATTCCAGTTTGCATCCGGCAACATTAGTATTGCCGGGACCCAAACTATAAATAACAATCTCATACAAATATTGGGCGGACAGTTGACTTGTAGCTATGATAAATCCAAAAAAAAAACAACAAATCCTAATTAACTTGGGAATTAGATAAAACATTGCGGAATGTCAATCTGCTTTTGAATATGGACGAATTTCCCTGGGTTCGTATTTCGTGGATAATATTATTGCCGTGGGGAATGGGTAGCGATCGTTTACCCATTACCCACAGGGTATGGGGAAAATAATGGGTAGCTACCTACGACAATGTGGAATTACCCATCACGATTACCCATTACTCTAAGGGTAATGGGGAAAATAATGGGTAGCTACCCACGACAATGGGGAATTACTCATCACGTTTACCATTAGGGAAATGGGAAAAATAATGGGTAGCTACCCACGAAAATGGGTAATCGTTTTGAGTAATTCCCTATTTTCGCAGGTAGCTGCCCATTAGTTTGTCCATTGCTCTAAAGGTAATGTGGGTTATGGGTACCCTGTGGGTTAAGGGTAAACGTTAATTACACACTTCCCACGAAGATGTGTATGGGTTACACATGGGGGGTAAATACGAACTCTGATTTCATACGTCCATTTGGGCAACTGTTGGTCGGTTGCCAAAAATATAAACCTTATTAATGGTCGTCGGTGGTGCAATGGTTAGTGTGCGCGGCTCTTGTACATGAGATCCTGGGTTCGAACCCGGCTCTGACCACCTTCAAATTTTCTTTCGGCGGCGGTCACCTCGCATAGTGACGGCGACACTATCGAGTATCTAGCCATGAAAAAGCTTCTCAAAATACCGTTCGGAATCGGTGTAAAAACTGTAGGTCCCAATCAGTGAGTGAAAACTGGAAAGCGCACAGCTCAGTGATTGTGAGAAGTTCTCCCCAGTCCCTTTATGGGATGTAATGGGAAACTATTTATTTTTTTATTTTTAATGGTACACGGACCCAATGGAAAACTTAGGGTGGGGATATGTTTAAGTCGATTCACCAGACTGAAATTTGTCTACTGGTGTGGTTTAACATTAGAATGCCAAAACAAAAGTTTGCGGTGAGTATCACAACATTATTGTTATAACAGTTTGGCAGATTAATGAAGCCAAATGTCGATAAGTATGTGTACTGCAAAGTGAAACCTACCATATATGATCTCACCACGAATGGTTGGTGAATTCACTCAGAATTCTCTGCAACAGATGGCACTACAGTGCAATCTCTCTGTTAACGTTTAAGTCGCTGCGGAATTCTCTGGAACCACCGAGAACAGATGACATTTCTGCCAGGGGTAGGGAGTCTGGAGTTGAACAGTGACTTTAGGAGTCGCTGTTAACAATATTTTTCCGGAGTCGAAGTATTTTTTAAGCGCGACATCGACACCGTGTTATTAAATTTACTACAAACTTGAGAAACAACAGAAAAACAGTTAAAGGAATTCTACATTAAAAATTAGTTACCGAGATATTGCAATGAATTTTCGAAAGCAGCAAAACAGTAATTTTAAGCCAATCAAATTTTGAATTTAATCATTCTAGGGAAATCTGGGAATCCCGTTAAAGATATTTTACTAATGGGATTTTCCTACAGTGATCTTACTATGTGCATTATTTACCATGTACAATCTTTTGGAACCATCTTTGGAGCGTATAATATTGACTTTCAAATATCCACAAATTCGCACTTCTTATGTTTCTTAGACGAAAATTATATCGCTGATTGATTTAGTAGAATGAATACTTTCTATATTAACGAGCTTCTTCATAATTGGTACCATTGAATAGAAAGGAAACATTTGGGGAGTTGGAGTGGAGGAAGAGTTGGGGTTTAGAATTTTAATATTGCGGATTTGGAGAAGTTTGCAATATTTTATGAAAACTCCCGAATTATAACTGGTAGGAAATTACGAGAATTATAACTATATTAGAAGGCGACTGTTAGTAAAACCCGATTGGGCGGCTTTGACTCAGTCCGATTTCAAACGCGTAAAGGAACACGTTGCCGAGTGATTGTGTTATTGGGTAAATATAAGTATTTATTTTAAAAGTGTTATATTTGGTACTGTACATGAAAGAGTAATGGTATTGATGGTTGTCGAAATGGGTGGCGAGTGGCTTAACCACCATTTTCACTAGAGGGCAAAGGCTGTTTCCGTGCGACCATTTTTCACTCGGATGCGACGAAAAAGCACTCAAATATAATTTTTATCTCGATTCTGTTGTTTAAATTTGAAAATAGAATAGAAATATTAGAAAATCATATCGCTTTTGATATTTGTTGACAATACAAAATGCAAGAAAGCATGATTATACAGGTTTTTCAATAGTTTTTGTTCCCCGGGAAATTTGCCCATATAAACCACCCCAGCGTCATCTAAGAAATTTCCCATTACTTTCAAATCCACCACTTATCTTTCACCATCTATGGGTTTTTATTTATCTATGGTGTGATTTCAAACGCGTAAAGGAATACGTTGTCGAGTAATTGTGTTATTGGGTTACCACAGGGGTTTCGATGAAACAGCTGTTCGAGTTGGTAGTTGGAGTACAGGTAGCGAATAGAGTGTAATGAAAGAAAAGGGGGAAGAAACTGACTGGAAGTAAATCAGGAGAGCGCACAACAGGTTGAATCAGCGGATTAAGTGTACGTCTACGGACATGAGAAAGATCAGAGTGATATTTTTATCACTCTGCATCGCACTCCTCTTTTCAAACTAACTAACTTACTAAATCATGTTTTAAATACATTTAAATGATATTTATGGAGGTTTGATTGATGACAAACCATTCTAAATAACGTTCGGTTAATGATAATGCCTTTATATTATGTTTGATTCCTGTTTTGCCACCTAAAAATTCAACTCTATTGCACACTCTTGGTAAAGTCTTACTGCGAAAGTGTTATATTTGGTACCGTACAAGGAAAAAGTAATATTATGGATGGTTTTCGAAACAGCTGGCGAGTATACTATGATATGAAACCCAATTGGATGCCTTTGAGTCAGTTTAATTTCAAACGCGCAAACGAATACGCCTTCTTGAAATTGTGTTATTGGGTAACGAAAGGGGTCTCGATGAATCAGCTGTTCGACTTCGTAGTTGGAGTACAGGTAGCGAATAGAGTGTATATATAAACTATTATATTATGTTTGACTCCTGTTTTGCTATTTAAAAATCGAACTCTATAAAAACTCCAACTACTTCAGTGACTTTCAAAGGTTTCCGGTCCATGAAAAACAGCTATTGCACAATCATGGTAAAGACTTATTGCGGAAGTGTTATATTTGGTACTGTAATAATATTGATGGTTCTTGAAATGGCTGGCGAGAATTATAACAGTCATGAAACTCCGATTGGAGCGCTTTTGAGTTGGTCTGATTTCAAACACGTAAATGTGTACATTGTCGGGTAATAGTGTTATTTTGTGAGGACATGTTTTGGAAGTGTTACGTTTGTACTATTCGAATGAAAAGTAGTAGTTTCAATATTGTAATTTAAAATAAACTTATTTAATTCACTGCCAATAAAACAATGCTGAAGAATGAAAATTTAGAAACGGAAACGGAAAATTACACAATTCTGAGAAATGTTGTCTCATAAGAGCGTGGGAGATTTTTTTGCCAACAACATGAAATATTTTAACAAAGTGTTGCTTTCAATCTCTATCCACCCTTCAAAGGTTCAAATCATGATCTTAAGCTGAAATATCAGTTAATTCAACAAATGATGGTGAACTCTATGACTTCTGTTGTTTAGTTCCCACCAAAAAATTTGGGATCTCTAATAACAATTTAAGTAATAAATAAGACGAACCCTCAGAACCATACAAGGGAGATTGTGGAAGACATTCACTTAAAGTTCGCTTCTCTACCATAGGCATAGTCATCCTCATCAATTAATATACTCGCATTCCAATTGATCTAACTCCATATTTTAAGAATTTTGAGATGTCAATTCTGTTAAAACTAAAAAATCTTAATCTCGCTATATGTAGAAACCCCTTGTTTATAATAATCAAATTGAAGGCATAAACATGAAGTATTTTAGGGCCTCGCAGTAGTTTAAATGAAAATACCCAAGAGTCCCAAACTTCGTTTCCAATTTTCTCCCCTTTATGTTTTGTGGAGTTAGACCAATTGGCCTCTGAGTAGCTCAATTGGTGATCATTTTTGTAGAGAATTGAAGAAACTCTTGCTATCTTTTGTTCGAGATCATAAAAAATTGTAAATGATAAAGTTAACGCTTAATTAACATAGGCGTCTTAAGTAATCCTCTGATATACTCCGCCAATGGATTGTGATCAAAAGATAGGGAAGACGTACACTCTTATAAGCCTTTGGTTGGTCAGTTTGGGGGAAAGAAAAAGTTAAGGCAATAAATCTAATTAATTAAAACCTCATCTCGTAATCATTTGTTATTTTTGTTAAAAGTTCACACGATTTTTTAGGAAAAAAGTTCGCACAGATGTTCGTTAGTAAGCGGGGTTGGAGCAAAAGACAAAAGTCGCAAAAACATAATAAGATTTCTAGCCAATGTCTAGCTTCTAATTTATGGCCCTGTCGTGGACTTAGTGTTAAATCAGGCTTAAAGTCACAATGAGCTTCTTTAAATGTAGATTTGTAGAGGGTGTGTTAAACTTAGATATTATTTCATATTAAAGACCATAACGAAAGGTTTTATTTTCAAATTCGTTAGACTCAGTTCATTTAACATCTGTTGTTTGTTTTAAAAATTAAATAATTTGAAATCATATTTCATATTATTGATTTAGCATTTCGCTGGTGAATATTTTTTAGTCTTTTACTTTGTGTATTCCGCTTTGTGGCGTCAATTTCAACAACTTTCAGATTGCAGTTTTACTTCTATGCGCCATTTAGCACGTTTCACTAATTATAAAATTAATTTTTAAACAATATTTAATCATTAATTGATGTTATTAGTTTGCATACCAGAAAGTTTTTTTTATTGACATTTTGTTAATTTCATTGTCGTAAAAACAACAAACTACACAATATCTATGATGTCACTTTGCCAGCATGACCCACAGAGATATTTGAATATTGTTCCATCACTCACCCCATGATCACAAAATCATAGACTATGAATCTATGAAGATACTAATACGGGTCTGTTTGTCATTAGCTATGATAGCTAACATGTTAGTGGCTGTGATTCTGTGCATCTTTTCGACAAATTATAAAGGTACTTGACTTCTTGGTGGTTCCTTTCGAACACGCTACCTCAATTAACTCGCAGATGTACTTCCATTCAAGCATGAAAAGTGAGTGGCCATTAATGTTGCTAATGGAATCTAAATATTTATGAAGGGGTGGGGGATAAGCACGAGTTTATACTTGGGGCATTATCGAGGTGCCTTTTAATTATCTATCTCTCCGTCTCTGAAGGGAACATCAAAATGAATATGCCATTGCTTGAGAGATTCCAAAAATTACACAGTGTTACCACAATAGAAAATCTTTAAAGAAATCTCCACCATATTTACCATACATGGGCGTTTTTAATTTGCATTGGATTTTAATTTGCAATACTTTATCTAATGCAAATGCAAATTATTACCATTGTTCGCAATGGTAATTAAAAAATATTGAATTTGCATTTGCTCAGGCAATGCAAATGCTGGTTGTGGAATCGAATGCCAATCGCAATGAAATGTGGGAATACTTTTAATTGCTTTGAATTTGTTTGACTCCTGGCAATTCTGTTTTAAAGTATTTTATATGTAGAGGTTTGTGGCTTCGATAGGTATTGCAACGTATTATCTTCAAATTCATAAACCTGTACTGTACAAAATATTTGAAAACACCGAAAGTGCCAATATGAAGGAAATGCTTTGGAAATAAGTACAATTGCCAATGGTATTTATATTTTTTTTAATTTGTAATTCCAGAGATAATTCATATTGAACTACAAATTATAATTGTTATGTAATTCATTTGCCCCGTGTATGGTATTTACCCCCACAAGAGGTAACGATCTTGTCGCGCTGTGGAGGCTTAAGTGTGAGCACTCTGATAAAGAGTGGCTGCGTGAACCACCTCGCGTTTGCTAATGCACTTCCTAAGGGCATCTGGTAATTTATGCAGTTTCCCAGGAACTGCTGGGCATATATTTATCTACTTGCCTTGGAAGGGAAATTAACCAACACAACTGGTCAACGGCGGATGAGCGCAGGGGTGAACAAATTCCAGGTCTGGTAGACTCATTGAGAGCTTCATCCTGCTCAGCGTCTGACCCAGAGAGGGCAGCTGTGAATACATCCTGGCAGTAGTTAAAATGCAAAACCACAGTGAGCTGGGCTTGCCTTCCTTCACCGTTTATTAATGAATATCCGAAATGACAATGGAAATCTTCCCTTTCTTCACGAGCCTCGCAAATGTTGTCAGAACCATGATTTACGGATATGCACTTGGAATATTAGAACACGATACAGATCTGGTGACTCTAACCAACTTGCAGACGTCTTCGATAATTATAAGGCTGAGATTACTGCTATAAAGGAGATGCGATGGACAGGACATGGCTGTACAAGGAAGAACCAGAACAGAAATTTCAGTCGGGTGAATCGACCACACGAGTCATCCATTGCGACCGAGTTCTATTGAATATTGGCAAATATGTCAATATTCAATAGCAGGTATTCAATACCCAACTTAATTACGATCCAAAGTGATTATGGGAGTTATCGTGACTACCAGCCAATTGTCCGCCAAATATTTATAGAGGAGGTACAAAAATGGGCTTGGCGAAGTTGTTCATCTGGTTTTGCACAGTATTATACAAAATATTGATCAGTACCAAATTTTGTTCAGATCGGATGTGGTATACGGGAGACATCGAGTCGGACAGCCGGAAAGCCACCCAACTTTAGTATGGGAGGTACAAAAATGGGCTTGGTATAGTAGTTAGTCTTTAATTTTTAGGAAAACATTTACAAGAACCAAATTTCATTTATCGAGTTATCGTGTCGATCAACCGGTCATCCGCCAAACTTTTGTGTGTCTTGAGACGAAATTTTGTCTGGTACCAACCTTCATAACAATTGGTTCAGTTTTGCAGGAGTTATTTTGCTAAACAATCAGCCGGCCGCACATTATGTTGGTAGGGTGTGGCAGAATCACTCTTATCTTAGTTGGTGACTCGCGTTTGACGACATGAAACCTATAACCTAATTTCATTAAGATCGGAAGTGTTTCACGCGGCTTATCGCATAAACAACCCGCACGACCACCAAGCTTTTGTACGGGAGGTACCAGAAAGGGCGTGGTAGATATTTGCAGATTATTAGCCAATGTTTGGGGTGAAGCTTATCACAACTGTCCGAAAAAGTTTTAGAAGAAACATGATTTCGTACTAAATGTGTCGATTTGTATGGGAGGTACCAGTGGGGCATTTGTCAAAACTCGCATTTTCAATCCCAAACTAACCATGGACAAATGATAGTGACTGACAAAATTTCAGTGTGATCGATAAAGATTTACGGCAGTTATCGTGTTGACCAGCCAGTCAGCCAGCCAGAGAGACAGACAGACGCACATGGCTCAATAGTCTTAAAAAGTCCCAAAACGAATTTCGTCCAAAGTTACTGAGGGTCTAATATGGCTCCTTCTAGGCGTTACATTTTCTTCCGTATTAAAATATATATACCCCAGCACTTGGGTATAAAAAGCATACATGGGGCAAATTAATTATATGACAATTATAATTTGTTGTTTAATTTGAATTTCCTTTCCAAATGCAAATTCAAAAAACTTTCAATACCATTGGCAATTGTACTTATTTCCAAAGCATTTCCTTCATATCTGGCACTTTTGGTTTTCAAATATTTTGTACAGTACAGGTTTATGAATTTGAAAGTACTACGAGGTAATACCTACCGAAGCCACAAACCTCTACAAATAAAAAATTGCAAGCAGTCAAACAAATTCGAAATAATTAAAAGCATTCCCATATTTCATTACAATTGGCATCTGATTTCACAACCTGCAGTTGCATTGCCTGAGCAAATGCAAATTCAAAATTTTTGAATTGTCATTGCGAACTATGGTAATTCTTTTGCATTTGCATTAGATAAAGTAATGCAAAATAAAATCCAATGCAAATTAAAAAACCCATGTATGATGAAAATACTAAAGAACGTGGAGTCTTGAAACTTAAAACATATGTTTTATAAGGTTGCCTCTTTCCACTGCAAATACATATTTTTTTCAAATTACTAGCACCATCTATACATCAGGTCGGCTAGTTGTGGGACCGCCTTGTAACTCTGTGCACCTATGTATATACGCTTGTCACTGTTAACATACTGTTAATTCACTACATGATGCTAACACCATCTACATCAATTGGCTATAGTAATTCAACAATTTGCCATTATGCAACATTTTGTTATATATGTAAGTATGTCTTTGCCATTAGATCATACTGCAGAAAAAGCAACAAGTCGTTTTAATTTCTAGTATAAGTAAAATTTTTTTTATTATCCCAAATTGTTTATATTTTCCTAAAAAAAACTCAAGTATATAATTTTTGAATATAACGTGCCGTAAGTTTTTTATTGCACTTATATACAAATTGCTGCATTATATTTTATCAAATTTATTTCATAAATTAAATTTTTTTACTTCCAATATAAAAACTTACAAATTTAATATTTCTTTTCCTTCGCTTTTTAATTTATTTTTGTTGCTTTAAATTTAAAATAAACAAATTGTACGGCGGACCAAGTGAATGTTTACACAGGCAGTGTAGATTTTCGCACTTGTTTAATGAATTAATGAATTTTGTTTAAACTTTAAACCAACAAGGCACCAGCGATTGTTTACATCTATTGGAGAACTCATTAAAATGCTGAAATGAAATTCATTTTATTTTGCCAGTAATGAAGACTACTGAAGCAAAGTTTAATATACTCCGTATAGAAAGATATACTTCAGCATTTGTGTATCATTAATTAGGGTGATTGAAAATTTAGATTATTGCAGAAGGCCTTGTCAAAGTGGCTTAATATGTCACGCAAAAACTATAAGTAGAAAAGGAGAGAAACCTTGACGACGACAACTGTAATTAGTTACAATGTGAACAAGACGGTCACTGGCCTAGAACGCTAAGGCACTGATGAGAAGGGTCACAAACTTCGAAACGATCGTCCGCCAACGTGAGTTCAAATCCTGGTGCCGACTGTTTACATTTTTTTTAATTGCAGAAATAAACCCCAGATCTGTGGAGCTCGTGGCAAATAGAAAAATATTAGAGATCAATAATCTTGTTGTAAATAAGAAATAACATTAATAAATAATTGTGTAATTTGGTAAAATAAACCATAGAAAGAGAAAAGTCGACTGCACAGGAAAATTATTCAAAAAATTTCAACAAAAACCAACCGTCTTTCACTTAGAAAAATATATCTGAACTTGTATGTTCAGAATAGTAGTATGAACTTCTTATATACAATAACATGTACAAATAAAAACATATTAGACATCGTGGGACGATAAATCAGTCGCTTGAAAAATTACATTAGTAAACTACAGCATTTCTCGATATCTTTCCAGCATTTGAGAAATTTTGGCATGATGACTTACTATTCAAATTAACGAAAATTATCTCATTCAAACTATTATCTCTTTCTCAACTCGAATATTCGAAATCGATATTACTATGTTTAAGATAATTCTGAATTTAACTCAATTTATCAAACGAAAGCAGTTGTACCACAAGGCATTGTTTTGGGCCCAACACTTTCTTGGAGAAATTCTCACAGATTTCTTAAGTGTTCTTAAATAAGGGACATATCGTTCTAAAAGCCTATGTTCCTTCTTTTCAAAGCCTCTAAGAAACTGAAAATCGGTTTATAATTACTTAAGTTACAGCTCTAGAACCGCAGACGGTCAAAGTTGAAAAAAATTCGAAAAATTGAAAAAATTTGTTTCTTGGACAAATACACACAGAGTTCTTAAGTTTTCTTAAATATCGTATAATTCCTTCGTAAGGTTTAAGTTTCTTCTTTCCAAATCCTTTACAAATTGGGAAATCGGTTGATAATTACCTAAGTTACAGCCTCATAACCGCAGAAGGTACAAAAATCCTGTTTTTTACCCGTAATTCAAGATTTTAGGGCTGTTTGGGAAATCCCACAAAATGGATTTTGGTTTTACTCGACAACATCTACAAGAAATATAGTATCACTTCCCATGTGTTTGGAACTTTCGCACAGTCTTATCAAGCCGATATGGACGTATAGAATTCAGCTATAGGGAACAACCTCGAACTCCAATTTGAAAATTCTGCAGCGGTTACAATCATAAACTATTTTGAAAATTCTCAAACTTCACAAAATTCTCAGTGTTAAAAATGTAATCCAGGCTAGAATGTTCACATATAAATCTCGAATAGAGAAGTCTTCAGATCCTCTAGCGACGAATTTGATGTCAAGTACCGTAACCTTTAGAAGACTGAGAAGAAGAGCTCCCCAATATGTCTTACTATAAAGATTGTTTAATTTGTTTCGTCAAAAATCTTAAACGCAACGGTAAAATTAATGGCTTTGACACTTTATCTTCACTATTTATACCTATTATGGATTTCCAATGTAGAATGATGTTAAATGGTTCAAAGTCAAAATTCTAATAAGACTATGACGTAATATAAATATTTGAACTGATTTGTAGACGCAATTTTATACAATTCCAATAGTACCACACAATTTTGTACCACCCTAATCGTATATACGATGTAATCACATACAAATCTATGTGAATAGGGATGTTTTAGGAAAAAATTGACTTTTGAAAGTAGAAGGAAGATAATTCAACTCAATAAACAAACGTATAACGATCTTATATATACAAGTACGTATGTATGTCGCTTATATGTGCATATAGGTTCATATATACTTGTACATTCATATGTATATATGCTCTGACATATAGTACATATTCTTCGTAATATAAACATTTGTATAACAATTTATTGTAGCATTTTGTTGTATAGAGCTCTCAATTTTAAAGAAAATAAACAAATGCAATTCGCTGTTCGATATTCGAGTAATTTCAATATGTATCCAATATTCCTTTGAATATTATTATTGTGTAAGTGTATAAGATTGAATTCAAGCGCTGAGTAGGCAAATACACAATTCTTTGTATAAACAAAATTTCAGCACCAGCAACTTCCAAAGTTCCAAAGAAAAAAGTGTTTGTTATGGCGCAAAAACATTCACACGAGAGAATGAGAAAGAGGAGAGAGAAACGGCAACGTCAATTAGTGACACATTTGAACAAGACATCCTCTGCTCCAGAACGCTAAAACGGTGACGAGAATAGTTGTTAACTTGGAAAAAACCCTTCGCCGATGTACAGTTCAAGCACTACTCTCGATTGTTTCAACCTTTTTTATACTAAGGAGGAGAAGGATCAGGTTCGGATCAGAAATCGGTAAACTTTTTCGATAAAGGACCAGATATTAAATACTTTTTGTCCTGCGGCCAAATATGTAGAAATCTAATTCGACGAAAATTATTCACGTATGGATATTTGTTGTTCCATAATCAAAGATGGTGACCGTCGGTGAACTATAGTTCGATCCCTGCTCTGACCACCTTACATAATTGTCGCGACGGCAGTCACCTCGCTTAGTGACGGCGACATTATTGAGTAGTTAGCCATGAAATAGCTTCTGAAACTTCTTCTTCTAAAACCGCAGGCCCCAATCAGTGAGTTTAAAACTAGAACGCGCAGAGCTGACTGGTTGTGAAAAGCTCTCCCTAATCCCTTCATGGAATGTAAACGGAAACCATTTTTTTTTTATATACAAAGATGATAGAAAACACTAGATGGTGATATATAAGTGGTGTTTTTTTTTTGAAAACTAAGCTAAAATTATTTATTCTATTTTTATTTTTTTTTAATATTCTTATTTATACCCTCACCCATGGGGATGGGGTTACGTATGTAACGCATAGAATGAGCCATATTAGATATATCGCATAGAAGGGACCCATATTATGTAACGTATAGAAGAAGCCATAATATGTAACGCATAGAAGGAGTCATATTAGATCCTAGATCCTCATGCCATCAAATCAGTCACCGATTAAGAGAAGAGTGATTTTGCCCCGCCCATTTTGGTACCTCCCATACAAAAGTTGTTCGGCCGGCTGGCTGTTCGGCCAGATAACTCCCGTAAATCTTTGCCGATCACATTCATCGTTTAAGTGGCTGTTATTTTTCCAAGCTTAGTTTGGGATTGAAAGTGGGGGTGTTGTCCACGCCCCTTCTGGTACCTCCCATAAAAATCGACACATTTAGTACAATATAATGATTCTTCTAAAACTTTTCTCTGGTAGGTGTAATTAGCTTCAATTGAAACATTGGTTAATAATCTGTAAATGTTTACTTAACTGGAGAAAATTGGCGAGGTTGCCTCGCCCATTCTGGTACCTCCCATACAAAAGCTTGCTGGTCGTTCGGGTTGTCAATGCGATAAGTTGCGTGAAACACTTCCGATCTTAATGAAATTAATATCTTAAGATGAAATTCAGTCATCAAACACGAGTCTCCAATTAAGACAAGGGTGATTTTGCCACGTGTTCGCACATTCCAGGTATATATCCTTGAACAAGGACAACAACGTCAGCCTGGAGATAGATAGGGGAATTGTGCTTATAAATATATTTTATTTTGGGCTCAGCAAGCAGTTTAGGAACAAAGCCCTCTCTCGACGGACAAAAGTCCAGCTATATCAGACTCTCATTTTACCTGACTTGACATATGGCTCCGATACTTGGGTCATATCGCAAGCGGATGAAAAGCACCTGGGAGTATTCGAGAGAAAATTTCTCCGTAAAATATATATGGTCCTATTAGAGAAAATGGCGAGTACCGACGTCTCTGGAACCCAGAGCTATATAATCTATATTCTGAAGTGGACATAGCTAGGCGAATCAAATTAGGTCAATTGCGTTGGCTAGACCACGTTATCAGAATGGATGCAGATAATCCAGCGCGAAAGGTTTTCGATAACGTACCCGATGGAAGCAGGAGTAGAGGACGACCAAGACTCCGCTGGAAAGACCAGGTAGAAGAATCCCTTCGTATCCTTGGTGTTACCAACTGGCGAGAAAAGACGAAGGATAGAGTCAGTTGGAAGAATAATATTTGTACGACGTTTGACCTCATGAGGTTGTAAAATAGTCAATAAAAGTATAGTAAAGGTTTTGTCACGCCTATTCTGGTACCTCCCATACAGAAGCTTGGTGGTTGTCCGGGTTTCCAATGCGATAAGTCGCGTGAAACACTTCTGATCTTAATGAAATTAGTTTGTAGGCTTCGTGTCATCAAAAGCCAGTCACCGATTAAGACAAAGGTGATTTTTCCACACCCTACCAACATAAGCTGTGTGGCCGGCTGGCCGTTCGGCAAGAGAACTCCCGCAAAACCGAATCAATCGTTATGAAATTTGATACTAGACATAACTCTCGTAAACAACAAGCGATCTTAATGAAATTCGGTTCTCAGCAATTTTTGCCTAAAAATAAAAAATTACCTACTGTATCACGCCCATTTTCGTATCTCCCATAAAAAGTTTGGCGGCTATCCGGTTGGCCGACTCGATATCTCCTGTATACCAGAACCGATCTTAACAAAATTTGGTACTGATCCGTATGTTGTGTAATACTGGGTAATAACAAATGAACAACTTCGCCATGCCCATTTTTGTACCTTCCATATAAATATTGGGCGGGCAATTGACTGGTAGTCACGATAACTCCCCATAATCACTAAGGATCGTATTTAGGTTGGGTATTGGATAATATTTAGAGTAACGCCACTCTTTTATTGAATATTGACACATTTGCCACCTTCATTCGTTCAATGTAAGGGTGAATATATGTATTATTTTTTAACAGAACTCGAACGCAATGGATGCCTTAGGGTGAGGTTATGTTTAAGTCGGTTCACCCGACTGAAATTTCTGTACTGGTTTTCTGTTGCTTTTAATATCAAATCTAATAGGATAACATAATGATGCGTATGAGTAATACAAATTAAATTATCATTGTGGAACCAATGGTACGTATGAGAAATAAATATTTCATTATATGGTGTTGCATTTTTATCATATTCTATGATTGTAAATGATGAGCAAAATGTTACGCTTGACAAGACCTTATACACGACGGATAACAGAGTGATACCGCAATAGTTGAAACAGACACACGGATCACAGGACAGGTGAGGTTGGGGTACAATCTACTACACTGTCTTCGACAATCATTACACCATAATCTTCAGTGGAAGAATCTGAGTGGAGTAGTGCTGAAAACTGGTCTCTCCACACTTTAAGCACTCACTGCTTATCAGTCACCAGATTCCAATTCTCGTCTTTGCATGAGGACAGCCCATTATTCGGCCCGTTATTCGATCTTCTTACCCTCATGGAAAATTTTCGGGATTAATTATTCATGCCGCACATTTCGGCCTTTTCTCTCGCTCTCTGCTCCGACTGCCATTTTTTTCCTCATAAATGGTTGGTTTTCCTACCTTCTCAGCCTCTTGTGCCGCTCATTCACAGAACGCGTTCTAACTGACTGTTTCGTTGCCATGATTTCGTTGCAATGCGACATTCTAACCGATATAATTTACTAGAACGTTGATACATTTTTCGACGACAACAGTGTTATCAATCAAGTCACAAAGTCATCTAATCGATCGATGATTGATTTTCAAAGGAACTTTGTATAATTTGGTAGCGTTGTTCAAGCCAGAATCTATTCATTATGATTTTACAGAACTGATCATAACTAATCATAATTGTCGAAAAGTGTGGGAGATATGACAATTCGTTTGACCGCAATTTCTATCCACGAAAATAAACACTCTTTATAATTTCTTAATTTCAAAGCCTATACCTTCTACACGCTGAAATATTTATTTTTTTATTGTTTGGATGCAAATGTAAAGCTTTTGTAGGTTGACGAAAATACTTGTGTGCTTGTGTCCAAATAAATTGTGTTTGCTATTCAATATAACATGTTTGGGACTCAATGATTAATATGTTAAAATATATGAATTTCTGACCTATATGTGGCTTTGTTTGCTGAAAATAAAAGCGTGACAGACAATAAAAAAAACAAAAAACAGCACATCTTCTATTCACGAAAATACTGCTTGCAAACATCTAAATGTTTCCTGCAATATGTTGCGTTAGTTTTCAGCGTGTACAGTTATGAGTATTTACAATAATAATATTCACTACACATTCACAACTTGTCATCAAAATCGGCAAAACTTTGAAAAATGTCAATGATCACTTCATTTGTTTTTTGTCAAATCGCTTTTGCATTCGTCTCAATTAGCATTAAAATTAATCCGGCCGCTAATGTTGCTGTGACAAAACAGATAATTCTCGTAAAGTCATGACGATAATAATTACAAATTTAATTGGTAAGACATGTTTGAGAGTTTTAAGCTGGATCTTTTGACATTCGATTCAAAAATGTGATTTCCTGTTTAGTATCAATTTCAATTTATAGGTTAACATTATTTTCAAAACTGTGTTAATTTGGTTTTAATTTAATACAATTTGTAAGTTGATTATTTTTTGTGAAGTGGTATTGAGTTTCTTTACTATCAATATCTGTAAAATGTTGTTGTTGTTGTTGTTGTATTGTATCAACAAACTTTTCGGTTTTAATGGTCAATAATGCAAATCACTTGAGTGTTTCGATATAACATATACGAGTATCATAGAATGGAATTGAATTTTTTTGGTTGGTGTTTCTGGTATTTTGTTGGCTGCTCATTTTGTTTGGTTATTTGTTTTGGGGGCACTCGATGGTGGGTCATAGTATTTGTTATCAATTTAAATATGATTGAATGGGGCAATTAAGTTAACAACAAATTGTTGTTTTGTATGAAGAGATTTGTATTATGTTTGCCAAATTGCCAAGAAATCAAAAATGTACTTGAAAAACCTCTTAGGTATTTTTTACTTCTTTAATGCTGCAGGGAGACGGAAGTTTATATGTAGCTAATACAACTTATAAAATTGTATAGGATATTACACACCCTACCTGAGGTTGACGTATACAATTTTTTTTAAATATTATAAACGCACATCTTTTATGTGCATACGAGTATGTATGTACGTGATGTTAGATTATGTTGATAACAATTTTATTTTTTTGCTTATGAATTTATAATGTTACGTACGATATATCACAAAATTGTTTCGTTTCCCACGCTGTTGTTTAAAAATAAATCAATTATAAAATATCGTTGACTGTTACTCCCATTGTCAAACTTTACCTAGAGGCTAAGAAATAAAAATTCATGCAAATTTCTGTCTATAAGCAAAATGGGGGAAGGTAATAAAAAAAAAATTTAAAAAAATCAGTTTATGTTCAGTGAGCAATAAAATTACTTTTAACACTTTATAAATATTGAAAAATATAAAAAAATAACATACACAAAGCCTCACTCTAAGTATTATTCTGTTGTCTAAGGCTCAGTTTCACAGTTGTTCATTCTCTAATAAAATGAACTTTAAATAACCGTTAGATTTTTAGATTTAAATGTCATTTACGCCAATTTCACAATCAAAAAGTTAAAGCTAACTGACAGTTAAAAATTTTATATTCCATATAAATGTATAGCTGAAAGAGATGGGAGGTTGGATGTTGGAAAGTATTGCTTTAATAATGCCCGGTATAGGCAATGGCTCAAACCAACCAACAAGAAAACAGAACCGGAATTACGTCTTTTTCATCAGATGCAATGCGACATTCTAGCCGATACAATTTACAAGAACGTTGATACATCTTTTGACGACAACAGTGTTATAATTCAAATCACAAAGTCGTCTATAATTTGCGTGAGTCAATGAATCTATTCGTGGTGATTTGCCATAGCATACTGATCGTAAATGTCGAAAAGTGGGCGAGGTATGACAGTTCCTTTGACAGCTAACCCTTTTGTAAGATAAATCCAAGAAAATAAACACCCTTTATAAATTCTTAATTTCAAAGCTTTCTAACTTCTATACGCTGAGAAAATTATATTTTTTGATGTTTGGATGCAAATATAACGTGCTTCTAGCTTATCACAAATACCTGTATACTTGTGTTAAAAAAAATAGTGTTTGCTGTTCAATATAACATGTTTGGGAGACAATTAGGGTGTTCACAAGAGTGTCCTAACTGTTGTATGTGCTAAACTTCTACAACAGTAGTAAAACTGTAGTAGATTTTCTCCATACAAAAGTATTGTACGATAGTATAACATTTGCAGATATGTTTTTGCGGTGTACTAAGCGATCACCTGATACCAATTTGTTTACCATATGTAGCAAGGCGTAGTGAAGAAGGTGGTTGCACCAACACAGCTGATCGAGTTTGTTTATATTCGCCTCACAATTACAATAATCAAAAACTGAAAACCGGTCCACCGGTGGGGTAGAAGATATAATTTTAAGATGAAACTGTAAGATATAAAAGTTTTGATAAAATTCTATATTAGGAGTTATGGCCCTCCAAAGTTCGGATATAAGGAGGGCTACTATTTATTACAAAATTACAGCAGACAGTTGTCCGAGGCCTTCGGCCACGGACTGTCCCTGCAGGCTGTGTCAGAGACACGGCCATTAAGTTTAACGTAGAATACGCCATCCGATAAGACAGAAAACATATATAACAATAAATTCATTTGCTTATATTATTTATCACTTATTGTTATATATGTTTTCTGTCTTATCGGATGGCGTATTCGACGTTAAACTTAATGGCCGTGTCTCTGACACAGCCTGCAGGGACAGTCCATGGCCGAAGGCCTCGGACAACTGTCTGCGGTAATTTTTATATTTACCAACGGCATTTGATTCAAGTCCGTTAAAAAAAAAAATATTATGTTCAATTTTTTTAAACTTAATTTAATTTATGTATTTTAATTAATATTTTTATTGAAATAAGTTCTGCGAATGTTGAGAGGGCCGCCCTAATATTAAAAAAGGTTTACCTTATCGAGTCTTCGCATTAGCATTCGAGCGTTGTGTGAAAGCTTTACGCTTTACAATTCAAAATTAATGTTACAACAGCTTTATTGAAGCTTTCGCAAAAAAGCTTTATTACGTTAGCTTACTGTTTGTTTCACTTTTTACTAGATACATGTTGCCAAGCAACATTAGCTTGCTGTTCGTTTCACTTTTTACTAGATACATGTTCCTAAGCAATGTTGAGCAACCAAAAACACTCAACCAAACACCACACATATGTTTGAGTGTATGTGTTTAAACAATTTTCATTTGAGAAATTAAAATACTAGAAATATATCAACCAATATGAAATGTATATCAAAAGAAAGATAACATCTTCATTTACCTACAAAAAAAAAGTTAAAAAAAATTCATCTGGCCGTTTCCTCAAATTCAATGAAATAAAGATTACAACAATAAAAACCTGACATGACTCCCCATACCGTAAGGTAAGACGTATTCTACGTCAAAAGCGCCTAAAGGAATTTGTCTGGCAGCGTTTTTGGACAATATAAGGCAAAATAACCAAAACAAATTAAATGAAAATTTTGAAAAATTATCGTAAATAGTTTTTACATTTTACCAAAATCCAAGTTCGTTTTGTGCGTTAAAACCACAAATATGTATGAGACGGATCAATAAGTCCGTGACTTTTCGAACTTCCATCGCAGTTATATAAAATGCAACACTGCTCCTATTAAGTACCACCTGTTAATAGACTACTGTCAAATTTTGAGCAAGTTCTCTCATTTACTTTGCG